>CM060403.1:17070703-18458556 GCA_030545235.1 Helianthus tuberosus
ACTACTAATAAAAAAGAAGCACTTTACCACATGATCTTACAAAATGAATATCGCTGAGGTATGTTGTAACAAGATTTCACAACCATCGGTGCACAGTCTAATCAGAGTCATAATTATTATCACTGAAAAAGGAGTCACATACCTTTGCAAATTCCCTATTTTATTTTATTCACATTCCTTGGTAATGTCATTTAACAACGATTATCACACGAAATTCCAGATAGAAGTTCTTATATTTCTTTCGTTAAAATTCTGACTTCTGCATATAATAAAGTTGACTTTCGTGTTTCTACTTCCCCTAATGGTCATCATACCATGAGGATTTCTTTCATAGTAGCGAATATTGATCCATTTCATTTCCTGGTAAATTCACACGTTACACATGCACTGTTTGTTGCGCATGTGGTTCTTTTGATTTATAAAGACCACTGGAGGGCTTCATTCCGATTTGTTATTTTATCCAAACTCAAATATTATTCCGCTTTTTGCACTATGAACCACATTATTGCAAAACGGTAACTCTTTAAATATCAAGTCGATAAATTTCTTGAAAAACTCAATTTCCTTTGGTATACATGGGTTTTGTTAGGACCATGTCCGAACTTTCTTATTAAAACTTGTTTTGTTTAAATTCAAATTATTTGACTTGCTCACATTACATATTCATTTCAAGATCCCATATGGTGGATGGAAGCTATCATATTCAAAATAGTCCCAACAAGCACTTCATTTGTTTTGAATCATGATAGGCTTGTTTAGTCTTCGACTTCATTAAATCATTTATTTGATCATGATCACCTTGTACTGACATTTTCACAAAATTTAAAGCTTGCACTAATCTCGTTTATATATATACGGATTTAATTATTTATTTAATTATATATTAAATTGCTTTGTTAATAAAAAGCCATCTTAACACAAATCGTGTGCTAAGATAATGATACACAAATTCTTGTCATATTTCAGTGTATCTCTTAATAATTCTTACAACATCAATCAAGCCTTTCGTGATAATTATTGCTTTAACAATATTCAATCGAAAAACATTATATAAAATTAATTATATATGGAAACTTACATAAGTGATTACCTAAATTACAAAATAGTACTACTGTATTCTTATTAAACCATTGAGGTAAAGAATTTATATTTATATATATATATATATATAATTTATGTTGAAGTATACTCTCATTTAAGTTTACGTTCAGTTATTTATTATTGATAATTAATATTAGTTTTATTATTAATAATAAATTAAATAACAGAAGTGTTAGTATTATTTTATTGTCAAGGGCAGATATTGAATAGCCTAGCCTTAGTTAGGCATGGACTGGCCACCTATGCTTAAACAAGGCAGCACTAATCAATATCCAACCATGATAATGACTAGTTAATATATATAAATTAAGTCATCATACTTATTTAGCAAATTTTAAATATATATAAAAATATTTCTTTTATATATACTTTGTACTATAAGGAGAAGACATATTTTCATAAAACAATACAAGAATTAGAGGAACGAATAAAATTTTTATATAAATAATTATTTATCACATGTTTTGTGGTAACTATGTACCGTAACACTCTGGCAAGAAAATGACCATATAAGAATAATATGATAGTCATCAACTACGTTGGGTTAGGGAAACATTGTACTATATAAGAATAGACTCGTTTTCACTTATTTACAACATTTATAAATACATTCACAAACGTTACATGATTTCAAAATGAAAATAAGTAATCAAATAGAATTGACCCATTAAGTGTTATATATTTTCAAAATATTTTACAAATACTTTTGTACAATAAATATTTTTACACCTCTATTTTACAAACTTTCATTTAACATTATAAATAATAGTGATTTCTTTTACAAAATAATAATATTAAAATATTTTGTAATGAAATAACTTCATTGCAGTGTTTTGTAATATATAGTAAATATAAGTTATATTACATAGTATTTATACTTGATATGTAAGATACAATTCAGATATGGACACAAATAATATATTACATTTGCTTTACAAAATATAAATAGTTGGTCATTCCAAAACAACTTGTTCTTATTATATTTTGATCTCTAGGACATAGTATGAAAAATATAGTCACTAATAGTATACTTTCACATTGTTTTACAATTAAAACAACTTGGAACTTTAAACGATGATACACTAACTCTATTGTCTTTTGGTGTATCTTTGCAATTCACTCCTCTCAACACTTTAATTTTCTCATATCATAAATATTTGACAAATCATTTTTCATGCCTTTATTTCATTTGGAACCTGTCAATTCTAAGTCTTCCTCAGTTACCAATCAAAGTAAGCTTTCTTTTGATAAAGAATTTTATTGATTCTAAAAGTCCTTCACATTCATTTTAAATACCTATTGATCATATATCTTTTGGCTTGAACCTAGTCACTTTGGAAATCTATATCATTTCATCTCATTCGTTTGACAATTGATTTCTTGAACTAATTCAGTTGAACCATTGAATCCTACTTATGGTACAACTCGTATTCACAAAACTTGATATTTTAATTCTGTACCATCTATCTTAATAGTGTTTTTATTAACTAAAATATGACATAAATCTAAAAGAAATATCGTAACTCAAATCTCGAGGACGAGATTTTTATTAAGGTGGGGAGAATGTAACAACCCTCATTAAAAGTCCTATTTATTTTATTATTTTATCCAATAGGAAACCCTAATTGAGACACCCAAGTAATTCTGCACAAACCCTAAAAATTTCAGAACAATCAGAATCAGGATCAGGGCCCCTAAAACTCAGGGGGGTATTCCCTACTCAACGATTATCCATCTGAAACGTTGTCAATATTGAATTTTACGAAACTGTCGACTCAGCAGGCCTACTCCCACGCGTGGCAAGCCTATAGCGATTAGGTGTCCCTTACGGACCGTAAGGGTTGAGTCTTACGGTCCGTAAGCATGTCAAAATCTCAGTATAAATAGCAGACATTGGGACTGGAATTTGGGCAATTGAACGACGTAAAAACTCGTAATACACACTGAGTTACGTTCTGTTTACTATCAAAATCACTAATTAGTATAGCGGGGTGCTGCTACGATGCCGGGTATTAACTCAATCGCTGCTACGATTCAATGTCCGATCGATTGAGACTATCCGATGGATGTTTAAGCGCTATCCTTTGTCATTAGTCGTGATTCCGACAGGATGTTTGAGTACCACCCGAATTCGGGGAATACTCTGTCATTCATTGTGAATCCGATGGATGTTTAAGTGATTGCACTTTGTCATTCGTTGTGAGGGTTTTAATCTCGTGAGTTATCGTAAATGCTGTATTAGTTAATTACCTAGTTCGTGTGCACTAGGTTACAAGGCTAATCAATAGGCTAAGCTCTGCCTGTATAAATCTGTAAATATATCAAGGCTTATCTGTAGATTAAACTTTGGCCGTATGAATCTGCATGACTATAAGTGACTAAGTCGTGGATATCTTGAATCACTGGCTAGTCGGGTATTGTGCACATTACTAATTTTCTTCCAGTTAGGTTCATTGACCTACTAGGGATAATCATCACTATTTAGGTTCATTGACCTAATAGTGGTATGACCATCGTCACCATTGTGACACAGCGCCAGATAAAAATAAGATAGAAACCATTGTAATCGCTCTTATGCTGTAATTAATAACTATGCATCATTTTATGTAAATAGAATGATTCACTCAGTATTTCCCGCTGACAAAACCTTTTTAAAACGCGTTTCAGGTAATTACAGTAGATTGGAATAAGAGATGGATACAACACTGAAAGACTTCAAGAAGTGGCTTATTTTATTAATTAAATCAAATTAAGAAATATTGTTAAATTTATCTTTATTAAAGCTACCATTGTAAAACATGTGTTTATCCCATCTATTTAATAAATAAAATCCGGTGTTTTCTAAACTCTGATATTTTTCCTAACTCACGGTCCTGATGAAATTTCCGCTGCAATATTTTCAAATTAATCACCGGTACCACTGGGCTGTTCGTGACTCCCGATTCCATCCAGGGTGGGTCGGGGGCCGTGACAGTGTAATATGACCCACAAGTCAGGTTTGATAGTACCAAATGGAGTAATTGTGTAGACATAAATATTGTAATCGTCCTCGATACTGTTTTAATCAACAAAATGTTTCTTGATTAAACTGGGATTCACTCACCAGTATTTCCGACTGACAAATGTTTTTAAAACGCGTTTCAGGTAACCCTGTGACAGCCAATTAATAAAAAGCCAGCTGGAGAGCACTGAAGGCTTGGGGATAATGTGGCTATAAAAGTTACCTAATAAACGATGTTTTAAATTCAGTAAAATAGGGTCTGTCCCTATAAAAGTATTGTAATAAGAAACTTGGGTTTTACCCATGTGATTATTAATATAAAATATGGTGGTTTTACTCTGATATACATTTCCTAACTACGGTCCTGATGTAAATTCCGCTGCGAGATTAAACAAATTGATACCACCACTATCTGAGCTCGCGTCTGCCCGTTCCCGGGGATCAGGGATCGGGGGTTGCGACAGAAGGTGGTATCAGAGCCTAGCCACTGGTCTGAGCCAAAGAAGTGTTCTGCTGACACTTAAAATTCTAAATTTTGTGTTAGGAAATAAATTACGGAAATACGTGCATAACTGTATTTATTTGTTATGTGTTATTTGACTATTTGTTAGTTTTCAGTATGAGTGATCAAGGACCATCAGACGTGAATCGTCAGTTAGCTGATTCACCTAGGAGTGAAGGCACATCATCACAGCCTGCCCTCTCTGGGTATACTGCTGATCCGGAAGACGGGATATTTGCCTTTAGAGCTAAGTCGGAGGAACCATTTCCTACTAAGAAACGAGGATGGTTCAGTAAAGAAGCTTTTGCTCGTAGGAAGAGAATGCTAAAATTGCAACAGCAAAGGGCTTTAGCAGCTATTAAGCGAGAGACAGATGCCCATACTCAAGATATGCTAAATAAAAGCCTAGCCAATTTCCATATCTTAACTACAACCGCTGCTGACCCAAGTCTGGAACAACTAGTAGCCCCACAACCACAAAACCCAGAACAACCCATGGAAATAGAAAACCAGGAAAATCAAGTGGAGATGCACGATTTTAACCCTGAAGAAATCCCAAGGGTACCTGCACCAAACACACTAGACCCGAATTACGACCCCTGGTGGGATGACAATAGGGACTTTGTGCAACGTTACCCTATTCAGGACTATCCACCCATACAAAACATAGAAGCTTACCCAGGTATGGACCCTTTAGACCCCTATTATCAAGATGATTATATTAGGGAGATATTAGAGGATCGTTACCAATTTCAGGAAACCGCACCCTAGATTCCAAACCCAGTCCGAGAACTTGCACCCCCAATGAGTGCAGAAAACGTTCAAGAACTTAGGACTTTCGGGGAGGAAATTTTAGAGAGCAGTGAGAGAATGCGTCAGGTGGGAGAGCGTCTCGTATGGAAATACGATCAACGTAATATGGATTTTTGGATAAATCCATATTCGTGAATGTTAGAATGGAGGAAGCAGTAGTAATAATAATAATATAATAAAATAAAATAAGATACGTGTGTACGGATGCATATTACTATTTTATTTCTGTTGGTATTGTAATCTTTATTTCTGTACTAGTGTGTAATAGACACATAGTATATGAAAAAGAGTATAGTCGCAATGATCGACGGTTTTGGTTAAATTGCGTGTCATGTGATTAATTATATTACCTATTATTTGTGATATTAATATTGGATAAATGTTTAAAATTCAGATGGCCGACGAAGGAAATCAAGGAAATCTGAATAATGATAACCAGAGTAACATTAACGTGGTTAATGAGAATCCAAGTATCCATAACAACGAAAAGCAAATGGACAATAGTGCCGTTCAACACATTGTGGCTCAAGGAATTATAGATGCAATGCCTTTTATTATTCAAACGATTCAAGAAGCGAATAATAAAAGTAAACATAGCAGTAAGCGACCAATTGAACCAGAAAACAGCGTGAACAATGGACCTATACTTCAAATGCCTATTCCCAAAAGAAGAAGAACCGTGCCTAACGGTTGTTCTTATAAAGAATTCTGGTCTTGTAAACCAATGGAATTCTCGGGCAACGAAGGGGCCATTGCAACATTACGCTGGATAGAGAAAACTGAGGCAGTCTTAAGGATAAGTAAGTGTGCCGAAGAAGACAAGATACTGTTTGCTTCTAATCTGTTTAAGAATGCAGCACTAGAATGGTGGAACACTATCCTCCCGACAAGAGGAAGTGATCAAACTTATAATATGGAATGGGAAGAATTTAAGAACAAGGTAGAAAGAAAATTCTGCCCACCCAATGAGAAGGAACAGATAGCAAACAAATTTCTAAATCTTAGGATGACTGGTGTAGATAGTAAGGGGTACACTAAAATATTCTTTGAATATGCTAGAATAGTGCCAACTCTTGCTTCACCAGAACCAGTGTTAATCTCTCGTTATATTTGGGGATTAATTGGAGAGATTAGACGCATAATCAAGGCCGCTAGACCTCAAACCATAGAAGAAGCTGTAGAATTAACAAATACCTTGACTGATGAATTAGTCCGTACTAGAGAAGAAGACCAGAGAAGGAACCTAACCCAAAGGCTTACTCAAGAATTCTGTTCGGGGAATTACAATCGTAGGAATACAGGTTCTACCTCTGCACCATGCCGCAAGGTCTGTAAGAAAAAGCATTCGGGAAAATGCTCCACTCTCTGCAATTATTGCAAGATGCCAGGACACAAGGAAGAAAATTGCAAGAAGAAATCCAGTAATGGATATTGCTACAACTATGGAGAAAAAGGTCATATCAGGCCAAATTGTCCGAAATTGGCCCCAGCTGCAAACAACAAGAATACTAAAAATGCTAGAGCATTTGTTCTAACTGCAGAAGAAGCCAAGATGATTCCAGATGTCATAGCTGGTACATTTTTAGTTAATGATGTTTTTGCTAAAGTATTATTTGACTCTGGTGCAAACCAAAGTTTTATTAATACATCGTTTTGCAAATTTCTAAATCAGTCATTAACTAAACTACCACAAGAATGCGTAGTAGAAACAGCTAATGGAGAAACCGTTAGGATTTCTGAAATCTTGCAGGGAGCAAGTATAGAAATTTTAAATCAGAAATTTATTGCAAACCTATATCCCATGAATCTGGTAGGATTTGATGTTGTTTTAGGAATGGATTGGTTAATAGCCAATAAAGCCAATATTTTATGTGATCAAAAGTCAATTCAAGTAAATTCACCAAAAGGTAAAACGATCACAATTAAAGGAGATAAGCCCTCTAGATCCACAAAATTCATATCTGTGATGAAAATTGCAAGTTGTATAAGAAAAGGTTCTATAGTGTATTTGATTTCTATAGTCACTAACACTAAAGGAAAAGAACTAAAAGATATTCCAATAGTATCTCAGTTTTCAGATATCTTTCCAGAAGAATTACTAGGACAACCTCCGGATAGAGAAGTTGAATTCAGAATCCATTTGATACCCGGAACATCACCAATTGCCAAAGCACCTTACCGTTTAGCACCTGCAGAAATGCAAGAATTGAAGAAACAATTAGATGAATTGTTAGAAAAAGGATTTATTCAGCCAAGTTCATCACCATGGGGAGCGCCGATACTGTTTATTAAAAAGAAAGACGGATAAATGCGTATGTGCATTGACTACCGTGAATTAAACAAAGTCACGATTAAGAATCGGTACCCATTACCGAGAATCGATGATTTGTTTGATCAGCTGCAAGGAGCTCAATTTTTCTCTAAGATCGATTTAAGGTCAGGATATCATCAATTAAAGGTACAGGAAGAGGACATTCCTAAAACCGCATTTAGAACGAGGTATGGTCATTATGAATTTACTGTCATGCCATTTGGTTTAACCAATGCCCCAGCTGCATTTATGGACATGATGAACCGAATATGTAAGCCATATTTGGATAAATTCATAATTGTATTCATAGATGATATTCTAATTTACTCTAAGAATAAAGAGGATCATGCAAGGCATTTACAAACACTTTTAAGTTTATTAAGAAAAGAAAAGCTTTATGCTAAATTTAATAAGTGTGAATTTTGGTTAGAACAGGTACAATTCCTTGGACACTTAATCAATCATGAAGGAATTCATGTAGATCCAACAAAAATCGAGGCAATAACTAAATGGAAAACCCCTGAGTCACCAACTGAGGTTAGAAGTTTCTTAGGATTGGCTGGTTATTATAGAAGATTTATTCAAGATTTTTCTAGAATAGCCATTCCCTTAACTAAGCTAACCTGTAAATCTGTTAAGTTTGAATGGGGAGTAAAACAAGAAGAAGCCTTTAAAATTCTTAAGCAAAGATTAACCCATACACCCATACTAGCATTACCAGAAGGAACTAAGGACTTCATAGTCTATTGTGATGCTTCTAAACTAGGTTATGGATGTGTATTAATGCAACGTCAGAAAGTTATAGCTTACGCATCTAGACAACTTAAGAGTCATGAAGAGAATTATTCAACCCATGATTTAGAGTTAGGAGCTATAATTTTTGCTCTTAAGATTTGGAGACCTTATCTTTATGGTAGTAAGTTTACTATATTCATTGATCATAAGAGTTTAAGGTATATCTTCAAGCAAAAAGAGTTGAATATGAGGCAAAGACGTTGGATGGAATTTCTTATTGATTATGATTGTGATATCCAGTATCATGAAGGAAAAGCCAATATAGTGGCAGATGCTTTAAGTCGAAAATATCATGAAAAGCCAAAAAGGGTACGTTCTCTTAAATTAAATCTGCAAGTAGATTTAAATGATCAAATAAGAGAAGCACAAGAATCAGTAATTAAGGATGATTCTGAAAAATTAAAAGGTATGCTAAAAGAATTAAAACAAGGAACAGATGGAATATGGAGATTCCATGAAAAGAGAATGTGGATACCTAAATTAGGAAACTTACGTAATCGTATACTAGAAAAAGACCATAAGTCTAAATACACGATGCACCCAGGAAGTGATAAAATGTACCAGGATTTAAGGAAAAATTTCTGGTGGATAGGAATGAAGAAAGACATAGCAATTTATGTTTCTAAATGTTTAACTTGTTCACAAGTCAAAGCTGAACATCAGAAACCCTCAGGTTTGTTACAGCAATTAGAAATGCCAGTTTGGAAATGGGAATTAATAACCATGGATTTTGTTACTAAATTACCCAAAACCAGGAAAGAAAATGATACAATCTGGGTGATTGTAGACAGACTAACCAAGTCAGCTCATTTTCTACCAATGAAAGAAACAATTAGTATGGAACAATTATCTAAATTGTATGTAAATGAAATTGTTTCTTTACATGGTATTCTTTTATCAATTGTTTCTGGTAGAGATAGTCGTTTTACATCTCATTTTTGGTCAAGTTTCCAAAAGGTAATGGGAACCAAGTTAAAGTTAAGTACGGCTTATCATCCTCAAACGGATGGACAAAGCGAAAGAACAATTTAGACAATGGAAGATATGCTTAGAGCTTGTGTAATCGATTTTGAAGGTAATTGGGACGATCACTTACCTTTAATAGAATTTTCTTATAATAATAGTTATCACACAAGTATCAATGCTGCACCATTTGAAGCACTTTATGGAAGAAAGTGTCGAACCCCAGTCTGTTGGGCAAAAATTGGGGAAAAACAACTATCTGGACCTGAGATAGTGCAAGAAACCACTGACAAGATTATTCAAGTCAAGGAACGACTGAAAGCCGCACGTGATCGACAAAAGAGTTATGCCAATAACCCACGCAAACCATTGGAGTTTCAGGTAGGAGATAAAGTATTGTTGACAGTCTCTCCTTGGAAAGGAGTAGTAAGATTCATCAAACGAGGGAAGCTAAGTCCCAGGTATGTTGGACCTTTTAAGATTATTAGAAAAATAGGACCTGTAGCCTATCAGCTACAACTGCCAGAGGAAATGGCAGGAATACATAATGTGTTTCATGTATCAAATCTCAAAAAGTGTTTAGCTGATGAATCACTGATAGTACCTCTTAAGGATATAGAGGTAAATGAACAACTCAAGTTTGTAGAAAGACCTCTACAGATTGAAGACAGGAAAGTTAAGAACCTCAAGCATAAGAAACTAATTCTAGTCAAAATAAAGTGGGACTCCAAAAGAGGACCTGAGTATACATGGGAACTCGAGTCAGAAATGCAAAAGAAATACCCGCATTTATTTCAATAGATCTCGAGGACGAGCTCTAAAACAAGGTGGGGAGAATGTAACAACCCTTGGTAAAACCAACACCCTTATTATATTTTGTATACCCTATTATATCTTAAAATATTCCAATATGTCTCATATTACACCCCTTATGTGAAAACCGAGCCCAAATTATGTTATAGTTCATAAAATAAATCAAAAACAAGAAATAGCAAGCTGAGGCGGGCCGCGTAAGATCCCACCTCAAGCTCACGCGGGCCGTATCAAGACCAGACTTTGACTCCGCTGACTTCTTTAGTTCAAGCGGGTCGCGTAAGCTTAAGCTTACATTGACGCGGGCCGCGCGGACTCATAACACGCGATTTCACCAGAGGTCGACACGTGTCGACATCGTGTCAAGCCTAGTGGTGATCCGGACGAGCTATAGGTTGCCCGCATGTTGACGCGGGCCGCGTAAGGCTTCGCCTTACCTTACGCGGGCCGCCTGGAAGTCTGATATCACAACTATAAATAGCAGGCATCAGTTTACGTTTTCTGTCGCTCACAATCTCAATTCTAAATCTCAATTCTGTAGAGAAGTTATAATACACGGGTATTATACCCCTAATTAGCGAGGTTCTGCTCCGTTGTAAGTATTATAACCCCAGTTTCGTAATAGTTACGCTGCCCGATTGATTTAGGGTTCCGTAACAACTGTCGGGGTTCTGCCCGACGTAGTTGTTGGAATGCCGTCTCGGGGAGGGTATTATTAACATTTTCAAAGGGTTATGATACTAACCAATGTACATTTGTATAAATTATAGATTATATCCAGGAAACCCTTACGAAAAGCCTAAGATAACAATGTGAGTAATCTCCTTTTTGTTAACAGTTTTTACAAAACCTTAAATGTTTTACAATGTGATTAAGCGGTGATTGAGTCTTTGTAGTCTTCAATTACTGCCGGTATGTTGGGGTTTTGTATACAAAATTTGTGCTACCTGCGAGTAATAAGTCGAGTATGACAGTACGTTACCATTGGACAATGAGTTAGCCAATGTGTAATATGACCCACAAGTCAGGTTTGATAGTACCAAATGGAGTAATTGTGTAGACATAAACATTGTAATCGTCCTCGATACTCTTTTAATCAACAAAATGTTTCTTGATTAAACTGGGATTTACTCACCAGTATTTCCGACTGACAAATGTTTTTAAAATGCGTTTCAGGTAACCCAATGTGACAGCCAATTAATAAAAAGCCAGCTGGAGAGCACTGAAGGCTTGGGGATAATGTGGATATAAAAGTTACCTAATAAACGATGTTTTAAATTCAGTAAAATAGGGTTTGTCCCTATAATAGTATTGTAATAAGAAACTTGGGTTTTACCCATGTGATTATTAATATAAAATATGGTGGTTTTACTCTGATAAACATTTCCTAACTACAGTCCTGATGTAAATTCCGCTGCGAGATTAAACAAACTGATACCACCACTATCTGAGCTCGCGTCCGCCCGTTCCCGGGAATCAGGGATCGGGGGTTGCGACACGGACCGCGTTGGCTAGCGTCACTGCGAGTTGACGACGCCACAGGCAACTCCGATAACACCTAATCTTATATCGGCGTTCTAGTGCATGAATATGAAATACGAACGTAGTTTCTCCATATTGATTACGCTACCACCACCGTCAAAACACCGACTTTCGATTTCCTGTTAACAAAAAATAAAATTTAGCATTAGACTCGGCATTCGAAAATATATTGTAAAAATAAAAAAAATAAATTCAAGCACCACCACAACCACCACCCACCACGGCACCAACATAGCCCACCACCACCCTTAACCACTTCATCTACCTCCACAGCCGACCCACCACCACCACCACCACAGCCGACCCACCACC
This sequence comes from Helianthus tuberosus, assembly GCA_030545235.1. Taxonomy (NCBI): domain Eukaryota; kingdom Viridiplantae; phylum Streptophyta; class Magnoliopsida; order Asterales; family Asteraceae; genus Helianthus; species Helianthus tuberosus. The sequence continues at coordinate 17,082,857 of CM060403.1, forward strand.
ACCACCACAACAACTGACCCACCACCACCACCCCAACCGACCCACCACCACCACCCCAGCCGACCCACCATCACCACCCCAGTCAACCCACCACCACCACCACCACCATAGTCGACCCACCACCACCACCACCACCCTATCCGACCCACCACCACCACTACCACCACCACGACAGCCGACCCACCACCACCACCACCCTAGCCGACCCACCACCACCACCACAGCCGACCCACCACCACCACCCACCGTCAATCCCCATCACCGTCAAACTCCAACACCGAAAACAACAACCACAACACTGAAGTTCAATACGCCGCTCATAGCTCGATGAGACACGTATAGAAGTAAAGTGTAGTAAATGTTTCTGCCAACTTTTTAGAAAAAGTATGCGTATACTGGGATCATCAGGCTATACGAACCGTATAACCTGAAAAGGTGTCAGACTCCGTACCCCCATACGCGCGTATTGCCCTATGAGCGGCTTATCGAGTTGTTTTTTTAAAAGCTTGTGATACGTGTCAGAAGTTGCAAATGAAATATACACCATCTTCACAATCACAAATTCATAATGATTGTTTACAAATGTGGTAGGACGGCTGCACTAAGAACATCTTGGACTGAAGCTAATCCTGGACGTCAATTTTACACTTTCCACAATATGGTATGTTTTTTAAGCCATGTTTTTTAACACTTTGAAATAGGGATGGCTACGGGTCGGGTTTATGCAAGACATGTAATCGAATATTAATTATAAATGTCATTTTTTAATATTATTATAAATATTAAGTTTTTAAAAAAATGTTGTTTTTTATAATAAGTCGACTAAGCATAACTAACTAAGCATAAATAACAAAAGGAACAAACACTCGATCCGCGTAGAAACTGGTTTATGGCCGGTTTTTTACATTTTTTGAGATTTTTTATTATTCATAAATCAGTTATTAATTAAACAATTAAAACAGAAAAATTAATTAAAAAATTAAAACAAAAAAATTAATTTAACATTAAAGGAAATTTATTAATTAAAGAGTAAACTGCCATTTTGGTCCCTGAGGTTTGGTCACTTTTGCCACTTTAGTTCAAATCTCAAACTTTTTGTATCTGAGTCCATGTGGTTTCAGTTTTGTTGCCATTTTGGTCCAAAAATGAAATCAGACAATATTCCTCAAATTAAATCGTGATATTTTGTCCTTTTCTCAGGGGTAAATTGGTCGTTATAATTTTATTATAAACCATTATTAAATAAAATAATAAAAATAAATAGGATGTTTGACCGTATAAAAGCAGAGAATTGTCTTCATCTTCCCCAAATGAATTATCAGCAATTCTCCTGCATCTCCAGACTCTCTTTTCTCACTACTCACACCGCCACCCACCTCACCACCATCAACTACAGATTCAGTCGATTAGGCTGATTCCAGCGATACTGTTGCAGATATATATTGGTTACCCCCCTCCCCCGCCACCATCAGCAACCACAAGCCTCCCCCCGCCATCACTAGCCTCCACAAGCCTCTGTTCGCTTTCGTTTCTCTCCTTGTTCGTCATTAGCTGGTGGTTTGGTATCGGTTACGGAGTTTTCCGGCGGATTCGGTTCACCGGCGCCGGTGACTTTCGATGCTGGTTCAGACGCCAGAGTGTTTAAGATTTCGGCACCGCCGTCACCTGAAAATTCCTCCGGTTAATAATAAATATCTCTTCAAACTATATATATTGTGGTTTCTTTCTGGACACCAGTATAACTTTTTGCTGATTTTGAAATGTGCTATAGATGTGATCATCTACCTAAGGAAAACTTGTGTAAATTTAATCATCCTTTCAATTATACATTTATACCTCTCTCCTTAAAAAAAATAAAACCATCAATATACTTCAATCAAAATTGACTACTCACTAGTCTAACGATTTGCAAATACAATCATCCATATATTGTAGCTAGCTGTATGAATTAAACAATACGATTAACAAATAAATTGGTGAAATTACCATTATGAGAAGTTTAGTGAAAAGTGCGATGCCTGCAGAATTGGAAGAAGAAAAAGACGGATCGATTGGATCCTCCCATGGCATCCAGAAAAGGGGTTTGGTGAAGATGAACTTATGGGGGGAAGAGATATCAGACCATTTATGAGGGTATGGATTTAATATAATTAATTTAATTATTAATATGTTATAATAAATAGAGATGGACCATTTTGCCCCTAAAGAAAATGACAAAATAACCAGATTTAATAGCCAAATAACATGTGATTTTATTTTTGGACCAAAATGGCAATAAAAGTGAAACCACAGGGACTCAGATTTAAAAAGTTTGAGTTTTGGACTAAAATGACAAAAGTGACAAAACCTCAAGGACCAAAATGACAGTTTACTCTTAATTAAATAAATTTCCTCTTTAATGTTTATTTATAGGCTCAAACAGAAAAATTAATAAATCAATTAAAACAGGAAAATTATTTAAACAATTAAAACAAAAAACTTAATGGGAATTTATTAATTAAATAAATTTCCTTTAATGTTTATTTATAGGTTCAAACAGAAAAATTAATAAATCAATTAAAACAGAAAAAATAATTAAACAAAATTAATTAAACAATTAAAACAGAAAAATTAATTTAACATTAAAGGAAATTTACTAATTAAATAAATTTCCTTTAATGTTTATTTATAAGTTCAAACAGGAAAATTAATAAATCAATTAAAACAGAAAAATTAATTAAACAATTAAAACAGGAAAATTAATTTAACATTAAAGGAAATTTATTAATTAAATAAATTTCATTTAATGTTTATTTATAGGTTCAAACAGAAAAAATAATAAATCAATAAAAAGATGACGTTATAAGAAATATACACCGAAGTATAGAAGCTATGGAATGGGTAACAATGTACATGTCTCGTATTACACAGGGTAGGGCGTTAGTAGGTATTAATAGAACTCCACGAAAAAGAATTTGTTAACTTGGCAAAGGTGTAACATCCGTGAAATTTAGTGTACGCAACACTTTTTTTTATAAAAAAAAATATTAATTAGAGTGTTTTATAACATAAAAACCCTTAATTACCTCACAAGATTTTTTTTTAAAAAATTAATACCACATGAGTCGTATAGGGCAAGGAGACCCGTATACAACTCCTATAAGGTGCTCATTGCCCGATACAACTCCCCTGGTGGACACACTATGAGTGTCTCATTGACCAATAAGCCTTCCCTGGTTGAACTATTCCCCCTTTATTGAAACTGGAAACCATCAGGGGAGGCTTATTGGTCAATGAGACACTCATAGTGTGTCCACCAGGGGAGTTGTATCGGGCAATGAGAACTTTATAGGAGTTATATACAGGTCTCCTTGCCCTATACGACTTATATGGTATTAATTTAAAAAAAAAATCTTGTGAGGTAATTAAGGGTTTTTATATTATAAAACACTCTAATTAATATATTTTTTTATAAAAAAATGTTGCGTACACTATATTTCACGGATGTTACACCTTTGCCAAGTTAACAAATTCTTTTTCGTGGAATTCTATTACTACCTAGTAACACCCTACCATGTGTAATACGAGACATGTACATTGTCACATATTCCATAACTTCTATACTTTGGTGTATATTTCAAAGTCTATTCCGTACTGCCATCGGGCAATTATCCGTTAACAAATATAGTATTTAAAAAAAAACTAAATATTTTGCTAACGAATTTTCAAAATATGACAATTTACTCAAATCAATAACAATTTTTCAAGACGACAAGAACGAACCTTAATGTTTTGCTAAATGTAATTTATTATCTAGTTATTCATCCATATAGAATGATATATGTATATTCATAAACATACACAGCGATCAATATTTTATGGTTTACCTACTACAAAAAATATTTAAAATATTAAGGCCACATTTTTTTGAAAAATATTTTGTAACCGTAACCCACAAGAAAACTAATGTATTTAGTGTTCAAACACAAGAAATAGTAACTGAATTTGAATCAAATTCTCCTCATTTTTTAATTAATTTTTTTTGAATGACTTTTTTTATTAATTATAAAATCATGAGGGTATAACTAAAATGATTATAATCACACGTTTAAAAACAGTTCTTCAAAATAAGTATTTTTTTCAAAGTAAGTTTTGTGAAAAAAAAGTTTAATTTATGATTCAAGAAAAAATATAGTTATATGATAATTTATGATTAAATCAAATATTATTTAAGGGAATTGAAGCTATCTAATAAGATTGAGTGAAATACATAAAATCTTCAAAACACTATTTTGGTAAATATTTTTCATACAACACCATTTTGATAAATACTTTTTCCACCCACATCATTTTGGAAAAAAAAACTCCGATGAGGGGCGTATAGATCAATAAGCGCGTATGGGGTTACCTTTTCACACTTTTCAGACTGAACTCGCTGGATGTCAGTCATTATACCTTAAATTCATCAAAAGTCGTACCTGTTAGCCGCGTATAGTTTAATGAGAGGCGTATAGGGTTTAATGCTTCAATTAACACAATTTTATACGCCTCTCATAGGGCAATGAGAGGCGTATCAAAACTCTTTTTCTGATACATTTAATGCTTTCACACTGTATACGCCCCTTATACGCAACCTCCGGAGGGATGTGAACATAAAAAATGGAGATGTATCAATACCCTCATCCTTTTTTAACGGCTAATTTTTTCCCTTTAAATATTTAAACCTCTTAAAAATTAAAGTTTGATATACCCACAAAAGATAATTCTTCTTGAATAACCTAAATGGCATGATGAATGCATAAGGTAGGTATAATGTTATAAATACCCATAAAACACGCAAGTTTTTTTTTCCAACATACCGTTAATGGCCGGAAAAGATAAGATGAACAAATCACCACATGTTCTACTCTTCCCCTACCCTTCTTCACAAGGCCATATAAACCCTTTCATCCAATTTGGCAAACGTTTACTCTCCAAAGGTGTCAAAACAACACTCATTACAACCATCTACACCTTAAACTCTACCCTCTCCCACAACAACACCACCTCCATTCAAATCAAAGCCATTTCAGATGGCTTTGATGAAGGCGGTTACGCGAGTGCCGAAAGTGCCGAATCCTACCTCAAAACATTCAAAGAAACTGGCTCAAAATCACTAGCTGATCTCATCAAGAACCTTCAAAGTGAAGGAAACACCATTGATGCAATCATCTATGATTCTCTCATTATATGGGCTTTGGATGTGGCTAAGGACTTTGGAATTGATTGTGGCTCATTTTTTACACAAGCTTGTTGTGTAAACAGCTTATATTATCATGTTCATAAGGGCTTGATTTCTTTGCCAATGGCTGCAACCATTTCTGTTCCTGGGTTGCCACTACTTGAAAGGTGGGAGACACCATCTTTTGTGCATAATTATGAACCGAATGGTGGTTGGTCTCAGACTGTGTTTGGTCAGTTTGATAATATTGATCAAGCACGTTGGGTCTTCACAAATAGTTTTTATGAACTCGAGGAAGAGGTGAGTTTGCTTCATTTTGTTTTTTTTATTTAATATGTTTTTATTCCTGCCAGAATTGATGTACACTGAATATGGAGTTCAAGTACTTTATTTCATGAACAAATGAAAAGGACTAGAAAAATCCGTACCTTTGAGTGTGTGTAGTGGTGAATGAGAAAGGTGAAAGAAAACAAAACGTGTATTACATAGGTAGCGGCAGACCCAGAAAACTTTTTGATAGGGAGTGAAAATTTATAAGAGTCATTTGTTTATCGTTGTATAATAAATTTTTTATCCATTTCGGGTTGAATCGGGTCAAGTTAAAAGTTCATGGGCGGTTGTTCTTTCATTTACCCGCCTCGTTTTTTTTTCTTGTTTTGGCCTATATGATAAAAAAGATTTTATTACAAGTTTTTACAAGCAAAATATTCTTTTAAAAAACATTTCCACAATAATTTATTTTTTCTTTCTTTAGTGCATATGATAAAAACTTTTAGATTGTTTTAAGTTTTATTTTAATTAAAATATAGATTTAAAGATATTTTTTTTCCAAACTAGTGTTGGTGGGAAAAGTATTTACTAAAATAGTGTTTCTTAAAAAATATTTACCAAATTGGTGTTTTTCATATATTTTGTATTTATCTTTTATTTTCTAAGCAATATATTAGGCCATTTTTACATTTTTTATTTAGTTAATCTATTATTTACTTTTTATTATATATTTTTATGTTTTTATTCAATCATTTCAGTATTTTTTTTTCTTCCGTCAACTTAGTTTTTCTTACCAACATATATGTATTTAAAGATTTCCGTACGAGCAAAAAAGTCACAGAGAAAACTTCATAAAAGATCCAATAAAAATTAATTTCACAATGACAAAACAATTTATGAAAGCACAAGGAAAGCACATAATTTTGTTATGCCCAAAAACAATATAAAATTACCGATTCTTTCAATCATACCTCATATAATTAAAATTTTCAAAATCTAAGATTACTTATTTAAAAACTGTTGACCTTTTTTTCAATTCTGATTCAGTTCATGATGGTTAATTCTAATTCAATCATGGATGTCTCTCCTGATTCAACCCACATCAGCATAATGATGGTCAATGGAAGAAAAAAAACAATGAATTGATTCAATAAAAACATAAAAGTAAGATAAAAAAAATAGATAATATAATAACCGAATTAAAAAAATATAAAAGAGTTTAATATGTTGGTTAGAAAATAAAAGATAAATACAAAATAAATGTAAAACACCAATTTGGTAAATATTTTTGAAAGAACACTATTTTGGTAAATATTTTTTCAACAACACTAGTTTGGGAAAAAAGCTCGATTTAAAGAAACGTTTCACATAATTAAACATGTTTAATAACTAATATATTAGAGCAAATGATACAAAGTAATAAAACAGTGAAGTATATAATTGATAACCACATAAATTAAAGAACTGAACATAATCATATAAAATTGTTACTATAAAATAAAAGTAATTAATTAAGTAAAAAAAATGCATAAACTCACTTTTTCTTTATTGTTGTCAGAATTTTAAAACTAGTTTATTAATAAGGAAACTAAATAAAAGTAATTAATTAAGTGAAAAAAATGCATAAACTCACTTTTTCTTTATTGTTGTCAGAATTTTAAAACTAGTTTAGTAATAAGGAAAGTACAATTTTTGACCTAAAAAGCATCTCCATCTTCATACAATATCTCTGCAACTCACCATCTTCATCTTCATTACCTTACTCACGCATCTTTTTCATACCTATGTAAAGATCAAGCTCTTTCACTCTCCTTTTTCAATTTCAAGGGGTGCGATTGTAAAATTTTATGAGGAGCGGTCAAGATTTTGATAGACGTATTAAACTAAAAAAAAATCAAGGGGGCGCCCACCCACTCACGAAATACCATAGGTCCGCCCCGCCCCTGGATGTATATGTTAAATAAGGGAACAAAAAAAAGTTTTATTAATGCACTCACAGATGTGCCACTTTTAATGTTTATTTTTTCTATATTTTGTATAACACTGTATTTATAATATATGAATCAATCAATACCACACCACATGACACGACACAAGATATTATAGTAAAGTTAAACATTTTACTAATGTCTTTGCTCGATATGAATCGATCTTTGATTTATTAGGTGGTAACGTGGATGAGAAAGATGTGGACGCTGAAGGTTGTCGGCCCAACACTTCCATCTATGTACTTGGACAAACGACTTGAAGGCGATACAGGTTACGGGTTCAATCTTTTCAAAGCAAACCACAATGATTGTATGAATTGGCTAAGTGATAAGCCAAAGGAATCAGTTGTTTATGTATCATTCGGAAGCGTGATAACACTTGGACCTGAACAAATGGAAGAAATCGCATTGGGTTTGAGCAGTTGTGATATGAATTTCTTGTGGGTGGTTAGGGCCAAAGAAGAGGAAAAACTCCCAAAAGGTTTTCCAGACATGAAAATCCCAAGTAAGGGTTTGGTTGTAGCATGGTGTAGACAATTAGATGTGCTAGCACATGAATCAGTAGGATGCTTTGTTACACATTGTGGGTTTAACTCAACTCTTGAAGCAGTAAGTCTAGGAGTCCCCGTGGTTGGAATGCCACAAGTTTCGGATCAAACTACGAATGCCAAGTTGCTAGATGAAATTTGGGGAGTTGGAGTTAGAGCTAAGGCTGATGAGAACGGGATAGTGAGAAGCGAAACTCTAGTGTCAAGTATAAAGAAGATTATGGAGGGTGAGAGAGGAGTAGTAGCCCGAAAGAATGCGGCAAAGTGGAGGGAATTGGCTAAAGTGGCCGTTGATGAAGGTGGAAGCTCCGAAAATGATATTGATGGATTTGTATTTGAACTAAGCCATAAGTGCTAAGTTATAATCATATGGACAATTGGGATCCATAAGTTGATTTTAATTCTTAAAATGTTTAGTGGCATCATGCTTTATCATGCACAATTGGGATGTATAAGTTGATTTTCAGTCTCAAATGTTTAATGGTAACAACGTTCTCATTCATTTCTAACGCCTGCTTACATTCAGGGCCGGTTGAAGGGTAAACCTAGTGAAGTCGTAGCTTTAGGCCCCCTTTCTTCAGGGCCATCATTTTTTAAGATTTATTCAGATGTATATAAAAGTCCTCTAATATATCATCATGCTTATGATATCAATATTAACCACAAGCTACTTAATAGTTTATACTCATGTAGTGATAATGATCTCAAGGTCTTTTCCTTTATGTCTACTATTGTAACATTCTATATACATGTTTCTAACCCCTAGTTGGTATCAAAACAACTATAGTATTATTTATTAAGAACATAAGCAAAAAAAAATCTTTTAAACAGAAGGCCATCAATTTTAGACTTTGCTTTATGCCTCTTAAAAGGTTAAGCCGACGCTACTTACATGGGGAAATTCTGAATGGTTAAGTGCTGAACCAGTAAGTAAGATGTCTGAATCATTAAGTGCTGAACTAGTAGGAGGTTTAAACTATTAAAAGCCAGCGGCGGGACTACAGTGGGGTCCGGAGGGTCCATTGACCCTCCAGTCGCCGCAGGTCATGTAACCTTTAATCCGTCATCCTACTAGTTTTTGCATCTTAACCCCTTAGATTTTTAGTTGAGAAATAAATGAAGCGAAAAAAATAAAGAAAAAAAGTGCAAAAAAAGATCACCAAAATAATTCCAAGAGGTGGCATAGTTACAGACTAGGGATGAGCTCGGTATCGTTCGGTACCGTTTGGTATCGTTCGGTACCGAAAATCCTCAAAAGTGGGTACCGGTACCGAATATACCCGGTTCGGTACGGTTCGGTACCGGTACGATACCGGTAATTGAAGGTAAAACAGGTAAATACCGGTACCGTACCGGACCGGTACCGAAAATGTCAAAATTCAGTACTGAAAAAGTACCCGGTCCGGTAAATTCGGTACCGGTACCTGTACCGGGTCTGATTTGCTCATCCGTGTTACAGACGAAGATGGTACATTGAAGAAGATGCAAGTTGTTTTTGTCGTAAAGCATGTAATAAAAAAAGCCTATGATCTACTAGCTACTAATCAACGTAGTAGTTATACTATGCTCCCTTCTTTAAAAAGGTGATATAAAAGTACAAATAAATAATAATTGTATGTATTTCATGTTTAGTATTTATTATTTCCCCTTCATTTATTTCATTTAGTTTAGAAAATGTCAAGATTTTTTAATTTATTATACTTTTAGCTTTTACTGACTTTTGTTATATATTAAAATAAGAGGTAAATGTCATTTCAGTCAATGTGGTTTAAGTTATTTTGTCAATTTAGTATAAATGTTTCATTTTTTGCCTGTGATTCCAAAAAAGTTTCAACGTTGCCATTTTAGTCAACTGGGTTAACTTCATCTATTATTTCTGTTAACGAGAAGGGCAATTCGGTCATTTTATATGGCCGAATTGCCATTCTAGTTAACATAATTACATATAAAATGAACGAATTGGCCTTCTCATTAACAAAAAACATGGACGAAGTTAACCTGTCGCAACCCCCGATCCCTTATCTGTCCCGGAAACGGGCGGACGCGAGCTCAGTAGTGGTGGTATCAGTTATTTAATCTTGCAGCGAAAATTTTCATCAGGACCGTAGTTAGGAAATGTTTATCAGAGTAAAACCACCATATTTGATATTAATAATCACATGGGTAAAACCCAAGTTTCTTATTACAATACATTCATAGGGATAGACCCTATTTTATTGAATTTAAAACATCATCTTTTAGGTAACTTTTATAGCCACATTTTTCCAACGCCTTCAGTGCTCTCCAGCTGGTTTTTTACTAATTGGTTGTCACATTTTGTTACCTGAAACATGTTTTAAAAACATTTGTCAGAGGGAAATACTGGTGAGTGAATCCCAGTTTAATCAAGAAATATTTTATCAATTAAAACAGTATTGAGAGCGATCACATTGTTTATTTCTACACAATTACTCATTCAGTATTTGCCACTCGACCGGATCTGTGGCTATGGTCAAATTACCCATTGGCTAACTCGTTGTCCAATGGTAATGTACTGTCATCCCCGACTTACTACTACTACTCGCAGTAGTATAAATTTTGTATACAAAACCCCATAATACCGGCAGTAATTGAAGACCTACAAAGACTCAATCACCGCTTAATCACATTGTAAAACAATTAAGGTTTTGTAAAACATTCCAAAAAGGTCCAATATACCTAGGACATAGTTTTCCTCTTTTGATGAATCTTACCACTCCTTTCCAAGGAGAGACCTTCAACAATACTTTATCTCCTACTTGAAAGTCCAATGGCTTGCGTCGGTTATCGGCATAACTCTTTTGTCGATCACGTGCTGCTTTCAGTCGTTCTTTGACTTGAATAATTTTGTCGGTTGTTTCTTGCACTATCTCAGGTCCAGATAGTCGCTTTTCCCCAATTTCTGCCCAACAGACTGGGGTTCGACACTTTCGTCCATAAAGTGCTTCGAATGGTGTAGCATTGATACTTGTGTGATAACTATTATTATAAGAAAATTCTATTAAAGGTAAGTGATCGTCCCAATTACCTCCAAAATCAATTACACAAGCTCTAAGCATGTCCTCCATTGTCTGAATTGTCCTTTCGCTTTGTCCGTCCGTTTGAGGATGATAAGCTGTGCTCAATTTTAACTTGGTTCCCATTGCCTTTTGGAAACTTGAGCAAAAATGAGAGGTAAATCGACTATCCCCATCAGAAACAATTGATAAAGGAATGCCATGTAAAGAAACAATTTCATTTACATATAATTTAGCTAATTGTTCCGTACTGAAAGTTTCTTTCATTGATAGGAAATGAGCTGACTTGGTTAGCCCCATCTACTATCACCCAGATTGTATCATTTCCTTTCTTTGTTTTGGGTAATTTAGTAACAAAATCCATTGTTATCAATTCCCACTTCCACACTGGCATTTCTAATTGTTGCAATAAACCTGAGGGCTTCTGGTGTTCAGCCTTAACTTGTGAATAGGTTAAACATTTAGAAATATAGGCTGCTATGTCTTTCTTCATTCCTATCCACCAGAAATTTTTCCTTAAATCCTGGTACATTTTATCACTTCCTGGATGCATCGTATACTTAGACTTATGGGCTTCTTCTAATATACGATTACGCATGTTTCCTACTTTAGGTATCCACATTCTCTTTTCATGGAATCTCCAAATTCCATCTGTTCCTTGTTCTAATTCTTTTAGCATACCTTTTAATTTTTCAGAATCATCCTTGATTGCTGATTCTTGTGCTTCTCTTATCTGTTTATTTAAATCTACTTGTAGATTTAATTTAAGAGAACGCACCCTTTTTGGCTTCTCATGATACTTTCGGCTTAAAGCATCTGCCACTACATTGGCTTTTCCTTCATGATATTGGATATTACAATCATAGTTACTAACGATCTCCATCCAGCGTCTTTGTCTCATATTCAACTCCTTTTGCTTGAAAATATACCTTAAACTCTTATGATCAGTGAATATGGTAAACTTGCTACCATAAAGGTAATGTCTCCAAATCTTAAGAGCAAAAATTATAGCTCCTAATTCTAGATCATGAGTTGAATAATTCTCTTCATAATTCTTAAGTTGTCTCGATGCGTAAGCTATAACCTTTTGTCGTTGCATCAATACACATCCATAACCTAATTTAGAAGCATCGCAATAGACTACAAAGTCTTCAACTCCTTCTAGTAATGCTAATATGGGTGTATGGGTTAATTTATGCTTAAGAATTCTAAAGGCTTCTTCTTGTTTTGGTCCCCATTCAAACTTAACGGACTTACAGGTTAGCTTAGTTAAGGGAATGGCTATTCTAGAAAAATCTTGAATAAATCTTCTATAATAACCGGCCAATCCTAAGAAACTTCTAACCTCGGTTGGTGACTCAGGGGTTTTCCATTTATTGATTGCCTCAATCTTTGTTGGATCTACATGAATTCCTTCCTGATTGACAAGGTGTCCAAGAAATTGTACCTGTTCTAACCAAAACTCGCACTTAGAAAATTTAGCATAAAGCTTTTCCTTTCTTAATAAACTTAAAAGTGCGTGCAAATGCTTTGCGTGATCTTCTTTACTCTTAGAGTAAATGAGAATATCATCTATGAAAACAATTATGAATTTATCCAAATATGGCTTACATATTTGGTTCATCATGTCCATGAATGAAGCTGGGCATTGGTTAAACCGAATGGCATGACAGTAAATTCATAATGGTCATACCTAGGGGTGTTCAAGATCGGATTATCCGGTTTTCGGATATCCGAAAATCGGATATCCGAAAATTTCGGATAGTCAATATTGATATCCGAACCCGAATCCGAAATTTCGGATATCCGATTTTCGGATATCCGAAATTTCGGATTCGGGTTCGGATATTCAAACGAATATCCGAATTTAAAAAAAAAAACCAAAAAACTTGTTTTCTAAGTAGATCAAAACCAAATATGTTTACAGTCAAAACCCATATCCAAAATATCAAAATTTCCAAGTTTATAACATCTAAAACATTCAATAAATTCATATTCATCGGAGGGGACGATGACGATTGAGACCCATAAATCTATCCCTCCCAAACCCTTTGTTTTTTTATCTGCAAAATTATCTTCAACACACACACACACACATATAGAAACATATGCAGAACCTTCATCCATATCTCCCCATTCACAACAACACCTCTGAGCTTTCATCTCCCTCTCTCAATCACACCTGCAACACAAATCCACAGCCCTCACCCACTCGATCTCCATCTCATGTGACACGTTCTCCGGCGACCACACCAGATCTAGTCTTTGACTCTCTCGCTGGTCGACCTATGATCGGAGTTCCTCACTCCGGCGACGTCGCCGGCCACGCACCCACACCCCCTTTCTTCTCCGGTAATGGGACGAGCTGAAGACAGCGGCTCTGTGATATGAGATGTAAAGAAACCCTAGTTTCTCAAATGTGAATGCGCCTGTTTTAGTGAAACATGATATATCATATATGTATTTTAGGTTAATGGCTTTAATATATTAATAAAAATCTATTTTTTTTATTTATAAGATTTCGGATTCGGATAATCCGAATATCCGAAATTTTTTAAAACTAGCATCCGAATCCGAACCCGAATTTTCGGATTATCCGATTTTCGGATATCCGAAAATTCGGATATCCGAAATTTCGGATATTTCGGATACGGGTTTTCGGATATTTCGGATTCGGTTTCGGATTCGGATTTTTTTGAACACCCCTAGTCATACCTCGTTCTGAATGCGGTCTTAGGAATATCCTCTTCCTGTACCTTTAATTGATGATATCCTGACCTTAAATCGATTTTAGAGAAAAATTGAGCTCCTTGCAGTTGATCAAACAGATCATCGATTCTCGGTAATGGGTACCGATTCTTAATCGTTACTTTGTTTAATTCACGGTAGTCAATGCACATACGCATTGATCCGTCCTTCTTTTTAACAAACAGTATCGGCGCTCCCCATGGCGACGAACTTGGTTGTATAAATCCTTTCTCTAACAATTCGTATAATTGTTTCTTTAATTATTGCATTTCTGCAGGTGCCAAACGGTAAGGTGATTTGGCAATCGGTGATGTTCCTGGTATTAAATGGATTCTAAATTCAACTTCTCTATCTGGAGGTTGCCCTGGCAATTCTTCTGGAAAGACATCTGAAAACTGAGATACTACTGGAATATCTTTTAAATCTTTTCCTTTAGTGTTAGTGATTATAGAAATCAGATACACTATAGAACCTTTTCTTATATAACTTGCAGTTTTCATCACAAAGATGAACTTAGTGGACCTAGAGGGCTTATCTCCTTTAATTGTGATCGTTTTACCTTGTGGTGAATTTACTTGAATTGACTTTTGATCACATAATATACTGGCTTTATTGGCTATTAACTAATCCATTCCTAAAACAACATCAAATCCTGCCAAATTCATGGGATATAGGTTTGCTATAAATTTCAGATTTAAAATTTCTATTCTTGCTCCCTGCAAGATTTCAGAAATCCTAACAGTTTCTCCATTAGCGGTCTCTACTAGACATTCTTGTGGTAGTTTAGTTAATGACTGATTTAGAAATTTGCAAAATGATGTATTAATAAAACTTTGGTTGCACCAGAGTCAAATAATACTTTAGCAAAAATATCATTAACTAAAAACATACCAGCTATGACATCTGGAATCTTCTTGGCTTCATCTGCAGTCAGAACAAATGCCCTAGCACTTTGTGTATTCTTGTTGTTTGTGGTTGGAGCTAATTTTGGGCAATTGAGCTTGATATGACCTTGTTCTCCGCAGTTGTAACATACCTTGTTGTTAGCTTTCTTCCTGCAGTCTTCTTCCTTGTATCCCGATATTTTGCAAAAGTTACAGTATATGGAGCATCTTCCTGAATGCTTTCTTTTGCAATGCCTACAGTAGGGTGTAGAGGTAGAACCTATATTTCTTCCACGGTTAGAATTTCCAGAACGAAATTCTTGAGTCAACTTCTGGGTTAGGTTCCTCCTTTGATCCTCTTCTCGGGTACGGACTAACTCATCAGTCAAGGTATTGGCTAGTTCTACAGCTTCTTCTATGGTTTGAGGTCTAGCTGCCTTGACTACGTGTCTAATCTCTCCAATTAATCCCCAAATATAACGGGAGATTAACACTGGTTCTGGTGAAGCAAGAGTTGGCACTATTCTGGCATATTCAAAGAATATTTTAGTGTATCCCTTACTATCCACACCAGTCATCCTAAGGTTTAGGAATTTGTTTGCTATCTGTTCCTTTTCATTGGGTGGTCAGAATTTCCTTTCTACCTTGTTCTTAAATTCTTCCCATTCCATATTGTAGGTTCTATCACTTCCTCTTGATTGGAGGATAGTGTTCCACCATTCTAACGCTGAATTCTTAAACAAATTTGAAGCAAACAGTATTTTATCTTCTTCAGCACACTTGCTTATCCTTAAGACTGCCTCAGTCTTTTCTATCCAGCGTAAGGTTGCAATGGCCCCTTCGTTGCCCGAGAATTCCATTGGTTTACAAGACCAGAATTCCTTATAAGAACAACCGTAAGGCACGGTTCTTCTTCTTTTGGGAATGGGCACTTGAAGTACAGGTCCATTGTTCACGCTGTTTTCTGGTTCAATTGGTCGCTTACTGCTATGTTTACTTTTATTATTCGCTTCTTGAATAGTTTGAATAATAAATGGAATTGCATCTATAATTCCTTGTGCTACTATGTGTTGAACAGCACTATTATCCATTTGGTTTCCATTATTATTGATGCTTGGATTCTCATTAACCACGTTAATGTTACTCTGGTTATCATTATTCAGATTTCCTTGATTTCCTTCATCGGCCATCTGAATTTTAAACATTTACCCCATATTAATATCACAAGATAATAGATAATATCGTAATTCACATGACACGCAATCTAGCCAAAAACGTCGATCATTGCGACTGGTACTCTATTTTCATATACTATGCGTCTATTACACACTAGTACTGAAATAAAGATTACAATACCAACAGAAAGAAAATGACACTAATAGTATTATGCATCCGTACACACATAATTTATTTTATTTTTATTTTATTTTATTATTATTATTACTATTACCATTTCAACCATCACATTCACGGGTATGGATTCATCCAAAAATCCATATTGCGCTCATCGTATTTCCATACGAGACGCTCTCCCACCTGTCTCATTCTCCCACTCCTTTCTAAAATCTCCTCTCCAAAAGTCCTAAGTTCTTGCACGTTTTCTGCACTCATTGGGGGTGCAAGTTCTAGGACTAGGTTTGGAATCTGGGGTGCGGGTTCCTGATATGGGGGTGAAAGTTCCTGAAATTGGTAAGGATCCTCTAAGATCTCCCTAATGTAGTTATCATGGTAATAGGGATCTAAAGGGTTCATACCTGGGTAGGCTCCTATGGTTGTATCTTCATGGATATCTTCATGGATAAGGTAACGTTGCACAAAGTCCCTATTATCGTCCCACCAGGGGTCGTAATTTGGGTCTAGGGGGTTTGGTGCTGGTATCCTAGGGATTTCTTCTGGGTTAAAGTCATGCATCTCCACTTGGTTTTCAGGATTTTCTATCTCCATGGGTTGGTCTGGGTTTTGTAGTTGTGGGGCTACTAGTTGTTCCAGACTCGGGTCAGCAGCAGTTGTAGCTAGGATATGGAAATTGGCTAGGTTTCTATTAAGCATATCCTGTGTATGGGCATCAGTCTTTCGCTTAGCAGCTGCAAAAACTCTTTGCTGTTGCAACTTTCGCATTCTTTTCCTACGAGCAAAGGCTTCCTTACTGAACCATCCTCGTTTCTTATGGGGGAATGGCTCTTCTGACTGAGCTTTAAAAGCAAACACTCCTTCTTCATGATCAGCAATATACCCAGAGAGGGCAGGCTGTGAAGAGGTACATTCACTCCTAGGTGATTCAGACAACTGACGATTTATGTCTGAGGGTCCTTGATCTCTCATACTGTAAACTAACAGATAGTCAAATAACACATAACAAATAAATACAGTTATGCACTTATTTCCATTATTTCCTAACACAAATTTTAGAATTTAAGTGTCAGCAGAACACTTCTTTGGCTCAGACCAGTGGCTAGGCTCTGATACCACCTCCTGTCGCAACCCCCGATCCCTTATCTGTCCCGGGAACGGGCGGACGCGAGCTCAGCATTGGTGGTATCAGTTATTTAATCTTGCAGCGGAAATTTTCATCAGGACCGTAGTTAGGAAATGTTTATCAGAGTAAAACCACCATATTTGATATTAATAATCACATGGGTAAAACCCAAGTTTCTTATTACAATACATTCATAGGGATAGACCCTATTTTATTGAATTTAAAACATCATCTTTTAGGTAACTTTTATAGCCACATTTTTCCCAAGCCTTCAGTGCTCTCCAGCTGGCTTTTTACTTATTGGCTGTCACATTTTGTTACCTGAAACATGTTTTAAAAACATTTGTCAGCGGGAAATACTGGTGAGTGAATCCCAGTTTAATCAAGAAATATTTTATCAATTAAAACAGTATTGAGAGCGATCACATTGTTTATTTCTACACAATTACTCATTCAGTAGTTGCCACTCGACCGGATCTGTGGCTATGGTCAAATTACCCATTGGCTAACTCGTTGTCCAATGGTAATGTACTGTCATCCCCGACTTACTACTACTACTCGCAGTAGTATAAATTTTGTATACAAAACCCCATAATACCGGCAGTAATTGAAGAACTACAAAGACTCAATCACCGCTTAATCACATTGTAAAACAATTAAGGTTTTGTAAAACATTCCAAAAAGGTTAACAAAAAGAGGATAAACTCACATTGCTATCTTAGACTTCGCGTAAGGGTTTCCTGGATATAATCTATAATTTATACAAATGTACATTGGTTAGTATCATAACCATTTGAAAATATTAATGATACCCTCCCCGAGACGGCATTCCAACAACTACGTCGGGCAGAACCACGACAGTTGTTACGGAACCCTAAATCAATCGGGCAGCGTATCTACTATGAAATCGGGGTTATAATACTTACAACGAAGCAGAACCTTGCTAATTAGGGGGATATAATACCCGCGTATTATAAGCCTACTACAGAAATTGTGATTTAGAATGAAAGGAATGAGCGACGGAAAACGAAAACCCGTTGCCTTCTTATATAGTGCCTGATTCTGAGTCTCACGCGCCCCGCGTAAAGGTAGCCATAGGGCTACGTGGCCCGCGTCAAAGCTAGTCAACGGACTAGCTTGTCTGGCTCACCAAGTAGACCCGCCACGATGTCGACACGTGTCAGCTCAGGGCTGCGCCACCATTTCGATCTCACGCGGCCCGCGTTAACTTAAACGGGGTCTTACGCGGCCCGCTTGAACTAAGGAAATCAACGATATCAGGTTTCACCCCTGATACCGCCCGCGTAAGTGGTTGGGGTGGGTCCACGCGGCCCGCCTCAACTACTATTTTCTTATTTTTCATTTATTTTATATGTTATAACATATTTCGGGCTCGGTTTTCACATACGGGGTGTATTATAAAACATAGAAGGTTATTTTAAAATATACTAGAGTATCGAAAATATTTATGAGGGTGTTGGTTTTACCGAGGGTTGTTACATTCTCCCCACCTTGTTTTAGAGCTCGTCCTCGAGATCTATTGAAACAAATGAGGATATTTCTTTTGCATTTCTGATTCAAGCTCCCATGTGTACTCTGGTCCTCTTTTGCAGTCCCACTTCACTTTGACTAGAACTAACCTCTTATGTTTGAGATTCTTGACTTTCCTGTCTTCAATTTGTAGAGGTCTTTCTACAAACTTGAGTTGTTCATTTACCTCTATATCCTTAAGAGGTACTATCAATGATTCATCAGCTAAACACTTTTTGAGATTTGATACATGAAACACATCATGTATACCTGCCATTTCATCTGGCAGTTGTAGCTGATAAGCTATAGGTCCTATTCTTCTAATAATCTCAAAAGGTCCAATATACCTGGGACTTAGTTTTCCTCTTTTGATGAATCTTACCACTCCTTTCCAAGGAGAGACCTTCAACAATACTTTATCTCCTACTTGAAACTCCAATGGCTTGCGTCGGTTATCGGCATAACTCTTTTGTCGATCACGTGCTGCTTTTAGTCGTTCTTTGACTTGAATAATTTTGTCGGTTGTTTCCTGCACTATCTCAGGTCCAGATAGTTGCCATTCCCCAATTTCTGCCCAACAGACTGGGTTCGACACTTTCGTCCATAAAGTGTTTCGAATGGTGTAGCATTGATACTTGTGTGATAACTATTATTATAAGAAAATTCTATTAAAGGTAAGTGATCGTCCCAATTACCTCCAAAATCAATTACACAAGCTCTAAGCATGTCCTCCATTGTCTGAATTGTCATTTCGCTTTGTCCGTCCGTTTGAGGATGATAAGCTGTGCTCAATTTTAACTTGGTTCCCATTGCCTTTTGGAAACTTGACCAAAAATGAGAGGTAAATCGACTATCCCTATCAGAAACAATTGATAAAGGAATGCCATGTAAAGAAACAATTTCATTTACATATAATTTAGCTAATTGTTCCGTACTGAAAGTTTCTTTCATTGATAGGAAATGAGCTGACTTGGTTAGCCTATCTACTATCACCCAGATTGTATCATTTCCTTTCTTTGTTTTGGGTAATTTAGTAACAAAATCCATTGTTATCAATTCCCACTTCCACACTGGCATTTCTAATTGTTGCAATAAACCTGAGGGCTTCTGGTGTTCAGCCTTAACTTGTGAACAGGTTAAACATTTAGAAATATAGGCTGCTATGTCTTTCTTCATTCCTATCCACCAAAAATTTTTCCTTAAATCCTGGTACATTTTATCACTTCCTGGATGCATCGTATACTTAGACTTATGGGCTTCTTCTAATATACGATTACGCAGGTTTCCTACTTTAGGTATCCACATTCTCTTTTCATGGAATCTCCAAATTCCATCTGTTCCTTGTTCTAATTCTTTTAGCATACCTTTTAATTTTTCAGAATCATCCTTGATTGCTGATTCTTGTGCTTCTCTTATCTGTTTATTTAAATCTACTTGTAGATTTAATTTAAGAGAACGTACCCTTTTTGGCTTCTCATGATACTTTCGGCTTAAAGCATCTGCCACTACATTGGCTTTTCCTTCATGATACTGGATATTACAATCATAGTCACTAAGCATCTGCATCTAGCATCTTTGTCTCATATTCAACTCCTTTTGCTTGAAAATATACCTTAAACTCTTATGATCAGTGAATATGGTAAACTTACTACCATAAAGGTAATGTCTCCAAATCTTAAGAGCAAAAATTATAGCTCCTAATTCTAGATCATGAGTTGAATAATTCTCTTCATGATTCTTAAGTTGTCTCGATGCGTAAGCTATAACCTTTTGTCGTTGCATCAATACACATCCATAACCTAATTTAGAAGCATCGCAATAGACTACAAAGTCTTCAGCTCATTCTGGTAATGCTAATATGGGTGTATGGGTTAATTTATGCTTAAGAATTCTAAAGGCTTCTTCTTGTTTTGGTCTCCATTCAAACTTAACGGACTTACAGGTTAGCTTAGTTAAGGGAATGGCTATTCTTGAAAAATCTTGAATAAATCTTCTATAATAACTAGCCAATCCTAAGAAACTTCTAACCTCGGTTGGTGACTCAGGGGTTTTCCATTTATTGATTGCCTCAATCTTTGTTGGATCTACATGAATTCCTTCCTGATTGACTAGGTGTCCAAGAAATTGTACATGTTCTAACCAAAACTCGCACTTAGAAAAGTTAGCATAAAGTTTTTCCTTTCTTAATAAACTTAAAAGTGCGTGCAAATGCTTTGCATGATCTTCTTTACTCTTAGAGTAAATGAGAATATCATCTATGAAAACAATTATGAATTTATCCAAATATGGCTTACATATGAACAATAAAACCGATGTTGGTACCTATATTGTTCAATCGGAACTGGTTCGCTTCATAACGACACCGACACAAAAAATACACCCTAGTTTAATGCTCAAAAATAATTATAATAAAAAATAATTCGTTTGTTCTTTGAAAATTCGATCACTTGGACATTACTATTCGTAAATCAGTTTTGGGTAAAATATATATAGATGGAGTCATTGAGCAAAATAAGCACATTCTAACGAAATACACAAAATAAAAAAAAGTCATCAAATTTTAAAAGTTATAAGAGAAATAAAATATATGATAAAATAGTACGTTTGTACTTTAATCACTTGTATATAGTTATTTACAACTCAGGTTTAAGTAAATTTTATATAAAAATATAAATAAAAATAGACACGCCGCAACGGTTTACTTAGAATTAAAATAAAAACATAGTATCTTTTCTTTAAGGTCAAAAACTGTATTCCCATCTTGTTACATAGCCTATGTTGTGTGGGCACATATTAGCAGTTGGTGCAAAGTTTTAAAGAGTTAGACTATGCGTAGTCGTTGTGGTGAATAATGCCCCTCTTTTGGGTGTTGTCTGCCACGTGGCATCCTTGTCAGTAAAGGGGCATTGTGAAGAAATGGGGGTAGTGGGATAATGCCCCACCCTTGGGCGTTGTCCGCCACGTGTCACTTCCATAATTACCCTTTTTATTAGTTTTTTTTATTTTTAAAACAAATTATATTCTATTAATTAAATAAAAATTACATAAATAATAAAACAAATACACATAATATTTTTAAAACTAATAATATTTTTTTAATTCTCGTCTTCGCTTTCGTCATTCCCATCATCTTCGTCTTCTTCATCATCTGACTCTTGCTCACCCTCGTTTGGAATATAACGAACTGACCACGCGTGTTCGACCAAATCAAGCTCTAACTCATTATGTGCCGCTTCAGACCGCAATTCATGTGCATTCTTCACTCTTTCTTCCATTGTTGCTTGTGGATACTCCTGAACGTCTTCCGGTACATTGTTCTGGCATATAGCTTTTCCTTCGTCTTCCAAAATCATATTATGCATTATTATACAAGCGTACATAGCATCTCTCATTTTTTCTTTGCTCCATACACGACAAAGATTTCTCAAATAATGCCACCGTTATTGAAGAACCCCAAAGCATCTCTCAATATCCTTCCGCGAAGACTCTTCAACCTTTTTAAAGTAAGCTATTTTTTCATTGTACAGGTCCCTGAACGTCTTCACGACAATTGAATACTTCGGATAAATTCCATCGCATAAATAGTATCCATGCGGGTAGTAGTTCTCGTTTGCATAAAAAGATGCTTTGGCAGCTCGACCAAATGTAGTTGATTCGTGTGAAGTGTCGTTAGTTTTTAATATATTTATTAAGCCCTTTTTTAACACTTTTTAGTCAAGTTTTAAATTTATAAAACATGATATTTACTAACACTAAACACACATATGGGCAAGTGCACCCATCGTGAGCGTAGTATAGTGTTGGTAAGATACCGAGGTCGTCCAAGGACACAAGAGCTTTTAGTACCGGTTTATCCTCAACGTCTAATCAAATCAAAAAGTTTAGAAAAATGTTTTAAACTAAGAAAAATAAAAACTAACTAAAATGCTGAAAATAAAAATAAAAATAAAAACAGATAGACAAGATGAATCACTTGGTTCCGACGCGTGTATAGTGTAACCTTTGATTATTTCCGCACTTTTGCACTTATTTAAGAGATTACCTTAGTTATTGTAGTAGGCCCCTCTTTTGGAGGTGACATTACCCTCAACCCAGTAGTTTGAGTCAGCAAGGATACAGTCCTAAAGGGTCGGATTATTGAAAGATAATTAATTAAGTTATTAATGCAAATTATGGTAGGCCCCTCTTTTGAAGGTGACGTTACCCTCGGCTAAGTAGTCTGAGTCAGCAGGGATACAGTCCTAAATAGCCGGGTTATAGTATTAATAGTAGTTTAACTTATGAGGGGATCAAAGAGTTTGGACCCCCGCCATCAAATACCGTTAAGTATTGAAGGAGGTCCTACTAAATTTGACCCAGGTCCCTTGCAGGATCTCTAAACGCTGAACAACGGCAAGACTCTTACTAAACCGTTCCCTTAACCCCCGACCAGGTAGCCAACTTACCTCTATATAGACCATGGAGATATGAATGGTGAAAATATTTTATTTTATATAGACAGTAAAATAATGCCAAGACACCACGGACAAACGATAAGGAAGAATCACCTTCAACATAAGAAACTAGTTATTAAAGTCATTAATATAAAACCAAGTAAAAAGTGCGAAAAGATTAAAAATAAAAAGTATTACACTAGACACTTGTCTTCACCAAGTGATGTAAGAGACTTAGGAAAACATGGCCTTGATTGTCAAGAACTCTTACGATCAATCTTGGATCCCAAGACGACTCACACACTCTATGATGGACAATGGATGATGGTGGTGGATGATGGTGTTATGGTGGTGGTGGGTGGTGGGTGAAGTGTGAGAGAGGTGGTGTGCCAAGGGATGGTTTGAGCTTGAGCCAAGCACTCCTATTTATAGGCTGAACAGAAGCTCGGTAACGGCCCCGTGTCCACATCCTCTCTTTCTTCATTTAGTGCAGCTTGTCTTTATTAGTTGACCACGCCCCCGTGTCCGCTGAGCACGACCTCGTGTGCAGAAGAATATTTGTACTATGAAGATTTGCCTGGATTCTGCGAATCTTATAGTTGACCACCGCCCCGTGCCCACTGAGCACGGCCCCGTGATGGGCAATAGAAGCTTCTACCACTTTGTCTTTTCTGCTGACACTTGGGCACACCCTCATGCTGGCTGAGCACGGGGCGTGTTCAGTCTTCTGTCTTCTTGTTTTGCTTGGGAATATGCTGTCGTGGGGTCGGGCATGTCACGTTTGTTCCTTTTCTTGTATTTATGTTAGATTTTGATGTCTTTTTGCTTCTTTTGTTAATTTGAGCTCATTTAATCCTGAAAATACAAAAGAAAGACAAAAGCACACTTTTTCCAACATTAGTACTAAAAAAAGAGTTAGTTTTATGCCACAATTGATGTAATTTATATGTTGCATTTTGCACACATCAAATACCCCCACACTTGAATCTTTGCTTGTCCTCAAGCAAAACTCTTTATAATGTGGCTTTACACACCCAAATGGAATGGGTAGAAAAGAAGGTTTTTGGGCTTGTCATAGAGTGTCGGGATTTCCAAGATTCTTTGTTAAGTTTTATTTTTATTTATTTACAATCCTATTCGTCATGATTTATTTAAAACTTTTCATAAGATAAATTACTTATTAGGGCATAACATGCCTCTTTTAAAATTCTCTTTATATACAAGTTCACATACCTCACGGGGGAATCACTCAACACTCGGCCGAATATGTATTTTAGTGAATCACTCGAGAGTGGCATGGAACTTATTCCTACCATAGGCTTGCCAAGCAATCAATCCTCCTCCTTTTTAACTTTCTACATTTGTAAATATCAAGAGGACTTTTGGGTGAAGGGTTAGGCTTGGGTTAAAGGTAGGTGGTTGGGTTAGTGGTTAGTATAAAAGGGCGAAAAAGCGTAACAAGCGTCGGTTTTCCAAAGACTTTTTATTTTTGTAACTTTTATTTTGATGAAGCTATTATTCAAACAAAGTTATTTTTTTTTTTTTTGATAAACTTGTTTGTTTATTTTCTTTTGCTTCATCATCAACACATTTTTTTTTGAAAGTCATATGAAAAACCGAGCTAGTTACTAAAACAAAGGGTTAAAAATGAAAAAGATTTTGGTGGGTGAAAGGGTGTTTGGTTTGGGTTATGAAATGAAAAGGTTTAGGCTCAAATGGGCTAACTAGGAGGATTTTGGGTAGGTGGTAAAAAAAAATAATGGTGTAGAAAAAAAAAGTTAGTCCTAATGCCTCCATCATTTACTTACTCGGGTTTAAGTTGGCAAGGACCGGGAATGTATCGTCATGGCAAGTTCTAGAGTCGTAAGAACCAAGCGGTTATTCACACAAGAAACGAAAAATGAGCATTTAGTTTAATGATATGTATTTGTATGCTCAATAAAGGCTCAAAACTCACTTTTGTGGGAATGGGTTTTTATGTGATCAAGTATATATAATCAAATTTTAACTAAGCTTGTCATGCCTTTTCATAATTTTGTTATGTTGGTTCTTTTTATCACGACGCTATCAGTTGTAAATTTGTAAAAATATAACCTTTTTAGAACTTGAAATTCCCGAATTAAACCTAGACAAGTAAAAAAAATTGAAAATTTTTGAAAATTTTTTTTGGGGTGATTAGCGTAAGGCTTGTGTTTAGGACTTGCAAGATTCAAGGTTTTAGCATCCCCCCCCCCCCCACACTTAAATTACACATTGTCCTCAATGTGTCCCAAAAATAAATTTTTAGGTTGATTGAATGTGTAAAAATGTGTGAAAAAGCAAAAATTTTGTGTTACTGGGCGCTGAACACGACCCCGTGTTGTCCGGGCACGGCCCCGTGTTCAAGTGCCAGTAACAAAATTGAATCAAGAGAAACAGAAGCCTGGACACGGGGGCGTGTTGGGTGAACACGGCCCATGTCCAGTTTACCTGAACTGGGTATTTCTGCAGACTGTGCAGCACGGGGCCGTGTTGGGCGGACACGGCCCGTGCCGAACTTACTGAAATGAAGAAATTTTTGTCGGATGGTCCTGTTTTCCTGCATGGGGTGCTGGTTCAAGTTTCCCTTGTATCCTTTGCCATCTCAAGTGTGTTTTATTCATTTCAACACCATCCAAACACCAAATTAATTAAAACCATCATTCATTAAGTCATAGAGAGAATTACAAAATAGTCCTAGAAAATGAAAATTAAAGCAGAAAATAAAAGTTAAAAGTCCTAATATTAGATAGGTCAAGTGATCCGTAATCTATAATAAGAACCAAAATTCCGGAAATAGATTTCCAGTCTAAAAGCCATGTAGAACTCCAAACCGAGCGGTGTCCCTTAGATGTTGTTAGAGCCATTCTTCTATCTCCCTCGGGAGAAGGGAGGCGGCTTCATGTTCCACAACATCTTGTGGAGGGGGAGTGACACCAACCAGAACCCCTTGTAGTATGTCTCGAGGGGGCTCCGGATGCATGGCGTACCACTCGGCCGGTATGATGATTTCAGGAACCACATTCCATGCCCTTTGGGTAATGATTGGTACCAAAGGAGGAGAAGCGAGAATGTTCAACCATTGGTGCAAAAAGTTGACCTCTCGAAGACATCCCTCTAGTCCCACCGTGAAATGATTAATATCTCTGTCCCTGGAATGGTTCAAATGTGTAGGATTCTTGGCTGCATTTATAGAAAACGTCAGTACGTTGCACAGGCCCCGTGTCGGCTGGACACGGCCCCGTGTGCAGAGGGAATCCTGACACATTTTTGTCCGTATTCTGATAAAATCAAAAGGGAATCTTTGGGTGGACACGGGGGCGTGTTGACCTGAACACGGCCCCGTGTCTAGAAGCTGTCTTAAGGAATTCGTCTATTTTCAAGGACCTTCTTCAGATCGGGTGGTTCCTTACTGGAGGGAACAACCCCAAAGTGCCTAAGATACCTAAGTTGATCTAGATTAAGACGAGAACGCAAGAGGTTGTCGGTGAGGGTGATTCCTATGCTATATGTAGGTGGACAAGTCCAACCCTTTTTCCGGGCTCTCGTTAAAGAAGGTGTATGTCGAATCGCTCAGGTCTATGTATGATTCAAACGAAGTCGATAGGGAGTCCTTCACGGCACAATCGACACAGGGACGACTATCGCTCAAGTCCTCACTAGTGTTAGAAGTATCGTTGGAAACAACGAAGTTGTTTGAATGCGATTCCAACCCTTCTTCTTGGTTATCGTCTTGGGATAGATCATTGAAATCTTTCCTAAGTTCTTTTAACCAATTAAGAATTAGATCTTCTAATTGAAATAATTCATCAAGAAGCATTTCTCCTAGAAAATCTGGTTGGGAGCATTCGAGGGAGAGATAGGGATTATTTTTACTTCCGCCCCTCTTAAGGATACAAGGAAACGATGGGTCTATATAGTGGGGCTTATAATTTAGAAAATAACATTCTAATTCCTTATGGTTACCACCACATAATTGACACCACGTACCATAAGAGTGCCGAAAGTAAAAAGTATCAGTATCACTCATTTTTGTGTCAGAAATTACCAACCGTCGGGATCTTACGGTTCTCTTTTCAGTAACAGAATCTGGGGCACGGGGGCGTGTTGAGTGGGCACGGCCCCGTGTTCAGCTTACTGTCTGACTTAAAATAGGATTGCCAGTTCCAATGATTAGGCACGGGGCGTGTTCAGCGGGCACGGCCCGTGCTGAGTTCTGCAGAAGCTGAAAAACTAAGAAAAATCCTAAAAAAAATGAAAAATAAGAAAAACGATTAGGCCGTTGATTCCTAACTTTCTTAAAATCCTTGTGTCCCTGGCAACGGCGCCAAAAACTTGATGCGTGTGAAGTGTCGTTAGTTTTTAATATATTTATTAAGCCCTTTTTTAACACTTTTTAGTCAAGTTTTAAATTTATAAAACACGATATTTACTAACACTAAACACACATATGGGCAAGTGCACCCATCGTGAGCGTAGTATAGTGTTGGTAAGATACCGAGGTTGTCCAAGGACACAAGAGCTTTTAGTACCGGTTTATCCTCAGCGTCTAATCAAATAAAAAAGTTTAGAAAAATGTTTTAAACTAAGAAAAATAAAAACTAACTAAAATGCTGAAAATAAAAATAAAAATAAAAACAGATAGACAAGATGAATCACTTGGTTCCGACTCGTGTATAGTGTAACCTTTGATTATTTCCGCACTTTTGCACTTATTTAAGAGATTATCTTAGTTATTGTAGTAGGCCCCTCTTTTGGAGGTGACGTTACCCTCAACCCAGTAGTTTGAGTCAGCAAGGATACAATCCTAAAGGGTCGGATTATTGAAAGATAATTAATTAAGTTATTAATGCAAATTATGGTAGGCCCCTCTTTTGAAAGTGACGTTACCCTCGGCTAAGTAGTCTGAGTCAGCAGGGATACAGTCCTAAATAGCCGGGTTATAGTATTAATAATAGTTTAACTTATGAGGGGATCAAAGAGTTTGGACCCCCGCCATCCAATACCGTTAAGTATTGAAGGAGGTCCTACTAAATTTGACCTAGGTCCCTTGCAGGATCTCTAAACGCTGAACAACGGCAAGACTCTTACCAAACCGTTCCCTTAACCCCCGACCAGGTAGCCAACATACCTCCATATAGACCGTGGAGATATGAATGGTGAAAATCTTTTATTTTATATAGACAGTAAAATAATGCCAAGACACCACGGACAAACGATAAGGAAGAATCACCTTCAACATAAGACACTAGTTATTAAAGTCATTAATACAAAACCAAGTAAAAAGTGCGAAGAGATTAAAAATAAAAAGTATTACACTAGACACTTGTCTTCACCAAGTGATGTAAGAGACTTAGGCAAACATGGCCTTGATTGTCAAGAACTCTTACGATCAATCTTGGATCCCGAGACGACTCACACACTCTATGATGGACAATGGATGATGGTGGTGGATGATGGTGTTATGGTGGTGGTGGGTGGTGGGTGAAGTGTGAGAGAGGTGGTGTGCCAATGGATGGTTTGAGCTTGAGCCAAGCACTCCTATTTATAGGCTGAACAGAAGCTCGGGCACGGCCCCGTGTCCACATCCTCTCTTTCTTCATTTAATGCAGCTTGTCTTTATTAGTTGACCACACCCCCGTGTCCGCTGAGCACGACCCCGTGTGTAGAAGAATATTTGTACTATGAAGATTTGCCTGGATTCTGCGAATCTTATAGTTGACCACGTCCCCGTGCCCACTGAGCACGGCCCCGTGGTGGGCAATAGAAGCTTCTTCCACTTTGTCTTTTCTGCTGACACTTGGGCACGCCCCCGTGCTGGCTGAGCACGGGGCGTGTTCAGTCTTCTGTCTTCTTGTTTTGCTTGGGAAGATGCTGTCGTGGGGTCGGGCATGTCACGTTTGTTCCTTTTCTTGTATTTATGTTAGATTTTAATGTCTTTTTGCTTCTTTTGTTAATTTGAGCTCATTTAATCCTGAAAATACAAAAGGAAGACAAAAGCACACTTTTTCCAACATTAGTACTAAAAAAAGGGTTAGTTTTATGCCACAATTGATGTAATTTATATGTTACATTTTGCACACATCAGTAGTAACCTATGGAGACTGCTCGAAAACGTTTAAATCGTTGCATGACCCTGCAACACCAAAGTAAGCCGACCATATCCAAAGGTCCTGTGAGGCAACCGCTTGAAGAATAACAATTGGTCCGTCCTGTTCACCTCGTGTGTGTTGAACTCGCCATGCGGTCGGACAATTATACCACTGCCAATGTCGACAATCCAAGCTTCCGATCATGCCCGGTAAACCATGGAGCTCAGCATGGGCCTCGTAATTTTTTTGAAGGTCGGACCAAGTGGACCTTCTCAGATAACGGGGACCGTAAAACTCTATAACACCTTTTAAAAAATATAACGTTAACCTACGTTAAAAAAATATGAATGCATGGAAATAATAAATAGAAAATAGTAATGTACCTATACAAAAATGCTCCAAGGTATCTCGCGTTGTTTTCTCGTTCGTTTTTAAATATTCTTCGTTGATGTCAGTCGTGTTTCCGTACCCAAGGACCCGTAGAGCTGAAGTACACTTTTGAATACCGGTGAATCCAAGTGTCTTTTTCGCATCAACTTTTTGTTTAAAATAATCATACGTGTTTTCCAAGTCTTCAACGATGTGTAGAAATAAACGTTTACTCATCCGGAAACGACGCCTAAAAACTTCGGGATTTGGGTAGGTAGGCGCTTCAGCGAAGTAATCTTTAATCAACCGGTCGTTTGCCGCTTGTTGGTCTCGTTGAATATATTCTGTGTAAAATCTCACGTTGAGGCTCGCTACAATGTTTAAAATAACGAGCCGCTAGTTCACACGCACTCGTAACCGCCTCTTGCTCGACCTCCTCATCGGTCGAGTCACCCTCATCCGCTAAGAAATTTTTGTAGTAATAATTTGCAATGGACGACGAGGAAGTGGGGGAATCCATTTATTATAAAATGGGTGAAGGTTGTATAAAATTTTGATGTTTGAAGTTATGAGTGAAAGAGTTTTTTGGTTGTGGTTTGTATAAATGGATGAGGAATGAGAGTATTTATATAAAAAATGGTTGAATTAAAATAAATGAACTAGCCGTTTATTATCGTTGCTCGAAAGTAATTGGTCAAATCCTTCTCCCATCCGGCGTAGAATATAGCACGCTCCCCACAAATTTTCACGAAAAAACGCCAACGGGGGCTGCACCTAGGCGTGCTTTGGGCGTTGTCGGGCTTAAAACGCCCACATTTGAACTAGTACGCACGGTCTTAGAGATTCATTAGGATGTGGGTTTAAAAGGGATTGAGAAGGAGACGTTTAAGGGACAGTAAGGAGTGGATGTTGTAGCCAGTGGCGGACGCAGGGATTCTTTCTTAGAGGTGCGAACAAGGGGTTCAACCAAACTTTCAAGTGGTGCGATCGGGTTTTTTACCTATAAAATACAATAAAATTCGTTTTTAAGGGGGGCGCTCGCCCACCCAAGCTTATGCTTGGGTCCGCCCCTGGTTGTAGCATTTGAAGGACTAAAATTGGGATCAAATTTAACAACAAAGAGGCAAAGATTGAAGACATTATAAGTGAAATAAAGCAGGTGGGATTTTTATGGTTTAAGTACGTCCAAAGTTAAATCAATTATTTGGCTAAATGAATATAAATTTGTAATTATGTAATGTTCTTGTTGTTGGTTGGTTCGGTTTGAGGTTTGTTTGGTGTGTTAATAAAGTTTACGTTTAAAGAAATAAAAAAGAAAAAAAATCTATTTATAAAATGTAAAATCAAGTAATTAATGATAACGTGCAATGTTCACATGATAGGTACTAGCTACTATGATTTTGTTTGTACCTTGTCTTTTTACCATGTGAAATCTGTGTGTCTCTCATTAATTATGCGAAAAGCACTAAAAATAAATATACAATAGCGATAATCACGAAACTAGCCTTGACCACGCCGTTTTTTCAATTTTGGCCAACTAACCCGGATCCATGAGCCGTTTCACGAATCCCCACCCGGCTCAAAAAATCATTTCAAGCAACCAACCGTTTTTTGCCACATGTCCATTTGTCCCCTAGTCTCTATATCTCTGTCATCTCCTCTGCTATACTCAATCTTCTCTCTCTGTTCTCTCTGAAACGGCTCAAGGTAAACGGCTCAAACTTCAGTGTGTGTTTGTGTGTGAGAGAGAAACACATTCATCTCCACCGCCACCATCACCTCCACCACCACTGCTCCGCCTCCTTAACCCATACCCACCTCCACCAAACCACCATAACACTACAACCGCCAAACCAAAACGCCACCCCCTTTTCCTCCTTCCCTCCTCTGCCGACAAACCCACCATCACCAAGCATCACCTCCCGTTAAAGATCAGTTTTTTTGAGAAAGAGAGAGAGAGAGTACTGGTTTTGAGAGAGAGAGAGAGTACTGGTTTTGAGAAAGAGAGAGAGAGAGTACTGGTTTTGACGGTGGCGGTGGAGGTGATGGTGGCGGTGGAGTGATGGTGTGCCACGAGCCGGCACAAGTATGCTACGAGCCGGCACAACACAAGGTTCGAGCCGGTTCACCTGCTCGGAGCCGTTTCAGCTGATCCGAGCTGTTTGTCGGACAAGTGTCTCCATCAGATTGGTCATCGTTGAAGGAACTCCTTGAGCCGGCACAACACAAGGTTCGAGCCGGTTCAGTTGACGGTGCCGGCTCGTGGAGCCGGGTCAGTTGGCCAAAATTGAAAAAACGGCGTGGTCAAGGCTAGTTTCGTGATTTTCCCTATACAATATATGGCCTAGCAAAAGACAAGAAGACTAAAGCTATAGATGGATAGAAAACTGAAATAACTGAACCGTATAACTGATAAAACTAAGCTGAAAAAACTAAACCGAATAAAAAACTGACGGTTTGGTTTTGAATATTTCAATCAACGACATGGCATTTATTTCTTGACAGACGTTCTCGAATGTCATAAAATGAGCGTATGTCATTGTTTGCGTGTCAAGATAGGTGTATTTTCTAGTAGTGATGGTGAGTTACCATCCATATATTTTTTATGTTTAGGCTTAAGTTGTTTAAGTGTTTAACTCAATGCTAGTAGAAATTATTAATTTTATTGTTGAATGTAAAGTGTTTATAATAAAAAAATATATTACACGTTTATTTATAATTTAAATGAATCATTTATTACCTACAAGAAATAACAAAATTTAATATAAAAATATAATGATCTTCAAATTATTATAAATTATAAAAACTTTGGAGAAACATAAAAATAGATTAGAAGATTAGGTTTATGTAAACAATATTAATTAAAGATAATGATCTTCAAATTATTGTAAATTATAAAAACTTTAGAGAAACATAAAAATAGATTAGAAGATTAGGTTTATGTAAACAATATTAATTAAAGAGATTAGTTATAATAACTTAAATGAAAACATATAAGAAAGATTCTTATATTTTTAATTATACTTTTTATTTTTTGAATCTTACGTATTTTTGTTCCAAAAACCCAAATAACTGAAAAACCGAACCGAACCAACATAAAAACCGAAAAAAAACCCGAAAACGAATGGTTTTAAAAGTGTAAGAAACATTTGGAAATGCAAAGGTGCAGCGGAATATGATCTAAGAGTGGCTTTTGTTTGTGAACAAATAAATAAAAGAACAGTTTCAGAACAAGATGTGGAGTGGAAATTCTGGAATCGATGGGCTCCACCGTAAATAAACTATTATTGTTGGAGGGCAAGCTAAAATAGAATACCAACGAATACTAAACTAGCAAGACGAGGCGGAGACATGCAATGTAGACTTTGTTTGAAATGTGGGATGCAAGAAGAAACGGTAGACCATCTGTTGGTTACACGTGTGTTGGTGAGATCGATATGGTGGAACATACTAGTCTGGTTAAAATTACCACCATCAATGTAATTTAATTCCAGCGAAGAGGCTTTACAGATGATTGTACAAATGGCAAGATCTAAAGATTGGAAGAAAATGGCATGTATGATTTACCAAACGACTATGTGGCATATTTGGAAAACAAGGAACAAAAAGGAGTTCAAAGGAAATAGCATTCCTGGGTTGAAAATGATAGAAGACATTAAGCTAACTCACCATCACTACTAGAAAATACACCTATCTTGACACGCAAACAATGACATACGCTCATTTTATGACATTCGAGAACGTCTGTCAAGAAATAAATGTCATGTCGTTGATTGCAATAAGTGTCATAAATGTGTGTCATAAAAACATGACACACAAATGCATGTCATGTTAATTTTATGCATGTCATAAAAACATAAACATGACACACAGTGCAATTGAGGCTAATTCACATGTTTTCACGGGGGCAAGGCAGGGCAAGGTTGAAAAAGTTTTTTTAAATGAAAATAGCCCTAAGTTGTAGTTCTTGTAGAGTTTTTGTACAATGAGTCAGTTTAACGTGTTTGGGTGTGTTTGAGCTTTATGTTGCAGATTTTGGTCGCTTCGTCTATGCTTAATCTCCATTTAGGCGGGGATGATTCGAATATGTTTTGAGAAGAGTATCCCACATCTTTGTTGCGGCCGCGAATGAAATGCTATATGGTGGTTGTGGAACACGACTTATGAGGATTCTACCGCTTAAAACCAGGGGAGTCTGTTCCATTTTTGTTATTGTTGTATTTATATTTTTAGTTTTAGTTTTTTAGTAGGTAGTTTCTCACTCCATTGAGGACAATGCAGAATTTAAGTGTGGTGAGAGGAAACTAGAGTCTAGTTGTGTCTTAGGGGACTAGGGGTGGTGAAAATTTTCCCCGTGATGAACATGTTCCATGCGTGGAGAATTGAACAAGACCACCGCCACCATCATCTATAACGCGTGATGATGCATAGCCCGTGATTTTTTCAACGCGTGATACTTTTTATGTTGTGAGGGTAATTGTTGGTTGTGGGGAAATTGTTGGGTGTGGTGGTGAGTGATGACCATTGCCACTAAAAAGGTTGTGAGTGATGGAATAATGGTTGATGACATGACAGAACTTCATTAGATGTTGTGAGTGATGGAATTTTTGCAAGTGATAACCACCCCTCCCCCCTTAGGTAGTGTCAGTGTCGAGTCATTAAAAAAATAATTAAAAAAATCCAAAAAAAAAAACTGAAAAATAGAAAATGTTTTGAGAAAGTTTTTGCAATAAAATGGAAAATGATAGGTATAATCAGTTCTTGGCATTTGATTATTATATATATGAGATAACGAATGGTCGGTCACACGTCTAACTTAGGATAGGTGGGTAGGCCCAGCCGGTTGATGAGTTCCTTAGGATTGATATAATATACCTTAAAAATTAGGAGTCTTGTGTGTTCTCGCCTTAGGAGCTATAGCAAAACTGAAACTGTTGATAGTGTAAGGGGTACCGTTATAAATAAAAAGCTTATAAGTATTCCGGTTAAATGGCACATTTGTTTCAATTCTTTTTATGAAAATAAATCCGAAACTAGGTGGCGCCCGAAAAAAAAAAATTCCATCCATCCATCTGAGCTAGCTGTGTATTGACAAAGCCTATGGTATTGCCACTGAGATGGTGACTCAGATGGTACATACCCTCTAGGTGGAGTTAGGAAAAAATGATAAATATGTGAAGCTTAAGGCATTAACCACTGGGATGGTGACTCGAGTGGGGTATATCCGCTGAGCTGATCATAAGCAAAAGCATATCAAAGCTCATAACCATCATCCATTATCCATCATAAATTTAATCGGAAATACATAAGAGTTCTTTTATATAAGACGGTAATCTCATAAGCTTCAAGCGGGATTAGGTAGGGTTGTGGTCTTTTGAGTGTGGGATCCATAGATGAATAATTAACTTGATCTTAATGGATTGTGAATAAGGGCTTGGAAACCGGCGGTTGGGCTTAGGTCGATCATATACCCGCAATCTTGGTTAACGAATGATTAGACTAGTTAATAAAATAACATAATATATTGAATGTAAGTGAGTTTGATTGTGATTCCATTGCAAATAACTTTTTTCGGAATGAAAAAAGACAAGTTTGGGGACGTGATCGGTACATTTTAAGTACACTCTTATTATATCCAATCTATATTATAAATGCACTGATAGTTGTATATTTTTTTTGAAGGGTGACTTTCTATGTACAGGACCTATTGGTCACCGGGTTCATGTCGATGACAATCCCCCGTCAGCCCCGCTCTTCCGGACGCGATGTTCGATCGGGCCCCGGCAGTTGCGCAAGCTGACCTTCGTCCGGAAACCATACTGCCGTCTGCCCCCACACGAGAAACTCGCTGGGGTAACAGCTGGGTAAAACCGGGTTGCCCTCAAGACCGCACCATGCCTCGGTAGGAACGATCCATCATTGGGACGTCCTCCCCCCGAATTGCCGCAGCCGGGTTTTGAACCTGTGACCTCCCAAAGGAAGACACAAGCCCAACCACATGGGACCAACTGGGTTGGGGAGAGGATGTATATAATTTATTATTTTATTATGTTTCTATATTATATAGACTTTAGAATTTAATGGTTAAATAACAGTTAGTCTATATTAATTAATGAGAAAAACGTTTGAATAATATATTTGAGTAAGATTATTTGAATTCAAATTATTAAATGATTATTTGATTTAATATTGTATTCAAATTTGGCAAACAGGGAAGTTGTGAATGTGTTGGACGACCACAACTAAAAGAATAATTAATGTTTGGCCATTAATTCACTTTTGGGCTACACATGGATCGACTGATCGAGTGGCATCAGCAGCCCACAAAACAGTAGAAAGGAAAGCCTTAGGGGCTGTTTTTTGGAGGATAGCAAGGGAAAAAACATCGCACAAGAGAGACGCACGACACGGAACGAAGGGCAACTCCTTGGCTGCTGCACAGAAATCAAGATAGAAGCATGATGAGTATGAGTGGCTAAGCTCTCTGTGGCTTCCTCCAGGCGGGCGGTTCACATTGGTTTTTCACTTTGTTTGGTTAGTTATGTTTTGGATTTGATCTTGTTCTAACAAAACTTTAAGGATCAGATAGATGTATGAGTTAATTGAAACAATTTATCTATGTGTTGAGTTCTTTCTTTACAATTGCGTTCGGTTGATTATAAAACCTAGAAACGAGTTGGGTGAGTAAAGAGGGTTGAGCTGATATAGGTAGATTGGGTAATTGAATTATATGGTTTGATGACAAAAACTATTGAGTAAACTGTCATTTTGGTCCTTGAGGTTTGATCACTTTTGCCACTTTAGTCCAAAACCCAAACATTTTAAATCTGGGTCTCTGTGGTTTCACTTTTATTGTCATTTTTGTCCAAAAATGAAATCAACTGATATTTGGCTAATAAAATCCTGTTATTTTGTCATTTTCCTTAGGGGCAAAACTGTTAATATAATTTTATTATAACACATTGTTATTTAAATTAATGAAATCAGCTGATAGTTGGTCATTTTGCCCCTGAGGAAAAGGATAAAATAACAGGATTTTATTAGCAAAATATAAGCTGATTTCATTTTTGGACCAAAATGGCAATAAAAGTGAAACCATAGGGACCCAGATTTAAAAAGTTTGAGTTTTGGACTAAAGTGGTAAAAGTGACCAAACCTCAGGGACCAAAATGGCAGTTTACTCTAAACTATTTTAATTGCCACGTTAACTGATTTTCCAACACTATGTGTATGTGGTGTCCAAATAACTACCTAATCTTGTGTAAACCTAGAACCTGAAACTTGGAGGAGGTTACATTTTCTTTAATCTGATCACAGTTTCTTAGTTAATTTCTTTTAGTCTCTTTCAAATCAACAAACCCCCAATCTTAGTTGCTAGTAATTAAATAGTTAAACTGCTAAACACCGACCACATATTCCCCGTGGATACGATACCCTACTTACACTATCTACTTAGTTTAATTAGGTTTTTGCATGACCCTAACGACAATCATGAGGTACCGGATAAAATGCGAACATAAAGTGTTGAGGGATGTTAGTGATAGTTGTAGCCGTCGTGGCTAATGATTTTGGGTACGGGCTTTTGTCATGGTCAACCGTGTACTAAGTGTTTCGAGTCGTATTCATGTATATAAAGGAAAGGCTTGTGATGTACCATAATTTGTTTGTTAAATGCTAGTATTTAATAAGGTCCGAATAACACCGAATTTCACATTGCACGTTTTACGAAAGTTTTTTGACATGGTAGAAGCGCTTATATATAGGAAGTACCAGCGGCGTATCCACCATGTTCTAACCATGTTACGTCCATTTCGCTGTTTGATGTCATGTTACATTCCGTGCTACGACACACAGTGGAACCTACTATGGTTTTCATGCGCCTACCATTATAATCCCGTGTGCACCTGTGATTATCCTGGTCATTGCATGGTCCGCATAGTTTGTACTAGTAGTGTTGGGTCAAAGGTAAATCTTAGTATTACAAGTGGGGCTACACGTATGATGGTGTATGAAGAACTAAGGATGTATATATGATTGTATTTAAGTATGTGTGTGTCTAACGTAGGCAAAACCACTCGGGTTATGCCCATGTATGGATTCAAGTATAACTACCGCGTAATGAGAAGTATGAATTGAGTATGATTGATGACAAACACGTATAAGATTAACATGTAATATCGAGCGTATAAATTGAGGTATAAATGTGGTTAAGCACATACAAGTTTAGCATATAGTTTTAAGTGTATAAATCGAAGTGTGAATACTACTATGTGCAAAACTGGCATGAAATATTGATTGCGTACGTTTAAATGTGAATAACGTTATGTGTACGTCTTGCATGAAATATGGATTGTACATGTTGAAATGTGAGTAATGATATGCATGTGTATGTCTAATACGAAATGTGGACTTATAGAAAGTTATGGTCACAAGGAGTTTGAAAAGCGTGAGATTGTACTTTTGTTTCCAAATCATGTACTTGAACCGTTAGCAATGAAATGAAAATTTACTTTTAAATACTTGTCACAATTAGTGGTTTTGATGTCTCCAATCTATCACACCGCAACCAATGGCGGAAACATCAGAGCAAGGTGGGTACAAGATTCCACTATGTTTTAAGCATTATATATAAGAAACAAAAAGATAAATTAGAGCAGAATTTTATGCTACTTTGGACCTCAAATATGGTGAGGTTCCACGTTAGTTTGCCATGGCAAACTTGTGGAAACCTTCCTAGAGGTTGCCCAAGTAGTTTGAAAACTCACTTAGAACACTGGAAAGTATTCTTCCTTGCTTGGGACTCTTGAGAGGATTAGAGAGTTTGGGAGTAGATTAGTATGTGGAAAGTGTTTAGGAGGTGGTGGAGGCTTGTATTTATAAGTGGGGATTAGGGTTTGGGAGTTAATGAAGGTGGAAGGTGATTGGAGGAGAAAAGGAGGTAGAAAAGAGTGAAATATGATTGACTAAAGAAGGGTGGAAGGTGATTGGAGGAGAAAGGAGGTGAAAAAGCTTTTGGTTTTGCTCACTTTTAGTCCCTACACTTTGTAACTAGGTCATTTTATGACGTTTTCTTGTATTTTAACTTGTTTTTAGGTATCCAAAGTGTATTTTAAGTCTCGATTTTGCGTATAAACATGTATTTAAAGATTGATTGCGTATATAACACCAATAAGAAAGGTAACATTTATGAAAATTAAAGTAAATTCCCATTATGATCAAAGTCTCGATATTTATACGAAATATGAATTACAATGTTTTAAAAAAAAATATAAATGTGAATACAACTTTTAAAATATGGTAAGTATAGAAAATGTGGAGCGTTACATAAGGATAGAAAAGATGCTCCTTGACCCACTGAACAAACCTACAGATCCAGATTGGAAGGATGGAAAAAGGTCAAATGATAAAAGGGCTTTAGAGTTAAAGAGAATGAAAGAAGAGATGGTTGCTGCCAATTTTGGAAGTTTAAGATCAATGGCAAGATGGGTGAAGCAACTATTGTAGAAAATTACAAGAAGTTGGAAGAATATAAAGAAAAAGATCCTTCAATTCCAAGAAATCCAGCAAATGATCAAGTATACTTTCCTATCAAAACTTTGGTTGCTCCAACTGAACTTTCATCTACCAAAAACATTTCTTCAGCTGTAAGAACTTATTTGAAAAGACAGAAAGAGATGTATACAGAAGAAATGAAAGAATATGAAGATTATTACAGGAAGGAGGGGATTAGGAACCAACTCTTGTATGTAATACCAAATGCTGGTGATCTCATTGGTCAAGTAATAGGTAGACCACTTTCTCCCAACTCCTCTCTAATAACTTTTGCACCCCTAAAATCCATCCAGCTCTAAAATTCTAAAATGGAATTAGAAAAGATTAGTCATGAGTTAACGTTACTCAGATCAGATGGAGAAGTTGAAAAGATCTCCATGAATACTGCTTTCAGCCTAAAAAATGAAGATCTACAAGACCTATTGGGTCTTGAACTTGAAAGGGAACCAGAAGATCTTTACTCTCTCAAGTTTGAATTACAATTCAAAGGACATATAATAGAAAAGATGATGAGACCCAAAGAATGATCAAAATAAAGTTTAGTTTTGGCATCATCTGTTCTAGGGGAGATTGTTGAACCTGTAAAAGAACTAATGATTGTAAAGCCAAAATAAATTTGATCAAGAATAAATCAAGTAATAAAGATATATCCTCTCAAAGATAGTGAATTTTGAACATTAACAAAAGCTCTATTTGAAGTCTTGAAAGTCCTGTTAAGAAATTGAAAGCACTGTTGGTAAAAAAAGAAATTATGTTAAAGGTCAAAGCTCCCCTAAAGATTAAAGCACTGATGAGAAGACCAAACATCTGTTTAACCTGAACAGATGTTTGATAAACACAATCAGAGGTTTTCCAGAATAGAAAGTTAGTGATCAGGATGAGGGGTTGTGAGATTCATACTTGTAATTGTAATTTTTTGATTATATATGAAATACAGTATGACAACTTTCCATGTTTGTGCTTGTGTTTAAATTCCGATGTATTCATTTAATTCCTTTCATAATTAAATATGATCAACAACACTTCATTGTTTCATTGATAACACACGCAAATACATCCGAATATGCCGTTAGACCAAATAATAATGATGGATTTTAGGACGAATTTGCGTACGATATTGAATCAATTAGCGACGACCATTGTTGTTAATCCAATACTATTTGGCTTGGATTTTGTGGTTTTTCCTGCATTTATGATCTTCCCTGTCAACCACATTCAAATTCCCATAGTTACAAATCAAAGTAAAAAGTTAAATAAATTCCCAAAAAAATTATATAAATTCACAAAATAATCGATCATTATTTCGTTAGTATTAGTCCACACACTCGTGTTTGGTGCATTCAATGTGTGGTTAGAATCAAATACAAAGTCTCGTAAAAATAAGAAGTCGCAGAAGGGTATCAAACAAACTCCAATTGAACTCATTCAAGCGGTATTGCAACCGTCTCATTGAACTCTACGATATGAAATTTTTGGTTTTCACTTTTGGATTTATAGGTTGTAGATTTTAGCATTTTTGTTGATATCATTGTGTTTTTTTTATTTAGCATTGTGTCTTTTCTATATTTGTGTCATTGTATCTTTTTTACGACTCATTGTGCCTTTTGTCCTCAACATTGTGTTATATTTCTCTGCATTGTGCCATATTTTGCTCGACAGTATGTTATATTTAGCAATCTATAATTTCCTTATACACATGCTTTGTAAGATCATTTTACATTTTGTGTTTGTAAATTCAGTGGATGTTTCTTGATGAAAAATGCCAATAGCTTATGATATTTCAAATTTTATGTAGGTTTCACTTTATGTTTCTTATTGGAAAAGAAAAAATCCAATAGACTATGATAATTCTAATTTTCTGTAGGTATCATCAGTCAAATATAATTTCTTTTGCAATTTCCTTAAATATTTTTATCAAATTCAAACAAAGTATATATTATATTATTATCACAAAAAAGAGTTGGCCACACAACAAAGCACTTCCAACCTCCAACCATCACAAGCTTTCCCAAACACCAACAATGACAGAAAAACACAATATCACCAAACCACCACATGTTCTACTCTTCCCCTACCCTTCACAAGGCCACATAAACCCCATCATCCAATTTGGCAAACGCTTACTCTCCAAAGGTGTCAAACCAACACTTGTTACAACCATCTACCAATTCAACTCCACCCTCCCCCACAACACTGCCTCTAACCCCATCGAAATCAAGACCATTTCCGACGGTTTCGATGAAGGCGGTTACTCGAGTGCAGAAAGCCCAGAATCCTACCTCAAAACATTCAAAGAAACTGGCTCAAAATCACTAGCTGATCTCATCAAGAACCTTCAAAATGAAGGAAACAATATTGATGCAATCATTTATGATTCCATGATCATTTGGGCTTTGGATGTGGCCAAGGAGTTTGGAATAAATGCTGGTTCGTTTTTCACTCAAGCTTGTGGTGTAAACAGCATATATTATCATGTTCATAAGGGTTTGATATCTTTGCCACTTGGTGAAAATGCACCTGTTTTGGTTCCTGGGTTGCCACAGCTTGAACGATGGGAAACGCCGTCGTTTGTGCATGATCATGGAGCGTACCCTGGGTGGTCTCAGACTGTGTTTAGTCAGTTCGTTAATATTGATGAAGCACGGTGGGTGTTCACAACTAGTTTCTACCAACTAGAGAAAGAGGTGTGTTTTGCTTTTGCTTCTTCTATTTTATTTTATTTTATTTTTCTGCTAATGTTTACGTTTACAATTCGTTGAAGTCAAACAAGTGACTACATTCAATGCTCATCAGGTTTTTAATAAACCGACAAATGGGTCTACCTTTTTAGACCATGGGGTATAGGGCGGGGGTTTGGGCGTGGGTTGGGGGAAAACGCCTAAGCCATCACCCTGAGGGCTTGGGTTGGGGCTTGGGTTTGGGCGTGGCCCCTTTGGCGTGGGTTTGAAGCCGGGCGTGGGGCGGGCTAGTAAGGTGACATGGGTGGCTCTCAATGGCCAAACCAAACTCGTCATTTCACATGCCTCCATGTGTCAACTCATGCCCCCAACCCAAGCCCCAAACCCAAGCCCCACCATACCCCATAGACGTGGGTTTTTTTCCCATTCCACATGTCAACAAATGCCTCAACCCAAACCCAACATACCCCACGGCCTTATAGCTATCCACTAGGGTGTCAGGAAGTGGTTTGGCTCGAATTGAATTGTAAAAGCTTATATTTTCAGGAAATAAGGGTACAAGGAGCGGTTAAATATTTTTAATAGGTAAACTTTCAAATCGATCAATTAAATAGTGTCACATCATTTTAGCTATTATGTTTACCTATTGCTC
This sequence comes from Helianthus tuberosus, assembly GCA_030545235.1. Classification (NCBI taxonomy): domain Eukaryota; kingdom Viridiplantae; phylum Streptophyta; class Magnoliopsida; order Asterales; family Asteraceae; genus Helianthus; species Helianthus tuberosus. The sequence continues at coordinate 17,125,330 of CM060403.1, forward strand.
AAAAACGTTGGCGGTGGTTAGACACTTTGGAATATGTAAACTATTTAAAAATATGTGTGATTGGTTGGGAAGACATGAACCCCACCACACACCCCCTCTCTCTCCCCTTCCCTCCCTTTCCCCGATTCGGTGAGCTTTCACCGATTTCTCCCCCAAAATCGGTAGTGTTGAACGGTAAACAACCTTTGGCTGTGGTCACCGATCGGTGCCGACCCACCTTTACCGCTCCACACCGTACCCCCTAACCCCCAAATCCTTATTTACACAATTTAATTCATATAACTTGTATAGCTTTATATATGTCGTATAGATAAATGATATACAGCCAGAAAATTAGAAAATGTGTTTTTGTCATTACTGTATACGACTTAAATAAGATTATATATGGGTTGTATTATACGACTCATATGATCTTATACGAGCTTTGTTGATATTTTGAGGTTTCGAAAACTTTATACGAGTCGTATAACTCTATACGACCGGTATAGATTTATAACATTTTGTAACTACTTTTATAAATTTAAAACGAAAACGCATAACGAATTTCTATTAAGATACGCGTCTATTAAGAAGTTTTCGTTAAGATACGAGCTTATTAACGATTTTACTTTAATGAAAACGTATAACGAGTTTTTATTAATGAGTATAGCTTAATTAATTGTGTAAACGTTGAATTATTAAGACACAAATTTGTAATATGCTGTCGATTGTATTACCATTCACGTTTAAGAATCAAGATACAACTAAACAATCAAATACATAAGATAAACATTACGATAACAATCTTCAAAACAAAATAAGATATACATTTTCAACAATATTTCCAAGGTTTCAAATCAAAATACAACAAGAGGAAAATACAATACTTGTCGCTATTGCCCATTCTTACACGACCATATGATGCACATCATCAACCGCCAACAGGTTCACCACCGCAGTAGTGGCGAGTATTGTATTTTCCTTTGGTTGTATTTTGATTTGAAACATTGTAAATATTATTGAATTTTTTTTATTGAAAATGATTAACTTATTTTATTTTGATGATTCTTATTGTAATATTTTTTCTTAAGGATTTGACTGTTTAGTTGTATCCTGATTATTAAACTCGTATCATAATTCAACGTTTAACGCAATTAATTCGGCTAAACTCGTTAATAAAAAGTCGTTATACCTTTTGCATTAAAGTAAAATCGTTAATAAACTCGTATCTTAGTAAAAACTCTTGAAGAGACTCGTACCTTAATAAAAACTCTTAAGGTTCTACGACCCGTATAAAGTCTGAGAAACCTCAAAATCTCATCAAAGATTATAGGTGGCTCGTATAAGATTATATGGGTCATATATTATTTATTGTTATGTCTACGTGACCCTCTACATAGATGACAAAACATCGAAACATTGCACTTGATCAAGACATAAAACGAGATATGAGAAAGTGTAGCAGAAACTCTTTCATTAAAATACAACGACAGAGATTACATACCGAAAGAGTACACATCCTTTACAAGCTGGTTTAGATCATTAAGATCTAAATCACACTTTCCTCTCTAAGCTCTCTCTCTCTAAAACATTTGTTCACTAAGAACTCTTCAAAAGTCTCTTTACTTACATCACATAGCCATATATATATATAGTCTGACTAACATAATCCGTAACTAACATGATATTCTGGAGTATCACCTATAATATGGACTAACTAGTTCAGAGGTAAACAAACCACTGAACACTTCCAATAGTACTGACACTGAATAACTCGGAACAACATCATTCCAAGGTTTACAAGTAATTCGAAAACAAACATCACAGTAATACTACTAACTCGGAATCCATAGTTTTGTGATACTCAAGTAATTCGGAACCAATAGTAATTCGGAACTTTTTTCTTCTGCTTTATCTTTGACTTTGACTTCTGCTTTGGACTTAGTTTTTCACAGAATTAATAGAGTTATAGTTGACTAACGACAAAAAAATCATTCCTCGACTTTCTACTATACGGGTCGTATAGATGACGTATAGATGACAAGGTGTGTAAATAAAGATTTGGAGGTGTGTGAATAGTGGGAGCCTTTATTATTGTCAAAGTATCTACTTTTACGGTAAAAGTCCTCCCCGCACACCTAAAGAGCCGCCCATGCTTTTACCCTTACACACTCAAAATCGTGTCACCTGGTAATGCATGATCCATTAACCCCTCCGTCTAAATGTGTAAAACGGGTTGTTGGGTCTTAATCAAGATATAAATGTATTCATCAAGTTGATGATAAAAAAAAAGTAGGTTAAACAAATTGTAAATGGGTTACAGGATCGACATGTTTTTTTTTTTTAAATTGGTTGGACCACCCCTAAGCCCTAGAGAGTTGGGGTGCATCGCACTTCTCTCCCACCTCTCCCCATAAATGATGTGCATCCGTCCGTAGCCAAAAACATTACCTTGCTCTCTTTCCTTACCATGTCCACCATTCTTGTCTCATTGTCGTCCCTCTCTTCCATCTAGGCATATGTGAGTCACAAACACATGCATTAGCGATGCTTTTAGTTTCTCATGGGAAAAGTGCAAGTCGCTCTTTTACATACAACTCGGGTTTCAATAAATTTTAGATAAAAAAATAAATAAATAAACAAATTGCTTACTCAAGTTTTTACAATTGTTGTCTATTATATTTGTTAGAGAAAAATTACATTATAGAAGCAGCGTCTTACAAACATTTGCAGTCAGTAGCGAATAACTCATAAATCAGGTTATCAAAAGATTTTTTTTGTTATGGATTTAATAAAACAACTTATTAAAAAAAGTTGATCATTATTTAAACATATTTTTAACGATCAATCTTTTTTTATACAAACACATTAATTTAAGAAATAATAGACTAGTAAATTAACTATTTGTAGTGTGTGATTTACATGATTCGATTTCGATTTCTTAGGTAATAGAGTGGATGAGAAAAATGTGGAACTTGAAGGTAATCGGGCCAACAATTCCATCAATGTACCTTGACAAACGAATTAAAGATGATAAAGATTACGGGTTCAGTCTCTTCAAAGCAAACCAAGACGAATGCATAAATTGGCTAAATGATAAGCCAAAGAAATAAGTTGTTTACCTATCATTCGGGAGCAGTGCAAAACTAAGACCCGAACAAATGGAAGAAATCGCATGGGGATTGAGCGATAGCAATGTTAATTTCTTATGGGTTATTAGGGCTAAAGAAGAGGATAAACTCCCTAAAGATTTTGTGGACATACTAAAAACCGGAAAGGGGTTAGTTGTGCCATGGTGTACGCAACTAGATGTGCTAGCACATGAGTCAGTAGGATGTTTTGTTACACATTGTGGGTTTAACTCGACTATTGAAGCGTTAAGTCTTGGAGTCCCAGTGGTGGCAATGCCTCAATATACAGATCAAATTACTAATGCCAAGTGCCTAGATGAAATTTGGGGTGTTGGAGTGAGAGTTAAGGCTGATGAGAACGGGATAGTGAGAAGAGGAAATCTTGTGTCGTGTATAAAGAAGATTATGGAAGAAGAAAGAGGAGTAGCAGCCAGGAAGAACGCGGCTAAATGGAGGGAATTGGCTAAAGTAGCCGTTGATGAAGGTGGAAGCTCTGAAAAAGATATCGAAGAATTTGTATGTGAACTAAAGCATGCATGCTGATTTACCATTTGATATGTATGTTAGTGATTATTGTAATTGTTTCATGATATTTGGATGTGTTTAATATATATATTAATGCTAACCAATTCAAAATATTTGTAATATTTGTATCCTAGATTTGGCGAATAAGAAACATGAATGATGGAGTTTACTAATTTTAATCTTGAACATTAAAAGATTGTCATAATATATAATATCAGTATATGAAGGGGTATGGTCCTAAAAAAGCCGCGCAAACCCTCGTCAACGTCGCGCGCGGGACCATACTCCTTATTCAACAAATTTCTTATTGTTAACCTCGCGCGGCTACAGCACATCCTATTTTAACCGGCGCGAGCCCTAGACAATAGGAAGCTCCAATTACAACACTTAGCATTCTGAAAGAGCACTCAGCCATCCAAACCCTGCGCGAGTTAGTTATGAGCCCATCAAGAATCGCACAGGACAGCAGCGCAAGGCTGTTTCAGATAGTACACAAGGTACAAGTGGCAGAAGAAAAGAGCCAATCACCGTCCTTCTGGCCCTGCTCAATCGTGCTCCACGATCGTCTGACATGCAGGAGACAGAAAGTACTTAAGGACGCCTACATGGCACCAATCACAGGGTAGAGACAACTGCCCCACGATCTCCACTTACCTGCTGATGGCAGAAGGGCGGCCAGGCCGACAACAGTGACACGTGGCTCCAATCACATTGCGCCAACTCCAAAAAGCTCCTAGAGGCCACTAACGGTCGACACCAGTAAGACAAGGAGCATACCCTCTATGTTGTCGCCTTCAGGCCCAAGGCCCATCAGCCCATATCCTCTTACACTTCTCCGGCTATAAATAGAGACCTCACTTCACAGGTAAAAACATTCCATTCTCTCTACTCTCACTCTCAATACTTAATTATCTTCCCAAAGCAGTCGCTTATTCTCACGCCGGAGCCGGTTAAGAGGAAAACCCCCATATTCCCCTCTTAACGAGTAACGGTGTTCTGTTTTGCAGGATTAGGCAATCATTACGAAGCTCAGAAAGCCACTAGAAGATTAACCACTATGATAGGAACATAAACCAAACTGATTAGTCCCATAATTAGTTCAGTGTTTCTTCATTGGCGCCCACCGGTTTTCTACAAAACATTGTCATCTTCTTTTTTCTGAGTTTTCTTGTTTTTTCTTCCTTCGATCATGGCTGGTCAAGGAATCATTCCCGAGTTTGGTTTCGGAGCAAACTCTAATGCGGTGTTGGGCGAGGGCAATCAAAACGTCCAACCCCAACACATTGAAGAAATTGGCGAAATCGAAGTAACCAACACGGGGGGACCGCGCGGGAGCATCACCCGCATCACTCTGACGGTAACCCCAGGAAGCAATGGCGCTGGACCTTCAAACCCAGCTCCACCTCAGAACGTTTCGGCGCTATTAGGGCTACCAGAGGGCGAAACTCCAGCCTCGTGGTACGCCAAAAATATTGCCACCATTAACGCGACGTATCAGTCTCTGATCGCACAGCAAGCAGTCTTAACGGCAGAACCTCCCTTGGTTACACCAGCAGGTCCCAGTCATGGGGCGCGCCAGATACCCCCACAACAAAACATCGAAGGCGGAGCTAATAGACTTCCCCCTACCAGAAGACTGAGCGTGCATGACACGCGCGATACACGGGGAGAAACAGAAAGCTATTATGACTATCCGTCACACGTCCAAAGAGGCCAAGTGCATAGCCGGCTAACACCGCGCAACATGAACAATGAATGGGAAGATACTGACCCGAATGATCCAACTTGGCAAGATGATGAGGGTTCGTCAGTCTTCAATCGCTTGTAGAGGAACCATGAATACTACAAACCAAGACAACATGTTGGGTACACCGAAGAGGTAGAGCAAGACTTTCGCCTCGCTTATTGATGCGTGTGAAGTGTTATATATATTAGGTGTATATTTTAAGCCCTTTAACACTTTTTAGCCAAGTTTTAAATTTATAAAACACGATATTTACTAACACTAAACACACATATAGGCAAGTGCACCCATCGTGAGCGTAGTATAGTGTTGGTAAGATACCGAGGTCGTCCAAGGACACAAGAGCTTTTAGTACCGGTTTATCCTCAACGTCTAATCAAATAAAAAGTTTAGAAAAATGTTTTAAACTAAGAAAATAAAAACTAACTAAAATGCTGAAAATAAAAATAAAAGAAAAACAGATAGACAAGATGAATCACTTGGTTCCGACTCGTGTATAGTGTAACCTTTGATTATTTCCGCACTTTTGCACTTATTTAAGAGATTATCTTAGTTATTGTAGTAGGCCCCTCTTTTGAAGGTGACGTTACCCTCAACCCAGTAGTTTGAGTCAGCAAGGATACAATCCTAAAGGGTCGGATTATTGAAAGATAATTAATTAAGTTATTAATGCAAATTATGGTAGGCCCCTCTTTTGGAGGTAACGTTACCCTTGACTAAGTAGTCTGAGTCAGCAGGGATACAATCCTAAATAGCCGGGTTATAGTATTAATAGTAGTTAACTTATGAGGGGATCAAAGAGTTTGGACCCCCGCCATCCAATACCGTTAAGTATTGAAGGAGGTCCTACTAAATTTGACCCAGGTTCATTGCAGGACCTCTAAACGCTGAACAATGGCAAGACTCTTACCAAACCGTTCCCTTAACCCCCGACCAGGTAGCCAACATACCTCCATATAGACCGTCGAGATATGAATGGTGAAAATCTTTTATTTTATATAGACAGTAAAATAATGTCAAGACACCACAGACAAACGATAAGGAAGAATCGCCATCAACATAAGAAACTTGTTATTAAAGTCATTAATACAAAACCAAATAAAAAGTGCGAAAAGATTAGAAATAAAAAGTATTGCACTAGACACTTGTCTTCACCAAGTGATGTAAGAGACTTAGGCAAACATGGCCTTGATTGTCAAGAACTCTTACGATCAATCTTGGATCCCGAGACGACTTACACACTCTATGATGGACAATGGATGATGGTGGTGGATGATGGTGTTATGGTGGTGGTGGGTGGTGGGTGAAGTGTGAGAGCGGTGGTGTGCCAAGGGATGGTTTGAGCTTGAGCCAAGCACTCCTATTTATAGGCTGAACAGAAGCTCGGGCACTGCCCCGTGTCCACATCCTTCTTTTTCTTCATTTAATGCAGCTTGTCTTATTAGTTGACCACGCCCCCGTGTCCGCTGAGCACGACCCCGTGTGCAGAAGAATCTTTGTACTATGAAGATTTGCCTAGATTGTGCGAATCTTATAGTTGACCACGGTCCCGTGTCCGCTGAGCACGGCCCCGTGGTGGGCAATAGAAGCTTCTACCACTTTGTCTTTTCTGCTGACACTTGGGCACGCCCCCGTGCTGGCTGAGCACAGGGCGTGTTCAGTCTTCTGTCTTCTTGTTTTGCTTGGGAAGATGCAGTCGTGGGGTCGGGCATGTCACGTCTGTTCCTTTTCTTGTATTTATGTTAGATTTTGCTGTTTTTTTGCTTCTTTTGTTAATTTGAGCTCATTTAATCCTGAAAATACAAAAGGAAGACAAAAGCACACTTTTTCCAACATTAGTACTAAAAAAGGGTTAGTTTTATGCCACAATTGATGTAATTTATATGTTGCATTTTGCACACATCAAATACCCCCACACTTGAATCTTTGCTTGTCCTCAAGCAAAACTCTTTATAATGTGGCTTTACACACCCAAATGGAATGGGTAGAAGAGAACGTTTTTGGCTTGTCATAGAGTGTCGGGATTTCCAAGATTCTTTATTTAGTTTTATTTTTATTTATTTACAATCCTATTCGTCATGATTTATTTAAAACTTTTCATAAGATAAATTACTTATTAGGGCATAACATGCCTCTTTAAAATTTTCTTTATATACAAGTTCACATACCTCACGGGGGATCACTCAACACTCGGCCGAAAATGTATTTTAGTGGATCACTCGAGAGCGGCATGGAACTTACTCCTACCATAGGCTTGCCAAGCAATCAATCCTCCTCCTTTTTAACTATATACCTTTGTAAATATCAAGAGGACTTTTTGGGTGAAGGGTTAGGCTTGGGTTAAAGGTAGGTGGTTGGGTTAGTGGTTAGTAGAAAAAGGGCGAAAAGCGTAACGAGCGTCGGTTTTCGTAAGACTTTTTATTTTTGTAACTTTTATTTTGATGAAGCTATTATTCAAACAAAGTTATTTTTGATGAACTTGTTTGTTTATTTGTTTTTGCTTCATCATCAATAAAAAATTATTATTATTATTATTATTATTTTGAAAAGTCATACGAAAAACCGAGCTAATTACTAAAACAAAGGGTTAAAAATGAAAAAGGTTTTGGTGGGTAAAAGGGTGTTTGGTTTGGGTTTTGAAATGAAAATGTTTAGGCTCAAAGGGGCTAACTAGGGGGATTTTGGGTAGGTGTTAAATAAAAAGAAAAATAATGGTGTAGAAATAAAAAGGGTTAGTCCTAATGCCTCCATCATTTACTTACTCGGGTTTTAAGTTGGTAAGGACCGGGAATGTATCGTCATGGCAAGTTCTAAAGTCGTAAGAACCAAGCGGCTATTCACACAAGAAACGAAAAATGAGCATTTAGTTTAATGATATATAATTGTATGCTCAATAAATGCTCAAAACTCACTTTTGTGGGAATGGGTTTTTATGTGATCAAGTATATATAATTAAATTTTAACTAAGCTTGTCATGCCTTTTCATAATTTTCTTATGTTGGTTTTTTTATCACGACGCTATCGGTTGTAAATTTGTAAAAATATAACCTTTTTAGAACTTGAAATTCCCAAGTTAAACCTAGACAAGTAAAAAATGAAAATTTTTGAAAAAATTTGGGGTGATTAGCGGTTCCAATAGAGTTTTGTGTAAGGCTTGTATTTAGGACTTGCAAGATTCAAGGTTTTAGCACCCCCCCCCCCCCACTTAAATTACACATTGTCCTCAATGTGTCCCAAAAACAATTTTTTAGGTTGATTGAATGTGTAAAAAGGTGTAAAAAGCAAAAATTTTGTGTTTCTGGGCGCTGAACACGGCCCCGTGTTGTCCGGGCACGGCCCCGTGTTCAAGTGCCAGTAACAAAATTAAATCAAGAGAAACAGAAGCCTGGACACGGGGGCGTGTTGGGTGAACACGGCCCGTGTCCAGTTACCTGAACTGGGTCTTTTCTGCAGACTGTGCAGCACGGGGCCGTGTTGGGTGGGCACGGCCCGTGCCGAACTTACTGTAAACGAAGAATTTCGTCGGACGGCTCTATTTTCCTGCATGGGGTGCTGGTTCAAGTTTTCCCTTGTATCCCTTGCCATCTCAAGTGTGTTTCATTCATTTCAACACCACCCAAACACCAAATTAACTAAAACTATCATTCATTAAGTCATAGAGAGAATTACATATTAGTCCTAAAAACTAAAACACTAGATAATTAGGTCAAAGAAACACAAGAAATCTAAACCACGCCCCCCGTGTCCGCTGAGCACGACCCCGTGTGCAGAAGAATCTTTGTACTATGAAGATTTACCTAGATTGTGCGAATCTTATAGTTGACCACGGCCCCGTGTCCGCTGAGCACGGCCCCGTGGTGGGCAATAGAAGCTTCTACCACTTTGTCTTTTCTGCTGACACTTGGGCACGCCCCCGTTCTGGCTGAGCACGGGGCGTGTTCAGTCTTCTGTCTTCTTGTTTTGCTTGGGAATATGCTGTCGTGGGGTCGGGCATGTCACGTCTGTTCCTTTTCTTGTATTTGTGTTAGATTTTGTTGTCTTTTTGCTTCTTTTGTTAATTTGAGCTCATTTAATCCTGAAAATACAAAAGGAGGACAAAAGCACACTTTTTCCAACATTAGTACTAAAAAAGGGTTAGTTTTATGCCACAATTGATGTAATTTATATGTTGCATTTTGCACACATCACTTATCTCCCAACTGAAGCTGTAGAACATTCAAAGTTCATTCCAAAGATCGCGCTGGCGCCGCTTAAAAGAGAGAAGTTGCCTCCGACAGTTGGAAAGTTTAACGGATTGACTGATCCCGATGATCACGTCAGAGTTTTCACAAGCGTGGGTTACATGGGAGGATGGAATATGCCTATGTGGTGCCATCTGTTTATTCAAACGCTTACAGGGGTTGCTCGCGCCTGGTTCGACAGCCTTCCTCCGGGAAAGATCAAGTCATGGGTGGATTTCAGGACACAGTTCCTGAGTCACTTCAATTAACAAAGACGTAACCAGCGCGACACAGCCGAGGTAGAGGACATCTGGCGCAGAGATAACGAGGGTCTGGAGGATTTCATCACTCGCTTCAACAAAGAGTGCTTGGAAATCCGTGGAGTAAGTGAACAACTCATGCGTTGCCACTTCAAGAAAGCCATTCGCTGTGATAGTCTCATCAGAACTATCACGGGGAAAGATGGAATGCCCAAAGAATGGGATAAGCTCATGGAAGCCGCGAAAATAGTTGCGCAAACTGAAGAGTCACTCGCCGCAAACAAGAATCATTATACTGAAGATCGATTTTCCAAGGGAAACTCGCGCGATCACAACAAGCGCAACAAGTACAAAAGTAACGATTGGAAATCCGGAAGATCGAGGGGCCATGAAGAGAGGCCGCGCTATAGAGAAGATGGGCACGACACAATTGATAGAATCGGCTATCGAAAAGCAGTCAGGGATGATAACAGAGAAAAGCACTGGACTCCGCTCATAAAAACACCGAAAGAGGTGCTGATGACGGAGAATCATGATTTCAAGGCTCCAAGGCCTATGACAAACAAGAAGGGGCAAGACCCCAACTTGTACTGCGACTTCCACAAAGATACAGGGCACCTGACAGATGATTGCTTCAGTTTACGTCAAGAGATTGAGCGAGCGCTAAAAAGCGGGAAGCTAAGCCACCTGGTGAAGAACGTGCGCAAAGAAACTCGACAGATACAACGCCACGATGAGGGGAATCACAAGAAAGTCCGACGCCTAGAAACCCATATGGTCAACGGACCAAGATACAGCGCAAAGGAGAAAGGCAAGCGCCCTTACGAACCCTCATGGCAAGAGCAACAGGTCATTTTCCCGGTAGTGCGCAGCGGCCCTCGCGCCACTCGTCCCGTCGTCATTACCGGTATTATCGGCCATTATGAAACGGAGTATGTCTTCATTGACCCAGGAAGCACGGCTGATATCATCTATGAGCATTGTTTTAATCAGTTTGATGAGGATGATAAAGCGAGACTTGAGCCAGTCGATTATCCGCTGTCTGGATTTTGCAACGAAATGGTTTTCCCGCTAGGCCAAATCAGTTTCCCTGTCACGCTCTCTGACGGGAAGCATTCAAGAACAACAAATGTAAACTTCATGGTGATGCCTGTCAAATCGAGGCATGATGTGTTGATTGGGAGAGAAACCCAAGGCGAACTGAACATGGTAACTTCCACCCCCCACTCAGCGATAGGGTTTCCAACCAAGACGGGGGTGGCAATTATCTATGCCAAGAAAGAAGTAATGTCGACGGAGGAGATGCGCCCAACAAAAGCGGCGAAAGTTTCAACAAGCGAACCAGAAAAGTGGGTTTAAAACCGAAAGTACCCAGAGCAAACGGTGACGATAGGTCACGCGATCTCACCAAACATCAAAACGCACCTCAAACAACTTTTGTTCAGAAACATGGATATTTTCGCCTGGACTCCGGCAGACATGACCGGTGTCCCGCGCGACATTACTGAACACTGTCTTAACACTTATCCCTCCATTGAACCAAAAGTCCAAAGAAGGCGCAGCTTAGGGGCGGATAAAACCAAAGCAATGAACGAGCAAGTATGTGAATTGCTGAAAGCAGGAATCTTAAGGGAGGTGCGCTATCAAAGCTTGGTTGCGAACCCCGTAATGGTGGAGAAGTCTAATGGAGGATGGCGAATGTGCGTTGATTACACAGATCTCAACAAGGCATGCCCTAAAGATTGCTACTCTTTGCCCGAAATCGATAAAAAGATAGACTCTCTTGCGCCATACAGATGGAAATGCTTCTTAGATTGCTACAAAGGGTACCATCAGGTCCAAATGAAGCTAGAAGACGAAGACAAAACAGCTTTTCGAACCGATCTAGGGATCTTCTGCTACACAAAGATGCCTTTCGGCCTGAAAAACGCTGGCGCGGCATATCAACGCCTGATGGATAAGACCTTTGCTGGAGATATTGGGAAGCATATCGAGGTTTACATCGATGATCTGGTGATCAAAAGTCCTGAAGAGGACCAAATGTTGAAAGACATCGAAAAAACATTCAACTCATTGCGCAGCGTGAATATGAAGTTGAATCCAGCCAAATGTTCTTTTGGTATGGAAGAAGGGAAATTCTTGGGCTTCATAGTCACAAATGGCGGTTTTAAGGTGAATCCAGAAAAAGTCCAAGCCATAGAGCGAATGCCGTCACCTCGAACAATCAAAGAGATGCAGCGATTGGCCGGCCGTCTAGCCGCGCTTAATCGTTTTCTCTGAAATCATGCCGCAAAGTCATATCCGTTTATCAGCACGCTGCGCAATTGCGTGAAGAAGCAAGAATTCAGATGGACGCCTAAAGCAGAAGTCGCTTTTCAGCAAATGAAAAAGTGTTTAATCGAGCTTCCTACCCTGACCGCGCCGCTAGAAAAGGAACCACTGATCCTGTACTTATCTTCTTCGGATAAGGCAGTAGGGTCGGTATTGCCTGTAGAGAGAAATGGAGTTCAGACTCCAATCTACTATGTCAGTAGGGTGCTCGCAGATCCAGAAACAAGATATTCGACGATGGAAAAATTGGTATTGGCATTACTGCATGCCTCCAGAAGGCTGCGCAGATACTTCACAGGCCACGTCATCACAGTACTGACCAATTTCCACATTGGGACGATATTGCAAAAACCAGAAACATCCGGGCGACTAGCAAAGTGGGCGATCGAGCTGGGGGGCCACAACATTTTGTACAGGCCGTGCCCAGCCATCAAGGGTCAGGTCCTTGCCGACTTTATCACAGAAGTCCCAGTAGAAAAAATCAAGGATTGCGAGATTGTTGAAACTCCCTTAAAAGATACATCTGATGAGTTGTGGTTGCTATACACCGATGTGGCCTCAAACGAGGACGGCGCAGGAGCAGGTTTGCGCCTCGTGAGCCCAGAAAGACATGAATTAACTTACGCCATCAAGTTGGATTTTAAGATTACCAACAACGAGGCAGAGTACGAGGCATTTCTGGCAGGCCTACGCCTCGCCATAAAAATGGGAGCTAAAAATCTACAAGCACACGTTGATTCACTCTTGATAGCCAGCCAAATTAACGGTATATACGATGCAAAGGGCGAAGTTATGGCCCTATATTTAGAGCAAGCAAAAGAGTTGCTTCAACAGTTCAAATCCTACAAGGTCATCCACATCAATCGATCCGAAAACAAACCAGTTGACGCTTTGAGCAAGCTTGCTTCAACCTCCTTTCAACATTTCGCAAAAGATGTAAGGATTGAAGTACTCAAAAATCCATCAGTACTGCTGCGCCAGGTAAATGTGATCGAAATAGGGCAGCCATCTTGGATGACCCCTATAATTCAGTATTTGCAAGAAGGAATACTCCCTGAGAGCAAGGCAGAGGCAAGAAAGATTCAAAACAAAGCTCTGCATTATGAGATGAATGGTGGTATCTTATACCGCAAGTCCTTCTTGGGGCCACTACTGCGCTGCGTGGACCCCCAAGATGCGAATTACTTGATCAGGGAGATCCACGAAGGGATCTGTGGCATCCATGCTGGACCACGCATGGTTGTCGCGAAGATTATGAACGCTGGATATTACTGGCCAGGGATGCACGTCGACGCCCTGAAGGAGCTGCGCAAATGCAACTCCTGTCAGCGACATTCTCCAAAGACCCTGCACCCAAAGAACGATCTTATCCCTGTATCCACTGCTTGGCCTTTCCAACAGTGGGGAATTGATATGGTGGGACCCTTGCCAGACGCCCCTGGCGCCGTCAAGTTCATAATTGTGGCCGTTGATTATTTTACTAAGTGGGTGGAGGCCAAAGCTCTCGCCTCAACCACTGCAATGATGGTGCGCAAGTTTATTTGGGAACACATCATTTGCAGGTTTGGTCTCCCACTCAAAATCGTCACAGACAACGGTACCAATTTTGCTTCTGGGGACCTTCAAAATTGGATGAAGGAAATGAAAATCGAGCATACCTTCTCCTCCGTTGCGCACCCTCAAGGCAACGGTCAAGTGGAAAGCATTAACAAAAGTATCGTCGAGGGGATAAAAGCCCGACTGGGCACAAAGAGAAGAGGCTGGGTAGATGAGCTCCCAAGCATCCTGTGGGCTCATCGAACCATGCCGTAGACAAGCACCGGCGAAACTCCTTTCAGCCTAGTATACGGCTCGGAAGCAGTTCTCCCGGCGGAAGTTGGACTCCCCTCACCACGCTTGACAGCAGTCAACACGGTTGATAATGAAGCAGAGCGCCGTCTCGATTTGGATCTACTGGAAGAAAGACGCGAGATTGCGCGTATTAAAGAAGCGAAATACAAGACACAACTGGAAAGGTACTACAATGCGAGAGTCCGCATTTATACCTTCACTCCAGGAGAATACGTTTTCCGAGACAACGAAGCTTCAAACATTGAAAGCCCCGGAAAGCTAGCACCCAAATGGGAAGGGCCATACTTGGTTCACGAAGTGCTAGGAAAGGGGGCATACAAATTGCGCACACTGGATGGACACATCATCCCGCGCACGTGGAATGCGCAACAATTGCGCAAGTGCTATATGTAACTACCCCTAGGCCATGCGCCATTTCTCTCATGTTGGCCACGCGCCTTTTTAACTTCCTATGTTGGCTAAACGCCCTTTATGTTGTTGCTTATCTACAATGTACGATTGGCCTAAGCGCCTGTTTCCCAATTAATGAAAGCATACGACATGTTTTCTTTTATCATAATGCTTCTTGAGTTACAAATGCATGTTAAACTTTTGATTAGCACGAAAACAGTTCAGTGAATTACGAGCTCTTGAGTTATGCCTCCAAGGTCCTCCGCGAACATAGCGAGAGACCGAGCAGTTACACTCGCGCAAGAGTTACACTTACATTTATTCGCGCTAACTTAACCAAAGTTTCTAACAACAGTGCAATAATTGTAACGAGGCAAAACAAACACAAACATCATATTTAATAAGCGCAATCGCGCAACGATTACATAGAAGCTAACGATCGTCCATACGATCCAAAAACAAGTGCGACTGCGCCTCAAGTTACATTCAAAACCTAAAAGATAAAAATTACAAGGCACAAAGCCTGTCAACACTATCTATTCAAAGCCGTCACCGCCAACATCATCATCGTGCTTATCGCCTTCACCATCGCCATCATCGCCAACAACTTCCTCATCAGATAATTCAACGGTCTCTGGGGGGTCAAGGATAGTCTTTAACCGTTGACAACAATCATCATGCTTCAGCGCGTCAGTAACTAAATCTATCACAGGTATTGATAGATGGTCATCACCATGTTCAGCGCGAGCTAATTCCGCCTCAGCCTGATCAGTCACTGAGCAGTGACTAGTGTCGAACTCCTGCCCAAGCATCGCTGTAGCATGTTGTGCACATTCAAGATAGCCCACGATGACCAACCGCGCGGGAAGCATCTATAACGGCCGCAACAGCCTTATCCAATTCTCCGGCATTTAGGATAGAGTTGGCCATCTACAACAAACGGAACTCATAACTAACCAGGTTTGGGAGGATAAAGCCAAAGTAAAAGACATCATACCAGAACTAAGCCTCTGCCACACAACCACTCAGCCTCAGAGACCAAAGTATCAACGATGCCCTGAGCTTCAGAGTAGTTGTTTTGCGCCACATTCAGTGCAGATGTGCTAATGTCCCGCGCTTCCTCCGCTCTCTGTTTGGCCTCTTCGGCAGTGGCAGCCTTAACCTTCTCAGCTTCAAGGTCGATCTCCAAGGACTCACTTTTGTCAACTTGCTCTTGCAAACGGCGCTTCAGCTCAGCGATCTCGACGTCCTTAGCAATCAAATCCTTGTCTTTACCAGACAGTTGTGCCTTCACCTCAGCCAGTTCAACCTGCAAGGGATAAAAGACTCAGTTAACCTGCTAAACAAAAGTATAAATTGAAGGAGAAGAGTCTCGAACCTCAGCCTGCTCCTTAGCAGCTTGCGCAGCTTGCGCATCTTCAACCTTCCTTTTCAACTCCGTAACTTGACTCTCAAGATCGGTAATTTTAGCTCGAGCCGCATACATGCGCTCGTTGTCTTTTGCGCAAATTTTCTTCCATTCTGCCTTCTCCTTCGCCAGCAAGTCTTCAGCAGCGCGAAGCTTGCCCTTAAGGCCTTCACGACCCCACTCCTCCGACTTCCGGTCAGCTTCGGACTTTGCCTTCTCCTCATCAAAAGCAGCTTTCGACTTTTCAAAGTCATTAACACGCCTTAATATCCGCTCCCGGCATTTCTCCCAATCGTCCCTCTCCCTAACCATAGTTCGCCACTCGCGAATAATTTCTTGGTTAGCAGCTCGGGTGTTGGCCTCACCAACAACATAGGCGTGATACAACCCGCTGTGGGTTCGCGCCCTTTGACGGTCAACCTCACCAGGAGGAATGGAATTCAGCAGCCAGTCGCGGCAAGGCGCGAACTCGAGAAAAGTATCCTTTTGCTTTAAACCCCATGGCGGTTGGTGCGGAGCGTCACCACGGCTCTCTTCCGTATAAGACTTGTAGTAAATATCCCCCAAAGTATCCCAGGGGCCTATTGGAGAGCGCGGCGGCACTCCGTGTTTTCCCACACCAGCCTGACCAGCTGCCGAACCAGCACCCGCGCCTCCTGCAGTAGAAATTCCAACAGACTAGTCGGCATCGGTTTTCTCCTTCTCCTTAGTTTTCTCTCTTTCTTTCTCTCTTTCAGCAGCCTTTTTCTCCTTCTCCTGCTCAGCTCGCCTCGTCTTCTCCTCATCAGCCTTTTTCTCTTCCTCCTCAGCCTTCTTCCGTTGGTCTTCATCAGCTTTCTTCCTATCTTCCTCAGACTTACTCTTCTCCGTCGCAGCAGCTTTCTCCTTCTCGACCCCGACAGCATGTTTGGCCTTATCAGACTCCATCACAGTTTTAAAAGGTTTGATGGTAACCTTAGGTCTCTTCTGCGCCGGCTCTGTGGGATCTGTAAACACGACACCCTTCTCAGGCGTCTTCTTTTTGGCCTCTGCAGAAACTGAGTGTTAAAAAGAGTAGAAGTAACAAAGAATAAAGAGACTAAAGAATACTAACCAGGAGAAAATTTGTAAAGGGAGCGCAAGTTGCTCCGCTTCCCAATCAAGGGAACCTCACCAGCTTTGGGCGCAGTTGACCCACCTGATGTGGTCTCGCTCCTACCCCTTTTCCTGACAATCAAACTTGTAGCAGGCTCCTCCTCGTCTGCTTCTTCCTCCTCTTCTTCAACGTGCGCAACAGAGGGCGGAGTCGCGCCAGCATCTGGGTTGCGAGAACCCGCGCTACCTGAACTCTTGGAGCCACCAGCTCCAGTCTTTTTCTCGCCTATATGCGACAAACCTTCAAGTGAGTCACTGATTATCACGTAATCTCTCAAGTTACTCTGACGAAGGTGAAGGGTACCTTTATCAGCAGCACCAGAAGCTGCGCGGCTACTCCCGCCTTTCTTGCTTGCCACTTCAGGCTCAAGGTTGATCACTTTCTTCTTCCTGGAAGGTTTTTTCTTCTTCTCTTCGGGGTCGATACCCAAATCGCGCAGCACACCTGCAAAGATGGAGACCAGGAACTTAACTCCCCATTTGATGATCCCACGGACTCCTCGCTGGAAAGATAGACAATCTCTTTCCCAGCAGAAGTCACAGAGCGCAAGGGACGAGGGTTAGGTATATGCGCACCTTCAGTTGCAGTAGGCGGAGCAGCGAATGCATCAGCAACTGGGTACATGAAATTACCCTTAATCTGTTTGTACCAATATTCTTCTCCAGCCTGGAGCGGGCGCACGCCCATGGAACCACCAAAGGTGGGGAAGGCAGCTTGATACAGATGCGCCTCTACACGTCAAATTATATAAATAAACACAAGTTACGAGACAAGAAATCAACAAAACTAAGAGAATTACTAACCTCTATCGTCGATCATCAAAATGGGAACTTCCTTGCTGTCAGGCAGCCATTGATCGCTCATCCGCACCGCTACCAAGACGTTCTCACCAAACACTCGGTTTAGGGTGGCAGTAAGCGTCCGATACCAAGCCTCAGTCTTGGGGATCGCAAGATCTTCCTTCACAATCGGCTCCGACCAAGCGCGGAAAGTCGTGGCGATCGGGATGACCTCCCCGCGAATATAAAAGAACTTTGGTTTCCAGTCATGGAAACTCTTGGGAGGGTTAAGGAGTATCTTCTTAGCAGCCCCTCGGCTTGCAAACGAGTAGAACCCCATGTTTCGGATCAACTGATAAAAGACCCTGAATTTTTCCACGGTCGGCTCTATGTCATGGGATCGACAAAGAAATTCGAAGTGTCGAACCCTAACCATCCCAGGAGGACTCAACTGGGAGATGTGAAATCCATAGAACTGCAAAATATGTGCCAAAAAATTCGTCGCCGGCAACCGGAAGTTGCCCTGATGGAAGAAATCTTCAAATAACGTGATATAACCCGGCGGTGCATCGGCGGCCGTCTGATGTTGACCGGGATATTTGGCATCCTACTCCGGTGGAAACCGGAAACTCCGTACTATCTGCTCAAAGAGACCTAAGTCCCACCGGAGAACGGGTACAGGACCTTCCTCTCCGGGATTGTCTTTGGGATGTTCTTCAGCCATTAATGATTCAAACCTTGAATATTCAAGAACTTAAAGATATGAAGAAAGGTCTTGAAGATCTGCTACAGGCAACTTGAAGACTTGAAGATTCGAAGAAGGTGATAGAGAGAAAAGGATAAGAAGAGTAGAAGACGTGAGGTTTCTCTCCATTTCATCGGATATATATACCCATCGCATTTAATGCGATGGGTAAACGTGTCAGGATCGCCGCGCACGTGACCAATCAGAAGACGACAAGTAGGGCAAGAATCCCGGAGTGACGGTTACCACGCGCGCGTGGAGCTCACTCTCCTGACGGAATGACCAACCGTCAGAGACAACTTGATGACAGCCGTGTAAGTGGTCAACTCAAACGTCACCATCAACGACGTCTCTCACCAACTTGTCAGAATTCAAATTTCGAGGGTTTTCCCGCCCAAAATTACTACAAACTTCATGTAGAAGCTACTAGAGTCGCGCAGTATTAACAATGACTCAATAACCCTGCGCGCCTACACCCAAAGGCAGTGAACCACCTGGAGCCAAACCTGGTAGCCGCGCCATAGTAACCAACAAGAGCTTACACGTGCGCCGTCTACCCAAGTCAAGGAAGCATTTTCTACAACTTTATTTTTCTAAGTCCAGAGCTCCCACTTGCCTCGCGCATGGTGCAGCACTGGACTGGGGGGACTTGAAGGGGTATGGTCCCAAAAAAGCCGCGCAAACCCTCGTCAACGTCGCGCGTGGGACCATACTCCTTATTCAACAAATTTCTTATTGTTAACCTCGCGCGGGCTACAGCACATCCTATTTTAACCGGCGCGAGCCCTAGACAATAGGAAGCTCCGATTACAACACTTAGCATTCTGAAAGAGCACTCAGCCATCCAAACCCTGCGCCAGTTAGTTATGAGCCCATCAAGAATCGCACAGGACAGCAGCGCAAGGCTGTTTCAGATAGTACACAAGGTACAAGTGGCAGAAGAAAAGAGCCAATCACCGTCCTTTTGGCCCTACTCAATCATGCTCCACGATCGTCTGACATGCAGGAGACAGAAAGTACTTAAGGACGCCTACATGGCACCAATCACAGGGTAGAGACAACTGTCCCACGATCTCAACTTACCTGCTGATGGCAGAAGGGCGGCCAGGCCGACAACAGTGACACGTGGCTCCAATCACATTGCGCCAACTCCAGAAAGCTCCTAGAGGCCACTAACGGTCGACACCAGTGAGACAAGGAGCATACCCTCTATGTTGTCGCCTTCAGGCCCAAGGCCCATCAGCCCATATCCTCTTACACCTCTCCGGCTATAAATAGAGACCTCACTTCACAGGTAAAAACTTTCCATTCTCTCTACTCTCACTCTCAATACTTAATTATCTTCCCAAAGCAGTCGCTTATTCCAATGCCGGAGCCTGGTTAAGAGGGAAACCCCCATATTCCCCTCTTAACAAGTAACGGTGTTCTGTTTTGCAGGATTAGGCGATCATTACGAAGCTCAGAAATCCACTAGAAAATTAACCACTATGATAGGAACATAAACCAAACTGATTAGTCCCATAATTAGTTCAGTGTTTCTTCAGTATATTAAGTTATGAGCGTTGAAATATATATCATACACTGCAACAGTCCATTTACGACAACCAAAACTTTAAAATGATGCATTTTAAGACAAATTTGTTTCGACTTATGTATGTTACAACAGAATGTGACTCGGTATAAGACTTCTTCACAACTCCATCAACAGACTCATTCGTTTCGACTTATGCGTTTTAAGACAAATTCGTTTTGACTAATGTATGTTACAACAGAATGTGACAAAGCCTAGTATGTCCAATTATTTGAAACATAATAGCTGAAACATATCCCAGATTGAACATGAAGAACTTTGTCTTGTGTAATTATCTTTTGAGGATATCCATAGGTGCTTTTTAGTAAAAGCAACCTGTCCAATTAACCTTAAAAAATAAAAAAAGTTTTAAAGAAAATATTAGTGTTATTATTCTGAATTAAATCCAATTTAAGGAGCATTAACAATGGTTTTACACAAAGATTAAGTATAATCAGCATACCCTCCTCCAAACATGGTGAATGTAAAAGCAAATCATCAATAAAACCTTTGATCTTATAAAACAATCTGTTAGAAAAGTATTGGACACTTCTACATTTTCCCATGGACAGACATTGCTTTAGTTTCGGGCTAGGCCTGGGTCCATAGTGTCAAATAACAGAAAAAGCCCAAGTTCTTTTTTCAATATATGGAAATTTAACTTTGTGAAACGGAATCCTTAACTTGAGGTCAAAAATAGAGTGAGTCAAATGTCATTTTAGTCTCTGTGGTTTAGGTCAGTTTGTCAGTTTAGTCCAAAGGTTTCATTTTTCGTCTGTGGGTCCAAAAAGGTTTCATCATTGCCATTTTAGTCCACTGGGTTAACTTCATCCATTTTTTATGTTAACAAGAAGAGCAATTCGGTCATTTTATATGGCCAAATTGCCCTTCTAGTTAACAGAAAAAATAGATGAACAACGGACTAAAATGGCAACGGTGAAACCTTTTTGGACTCACAGGCGAAAAATGAAACCTTTGGGCTAAACTGGCAAAATAACCCAAACCACATGAACTAAAATGACATTAAACTCGTCAAAAATACTACCTCGAGTTTTATATGTAAATTTGTGAGTTATATACATGTATAATTGATACGACTCGAACCCACGTTATGGTCTCATGTTCCACGTTGAAACCCACATCTCCAAATGGCCTTGTTTTAGTTTATTATTTTCCACACTTTTAGTTGTTTCATGCATACCATAATTCCATGTTCTCTTGCACGTTTATTCAGTTTTTTTTTTTTTTGAAAGGTAAATTTCATTAAAATATGCCGGCCTGACAAAAAGCAGAACCGCACCACGAAACAACTACAACATATACAACGAATACTTCACTACTAAGCTTACACCATTCTCTCCAATCTAAGTCTCTATGCATGGATCTATTCTTTAACTAAAAAAAAACTAATAGACTTCACCTCTCCAAAAATTTCATACCAATCTCTTATTCTGTTGGAGAATATCTTTGAATTCCTAGACTTCCAAATACACCAACACGCCGCTATAGCAATCCCGGACAATCTCCTTAGCCTTCGAACTACCCACGGAACCTTTGTAATATTCCACCAGATCTGCGAAAGAGAAGGCGAAAATCGGAGGGAGTTTAAGAATCATTTGGAGTTCATGAAAAAAAAGCAGAATATTATTGAATGAAAATTTAGTTTCAAGTCTCTCTCCTTCTCTTGTATTCTTGGGAGTTTGTAAGTTTGTAGGTCCCGAAATCGGAGGATCGATAACAAAACTGAACCCTTGTTTATAGCAAACACGGTCACATGTGCGGAATCCACGTAACTATGCCAAATCAAACATATAAAGTAACAAACACGGTATAACCAATGAAACGCAATCTATTGAGTAAATGGGATGAAAACCAAGAACAACTGATACACACACACTTTTACAGAATAACTCTCAGGGTATGCTCTCATCTAGTTTCAAAGTGAAACTAGAAAGTGTTTATATAGCAGCCTGGGCCCTAACATCGACGAAACCATATGTGGGCTTGACGAAACAACATTGGGCCTGACATTGGGCCTGAAGAAACCCAACAGACGACGAAACCAGGGGGTTTCGTCACTGTTCACGACGAAACCTTCTGAATTGGACATTTGGGAGTTTCGTCATGAGGTGTTCGACGAAACCAGGGGGTTTCGTCGAAGGCTGCATCTGTTGTAACATTTGCTGCAAACAGACAACAAACAAACACATACACAAAGACATAAATACCCTTACATGCAACATGCATTGTTTATATATCATTACATATCAACGATGAGACAAACTAGTCGGACACAAGTGGATAGGAGGATATCCGACTTGGTCGACGGCGAATTACAGACTCGATAAACGTAAAAGACCGTACAAAATACAACGCTAATAAAGACTAGTTACAGACACAAAAAGGTGCACCAACAAAGTTTTCTCGGTAAACCTATCAATTGGTGCTTTCATTGAGCCTTAGCCTCCATGGCTTTGGAAGAACTCGAGGACTCCACGTATCTATCTCGCTTCACTGGTTCCAATCCTTCCCGGTGGATTTGTG
The DNA here is from genome assembly GCA_030545235.1 of Helianthus tuberosus. Taxonomy (NCBI): domain Eukaryota; kingdom Viridiplantae; phylum Streptophyta; class Magnoliopsida; order Asterales; family Asteraceae; genus Helianthus; species Helianthus tuberosus. The sequence continues at coordinate 17,147,942 of CM060403.1, forward strand.
ATTCTGAACGTTTCTTTTCCTTTTATGCAATTTATGAGGAAGAACGATTTCCTTATGTTGTTGAGTCCTAAGATGATGAACCTTTTTCTTGGTTCAATTCATGGTATCGAGGCCCCGAACGCCTTACATGGAAATCTTTCACAATTGCAATGCTTCATCGTTTCCGACCACCACCGTCACTTCCATGCCAAGAACCGCCAATACCATCGACATCGTCTCTTGGAAGGGTCGCTTCACCACCGATTCCGACATCATCGCCACAACAGTCACCATTAGATTCCATCTACCCTCAAGCAGCCATTCTCACCAACAAGACCTCCATACGGGTGCTATATACATTCGTCTAGCTCGATGGCCATGTCTCATTCGAAAACCGGTGCTCCAAGTTCAATGATGCAGATCCGAATGCCTTCGGCCGAAGGGAATGGAGACCTCCATGGTTGCCACCTTGCCACTATGTTGAGACCAATCCTAATGCCGTGGTACGACTCGAATGGCGACCACCATGGACATGCATTCCGTCCTTGAGGACAAGGACGTTTTTTAGGGCGAGAGTATTGATACGACTCAAACCCACGTTATGGTCTCATGTTCCACGTTGAAACCCACATCTCCAAATGGCCTTGTTTTAGTTTATTATTTTCCACACTTTTAGTTGTTTCATGCATTCCATAATTCCATGTTCTCTTGCACCTTTATTCAGTTAGTTTACAATTCTTGTATTTAAGAATCATTTGGAGTTCATGAAAAAAAAGCAGAATATTATTGAATGAAAATTTAGTTTCATGTCTCTCTCCTTCTATTGTATTCTTGGGAGTTTGTAGGTTTTCTCCGTAAACCTATCAATAATCATGTTGAATAATTAGTGAAAATATGATTTTCATTTACTTTGAGCAGATATAACTACTTAATAATTGTCAGGGCATTCATGCATAAAATACAAATTATGATTATTTTGAAAATGATAAAAAGAAATACTAACATGTGTCGTTAAATGTAAAATTCAAATGCACATGTGTTCATAAATGGATATTCACACCATTGTAGAACTCATGAATCTTAAGATCACAGAAAACGTTGATAGCAGTATAGCACACCCACGGCCGAAAATGGAATGATGGAATGATCGTCCTTTTGGTTAAATCATTGGCGATCCACTCACAAACTATGGGACATACGCCCTTAAAAAAATTAGTGTTATTTTTGTGCAAAAATTTTAGCTGTCCTCGTAAAAATTTGGTTAAGCCATCTAATTATCCCCCATGAAAGAAAATCTTGGGCATGTCAATGGATTAAATGATGCTCAAACTAAGCACAACACAACTCGATTAGGTTCAACATTCAAAGTCATGAATGAGTCCTACACCGGCTGTGATATGGTAACATAAAAATAAAAAAGGAACTTATTTAAGCAAGGCAATAAACCAAAGATTGATACTACCTTCGACCGTGAATAGATCATCCTAGTGCGCACTTGACGCATTTCCTCAACAAACTAATCAATCTTGATATATGCTGCCAAGACTAAATGATGAGAAGTCAACATCAATGCAAAGAGCTCGAGATACCCATGATAAGGTTTCGAAATTGAATGAGCTCGAGATTGTAACATTGGTCGAGCTTGATTAACGTTCAGGAAGTTATGTAGTGAACTAATCTCCAAGAGTTCGTAAATGGCAGTTAAGAGAGTGACTGAGAAAGAAGTTGTTATATATTATTATCATTCATACCCTACACTATTACAAATTGTTCCTTTTAGAGTAAATTGCGATTGTGGTCCCTGTGGTTTATTAGCCATTGCAATATTTTATAATTTTGAAAAGTCTTGCAATTTTGATACTAATGTTTTCATTTCATTGCAATTTCAATTCACCTTATTAACCCCATCCATAACCTAGTTAAAACAAGTCACATGACTATCATGTGCAAGGGCATTATCTTAAATAACCATAAAAATGTACGCTGAAGCGTCGGCTGCGCACGTTGAAGCATCAGGTGCACGCGACAGCATTGGGTCAAACTAGTGTCAAAACAGTTAAACTGATGCTATTGTTAAACTGGTGTGTCGCGCTATGGGTCAAAAGCAAGTACGAAACTGGGTCGACGCCATCGCGGGTTATAAGCACACAGCAGCATCGGCTGTACGCAAATTTACGCACGCTGCAACATCGCTCACGCACTACAACTTCGCCCACACACTAAAGCATCGGTTGCATGTTGAAGCATCGCTTGCGCACACTGCACAATCGCCCGCACGCTGAATTATAAACTGGTTATGAATAACCGTTTTTTTAAACCGATCCAAAAAATCGGTCAATAAAACTTGCAGAAAAAACCGGTTTACTGCAGTGCCGAAAAACCTGCAGAACGCTCCAGAATGCTGAACTTTTTTGACTTTTTTTTGCTGAAAAATCTGGATTTTTGGGTTTTTTTGCTGAAAAAACCTGCAGTTTTTAGTCGGTTTTTTGCTGAAAGAACCTGTACTTTTTTGACATTTTTTATGATAAAAACCTGCATTTTTTTTGGTTTTTTTGCTGAAAAAACCTGCAATTTTTTTGTCACACCCCAACTGATGGCGGAAACTTCGGAGTGAGACGAAAACGAGATTGTTCGATACTTCGTAACACTATTGCGACAATATTTAGTTCAAAACTGATTTCATTTCATCACTATAATTGTCAAGTTACAACATACGAAATCAAAGTACAACATTTGAAATTGAAAGTACAACATTGTTTGAAGTAACGGTACAACAAAATTCAACAAGTACAACAACTCATTCTAGTGTTTCTAAATGTGTTTCTAAGTCGTTCCTACTAGATTTCATCATCATCAGCATCATCAACCTGAAACATGTTTAAAAGTATGGTTCAATACAAAAATGTATTGGCGAGCATACAAGTTTGATATATAGCATAAGTATAAAAATGATTTAAACAGATCCACATGGCAAGAAATAGTTAACTAGATTAATGTAAACCTAACATGCAACTATACAAGTCAATCCGCTGATTACCGTAAGTGTTTAAAGAATTAACATGACCACAAGACTACGGGCGGTGCGTTACTCCTATAGCCCTATACATGTAAATGGGAGGCTCGTAAGACGTTAATGACAAGTAAATCATATAAGAATGCTCCAAGAATACAAATCAAGTATCACGTATTTAAGCATGCATGATTAGATTGTGTCACAGCCCCGACCCCACCCTGGGAGCGGGAGCCGTGAGCCAATCAGATGGTATCGATGTTAATTAATTTGGCAGCGGAAATTTTCATCAGGGCCGTAGTTAGAAAATATTTTTACCAGAGTTAAACACCAAAATGTTTAAAATAGATAAATGAGATAAAACCCAACTTTTTCTGATAATACATTTATAATAAACAAGTGGGACAACACCCGATTTTTATTTGTAATATGTTTATAGAGCTAAATCCTAATTATTGAAAACAATTCTCCTTTTTATTTAGGTAACTTTTATAGCCACTTTTCTAAGTCTTTGATGCTCTCCAGGTGGCTTTTATGGGTTCCACACTAAGTTACCTGAAACACGTGTTTAAAACATTTTATCAGCAAGAAATACTGGCGAGTGGATCCCAGTTTAATCAAAACAAGTTTTATCATTTTACAGCATTGAGGGCAACCCGCAATTACATTTGTTTACATCTACTTTAATTACCACCCATGGTACTGTCAATCCTGACTTGTGGTAATGTTACTACTCACAGTGTAGTAACAAGTTATGTATACAAAACCCCAACATACCGACGATAATTGTAGATTTACAAATACTCAATCACTGTGAATTGTAATTTAAAACATTTGAGGTTTTGTAAAAACAGTTCACAAAAAGAGGATTACTCACAAAAAATGTTTCACAAAAAGAGGATTACTCACAAAAAAAGTTTCACAAAAAGAGGATTACTCACTTTTGTAGACTTAGATATTTCTAAAGGCTTCCTGGTAATATTATAGCTTCCGTGCACTATTTCTGGATTTTTTTCTAAAAATATAAATAATGCACACGTGTTAGAAAAATAACCCAATTTACATTAGCTATACCCCCGAGACAGAACTCCAACGACTGAGTCAGACAGAGCCTTGACATGCGTTACGGAGCTCTAGATCGATCGGGCAGAGTAACTAATACGTAACCGAGGGTTATAATACTTACAATGAGGCAAAGCTTTGCTTATTGGGGGGAGGGGGTATTTGACTATAATTTTCGCCTACAGGAATTGAGAGGAAAGAAAGAAAATTGAACGAGAACAAATGGCCACTGAACGTCCAATTTATAGGCTGATCGTAGACGGGTCGCGCCCCACGACGGCCTTCTCTTTATCTCTCGCGGGCCGCGAGGGATGTATGGCGGTTAGGGTTTGCTGAGTCACGGTGTGGTCTCGACACATGTCCTGACACGTGGCTCGTTTGTTTGCCCGGCAAGGAATGGGCCTCGCGCCCCGCGAAGCATTTAGCTAACTGGGTCGCGGCCCGCGAGCGACCCAGGTTTCTTATTTTATTTGTTATTTATTAATATAAAAGTTATTCGGGTCCGTTTCTCGCATACGGGGTGTATTTAGGAATGTTTTAGGGTCGTTTTCGACGGTTGTTATATCCTCCTCACCTTGTTTTAAATCTCGTCCTCGAGATTTGGGTTATGATATCTTTTTGAAGTTACGTCATGTCTTTAAGTTAGCAAGAACAGTATATCAAGGTGTCTGAGATAGAATCGAAAGATGAAATATAAAGATATCTCAGGATAACTGGAATTCAATGGTCCTAAAATTTAGTTTCAGGAATTGATGTTAGCTGAACGAGATGAAATGATACAATCATCAAGGTGACTAAGTTTCATAAGATTTGATAGGCACAAAATTCAAAATGCAATGACTTTCAGAAACAATAGAATTTGATGTCATAAGAGAACTTACTTTGATTGTCAGTTGAGAAAGATTTTGAATCAATAATCTCAAAGTGGAAGTATGAAAAATGATTTGTTAACTACCAAACTAGAAATCAGTGACACTTGAATGGCATGGATACACCGAAAATACAATAGGATTTAGTGTATCATTATCTTGATACATAACTGTATCAAGACTACTTGAATGATGAGTCGAACGAAAGACGTATGAATTGATATGATTTGGATTTATGATTAGCTCAGGCTACAAATTTAGACACTGCACGTCGTTTTAATGATTTGAAAGAATTCAATGATTACGGTGACCGAACGAAATCACCATTTTCGAAATTGACTGAAAGCTCCAATGAAGTGAATCTGGATATTCCAAAGATAGGATGTTCAATTGAAGGGATAAATGAATATCGTAAGATTTGATTAAATATGGAAGAAATGTTGGAGGTACTTTGGAATAGGATTTTAGGTACTTTTATCTTAACACATAATTGTATTAAGACTGGTTTAAAATAATGAATCAACAAAAAGGCAGATATATTTGTACCTTAGTTGTAGGAATGAAATAAGTTCAAATTTCAAAGAAAAATGCCACTTCAACGTGTCGTAGATGATTTATTTGAGTTGTAGACTTTGAACAGGTCTACTATGATTCAAACAAATGAGATTACCTTGAATATGATTATCTCAATTCATCATATGGGATTTTGAATTTGAATATATATATGAGCAGCTTCAAACAACTTGAGCTTGGTTTGGACATGTTCCAATAATGGATAAATGTATTGACCAGAAATGGAGATCCGGTAATTAACTTTTGAATAGGAATGGAGTTTTCCAAGAAATCTGTTGACTTGATATCAAAAGTCAATGTTTGTGTAATCATAGGGATTGTCAAAAATGAGTATAACGAAATTGTGAATAAAAGATCTTTTGAAGTAACATCACATGCATAACAAGCAATGTACGTGCAACATATGAATTTTTCAAGAGATGAGACAATCAAGTGTTGGCTTTATGAAAGAAAAATAAAGACCTATTATTTATAGAATTTTGATCGGAATTAAAAGTCAACTAATACTTTAGTATAGATAAAACATAAGGGTGCTTATTTTAAAAGTTGTTGTTGCTTCCGGTGTCGTAGATATTTATGCGTCCTTCTTAGCTTCATCTGGGTTTCTATCCTCGTGGTCGGGTGTCTTAGATAGTTTCGGGCAGTATGGACGGATGTGACCTGGTTCTCCGCATTTGTAACAGACATTAGTTTTCCTTCTACATTCTTACTATGTGTGTCCAGTCTTCTTACAAAAGTTACAGTGAAGTGTCTTCCTAGAATGGCATCTTTTTGAATGCTTTTTGTTGTTGCATGCAGGCTGCGCGATTGCTGGTTCCATTCCTTTGTCTTTATATGATTTGTCGGAGCGGAATTCCTTATAAGAGTAGCTATAGGTTGTGGTTTTCTTTCGTTTAGAATATGGAGTTTTGATACGAATATCATGTCCTCCATTGATACTAGGGTTATGTTTGAAGTGCTGAGTATGCCTACAGTGGGTAGTAGTATTCTCGTTTATAGGCACAAAAATCTTAATAGCTTCAATGATCGAAGGTATGGCATTCGATATTTCTTGAGCTATTATATTTTCTATAGTGCTTTTATCCAAAGAATTTTCATTACTAGTCTGAATTTCTTGATTACATGCTATTTCCTTTGACATCTGAATTACAAACATGTTCAGATATATTTATCACAGAACCAATCAATTATATACGCATCTTTTGTTGCTCATATTACGTTTAGCACAAATATAGTCATATCTATCAGTATTATGCGATATATATATATATATATATATATATATATATATATAGGATTAGGTTCAAGAGTGAACACTAGTGTATTTGCGAATTGAGTGAACTAATCCAGGCCATACACGTGTGTAAATCAATGGCCAGGATTTGATGATAAAATACACTAATGTATTTTATGATTTGATGATGAAATCCTAGCCATACACTTATGTAAATCAATGGCCATGATTTGTTCACTCAGTTCGTAAATACATAAGTGTTCACTCTAGAACCCCACCCTATATATATACATATATATATATATATACATATACATATATATATATATATCGTACATTACGGCTTAACGTACTTCACGTACAACAACGTGCGTGATTTGTTATATAACATGCGTGATTAATGTTTTCAATATGCGTGATTATTGTGTTTCAACATGCGTGATTTTGGATTTTTGAGTTATAACGTGCGTGATTTTAAAATGAACGTGCGTAATTACCTGTCGTACGTGATGTACGTTAAACCGTAATGTACGTTAACCTTCCTATATATATATATATATAGGAGACCGCTAAAATGAGAACCACCTCGAGTTGTAAGAACCGTGAGAACTACACCGTACGGGGCGAGGTGGACCAAAAATTTTTTTTCATAAACGTAGATGCGTGTATTATAAACACATTTGTAAAAAAATTATTCAAAAAAAAATGTCGTGTGTGTAGTTTTGAGGACCACAAGTTTGTGTTTACGGGTACCGTAAATCCTACCGGAAAATTTACGGTACCCGTAAACACACACTTGTGGTGCTCAAAAACTTTTTTTTTTTTTGAATTTTTTTTACAAATGTGTTTATAATACACGCATCTACGTTTGTGAAAAAAAAATTGGTACACCTCGCCCCGTACGGTGTAGTTCTCACGGTTCTTACAACTCGAGGTGGTTCTCATTTTAGCGTGATCCAATATATATATATATAGGGAGTCGCTAAAATAAAAACCACTCCCAGTTGTAAGAACCGCGAGAACCACTTTCCACCAATCAGACTTTGCCACGTATACAAGATTATTTTATAACCTAAAGGGTATTGTGGTCATTTACCCCATATGTCAAATCTCTCTTTCTCTCTCTGTCAGCATTTAATGTCACCAGACTTTTGTTCACATCTCTCATCTCTCTTTCTTAGATTTTAAATCACTCATCTCACCTCTCTCTATTAAAAATCCTTCACCCCCTAATCTCTCTCTCTCAAAATCGTTCAACACCTAATCTCTCAGTATCACATGTGGGTCTTTCTTGCACTCAGCCTCTTATTAATCGCTATCTTTTTTACATCTACACACCCACCTCACAAATCTCAAGAAACCGTCTGTACACAGCCGCCGGTGAAGGCTGACCACCCTGACGCCACCGTGGACAACGGTGTGAGAGACATAAGGGTGGTGTTGGCGTACGGCGGCGACAATAAGAGAGACGGGGAGAACGATGAAAGAGAGAGACCCGAGAGGCAGAGATGAGAGAGAGAGAGACCGGTGGCGAATTCCGACGACGGCGCCGCCGCCACGGCGGTGGTGACGGCGTTTGCTTCTGATGACGATGAAGAGTTTACGAGGATGATGATGGTCCGAAGTGCACCGCCATCTTCGGCCTCCCTCTCCTCCCGCTGCCCCCTTTTGCGACCGTTGTTTGGTGGTGGTTGCGTTGGGTTTGGTGGCGGACCCCTAGGCGGTGGTGGTGGTTTCTGTTCTTGATTTTGTTTGGTGGGTGTTAATTTCTTGTGGGTTTCTCTCTCTATAAATGGTGGGTGTTGATTTCTGTTCTTGATTTTGTTTGGTTTTTTGGTATGTTTGGGGGGGGGGGGTTGATTTGTGTTGATTTGTTTTTGATGTTGGGGGTTTGATCTGATGGGGTTGATTTACGGCTGATTTTTTTTATTTTCCGGTAATTTTTTGATAAGTGAACTATGTGGGTTTTGATCGGTTAGAATTGGGTGGCGATGATGGAAAAAAAACCTAGATTTTGATGACGATGGCGCGGCAACGATGGTGGAGGGTAGGTTTTTGAACCTGCAACCCCACTTTGCAGCCTTTTGATTATCGGATAATCTGAGCCAAACCCCATTTTTTTAGATACACTTTGTTTTGATTTTGTTGGTTCTTTAATTTTTCCCCCTAGTCGATGATGATAACAATATATCTGAGACACCTCCTAAGTTTGCGATTTCTGGGTGCGTTCGTTTTTGCGTAAAAAAATTTTGTAAAAAAAAAGTTAAACTGTAAATTTTTTAACGTAAAAAGTTTTACATAAAACATAAATTTTTTTACGTAAAACGTAAAAAGTTTTACGTGAAACGTAAAACATAAAAATTTTAACGTAAAACGTAAAAGGTTTAACGTAAAACTTAAAACGTAAAAAGTTTAACATAAAACGTCAAAGGTGTAAAAAACGGCGAGTTAAAAAAACGTGTAAAAAACGGCGCGTTAAAAAAACGACGCTTGAAAAAATGACGCGTAAAAAATGGTGCGTTAAAAAAACGACGCTTGAAAAAGCCCGGCGTAAAAACGGCGCATTAAAAAAACGACACTTGAAAAAGCCCGGCGTGCAAAAACTGGCGCGCAAAAAAATTTGTCTTGTTAAAAAAATTTAAATTTAAAAATGCTTTTAATAAAAAATTTATTTTTAAAAAATAAAAAAGTAATATAATAAAACAAAAAAGTAATAAAAAATATTAAGGACAAAAAGACAAAAAAGTGTAATTTTACTAAACTACCCTGTTGGATTAAAATATTAAAGACATAATAAGACAAAATGTATTTAATATTCATTTTAGTTACTTTTAATCTCATCCATCCATCTTGTTGATCTAATGGTTAGGAACTGGTTCTCGCGGTTCATACAACTGGAGGTAGTTTTCATTTTAGCAGTCCCCTATATCTATACTACTTTAATAAGCATATAGGAAGGGCAAGAATGGTCATTTGCCATTGTACAACCATTTGAAGCCCATTGTACAAGCATTTAAGCACAAAGTGTTGAAAACTTCTTTTCAACACAAGTAGAACTCTGTTGGGCGGGATATCTAATTTGTGGGCGGTATTTCAAAATTCAAACACGCCTCTAATCTACACGCCATTGTCAACCCATTGTCAGATCTATCTTTTCTTCATCTAATCTACACGCCTCTCTCTCCTTTTCTCTTGTTTTTTCCTCTTTTATCCTAAGTCTCAGGCTTTTTCCCTCTTTGTGTTGAACACCGATGATTTGAAGAAATCCCTATCTCTGGTGATTTTCAACTTAGAGTTTCTTGCCTCCTGTGGTATGAGCAAGATCTCACCAGATCCAACAATGGCTTGGTCTGTAATAGTGGTCGAGGCAAGTTCCAATAACCCGAGGTAAGTCCGACAACCTCCTTTGATTTGTTTAGATCATGCCCTTTAGTTTTTGAATCCGATGTTTGTATCTGCTTTAAACTTGCAGATCTAGGGTTTTACTTTCATGTCTGAGGTAAACTCTACTTTGAATCAACAGATCTAGGGTTTAATATCTCATGAGAAACCCTAAATCACAAAAGAGAAACCCTAAATCACAAAAGGGGCTTGAAGGAATTCCGATTTGAAATCGCTATAGGGGGCTACAATCGATTAATATTTTTGAGGTAGTTAGAATATATTCTTTATGATCTTACTATAGCATGCTTATGATGATTTCTAAAAAAACTTGTTGAAAGTAATCTGGTTATTATTGTACAAATGACACTCTGCTGCTACTTATGGTGTGAATACCGTTAGGCTAAACCAGTCCGCCAACCATAGGCTTTGCCTTGCTTTCAAGCTACTTGAGCCTCTAAAGGAACAGTTTTCCATCATCTCATGTGCTGATTTACATCAGGTAAGATGGATTTGTGCAATTGCTTTTACATTGTTTGGTGCTCATAAATTTGTATATTTTCTTGTAGTTGGTTGTGTTGTTGCTGTTGAAGTTTTGAAGGCCCTGATATTATCCGAGAAGGGAGGTTAGTACGTTTTGTTTAGTTCATGTAGCCAATAAACTTTTTATTCATTTACTTTCTGTAATGTTTTAAAAGAACATATGAGTATTCATGGTTTGACTATGCTTTGATTTTCCTTGTTCTATTCCTAATTGGACAACTTGAAAAATGCTCTAGGATAAAGACAGACGAGCTCCCAATTGAAGGACTTCTTTTTTATGAAAATGAGGGTTAGTGAATTGTTAATTTTGGACATTTGGGTTTGATGTTTATGGCTATTAATAATTTGGTCCTAATGAACTCATGGAAGATGATCCTTTGTATGTATTTCAGGAGAATACAATTTGAGGGATGTATATTTAAAGACCATGGGTCTTGATGACAAAGACATGGTGACACTATCTGGTACAAGAAGCGAAGATTTATAATGTGGAAAAATATAAGGAGTTGTGTACAAGAAACGAATATTTGAATCTGGCAACTACTGCATCAAGTAAAATTTAGTTTTTTAATCAGTTAAATGTTGAGTTTCCTAAGAGGACATAAAGTTGATCAACTTTCCAGGTTTGATGTGTGACTCGGCGAAAGAGTATGTAACCCAAATAAGAATTAAATTTAATTATTATTATTATTATTATTGTTGTTGTTGTTGTTGTTGTTGTTGTTGTTGTTGTTGTTGTTGTTGTTATTGTTATTGTTATTGTTATTGTTATTGTTATTGTTATTGTTATTTTTATTAATATTAATACTATTATTTGATTTGATCATTTTTTTGTAAAAAGATTGATGATTGTCATTATAAATTAGGTAAGGAGGAAGAAATTTAGTGAGAGAATGAAGTACCTAGCTGCTACAAGATCATGGGGAAAGCTGGAGTGTTTGGTGAAATAATCAACCATGTCTAATCCTTTAAAAAACAAATAGACGTAATAGAGGTTTGAATTAATATGTTGCAGAACTGGTTTAAATTAATAGAGGTTTCAGGAGGTTTGATAAACTGATGAAAGAAATGTTTCATGCTGGTTGCTAAATGACACTCTGTTTTATTTATATGTAGCATTTTCTCATTACATTTGTTATCTTCTGTTTTATTTATATGTAGCATTTTCTCGAAAACATGCAGCAACAATAGTGGTTGGGGACTACAGATCGGCGACAATGATGACTTGTGGTGGTGGTGCTTGACTTAGAACTGTGAAGATGGTAGACACCGGGTGTAGAATAGAGACCTGCATGTGAGATTATTCCGTGAAGAGGTAAGATCCCGCTTCCATAATTTTTATTCAAAGTTATATTTGGTAGTTTTGGTCAGATCTAAAGTTTAACCATGGCTGATGTTTGGTTTTTGACAAATGGAGGCGACGGTGGTGACTACCGGCGATGGAGATGACCTCTGGTCACCAGACAAGTGACGATTATCAATGGTAGCAGGTTGGGTTGTGATTTTGGTAGTACCGGGTGCTGATCTAACAAGTTTGGAATACAAGAGTTAATAAAAATATGAAATCTTGGACTTGACAGAAAGATATAAAGCTGCTTTGAAATGAGTTATTGGTTATGACCATGGTTTTAAAAAAAACGGTTGAGGTGTGCTCCTTGAGGCGCGCATCGAAGTGAGGTGCCCAAAAACGAGCCTTTGGCGGTGCTTCAAGGGGTTAGTTTGTATGTGCCCCTCATAGCGCTTAGGCGCTAAAAAAGCTACACATCAAGTGCGTCTTAGGGGTTTACCTGTTTGTTTTTTACATCTCGGTTCACCTCGAGGCGTTTTCCTTGTGAGGCGAAGGGAAAACACCTTGAGATTCTGTATTTTAAACCTTGGCTATGGCTATGTGGTTTACTGATTAAAGTTTAATTTTTGCAGAAAGTTTGGTCGTATAAGGGCACATGAAAACCTTGTGTTGATATCTTTTAATGGTTTATGAAGAACTGGCATTGATGACCCGATATACGATACTTGAGTTTGATTTTAACGAATAATCAAGGTAAAACAAAATGATGGTTTCTTGATATTAGATCAATGTTTCATAATTTAGTGTTTGTATGAAACATTAATTTTTTGTTAATTTTTTGAATTTAGGTTTAGTTTCGTGGCCTCTTTGCAGCAAACATGGTGGTTTGAAGTTGTTGTAGAGATGGAGTTCCCGTTCGTGGTTTCAAGTTGCTAATATTTTGTTATACGGTTGTGGACCAGCTCAATGTGAAAGCATAAAAGACTTATGCAACTGCTTATTCAGTGTTTGTATACGAAAGCCAATTGTTTGTGTTGTGTTTTCCGTTGCATCGCGAAATTGGTTTTGGTTATGGCTCAAAACTGAACCGTCCCGTACATATCCTTAATCATGGTAATCTATAAACTTCTAAACATTTGAGTTTTATAGATACATGGTAGTTTATTAATGCTAAACTGAAGACCATTTGTGGCTGCATAATCTTATATTCTTTTGAGTACATGAATTTTTTTTTTCATGGGTTACATTTTAATTTTGTTACTGCCGTGTTTGAATCTAAATACCATGTATTATTTGAAAAAAATGTCTTTAATAGAGAAACAAGGGTATACAAAATGAGCAGATATTGAACGTTAAACTGGTAATTTTAGTCATTAATGTTCATGAAAAATATAGTGTGAAAAATTGAAATGTAATAATTTCTTTTAATGAGTTAGCATATGTTGCTTGTTATTGATGATCATAGGTTCTTAACAAGTGTCTTTGTAAAGTGTAATAGTTTGGTAAGACCAAAAAGAGTCCATTGGTCAACGGAACCTGCTCAAACCCAGTTATTTCAAAATTGCCTGTTTGATTTGTTAACCCGTCCTATTCATTTCCACCTTTGATTTATATTTTAACTTTCAGGCTGTAATGAAGGTTCTACCAGAACTAAACGGAAAACTGACAGGTTTCGCCTTTAGACAAAACGTATATTAAATGTAAACTTTTAATACATACAATACAGAGACAAAACATCATACCAACTTCGTAGACTTGACAGAACTTACAGACTCGATAACAAAAGACCGTAACATACAATACAGAGACAATCAATTGTGGATCTTTACTGACGGGTGCACTTCGGAATGTAGCAGATATGAATGAATATAACCCCAGTGGTAGATATGTAATTAGCGAGCTCTGGAATTTCAAGGAAAATCGAAGAGCTACACTGGGGTTATATTCATTCATATCAATCAGTTCCTTATGCGCACCGCACCATCTTCTAGGAGGTTGTCAAGTGTTCTCGCCTTCGTAGTTGGTGTTTTGCGTATCTTTACATCCGCAACCATTCTGTACAATATTTTCACAAAAAAACATCACAAACAAACCTGAACAAAGCAAAACAAATCAACCCTATGTTTTTTCAAAGCAAAACAAACATGAAGAACCCTCTGTTTTTTCACAAGCAAAACAAACATGAAGTACCCAAAATACCCAAATAACTGATTATCATCGAATCAAACACATTCAAATGACCAATAAACACATTCTGTTTTTTCAAAGCAAAACAAACATGAAGAACCCTCTGTTTTTTCACAAGCAAAACAAACATGAAGAACCCAAAATACCCAAATAACTGATTATCATCGAATCAAACCAAAAATACCCAAATAACACATTCAAATCATCGAATCAAATCAAAAATCAATATGAGGAACACATCAATCCGAAACTGATCCGATCAGTTCTTTTTAAACAGTTCTCAAACAACCAACCAAAACGATTCGAAATTTACCAAAAATCAATTTTCACATTTCAAGTATCAATATTGACGTGTTCAAATAACTACACACTTGTTTCTTCGCATTTGATTCAAAAATTAAAACAAACAAGTATCATAGTTTCAATAAACAACCTACATCTGTACTCTAATCATCCAAATGATCACATGAGATCTGAAACTATAGAATCAAACAAAACCAAACCTCTGTTTTGAAGATGAACCTGATGAAGATGATGAAGATGAAGATGATCTGTTCGATGAAGATGAAGATGATCTGTTCGATGAAGATGATCTGTTCGATGTCGATGAAGATGATGATGATGATGATAATCGGCGGTGTTGGGAGTTAGGAGATGATGTTGAGAAGTGTGATGAAACTGTGATCATATTTGCTATTAGTGTAGATATTAAGGGTTAGGTTAAGGGTATAAAGGACTTTTCATAATTGTAGAGACTATTTGTGTAATTAACTTTAATAGTTATAAATAATTATTATTTCAACCAATTTGGCCTGTCTTGATAATCAAAATAACCGATCATAAAAGTAACAAACCAACAACTAACTAAACTAATGAAAACTCAAGGTTGGTAACATGACCCAGGTTGGTAGTCGATCCAAGACCACTCCACGAAATTAAATATAGCTATTTTTTATGTTTTTAGGTAAACATGTAAAGCTACAAAACCTGGATTGTTTCTTATAAACATTAAAAAATATACAAAATACCACGTCAACGATGAATAAAGACCAGAGCAATATGAATTATGATACACCACACCTATACCATGAATAATACAACATAAGTACTATACAATATATCACGAAATGATTGATAAACTAACAAAAAACGAGTATCACATTGTAAACTGTCGTTGCATCACGAATTTGGTTTTGGTTATGGCTCAAAACTGAACCTCCCCGTACATAGCCCTAAACTCACCAACCTAAGTGATATGTTTCCCGCCGCATCGCGCGGGTAAACGACTAGTGTATATATATATATATATATATATATATATATAGGGGACCGCTAAAATAAGAACCACCTCCAGTTGTAAGAACCGCGAAAACCACTTTCTAGCCATTAGATCAAGTAGATGGATGGATGAGATTAAAAGTATTTAATATTAATATTAAAAGTTTTTTGTCTTATTATGTTTTTAATATTTTATTGTTAAAGGGTATTTAGGTAAAATTGTTTTTTTGTCTTTTTATATATATTATTTATAAATGTCTTTTTTGTCCCATTCATTAATTACTTTTTTTCTTAATAATTTTTTATTAAGAAACTGATATTTTGGTTTAAAAACTTTTTTGAAATCAGATTTTTTATGATAATTTTTTTTAAGATTTGTTTAAAAAAAACGTTTTGGAGAGCCGTTTTTTTACGCCCCGTTCTTACGCCCGGCTTTTTCAGGCGTCGTTTTTTTAACGCGCCGACATTTACGTTAAAAACTTTACGCGCCGTTTTTTTAACGTTTTAGGCTCCGTTTTTTACGTTTTACGCGCTGTTTTTTATGTTTCAAGCGTTGTTTTTTTAACGCGCCGATTTTTATGCCATGATTTTTCAAGCGTCTTTTTTTTACGCGCCGTTTTTTACGTTAAATTTTTTACGTTTTAACGCGCCGTTTTTTTACGTTTCACGTTAAAAAATTTACGTTTTACCGCGCCGTTTTTTTTACGTTTTACGTTTTTTTCGTTTTAACGCGCCGTTTTTTTACGTTTTACGTTTTTACGTTTTTTACATTTTACGTTTTACGTTTTGCGTAAAACTTTTTACGTTTTACGTAAAACTTTTTACGTTTTACGTTAAACTTTTTACGTTTTACGTAAAACTTTTTACGTTTTACGTTTTTACGTTTTACGTTTTACGTTTTACGTTTTATGTTAAACTTTTTACGCTTTACGTTTTACGTTTTACATTAAAAAGTTTACAGTTTAACTTTTTACGTTAAAAAAGTTTTACGTTAAAAAGTTTACGGTTTAAACTTTTTACGTTTTACGTTAAAAAAGTTTACGTTTTACGCCCCACGTTAAAAGTTTACGTTTTACGCCCCGCGTTAAAAGTTTACGTTTTACGTTAAAAAGTTTACGTTTTTACGTGAAAAAGTTTACGTTTTTACGTGAAAAAGTTTACGTTTTACGTTTTTACGTGAAAAAAATTACGTTTTATGTTTTACTTGAAAAAGTTTACGTTTTATGTAAAAAGGTTTACGCTTTACGTTAAAAATTTACGTTTTATGTAAAAAGGTTTACGGTTTTCACTTTTTTTTTTGCAAAAACTTTTTACCCAACCCTCCTCTGATTCACCATCATCCATTGTTAATTTACCCCGGTGACAAACCAGATGAAAAAAACATCAAACTTTAGCAATAAAAACACTACAAATCAAGTCAAACCAGACAAATTATTAACCCAAGAGCAAGATTCACTAACCCAAAAAATAATACAAACAATTTTAATGAAACTTTATAAATAAAAATAAATAAAACCTTGCAAAAGTCTTTAAACCGAGCTTCAATAGTAACTCCGTTTTCCATAGAACACTCAACGGTTGATTTGATAGGCTTGAATATTAAAAAACCCAAAACGACAATTCCAAATGTCGTATATGTCTTCTCTCATACGATCAAACCCCTATATTGAATATGTCCAGCCACCAACGATTTGATTCTTCTTCTTGTTGACTGATAAAGAAGGTGATTGGAGATGTTGCTCGATGATGAGATGTTGCAGGTTTGTTTCGAAACCGATAACCGGAGAATGGTCGAGGTGACCGGAGATTAATGGTGGCGGAGGTGAACAGAGATGATGTAGACGACTGGTGGTGGTAAGTTGATCGGAGAAGATGATGGAGGTCCGTGCGGTGGTTGAAGCCGGAGAAAACGATGATGAAGGTGGAGGTTGAAGACGGAGGGTGTTAATAGTGATCGAGAAGAATAGAGGATGAAGATGAATGATGAACTGAGAGTGGTGGTTAACGACGGAGAGATGGTGGCTGCCGGTGACGAACAGTTGCAGGTGGTGGTCGTCGTTCGATGTGCTGTGGAGAAGATGAAGATGGAGTGGAGTTGCAGGTTGGTCGGAGACGGTGCCGTAGAAGATGGAGTGGACTGCCTTTCACCGCCGGAGGTCTGTGAATCAGAGAAATTAGTGTTGAACAACTTTGAGAGAGAGAGAGAGAAATTAGTGGGATTTAAATTTTTGGGGTGTGTGATAGTTTGAGAGAGAAGGTCTGTTGTGAATCAGACTTTAAAAAGACAAAAGACAGACATGATTTGATAGATTTAGAAAATGACTATATTACCCTTCAGCTTTTAAATTAATAGTGTATATGTGTCATTATTTGATTGGAGGAGACTGGTTCTCACGGTTCTTACAACTGGGGGTGGTTTTCATTTTAGCGGCTCCCTATATATATATAGGTAAAGGGTAGGATACAATTCCTCTTATCCTACATTACGTACGCGACTACAGGATCAAAACACGTGTCCCTGATTTAGCTTTCATAGCTAAGGGCAAAACAGACAATTCATTCAATCGTAACTCTCTCCTCACAAGTGAACTCGCCATGATCACTGGCGAATTCAAGATATTCAAAATCAACATCTGGGTTTCGTCCGGTGCTGCTCTGTGGATCCATAGAAAACAACAATCGATTAAAACTCTAATCGCAAAAAATGACAACCGCAAATGTATACTTTTAAAATTTACGCATATTTTGAAAGTCATACTATTTGATTGTAATGGTTGTGATGATTTTTAATTACATATGTGAGGCCACATGGTATTAATTCCGCAAACAGACAAATGGGCACATGGTATTAACATTCGCAAACAGACAAATCACATTTCGTACATATTATAATGCACTAGATGATGACAAATCACATTTCGCACATATTATAATGCACTAGACAAATCACATTTCGCACAAATGGCCACATGAGAAATCGCATATTATAATCCTATAGATGATGAATTTCGCACATATTATAAGAACATCTCATGATTTGAATAATTTCGCAACAGACAAAAACGCATGTTGTTCTAATTTTTTATTGAATATCTAATAGGAAATCTCATATTATACGAACCTGAACATTACTTTCACATTAATTTCGCATGTTTTTGCATGGGAAACAATTTGCATGGAAATAAAGTGAATTCGCATATCATGAGCCAAACAATTCGCATGTTATTAAATGGTGTGGGAGAAGAAATAAAGTGAATTCACATAGAATAACTCAAAATCATCGTCACTTTCAACTTCTGCAATATCAAAAGAAGTTTTTTAACTGCAATATAAACTATGATTATAAACAAACATGATCAATTATGAAAAGTCTTTTAATTTTGAATATTATGAAAAGTCTTTTAATTTTGAATAATCACCACTGAATTACCAGGATTCTTGAGATGAAAATTGTCGATTTTAACCTTTCTCGCTTCTAATTACGTATTTTAATTTCATTTTTTTTTTTGAATTAATTAGTTTCTCCGTGTTTATTGGTTGCGAGATCGGAGGGTTGTGGTTATAGCGTACATAACGTACGATTAGGCATATTGTATGATAACCGGCCTATATATATATATAATATAGAGGCCAGTTAACGTACAATAGGGCTTATCGTAGATTACGCACGCGATAACCTCAGCCGTCAGATCTTCATCTCCCATGCGATTTCATATCTCCATGCGAACTGTACGAACTATGCGAATTCAATCTTCCACATGCGATTTTGTCCATCTACACACCCCATGCCATTTTTTACATTACCCCATGCTAACCATTTTTTCACATGCGATATTCAAATCTTCCACATGCGATTCTACACACCCCATGCCATTTTTCACATTACCCCCATGCTAGCCATTTTTTCACATGCGATATTCAATCTTCCACATGCGATTCTACACACCCTATGTCATTTTTCACATTACCCCATGCTAGCCATTTTTTCACATGCGCTGTTCAATCTTCCACATGCGATTTTGTCCATCTACACACCCCATGTCATTTTTCACATTACCCCATGCTAACCTTTTTTTCACATGAGATTTCATTTGCATGGGATTTTAAACATGCGATTTCATTTCATTTTCAAGCCATGCGATTTCATTTGCCTTTTTATAACATGCGAAGATTGGATTCGCACCAGATCTGCACCAGATCGAACGGCTGGGATGATCGCGTACGTATCGTACGATAAGCCCTATTGTACAGTACACTTTCTCTCTCTCCCTCTCTCTCTATATATATATATATATATATTGTATTTTAACATTTTCTTTTACTATATATCTTATCAAAATATAAGTAAAGTATTTATGTTATATTATGTGCTATTTCTTCCTTTGTTGTAATAACTTTTTCTTCTATATTGCTTAAATTCAACTATATTTTTAGAGCTCTTGGCTGGATAGGAATGAAGGTAAGGGTTTGATATGAAATTCTGAGATTCTCCGTTATTGACCCACTATTATTTTTCAAGAAGTGGTGCTAGTACAGATATTCTTAAAGTATCTTTTGGATTAAAGGTGGGTATCAAAATAGATGTAGGTTTGTTGCTTCTGTTATATAAAAGCTTGTTTTTCTACAGAAGATAAAGAAATTTATGTCTTGCATATATGTATAAAGTTTTAAAATTTTCCGGTAATATATACATATAATACCAAATTATAAGAATCCAATTATATAACTAATTGTATTAATTATTCTGTTTATTTGCATAACTTTGTTTATTCCTTTATATTAATAAAATAATTTCTATTTATTGAACATAATATTTTAGAATAAAATTGGTAATTCATCAAAAGAAATAAATTTAATAAAAATATAAATTTTCTGGATTCTTTTAGAATAATTTAATCTTTGATTAACAGGTTGACTTATTTTGGGTTATAACACATTTAGGACTTGACTCTTAATTTACCATATTTATTAAAGAATCATAATAGACAATACAAAGTCTAGCGCTTTTTAAATTTGATCCTTAATATATTAAGAAATAAAGTATTATTCTCATATCAGAATATATATACATATGATTCAGATTTATCAAATGATAAAAATTGTTTCCTCTTGAGATATATGTATATATATATATAGGGAGAAGATCATGCGAGAACCACCTCTTATTGCGAGAACCGCGAGAACCAATGTGAACACAACCAAAAATGCCTAAAAATAGCTAAAAATCACACAATTTTTTTTATATAAAAATCGTTACTTTTCAAAGCAAAAAAAAAAAATAATAATAAAATAAAAAAAATTAAAAATTTTTTTTTTGCCACTAAAAGTAGCGATTTGAGGATAAAAAATTTAAAAAAAAAATTAGATTTTATTTTTTAGATTTTTTTAGGTTTTTTTGGGGGTTTAGTTTTTAGCATTTTAGCTTGGGGGGGGGGGGGTTAGGTTTTTGGGGGGTGGGGGGAGGGGGGTTTAGGTTTTTTTTTTTTTTTGGGGGGGGGGGGGGGGTAGGTTTTTTTAGGTTTTTTTGGGGGGTTTTAGCATTTAGCTTGGGGGGGGGGTTGGGGGAGTTTAGGTTTTTTTTGGGGGGGGGGGGGGTGGGGGTTAGGTTTTTTTTAGCTATTTTAGTTTGTGTTCATATTGGTTCTTGCGGTTCTCGCAATAAGGGTGGTTCTCGCATGATCTCCTCCCTATATATATATATATATAGGTAGAGGATCCTATACATTAATCCAGAAGTGTGAGAAGTGTATTATAACACTATATAACACCATATAAACACCGTATAACAATATGTAACACCATATAACACTAGGTATGTAACACCCCAACCATGCTAGGGCTGACGTGTCACTCTTACAGATATCAAAAGTAAAACCCATCCATAACATTATATAAAAGGTCCTAACTACATTTTATACATTACTGAAACAAGGAAACTTGGTCAGCAACTTCCTAACGCTCCTCATGAAATCCCAGATCATCCCATATTACCTGTAAAATAAATAGGAAAAACACAAAGAGAAAAATACGGATGAGCAAAAAATTGCTCAGTAACGGAGAAATCAACAGTACAAGTAAAGTCATATCAGCGGAAACAAAACACAACATAACTGAGACTTAACTGAAACGGTCACTGACACGAGTACTAAAAACATATGCAAACACAAGACTGACGCAAAAACTGATACACGAACCGATCTGAAACTTTAACGTAAACTGATACGGAAACCAATGTCAGTCATATACATAACTGATACCGACCCCAACACAAAGCCGATGTAGAGACTGATACGACGTTGACCATGATGACTAAAGCATTTATCTTGTATAAATGGACTTATTTTAAAACATCGTTTAAATAATCTAGTATTCGCATAACAAGAAAATTTTCCGACCAATCATTTGTCAATGGAACGTTCGAATAAATAAAAAATTAACAACTATCAGATATTTTGAACAACGTCTAATAATGCTATTGTTTTTAAAACAAGATACTTGGCAAAACTATTTTCTTATAATGAATGTTTGAATCTTATCAAAATAAAATAATTTATCATATTTAATAGCAAACCATTATTAGATAAAAAAATAACTAATTTTCTAAAGATGAAAAGTTATATATAAGCAATAGAATAATTCAACTTGGATTTCAGAACGAAGTACTTATGACAATTTCGTAAACCGACACGGGAAGCTGATACAGAAACAAAGCAAATACGTAAACCGAAACATTGTAAATACCATTTAAAATTTCCCTAACCTTTAAAAGAAAAGAATTGTTGAAGTTATTATCTTTAAATAAATGTTTGGATGAAAATTAGTATATATATATATATATATATCAATTGTTCATACTCCATAACTTATTATTTAATTAAAAAATAATTATTTTATAGCTTTGGAGATTTACACTTAACAACCAAAATAATATGGATAACCAGATTTGAAAACTAGAACAATTTAATCGTTACGAAACTTATTAAACCGATCAATTGAGTCAACACGAAACAAAGACATATTCAACGACAAGTATAGAACAAAAATTGAATCAAATACTGAATCCAAGGACTGACAGATACAAACTATACGTATAACACTGAATCGAAATCCAAATTAAGACTGATATAGAGACAAAACTGATACAGAGACACTGAGTCAAAGCGGACATAACTAATACAGAACATAATCGGATACTGAACATAATCAGAAGCATGATAACTCGATACATGATCGGAAACATGACCAAATGCGTACAAAACATATCAGACATATCAGAACAGATACAGAACATAATCGGAATCATAACCTGATACATAATCAGAATTATAATCAGACGCGTACAAGACATATCAGAACAAATACTGAACATATTCACATACAAAAACATATACTAACTTACACGACAAATGTATATCAACAGAACAAATCGTGTAACATAGAAGCACCCAGAGAAACAAACAAACAGACTGGTACACAGGTAGCTACTCTATGTACCTATGAGACGGTGAGTGTGGCGTATACCCATTAATCCATCTCCAGACAACAGACTCAAACTCAGAGCTAAGATCGATCTATACGCCTCTAGTGGCCAAGGTGCTACACAAGCACAAGCTAGAGACGCCGTGAACTTTGATTACGCACTGTCACGATAAGTGTCATGCCGTTGACGCCCAAACGACAAGCCATACATGCTTGGGTGACAGAGTACAAATACTAAGGCCTTATAAATAATTTACAGGCAACTGAAAATAATACTAACATGAACATGCGACCATGATACAAGTATGAGGTATGACATGCTACAACACAGTGATAAACAAACAAACAAATACAAATCGACTCTTATAATGTATCACATATCAAACGAATGTAGGTACCGAATCATGAAAATAACACTTTAAGACTGAGACAAAAACCAGGTACTACAAAGTAACGGACATAGAAAAAAAATACTATGATAGCAAGACCAAAGAATTCATACCAATGAGTAAAGAAAATATAAAAGTATACTACGATGGAAAGAAAACAAAATCCGTACCTTAGTTTAGCGAAGCCAAACAAAAGCAAAACAAATCAACTAGTCCTTAACAAACACGGTAACCTACAATTTATTATAGCCGTATCAACTTTATGGACTTTAATACATATATAATTCGTGGACTTAAAGGTACTAGTTTATACGAGTGTCTTGATAATTGTCTAAATTTTCTTTAAAATCGTATGGCATGTAATAATGCCAGCAGATTTATTTACAAAACTTAATTTAATAATTGATAAACTAACTTTATAAATTATTGGCTTTTACTAAATTAAATAAATCATTTGCCTAACCAAGATTACACCACAAAGGTATACCTTTTCTAATTAACCGAACAATAATCTATATATATTCATTCATGTAGGTGTAAAAATAATATAATAATCCTTATTATCCAAACCAAGAGGTCCCTCTTCTTCTAAGCGATTCCCTGCAACTCTTTCTCCCTTCATACTTTTTTTTCTTTTCCGTAATAAAAACCTTGATTTTGAATTATTATTCATAGCAATAGTGTAACCCAATTCAAGGCTTACTTACTGTATAAAACGGGTATAGATTATCACAAAAAAAAAAAATAATAATAATACAAAGTCAGATTCAAACTTTTCTTCAAAAGCATTAGATCCTTATTTAGAACCACCAAATTATTTTACTAAAGTAAATAATAGTATAAGTTGTAGTATGAAAATTATAGGGTAATAAGAAATACATACATAATATATTTTATAATCAAGTGGGCATGGCCGGCCATTAGGGTGGGCGGGGAGGACCTCCAGGCAGGACCCGATACTTCGAAGGGCACGTTATTTAAAAAAAAATCTGATATGTAAATGTAAAAATAAATAAATTAATAGGGTATACTCATAAAAACACCAACATTGACCCATTTACAAAACTATTTTTATGGTTTAGATTAGTTATTAGCTCATTGCCATTAGGTTTAAACCTTTAATGAGCCCACTGCACAATTTCGTTAAGGCCTAAGGCACGTTTTTTCGAACTCGAACAGGGTACATGAATTCTCAGGGCCGGCCTTGCAAGTGGGGAACATAAATTTGAAGACTTAATCAACATGGCGTTGGCTTCTTTTTTTTTTCAACTTCTTCGCATCTCACATATCAATTTAGATGAAAACGGAGAACACAAGAACGGGGTATCGGATCCTTACCTTATTATTGGCACGGATAAGAGGGCGAGATAGTCGTGGTGCACGAGTAAGACGACGAACTTATACGGTGGTTGCGATCAGTGGCGGAACTATAATATTAACTCAGGGGTATCCCAAATTTTTTTTTTCGTCGTGTAATCGTACAATATTAAAAAAAACTACAGTAAATAAATAAAGAAAAAAAAATACCTAATAGATTTGTCCTCTTCTTTTTTTCATAGCATGAAATCGTTCTATCACATCGTCGTCTCTTACTTCACGTAAAAAATCATTTTCGACCGCACAAACCATAGTATTGTTATAAAATTTCGAGCCCATTCGATTGTGTAAATCCGTGTTGACAAGCTTCAAATTCGAAAAACGTCTTTCAACGGCTAGCTTCACTACCCGATAAACTGAGGGACAAGAACTATGCGTTCTCGTTTCAACCATAACATGCGCAAGATTACTTATTTCATTCAACTTTGCAAATTTATCATCATCGCTTATAGTGTGACGAAATTGGCAATTGGGGTTTGGGCTTATTATTTTCAATTGATTGGTATACTCGTAGTTGTGACGTGCCGTGAATTAAAACCTCAGGGCAATTGGGCAATTATTTACATTTTTTTTATTATTTTGGGCTAACATATTGGGCAATTGGACTTATTATTTACCATCTTCAATTGATTTGGGCTAATCTATTGGACAATTGGGATTTGAGCTTATTATTTTCAATTGATTTGGGCTTACAGACTTTTTTAGGGGTGTCCTCGTATTTGTTTATAGGTATCCTTGGTATAAAAACCGAAA
This sequence comes from Helianthus tuberosus, assembly GCA_030545235.1. Taxonomy (NCBI): domain Eukaryota; kingdom Viridiplantae; phylum Streptophyta; class Magnoliopsida; order Asterales; family Asteraceae; genus Helianthus; species Helianthus tuberosus. Next base: position 17,173,344 of record CM060403.1, read on the forward strand.
AAGAAATATTTTTTACACTACCGATAAAAAGTTGAGCCGTAGCCCGTGCTACGGCTGGGTATGTATTAGGTCCGCCCCTGGTTGCGATGTCTCAAGTGTTAGCTTCGGCGCTCGTTTGCTAGGCCAGAGAGCAAGAGTACAAGTGGTGGTGCTGGTAAACGAAACCAGAAACGGTGGTATACGGTGGCGACGGAACCTTAACGGAGAGTAATAAAATATGGTTGTGTCTTATGTGAAACTTGTGAAACAAATGGGAAGATTGTATGCCCATGGCATTATAGCCTAGTGGTATCTTGGAGGTGTGATAAGGCTTTGGGACTATCAGGTCCTGGGTTCGATTCTCACAAATGGGGTTTTTCCTAGATTTATTGGGTTTCCTCCTGAATTGGTGTATAGACATTATAGCCTAGTGGAGATGGATATGATCGGGTGGTTCTGCTGGTGGCACGATGATACTCCAGTGATCCGTCAGTGATCCTAATTTGCCGTTCAAAAAAAAAGGGAAGATTGTATAAGGATCGATTCAAATCATGTTCATAAGTTGCGAATTGAGAATAGCATTGATTAGCTTATCAATTGTTGATCATAATTGTCGGTTACGAACGGAAAATATGAAAGGTGATTTATTGACAAATATGTATTTACCATAATTAGTTTATAATTATGTATTTACCATAATGAGTTTCATCTCAATATAATATTATTTTGCTTTATCATACATGCATATGCACAGATCTTGGATAAAAAAAACAACTAAATTGTGTTGTCATGTTATTATATTTTAGATTTATATTTATAATAACTTACGGTTGTGCTCTTGCCATTTGTGTATATCATGACATGATATAATGAAAATATTATATATTTGTGTTATATTATAATTCTAATAATTATTATTAATTGTTGATTTAGTTATCTATTTCAAAATATAAAATTGCAAAGCAAAACTATCAAATAAGACGATAATTATTTAATCGATTTTACTATGATGTATTAATTCCACTAAAACATTCATAATTAAATGGAATTTATTATTTTAGGGTTTTAAATTTTTCGGATATTACAATGTAACACTATATAACATTATATAACAAATATAACACTATATTTTCTCTGATAGCATGTCTATGATAGACGTATAGTGTTGGGGAAGGATCCACTAAAAAGTGGATTTTGCCTAAGTAGCCTAAGAAGGATTGTGATGATGACATGTGACACTCCTAATAAGTAGGAATGAAGGGCATTTTGGTCCTTATAAATAGGAGTGAAAATGACATGCGACACCCTTTTTGTTTTTTAAAAATACAAAAAAAATCTAGTACAAAAAAATATAGCACAAAAAATCTAGTACAAAAAATCTAGCACAAAAAATGTAGTACAAAAAAATATAGCACAAAAAACCTAGTACAAAAAATATAGCACAAAAAAATTTAGCAAAAAAATGTAGTACAAAAAAATCCAGCACAAAAAATTAAGAATAAAAAAATTTAAGACAAAAAAAAAATCAGCACAAAATTTTTCGTACAAAAATATAGTACAAAAATCCAGCATAAAAAATGTTATACAACATAGAAATACAACACATTTTAGTGGGTTTTTTGAGTCTTCATATTTTATATAGCAATATGGTACTCAAATTAAAGATAAAAAGACGCTCGATTTTATGGTGAAATTTTTATGAAAAAATAATGTCGTATAAAAAAGTTATGAACGTTTAAAAAATGAGGGTGAAATATGCATGTGCCTTGCATGTGGAGAGAGAAAGTCCATAAATAGGATTTTCCCAAGATACCCTTGCACTCCTCCTTTCTCCTACCCTTTCATCTTAACCATTGATTTGAAAAATGAATGGTTAAGATTCCTTCTTAGGCTACTTAGGCAAAATCCACTTTTTAGTAGATCTTTCCCCGTATAGTGTTATATATTGTTATATAGTGTTACATAGTTTTACATAGTGTTATATGGTGTTACATAGTGTTATACGGTGTTTATATGGTGTTATATATAGTGTTATAATACACTTCTCACACTTCTGAATTAATGTACACTATCCCTACCCTATATATATAGGGGAGGGTTATCTTGAGAACATAGATTTTTGTGAGAACACTAAGAACAATTTTCATCCATAGATCATCCAAAATTGAGGGATAAGATTAAAGTGGGTTTAAATGAGAAGGGAACATAAAATAAAAGAGTAGAAAGGGCACTATTGTAAAAGCACATTTAAAAAACCTCACATCTCATAAGTCATAAATCCCCAAATTACCTTTTTTTTCTGATTCACTCACAACCCCAAGGCGACGCCAGACACAAGGCAGATAATGAAGATAACATACACAAATTCAAGATGATGAAGACAACATTAAAAGCTGTGATGATGACGATTCGAATCGCCAGAAAAAAGTTTGAAGATGATGACGACAACATTAAAAGTTGTGATTCCGACTCGTGTACAACGGCAAACATGGGGCGTCGTCATGACGGAATTAAATTGGAGGAAGAGGAGACGAAGACGGAGAAGCGGAATAGATTAGCGGAGGCATATTTGGAAAAGTTGGGAGAGGCATTGAGGAGAGAGGAGGAGGATGGTGATGAGATTGATGAGAGCGGAGGTAAAAAGGATAAAGATATGGATTCTCTGGTTGCACGATTTGTGCAAGCACAACAGGTTGAAGAGAGGTGACGTGTTTATAAACTGATTGCTTCAAGGTAAATGTTAGATCTGAAGTTTTATATTAATTGTTCTGGTTGTGGTGATTGATCTATATAGTCATTTTTTGAAAAGAAATGCTTGAACTTGATAGTTTGTTTCAACCAAGCAATGATTATTTAGACGTAAAGTATCAATAGATTATTGTTGTCAAAATTTTGAAATGCATTGTTGCATTTTGATTTTACAATAATTTCTAGTTTACACATGAAATAATTATTACAATATTAACATGTGTAAATCATCTGGTTGTGGTAATTGATCCATAGTTATAGTCATTGATGCGATTAATTTGGGAATTCCGATGGGACTGCATTTAGTGATAAGGGGAATTGTGTTTGTATCGCGTTTCGGTACCAGGATTTCCATATGTTATAACATATGTGTAAATCATATATACAAAAGTTTACACATTTGTAAATCATAATACTTTTAGAAATAAACATAAATATAAAGGTTTACACATGTGTAAATCATGATATTTAAAAAAAAATAGCATATATATGAATGTTTACACATGTGTAAATTATAATACTTTAAAAAAATAAGCATAAATATGAAGGTTTACACATATGTAATTCATCTATATGATGGTTTACACATGTGTAATTCATATATACGAAGGTTTACACATGTGTAAATCATAATACTTTAAAAAAATAAGCATACATATGAAGGTTTACACGTGTGTAAATCATAATACTTTAAAAAAATAAGCATAATTATGAAGGTTTACACATGTGTAAATACTTTAAAAAAATAAGCATAATTATGAAGGTTTACACATGTGTAAATACTTAAAAAAAATAAACATAATTATGAAGGTTTACACATGTGTAAATCGTATTACTTTAAAAATATAAGCATAAATACGAAGGTTTACACATATGTAAATCGTATATATGAAGGTTTACACATGTGCAAATCATACATACGAAAGTTTACAAATGAGTAAATCATAATACTATTAAAAAAATAAGCATAAATATGAAGGTTTACACATGTGCAAATCTTAATACTTTAAGAAAATAAGCATAGATATGACGGTTTACACATGTGTAAATCATATATATGAAGGTTTACATATGTGTAAATCATATATATAGAAGTTTCACTACAAGAAATAACAGCATTAGGGGCGACACTTTTAGTGACGACATGTAAGAAGTCGTCGCTAAAAGTCTGATCCGTGTTTTGGCATCTTAGATGAGAGTCTAGCCACTGATCAACAAAACGATCCAACGGCTGGTGTTATATCTTGATATATCGCCCCTAAGCATCAACAAAACCCTTAGGCGGCTTTGTTTCCCACTTTCCCCCAAATCGCACGAGCTTGAGAAGACCACCACCGTTTCCTGCGTTTGAGACGACCACCACCACCTGAGACGGACACCACCACCGGAGCACTAGGCACCCACCACTCGAGACCCCCAAATAACCGCCGTATCTCACCATTCGCGTCTGCAGTGTCTAAGACCCACCATTCACCACCGCCGAAATACACCGCAGCACCGCCGGTTTTAAGGAACTCACCACCGTATCTCAACAATTTGATGAATTCGGTAATTTGTACATATTTGTGTTGATTTACAAGGTTGTGTTTAACCATAATCTCTAAGAATGGTGATGGTAGCTGATTTATATGGTTTGCAATTTCTTTGTTGAACGAATTTGAATGTTTGTTTTGTTCCCATTTTAGTTAGATTATACGAATATAATGTGAAGGTTAAATTTAAACGAATGTTAATAATATTATGGATTAATTTTGTTGTGTACTGAATCTAGTTTTGGTTTCATTGTTTTGTATGAAGAATTGGTGCCCTAGTTTCTAACTTGCTCGTTTTTTTTAAATTAGGGGTTTTTACATTGTAGAAATCTAAATTGATTATGTTTTGTCTTCAGAGGTGATATCTACTAAATATTTTTGTCTTAAGTGGTATGTTTTGGTTTTTTGTTATGTTTTTTGGTTTGCTGATGTGTTATGGTGCTCTGTTGCAGACATTTGGAGAATCTTCAAGGTATAAAGGTGGTGGTAGGGGTGGGCGTGGGACCTACCGAGGAGGGCGGTCTTGTGGTGGTGGTTATTATGGAAGAGGAGGATGTCGTTACGTAGGGAGGGGCTGTGGAGGGAGAAATCACAGAATTGCCTTTCTCTTGTAACTGAAATGACTAAGCACATTCGAGTCCGAGTTTCGGGTGGGAAGACCACCACTTCTGAGCTTGGACAGTTCTCTCCTATCTTTGTCTGGCTTTTAAGGTACATTCACGTTTTTCTATTTTTATTGATATGTGGACTCTGGAGTTGGTAATTTGTTCTGGGTCGAAACAGGCATATTGTTGCGAGTTGAAATGAGTTGGGTTGATTGGGTTGAAGCAAGAGATGGTTCAGCCAAAAATAAGGTTATTCGTTCAGCTTAGTTTCCACTTATTTAGATTATAAATGTGTGTTTACTTTTATTATTTTATATTACTGAACAATTGATAATTTACAAATTTGAGAATCCATCAGAGCTCTCTTTTTTAGTGTAAAATACCAAAAGATGCAGGTCTAGAACCGCATCTCTTGAACCTGCATCGTGTGGCTTATCGCCATAAGATGCGGGTCTAGAATCACATCTCACAGCCAATATAACCCTATCATTTGATCACTTCTATACTAGTGCAGACAATCTTTAATATCAAAGGGATTATTGGTATGTTTACGTTGACTTAACTTCTGCAAATTCTATTATAAAACTTACAAATTTATAATGTTTATTCTCTGAACACGTGAACATCACTCCTCGTGTAAAATGTGCAGATAGGAAATGCATGGATTGATGATGAAACAAGTTTGCTTGACACCTACGCTCAGAAATACCTCGGCCATTCCTGGTTCTGTAAGTTCTATATAAATTCCATCACCGATGATAATAACTGGGACGGGCCAAGAAGTAATCATAATTCGATTTCTTTGTTTCAGACTAACAATTTTGATCCATGTTGGCAATCAATCTTTGAGTTCAATCTCAATGAATCCATGGTGCAAAAAGCCTTGCACGCAAAACCTACTGAAAAAACTGATTAAAGAATGTTTGTGAAAAAAAGCATTAACTATGTCGTGTCGCTTATGCGACTGCCTCTGAAGTAAAAGGCGTCGACCTGAAAGAAGATGAGTGTGAGGCAAGTAACCCATGTTTAAATAAGGCCGCTTTGTTCGAATCTTCATCGAGGTTGGTTCAACAGCTCTATTAGTTATACACGGTGTAAAAAAGTTGAGTCACACTTTTAATATATATACTTCTAACCATTTAGTTATTTGTGTTTTGTTTTCTACTTGAACATGTAATGGTGTTATCGTATTAGTATTCATCAACTAGGTAGGTTACAATTGTCGTCGCTAAAGCTCTGTTTTCCTGTTGTGTTTACACAAGTGTAAATCATAGTACTTTAGAAAATAAGCATAGATATAAAGGTTTACACATGTGTAAATCATATATATATGAAGGTCAACCACTATTATCTTATCTGATTATTCCATTTTTGTATGTTTCAGATCTGCATGCTTGTGTACTACTTGAGAAGTGTTAACCATCATAAGTACAAAGACGTTAGAGCGACAACATCTGTAAAGGTTAAAATATCAGTCAGCCAACAAAGGATAGTACTACAAGTTATGAGGTTTTTTTGTTGCGACATCTGTAACTGTTCTTGGGGAGTTGCACAAGAAAATTTAGTTGCGGTTTTAGAGAACATATAGATAAAAAGCGATGGAAATCAAATTCAATTAGATAAACATATGTTGCACGAATACTCCTTCCTGGCGCAAACAAATTCAAAGAAAATTGTTACGGAAAGCTTGGGAACTTGATCGAATGAGCAACAAATAGACCTAATATTTTGTATTTTTGTTACCTAGAACATCAATGTTTTTTTATTATTATTATGTATTACTAATGGTTTTAAGATGACAAAACACTTGATAATGCACATTACCAGCAGTGTTTGCAATAGCATATTTGCATCTTGTTTGACAACTTATTTTTGGTGTTTTAAATGTTCAGATTTACATAATTTTTGGCTTTAAAATTTACATGCTTTCATATTATATGTGTATATTAAACGTATTGTATATATGTGTAATATTACACATGTGTAATATTACACATGTGTAATATGACAAATTACATACATGTAAAACATACATAGATTTGTGATAATGAACAATTTACACGTGTAAATCAACTACACATATGTAAAACAAACACAAATATGTAACAGTGAACACTTTACATGTGTAATTTAGCTGCACTATGTAAAATAGCCACAAATATGTAACAGAGCACAATTTACACACTTGTAATTTAGCTACTCATATGTAAAACATACACAGATATGTGATAGTGAACATTTTACACGTGTGTAAATCAGCTGCACAAACGTGAATATAAATTGACACGATTTAGTACAAACTCATACATATAAAATATAAAAAGATGTGGAATCCACCAACAGATCAAATGTAAGATGTAAGTAGTAATTAGATTGATATAATAATGTGTACAAACTGTTTTGTTTTCCTGTTTTTTAAAAGACCACCAAGATGCATATCGATTTCTATATCATTATGACTAGTTGCTTAGTTGGCGGCCCTGTTAGGCTTTCATCATCTTTGTTATCATTGTCGAACCATTAGTACTAAAGAGTTAACCCATAGAAGTCACCACTTGACACTTGTTACTAGTGTTAATACTACAGCCACTTGAATTCATCTTTTTTCCTTCTATTTTCGACGATATGGGGAACAGGAACACTATTGGTATCTTAAAGTTGGTCCTGGATTTTGACCATCTTAATCGCATTGCCCAAGCATCATAAGCACATATCACCTCCTTTGCAGTATCAAACGTCCCCTAGCCAGCGCTTGCACCGCCTTATCCTGTCAAGGGTCTGATCAACTTTTCAGGGGGATAAAGTAAATTAGAAAATCGATGCTTTTTTCATAAATAAAGTTTTATATCTGAAGAAGTTGCCTAACATGTCAAAAAATATTGCAATTATAAAACAAATAGCATGAAGATTATTTGAATGCAACTGAGAAGCTATAGAAGTTGATTAGAAAGGCCATGAAAATATGCAGAGAGGATCTCGACATACATACTAAATCTTTTAAATTTTGATCTAAATCACACAATCCAATCTTAGAAATCGATCAAACATTTAATCTCTTGACAACTAATTTGATTGTAAACCAAATGTTGAAACCATAACTTTTTAACTTAATGACCCACCAAAATCAAACAAAATTTGCTTACATACCAACTAACCACCTGACCATCCTATTTTCTACTTCAAATTTGCGGGTCAAAATCAATGACCCAAGAGCTAGTTCCTTCGAGAGGATCAAAACAAAAAATTCTTTCTTACAGCAAGCAAGACTAGAGATCAAAACAATTCATCCAGTTGTGAACTTTATGTAAAAACTAAATATTAGGGTTTACTTTTATAATGTCACGCAATAACAAAATCAAAATTCAACAAAGAAAAATCAAAACAATCCATTACGTTCAAAGACATTTTCGACAGATACATGAAAATTATTACCAAATGCTTCAAATGCTCAATTTGTTAACAACATCAATACGTATCATATACCAATTTTCAGTTGAAGCTATCAATCAGAGAACTTTTAAAATACCTTTTAGTTGTGACCAGTGTTTGTAGTAGCCGATGTGAGGAAGGTATTCTTCTTGCGTACGCCAAGTTCGTTTCACCACTGTGATGAGTGTTACGGGCTGTTTTGGGGTTTAGAAACCCTAAATCGGTGCACAAAGTTTTTTTTCTGTTTGACTTCAAGTGTTAAATCTAGTTGCTTTGAGGCATAACTCTGGTTTATCGACCGAATGGGCTCATAATGAACAGTCCTTCTGGAAGAATTGGTCACAAATTATGTACTTGTTTGTTCGAATTGGGTTTTCAGGGTAATCTATGATGATTATTGGTTTGTATGTTTGTTGTGTTAAATCTTGAAAGTTATGATTTCAAGATGGGAACTAGATGAATCTGACACAGTGATGGAGAGGAGGAGGGAGAGATTGGAAGGGCGGTGGTGGAAAGATGGAATGATAGATCGGAAGGGTGAGTGTGTGACACTAGAATAAGATTAAACATAATTACAAATTTAACCTTTTAATAAAACATAAGGGAATGTAAATGAGTGGCTGAGAATTGTTCTCATGGTTCTCACTAAAAAATGGGTGTTCTCATTTAAACCCTTCCCTATATATATTTAAACCATATAGTTATACAGTACATAATTTTTTTTATGGATGAAATATCTTTTATAATATTGATACAAATTATATATAAAATATATATACATCTGACTTACATATAATTTAATAAATAAGTTTAATTTATTTCCTGTTGATATACAGGTATTATGTATTAAAATCTTCTAATTACACAGTACCAATTTGCTGTACATATTCTTGTTTCATAGATACAGTTTTATAAAATATTTTATATTTTCCATGGTATATGTGCATGTGCTTATGTGGATATAATGTAACATAATCACATAGAATAATATTTTCATAGAGTTATCATGAAATCATGTTTTTAATTATTATATTTAAACAATAAACATGTTTTAAGTATGCAAAAATATTATATTTTAACAAAATTAATATGATTATATGTTTTATCAAAACTTTGACAAAATACATATCTTTAAGTCGAGTAAAACTTTGGGTTATATTATAAATCATAAAACATACTACTTGCATCGAATAATATTTTATAGGGTAAACTACCATTTTGGTCCCTGAGGTTTGGCCAGTTTTGCCACTTTAGTTCAAATCTCAAAGTTTTTGTATCTGGGTCCTTGTGGTTTCATTTTTGTTGCCATTTTAGTCCAAAACTGAAATCAGGCCAGATTCCCCTAATTAAACCCTCAAGTTTTGTCCTTTTGCACAACGGTAATTTCTTCATTTACGTTTTATTATAACTGATTATCAATTAAAATTAATAATTGTCATCTTCACCACCGCTACTGATACTGAATCATTAAAACCTATAAAATGCATAAACAACGATCCCTGAAAAATCCCATTCAATATTAAAAAAAACTAAATCATGGAAACACCAATTCAGAACTCACTCGAGTTATATTTGAATACCCAGAGCGTGGCTTGTACAAGTAATGCATATTAGACTAAAAGATCATCACAAAATTAAGCCTGGCACAAATGAATTCGTTTACAATAGCATCAATTTTAGTTGTAGCAAATTAAATGTCACCGATCTCGGTCACATGTGAGACATCTTCACCGCCGCTACTTGTCATCTTCAGTACTTATTCCTGCCCAAACCATCTAACTCGGAACACAACCGCCATGTACCACCATCGTCTGCCACCGTGGGCGACCTTCGTCACTCGTTATACGCTAACCCTAGCGTTTCCAGATCTGTTAAGTTTCCGATCGCCGGAGGTGTAGTTCCGTTTCCAGATCTGTTAAGTTTTCGATGAACGGTGGTGTTCGGGAGTGATGAGAGAGAGAGAGAGAGAGAGACAGAAGAGAGAGACAGAGGGGCGTTAGAGAGAGAGAGAGTGTGTGTATGTGCAGAGTTTTTGTTTCAGGTTTCAGGTGATGAGAGGCGGTGGCCGGGTGATGGGGGTGGTCGAGTGGTGGTGGCCGGTTGGGTGAAGGGTGTGGGTAATGGCCGGAGTGTGATCTCCGATGACGGCGACGGAGGTGGTGGTGTGTGAGTCCATGGCAGAGGTGGTGGGAAAGGGAGGGTGTGATCAGTGAATTAGGGTAGATTTGGGGAAGGAGATGGGGTTTTATAGGGTGGTTGTAAATGACGAAATTACCCCTATGCAAAAGGACAAAACTTGAGGGTTTAATTAGGGGAATCTGGCCTGATTTCACTTTTGGACTAAAATGGCAACAAAAATGAAACCACGGGGACCCAGATACAAAAATTTTAAGATTTGAACTAAAGTGGCAAAGCTGGCCAAACCTCAAGGACCAAAATGGCAGTTTACTCTATTTTATATTATGATATTTTAGTGACATCATACCTAAAGGGTGTTATCTTATATCTTTGATTAAGATATTAATATCAATATCATAACGTTATTATAATTTATGTTGAATTGTATTCATATAAATATATGGGTAAGATGTGTATCACAAAATTTAATATTAATATATTATGAATATATTTCCTTTATATATATATATTTATATCATAACATACTGTAAGATACAAATAGTGGTTATACATACTGAGAATTTAAATGACATAAAATCATTTAGGTATAATACATAAATTTGTATTACCTTTATATTATGATATTTTCGAAATATCATATATGAATCTTGCATTAATATTAAGATATTAATGTTAATATCGTAATATTATTATAATGTTGTAAAATTCATATTAAATTATTTTCATACAAATATATAATATATCATAAAATTTAATAAGACATAATATTATTAATACCTTAATTATATAAGTAATATTAAGCATATCATAACGGTAAGATACAGATATGAGTAGCACAAATTGGGGAATTATAACTCGTTAATTAACATAAAAATCATAATAAACACATTAAGAATTTTTTTTTCACAGGATAACACATAAGATATTAATTTCCTAACATAAATGTTTAAGGTTTGGGTATTAGAAGAACACATAAAGAGCTTAAACCAGTGGCATAGCTCTGATACCACCTTCTGTCACAGCCCCCGACCCCACCCTTGGAGCTAGAGCCATGAGCCAATCAGATGGTATCGGTGTTTATTAATTTGGCAGCGGAAATTTTCATCAGGACCGTAGTTAGGAAATATTTTTATCAGAGTTAAACACAAAAATGTTTAAAATAGATAAATGGGATAAAACCCAAGTTTTCTGATAATACATATATAATAAACAAGTGGGAGAACACCCGATTTTTATTTGTAATAAGTTTATAGGGATAAATCCTAATTATTGAAAACAATTCTCCTTTTATTTAGGTAACTTTTATAGCCACTTTTCTAAGCCTTCGATGCTCTCCAGCTGGCTTTTATGGGCTCCACACTAAGTTACCTGAAACACGTGTTTAAAACATTTTATCAGCAAGAAATACTGGCGAGTGGATCACAGTTTAATCAAAACAAGTTTTATCATTTTACATCATTGAGGGTAACCCGCAATTACATTTGTTTACATCTACTTAGTTACCACCCACGGTACTGTCCATCCTAACTTGTGGTAATGTTACTACTCACAGTGTAGTAACAAGTTATGTACACAAAACCCCAACATACCGACGATAATTGTAGATTTACAAATACTCAATCACTGTGAATTGTAATTTAAAACATTTGAGGTTTTGTAAAAACAGTTCACAAAAAGGTTTCACAAAAAGAGGATTACTCACTTTTGTAGACTTAGATATTTCTACAGGCTTCCTGGTAATATTATAGCTTCCTTGCACTATTTCTGGATTATTTTCTAAAAATATAAATAATGCACACGTGTTAGTAAAATAACCCAATTTACATTAGATATACCCCCGAGACAGAACTCCAACGACTGAGTCAGGCAGAGCCTTGGCATGCGTTATGGAGCTCTAGATCGATCAGGCAGAGTAACTACGTAAGCGGGGGCTATAATACTTACAACGAGGCAGAGCTTTGCTTATTGGGGGGGGGGTATTTGACTATAATTTTCGCCTACAGGAATTGAGAGGAAAGAAAGAAAATTGAACGAGAACAAATGGCCACTGAACGTCCAATTTATAGGCTGATCGTAGGCGTGTCGCACCCCGCGACGACCTTCTCTTTATCTCTCGCGGGCCGCGAGGGATGTATGGCAGTTAGAGTTTGCTGAGTCACGGTGTGGTATCGACACGTGTCCTGACACGTGGCTCGTTTGTGTGCCCGGCAAGGAATGGGCCTCGCGCCCCGTGAAGCATTTAGCTAACTGGGTCGCGGCCCGCGAGCTACCCAGGTTTCTAATTTTATTTGTTATTTATTAATATAAAGGTTATTCGGGTCCGTTTCTCGCTTACGGGGTGTATTTAGGAATGTTTTAGGGTCGTTTTTGAGGGTTGTTATAGATTGTTTGTGTTTGCATAAAGTATAAGTGCGAATGTGTAATTTGATAATGTAAACATATTGCACCCAAAAGTGTAAAACGTAAAGAGGGCGTTCGAGTATACTCACGGTTTTGCAAAGCTTTCCTTTGTTAATCCCGCGAGTTGAAGAGTTGGAGGTTGGAACACCGAGGTCAACCTACATGGGGTAAACGAAGGTGTGTGAGTATTCGGAATTTTGACGAAGAATTCGTATTGGAATTTAAATTACAAAAAGTATGTATTCATAAAAGATATCTTGTCTAAGTACTCGCTTTGACACTAAGTTTTTATGTGATTTCATGGGTACTAGTTTGCCCATTAGAATCGAAAACATGAAACTTAGAACATTAGATAAAGTAACCTAAGTTCATGACACATAATCATAAAACCGATTAGTATCATGAGTTCGGCTATATGTATATATATATGTATATATATATATTTATATATTTTATATACTAATCCTAAAACTAAGTCCATCAACAGTATCATAGATGTCATATAAGTCAAGCATGGAGGTAAGGTTAACCTCATTGTATGAATTCACCAATGCATAAATCATCACAAGGATGATTCAGATGGTCATGAATGAAAAGGAAATATACAACTATCTAACATTTCATCAAGTAGCCAAGTAAGATCAACCCGGGTGTGTCGTCTCAACATGGAAGGAATAAACCAAGTGTTGGAGGCTGGACGGGTTTGTGTTACTTTAGGACTAGTAAGCTACTTGGAATAGCAAGATAAAACATCAAGTGATGTGCGAAACAAGTTAGGATAGCCATGGCTTCCAAGGTTCACACTTTCGTCAAACAAAAGTCTTGCCATATGAACTATGGTAGACTTGGGTGATTTCAACACTTGTGGGTTGTCTTAAACGTTATCAAAACAGAAAGTTTAGAGGGTGTTTGCACCTCTAAACTCATAAGAATCAACCATACACAAGCTCACTAACCATAGACTTGATTAGAAGCAAGGTAGGTATAAGATTGCATAAGAAATCATAAGTTTTTATAAAAGTTAACAAGATAATCTTCCAAAACAGAAAGTTTGGACCTCAAAATGATGATGTTCCACCTTAGTTTACCATGGTAAACTTGTGGATACACTCCTAGAGGTGTTCCAAGCCTTGAAATGTAAGAAAAGATGAAGAAAAGTTAAGAAAGTGCTTACTTTTGCACTTAGAATAATCTACCTTTTCTGATGTTAGCAACTGATTTGAGAGAGATTTGAGAGTGTAGATGAGTTGGGAAAGTGAAAATGAGTGATAGGGAGCTTACTTATAGTGGTTGGTTAGGGTTTAGTGTTTAATAAAGATTAAAGATGATTGGAGAGTAAAAAGGTGGCCAATCCATGACCAAGAAACAATAATAAGCGGATCAAGGGGTTTCATGGGCCGCGACAGATATGGCTTAGGGTATCGCGCCCCATGTCGTCCCATTTTACCAGCCCCAAGTGTGATTTATTGCATTTTGGCCCCTGAACTTTGATTTTCTTATTCTTTTAAGCCATAACTTCCATTTTTACCACATTTTCAAGTATGCAATATGTATGCAACCATAATTTGAGTGTCATAAATGCATGTATAAAGAGTATCGAAACACGTATTTAAACGACTGATTGTATGTATAACAAATATGTATAAAGAACAAATTTTATTATGATCAATTCTCGGATTACAAAGTTGGAAAATGAAATACGATTACAATGAGGATAAAAGTTTCAAAAAAATAGAAATACAAGACAAACTTTCTAAATAAGGAAAGTTCCAAAAAGCGATGCGTTACATTTTTGGCCTTTTTTTGCTGAACGAACCTTCACTTTTTTTATGATAAAAACCTGCATTTTTGGGGGATTTTTTGCTGGAAAAAACCTGCAGTTTTTAGGTTTTTTTGCGGAAATACACAATGAAGAACAACCAACTGACATCTAACACAATCTTCAGCCTCTTGTTCTGGATTCTTGAGTTTCTTATCAGATCTTCATGATGGTTTTTGTTTTGCAATAGTCCAGGTATGATGTTCTGAGCTCTGAAACACAATTGGGGATCAAGCCAACGAACAAAGCCACAGTTATTCCCCTGTCACAGCAAAAGAATCGCCTTCCAGGATTTTGTTCAGTCCATGATGTTTTGATGATTGTTGGTGATCCACAAGCACATAGAACCATTGTTGTTGGAGGTGTCTTTCTTGCTTAGCAGGTTGTCGTATGTTACAAATTAGGATTTGAGATGTGAAGAAGAAAGCAAAAGAAGTTAAGTAACATTATTTCTTTCATATTTATACCCAAACTCTCAACTAACCCTCTAACTAATAACAACTACCTTACAACTTGCATAACCACTCAACTAACCTTTCTACTAGTTCGTATCATTATGATATCAACAAACCATGTATATAATTGGTACGGTATAGACGGAAAATGAATTTGATTTTTACGTTGATGCAGTTAAGTTGCTAAATGGTGAAGTTTATATACCATAACTTTTGAATAGTGAATGAACATGCATTTTGGTCAAGATGGATAGATAGTCGTAATAGAATTCGTTCTGCATCTAACTGACATCAAATAAACATAAACCATCATGTTATCAGGAAGTTTACACAAAATATTTCTCTTGGAGTAAAATGTTCCATGGCCGGCCCTGAAGGTGGGCGGGGAGGACCACCGGCCAGGTCCCGATATTTCGAAGGGCACGTCAATTTTAAAAAAACTCCGATATGTATATCTAAAAATAAATAAATTAATAGGGTATACCCATACAAACACCAATATAGGCCTACTTACAAAACTACTTTTATGGTTTAGATTAGTTATTAGCCAATTGACATTAGGTTTAGACCTTTAGTGAGCTCAATGCCCATTTTCGTTAAGGTATAAGGGCACGTTTTTTCAAACTCGAACAAGGTACATGAATTCTCAGGGCCGGCCAACGTTGGTTTTGTTAGTTTATTAAAATATTTATTTTCTAGCCTTTGGCTAGCCAAAAGCTAGCCGTTAAAAAATTTTTGTTGTTTAAAAAATTATATTGACTAAACACACATGTGCATATGCCCACATAATGTGCTGGTTGTTTATACCATATGCGGGTGTTTGTTTTTGGGAAGACTATTCCCAAGAAACTGCTTTTTTTTTAACGGATATTCCCAAGAAACTGCTATTGTGGGCATGGAATTTTTGAGGTATATATGCATGTTAGGAACTCATTTTCTATGACTTTCTTTGTTCCTTTATTTTGTTTCTTACACAATAACATATTAAGCAAAACAAAATACAATCATATGGATATATAATTAGAGAATCTTGGAATGTAAGTATTCTAATTATATTTATGTATTACAATTATTTTATGGGATATACATTATATGTTATTTATATCAATTTTGATTAAAAAAAGAAGTTAAATAACGAATGATTTAAGGTTTGAGATTAAAAAATTCAAAAATTATCTTTGATGTGTTTTTAGCATGTTATGTTTCAGTTGTTTTCAAAAACAATCATGGGCATTTCAATATGACCATTATTTTATCAGATTAGTATAAATATATGAAACATGAATATATCTTTGAGAGACTTGTATGATAAAGTTAATGTCCTTAATCGTTAAAATATTGTAAATATAAAATACCCAATATTCATAGTAAACTAAGGGGGTGGGCCGAACCCTCCTAATGGGCTGCCCATTCGGTTCACTCACAAGAGAGGTGTGGGCCGAGAGTAATAAAGCCCAAAGGCTTGTGCGTTCGGGATTGTGCAATCGGTTTCTTTTGTGTGATAACACATACATATATACAAACACAACACATATTCACATAACATTTAATAACATAACATTCCATTAAATCATCCAATTCACATAGTCACATAATGTTTACGTTACAACCATTCAGTTATGCCACATAGTCCAAGGTGATGTCATAAATCCGATTTTTATTAAGATAAATTACTGATTATTTTAGGAGGGAACTTCAAAATCAAATTCAAAATTCAAATTGTAATTTTAATCCTCCTCTCTCTCAATCAAATATAGTCCAACCTTTATTTTTAAAATTCAAAACATATTCATCTTCAGACCTCTCTCTCTCTCTTCAACTTCTCACAACCACCACCTCTTTTACCACCGTTGGAGACCACCATCTCTGATAAACATAGACGCCGGCCGTCGGCCGACCACCGACACCGCCGATTCACCGCCGATAACTACTTCTACCTCCGGCCGCCACCCAATTGTTCACTATCAATTTCTGTTGACGACGCCGTCGATCACCGACCACTTAGTTCTTCACTTCCGATTAACCATTAGTTACTGCCGATTAACAAGAAAGGCTTCATAAGTTCTTTATCTTTTTCAGTTTCAAGTGAGAACCCAGGTATGAAAGCTTGTATTTAAGTTGTTAAATGAAGATGATTATTTTTGTCTGACTGAAATTCTGAAGATTGTTATGTGGGTAGTGACTTGGGTATTGAAAAAGATGTTTTTTTTTTGTACAGAGATTGGGTCTGCTGTGATGTTGAAATTGCGAGGAAGTTTGTGTTTGAGTTGGTCGATACTTGACTTGGTTTGATTATGAAATTGTGATAAAAGGGAGTAGGATGTGTTTGAATGATTAGGGTAGAGTTGGATTAGTCGAATATAGGAGATGGAAAAATGTTGTGATGATAAGGGCGAGTCGTGAAGTAGGTGAATTTTGTTGTTTTAAGTGATGCAGGTGGTAGGTTTTTCATTAAGTGATGCCGGCTACATGCCATAATCTTGAATTTGGTAGGATTAAGTTTGCTGATTTTGGTGCTTGTGGGTGTTCTTTTAGTGCTTCATTCGACCGGTTTCGGTCGAGGAATTACGCTTGGAAAGTGATTAGGAGTGTGAATAGGGGTGTTGGTGGTAGGAGATTGATATGTTGCAGGGGTGATGAGAAAGTTGCAAAGTGTAGAGTGTTTTCTACTGAAGCTCCTGAGACTTTGCTCAATGGTAGTTTTAAATTTAAATTATTTCATGTTCATTTACAATTTAATTTCTGTACAATTCAGTTTATTGAGTAAAACTATTGTTTTGTGAATAGGGGATGCACCGGGGCCTCCACCGGTGTTAAGTGTGAAGAAAGAATCGAAAGCTGATTTGTTCGAAGTTGTTTCGGATGACCTTCTGACATTGAACAAGAATCTACGGTCTGTGAGTTATCTGTTGTGTTGTTTTTTCATCTGGTTTTGTGTTACTGGTATGTGACTTTGAATGTTATTGAGAGTTTTGACTTGCTTGAGTCAAATTTGCTAGCTTAAGGTGCTTCAAGATTGAGGATTGTGTTTTTGTATTAGAGTTAGGTTAGGGGTGTGTTATATAACAGGCTACTAATAACTTTCCAAATGGTTTTTAAGGTTCGTTTTTTTAGTTTATTAGACGAATCACATAAGCTGAGGCGTTTGGGAAAACACAACAGGGCCTTGAGGCGCACTTCATGTATGCGTGGGTCAAAATTCACAATGATTTCAAATATAGTTAGATGACAGTTTTGAGGGTATCTTGATCAGGAGTCTAGGCCTGTAAACGAACCGAACGAACACGAACATGAATATATAATCAAACAATTTTTTTTTGTTCGTGTTCGTTCATTAAGAAAATGGGCATGTTCGTGTTCGTTTATGTTCGGTCGTTTGAAACCTAAACAAGCAATTCATGAATGTAAACGAACATACTTTCTGGCTTCACAACTACAATAGATGAAACATTTTTTTATATCATAACTTTCAGCTACCAACATTTATTTGGGTAAGAATTTACCCCCCAATTTCTTTCTGAATTTTTTCAAAGCTGTTAATATATTTTTTTTATGTTGTTTGCTTGGTAGATTGTTGGTGCAGAAAATCCGGTTTTAATGTCTGCTGCTGAGCAGATATTTAGTGCTGGTGGGAAGAGAATGAGACAAGCCTTGGTTTTCTTAGTGTCAAGAGCCACATTAGCGCTTACAGGTTTAGAGTGAGTATCTCATTTTATTGTTTGTTTATTTTTAATTCCCAAATGGTTCGATATGAATGTAATATGTTTCTTTTTTGACTCAGGGAACTCACACGAGAACATAGGCGCTTGGCGGAGATCATTGAAATGATTCATACTGCAAGCTTAATTAATGATGATGTGTTGGATGAAAGGGACATGAGAAGAGGTAAAAACTTTTAACTACATAAAGATTTTTCATGATTTTTAGTGTTTGTAATGTAATGGAAAGTTAATAACTGAATTCATTACGACTGATTACTAATTCTAATTCGTTAATATCACGTAATCACTTTCTAAACAAAATTCAAACGGTTTGTGATCTTTTCTGTCACGGCCCTCAAAGTCATGTGCCATTGTTGGTTTTTCCTTCAGTTCCTTCAAAAGCTGTACAAATTAAGCATTTTTCTTTCTATATGCAGGCAAAGAAACTGTCCATCAGCTATACGGTACACAAGTGGCTGTTCTAGCTGGAGATTTCATGTTTGCACAATCATCATGGTACCTTGCGGATCTTGAAAACCTTGAGGTCATAAAGCTTATTAGCCAAGTACATTATTGCATCGTTTATACTTCAATACAGGAGTGTTAAATGGATCTGGTTTGCGAGTTGGTTGGTTGAACCCGAAAAGTTGATACCAATCTGTCACACCCCCAAAATCCACACGCGGAGTATCACCGCTTGGAGGCGTGACTGACCAGGATCAAACCACTAATCATATTGAACAAGCAAGTAATTAATTGTAAAATTCCAACCAACACAATTAGTGTCCAAAACAAACATAGTTTAAGTTATGAGCGGAAGCATAATGTTTAAAACCAAAACATAAGTTTAAATATCCACAGGTTTAACATGGCACACAGCTGTCCATGTCCCACAACGACTCTTCCTTGTGCAAGCTCCAGCTAAGTACCTATTGACCTGCAAAGCATGTAGTAACGAGTCAACAATAATGTTGAGCGAGTTCACAGTTGGGTGTTGGTTTTAGTTGTTCCAAAAATAGTTCCTTTAACTGGCATCCCTGCCGTGGGGGTTACCCCATATTTGAAAACGTGATTTGTTTAACCCATTAACTCTGGCAATCCAGCCGTGGGGGCTACCCCATGATAGTTATCTGGCATTTCGGCCGTGGGGGCTACCCCATGTATACACTAGACTCGTTACCATATCGACTACTGACTAAAGTCATGTTTAAGTGCCCTGAACTGTCAATGTCTATCAGCATTGACGTGCCCAGATCCATTAGTTCACGCCCGTCCTCTGCGGCACGTTGTGAGGCTTGTCAGACCTAAATAGCGCTATCTAACTAATGACCCGCTCGCCATTGGCCCGGCGATTAAGTCGATATAAAAAGGAGGGACTTCGTGATAGAGTTTTGGTCTAGTAAAGTTATCTGTCCGTGTGGACGAGGAATTTCATTCCTGAACCATTACTGTCCTACCCAAGAAAGGACGAGGAATCCATTTTCCTTAACCCCATTCCCAACCCCTGGGAATCCCATGCTTTGTAGAGTGTGAACTCACCTTGGTTTGCTCGGCAGATACACAGAAAGGTCAAGTCTAGATGCTAGTGGTCAATCACGTCCTAACATGGTTATCATACATGTCAGGTTTAGGTTCAAGTAAAGCACGTATGATTATACATAGTCTAACAGGTTATTAACACGCATTGATCATGGCAAACACATAATACACGTTAACACCTTAACAGTAACAGTCAAGCACTCCTCATGTCTAACTTGTACGATCTGAAAGATATAGCCCAATAATAGTCGGCCCAACATGTTGTGCGTTCAGCACGGCCTTGTGCGATCCACAACATGTTGTGCGACTCCGTTAGACACCCGGCCCAAAATAACAAGAAGCCCAATTAACATAAGTCGTTCAATAAGTAACCGGCCCAAACAATATAAACATGGATCCCTTGTACGATCCGAGAACCCTTGTGCGATTGGCTAATCCGGCCCAAACATATACCCGGCCCAACAGTCAAATAACATTTCAAATTGTGCGACTAGAGACACCTTGTGCGACTGAAGATATCTTGTGCGACTGACAAGACTTGTGCGACTGGACTCTTGTGCGAATGGACCTCTTGTGCGACCAAGATGTCTTGTGCGACTAGTTTTATTATTCGGATATTATGGAAATCAGTTACACAGCTTTTATCTTGCAAACAATTACAAGGTTTCCTTTTATTTGATCAATCAACAAATTAACAGTTTCATACTTAATCAATATTTGATCAAACAAGGGTTTTTAACATCTAATTCATATGAATCCTAAATATAATCAAAACATAAATATCAATCATAATCATTTACACAATTCATGTTCTTGATTACTAGCATACATCCTAACAACCCAACTATCATTCTAATCGTATATCACAGCCGATTATTTGCAATTGATTAACAACTTCACATGATCAACAATCATATACCAACATCACATGATTAACAATCCGAAGCATATACATAACAGCCAATTTAACAAGCATTCGGTTCCAGATCATAATCATGCAAATCGAATTTGTTTAAACATCAACACATAACATCATTGTTCATCACTCATACAACCCTAACCATTTAAATCAAATCATGCAATCATAACAATCGTGTAACTAAACATAAATCATAAACACTAACCGATTGAGAAAAGGGTGATCCGATTCAAGGAATGATCTTCGAGAGAAAGGGGATGCTTGCCGTCGGCTTAGAGAGAGATGGGAGCACTAGGGTTTTGTGTGTGTGGGTGTTTTGCAACAAATGGGAAGCATACCCTCCACTCATGGGTTATGCGACACAAAGGGGGTGGGCCGAACCCTCCTAATGGGCTGCCCATTCGGTTCACTCACAAGAGAGGTGTGGGCCGAGAGTAATAAAGCCCAAAGGCTTGTGCGTTCGGGATTGTGCAATCGGTTTCTTTTGTGTGATAACACATACATATATACAAACACAACACATATTCACATAACATTTAATAACATAACATTCCATTAAATCATCCAATTCACATAGTCACATAATGTTTACGTTACATCAAGGTACGAAGATAGGTTCGGAAAATACGAGTTGTCACATTATCCCCAAGTTGAAAGAAATTTCGTCCCGAAATTTAGCACGTACTTACTGAGGGAGCTAGTTAAGTTGCATGGTTTTCCTGGGGTGTCACATCCTCCCCCCGTTGATCTGGAATTTCGTCCCGAAATTCCGTAGCTTTAGCCTCAGTAGTAGTTGTACCGTTTGCGAATAGTTGGGGATACTTTTGTTTCATCTGATCTTCGCGTTCCCAGGTGAACTCTGGGCCACGACGTGAGTTCCAACGAACTCGAACGAGAGGTATTCTAGTACGTTTGAGGACCTTAACATCCCGGTCCGTGATTTCGACTGGTTCCTCGACGAATCGCAACTGCTCGTCGATAGTGAGCTCCTTCAAAGGAACTATGTGGGTCTCGTGTGACAGACACTTCTTCAGATTCGACACGTGGAAAACATTGTGAACTGCACTGAGTTCTGCTGGTAAGTTCAGTTTGTAGGCCAGCTTGCCTATTTTCTCAATGACTTCGAAAGGTCCAACGTATCGTGGGTTAAGTTTGCCCCGTTTACCAAAACGAACCACACCCTTCCAAGGTGAAACTTTGAGTAGTACTCGCTCCCCAACCTGGAGCTCTAGTGGTTTTCTGCCCTTATCGGCGTAGACTTTCTGACGGTCATGAGCTGCCGCCATTCGTTGTCGTATCTGAGCAATTCGCTCCGTTGTGTCTACCACAAGTTCTGGACCAGTAATCTCACTATCCCCCACCTCTGCCCAACAAAGTGGTGACCGGCATTTACGCCCGTATAATGCCTCAAACGGAGCATCTTTAATGCTGGTGTGGTAGCTATTATTGTACGAAAATTCCACAAGTGGCAGATGCTTTTCCCAGCCGTTGCCAAAGTCAATTACACATGCCCTAAGCATGTCTTCTAGGGTCTGGATGGTGCGTTCAGACTGCCCATCCGTTTGCGGGTGATAAGCTGTGCTCATATCCAAACGTGAGCCAAAGGACTTGTGTATTGCTTGCCACAGTTCTGAAGTAAAACGTGCATCTCGATCCGAGATAATAGAGGTGGGCACCCCGTGCCTCGAGACAACTTCCTTAAGATGTCACACCCCGAAATTATCAGAGCATTGGCGTGACCGGACTGGTATCGTCATTGCACAGCGGAAGCAAAAAGCTAAGACTTTCTAGAAGTTGAACGCCTGCTAAGTACTCGAATTCTCGATGGTTCTCCTATTCCAACCGTGCCTTGTCCTAGAACTGTAACCTGAGAAAGAACATGCGAGAAAAATCAACATAATGTTGAGCGAGTTCATAGTTCGTTTGTAAAAGATTTGAAATAAATCTTTTGAGTTGTGAAAGGTTTGAAATAAATCCTTGGTATTGTGAAAGATTTGAAATAAATCTTTGGAATAACCGGTTTTTGAAATAGTATTGAGAAAATGAATTTAAAAATCATTTTCTTGCCAAGTTATATGGAAACGTTGTGTTTGTAACACGTTATGTTCATAAAACCATGTTTTTGTAATGTTCGTAAAATCATCAATGCCCACCCGGACGTTGACCCGCATAATCCTGTGCCTTAAATTTTGTATAAAACATGGTAATTAATTTGTATGAACAAGTATGTTTCGTAAGTATAAAATCCCTGGTATGTAGCAAATAAGGGGACTTGTGATCACCAATGGTTTGCAAGGCCACTGATATATGTGAAGTGCAAATAGGGAGACTCAAACCTAGCAGATTTATGCCACGGCGTTAGTATGTGGACAAAGTCACCCCAAGGTCCGTTTCTAGTTTGGCCTGGGGCTGGGCTCGCTACACCCAGATAGATCTATCGCTCCTGTCCCTCGGTCCCGACATGAGGACTAATGGCCTCATATTGCTCCTACCCACTCACATGATCGGAATAATAAACCTCCTTAAGCTAACCATACCGTGTATAAAATAAATCCCTGGTCACCCTGACCAGGTTTCCTGGTTACCCTAACCCAATCCCCGGTCACCCTGGCCGAATATCATTCACATTTCGAACAAGCATTTGTTTTTGTAAAAACCGGTATGTTTAGTATAAACCTTTCGTAAATCATTTGTGTTCCTCGAAATCCCTTTCGTAATATGATTTAGAAATACGAGTTTTGCGTTAGTTCAAAACTTTGTATGTTTTTGCAAAACGTGCATGTCTTTCCACCCCGAAAACATTTATAAAAAAATGTAAAGCCGTAAAAAGTGGGGTTATGAACTCACCTGAATATTCCTGTGCAAAGCTAGCTAATTTACGACTTCGTGATGTCGTTTCCAAGAGTTGACTTGCTAGCGTGCATTCTACAATATTCCTAACACGGAATATCTAATAAGTTTCTAAATAAACGCAGTATCTAAACTACGTGTCATCGAGCTCTACCGAATCGTTAATCGAACGATTCAACGATAAGTTGTTAACTTAATAGAAACGATTAAGTTATACGAGTTAAGTCTCGTTTAGTGTCATTAGCCATTTAATAAGTCTTGAAAAAGAGACTTAGTTTCCGAGAGACTTAAAATGAATAAATATTTATATAAAAATATAAATATATCGTCGTAAGTGTGTTAGCCGTCTCGAGTAGTCGTACGTGTATAAAAGAGTATTTCTATGAAAATATTATATACCAAACTCGTATCATATATCGCATTTCGTATATAATAACTTGTATTATATATATCGCGTCTCGTGTATATTTGCCGAAAATATACGTATATGCCGTCTAGGCGTATAAAATAAATATGAAGAGTTATATTTATTTTATAAAGAAATCGTCGAGTTGTTATGTTCGAAAATAAATATAAACCATATTTATTTTTGTAAAAGATTTCACGTTGTACGACATTTAGAATAAATATATAACTATATTTATTTTGTAAAAGTATACGAGTTGACGACGTTCGAAATAAATATAACATTATATTTATTTGTAAAAGCGTTTGGGATTATCAAGGTTTGAAATATTATGGACTCGAATTCCATTAAGTGTCGTTTTTGAAACTGTAATACGTGTCGTGTTTACGGATTTTCTCGAAAAACGGGCAGAGTTTCCTCTATTTTTGGACGCCCCGGACAACCAAGTTGTCGTAATTTTATCAAAATTCAACAATATTCAATCAAGATTCAACTATATGCAAACTTTGTCAAATATATAACGAATGTAACTTATAATCAGTCGGTTTCGAGAGCTCGTTTCACGTAATAAAACCATAATATAACGTAAATAATCTCGTTAAATCTTTACCACTTCTTCGAGTCGACACGTCGAGCTGCTTGACTGAGTTGACCGGGTCAACTGAGTTGACCAGCTCAGTTGACTGAGTTGACCAGCTCAGTTGACTGAGTTGACCAGGTTGACTCGGTTTGACCGAGTTGACCCGAGACCCGCACTTGAATCTGACCGAGTTGCACCGAGCCACAAACCCGAACCCGAACAACATCATGTCTGCCCCGTTGATCTGAGTTGACTCAGTTTGACCGAGTCAAACCATACCGAGCCGTCTGACCGCGAACCGAAGTCGAACCGGAGCTGTTCACTTGTAGCCCTGAGCCGTGACTGAACTACTATTACCAATCGTCATCTCTAACAGTGGCCATATAAACAAAATCATCATCACCATCTTCAGATTTGCGAGAAATAAAAGAAATAAGAAGTGTTTACCGGAATAACTCGTCGGATAAAGTCACAGACCGCCGGACCTTGATACCGACCGCAGGTCCGAGATGCCGACTTCTGGTCCGAGATGCCGACCGCCGGACCGTCACCTCTGCCCCGTCTTTCTCATATCCGACACACTCTCTCTCTCCACGCCGTTCTCTCTCTGCCTCTCTCTCTCTCTTCTCTGCTGGTCGCCGCCGCACCTCGCCGGAGCTCCGCCACTGGCTCCGCCCGGTTCCGCCTGATGTTCGCCGAGAGGGAGAGAGCAAATGTGAGGGTGTGTGTGGTTTGTGTAATGTATTCTGATGCATACATCAGATGCATTGATCGAGAGTGAGAGGGTAATTGTGAGAGGGTGTTTGGCCTTGTCTGTGTATATGTTATCGAGAGGGAGAGACCACAGACTTATGTCTGTGGTTGCTTTGAGTTTGTTTGAAGTGTGTATTAAGAGATGGAGAGAGGCCAGTATTAATAGAGTGAATAAGGGACATTGACTATCAAATATCCAATTTACATTCAGGTCAATTGGTATGTCCACTGAAACTAGATTTCTATTAATTGTGCAAATCTTTTGTAAGATTTTGCAGGGGTTTTATAATATTTTGTATTGATTTGCAAGTATTTGATAGGATTTCCTAGATTTAGAGAGATCTTGTTTAGATCTTCAAGTAACAGATCTAGTATAATATGCGCAGGTTTAGGCTTGTGTGTTTTGGGCTTGGGCCCGGGGCCTACAAGCCCACCTCATGTGTAAGTGGCCCGTAGTTTCTACGAGACCCGTTGTCAAATCCTGAACTCCGTTTAACGTCAAAAATTAAAATACCCAAAAATACGGTCGGTAGCTGTTGTTTGCGCGCCCGTTCGTCGGTCACGGTAATAATCGCGAAAAATTGCATCGTTGCCGTCTTCTCCGTTTTTCGATCCGGTTTCGACTGTAGTCAATAAAATTTAATTACGAAGCTAAAACATATCGTAAAAAAAAAAATTAATATTTGTCGGCGTTGTCAGTATCCTGTACGGTTTCAATCCGTTGCCGTTTAACGTTTCGCCGGTTTCTCTGTAAACCACCGTTCGCGCACTGTAAGGACGGATAGACGTTCCCAGGCACTCCAAAGGCCTAATTAAGTTAATTAGTGTTGTAAGCACTATTTATTATCGCGTTAATCACTTGTTAATCACGTAATTAAGAGCCGTAAATCACGGGTTGTCACATTCTCCCCCTGTTACAGAAATTTCGTCCTCGAAATTTAGACTATGTTATCCCCTCAGGATTGTGTTATTCGCAGGTAAGTCCGAATAATAACAAAGTGAACGACCGCGTAATCGAAACAAGACTTAATGATACAGTCACCAGTGCGACTAAGATAACAAGGATCCAACAATGAACATGACCTTCGACCAATCGAATTTCATATGAACGTTCACAATAAGTAACTGAGTTCTAGAAGCAACAACATCCACTGGATGAACTTAGAATTAACAATCTCAAATGTAATAGTTTGCATGAAACGTTCGATCGTGATCAGCGCAAGCTAAAAGTCATACCGACGCCACAAGGTGTCGCAATGAATGAAACAATTTAATAATAGAGGTGATCGAACAAGTATCACCTGTGTTTTGCATAAAATGCTCAATCATGATTAGCCCAAACAACAAGTTTGTACTGACACCACAAGGTGTCGTAGTGACTTAAATAATTCAATAATAGCGGTGATCAAACAAATTCACCGTGTTTGAAGTCAATTGAAAGCGCAATGAAGTAAATATGAATGTTCGTTCCAAACAAACATCAAAGAATTTTCAATTGAAGATGGAACACCAAAGAATTACTGTTTCGATCGAAGAGGAAGAAGCAATGAATATCGCGAAGCATTCGATCGATGTTGAAAGAACTGTTATGAGGTACACCGGAATATGAAATGAATTTGTGTACCATTGTCTTAACACACAATTGTGTTAAGACTGTTGTACTGTGATAATTCAAAGCGGATTTAATCTGAATCAATAAATGAATAATTAAATCCGTGCATAAGGTACGTAAACGAGTTTAGCGCAAGGTTCAAATAAGTGAAAACACCACCACAAGGTGTCGAAATCAACAATTTAATGGAGTCGAATACCAAACAAGTTTACCACGACTCGGAACGAATGAAGTGTTCGTTAAAAATTGATTTGAATATGATGCTCCCAATACATCATATGGTGTCTCGAATCAAATAAGTGTAATGAGCAAGTTCAAACAATTGAACTTGGTTTTAGCGTAATCCGACAATAAGTATATGTATCGACAAGAAAACTTTCGGCATGGTTATAACGAAAAACCATGTACGTAACTTGTAAAGAAATGATCGTAATACAATGACCATTAAGAGGAGTAGAGATACGAAAATCTACTCAGTAAGTGTGAAATTCGAAATTTCAATAAAAGAAATTTGAGGACTTTACCTGGGGTTTCGCGTGACGACCAATTGTTAGGTGACATTACCATGGAATGTCGAACATAGCGTGTTCGTCGTTAGTTAGGTAGGGGGGATTGCGGAGACAATAGTCTTTTCCCTGGCGTGATTCGTGTCGTTGCAGGATCGCGTGACAAGTTGTCGTTTCCTGATCGTTAGTTCTCCTGCTGACAGGGATCTAGTGTCGTCGTTGAATTGCGCCATCGTTTCTTCTCAAAGGCCTCGCCTTGATAGTCGTACGTGTTGTACTTCAATCTCCGTTGATGTATAGCTTAAGTTTCACGTATACCTGTGCACTAGCGTTGTGTGCCGCGTAGAAGGTGATGTACCCCAACATCCGTTGGCGTAAAATTTGAGTTCTTTGTATTCTCATGCGCTAGCGTTTTGTTATGCGTAGGATGTCTGCTCGGGAAGTTAAAATATCATAAACAATATAGTGTGTGCCCGAGTTAATATTCGCGGTGCCTACGTGATGACCTTTAATGAACACATGCACAAATAATCAATCATATAACCGAATGCGCATGTTAGTCACCAATAAACGATCAAGTAATCTTCCCTAGTCCCACTAGTCTATCCTCCCAGCCTCTCAGACTGAATCTCCTAGTCCCACTAGCCAAATTCTCTCAGCCTCTCAGACTGCTCTTCCTAGTCCCACTAGCCTTCCAGCCTCTCAGACTGCTCTTCCTAGTCCCACTAGCCTTCCAGCCTCTCAGACTGCTCTTCCTAGTCCCACTAGCCTCCCAGCCTCTCAGACTGCTCTTCCTAGTCCCACTAGCCTTCCAGCCTCTCAGACTGCTCTTCCTAGTCCCACTAGCCTTCCAGCCTCTCAGACTGCTCTTCCTAGTCCCACTAGCCTCCCAGCCTCTCAGACTGACTCCCTTTTCCGAAGGTCTTGAATGCATGTTTTCTAAACTCAGAGTGTTGGGTACTGTATGTAATTGTTTTGTGTACCGTGTATAAAACATCACAATAGCGTATGTTTGAAAACAAAATTTTGACTGTTTGCTTGTCGGCAACGGTTGGAGACCATATTCGAGTACTAGGCGTTCTGTATGTATTCAATGTATTAATAGTCTAAGTTCCCAGAGGAAAGTGAGGTTAGAGCCTAGGTATCACAACAGAAACCTAATTCGCTGTAACCTATAGCTCTGATACCAATCTGTCACACCCCGAAATTATCAGAGCATTGGCGTGACCGGACTGGTATCGTCATTGCACAGCGGAAGCAAAAAGCTAAGACTTTCTAGAAGTTGAACGCCTGCTAAGTACTCGAATTCTCGATGGTTCTCCTATTCCAACCGTGCCTTGTCCTAGAACTGTAACCTGAGAAAGAACATGCGAGAAAAATCAACATAATGTTGAGCGAGTTCATAGTTCGTTTGTAAAAGATTTGAAATAAATCTTTTGAGTTGTGAAAGGTTTGAAATAAATCCTTGGTATTGTGAAAGATTTGAAATAAATCTTTGGAATAACCGGTTTTTGAAATAGTATTGAGAAAATGAATTTAAAAATCATTTTCTTGCCAAGTTATATGGAAACGTTGTGTTTGTAACACGTTATGTTCATAAAACCATGTTTTTGTAATGTTCGTAAAATCATCAATGCCCACCCGGACGTTGACCCGCATAATCCTGTGCCTTAAATTTTGTATAAAACATGGTAATTAATTTGTATGAACAAGTATGTTTCGTAAGTATAAAATCCCTGGTATGTAGCAAATAAGGGGACTTGTGATCACCAATGGTTTGCAAGGCCACTGATATATGTGAAGTGCAAATAGGGAGACTCAAACCTAGCAGATTTATGCCACGGCGTTAGTATGTGGACAAAGTCACCCCAAGGTCCGTTTCTAGTTTGGCCTGGGGCTGGGCTCGCTACACCCAGATAGATCTATCGCTCCTGTCCCTCGGTCCCGACATGAGGACTAATGGCCTCATATTGCTCCTACCCACTCACATGATCGGAATAATAAACCTCCTTAAGCTAACCATACCGTGTATAAAATAAATCCCTGGTCACCCTGACCAGGTTTCCTGGTTACCCTAACCCAATCCCCGGTCACCCTGGCCGAATATCATTCACATTTCGAACAAGCATTTGTTTTTGTA
This sequence comes from Helianthus tuberosus, assembly GCA_030545235.1. Classification (NCBI taxonomy): domain Eukaryota; kingdom Viridiplantae; phylum Streptophyta; class Magnoliopsida; order Asterales; family Asteraceae; genus Helianthus; species Helianthus tuberosus. The sequence goes on from CM060403.1 coordinate 17,203,456, forward strand.
AAAACCGGTATGTTTAGTATAAACCTTTCGTAAATCATTTGTGTTCCTCGAAATCCCTTTCGTAATATGATTTAGAAATACGAGTTTTGCGTTAGTTCAAAACTTTGTATGTTTTTGCAAAACGTGCATGTCTTTCCACCCCGAAAACATTTATAAAAAAATGTAAAGCCGTAAAAAGTGGGGTTATGAACTCACCTGAATATTCCTGTGCAAAGCTAGCTAATTTACGACTTCGTGATGTCGTTTCCAAGAGTTGACTTGCTAGCGTGCATTCTACAATATTCCTAACACGGAATATCTAATAAGTTTCTAAATAAACGCAGTATCTAAACTACGTGTCATCGAGCTCTACCGAATCGTTAATCGAACGATTCAACGATAAGTTGTTAACTTAATAGAAACGATTAAGTTATACGAGTTAAGTCTCGTTTAGTGTCATTAGCCATTTAATAAGTCTTGAAAAAGAGACTTAGTTTCCGAGAGACTTAAAATGAATAAATATTTATATAAAAATATAAATATATCGTCGTAAGTGTGTTAGCCGTCTCGAGTAGTCGTACGTGTATAAAAGAGTATTTCTATGAAAATATTATATACCAAACTCGTATCATATATCGCATTTCGTATATAATAACTTGTATTATATATATCGCGTCTCGTGTATATTTGCCGAAAATATACGTATATGCCGTCTAGGCGTATAAAATAAATATGAAGAGTTATATTTATTTTATAAAGAAATCGTCGAGTTGTTATGTTCGAAAATAAATATAAACCATATTTATTTTTGTAAAAGATTTCACGTTGTACGACATTTAGAATAAATATATAACTATATTTATTTTGTAAAAGTATACGAGTTGACGACGTTCGAAATAAATATAACATTATATTTATTTGTAAAAGCGTTTGGGATTATCAAGGTTTGAAATATTATGGACTCGAATTCCATTAAGTGTCGTTTTTGAAACTGTAATACGTGTCGTGTTTACGGATTTTCTCGAAAAACGGGCAGAGTTTCCTCTATTTTTGGACGCCCCGGACAACCAAGTTGTCGTAATTTTATCAAAATTCAACAATATTCAATCAAGATTCAACTATATGCAAACTTTGTCAAATATATAACGAATGTAACTTATAATCAGTCGGTTTCGAGAGCTCGTTTCACGTAATAAAACCATAATATAACGTAAATAATCTCGTTAAATCTTTACCACTTCTTCGAGTCGACACGTCGAGCTGCTTGACTGAGTTGACCGGGTCAACTGAGTTGACCGGGTCAACTGAGTTGACCAGCTCAGTTGACTGAGTTGACCAGCTCAGTTGACTGAGTTGACCAGGTTGACTCGGTTTGACCGAGTTGACCCGAGACCCGCACTTGAATCTGACCGAGTTGCACCGAGCCACAAACCCGAACCCGAACAACATCATGTCTGCCCCGTTGATCTGAGTTGACTCAGTTTGACCGAGTCAAACCATACCGAGCCGTCTGACCGCGAACCGAAGTCGAACCGGAGCTGTTCACTTGTAGCCCTGAGCCGTGACTGAACTACTATTACCAATCGTCATCTCTAACAGTGGCCATATAAACAAAATCATCATCACCATCTTCAGATTTGCGAGAAATAAAAGAAATAAGAAGTGTTTACCGGAATAACTCGTCGGATAAAGTCACAGACCGCCGGACCTTGATACCGACCGCAGGTCCGAGATGCCGACTTCTGGTCCGAGATGCCGACCGCCGGACCGTCACCTCTGCCCCGTCTTTCTCATATCCGACACACTCTCTCTCTCCACGCCGTTCTCTCTCTGCCTCTCTCTCTCTCTTCTCTGCTGGTCGCCGCCGCACCTCGCCGGAGCTCCGCCACTGGCTCCGCCCGGTTCCGCCTGATGTTCGCCGAGAGGGAGAGAGCAAATGTGAGGGTGTGTGTGGTTTGTGTAATGTATTCTGATGCATACATCAGATGCATTGATCGAGAGTGAGAGGGTAATTGTGAGAGGGTGTTTGGCCTTGTCTGTGTATATGTTATCGAGAGGGAGAGACCACAGACTTATGTCTGTGGTTGCTTTGAGTTTGTTTGAAGTGTGTATTAAGAGATGGAGAGAGGCCAGTATTAATAGAGTGAATAAGGGACATTGACTATCAAATATCCAATTTACATTCAGGTCAATTGGTATGTCCACTGAAACTAGATTTCTATTAATTGTGCAAATCTTTTGTAAGATTTTGCAGGGGTTTTATAATATTTTGTATTGATTTGCAAGTATTTGATAGGATTTCCTAGATTTAGAGAGATCTTGTTTAGATCTTCAAGTAACAGATCTAGTATAATATGCGCAGGTTTAGGCTTGTGTGTTTTGGGCTTGTTTGGGCTTGGGCCCGGGGCCTACAAGCCCACCTCATGTGTAAGTGGCCCGTAGTTTCTACGAGACCCGTTGTCAAATCCTGAACTCCGTTTAACGTCAAAAATTAAAATACCCAAAAATACGGTCGGTAGCTGTTGTTTGCGCGCCCGTTCGTCGGTCACGGTAATAATCGCGAAAAATTGCATCGTTGCCGTCTTCTCCGTTTTTCGATCCGGTTTCGACTGTAGTCAATAAAATTTAATTACGAAGCTAAAACATATCGTAAAAAAAAAAATTAATATTTGTCGGCGTTGTCAGTATCCTGTACGGTTTCAATCCGTTGCCGTTTAACGTTTCGCCGGTTTCTCTGTAAACCACCGTTCGCGCACTGTAAGGACGGATAGACGTTCCCAGGCACTCCAAAGGCCTAATTAAGTTAATTAGTGTTGTAAGCACTATTTATTATCGCGTTAATCACTTGTTAATCACGTAATTAAGAGCCGTAAATCACGGGTTGTCACATAAGATATACGTCTGCTAGTGTGGAGAACTTATCCGTTTCCTTGATAGCCAAGAAGTGAGCAGACTTTGTGAGTCGATCCACGATCACCCAAATAGTATCGTTACCACGTTGAGATCTAGGCAGGCCAGTAACAAAATCCATGGAAATTTGCTCCCATTTCCATTGTGGTATTTCTGGTTGTTGAAGTGGGCCTGAAGGTTTCTGGTATTCCGCCTTGACTCTCGCACAAGTCAAGCACTTGCCAACGTAAGTTGCTATGTGGGCCTTCATGCTAGGCCACCAATATGTAGTTTTGATATCGTGGTACATTTTATCCGAACCAGGATGTACTGAGTAGCGAGACTTGTGTGCCTCATCCATCACAAGCTCTCGTAGGTTGCCATAAAGTGGGACCCAAATGCGTCCTGTTACGTAGTAAGCACCGTCTTCCTTCTGTTCTAAGCGTTGCCTTGAGCCGCGTAGGGCTTCAGCCCTGATGTTTTCTGGTTTCAATGCTTCTACCTGAGCATCTCGTATTTGAGAAGGAAGACTAGACTGTATAGTGAGTTGTAAAGCTCTTACGCGCTTGGGCGCAGTGTCCTTTCGACTGAGGGCGTCAGCCACAACATTGGCTTTGCCTGGGTGGTATCTGATCGAGCATTCGTAGTCATTCAGTAGCTCGACCCATCGTCGCTGTCGCATATTGAGTTCCTTATATTTGAAGATATGCTCGAGGCTCCTATGATCTGTGTAGATGGCGCACTTGGTACCGTAAAGGTAGTGTGTCCATATCTTAAGTGCAAAAACAACAGCTCCCAGCTCTAGATCGTGTGTAGTGTAGTTCTTTTCATGAACTTTGAGTTGGTGTGAGGCGTAGGCTATAACTTTATCCCGCTGCATCAATACACAACCAAGGCCCTGAATAGATGCGTCGCAGTAAACCACGAAGTCGTCTGTGCCCTCTGGCAATGAAAGGATAGGTGCACTGCACAGTCTATCCTTTAAGTGTTGAAACACTAATTCCTGTGCACTTTCCCATAGATAAACAACGCCTTTCTGCGTCAGTGAAGTAAGAGGCTGTGCAATCTTGGAAAAATCCTTAATAAACCTCCTGTAGTAACCTGCCAATCCCAAAAATTGGCGAATTTCCGTTGGCGTACGGGGCGCAGGCCAATTCCTAATCGAGTCTACCTTAGATGGATCTACATGTATCCCATCCTTGTTCACCACATGGCCTAAGAAATGGACTTCACGAAGGCAGAAGTCACATTTTGAAAACTTGGCGTACAGCTGTTCTGCTCGAAGGAGTTCCAAAATGAGTCGTAAATGTTGCTCGTGTTCCTCCTGACTCTTCGAATAGATCAGGATGTCATCGATGAAGACAATAACGCACTTGTCTAAGTAAGGCTTGCACACTCGATTCATCAAGTCCATGAAGACCGCAGGTGCGTTTGTCAGCCCAAAAGGCATGACCAAAAACTCATAGTGTCCATAACGGGTTCTAAAGGCTGTTTTGGAGACGTCCTCTTCTCGGACTCTCAGCTGGTGATATCCTGATCTCAAATCAATCTTTGAATAGTAGCTAGACCCTTGCAGCTGGTCGAACAAGTCGTCAATGCGTGGAAGAGGATAGCGATTCTTCATGGTCACCTTGTTGAGTTCACGGTAGTCGATGCACATTCTGAAAGTGCCATCCTTCTTCTTCACGAATAGCACTGGAGCTCCCCAAGGCGATGAGCTAGGACGAATAAAACCCTTATCCAAGAGTTCTTGTAGTTGCGTAGAGAGTTCTTTCAACTCTGATGGAGCTAAACGATACGGTACACGAGCTATGGGCGCTGCTCCAGGAGCTAGCTCGATTTGAAACTCGACTTGGCGATGAGGCGGGAGGCCAGGTAGTTCCTCAGGAAATACCTCAGGGTAGTCGCGTACAATAGGGAAATCTTCTATCCTCTTCTCTTTCTTCGAGGTGTCAGTAACGAGAGCCAGAATGGCAGTGTGGCCCTTACGCAAACACTTTTGGGCCTTAAGGAACGATAATGATGCTCACAACAGCACCACTCTTGTCGCCCCGAATCATAAGAGGTTCCTCACCTGGGCGGGGAATACGGACAATCTTTTCGTTGCAAAGAATCTCTGCTTGGTGTTGGGATAACCAGTCCATCCCAATGACAACGTCGAAACTACCTAGAGTGATAGGAAGGAGGTCGATCGAGAAAGTGTGATCAGTAAGAACAAGATTATAACCTTTGACTACGTGTGTGACCTCTATACTTTTACCATTAGCTAACTCTACAGTGTGCTTGGGGTTCAGAGGTGTTGGGGTACGCTTAAGCAGTTGACTAACTTTTAGGGACACATAACGAGTATCAGCACCCGAATCAAATAAGACAGTAACGTAAAAGTAGTCGAAAAGGAACTTACCCGTCACAACATTGGGATCATTCCTAGCTTCTCCCTGGCCAATAACGAACACACGACCCCTTGCCCCATTGCCATTGTTACCCACGTTGTTCCCATTCCCCTGACTGTTGTTGTTATTGTTGTTCTGGTTCCTGTTTAGTTGGGGACAATCTCTCTTGAAGTGGCCTTCAGCTCCACACTGAAAGCACCCTTTGTTGTTACCCTGCGGCTGCTGTTGCTGGCGTTGATTCTGTTGAGCTTGTTGTCGCTGACGATTCTGGTTTGCGGGGTATAAACTTCTACAATCCTTTGCTGCGTGGCCTGGCTTGTTGCACCGATGACAGTTACCCCTGGTGCATGGCCCGCTGTGATGTAGGTTACAGCGATTGCATTTAGGGTGATTCCCCTTGTACACACCATGACTTTGGCTACCAGTTGATTGCTGACTAGGACTCCTATAGTCGTCAGTCCTTCTCTGCTGAGACTGAGATTGCACAGAAGTTGAACCTTTGCTTGAAGCTCCATCCCATTTTCTCTTGTTGTCACTAGGGGCATCTGAAGTAGCTGTAGCACTTATATGCTTGGGTAACCTGTTCTGCTCCACCGCCTGATTAGTGAGACGGTGAGCCAACTGAACAACCTGCTGGATGGTGGCGAGGTTTGCTGAAGTCACATGACTTTGGATTTCTGGCACTAAGCCCTTGAGAAAAAGTTCAATACACTTAATTTGAGGGTCCACCATAGTAGGACACAATAACGCAAGCTCATTCGATCTCTTAGTATACGCCTCAATTTCTGACCCCGTCATCTTGAGGTTGTAGAACTCGACTTCCAGCTTATGAATGTCGTCACGACTGCAGTATTCTTCCTTGATCATCTCTTTAAAATTATTCCATGGGGTGGCGTTAGCAGCAACCAACCCCAGCATTTGGACCTGAGCGTTCCACCATGTGAGGGCTAAACCCTCGAGAGTACCGGTAGCATACTTCACCCTGCGTGCCTCAGGGCATTCACACATTTCGAACACAGATTCTAGTTTCTCAAACCAGTGGAGGAGACCTACGGCTCCTTCAGTGCCACTGAAAGTAGTTGGTCGGCAGTCCATAAAGGTTTTGAAGGTGCACACAGGTGGCTGAGCATGCTGACCTGTTGTGGGTGTAAGAAAGGACAAAGTTTAACACGAAGATAGGTTCACGAGAGTAGGACCTAAAGATCCTAGAACGAGTTTTAAACTGCAGGGTATACCTCCTGCCTATGCGGCTGCAAGTGCCGCAGCAACCTGTTCGTTAATCAGAGCCGTCAACTGGGCTTGAGTCATGTTAATGCGTCCAGACATGATCTTCATAACAAGGAAACATGAGTGAGAAGGGTTCGCGAAAGTGCGATGACAGAAGAGAGTAAGCACACATGTGTTCAAGCAGCAATAGCTATACAACTAAGCATATCATGAGCAAAGTTCTACGATATCTAGCATGTAGGTAATAAAACATAAACCATATCACCTAGAATGTCGAGCCTTGCACGTGGAGTGAAGCGTCGTTGTGGATCGTTGAGCACTATACAGGTTATAGTCTGGTTTTAACAAAAATCATTTTCCCTTATTAAAACCAAGTTCTCTATAACCAATGGCTCTGATACCAATCTGTCACACCCCCAAAATCCACACGCGGAGTATCACCGCTTGGAGGTGTGACTGACCAGGATCAAACCACTAATCATATTGAACAAGCAAGTAATTAATTGTAAAAGTCCAACCAACACAATTAGTGTCCAAAAAAAAACATAGTTTAAGTTATGAGCGGAAGCATAATGTTTAAAACCAAAACATAAGTTTAAATATCCACAGGTTTAACATGGCACACAACTGTCCATGTCCTACAACGACTCTTCCTTGTGCAAGCTCCAGCTAAGTACCTATTGACCTGCAAAGCATGTAGTAACGAGTCAACAATAATGTTGAGTGAGTTCACAGTTGGGTGTTGGTTTTAGTTGTTCCAAAAATAGTTCCTTTAACTGGCATCCCTGCCGTGGGGGTTAACCCATATTTGAAAACGTGATTTGTTTAACCCATTAACTCTGGCAATCCAGCCGTAGGGGCTACCCCATGATAGTTATCTGGAATTTCGGCCGTGGGGGCTACCCCATGTATACACTAGACTCGTTACCATATCGACTGCTGACTAAAGTCATGTTTAAGTGCCCTGAACTGTCAATGTCTATCAGCATTGACGTGCCCAGATCCATTAGTTCACGCCCGTCCTCTGCGGCACGGTGTGAGGCTTGTCAGACCTAAATAGCGCTATCTAACTAATGACCCGCTCGCCATTGGCCCGGCGATTAAGTCGATATAAAAAGGAGGGACTTCGTGATAGAGTTTTGGTCTAGTAAAGTTATCTGTCCGTGAGGACGAGGAATTTCATTCCTGAACCATTACTGTCCTACCCAAGAAAGGACGAGGAATCCATTTTCCTTAACCCCATTCCCAACCCCTGGGAATCCCATGCTTTGTAGAGTGTGAACTCACCTTGGTTTGCTCGGCAGATACATAGAAAGGTCAAGTCTAGATGCTAGTGGTCAATCACGTCCTAACATGGTTATTATACATGTCAGGTTTAGGTTCAAGTAAAGTACGTATGATTATACATAGTCTAACAGGTTATTAACACGCATTGATCATGGCAAACACATAATACACGTTAACACCTTAACAGTAACAGTCAAGCACTCCTCATGTCTAACTTGTACGATCCGAAAGATATAGCCCAATAATAGTTGGCCCAACATGTTGTGCGTTCAGCACGGCCTTGTGCGATCCACAACATGTTGTGCGACTCCGTTAGACACCCGGCCCAAAATAACAAGAAGCCCAATTAACATAAGTCGTTCAATAAGTAACCGGCCCAAACAATATAAACATGGATCCCTTGTGCGATCCGAGAACCCTTGTGCGATTGGCTAATCCGGCCCAAACATATACCCGGCCCAACAGTCAAATAACATTTCAACTTGTGCGACTAGAGACACCTTGTGCGACTGAAGATATCTTGTGCGACTGACAAGACTTGTGCGACTGGACTCTTGTGCGAATGGACCTCTTGTGCGACCAAGATGTCTTGTGCGACTAGTTTTATTATTCGGATATTATGGAAATCAGTTACACAGCTTTTATCTTGCAAACAATTACAAGGTTTCCTTTTATTTGATCAATCAACAAATTAACAGTTTCATACATAATCAATATTTGATCAAACAAGGGTTTTTAACATCTAATTCATATGAATCCTAAATATAATCAAAACATAAATATCAATCATAATCATTTACACAATTCATGTTCTTGATTACTAGCATACATCCTAACAACCCAACTATCATTCTAATCGTATATCACAGCCGATTATTTGCAATTGATTAACAACTTCACATGATCAACAATCATATACCAACATCACATGATTAACAATCCGAAGCATATACATAACAGCCAATTTAACAAGCATTCGGTTCCAGATCATAATAATGCAAATCGAATTTGTTTAAACATCAACACATAACATCATTGTTCATCACTCATACAACCCTAACCATTTAAATCAAATCATGCAATCATAACAATCGTGTAACTAAACATAAATCATAAACACTAACCGATTGAGAAAAGGGTGATCCGATTCAAGGAATGATCTTCGAGAGAAAGGGGATGCTTGTCGTCGGCTTAGAGAGAGAGGAGAGCACTAGGGTTTTGTGTGTGTAGGTGTTTTGCAACAAATGGGAAGCATACCCTCCACTCATGGGTTATGCGACACAAAGGGGGTGGGCCGAACCCTCCTAATGGGCTGCCCATTCGGTTCACTCACAAGAGAGGTGTGGGCCGAGAGTAATAAAGCCCAAAGGCTTGTGCGTTCGGGATTGTGCAATCGGTTTCTTTCGTGTGATAACACATACATATATACAAACACAACACATATTCACATAACATTTAATAACATAACATTCCATTAAATCATCCAATTCACATAGTCAAATAATGTTTAAGTTACATCAAGGTACGAAGATAGGTTCGGAACATACGAGTTGTCAAATCCGAACACGATGTAACTTGAAAATCATGTCAGACACATGAGCCTAAGCAGTAAGCACGACACAAATTTTCGTAGGTTGACAAGAACATGACCTGTTTAACCCACAGTTTTTGTTTTATTTTTATATATTTAAGTATTAAATACACTAAGATTACTATTTAAGAAACAAGATAAAATTGTATTTAAACTATAAATAAATTAAATGGTTATTTCTCTTTAATTTTTATATTTTGGTATAAAATACCCAATCCATTTTTTAGGTTATGACAAAATTTATATTTTTTTAACTCACAATAATATACGTGTTAGACGGGTCAACCCATAGACCTGCCAGGTCAACCTGACACAATCTGTTTAGGTAAATGTGTTCGCGGGTTTGGCCAGAAAATGTTTAGACCAAACCCAAACCCGCGAGTTTCGTGTTAGATACATGTCAACTGTCATGTTAGATTCATGTCGTGTTTGGGGATTTGGATGGTATGGGTCAAGATCATATGGTGGAAGATTCGGTTCAGCAAGGTATCGCTTTCGGTTGGAGTGTAAAGGTTGTTTCGGTTGCTGTTAGTTTTGGTCTGGTTTGGCAGGATGGTTTGAGAATTACTTCTTTGGATCGACAATTTGATGGTATAGGATGGGCGGATAAGTGTCACACCCCAACCGATGGCGGAATCATCGGGGCGCGGCACTAGGAGAATCAGATTGCTCAAGAGAATCCATAACAACTATATTGCGATAATATTTAATACATTCGTTATCCCATACTAACAAATAATACAATCACATAAGTTATCACAGATTTCTTGTCCTCTCGAACAATACAAATCTGACAACCTAGATTTTAGTTGAGTTTCTAGACCTCCTAGCTTGATTTGATATAGTCTGCGATCTAACCTGCAACATACGTTAAAATATTTGTCAATACAAAAGTATTGGCGAGTATACAGGTTTGATATGTATAGCGTAATAGATAAAAGTGTAGCGAATTTCCATATGCAAGAACGTAACACACGACATGTATACTCACAAAGCTGATACTACCAACTAAGTCCTCGATGCTCGAATATGCGATGGCAAACTAGACCCCGTCGGGCGCAATAGTACTATACTAGTCATGGTAGGACGTCACGAGTATAAGCCCTAGCACATATGCAACTAGCATCACGTATGTCTATGCATAACAGTTATTCGCAAGTGATAATTCGATTGATTGAATAATTCGTTTGATAAGTTCGATTTGCTAGAAACGTATGTTACACCCAAAATACGATTAAAAAGGGTTCAAGTATACTCACAGTGCGTATTTAGCGGGGATGCAACTTGATTGGGTCGGTTGCGAGCACGTCTACGTTAATCGTTGAAGAATAGAGTAAACGATGTACGGTTAAGCGAGAATAGCCTTAAAAAGTCATTTATTTGGTCGGATGGTGCTCATATGGTGCTCATCCGTCCGGATGACATGTTATCCATCCGTCCGGATGACAAGTTATCCGTCCGGATGACATGTGATCCGTCCGGATGACATGTGATCCGTCCGGATGACATGTGATCCGTCCGGATGACATGTGATCCGTTCGGATGGCATGTGATCCGTGCGGATGGCATGTGATCCGTGCAGATGACATGTGATCCTTGCGGATGACACGTCTGTTTCGCATTCTGAACAATGTTTTTGGGTGTTTATCGGAAGGAATACGTGCGAAGTTACCGGGACAGTGTAATTTCGCACTAACACTTGAAATTCCATCAGTTCCGACCCGCTCTAACGGCTGGGAATCACCCCACTCCATCAGAACTGGCCGTTCTTGAGGGTTTCTCCGGTGTAGCTCGAAATCGCACAGTTTCTTGGTTGAATACATAGATTTAGGTGAGATTCGTTATCAAAACATGTGGAAATCACTCAGATCTGAGGCGCTTATGGTGGGATGAGGTCACAACTTGAAGTTCATATGAACCCTTGGTGACATCACCTTAAAACACCTCAAATCAGCAGATTTCACGGTTAGAAATTGAGTTTTAAAAGATAGAATGATGTAGAGTTGAGTGTAGATCATAGAAGTACGAGTTTTAGGTTGAAATCTTACCGAAATCGCGAGGAATCGAGAGAAAAAGGGTCCTGGAGCGTGCTTGGTCGAGTGGGAGCTTTCACATCACTGTTAGAGTGATGTGACTTGCTATTTATAGGCAACAGAGGGCTGAAGTGGATTTTTGGGTCGGATGGCCCATCTGTCCGGATGGCTATCCGTCCGGATGGCCCATCCGTCTGGATGGCTATCCGTCCGGATGGCTATCCGTCCGGATGGCCACTCCGACGCGATGGATTTCTCCGTTTTTGAGTGTTGCGATCGACTTTGAAGTGCGTGCTTTTTATATCATTATTATATATACATATAGATATCACTAGGGGTCGTATTTACGTATCTATAATCCACAGTTTCGATAATTACAGCCGGTTTTCGTTTCGAGTATGCGATTATTAGCGACGTTTCACGGCCACCAAGGAGGGTAGTATAGGTCCTTTCTTGATGTCATCGTGAACGTTATTGTGTTTTGTGCCACAAAGACTGACGGGGTACCATTTACTCGTATTGTCATCATCGTCATGACGGCTGGAGCTATAGCACTCATCCGAGAGTCTTTGTTAGCGTTAATTGTCTGCGTTTCGACACACCACGGCCACCGAGGAGGGTAGAATATGTCCTCACTCAATGTCATCGTGAGTGTTAGTGCTTGTGATTGGTGTAGTATAGTGATATTGTATTTCGAAAATATGCGATTATCCTTCGAATAGCGATGTATTCGATATAGTTACATTATGATCCGAATCTCTGGTGCTAGGCGTAACGAGTATATCGAGTAGTAACAATCGCACGAAAGTGCGGGTTGTTACAGTCTCCCCTACTTTAGGAAATTTCGTCCCAAAATTAATCCAACAGGTAGACTTTTGAGGTTTGATCTTACGTAAGTAACGATATAGCGAGTGACTTGACCGAGAGTTGACAAGCGAGAGCGTTTCGAATAAGAGAGATCGATTGTGATAGCGAGATGGCGACGTAAAAGACAAAAGTAATATCCCACGAGTTGGCGTTCCAAAGTACCTTGTTTTGCGTAGAATTCGTTAGTTCGATGCGATTGTAACTTTGAAGAGCTGGAAAGGTTTCCCATGACGTAGGTTAACTGAGTCGACGATAACCAACGTTGCAAGGAAGTTTAAGTTTTAAACATTTTAAGGAATTCGAAGATGAAAACTGGAATTACGAAAAACTCTCCTATGCCATGGGTTCAGCTGAACTCGATGTTGAACCAACGTCTCAAGAAAGTCTTGTTTTTTATATTGCAAAAGGTTTTAAGGAAAGACTGGACTTATGAAGGTTCCCCTTGGTCTTGGAGTTAAGCTGATTCGATGTTACCCCCACATTGTGAGGAATTTCACTTGTCCTATGGTTTTTAATAAAAGTTTTATAAAAATCAGTTTTAACCGTTTAAAAAGACAATTTAGCATCAAGCTCCACTTGGCACCTTCCCACGGAAGTTCGTTAATATGATTGAAACACTTATATATAGGAAGTACCAGCGGCGTATCCACCATGTTTCTCCCATATTATTTCCGTTTCGTGAGGCGGTGTCAGGTGTGCCGATACGACATGGATAGAATTGCGCTTACTCAGCCCAATCGATAGAAGGTTAGACCGAGTATAAGATAAAATCGAATAGGTTAAGCCGGCGAGTTGTATTGCGAACGTAGCTACAACAGCGTGCGCGAGTAGCCTGATGACACGAAATGCTTATGTATCGTGTCTGGGTAAGTGTCGAGCGGTAGATGATACAGGATTAGCGCGATGTCGATTTAGATTCCACATTGAACCCGCATGGCACGTTTCCATGAGGGTTTGCTAATCATGGTGAAACACCACGTTTAACCAGATTACTTTTGCCTCGTGAAGCGATGTCATGCGTACTAATACCACACAGACTGTAACGAACACTAACGAGCGAATAAGCGGTAGTCTTTACACGATAAGCGATAAGCGAATAGGTGATTAAGCGAATAAACACAAAACACTAGTGATGACGGCGATGATAAACGAATTACGATAATCGGTAGTTGCGTTGCAAGCGATGGAGGTATGCGGTTCGATTTACATGGTTCGATTTGATTGAATAACACTACAGAGTTTATTAACATCGGGCCCCACATGGCCTTTTTCCATGAGAGTCCGCTGAGATGACTAAAACACCTTGCTTTAACCATATGAGTTTCATCTCGTGAAGCGAGGTCATGCGTGCTAACTGAACACAAATATCCCAGATAACGGTATAGCGATAGATTGATACACAGTAAATGATATAGGTTCACGTGATAAGCGATAGAGATTGCGAGATACACATGATAAGCGATTGCGATTAGTCGAGTTTTGTTTCGAATAAGCTTAACGTTACGTTACGTTGCGACGCATCACGGTGATCGAGGAGGGTAGAATAGGTCCTCACTCAACAATATCGTGAGCGTTCATGTACTTGATGAGATTCGTTGCAATAGACTTACGACCAGTCTTGCGTTGATGCAATTGTCCTGCGAGGTAGACTCTCCAGAGTCCATCGATGAGGCGATTGCACTGCGTTTGCAGACTTACGACAAGTCTCGCAATGATACGGTTTGTTACGCCTTGCGATTGAGTGTAGTGTGTTGAAAATAATCACTATAGTATAATAGGTCTAATAACGTTCAACTCCACACGGCACTTTCCGCACGAAACTTCGGTAGTATGGTAAAGCACACCTTGCTTTACCCCTATTACTTAAATCTCGTGTTTTGGTGTCATACTTTGTTCAAACGCTTATGGCACCCTAGAATTCACTACGATCTCCGTGCACTGACCCAAATAATCCCGTGTGCACCCGTGATTAGTTGTTCCTTGCACGTTTATCGTACCTCGTTCCAAGAGTGTAGTGAGGGTAAAACACATTATTTCGTAATATAGTATATAGTATATAGTATGTGCGTGAATCTAGTCTAAGTGTGATGACTAGAGTGTGAGAGAGAAAACGAAAACGAGAGTTAATGTTACGCATAGTGGCAACGTCGAGTAATGGAGTTGGTTCAAAACTTAGAAATTAACGTCGAAAATCATATCATTACAACTTTATCCTATGCTTGCTAGATACTTAATGCTGAAGACTTTTACTGGAGCTGCTGTTGTTGTACTCAGGTTTGCGGTTCGATGCGGCAGTTGCGGGTGAAGTGACCGTAACGATTGCAGTTATTGCAATAGCGACAGTCAGCCCCAACTGGATGATGGTAGGTACACGAGTAACACTGAGGGTGAGCTCCAGTGTAGGCTCGTTTTGGAAACATCGGAACTGCTTGAAGAGGCTTCGGCTGCGGTAGTTCGGTGGTTGATGAGTTCGGGCTTGAAGTCTTTCGTTTGCGGCTGGGTTTGTCGGTGTCTTGTAAAGAGGTGTCGTCGTTGGGGGATTCGTCTGAGGACTCACTTGCAGAATCTTTGACCGAGTCGTTGGAAGAATCGTCGGCAGAGTCATTAGAAGAATCTCCGGTAGATCCGTCAGAGGAATCGTTAGCAGATTCGTCCGAAGGATCGTCAGTAGATTCATCAGAAGACTCGTTGTTAGGATCCTCTGAAGGATTAATGTCGATTGCCTGATAAGCTTGCTTGACAGGATTTTTGGAGAAAAATCCTTCCATGAGTCATTTGTTGTTGATTTCTCCGGCTAAGCGGTAGGTTTCTTCGATGGTAGCAGGCCTTGCAGCTTCGACAAAATCACCCACACACTCAGGCAAGCCACGAATGTACTTCGCGATGAATTTCTCTGTAGTGTTGACTTGACTTGGGCAGATTATGCTAAGCTGTTTGAACCTTGCGGTGTAGCCAGCGTTGTCACTTTCGACTTGCTTGATTTTCCAGAATTCGTCTTCCAGCTTCTGAGTTTCGTAAGGGGGACAGTACTCTTTCTTCATGAGCTATTTCAGCTCATCCCAAGAGAGAGCGTAAGCTAATTAGATCCCGCGTTTGTTACGTTCGGCGGTCCACCAGTCGAGTGCTCGTGATTGAAATACTCCGGTAGCGCAAGTAGTACAGAAACTATCAGGACACCCGCTTTGACGAAGGGTAACTTCGATAGAATCGAACCACTGGAGTAGTTGAGTCACACCTCCTTCACCCGTGAATTCCATCGGGCCACAGGCTTTGAAGTGTTTGTATAGAAAAGTAGATTGCGGCGCTTCCGTCTTGGAGTCTTCCGAGGTTCGAGAGTTGCTGAGAGAGTGCACTCGAGTGGCAATTTGAGGAATAAGCTTTACCACTTCTTTGGTCACAAGTGATGCAATCCTCTTATCGGCGCTTCGTTTGGCTCTTCTCCTAGCTGTTCGTCTCGAGGTAGAGTCGTTGGAAGGCATCTAGACAGGATGAGACTTGGAATGAGATTCGATCATAATGATTCTTGAGTTTTGCGATGCGATTGAGCGCGTTCAAAACTTGATGCGATAGTATATTAGTATGCGAATCACATAGGAGCCACATAGGAAACACGAAATTCCTAAGTTCTCACGCAATGACTTTTTTGTTTATACGTATATATACATATATATTTATATAGATGTAACTTGTAATCATACACATGCAGGTTGATTTAGAATATGCGAGGACGCGTTGAGGTGAGAAAACGATAGTGAAGGCGATAGATTATACATTAGTTTTGTTGCGAACATTCGGGTTTCGTTTTAGATTGCGATGGCGGTGCGAGTTGTGCGTTTATAAAGCAGGGAGTGAAAATTGTTAAATCGAGAAATCGATAAAGCGTAAAGTTTCAAATCGTAAATAAGTTCTAACCATTGGTAAGATCGGCGGTTCGTATGATAGAGTGCCTTGGGTGTTTAGGCGTCGACTACCCAAGGTAACCCAACTATATTTAACAAGTTCGTGCGCGCGCGTTGACCTAGAAGACTCCATGCTTCCACTGGGATGCAGCTCATGGCATTCGTCTTCCTAGTCATCACGTGGCTCGAGTTATCAAGATAGTCGAGTCCTTGGTGAGAGCTTTTGAAAACCAATTTAGGGAGTGGAACGGCTTATTAAGGTACGGGTTTCACCCCTGACTTAACAGCTCCGCTCCTAATTGTGGTTATACTCTTCGAATAAATTCGCGAGCTCCACTAGATTTCGAAATGGAGACTTTCGTCGAGATGTGGATGTCACTCCTAACTCGATGAAAGGTTCTCGTGCTAAAAAAATGCACTGAGTGAGCAATCCTATCGAGAGTTCTTGGTTTTCACACCTGATCTCGACTGGATCGCTCGGTTTCGTTATGCGAGTATTTTCGAAAACATGTGTATTGTGTCGGCCTTAGGAAAGGCTAAGTAGTATTTTAGCCTTAGGAAAGGCTTCTTCGTGTGAAGTTATAGTACGCGGTGTTCACACAAAGTTGTAGCTTTTAGCAGTTTCGATCGAGAGTATCAAGTAGGCCCGGTACAACCCTACTAGGTTCGTACGAGTCGGCCTGTGGGTACTTAGACTATAGACTAGGTCAATTTCTAAGACGTCGACCCGAACTAGGTCGAGTCTGGCCTAATTCCCTATAGTTATGGTTCTGATACCAATCTGTCACACCCCAACCGATGGGGGAATCATCGGGGCGCGACACTAGGCGAATCAAATTGCTCAAGAGAATCCATAACAACTATATTGCGATAATATTTAATACATTCGTTATCCCATACTAACAAATAATACAATCACATAAGTTATCACAGATTTCTTGTCCTCTCGAACAATACAAATCCGACAACCTAGATTTTAGTTGAGTTTCTAGACCTCCTAGCTTGATTTGATATAGTCTGCGATCTAACCTGCAACATACGTTAAAATATTTGTCAATACAAAAGTATTGGCAAGTATACAGGTTTGATATGTATAACGTAATAGATAAAAGTGTAGCGAATTTCCATATGCAAGAACGTAACACACGACATATATACTCACAAAGCTGATACTTCCAACTAAGTCCTCGATGCTCGAATATGCGATGGCAAACTAGACCCCGTCGGGCGCAATAGTACTATACTAGTCATGGTGGGACGTCACGAGTATAAGCCCTAGCACATATGCAACTAGCATCACGTATGTCTATGCATAACAGTTATTCGCAAGTGATAATTCGATTGATTGAATAATTCGTTTGATAAGTTCGATTTGCTAGAAACGTATGTTACACCCAAAATACGATTAAAAAGGGTTCAAGTATACTCACAGTGCGTATTTAGCGGGGATGCAACTTGATTGGGTCGGTTGCGAGCACGTCTGCGTTAATCGTTGAAGAATAGAGTAAACGATGTACGGTTAAGCGAGAATAGCCTTGAAAAGTCATTTATTTGGTCGGATGGTGCTCATACGTCCGGATGACATGTTATCCGTCCGGATGACAAGTTATCCGTCCGGATCACATGTTATCCGTCCGGATGACATGTGATCCGTCCGGATGACATGTGATCCGTCCGGATCACATGTGATCCGTCCGGATGACAAGTTATCCGTCCGGATGACATGTTATCCGTCCGGATGACATGTTATCCGTCCGGATGACATGTTATCCGTCCGGATGGCATGTGATCCGTCCGGATGGCATGTGATCCGTCCGGATGGCATGTGATCCGTGCGGATGGCATGTGATCCGTGCGGATGGCATGTGATCCGTGCGGATGCCATGTGATCCGTGCGGATGACACGTCTGTTTCGCATTCTGAACACTGTTTTTGGGTGTTTATCGGAAGGAATACGTGCGGAGTTACCGGGACAGTGTAATTTCGCACTAACACTTGAAATTCCATCAGTTCCGACCCGCTCTAACGGCCGGGAATCACCCCGCTCCATCAGAACTGGCCGTTCTTGACGGTTTCTCCGGTTTAGCTCGAAATCGCATAGTTTCTTGGTTGAATACATAGATTTAGGTGAGATTCGTTATCAAAACATGTGGAAATCACTCAGATCTGAGGCGCTTATGGTGGGATGAGGTCACAACTTGAAGTTCATATGAACCCTTGGTGACATTACCTTAAAACACCTCAAATCAGCAGATTTCACGGTTAGAAATTGAGTTTTAAAAGATAGAATGATGTAGAGTTGAGTGTAGATCATAGAAGTACGAGTTTTAGGTTGAAATCTTACCGAAATCGCGAGGAATCGAGAGAAAAAGGGTCCTGGAGCGTGCTTGGTCGAGTGGGAGCTGTCACATCACTGTTAGAGTGATGTGACTTGCTATTTATAGGCAACAGAGGGCTGAAGTGGATTTTTGGGTCGGATGGCCCATCTGTCCGGATGGCTATCCGTCCAGATGGCCCATCCGTCCGGATGGCTATCCGTCCGGATGGCCACTCCGACGCGACGGATTTCTCCGTTTTTGAGTGTTGCGATCGACTTTGAAGTGCGTGCTTTTTATATCATTATTATATATACCTATAGATATCACTAGGGGTCGTATTTACGTATCTATAATCCACAGTTTCGATAATTACAGTCGGTTTTTGTTTCGAGTATGCGATTATTAGCGACGTTTCACGGCCACCAAGGAGGGTAGTATAGGTCCTTTCTTGATGTCATCGTGAACGTTATTGTGTTTTGTGCCACAAAGACTGACGGGGTACCATTTACTCGTATTGTCATCATCGTCACGACGGCTGGAGCTATAGCACTCATCCGAGAGTCTTTGTTAGCGTTAATTGTCTGCGTTTCGACACACCACGGCCACCGAGGAGGGTAGAATCGGTCCTCACTCAATGTAATCGTGAGTGTTAGTGCTTGTGATTGGTGTAGTATAGTGATATTGTATTTCGAAAATATGCGATTATCCTTCGAATAGCAATGTATGCGATATAGTTACATTATGATCCGAATCTCTGGTGCTAGGCGTAACGAGTATATCGAGTAGTAACAATCGCACGAAAGTGCGGGTTGTTACAATAAGGTTCCAAGTTCTAAAGTGCAGTATGGAGTTTCTTTAAGTGTTAAACAGCCTCCGGTTAAGGCTGGGAATGGTTGGGGTAAGCTTTCTTTGTGTGGGATCGAGTGTAAAGGTTGATATTATTATGTGTTGCAGGCGTGTGTTGAACACTCTCGTGGTGAAGTCAGAAACTGCCTTCTAGCTGAGACCAGGGCCAATGCATTCCCAATAGCCAAAGATCCTGTCTTTGGATCAATTGGTAACGATTTGGTTCGTAACACAACGTTAAAATGCCATTTTCGTCCCTGAGGTTTGACCACTTTTGCGACTTTCGTTCAAAGGTTTGCTTTTCCGCATCTGGATCCAAAATGTTTGCTTTTCCGCATCTTGTCATTTTCATCCGAGTCATTAACTTCATCCCCTTTTTAATGTTTATAAGAAAAGTCATAACTTGAAAGTCAACAGAGGGTGGATCTTTATTTCTTAATAGTGTTTTTTATTTAAATAAAAAAATGTTTGAAAAGACGGAAATACCCCTCATTTAACGGAGAAAAATGAAAGGAGTTAACGAGTCGGATGAAAATGGCAAGATTTCAAACGTTTGGATCCAAATGCGGAAAAACAAACCTTTAGACGAAGGTCGCAAAAGTAGCCAAACCTCAGGGACGAAAATGGCATTTTACTTTTATTCTAATAATATGTTTTTGTAATTGTGATAGTGCA
This sequence comes from Helianthus tuberosus, assembly GCA_030545235.1. Lineage (NCBI taxonomy): Eukaryota > Viridiplantae > Streptophyta > Magnoliopsida > Asterales > Asteraceae > Helianthus > Helianthus tuberosus. The sequence goes on from CM060403.1 coordinate 17,223,460, forward strand.
TTAGTTATTCTAATTTCTTTTTAAAAAATGAGTAGAAAACTGTTTGCGGCTCGAATTGGCCCGGCCTTTTGATCCGTATTAAATACAACCATTTCAACCCAAACCTGCTTTGACTATGCAAGACCCTCTTTAACTTCCCATGATTTTAGATTTGTGTTATTCTCGAAGTAATTACGTTCTAATCTCTATTTATTTCAATTTTTAAATCATTGTTGAAGGTCACTCTGCAAAAAATGGTCAAAATCCTAACCCCGAGGGGAGTGGAACTCCTCTGCAATCTCCAAGACAAGAGAATCACGATAGTACAGACGAGGCTGACGATGACGACGACCAATATTAGAAAAAGAGGTGATAAGATTGGAGGAAGTCCATCCTTTAATATTATTGGTACCGCTAAGTTGCTAATATTCAGTAATTTTTTATTATGATTACGCGAACAGATTTCGGTACCCTTGATATAACTCCAATAGTTAAGCCTATTCGTGAGCCACGTGTAGTCATCCAAACTACTAGTAAGGTTGATATACTGGATGATGGATATCGTTGGCGTAAGTATGGCCAGAAAGTTGTGCGGGGCAATCCTAATCCTAGGTATGTATTCATTTCATAATTAAATAAATATAATACAAAAAAGTTGACAACAGCTGCTGATTTTTTACGCAGCGTCTCTCAGCTGTATATAGTGCCTTTTATTCGCCATGAGGAACAGGTAACCAATCTTATATAGCCAAGTAACCTCCTTTAATACTTACTGAGTTCAACAGGTATCTGTAGCCTCAACTCAAGGATCAAAAAAGTTGACTACGGCTGCTGACTTAAGTCAAGGACCTAAAGTTTCCCAAGTCACTTTGCCATGTGATTCTCGCGGAGCCATTGACTTCAGTAACTACCCTTTTAGAGTAAGTTTTATGTTTTTGAAAGTTGGATTGTTTTTATAACTGAAACTTTCCTGATACAATTGACATCTGGAAAAAGAAAGTGTTGGGTTGATATAGTTTTTATTGTATTTACAGCTGTTTGTGGCTGATCTTCGAGACAAGATGAGTAATATAAGCATCTACGGTGTGGTTACAGATATTAAATAACCAAATGTCAATTGTATTTGAGCTGCTCTGATCAAACTGGATACACGTTAGCATTTTATTAGCGTTTTTGATGTTTTGAGGATCTGATGATGAAATTATTACTTTTTTATAGAATATAATTTTTATATTTAATTTTTAATTCCGCGTCAAGGCGGACGCCTCGTGAGGCGAAGGGAAAACGCCTCGAGTCACGATTCCCGACTTTTAAACCTTCGCTTCTACTCCGTTTAGTTTTGGTTTCTACAATTTTTACAAATCAAGTTACTTATAAAGATATGTAACTAAATGCAAATAATTTAAATGATATATTATAATGTGTTTTTTAGTATTTGATTTGGATCGTTCTTAAACATACCTGTGTATTCACACGGGTGTTACAACTAGTCTTTATAAAAGAACTGAATGAGCAAGAGTTCGTATTTGTACATTTATGTTTAACTAAATAAAATAGACGAGGGGAAACATATAATATAACCAAATATATATATTTTCTTGGTGACTCCGTGTTAAAGAACACAAGTTGTATAAGTGTAGGTTCATCGAAGATGGTAAACAAACATAAAATCACATACATAACAATATAAAATAATTGAAAAATATATCATTAAAACTATTCAATTTAAAAGTTTGATAATATTCATCTTTTATATGAGACTAAACTACTATTTTGGTCCTTGAGGTTTGGGCAGTTTTACAACTTTAGTCCAAATCTCAAACCTTTTGCATCTGGGTTCCTGTGGTTTCAGTTTTATTGTCATTTTGGTCCAAAAATGAAATTAGCTTATATTTCTGAAATTTAATCCTGATGTTTTGTCATTTTCCTCAGAGGTAAATTGGTCATTATGATTTTATTATAACTCATTATTAATGAAAATAATTAAACTAAACAAAAGCTTTGACCATATAAAAGCACAGAGAACCTACTCCATCTTCCTCAAATACATACAGCCAACAACCACCACCATCACCCAACCTCCGGCAGCCAGGAGCATCACCACCATATTCCATCAACTCAAACCCACCATATTCCATCAACTCAAACCCAGCAAAATCTTGAAAGGGTTTCAATGGCTGTTGAAATCGGGCGAAGGGGAACTATAACGATGGACAGTAGTGGTGGGTTTCAATCGGAATAGATCATTGTTGAGAGGAGAGAACGAGAGAAGAACATACCTGACGGAGACGATGAATGATGGTGGTGAAGTGTTTCAGAGGTGTGCGGCGAGGGTTGGTGGTGTGTGGTGGTTCCCAAATGGTGATGGTGGCGAACGATGGGTGAAAGGGTGACGAGTGAGATGAGCGGCAGTGGTTCAGCTAGGGTGATGCGGCGAAGCTGATGGTGTTATTAGGGTTGTCGATTCGGAGTGAAGATGGAAGATGGAGGATGGTGTTTGGTGATGGAGAACGTTAGGTAGGGGTGGGGTGGATAAGGGTTCCGGTTGGAAAGGGTGGTGCTGCGACGATGATGTGTGGTGGTGGTCGGTTGTTGACTGTATACATTTGGGGAAGATGGTGGTGATGCTCCTGGCTGCCGGAGGTTAGGTGGTGGTGGTTGTTGGTTGTATGCATTTGAGGAAGATGAAGTAGGTTCCTTGTGCTTTTATATGGTCAAAGCTTTTATTTAGTTTAATTATTTTAATTAATAATGAGTTATAATAAAATTATAATGACCAATTTACCACTGAGGAAAATGACAAAACATCAGGATTAAATTTGAGGAATATGAGTTGATTTCATTTTTGGACCAAAATGGCAACAAAACTGAAACCACAAGGACTCAGATGCAAAAGGTTTGAGATTTGGAATAAAGTGGCAAAACTGCCCAAACCTCAGGGACCAAAATGACAGTTTACTCTTTATATGATTGTCCGTAGTTAGGGAAGGATCCACTAAAAAGTGGATTTTGCCTATATATACTAAGAAGGACTGTGATTATGACATATAGCACTCCTTATAAGCAGAAAGGAAGGTCATTTTGGTATTAAAACATTTTGATCCTTATAAGTAGTACTGTGAAAATGACACGTGACACCCATTTTGTTTTCTAAAAAATACAACAAAAAAATCTAGTACAAAAAATTTAGCCCAAAAAATATAGCACAAAAAAATATGGCACAGAAAATCGAGTACAAAAAAATATAACACAAAAAAAAATATGAGTTAATTACATAGTTAGTCCCTGTGGTTTGCACAAATTAATATACTTAGGTACTAATAGTTTAAAATCACATTCTAGGGCATTAACTTTTCATTTTGTAACGTTTGGAAGTATTAACTTCTATGGTATTAACATAGTTAGTCCCTACAAATAACGTTTGGGTATTAACATAGTTAGTCCCTACAAATAACATACTTGGGTACTAATAGAATGTGATTTTAAACCTACAAATAACGTTAATACCTCCAAACGTTACAAAATGAAAAGTTAATACCCTAGAATGTGATTTTAAACTATTAGTACCTAAGTATGTTACTTTGTGCAAACCACTGGGACAAACTAGAATGTGATTTTAAACTATTAGTACCGAAGTATAAAATTAAAATCCAACACAAAAAAATCAGAAAAAAATTAAGACAAAATTTCAACATAAAAATGTAGTACAAAAATATAGCACAAAAAATGTTATACAATATAGAAATACAACACATTTATGTGAGTTTTTTTTAGTCGTCTAATTTTATATAGCAATATGGTGTCACAACCCCAAAATCCACAAGCGGAGTATCACCGCAGGAGGCGTGACTGACCAGGATCCAGCCACCAATCATATTGAACCATAATTAATTAAGTAAATAAAAGTCCAACCAAACAATATAATTGGTGTCAATCAATTCAACAAAGTTCTAGTTAATAGCGGAAGCATAAAGTTCAAAACCCAAAGCGTAAGTTTTAAAATTCATAAGTTTAACATGGAACTCAACAGTCCATGTCCCACAACGACCTCGTCCTCCTGTGCAAGCTCCATCTAGCACCTAACGACCTGCAAGGCATATAGTAACGAATCAATAACAAAGTTGAGCGAGTTCACAGTTGGGTGTTGGTTTTAAGTTGTTTCAAAAACATAAGTTTCTTTTAGCTGGCTTACTGGCCGTGGGGGTTAGCCCATAGTTTAAAACATAGTCATTATTTTCCTTTTTACTCTGGCTCTCAGCCGTGGGGGCTCCCCCATGAATATCCCACTGGACCCGTTACCATATCGACTACTGACTGAAGTAAGTTGGGTGCCCAAAGTCAATGTCTATCATCATTGACGTACCCAGATCCATTAGTCCACTCCCGTCCTCTGCGACACGGTGTGAGGCATGTCAAACCTAATAGCACTATTTAACTAATGACCCGTTCGCCATTGGCCCGGCGATTAAGTCGATATAAAAATGAGGGACTTAATGATAGAGTTTTTGTCTAGTGTCAATGTTGTCACCCTTCAGTTAAGAGGGTGGAGGTACGTGTCCCATACAAGGAGATCACGCATGTTCCAATGTTGTCACCCTTCAATTAGGAGGGTGGAGGTACGTATTCTACCCAAGGGGAATACGCAGGTTTCCTTTCAATCAATTACCCATTCCCAACCACCGGGAATCCATTGCCTTGTAGAAAGTGTGAACTCACCTTAGGTTAGCTCGGCAGGTAGGCAAAAGGTCAATCAAGCTGTTTGTGGTCAACCACGTCCTAACATGGTTACCATACAAGTCAGGTCTAGGTTCAAGTAATGCACGTATGTTTACACATAAAGTAGCAAGTTACGTACACACAACGATCATAGCATACACATATAAACATGTTAACAATATCAATCAAGTATACACATAAGCCCAAATTGTGTGAGTCAAGTGATTGGGCCGGTAAGATTGTGCGAGCCCAATCTTCTTGTGCGATTCAGCAGGTGAAACCCAATAAAGGCCCGGCTCCAACGTGTTGTGCGGTCAGCACAACCTTGTGCGATCCACAACATGTTGTGCGATCCAAACCACGCCCCGGCCCAACAAACATGCAACCCAACATCTTGTGCGGCCCAAATGACATTAACCGTTTTATGTTTTGTGCGGCCCAACATGTTGTGCGATCCTGCAATAGTGAGTTGTACACAGTGTTTTAACAGTTGTACCCTAACATATTTTGATACATATTGTCACACCCCAACCGATGGCGGAATCATCGGGGCGCGGCACTGAGCGAAACAGATTGTCCAGAAGTTTCCATAACAACTATCATTACCATTCAATTTAAGTTAACATGTCCCATACCATGTCTCAAATAGCAACCAAGTTATTACAGACAAAAACTAAACAAATATTCTGTTCCGACAACTCAGATTTAAACATAACAATTTATTTGTTGGTTTCTAGGACTCCAGTTCCTAGCTTCAAGTTCATCACAGCACAAAGAGCATAAAAGCAACCTAAGCACCTGTCACATACGTTAAAATAAAGTCAATACATATAATGTAAAGGTGAGCATACAAGTTTGATAATAGCATATAGAGTTCGAATTCGTTTACGCATAACCAGCACGTACACATAGTGAAATGAAGCACGTTAGTTATCGACATAGATCCATCGATACCAATGACTGCGGGTTGACTGCCCGAGGCAGTTCGCAATACATGATTACCACCGTAATCCATGCAAGTAAAAGATCCTTAACAACCCCCGTGTGAACGGGTGCTGAGTCCAAACTATAGTACTATCGTTGCTAAGGCAGGTAGACAGCATTCCATGTGTAAACATAACAAACAAGCATTCATAAGCCACGTATAACATGCATTAATGGTTTAGCGTTAGAAATAGCTTGAGTAGTGTGATAGTTGTAGTTTGAATATTCGTAACGTATGTAACACCCAAAAGTGCTAAAGCAAAAAGGGTTCGAGTATACTCACAGCGATTATGGATTGAAGGGAGCGCTTTTCAGCGAGTACGGTTAGCCTGAATAGATTCGATAACGTAATGATAAGTGGCGCGTAAAACAGTACAAAGTGAGAGTGGGTAGGATAACTGATCGTGCGGATCAACTATCCGTGAGAGGAAGTTATCCGTGCGAGTGAACTATCCGTGCGGATGGTAATCCGTGCGGATGGTGACCCATCCGGATAAACTATCCGTGCGAGTGAGCTGTCCGTGCGGATGGTAATCCGTGCGGATTAGTCGCTCGTGCGGATTGCTTATCCGTACGGACAAGTTGTTCATGCGGATAAACGTTCGAGTGGATTGTTTCTTCCTAAGGATGTGTTTGTGTATGATGGCTTGTGCTTTGAAGTTTTCGTTGTAGCATTTAGAAAACATTTAAGTATCTCTACCTTTCAAGCCGGTCGCGCGGATAACAATCCGTCCGGATGGTGATCCGTGCGGACACGCCTCTGAGGCTGAGTCACTTGATGAAGTTTGGGGAATCTGTCCGGATGGTAATCCGTACGGAAAGTAGTAATCCGTCCGGGTAGCTGTTCGTGCGGACAAGACAATCCGTCCGGATAGTCTGTCCGTGCGGACAACTGGTCCGTGCGGATGAACTTGGTTTGAATGTATTCAAGGTCTTAGTATCTCATGATCTGAAGAGTAATCCATTCAGAGGTCGTTCGTCCGGATTGCTCATTCGTCGATACTCAAACCTCGTTTTGAATGTGGGTCCCAATGTGTAGTTCGTCCGGGTGACAACCGTCCGGATCGTCTGTCCGTGCGGACAGCTTGTCCGTGCGGACAGCTGGGCCGTGCGGACAGTCTCTCGTCTGGTTGTTCCGTTCGTCTACTCTTGGTTTCTGTTGTCGTTTATCGAGACGTTCTGATTACGTGGCAACCACTTGGAATCGTATTCTTACTCGCATGACTAAGCCGGCCAGGAACCACCCTAACTCGACTTGTCGGCGGCTCAGAACGGTCGTTCCGGTTCATCTCGTAATCAGGTGTCCCGCGGGTAGGATTCCAGATCTAGGACTAGTGCATCACTATTATCGAGTAGAGACTAGAACCGATCAGATTCGTACCGATCTTAAGGGTAAAAGAAGGAGAGAACTTAGGTTTATTTCTTTCAACTCTTTTATCCTTAGAAAAGTCTAGATTTAGGTGAAGTTGTTGTGAAATCTAGTGGAAACCGTTCAGATCTGAGTTATTCTTGGTGGAATGAGGTCAAGCTTGAAGTTCATAAGAACTTCATGGTGACGTCACCCGAGAATACCTCAAATCTTGATGGTTTTACGGTTGAAAGTTGAGATTTGAAAGATGGAAAGGTGTAGAATTGTGTAGTGATCAAGAATGTACAAGAATTAGGGCAAGATCTTACCTGGATTGAGAGAAATCTGAGAAAAGGTGAAGAATGCGTGCGGTTCGGACGTCACTTGCCAAAAGTGGAAAGGTTGGAGAGTGACCCGTGTATTTATAGGATGCTAAAAGGGGAAAGGGGTAATCCGTGCGGATAGCACGTACCCGGATAGGTTATCCGTCCGGATTGGCAATCTGTGCGGATTGGCAATCCGTGCGGATGTCGCCAGATTTGGTGCGTTCGGTGCGATGACGCTTCGGCTTCGATTGCGAACGATTCGATTAGGTTTCCTAGTCAAATTACTTTTAGTCCCAACTACTTTGTATACGACATGGTTTGATCGGGATTCAGATTCGGGTTCGATTGTATTCGAGTTAGACTTCGAGTTTCGATTGAGTTCGCTTGATTATCACAACATAACATAAAATAAACACGCACAGGTAACACGTAAGGCACACACACACGTATAAACAACAAGTAAAATACACAGTTCGAGTTACGGTTCGATGTCGATTTGATTAGCATAGCTTGATTCTCGGTTGATTAACTTTATCGCATTGTTACTGCCTATGATTCACAGTCGTAGGTCGATTGAAATACGATTAACACGAGTCGATTATTGCAATGTACGACACTTACTCCACATAATATAATTAAAATAAAAACATTTCTACGAGTCGAGTCGCGCGAAATCGATCGTTGACTTTGGCCTTGACTTTGACTTCCTCTCGTGAAAACACGGGGTGTTACACATATTAAGTGGATACGGCTCGGCTCGGTTCAACTCGGCTACGAAGTGAAAGCCGTAGTCAAGACATCCTCCTGTCTTGACTCGGTATGCTACTCACTTTGTATCGTTTGATGTACATGTAACTGCGTGTGTGCGGTATACATGTTCATTTATAATTATGTTTGTCTGTTGATTATATGTTTGTTGTTTGGCCCATTTATTTGAAGCCCAATATAAGAAGTCTGAGCCCAAGCCTTAATGGGACGAAATCAAGAGATGAAGCCCAACTGATGATGGACGAAATCAGGTGATGGACGAAATCACATGTGATTTCATCAAGATGTGTGTAACATTCCTATTTTTATATAAGAATTATAGGTTTGGTTAAATTTATTAACCACTAGTAACTAATAACTAGTTTATTTTTAATATAAATATTCAACCCAAATAGTTTTAAACACTATTTTATATAGTTGATTGAAATATTATATTAATTAATTGGCCTGTATATAGGTGACATTTCTAAATAAAATAAAAGTATATAAAAACTTATATTATTAGACGGGTAGATTACGGGTAAGTTGACTGTAAGAAATATTAAGTACCTAGACGGGCACAGGAACCGTTTAATAATTAAACTATAAAAATACATTATATTTGAACCTACTCTGACGGGCCCAGGAACCGTTTAATAATTAAACTATAAAAATACATTATATTTAAACCTACTCTGTTTTTAATGAAACTTGGTTCAAAATGTAGACAAAAATATTCTCGTTCTAATGATATATTCATTATTTTATAAAACATCATATTTTAGAAGTTATACACGCTAAATGAGTAAAATAGTTAAATTAATAATATAATAAAAATGAAATCCCACAAATTTGGAGGAGCATATTTCGTGTTCCTTTCCAAATTTCGTGTCCTATTTTCTTTTTTTATATATAATAAATAAATAAATCAAAGTAATGGAATTCAAAGAAATGAGTCTTGTATGTACGTGTCATCAAAATAAGTAGTAAGGAATAAAATAATAATTAAAATTTTAAAACTCTACAAATGAAAGGGTGGACACAACATACGTGTCTCAACATAAGGCTACGTGTAAGTCTCCAAAAATCTTGGAGATATTATAAATATGGACAGAACGTTGGCCAATTTCTTTTCATTCTCTAGAGCCCCTCTCCACTGTCCTATAAACTTATATTTTCTTTAAGTATTATACCAATAATACTTTAAAGGCTTGCCCCGTTTTAAGTATTTTAACTTCCGATCACCGCTACCCTTTCCGATTGATCTGAGCCCCATAACACATGTCAAGGCTCTGCCTGACTAAGTTCGTTGGGGTTCTGTCTTGTGACATAGGGATAAGGTTGAATTAGGGGTACTATACTTAACACGAGTGCATTATATATTTTAATAGCTCAGAAGTTATACCCAAATTTCTACCAGGAGGTTTTCTAATTAAACCCTAAAGTTACAAAGTGGGTCCATTCTCTTTTCTCACCATTTTATTCTGTAAACAACTCTCATCAAAAGTCCTATCTATTATTTTATTTGCCCAATAGGAAACCCTAATTGAGACCCCCAAGTAATTCTGCATAACCCCTAAAAATTTCAGAACAATCAGGATCAGGGCCCCTAAAACTCAGGGGGGGGGGGGGGCATTTCCCATTCGATATTATCATCACAGTTTTATGTGGAAATCGAATTTTGAAGAACCGTCAACTCAGATAAGCTAGTTAGGGACGTGGCTACCCTATGCTAAAAGGGTCCCCATCGCGTGGCGCGACAGGGTGTCGCGTGGCGCGACCGCGCTGTTTTCCAGATATAAATAGAAGGGTGTGGGACTTGATTTCTGGCATTCGTTCGACGTTAAAATTCGCTTTAAACCTCGAGATATCGTCTGATTACTACAAAACAGACACAATCACAAAACGCTGCCACAATAACAGGATAATAACTCGATCGCTGCTACGATTCAATATCCGATCGATTGAAACTATCCGACAGGATGTTTAAATGTTATACTTTGTCATTAGTCGTGAATCCGACAGGATGTTTGAGTGCCACCCAAACTCGGGGTAGACTCTGTCATTCGTTGCGAATCCGATAGATGTTTAAGTATTGCACTTTATTATTCGTCGTGAGGGTTTTAATCTCGTGAGCTTATCGTAAAAGTTGTATTCAGTTACTAACCTAGTTTTCGTATACGTTATTATTTGAATTAGGTTACAAGGCTAATCAGTAGGCTAAACTCTGCCCGTATAAATCTGCAATGTGAGTCATTCTCTTTTTATCAAATTGCTATATTAAACCCTAAATATTTTTAAGGTTACAATTACAGGGATTAAGTCTTTGTAATCTCCATATTACAGCCGGTATGTGGGGTTTTGTATACAATACTTGATAACCGTCACCATTGGACAACGGGTTAGCCAAGGGGTGATATGACCATAATCACAGACACCATTGGACAACGAGATAGCCAATAGGTGGTCGAGTGATAAATACCGTGGGTAGATGGTTGATATGTATAAACATTGTAATCACTCTTAATACTGTAAATTATAACAATGCGTTGTTTTTAGTAAAAAGAATGATTCACCAGTATTTCCTGCTGACAAAACCTTTTTAAAACGCATTTCAGGTAATTACAGTAGATTGGAGTAAGAGTTGGATACGGCACTGAAAGGCTTCAAGAAGTGACTTAATTTTTATTAATTAAATCAAATTAAGAAATATTGTTTTATGTAATTGGGTTTATCCCTTATTAAAGCTACCTTTGTAAAACATGGGTTTATCCCATCTATTTAATAAATAAAATCCGGTGTTTTCTAAACTCTGATATTTTTCCTAACTCACGATCCTGATGAAATTTCCGCTGAAATGCTTTCACAATAACCACCGGTACCACTTTGCTGCTCGCGACTCTCGATTCCATCCAGGGTGGGGTCGGGGGGTCGTGACAGAAGGTGGTATCAGAGCCAGTGATTTAAGCCTATAGGTGTTGTGATAATAATACCTAAGTGTATATAAAAGAGTTAGGAGATTGCTATTAACTGGTAGCACACATGATAGCATTTAGACTTGAACTTAAGAAAAGATGCCTTAGTATCAGCTTCGAGATAAGCTAAATACTTGTGTAAATAAAGTGTGATGGGTTTTGGTATGCCTTGAAAATGATAACTAGAACGTTGCAAGTATAATAAATAAGCAATAACACTTGACCACTATTAGTTCTTATTTATTAGTACTACTTTGTTCTAGAATATGATCTGTCATGTGAAAACTAATTTGCTTAGTCTTTGTTGAAAGTCATAATGCACTTTCCAAATCATGATTTAAGAACAAAATTACTATTTATGGGAAATATAAATTTCTTCTCCGACAAGACTGGGTATGGTGTAGCAGACTCTCCAGCTTGTCCGGATATAATAAGGGTTACCTCTCCGGCGAGAACCGGATAAGACGGGGTATATAATATGTCAAACAAGTGACAAGATTTCACTAAATAGTATCATGACCTGATATCTGACTTGTTTTTGGAAATATGAATCTGTTAAATACATTGACCTTATAGAGGGTATGTATATTACAGCATGTGAAATATATGATTATATAGATATATATATATCTATAAGGAATTCCAAAAGTCAATTAAGAATAAATCACAAACATATGTGTCAATAATAAAATTTAATTTTCTTTATAAAAAATCTCTTGCATATATCTATAATTCCGATATCAAACATTATTCCGTTTGATCATCTACCTTGTAACTTGTGCGACAATATAAACAATGGAAACCCTTTAAGTTGATACGCCATCAAAAGTATAAGAATTTCCAATACGCAAGTACGAAGCAAGTAAAGTTGTGCTAGTGCACAAGAAAACACATGAAACTTAAAATTATACGACCATAGACGTCAAAGTATATCACACACGACTTTCAAGACAAGACCTTTGGAAAATATGATTGGGCACGACAACAACAATGCTAATCCCGGCAGTGGGAGAAACTTACATAAGTAATTACCTAATTTACAATATAGTATTACTATATTTAAAAAAAAATTCTTGTTAAACCATTAAGATGAAGAATTTATATTGAGGTATACTCTCATTTAAGTTTATGTTTAGTTATTTATTATTGGTAATTAATATTAGTTTTATTATTAGTAATAATATATTAATAGTAGTAATGTTAGTATTATTTTTAGGTACTAGGGTTATTGTCAGGGGCAGGTATTGGGTAGCCTAGCCTTAGTTAGGCATGGACTGATCACCCATGCTTAAACAAGGCAACACTAACCAATATCCAACCATGATAATGACTAGTTAATGTATATAAATTAAGTCATCATACTTATTTAGTAAATTTTAATTATATGTAAAAATATTTTTATGTATATATATAAATATATATACTTTGTACTGTAAGACATATTTTCATAAAACAATACAAGAATTAGAGGGACGAATAAAATTATCTAAATAATTGTCTAAGTATTCATGGACAAGACATTTTATACTTATAAGTAATTGTTCATCTTGTTTAATATTACACAACTATTAAATACATATAGAAGTATTATGTATCAAGATCGACAAAAGAGTTATGCAAATCAGAGACGTAAACCCTTAGAGTTTTCATTAAAAGCTTTCAGTTGATTACACGTTGAATTTGTTCGATCGCCATAATTATAGAACTATTTCAATCATTACGACACCTTGCGATATCAGTATAAACTTATAGCTTGGGCTAATCACAATTATTCGAATCATTCAAAACCACATCTATCTTTCAACTCATCATATAAAAAAAAATCGTCTTAATGCAATTATGTATTAAGACAATAATACACTAACTCTATTGTCTTTTTGTGTATCCTTGCAATTCACTCATCTCAGCACATTGATTTTCTCATATCATAATTCAATATTTGACAAATCATTTTCATGCTTTTATTTCATTTTGAACCTGTCGATTCTAAGTCTTCCTCAATTGCCAATCAAAGTAAGCTTTCTTTTGACAAAGAATTTTATTGATTCTAAAAGTCCTTCACATTCATTTTAAAAATCTATTGATCATATATCTTTTGGCTTGAACTTAGTCACCTTGGAAATTATATCATTTCATCCGTTTGTCATCAATTTCTTGAACTAATTCAGTTGAACCATTGAATCCTACTTATTGTACAACTAGTATTCACAAAATTTGATTCTGTGTCATCTACCTTAATATTGTTTTTATTGACTAAAATATGACATAAAGAAATATCGTAACCCAAATCTCGAGGACGAGATTTAAAACAAGGTAGGGAGGATGTAACATTCATATTTTTATATAAGAATTATAGGTTTGGTTAAATTTATTAACCACTAGTAACTAGTTTATTTTTAATATAAATATTCAACCCAAATAGTTTTAAACACTATTTTATATAGTTGATTGAAATATTATATTAATTAATTGACCTGTATATAGGTGACCTTTCTAAATAAAATAAAAGTATATAAAAACTAATATTATTAGACGGGTAGATTACGGGTAAGTTGACTGTAAGAAATATTAAGTACCTAGACGGGCCCAGGAACCGTTTAATAATTAAACTATAAAAATACATTATATTTGAACCTACTCTGTTTTTAATGAAACTTGGTTCAAAATGTAGACAAAAATATTCTCGTTCTAATGATATATTCATTATTTTATAAAACATCATATTTTAGAAGTTATACACGCCAAATGAGTAAAGTAGTTAAATTAATAATAATAATAATATAATAAAAATGAAATCCCACAAATTTGGAGGAATACATTTCGTGTTCCTTTCCAAATTTCGTGTCCTATTTTCTTTTTTTATATATAATAAATAAATCAAAGTAATGGAATTCAAAGAAATGACTCTTGTATGTACGTGTCATCAAAATAAGTAGTGAGGAATAAAATAATAATTAAAAATTTAAAACTCTACAAATGAAAGGGTGGACGCAACATACGTGTCTCAACATAAGGCTACGTGTAAGTCTCCAAAAATCTTGGAGATAGTATAAATATGGACAGAACGTTGGCCAATTTCTTTTCATTCTCTAGAGCCCCTCTCCACTGTCCTATAAACTTATATTTTCTTTAAGTATTATACCAATAACACTTTAAAGGCTTGCCCCGTTTTAAGTATTTTAACTCCCGATCACCGCTATCCTTTCCGATTGATCTGAGCCCCATAACACATGTCAAGGCTCTGCCTGACTAAGTTCGTTGGGGTTCTGTCTCGTGACATAGGGATAAGGTTGAATTAGGGGTACTATACTTAACACGAGTGCATTATATATTTTAATAGCTCAGAAGTTATACCCAAATTTCTACCAGGAGGTTTTCTAATTGAACCCTAAAGTTACAAAGTGGGTCCATTCTCTTTTCTCACCATTTTATTCTGTACACAACTCTCATCAAAAGTCCTATCTATTATTTTATTTTCCCAATAGGAAACCCTAATTGAGACCCTCAAGTAATTCTGCATAACCCCTAAAAATTTCAGAACAATCAGAATCAAGATCAGGGCCCCTAAAACTCGGGGGGGGGGGGGGGGCATTTCCCATTCGATATTATCATCACAGTTTTATGTGGAAATCGAATTTTGAAGAACCGTCAACTCAGATAAGCTAGTTAGGGACGTGGCTACCCTATGCTAAAAGGGTCTCCGTCGCGTGGCGCGACCGCGCTGTTTTTCAGATATAAATAGAAGGGTGTGGGACTTGATTTCTGGCATTCGTTCGACGTTAAAATTCGCTTTATACCTCGAGATATCGTCTGATTACTACAAAACACACACAATCACGAAACGCTGCCACAATAACAGGATAATAACTCGATCGCTGCTACGATTCAATATCCGATCGATTGAAACTATCCGACAGAATGTTTAAATGCTATACTTTGTCATTAGTCGTGAATCCGACAGGATGTTTGAGTGCCACCCAAACTCGGGGTAGACTCTGTCATTCGTTGCGAATCCGATAGATGTTTAAGTATTGCACTTTATTATTCGTCGTGAGGGTTTTAATCTCGTGAGCTTATCGTAAAAGTTGTATTCAGTTACTAACCTAGTTTTCGTATACGTTATTATTTGAATTAGGTTACAAGGCTAATCAGTAGGCTAAACTCTACCCGTATAAATCTGCAATGTGAGTCATTCTCTTTTTATCAAATTGCTTTATAAAACCCTAAATATTTGTAAGGTTATAATTACAGGGATTAAGTCTTTGTAATCTCCATATTACAGCCGGTATGTGGGGTTTTGTATACAATACTTGATAACCGTCACCATTGGACAATGAGTTAGCCAAGGGGTGATATGACCATAATCACAGACACCATTGGACAACGAGATAGCCAATAGGTGGTCGAGTGATAAATACCGTGGGTAGATGGTTGATATGTATAAACATTGTAATCGCTCTTAATACTGTAAATTATAACAATGCGTTGTTTTTAGTAAAAAGAATGATTCACCAGTATTTCCTGCTGACAAAACCTTTTTAAAACGCCTTTCAGGTAATTACAGTAGATTGGAGTAAGAGTTGGATACGGCACTGAAAGGCTTCAAGAAGTGGCTTAATTTTTATTAATTAAATCAAATTAAGAAATATTGTTTTATGTAATTGGGTTTATCCCTTATTAAAGCTACCTTTGTAAAACATGGGTTTATCCCATCTATTTAATAAATAAAATCCGGTGTTTTCTAAACTTTGATATTTTTCCTAACTCACGGTCCTGATGAAATTTCCGCTGAAATGCTTTCACAATAACCACCGGTACCACTTTACTGCTCGCAACTCTCAATTCCATCCAGGGTGGGGTCGGGGGTCGTGACAATGTGCCACAGCGAAATCCCCTTGTACAACGAAAACACCTTATTACGAAATCCCTTGGATTTCATCGAGACCCGGGATTTCGTCAATGGGTTTTCGTCAAGAACTGGTTTTCGTCGATCATGATACTATATAAGCACAGACATTAGACAGAAACACTGAGGGAAGTCTGAATAGATTTCGGAGCGAACACTGTAAACACACACACACTGAGAGTTTATGAGAGCATCTTGTAAACATTGTTTCATAACCGTTTCATACGCATTATTACAATGGAGTGTTAATCGTTGAATCTTTGTGTTCGTGTTCGTAACTTGGTTTAACTTACCCGTTTGGATTCCGCACTCTCGGGTTTGTCGGAAAACAGGGAATAGTGGTTACTCGATCCTCTGGGTGGACCTACAATTGGTATCAGAGCATTGGCTCGATTCCTTGTTAAAACCAAGTAGATTTTCATGTGTTTCCAGATTTGTTCTTGATTTTTGAAACAGAAAGTTTATATTTTCAGAAAAATCAGGTTTAAAGCCTTGTTAAAGCCTTTGAAGATCCTTTCCGAGAATGAATGAACCATCAAGAGATGGAGAACGAGATTACGAACCTCACGAGCAACATCCAAGGGGGAGTAAATCCAAATTTGAAAATTCAAAAACATCGAAAATTTTCAAAACCCAAAAACAATAGAAAACCAAAAATGAGTTTCCTGGCGAGCAAAAGGGAAAATAATAGTACATCAGTGGTCTGTTGAAAACTCTCTTTAAACTGAAATGCAAAATGAAAAATGTTAAGCAGTTCTATATAAGATGTATCGGTAGGCTCACAATCATCTTAAAGTGTGCAGGGTGATATAAACTTAAATCGACTGAAGACCAGGTGGGAATCATTCATTGGCATATGGTCTTAGTACCGAAATTTTGTTTGAGAGATTGCCGAGGTTCTGAGATATGTGGTCTTTATGCTGTTTATCATCTGGGTATCATGGTTGTTTCTTTTACCGAAATGTAACGGAGACGAAGTCTAGATCTTCCATACGGGAATGTGTCGTGATATGGATGAACACCGGTCGGTAAGTATAAATCATACCTTAACGTATCCCCTCGCCATGATTACATCTGATAAGTTGAGCTTATGTGGATAACTGTCACACCCCCAAAAATCCACTCTCGGAGTACTACCGCTTGGAGGCGTGACATGACCAGGATCAAGCCACCAATCATATTGAACATAAGTATAAAGTAAAAGTCATTCATCAATACGATAGGTGTTTACAAAACCAAATATAAACAAGTGTGTAGCGGAAGCATTACTGTAAAACCCATCATAAGTTTAAGTACAAAAAGTTATAATGTTTGAAAACACATTCACGATCCATGTCCACAACGACTGTGCCTCCCGTGCAAGCTCCAAAAGTACCTATGGTCCTGCAAGGCATGTAACAGAGAGTCAACAACTAGTTGAGCGAGTTCACAGTTGGTTATTTAGTTATAATGTTCATTTCGTAAATCGTATGTTCGATTAGTAATCATGTATCGTATGTAATAGCATCGCGGCCCTCAAGGCATGTTTGCGAAGTTTAGTGGGGGTTTCCCATGTTTTATAGACTAGTTATATTTGTATCGCGGCCCTCCAGGCATGTTTACGAAGATTAAAGTATAGTTCGCGGCCATTCCAGGCATGTTTGCGAAGATCGTTCTAGTATAGTTCGCGGCCATTCCAGGCATGTTTGCGAAGATCGTTCTAGTATAGTTCGCGGCCATTCCAGGCATGTTTGCGAAGATCGTTCTAGTATAGTTCGCGGCCATTCCAGGCATGTTTGCGAAGATCGTTCTAGTATAGTTCGCGGCCATTCCAGGCATGTTTGCGAAGATCGTTCTAGTATAGTTCGCGGCCATTCCAGGCATGTTTGCGAAGAGAAGTATGTGTATCACTAGTTTAGTAGTATGTATATATACCATTGACCTTCCACCCCCGAGGCCTATGGTATGTAATTCCGATAACTATTCAACATAAAAAAAATCAATCAACCCATTCCCAACCCCGGGAATCCCATGCCTTGGTAGAAGTGTGAACTCACCTTGTTTCGCTCGGTATGCTAAGTATGTGCTCACGGTTAATCAATCACGTCCTAAGGTATGCACGTATACATAATCAGTTTGTATTAAAGTTGTTTGTGCGTAAACATAATCATCATGAACATCGCATCAATCACAATACACGTATTTGCAATCATACAAGTAATACTTTATACATAACAGCAGTTAACTAACCCAGCTAACACTTAACAGAATTAACTCAAGTTAGTGCGCAGATTAACTGTTCGGCGAAATACACATATTGGCGAAACACAGATATTGGCGAAACACACATTCGACGAAACACGTTCTGTTTCGTCGGGGTCTCATTTGACGAAACAGAATTCAATTTCGTCGATTACTCTTGGCGAAACACTTCCTGTTTCGCCGAGGGTTCTGTTTCGTCGGATGTCAATTTCGCAGACATCAGTAACAGCAGATACGGATAACACAGAAAACCCCAAATCGCCGATACAACAGTTTTACAGAAAACGTTCAATCCTCGCTCAATATAATGAGTCTTATGTTACTAACCATTAATCTATGCATCTCAACCGAAGCATCAATGAAACAGGGATCATATCATCATCATCATCAATAAAATCATGTAATCATCACAAAACAACACTCATAAAATCCATACTCTATGCATACCCGCTATCATGCACAATCATTGAGAGGTTCATGAAACCCTAAGTATTCATCATACACGTATACTCCTATAATCCAGAAATCAAGCATATACACAACATGTATAAAGAAAACAAAGAACAAAGAAACCGATTAGACGAGCACGCACTAACCGAGATATCCGGGATGAACAAGGGAGGATTCGAGAGAGAAAGATGATGGTTGAGGATGGTTATCGCCTTCACAGAGTGGAGAGTTCTAGGGTTTCTATTTTTGTTAAAAGTGTGAAACAGGGAGTCGGTTCACGTTAATATGAACGAATTACCGTTCTGGGCCCTTAATGGGCTTGGCGAAACAGACTTCTGTTTCGTCGGGATGCTTATGACGAAACAGTCTGTTTCGTCGGGTCCTGTCTGTTTCGTCGAGTCCTGTCTGTTTCGTCGAGTCCTGTCTGTTTCGTCGAGTCCTTTTATGTGTTAACAGTTTAAGTTTTTCAACAGGTTTCATGTTATACAGCCAAACACAAAATCATGCAACCACAATGCGTTTATAAAATATAACAAAAAAAAAATAACGTGTACAGTTACAAGTTGAACAAGTTAAACAACTACACAATCAAAGTCAACGTGCACTAAATGCGAAAATGAAAGTCGGAAACTCGAGTTGTCACATTATCCCCAACTTGAAAGAAATTTCGTCCCGAAATTTAGCATGCGGTTACTGAGGAAGCTAGGTAAGTTATCGTTTACTGGTTTTCCTGGGGTGTCACATCATTTCCCCGTTGAGTTGGAATTTCGTTCCGAAATTCCGTAGTAGCTTCAGCCTCAGTAGTAGTTGCATTGTTTTCGAACAACTGGGGATATTTGAGTTCCATTTGATCTTCGCGCTCCCAGGTGAACTCTGGGCCGCGACGGGAGTTCCAACGAACTCGTACAAGAGGTATTCTAGTGTTCTTGAGGACCTTAACATCCCGGTCCGTGATTTCAACTGGTTCTTCGACGAAATGCAACCGTTCGTCGATAGTGAGCTCCTTCAAAGGAACTATAAAGGTCTCATCTGACTGCCACTTCTTCAGATTCGACACATGAAAGACGTTGTGAACTGCACTGAGTTCAGCTGGTAAGTTCAGTCTGTAGGCCACTTTGCCTATCTTTTCTATGACTTCAAATGGTCAAACGTATCGTGGATTGAGCTTGCCTCGTTTGCCAAAACGAATAACACCCTTCCAGGGTGAAACTTTGAGTAGTGCTCGATCCCCAACTTGGAATTCGAGTATTTTCCTGTCTTTATCAGCGTATACTTTCTGACGGTCACGAGCTGCCGCCATGCGTTGTCGTATTTGAGCAATCTTTTCAGTAGTATCAACTACCATTTCCGGACCTGTGATCTGACTGTCACCCACCTCTGCCCAACAAAGAGGTGATCGGCATTTACGCCCGTACAATGCCTCAAAAGGAGCAGCTTTAATGCTGGTGTGGTAACTGTTGTTGTACGAAAATTCCACAAGTGGCAGATGTTTTTCCCAGCCTTTGCCAAAGTCAATTACGCACGCCCGAAGCATGTCTTCTAGAGTTTGAATAGTGCGCTCAGACTGCCCATCTGTCTGAGGATGATAAGCTGTGCTCATGTCTAATCGAGAGCCAAAAGATTTGTGCATTGCTTGCCACAGTTCTGAAGTAAAACGTGCATCACGATTAGAGATAATAGATGTGGGCACCCCGTGCCTCGAGACAACTTCCTTAAGGTATACGTCTGCTAGTGTGGAGAACTTATCCGTTTCCTTGATAGCCAAGAAGTGAGCAGACTTTGTGAGTCGATCCACGATCACCCAAATAGTATCATTTCCGCGCTGAGATCTAGGCAGGCCAGTAACAAAATCCATGGAAATTTGCTCCCATTTCCATTGTGGTATCTCAGGTTGTTGGAGTGGGCCTGATGGTTTCTGATATTCTGCTTTGACTCTCGCACAAGTCAAACACTTGCTAACGTAAGTTGCTATGTGGGCCTTCATGCTAGGCCACCAATATGTAGTTCTGAGGTTGTGGTACATCTTATCTGAACCAGGATGTACTGAGTAGCGAGACTTATGAGCTTCATCCATTACAAGTTCGCGTAAATTACCATAGAGTGGGACCCAGATGCGTCCGGTTACATAGTAGGCGCCGTCTGTCCTTGGTTCTAACCGTTGCCTTGAACCGCGTAGAGCTTCAGCCCTGACGTTTTCTGGTTTCAATGCTTCTACCTGAGCATCTCGTATCTGTGAAGGAAGACTAGACTGAATAGTGAGTTGCAATGCTCGTACACGCCTAGGTATGGTATCCTTTCGACTGAGGGCGTCGGCCACTACATTGGCCTTGCCTGGATGGTACTTTATAGCACATTCGTAATCGTTCAGTAACTCGACCCATCGACGTTGTCGCATGTTCAAATCTTTCTGCTTGAAAATATATTCGAGGCTCCTGTGATCGGTGTAGATGGTGCACTTGGTGCCATACAGGTAATGTCGCCATATCTTGAGCGCAAAAACAACAGCTCCAAGCTCTAAATCGTGCGTAGTGTAATTCCGTTCGTGAATCTTAAGTTGGCGCGAAGCATAAGCAATGACTTTATCCCGCTGCATCAACACACATCCAAGACCTTGGATAGATGCATCACAGTAGACTACAAAATCGTCCGTGCCTTCAGGCAATGAGAGGATAGGTGCGCTACAAAGTCTATCCTTTAAGTGCTGAAATGCTGTATCCTGTGTATCACTCCAACGGTAAGCAACACCTTTCTGTGTCAGTAATGTAAGTGGCTGTGCAATCTTTGAGAAGTCTTTGATAAACCGTCTATAATAACCCGCCAATCCCAAGAATTGGCGTATTTCTGTCGGTGTGCGAGGTGCAGGCCAGTTCTTGATCGAATCTACCTTGGATGGATCAACATGTATCCCATCCCTGTTTACCACGTGACCTAGAAAGTGGACTTCACGAAGCCAGAAGTCGCATTTTGAAAACTTAGCGTACAGTTGTTCCGTTCGAAGGAGTTCCAGAATAAGTCGTAAATGTTGCTCATGTTCCTCCCGACTCTTCGAGTAAATCAGAATGTCATCAATGAAAACAATAACAAACTTGTCAAGATAAGGTTTGCACACCCTGTTCATAAGATCCATGAAAACCGCAGGCGCGTTCGTTAGCCCGAATGGCATGACCAAAAACTCATAATGACCGTAGCGAGTTCTGAATGCTGTTTTGGAGACGTCCTCATCCCGGACTCTCAGTTGATGGTAACCTGACCTTAGATCAATCTTTGAGTAATAGCTCGACCCTTGTAACTGGTCGAATAAGTCGTCGATGCGTGGAAGTGGATAACGATTCTTCACGGTCACCTTGTTTAGTTCGCGGTAATCTATGCACATACGAAAGGTACCGTCTTTCTTCTTCACAAATAATACTGGAGCTCCCCAGGGTGAAGAGCTAGGACGTATGAAACCCTTTTCCAAGAGTTCTTGCAATTGCTTAGACAGTTCTTCCAGTTCAGTTGGAGCTAATCGGTAAGGCGCTCGAGCTATAGGTGCTGCTCCTGGAGCTAGCTCGATCTGAAATTCGACCTGGCGATGGGGCGGTAACCCAGGTAACTCTTCAGGAAACACTTGAGGAAAGTCGCGTACTACAGGAATATCCCAAATCTTTTTCTCTGTCGTCGATGTATCAGTAACGAGTGCTAAAATAGCTACGTGGCCTTTTCGCAGACACTTCTGAGCCTTCAAGAAAGAGATGATGCCACTCACGACACCACTCTTGTCGCCTTGAACTTCGAGAGGTTCTTTTCCCGAACGAGGAATACGAATGATCTTCTCCTTGCATAGGATCTCTGCTTGTTGTTGGGATAACCAATCCATACCAATGACGATATCAAAGCTACTCAGAGTTATAGGAATGAGATCGATAGAGAAAGTCTGACCAGCGAGGATAAGATTACAACCCTGAACTATGTGTGTGGCCTCTAGACTTTTACCGTTAGCTAACTCTACGACATGTTTGGTGCTTAACAGTGTTGGTGCGCGTTTAAGCATTTGACTAACATTCAGAGACATATAACTGGTATCCGCACCCGAATCAAATAATACGGTAACATAAAAGTCGTCGAGAAGAAACTTACCCGTAACCACATTAGGATCGTTCCTTGCGTCACTCTGGCCAATCACAAACATACGACCTTTTGCACCATTGTTGTTCCCACTGCCCTGATTATTGTTATTGTTGCTTTGATTCTGGTTTGATTGGGGACAGTTCCGCTTGAAATGACCTTCAGCCCCACACTGAAAGCATGTCTTATTTCCTTGCTGTTGTTGCTGTGACTGGTTTCGTGGAACGGGTGACTGTTGTTGCTGGTTCTGACTCGCAGGCCTTGAGCTCCTGCAATCTTTAGCGTCATGACCTACCCTTAGACATCTTTGACAGCGGCCTTTACGACACTGACCACTGTGGTGTTTGTTGCACCTGTTACATAGTGGATGATTTCCCCGATATCCACTCTGCCCCTGACTACCAGTCGATTGCTGACTCGGACTCTGGTAATCACTAGTCTTGCGCTGTTGCTGTGCTTGAGACTGTACAATAGCTGAACCCCTGCTGGAATCCCCTTCCCATTTCCGCTTGTTGTCACTGGGAATAGCAGGAGTAACTGGAGTGGTAGCAGTAGTAGTAGCGTTGATACGTTTAGGCAGCCTGTTCTGTTCCACCGCCTGATCAGTGAGGCGATGAGCTAGCTTAACGATCTGTTGAATAGTGCCCAGATTCGCTGAAGTTACGTGGCTTTGAATCTCCGGCACCAGACCATTGAGATACAGTTCGATACGCTTAATGGGAGGGTCCACCATAGTAGGACACAGAATAGCCAACTCATTCGATCTTCTGGTGTACGCTTCAATTTCTGACCCCGTCATTTTCAAATGGTAAAATTCTACCTCCAGTTTATGAATATCATCACGGCTACAGTATTCCTCTTTAATCAAATCCTTGAAATCATTCCAGGGTGTGGCGTTAGCAACAGCCAACCCTAACATCTGCACTTGCGCATTCCACCAAGTCAGCGCAATGCCTTCTAGTGTACCAGTGGCGTACTTCACCCTGCGAGCCTCAGGGCATTCGCACATTTCAAATACTGACTCGAGCTTTTCAAACCAACGGAGGAGTCCAACCGCTCCTTCCGTGCCACTAAAAGTAGTAGGACGACAGTCCATGAACGTTTTGAAGGTACAAACAGGTGGCTGAGCGTGCTGACCTGTTGTGTATAAGAATTAAGAAAAGTTTAAACACGAGAGTTGGTTTAGGAGTGTAGGATCTCAAGATCCTAGTGTGAGTTTACAACTGCAGGGTATACCTCCTGCTTGTGCGGCTGCAAGTGCCGCAGCAATTTGCTCGTTAATGAGAGCCGTCAGTTGGGCTTGCGTCATGTTAATACGTCCAGACATGATCTTCATAGCAAATGTGACATAAGTGAGAGAGGTTCGAGAGTAGTGCGATAACAAAAGGGAATAGTCACACAAGTGTTCTCATGCAATAGTGTTAAGTTAACCTAAGCATACCCGGAGCAAGGTTCTATGCAATTCTAGCAAGTAGGCAATAAAACATGTACCATATTACCTAGAGTGATGAGTCTTGCACGTGGAGCGAGGCGTCGTTGTGGATCGTTGAGCACTGTTTCGGTTATAGTCTGGTTTTAATAAAAATGTTTTCCCCTTATTAAAACCGAGTTCTCTATAACCAATGGCTCTGATACCAATCTGTCACACCCCCAAAAATCCACTCTCGGAGTACTACCGCTTGGAGGCGTGACATGACCAGGATCAAGCCACCAATCATATTGAACATAAGTATAAAGTAAAAGTCATTCATCAATACGATAGGTGTTTACAAAACCAAATATAAACAAGTGTGTAGCGGAAGCATTACTGTAAAACCCATCATAAGTTTAAGTACAAAAAGTTATAATGTTTGACAACACATTCACGATCCATGTCCACAACGACTGTGCCTCCCGTGCAAGCTCCAAAAGTACCTATGGTCCTGCAAGGCATGTAACAGAGAGTCAACAACTAGTTGAGCGAGTTCACAGTTGGTTATTTAGTTATAATGTTCATTTCGTAAATCGTATGTTCGATTAGTAATCATGTATCGTATGTAATAGCATCGCGGCCCTCAAGGCATGTTTGCGAAGTTTAGTGGGGGTTTCCCATGTTTTATAGACTAGTTATATTTGTATCGCGGCCCTCCAGGCATGTTTGCGAAGATTAAAGTATAGTTCGCGGCCATTCCAGGCATGTTTGCGAAGATCGTTCTAGTATAGTTCGCGGCCATTCCAGGCATGTTTGCGAAGATCGTTCTAGTATAGTTCGCGGCCATTCCAGGCATGTTTGCGAAGATCGTTCTAGTATAGTTCGCGGCCATTCCAGGCATGTTTGCGAAGATCGTTCTAGTATAGTTCGCAGCCATTCCAGGCATGTTTGCGAAGATCGTTCTAGTATAGTTCGCGGCCATTCCAGGCATGTTTGCGAAGAGAAGTATGTGTATCACTAGTTTAGTAGTATGTATATATACCATTGACCTTCCACCCCCGAGGCCTATGGTATGTAATTCCGATAACTATTCAACATAAAAAAAATCAATCAACCCATTCCCAACCCCGGGAATCCCATGCCTTGGTAGAAGTGTGAACTCACCTTGTTTCGCTCGGTATGCTAAGTATGTGCTCACGGTTAATCAATCACGTCCTAAGGTATGTACGTATACATAATCAGTTTGTATTAAAGTTGTTTGTGCGTAAACATAATCATCATGAACATCGCATCAATCACAATACACGTATTTGCAATCATACAAGTAATACTTTATACATAACAGCAGTTAACTAACCCAGCTAACACTTAACAGAATTAACTCAAGTTAGTGCGCAGATTAACTGTTCGGCGAAATACACATATTGGCGAAACACAGATATTGGCGAAACACACATTCGACGAAACACGTTCTGTTTCGTCGGGGTCTCATTTGACGAAACAGAATTCAATTTCGTCGATTACTCTTGGCGAAACACTTCCTGTTTCGCCGAGGGTTCTGTTTCGTCGGATGTCAATTTCGCAGACATCAGTAACAGCAGATACGGATAACACAGAAAACCCCAAATCGCCGATACAACAGTTTTACAGAAAACGTTCAATCCTCGCTCAATATAATGAGTCTTATGTTACTAACCATTAATCTATGCATCTCAACCGAAGCATCAATGAAACAGGGATCATATCATCATCATCATCAATAAAATCATGTAATCATCACAAAACAACACTCATAAAATCCATACTCTATGCATACCCGCTATCATGCACAATCATTGAGAGGTTCATGAAACCCTAAGTATTCATCATACACGTATACTCCTATAATCCAGAAATCAAGCATATACACAACATGTATAAAGAAAACAAAGAACAAAGAAACCGATTAGACGAGCACGCACTAACCGAGATATCCGGGATGAACAAGGGAGGATTCGAGAGAGAAAGATGATGGTTGAGGATGGTTATCGCCTTCACAGAGTGGAGAGTTCTAGGGTTTCTATTTTTGTTAAAAGTGTGAAACAGGGAGTCGGTTCACGTTAATATGAACGAATTACCGTTCTGGGCCCTTAATGGGCTTGGCGAAACAGACTTCTGTTTCGTCGGGATGCTTATGACGAAACAGTCTGTTTCGTCGGGTCCTGTCTGTTTCGTCGAGTCCTGTCTGTTTCGTCGAGTCCTGTCTGTTTCGTCGAGTCCTTTTATGTGTTAACAGTTTAAGTTTTTCAACAGGTTTCATGTTATACAGCCAAACACAAAATCATGCAACCACAATGCGTTCATAAAATATAACAAAAAAAAAATAACGTGTACAGTTACAAGTTGAACAAGTTAAACAACTACACAATCAAAGTCAACGTGCACTAAATGCGAAAATGAAAGTCGGAAACTCGAGTTGTCACAATAACAATACCGATAATCGTTATAGGATGTTTATCTAAATGTTAACAAAAAGAACAACAAGAGTGTTTTGGCGTGACCGTACACTGATATGATTCTCTTACCCTCGAAACTCGCAAAAAGAATGTTTGTATATATTTACTTTTCTTAGTTTCTGCAACTCTGTATATATTTATTTACTGCTTTCAGTCTTTAAGTTTGAAATATTCAAAATGCCAAAAAGATTTTAGGTGTGTTTTAATATAAACTTTATAAAAGTCAAAAAGATTTTATTTCTGCTTTAGTTTTGATTAACTGATGTTGGAACTCAAGTCTTCGTTGTCTGAAATCTGATGAAAACCATAACGACTGAATCTTCATAAACGGTCAGAGTTTGCAAGTTTTGAAAGTTAATAATCAAAATTGAAAAATCTGTTAACTTTTCAAACAAATTGTCGGACGGTAGTTAATAAGAATTGGTCTCATATGTGTCGTTTGTTTATGTTAACTATATTCCAAGCAGTTTTTCTCATTACGCGTTTAGCTTTCTTGCATGTGCAGATGCTAAAGGCGAAGATAACGTGTTCGATGACAAGCTTCGAAATGAAGACACGACGTGAAGGCACTCAAATGATAAAGATGACCGAGTTGCCGCTGATCACTCATCAACACCATAAGGATCTAAAGCATTGAAGATCAAAAGATTCACAAGCATAATCAAAGGGAGAGTTTATTGATACACTTCCTAAATGAAAGCGGGAGGTTGTTAATACACTTTCTACTTACAACACGTGAAGACTTTGAAGATCCTCAGATATGAAAGACATGGAAGACGAACCATCACGAGTAGCGTCCAAAGGGGAGTTTGTTGGTACACTTTATGTGGACGCGACTCGACTCGGTTCGATTCGGTTCGGTTCGACCCGGTTAGGTTCGGCTCAAGCCCGACGTCACGACATTCCTCCGTCGTGTGTCCCAGAGTTCGACACCCGAAGCACGAAGAGCCGCGGACCAATTCCCGCTGACACATCATCATGACATCATCATGATGATGTCACATGTTGACTAATTCTACGAATCTAAATTGTTGAGAAACATGAACGTATATATGCATGAAGAATTGGGCCACTCATTTGATTGGGCTTGCATTGGTTTGGGCTTATTATGTCCGATGGAGACTGCTTGTGGGCAAGACTTGTGACGAACACTCCTGTGTGACGAAGACCCCATGTTCGTCAAGATGTGTCACGACGAAATCCAAGTTCGTCACTGGGATTTCGTTGGCCACTTAAGTTCGTCGACATGTTAGTATAAATACACAGACACAGAACAGAAACAAGGGTGGAAGTCTGAATAAATTTCATTGAGCGAACACTGTAAACACACACACACTGAGAGTTTATGAGCGCATCTTGTAAACATTGTTTTGTAACCGTTTCATACGCATTAATACAATGGAGTGTTAATCGTTGAATCTTTGTGTTCGTGTTCGTAACTTGGTTTAACTTACCCGTTTGGATTCCGCACTCTCGGGTTTGTCGGAAAACAGGGAATAGAGGTTACTCGATCCTCCGGGTGGACCTACAATTGGTATCAGAGCATTGGCTCGATTCCTTGTTAAAACCAAGTAGATTTTCATGTGTTTCCAGATTTGTTCTTGA
The DNA here is from genome assembly GCA_030545235.1 of Helianthus tuberosus. NCBI lineage: Eukaryota > Viridiplantae > Streptophyta > Magnoliopsida > Asterales > Asteraceae > Helianthus > Helianthus tuberosus. The sequence continues at coordinate 17,251,747 of CM060403.1, forward strand.
TTTTTGAAACAGAAAGTTTATATTTTTAGAAAAATCAGGTTTAAATCTTTGAAAATCTTGTGTTTTTGCTTATTGTTCTTATAAAAATCTTGTTAGTTTTCTTTTATACATGTTAAGAAAGGATTTTTATTGAACATTTGCGCAAAAATTGTGTTCGGAAAATCTTTCCGGAGGCTGGTAAACTCAGAAACTTCATCCAGTTCATAAGAGTATTCAAAGTGTTCTTCATATATATATGTTTGATCTTTGTTTGATGAAATTTCGATTTGTTATTGATTATATTATTATTGTTTGAAATACTTGGCTGTGAAATGATTATGTTTGTTGAATATTGAGTCCTAAACTAGTGTGCAGCATGGTTGTTTGAAAAAGAAGTCTTGTTGTCAGAAGATAAGAAGATAAGATTTGATTTTATTTTGTGAAAATATCTTCAGGTTGTACACTTTAGTCAACGAAAACACCTCATTCTGGACGAAATCAGTGCTGGACGAAATCACCAATCACATATCTTGGACGAAATCAGTGCTGGACGAAATCACAGCGACGAAATCACCCCCATTTTTGTCAAAGGCACATTAGCGACGAAAACAACCCCTGATTTCGTCATAAAAGGCACAACAGCGACGAAATCACCCCCATTTTCGTCAAAGGCACATTAGCGACGAAAACAACCCCTGATTTCGTCATAAAAGGCACATCAGTGACGAAATCACCCTTTCCGCGACGAAATCACCATTTTATCGACGAAATCACCCTTTCAGCGACGAAATCACCATTTCAGCGAAGAAATCAAACATATCAGCGACGAAAACCCCTATTTTCATCACATATCTTTTCATTTTATTAACAGAAGCTTTTTAAAACATTCTTAACTGTTTAATTTGTGTGATTTAAGCAGGTTTTCATCAATAAACATCTAAAATGAATTCGGCTTGGTGGAGTACTCCGTCAACTGCAGAGAGCAAGTATATCAACACGCGTTTATCTCCATCATGGGCCAATTGTCCCACACCGTCAAATAAAACGTATACGAGAAAGGACTTAGCAACCGATTTATATGGAAATCCAATACAATCAGTTCCCAAACCAGAAAGAACAACAGACTTGTATGGAAATCCATTACCACCAGTTGCTTCACAGCGCCATCGTTCTACTGTAGCACCATCATCTCTTGATCCAAGGAACTGTAGTCAAACAACAACGGCGTTTTATGCTAAAATTGTCAAAGATGCTAGCAATGGTGAATCATCGGGAAACGATGACAGTTCTGAACATGATAGTAGTTCAGTTGAAGACGTTTCAACTTCAGTTGAAGATGTTACAACTTCACGTTCAAGTTCAAGCGAGGATGGATCTGAATGTAAATCATCAAGGGAGGTTGTTGATTTTGATGCAGATAGGTCAACATCTGAGAGTGATTCCAGTCAGGTACGTGTCAATGAATCAAAATCTGATAATTGTGATAGGTGTGATATGTGTGTTGGATTAAATGTTAAATTGTCTGATTTGTAAAGCAAATATGATGATTTGCAAAGCAAATATGATGTGACATTTATCCACAATCAACATTTGATCGTGGATCTTTCAAAATGCACAAAGGCCAACATGTTTCGTGAAAATTATGAAAAAGGAATTTAAAAAGATAATTGAAACATTAAAAGAAGATAAGACCGAGCTAACGAAAATGGTTTCAAGAAAACAAACTAAAATAAACCTTTACATCAATAGGCTCGAGTTAATGCAAAAAGAGTTGGCCTGTGCTAAGTGTGAAAATGAGGCGATCCAGCTTAAGCTGAATAGTTATTCAAACTCTAGGTATGTGCTGGATCACATCATTGACATAAAGAAAAAGAAAAAGGATGTCACGTGCATAGGTTATAAGAAGTGTCCACCACCTGTTAAACACGATTATTCTTCGATACATGATGAGGAAAATAAACCTCATTTTGAACCCTCAGTTTCATTGAACCTTGAGGAATTCACATTTGGGCTAGGTTACAAAAAGGAAGTATCCTCAGATTCGGATGAATCAGCAGATGCGAAAGTGTCAACAGCTGAACGAAATCAGGATCCTCCAGTCATTGTTGAGGATGCTGATTCGTCAGATGATGAATCCGAGGATACTAACTCTGAACAGTCAGAAACGGTAACAAAAGAGGAAAACATACCTCTCGAAAATTACATTCTTTGTGATCTACCTGCAAAACTGTTTGTGACTGCTAAAGCCAAGTCTGTTGAATCCTCATCGGGAAGCTGTGAAAGCGTGAACTTGCTTTACACGTTGATTGGATTTGATAAAATATACTCAGACAATGATTTTCCAATCAAGAATGTCAATCAATCTTTGATTGATAAAGTTTTCGAAGATTCTACCAGTAAGTTTTTAGGAAAGTCGAGCCCAGGAGTTGTAGTAACTCAGTGTGCTCCTATCCCAAAATCCGAAGTTAGAAAGAAATATGGGAATCAAAAATTGCAAAAACAAAACAATCAACGAAAGCAAAATCACGCTGCTCAAGGAAATGGAAAAGGCAAACAAACCAAAACAAGAAGACGATTCAGAAGATAAACTTCATGAAATCCAGAGGGACCGATAAAATTGAAACTTTCGAAAACAAATCCAACACGGATTTTGTTAAACAAGTTAAAATTTTGAAAAGAAACAGTCAAAACAATTACACACAACACACAAACGGTTGTGATGTAGGACCAAGTACCTCAAGATCATGAAGTTCATCATCAAGTTCTTACAGTTATGATACTCCGAGGTTTGTTGAGCGAAGATCATGCTTTGAATGCTGTGAGTATGGACACATTGTTAAGAATTGTCCATATTTCACCAAGGGAAAGTCAAAGGTTGAACCCCCCCGTGGTAACAAATACCATAAAAGATCTGTTTCACCAAAATAGGACCCTCGTCTTGTTAAACAACAAGAAGTGAAACAGATAAAAAACAACGGAAAAATGTTGAAAACGTTTTAAAACCAGAGGTTGTCCAAACGCAGTATGTTAAATCAGATGTTAAACATGAAAAACAAAAACAGATTTGGAAACCAAAACCGATAATTGTTTCAGGGGGAGATACATCACAATTTCCAAAACATCGAGAAGTTGAAGTAACTTATGTCGATGAAAATGGAAGACCCAAGACCACGAAGGCTTGGGTCCCCCTCTCCAACTAATCTCTGAATGAGTGTGTAGGATGTTCCAGGAGGAACTATTGATAGTCTTAGGATTGTTGATAGTGGAGCGTCCATGCACAAGATCGGCGACATAAGGCTCCGAAACATTGTTATATCCAAGGAGAATATTGTTGCCATTGATGGAGAGAGGAGAAAAGAAGACAAAAATGTCTGATGAAAGAATGTGGTTGAATGAAGTTGAAAAATTCAACAAGATGAAATATGTGCTAAAATTTGGTTGTTATGGTTTTTGATCGGGTCCTCAGGAAAGATTCCAATGAAAAGTACGCGCCTGCAGCATGTCTGAAGCTTTTTGAAGATTCATGGATTTTTCTTCCACAAGAAGTTCAAAGTCCACAAGATGAACGTGTAGGGTACTTTTCACTACGGTGTGATTGAAGAAAATGTGTTTGTTGAACAAACCAACTGGGTGTGCGGATGCCTTGGCGTGGATTGAACAACCGCACACTACTTCTGAAAGAGAAAGACAAAGACCTTCGTTGGTGCAATGTGGAAGACCAGCCGGACCCAGAGGTTTATGATCTTGTTGCTGTGAAGAGATTTCTCAGTAGCTACAAATTTGACTTTGAAATCCACACCTGGTGGATATTCAGTTTAGGAGACCACTCAGATTCCTTGCAATGCATGAAGCTGTTGTAGGATACGGTTTTAAATTTCATATCTCTCCTATACTTGTCGATATTTAAGCTGCTTTATGAATTATTATCATCTCGTACAGCACTCTTTGACCTAACACGTTGAACTCGAATATCACCTCATACGTGATTGTTTCATTATGAAACTCGTTAATGTTGTCATGGTCCACACCAATTACCTGAGTGCCAACTCATTTTTCCAAAATTTGATAAATCATTTCTGATTAACTTAATTTTGGTAAACGGCATTAAGATCAAGCAAGAGTAATCCGCATCGAAAAATCGTTTTTGTAAATATCTTTGTGTTTTTAAAATTATTGTAAGTTTGTTGATTTTATGGGGAGTAAATCCAAATTTGAAAAAAATTCAAAAACATCAAAAAATTTCAAAACCCAAAAACAATAGAAAAACAAAAATGAGTTTCCTGGCGAGCAAAAGAGAAAATGATAGTACATCAGTGGTCTGTCCAAACCTCTTTAAACTGAAATGCAAAATGAAAAAAATGTTAAGCAGCTCTATATAAGATGTATCGGTAGGCTCACAATCATCTTAAAGTGTGCAGGGTGATATAAACCTAAATCGACTGAAGACCAGGTGGGAACCGCTCATTGGCATATGGTCTTAGTACCGAAATTTCGTTTGAGAGATTGCCGAGGTTCTGAGATATGTGGTCTTTATGTTGTTTACCATCTGGGTATCATGGTTGTTTCTTTTACCGAAACAAATAGAGACGAAGTCTAGATCTTCCATGATATCATACATACGTGTACATACTGCATTCGACCTCAATAAGTGATCAACAATCACATGTACACAAAATAAGTGATAATATATCACATTTATCCGGGAGTCAAGTTCGTCTCTTTGCTGTACGAAAGTACTGACCTATTCACGGACTTGCTCTTGTGCCCTTCATGCATATGAAAATCAAGTTCCTTATCAATAAGTGATTCTATCACATAGGGCTTGTTTTCAATCAAAATAAGTGAGTTTCTCACATTTTCATATACGGTAAAACAGATGATAAATGGTATACTCACCAGTAAGATGAATCCTCATGCATACCTTGATACGGGAATGTGTCGTGATGTGGATGAACACCGGTCGGTAAGTATAAATCATACCTTAACGTATCCCTCGCCATGATTACATCTGATAAGTTGAGCTTATGTGGACAACAATACCGATAATCGTTATAGGATGCTTATCTAAATGTTAACTAAAAGAACAACAAGTTGTTTTGGCATGACCGTACACTGATATGATTCTCTTACCCTCGAAACTCGCAAAAAGAATGTTTGTATATATTTACTTTTCTTAGTTTCTGCAACTCTGTATATATTTATTTACGGCTTTCAGTCTTTAAGTTTGAAATATTCAAAATACCAAAAAGATTTTAGGTGTGTTTTAATATAAACTTCATAAAAGTCAAAAAGATTTTATTTCTGCTTTAGTTTTGATTAACCGATGTTGGAACTCAAGTCTTCGTTACCTGAAATCTGATTGAAAACCAAATCGACTGAATCTTCATAAACGGTCAGAGTTTGCAAGTTTTGAAAGTGAATAATCAAAATTGAAAAAATTGTTAACTTTTCAAACCAAACCGTCGGACGGTAGTTGAAAACTGGTCACATGTGTGTCGTTTGTTTATTTTAACTATATTCCAAGCAGTTGTTCTCATTACGTGTTTAGCTTTCTTGCATGTGCGGATGCTAAAGGCGAGGAGAACATGTTCGATGATAAGCTTCGGAATGAAGACACGACGTGAAGGCACTCAAATGATAAAGATGATCGAGTTACCGCTGATCAATTACCAACACCACAAGGATCTCAAGTTTCGAAAATCAAAAGATTCACAAGCATAATCAAAGGGGGAGTTTATTGATACACTTCCTAAATGAAAGCGGGAGTTTGTTAATACACTCTCTATGTGTGACACGTGAAGACTTTGAAGATCCTTTCCGAGAATGAAAGAACCATCAAGAGATGGAGAACGAGATTACGAACCTCGCGAGCAGCATCCAAGGGGGAGTTTGTTGATACATATTAAGTGGATACGGCTCGGCTCGGTTCAACTCGACTACGAAGTGAAGGCCGTAGTCAAGACATCATCATGTCTTGACTCGGTATGCTACTCACTTTGTATCGTTTGATGTACATGTAACTGCGTGTGTGCAGTATACATGTTCATTTATGATTATGTTTTTCTGTTGATTATATGTTTGTTGTTTGGCCCATTTATTTGAAGCCCAACATAAGAAATCTGAGCCCAAGCCTTAATGGGACGAAATCAAGAGATGAAGCCCAACTGATGATGGACGAAATCAGGTGATGGACGAAATCACATGTGATTTTGTCAAGATGTGCCACAGTGAAATCCCCTTGTACAACGAAAACACCTTATGACGAAATCCCTTGGATTTCGTCGAGACCTGGGATTTCGTCAATGCGTTTTCATCAAGAACTGGTTTTCGTTGATCATGATACTATATAAGCACAGACATTAGACAGAAACACTGAGGGAAGTCTGAATAGATTTCGGAGCGAACACTGTAAACACACACACATTAAGAGTTCATGACAGCATCTTGTAAACATTGTTTTGTAACCATTTCATACGCATTAATACAATGGAGTGTTAATCGTTGAATCTTTGTGTTCGTGTTCGTAACTTGGTTTAACTTACCCGTTTGGATTCCGCACTCTCGGGTTTGTCGGAAAACAGGGAATAGAGGTTACTCGATCCTCCGAGTGGACCTACAACATATCCTAGCTTGTGTGATTGGCCTTGTGCGATCAGTTATGAAGTTTCCTTAAATCATGGCAATTAGTTACACAATCTACTTTGCTCAATCAATACAAACAGTTTCCATTTATGCGATTCAATCAAACAATTTAACAGTTTCAAATCTTGCATTATTCAATCAAATTAAACATTCATCACTGAATTCATATGAACTATAAATAACCATCTATTCGTAACAACTCATCATCATCTACATCGAAACAAATAGTTTGGATAACATTAAAATTCTTGATTCTTCATGCAATACTAATCATGCAAACAATCCGAATACAGGAACATAATAGCCGATTACATCTATTCAGTTCTAGATCAATATCATGCAATTCTATTTAATTATGTATCATCACAACACCAAGATCATACCAAACATCACATTAAACATACACATATTCCGGATCCCTATGATTAAACCTTCTAGCATGAACAATCTTAGTTATCACATACAATCATAACAGGACTACCATACGATTAGACAATGATGGAAAACTAACCGATAGAAAGGTAGAATGAGATTGTTTCGAACAAGAAGGTCTTCGAGAGGTGGGGCTGCCGTCGTTCTTCGAAGGAGAGAAAGATAGGGTATGGTTTTGTGTATGTTGTGTAATTTTCAAGTTATGAGAAGTGTACACCCTCCTCATGAGGTTATGCGTGTAAAGGGTGGGCCGAACCCATCATGGGCTGCCCTTTGGGTCAAGCATTTGAACAAGAGTGTGGGCCGAGAGAGGAATGTGCGATTGGGAATCATTGTGTGCGACCCAAAAGGGCTTGTGCGATCGAGTATGAGGAAGCAATTAAGTTTTATATACACATATTACACACATAACACCTAACAACATATAACATAACATTCCATTAAAATCAACGTATCACATAATCACATAACATTCACACTGGTTACACCCAAGTACAAAGGAAGGTCCTGAAATACGAGTTGTCACATCATCCCCAAGTTGAAAGAAATTTCATCCCGAAATTTAGCACGTAGTCAATGAGGAAGCTAGTTAGGTTGTGTGGTTTCCTGGTTTTCCTGGGGTATCACATCATCCCCCCGTTGGTTTGGAATTTCGTCCCGAAATTCCGTAGTAGCTTCAGCCTCAGCAGTGGACTCACCTTTCATAAACAACTGGGGATACTTGTGTTTCATTTGGTCTTCTCGTTCCCAGGTGAACTCTGGGCCACGACGGGAGTTCCAACGAACTCGAACAACAGGTATCTCAGTACGCTTGAGAGTCTTAACCTCTTGGTCCGTAATTTCTACTGGTTCCTCAACGAATCGCAACTGATCGTCGATAGTGAGTTCCTTGAAAGGATCTATGAGGGTCTCATCTGACAGACACTTCTTCAGATTTGACACATGGAATACGTTGTGAACACCGCTGAGCTCTTCAGGTAGATTCAATCTATACGCCACTTTGCCAATTCTCTCAGTGATTTCGAAAGGTCCGACATATCGCGGGTTGAGTTTGCCTTGTTTACCAAAACGAACTACACCTTTCCAAGGTGAGACTTTAAGTAGCACTCGATCCCCAACCTGGAACTCGAGCGGTTTCCTGTACTTATCAGTGTAGCTTTTCTGACGGTCACGAGTTGCCGCCATTCGTTGTCTTTTTTGGGCAATCTTTTCCGCCATGTTGACTACGAGTTCTGGGCCAGTGATTTGGCTGTCACCAACTTCTGCCAAGCAAAAGGGTGATCCCAACCTGGATGCTAGTGTGGTAACTATTGTTAAACGAAAACTCTACCCAAGGTAGGTGCCTTTCCCAACCGTTACCAAAGTCGATTACACATGCTCGAAACATGTCTTCAAGAGTTTGGATGGTGCGTTCAGTCTGCCCATCCGTCTGTGGATGATATGCTGTGCTCATGTGTAGACGTGAGCCAAAGGATTTGTGCATCGCCTGCCACAAATCAGATGTAAAACTTGGGTCACGATCAGAAATAATGGAGGTTGGCACCCCGTGCCTCGCGACCACTTCCTTCAGGTAGATGTCTGCTAGAGTAGAGAACTTATCCGTCTCCTTGATAGCCAAGAAATGAGCAGACTTAGTCAGTCGATCCACTATTACCCAAATAGTATCGTTTCCTCGTTGAGATCTAGCTAAGCCAGTAACAAAGTCCATGGAAATTTGCTCCCATTTCCATTTCGGGATCTCTGGTTGCTGAAGTAGGCCTGATGGCTTCTGGTATTCAACTTTGACTCTTGCACAAGTCAAACATTTACTAACGTAGGTCGCTATGCTAGCTTTCATGTGGGGTGACCAGTACGTAGTTTTGAGGTCGTGGTACATCTTATCAAATCCAGGATGTACCGAGTAACGAGACTTGTGTGCTTCATCCATCACAAGCTTTCATGCGCCCTGCTAAGTAGTAAGCACCGTCTTCCTTACGTTCGAGTTTCTTTTCCATGCCTTGCAGGGACTCTGCCTTAATGTTCTCTTCCTTTAATGCTTCGACCTGAGCATCACGAATTAGGGCATGAAGACTTGGAGTGAATAGTAAGATGTAATGCACATACACGCTTAAGTTTGGTTTCCTTTCAACTGAGGGCGTCGGCCATCACGTTGGCTTTGCCTGGATGATACTTGATTGCGCATTGGTAGTCGTTAAGGATTTCGACCCATCGACGCTGTCGCATGTTCAACTCCTTCTGATCAAAGATATGCTGGAGACTCCTATGATCGGTATAAATGGTGCACTTGGTACCGTACAAGTAATGTCTCCATATCTTGAGAGTAAACACCACCGTTCCCAACTCCAAGTCGTGAGTAGTGTAGTTCTTTTCATGAACCTTAAGTTGGCGTGATGTGTTGGTGCACTGAATGTCTGCTGACTACGTCTTAATCGAGTCTTAGGTCTAGATAGGTTGTTTAGAGTTTGGAATTGAAAAAGTGGATTATATGTTGTAATTCCGCTTGAAATGACAAGAAGTCATTTCAAGCGAAATCAGGTTAACATGTGATTCCGCTCGAAAATGTAAATGGTGATTCCGCTCGAGTGTAATCATAGGGGTTCCGCTTGAGTTGTTTCAAGCGGAATCAGGAGGCTATATATAGGTGATGGTTGTTGTCACTTGTAACAGTTGGAGCGGAATCTGGTCATGTGTTAGGTGTCGAATTGCTGTCAAAATTCAGTCAGAAACACGTGTAAAGACTTGGAAAAGCAGTAATAGAAAGAAGTTAAAAGGATACAAGCTGTGTGACTTTGTTTACTTTGATTCCGCCTTAGTAAATGAAGATGAACTGCCTTTACTGACTGTTTAGGGTCACGAACACGATCCAACAAGTGGTATCAGAGCTCAGGACGAGGAGTTCATACCATAGCAGCTTGATTCTACCGGATTTTCACATTTCTACTTACTTCTACTCATACTTTTCTGATTTGAACATATTTTAGCGGTGAAAATGACCTGAATTTGACATATAACAAGTGAATCATTGTGATAACTAATCCCTGAGAAATTTAGACTTTAAATCGAACAAAATCATACAAAAACTTGACCTTCCGCTTAAAAAGTTGTTCGAGAATGCTGATGTCACTTGATTCCGCTTGAAAAATTTCAAGCGAAACCCCTTTAAAAACTTATTCCGCTTGAGATTTACCCCTGATTCCGCTCGAAAGATCAAATTCAGATTCCTCTTGAAAGATAATCTCTTATTCCGCTCAAAATACTTATCTCGCTTGAAAATTCAAGCGAAATAAGAGATTTCGCTTGAACTGTCTGATTTAGCTTGAAAATTTGTTGTGATTCCGCTTGAAGAAATTCCGCTTCAAGTGATTCCGCTTGAACTTTCTGTTTTTCAAAAATTAAAATTTGTCTAAGTGTTTGACTGATTTTTTCAGGTACGTACAAGATGGATGATCTGTTCATGAATCCGTTTAGTGATATGTATGCTTTTGCTGGAAATTCTGGAGATGATACTTCTTTGAACAACACTAATGAGAACACGCCTTGTTCGAAGAAAAGCATATCGGATGCCTTGGGTGTGGAGAGTACTTTCGGAACGTATAACAAACCCCCGAAGTTAATGGCTATCGAAGAGTGCAGTCGATGGGCCAAGAAGTTTGAAGAATGGTTGAAAGCCTTTGCTTATCCGAGTTGGAAAAGTATAAAGAACGGATACACTAATGGAGGCAAAACTGGTGAAAGCTTGACATCAACTGAAGAAATAGAATCGTTTGTTGCTGAGCAAAAATGCATCGCACTGCTATTTCAGTCTGTCCGAGAAGATATAATATCTTTGATCGAGTACAAAAGTTCTAAAGATCTTTGGGAAAAATTGAAAGCTAAATGTTTGGGAAGTGCAGAAATAATGAAAAACAAAAAGAAACTGCTTAGAAAAGAATTTGATTTATTTGGTAGTTTAAAGAATGAATCTGTTTGTAAAATGATTGAGAGGTTTGGGCATCTAAAGCTGGAACTGGCGAGACATGAAATTTTCTATTCTCAAGAAGAACTGGTCGACAAATTGTTTGATTCATTGCCAGATGAGATGGATTGGCAATACTATGCCTTGATGCTGAAGAATACAATCAAGCCGCCCGAAGTGTTGACTGTAGATTTGCTGATTGAGAGACTAGAAAGTCATGAGCTGGAGTTAAAGAAAACACACAAAATCAAACACTCATTATACCAGCAGAACTTGGATTTGTATTATCCAAAAAGCATGATGCCAAAGAATACATCTCCCAAGACAGCTTTTTCTGCTGAGAATTCCAACACTTTAAACAAAGAAAGTCAAAGCAGTGGATTTCACAGTGGTTCTTCGTCACATTCAAACCAATCAAATGCAAAGAACCTATTTCAATGCAACATCGCTGTAGATTTAAAGAACGCTCAAAACTTCAGCGAGGAGTCGGCAAAGCAACAGATGGTTTTCCTAGCTTCTGTGCTAGAATCATATGAAAGCCTTGTGGCAGGGAAGATTGGCAACACCAACCTGACGAAGGAAGATTACGATCAGATAGATCCTGAAGAGATGGAACTGATCGACATAAGGTGGTGTATGGCTAGTGCAGTTCGTCGGGCACAACGTTTCATGGAGATAACCGGAAGAAAGTCTATTGGTGGACCATCTACCAATTTGGGCTTTGACAAGTCTAAAGTGACATGCTTCAAGTGTAAACAGAAAGGTCACTTTAAGCGTGAATGCCGAAATGCGTATGCTGATGAGTCTGAAAACCCGTTTAGAGAAGATTACTACAAGAAGGCGATTTATCATCAGAATAAATCAGAACCGCCAAGGATGAAGCAGCTTGAGGATAACAAAGAGAAATCCAGAGCTCTTGTGGTGATTCATGACGATGAAGGTTTCGACTGGAGCGAGCTGTTACCTGAGGAGGATGCGGTTGGATATGCATTCATGGCAAAATTTGAACCTGTTCCTTGGAAAGACACCAGACCTGAAGAACAGAGGTATGCTTACAGGAAGAAGATAGCTCAAGAAAGAATGATCAGAATATCTGGTATCTATCTTGAAGCAAAAAGAGCGAGGAGATGGGATCCAGACAGAGAATGTTATCTTGACCCTGATGGAAATATAGCCGTTGATCATAACACTCTTGATATGGAAACCATAATTAAAGAAATGAAAGAAGAAGATGATTATTGGCAAAGAAAATGGTGGGGAAATGGAGAAGAGAAAGAGAAAGAAGAGAAGGAGAAAGAAGAAAAAGAGAAGTCAAAGAAGGTTGATACTGGAATCATTGACACGACTCAAGAGTTGAATGCTGAAAACATGGGAAAGATGGCTGATAAGGTGCTGGCTGCTAAGGCACTTGAGGTAGACTCTAAATCTGTCTCTGAGTCTAAAAGCCAGGTCTGTTCAAATGCGTCAACAACTGAGTCAGGTAAGAAAGTCAGTGGTGATGTTGACTGCAAAAATTGCATCAAAGAATGCAAAGTTTGTAGTACAAACACTTATCTCAAAGGTAAGAAGATTGATAATCTGACTGCTAGAGTCCGAAGTGTTGAGGATCAGATCCTTAACCGTGATAAAATGTTGAAAGCTTCGAACGACAGAGTAAAATAATTAACTAGCAAAATTGAAAATGATAAAATTGATCAAGAAAAGGTTAGGAAAGAAAATGAGAGGTTAGTTCTTGAAAATCGTCAGATTACTGAAAAATTTGAGAAGCTTAAAAAAACGGTTAAAGATAATGATGATAGAAACGGTAAAACATACAAAGAAAATTGTCATTTGCAAAGTGTTTTGAGGGTTAAAGAAGAATTAATCAACAAACAATTGGATGAGATTGCTAAATTGAAGCTTCAGTTTGAAGAAGTTAAGATTGAGAATGAGCGTATCAATTTGAAATTGAACAGTTACAGCTCTGCAAGCTTTGTTTTGCAACACATTGTTCCCAAACCCATCGGGAAAAACAAAGCAGGCGAAGATGTATACTGTGATGAAACTGGGGTCGGGTTTCATCAAGTTCCGCCACAAGTTTTAGACAATTATTCGAAAAAGCAATCTGGGTTGGTTAATCTTGAAGATGAAAATGAAGTGAAACTTCCTGATTCAATTGATGTTACATTTTCTTCTTCATCATCTGATGATAATGTTCAAACAGAGATTGTTAAAAGCACAGCTGGAAGTGTTTTGATGTCTGAAAGTGATTCAGCTGAAGATGATGGATGTTTCTTGGACAAATACATTCCGAAACAAAAGTCCAAAAACAACTTAAATGATGAACCTAATCTTGTCATGTACAAGATGTCGGGATCTGATAAGTTGTATTCGGATTCTGAGTTTCCTCTGGAGAATGTAAATGTTTCAAAATTGACAAATGTGTTTAAAATGGTTGAAATCGATTTGTCTGAAGTAAAGAGTTTAAAACAAACAAAAAGGCAAATGAATTTTGAGAAAGATAAAACTTACTACAAGAAACCTGTAGTTCCACCACGTTTTTATAACAACAATCGAAACAAATGGTCGGGTGGATATCAGGGTGGTAAGAACTATCAAAGAAAGAATGTTCAAAACAAGAAATTTGTTGAGAAGAAAGTGTTTGTGAACAGTTCAAGTTCACTTTCTGATGAAGAGAAAAAGATTTTTTCGAAATCAAATGAAGAGTTCTTTGAGAAGAGGGCCTTACAACCTCAGTCTGATGGCACAAGTCGGGTAGTTGATACTCGTACATGTTTTAGATGCAACAAAGTTGGTCACATTGCAAGAAATTGCACCAACTTCAAGCCTAAGACTAAAGTTGTTGAGAGTCATAAGAAGAAGGTTGATGCTAAAGGCAAAGCTCCAATGGTTGTTGAGAAAATTTTGAAAAATGAGAAAACAAAAGTCAAAATTGAACCTGTTAAGAATGTGGTAACTAAAAATGACAAATTTTATAAACAGGTTGCTTCATCTCAACAAACATGGAAGCCAAAAGTTGTTGAAAAACCAAAGGTTTCAGAGTCAGAAAAACAATCATCTTCTACCACACCGGTAAAGATGGATGTTCCTTTGGATTATTATGAAAAATTGGAGAAACAATCTTCTACTCCACCAGAGAAGAAGAATGTTCAAAAGAAAAATCAACCAACCGGTCAACTTAAGATAGATGAGTTTTTCTTATACAAAAAGGTTGAGGTTGGATCAGAAGAAAGCTTAAAGATGAATGATAAAAATTTTCCCCCAATTTACACTACAAAATCTCACATTAAAGTCCAGTTACCTGAGTCGAAAGAGGCTTGGGTAGCATCAAAATCTCACTAAAATTTTTTTTGGACTTGCCGGAGCTTCCTAGTTGGTAATTGTGAAGCATGATTCGGCATCTTTATTGAAATGTGTTTTTAAATCAATTTGTGATATGTGCAGGAACTTTCGAGAACAGTTTCACGATGGATTATGGATAGTGGAGCGTCTCGACATATGACAGGGAAGACTGCATTGTTGTATGATGTTAGAAATTTCAATGGAGGATATGTAGGGTTCGCGGGAAACCAAGGTGGTAGAATTGTTGGTGAAGGAACGTTATCTAATGGGATTGTTACGTTTGAAAGAGTTAACTACATTGCTGAGCTGGAGAATAATCTGCTGAGTATCTCGCAGATTTGTGACAGGATGTATACCACTCACTTCACAGACAAAGATTGTTTGATCTTGAAACCAGGATTTGTTATCCCTGAAGAATGGATTATCATGCGGGCACCAAGAGTGAATGATCTGTACGTGTTGGACATGAGCGTAGCTACTACAACCACGGGTCAAGCTCATTGTTTTATGTCTAGAGCAACAGAGAAAGAATCGCAGTTATGGCATCGCAATATGGGCCATATTCACTTGAGAAAAATGAATCATCTGGTGCATAATGATTTAGTTCTGGGTGTTCAAATTAAATGTTTTCATCTGGAAAGGGAGTGCATTAGTTGCATCAAAGGCAAGCAGAAGAAAAAGTCACACCCTAAAAAGCAAAGCAAGTCAATTCAGTTTCCAGACCGTTAGAGAGACTACATATGGATCTGTTTGGTCTAGTAAACGTCAAAAGTATTACAGGAGATCTCTACTGTCTTGTGGTTACTGATGATTATTCCAGATTTTCGTGGGTATCATTCTTGAAATCGAAAGATGAAACGTTTGACAGTTTGATGGCGTTGTTCAGAAAGATTGAAAATCTGTACCAAAGGTGTATCAAAAGAATTAGAAGTGATAATGGTACTGAATTCAAGAACAACAAGATGGAAGAATTTTGTGATGAAAGAGGTATATTGCATGAGTTTAGTGCTCCGTACACTCTGCAGCAGAATGGAGTAGCTGAAAGAAAGAATAGGACACTAATCGAAACGGCCAGAACAATGCTTGCTGATTCAAAGCTACCGATAATTTTTTGGGCAGAAGTAGTTTCCGCCGCATGCTATACGCTCAACAGAGTTCTCACTGTCAAGAAATTCAACAAAACATGCTTTGAGTTGATCAATAACCGCAAACCAAATCTGAAATATCTTGAACTGTTTGGGTCACCCTGTACTGTTCTAGAGCCTTTTGGAAAGTTTGGTCCAAAGAGTAATGAAGGGATATTCATCGGTTATGCAAGTCCATTACGACGAGTCTTTGTTCCAAGCTTGAAGCAGATTATTGAAGCTCCCAATGTTGAATGTCAAGGTTATACAATGCCGCCTCAGAATCCCGGTGACTCATGGCGTTTTAATTATGATAAATTGTGGGATTCGTTTGACATGGAAGAAGAAAAGGAAGAAGAAGATTTCTTTGATGAGTTGGATATTTTGAGAGAATGAAGAATCGCAAGAAAGGTTCCCAGCTGAGTATTCAAGTCGACCAAAACAAACTTCAAATGATCATGAAGCAGGTCCAAGCAATGCTGGAGAATATGATGATATTCAACAAGATGAAGTTGCTCAAGATAATCAGACGGCACAGAATGATAATCAAGAATCTATGAACATGCCAGTATTTGATCATGGTGATTCAGATTCTGAGGGGGAGCAAATTCAGATTTCAAGTCAAACAAACCCAGTCAGTGAACAAGGTGCAAATCAGAATGTTACTAATCTGGAAGGCGATGTAGATGTTCCAGGCGAAGTGATGCCACGAACTCTTTCATACCATCCAGAAGAACTGATAATCGGAGAATTGCAATCAGGCGTCCGCACTAGAAGACAGCTTGATCAAGGGCTTACATGTTTTTATACAAAAGTTGGTCCTTTACAAACTGAATTCTCAATGAGTTGTTTTATCTCGCAGGTTGAACCAAGGACTTATAAAGAGGCGCTTACTGAAGATTCTTGGGTCAATGCGATGCAGGAGGAACTGAGTCAATTCGAAAAGTTGGGAGGGTGGAAGTTAGTAGACTTGCCTGATGGTCAGAGGAAGATCAACACCAAGTGGGTGTTCAAGTGTAAGAGGGATGATAGAGGAGTTGTGGTTCGTAACAAAGCTCGACTCGTAGTCCAGGGTTTCAGTCAGCAGGAGGGGATAGATTTCACCGAAGTGTATGCTCCTGTAGCTCGACTAGAAGCGATCAGAATCTTCCTGGCATTTGCATCTTGGAAAAACTTCAAAGTATATCAGTTAGATGTTAAATCGGCGTTTCTCTATGGGAAGGTAAAAGAGGAGGTATATGTCGGTCAGCCACCGGGCTTCACCGATCCAATCCACAAAGACAAGGTCTACTTACTGGATAAAGCGCTGTATGGTTTACACCAGGCCCCGAGAGCTTGGTTCGAGACAATGACTCAACACCTGCTAGCCAACAGCTTCATTCGTGGAAAAGTGGATGCCACTCTCTTCACCAAAGAGGTCGACGGACATCTTTTGATAGTTCAAATATACGTGGACGACATTATATTTGGGTCAACAAATGAGAATCTGTGCAAAGATTTTGAACGAGTTATGAAGCAGAAATTCGAAATGTCATCGATGGGTGAGATGAAATTCTTTTTGGGACTGCAGGTTGATCAACTACCCAAAGGAATTTTCATACATCAAACGAAGTACGTTCATGATATCTTGGAGAAATTCGGGATGTCAGGTTCTACTCCAGCTTCCACCCCATTAGCAACGAATCATGGGATAAACCCTGATCTCACCGGAGAGAAGGTAGATGAAACGATGTATCGTTCTATGATCGGATCGCTGATGTATTTGACAGCTTCAAGACCCGATATCATGTGCCCAACCTGCCTCGTAGCAAGATTTCAATCTAACCCAAGAGCTTCACATATGGTGATTGTGAAAAGGATATTACGCTACCTGAAAGGAACTCCATCATTGGGGTTGTGGTATCCAAGAGAAGGCGATTTTACGCTCGAAGGGTATTCCGATTCCGATTTCGGATGCTGCAAAGTTAATGCTAAATCAACAACAGCAGGGTGCCAGTTTTTTGGATCACGATTGGTCACTTGGCAATGCAAAAAGCAGACCTTTGTGGCTTTATCCACATGTTAAGCGGAGTATGTATCTGCTAGCAGTTGTTGCTCACAGATCTTGTGGATCCAGCAACAGATGCGCGACTATGGCTTGCAATTTCTAAACACCCCTATCTTTGTCGATAATGAGGCAGCAATTAACATTACGAAAAATCCTGTTCATCATGCTAAAACCAAACACATTGAAATTCGTCATCACTTCATTCGCGATTGTTTCGAGAAGAAGTTGATACGAATTGAGAAAATCCACACTGGCGAACAAAAAGCTGATTTACATACCAAAGCATTTGATAAAACTCGTTTTCATTATTTGCTAAAACTGAACGGTATGAAACTTTTATCGGTGTTGGAAGAGATCATTGGCGTTGATGAAGGAGACATTGTAGATGATGTTGAGAAGCAATCTGCAATGGTTTGTCGATTTTTTACTTGTTTTGGTATTTTGGGGGAGGTATAGGGTAATATTTTCAGAAAATACAAAAACAGTAAAAAATGTCAAAAATACAAAAACATGAGATATTTTCGAAATCCAAAAACAATAGAAAACCAGAAAAGAGCTTTTGTTAAAAGGGAAAATGATAGTACATCGGCTTGACAGTTACAGTATGCTAAAGAAATGGAATGTTTAAATGCGTTAAACAGTCTCGCTGATGATGTGCCGATTGGTTTTTACACATTTAGTAGGTTTGTTCGGGATATAAACCTAAATCTTACTTACTTATTTCGTGGGGAACACTACTTGGATATATAGGTAACCCCTGAAATCTTGTTTGAAAGATTCCTCTTTCTGATATACTAGGTCTTTATACTCAGTGATATCTGGGGTATTATTCCGGGACTTCTGCTGAATGGAAGTTCTGACCTAGTCCTCGAATAATACTTTCCGCAATGCTTGAAACATAGCATCACCCTCAGCATAAATGATAAGACAATAAAATTGCTAATCAATGATGTTGTAACAAAAGATCCTCTAAAGGGGACACACCCATGTCGATTCGTGATCTCTCTGCTGAACGGTAGTTCTGACCTGAGCTCTCACGTTTTCGTACTATAATTTATTCCCTTACAGATATCATCTGTGGTATACTCACCTGTAAGACTGAATATTGAGATCTGGATACGGGAGTATATTCAAGAGGTGGGACACACGTATAAGTTTAAGTCTCTAAACACTAAATCCGTATACTGGACAGATTGAAATGTGTGTGAAAATTTAAGTGGATCAGTATATCGACAATCTAAGAAAATTGTTTAATTCTGAGTATGTAATCAAAGCTTAATGGTACTTGTGACTTGTCGAATAACTGATATGATTCCCTAACACGCTCAACCAAAAATATGTTTGTAAATAGTTTACGTTTACTGCATTTTAGTTCTGTATTTCATTTCTAGTTTAGAAGCTTTATTAAAAATCCAAAAAGATTTTACATTTTTGCTTTATTTTCCGACAAACCAAAGTGGAGAGTTGATCTTCAGATTCACAATTGAAGCAGATGCAGGAAGTTTTTGAGCTGGAAGATGAGTTTGGAGCTAAAACATGATAAGTTTGAGAAAGTTGGAAAGTTAAAGCAAGTTCATTAATTTGAAACTTGTAATTTTCAGAAATGTTTGAACTTATTTGTTTTCAAATGTCAGTGTGATTTATCTCTGATCAACCAAGGTCATTAAGTTGAACTTTGTAGATAAATTGAGTAATCAGGGTCATTAACTTGGACCTGAATACTTAAGTGGATTTCTAAACACTGGTTAGACTATCAATTGTGGTTGAATGGTAAGTATGGATTGATATTGTTCTTGTCATATATCTTATATTTAGGTAGAGATTGTGCAGGTAACAGGAATTCCCATGGCAATAAAAATATCAAAGTTTGAACCAGAATTTAAAACTCTAGCTTATCGAGAGGGGGAGTCTGTGAAAGGGGGAGTCAGAATTCTGGATCAACAATCAAAGGGGAGATTGAAGATTAAAGTTTGAAGATATAGTTTAAAGAGAGCTTTTACAATGACAAATTATGTTGGAAAAAGACCAAGACTGAAGACTCAACACCGAAGACTTCGTCAACATCCAAGGGGGAGTCTGTTGGTGCACTGAATGTCTGCTGACTACGTCTTAATCGAGTCTTAGGTCTAGATAGGTTGTTTAGAGTTTGGAATTGAAAAAGTGGATTATATGTTGTAATTCCGCTTGAAATGACAAGAAGTCATTTCAAGCGAAATCAGGTTAACATGTGATTCCGCTCGAAAATGTAAATGGTGATTCCGCTCGAGTGTAATCATAGGGGTTCCGCTTGAGTTGTTTCAAGCGGAATCAGGAGACTATATATAGGCGATGGCTGTTGTCACTTGTAACAGTTGGAGCGGAATCTGGTCATGTGTTAGGTGTCGAATTGCTGTCAAAATTCAGTCAGAAACACGTGTAAAGACTTGGAAAAGCAGTAATAGAAAGAAGTTAAAAGGATACAAGCTGTGTGACTTTGTTTACTTTGATTCCGCCTTAGTAAATGAAGATGAACTGCCTTTACTGACTGTTTAGGGTCACGAACACGATCCAACATGATGCATAAGCAATAACTTTCTCACGTTGCATCAACACATAACCAAGTCCTTGGATTGACGCATCACAATAAACCACAAAATCGTCTGTGCCTTCAGGTAACGAGAGAATAGGTGCACTATAAAGTTTCGCCTTCAGCTGCTGAAACGCGGATTCCTGAGCATCACCCCAACGATGGGTGACACCCTTCTGAGTAAGAACAGTAAGAAGCTGCGCAATCTTCGAGAAATCCTTAATGAACCTTCTGTAGTAACCCGCCAAACCCAGGAATTAACGGATTTCAGTTGGTGTTCGAGGTGCAGGCCATTTCCTGATTGAGTCAACCTTGGATGGATCAACATGAATCTCATCCATATTAACCACGTGGCCTAGGAAATGGACTTCACGAAGCCAAAAGTCACATTTCAAAAACTTAGCATAAAGTTGTTCTGCTCGAAGAAGTTCCAGAATGAGTTGCAGATGACGCTCGTGTTCCTCCTGACTCTTAGAATAGATCAGGATGTCGTCGATGAAAACAATAACAAACTTATCCAAGTAAGGTTTGCACACTCGGTTCATGAGATCCATAAAGACCGCATGTGCGTTTGTCAACCCAAAAGGCATAACCAGGAACTCGTAGTGTCCGTAACGAGTCCTGAACACTGTCTTAGAGATGTCCTCGTCTCGGACTCTCAGCTGATGATAGCCCGATCTCAAATCAATCTTAGAGTAGAAGCTTGACCCTTGCAACTGGTCGAACAGGTCATCGATATGTGGGAGAGGATAAGGATTCTTCACAGTCACCTTGTTGAGTTCGCGATAGTCTATGCACATTCGAAAAGTATCGTCTTTTTTCTTCACAAACAAAACTGGAGCTCCCCAGGGCGAAGAGCTAGGACGAATGAAACCCTTGTCCAAAAGCTCTTGCAGTTGCGCGGATAGTTCTTCTAGTTCTGATGGGGCTAAGCAATAAGGTGCACGAGCTATAGGTGCTGCTCCAGGAGCTAGCTCAATTTGAAACTCGACCTGACGATGAGGCGGAAGACCAGGTAATTCCTCAGGAAATACCTCAGGAAAGTCGCGTACGATCGGGATGTCTTCTATTTTCTTCTATTTCGTTGAAGTGTCAGTAACGAGAGCTAGAATAGCAGTGTGGCCCTTTCTCAAACACTTCTGGGCCTTAAGGAAAGAGATGATGCCCACGACAGCACCACTCTTAACACCACGAATAACGAGAGGTTCCTTACCAGAACGAGGGATGCGGATAATCTTCTCCTTGCATAGAATCTCCGCTCGATGTTGAGATAACCAATCCATCCCAATGACGACGTCGAAGCTACCAAGAACGATGGCGATAAGGTCGATAAAGAAGATCTGACCAGCTAAAGCGAGATTACAACCCTTTACTATGTGTGTGGCCTCAAGATGTTTACCGTTTGCTAGTTCTACAACATGCTTGGTGTTTAGGGGAATTGGGGTACGCTTAAGCACCCGACTAACCTTTAAGGACACATAACTAGTATCGGCACCCGAATCGAATAAAACAGAAACAAAGAAATCATCCAGTAGGAACTTACCCGTCATAACGTTAGGATCATTCCTCGCATCACCTTGACCAATCACAAATGCACGTCCCCTGGCACCATTGCCATCATTGTTATCCCTGTTGTTTCCATTCCCCTGGTTGTTGTTGTTGTTGTTGTTCTGATTCTGGTTCAGCTGGGGGCAGTCTCTTTTAAAGTGGCCCTCAGCACCACACTGGAAACATCCTTTATTGTTACCCCTCTGATGCTGCTGTTGGGGCTGGTTCTGCGGAGTCTGCTGCTGTTGTTATCGCCTCTGATTCGCAGGATAAAGACTCCTGCAATCTTTTGCTGCATGACCTGGTTTGTTGCATCTCTGATAGTTGCCCTTGCTACACGCCGCCCGCTGTGGTGCAAGTTACATCGATTGCACTTAGGGTAGCTTCCCTTGTACCCACCCTGACCTTGATTACCAGAGGATTGTTGACTAGGGCTCTTGTAGTCGTCAGTCCTTCGCTGCTGAGACCAAGACTGGACAGAACTTGAACCCTTGCTTGAGTTTCCTTCCCACTTGCGCTTGTTGTCGCTAGGAGCATCAGAAGTTGTGGTAGCACTAATACGCTTTAGCAGTCTGTTCTGCTCGACTGCCTGATCGGTGAGGCGGTGGGATAGTCGTATAACCCGCTGAATGGTAGGGAGATTAGCTGAAGTAACCATGCTCTGGATTTCTGGCACTAAACCTTTGATATAGACCTCGATACGCTTGTAGGGAGGATCTACCATGGTGGGACACAAAGCAGCTAATTCATTCGATCTCTTTGTATACGCCTCGATTTCAGACCCCGTCATCTTCAAATTGTAAAACTCCACTTCTAGCTTGTGAATGTCATCACGATGCAATACTCTTCTTTGATCAGATCCTTAAAGTCATTCCATGGGGTGGCATTAGCAGCTGCCAACCCTAGCATTTGCACTTGTGCGTTCCACCAAGTTAACGCACCGCCTTCAAGTGTTCCTGTAGCAAACTTCACCCTACTGGCAACAGGGCATTCACACATTTCAAAAACGGATTAGATCTTCTCGAACCAGTGGAGGAGTCCCATGGCTCCTTCAGTGCCGTCGAAGGTACTTGGTCGACAGTCCATGAAGGTCTTGAACGTACACACTCGAGGCTGAGCATTCTGACCTGTCGTGCGAGAAAGAAAGATAAGGTTAAGCACGAGGGTAGGTTCACGAGAGTAGGATCTAAACATCCTAGGATAGGTCGAAACAGCAGGCTATACCTCCTGTTTGAGCTGTTGCAAGAGCCTCAGCAACTCGTTCATTGATTAGAGCCGTCAGCTGGGCTTGAGTCAAGTTCAGGCGTCCACTCATGATCTTCACATCGAAAGAAACTCAAGTAAGAATGGTGACGTGGAGGTGTGGAAGATATGAGATGACAGAAGAGAGTAAGCATACAAGGTTTCAAGCAACAGTTGCTACGTCAACTAAGCATACCATGAACAATGCACTACTTAAACTAAAAGGCAGGCAATACAGACACAAACCATATTACCTATAATGTTGAGCCTTGCACGTGGAGCGAAGCGTCGTTGTGGATGGCTGAGCACAGAACAGGTTATAGTCTGGTTTTTATCAAAAGCCTTTCCCTTTTTAACCTCACACCCCCAAAATACACAAGCGGAGTATCACCGCAGGAGGTGTAACTGACCAGGATCCAGCAACCAATCATATTGTACCATAATTAATTAAGTAAATAAAAGTCCTACCAAACAATATAATTGGTGTCAATCAATTCAACAAAGTTCTAGTTAATAGCGGAAGCATAAAGTTCAAAACCCAAAGCGTAAGTTTTAAAATTCATAAGTTTAACATGGAACTCAACAGTCCATGTCCCACAACGACCTCGTCCTCCTGTGCAAGCTCCATCTAGCACCTAACGACCTGCAAGGCATATAGTAACGAATCAACAACAAAGTTGAGCGAGTTCACAGTTGGGTGTTGGTTTTAAGTTGTTTCAAAAACATAAGTTTCTTTTAGCTGGCTTACTGGTCGTGGGGGTTACCCCATAGTTTAAAAACATATTCATTCTTTTCCTTTTTACTCTGGCTCTCAGCCGTGGGGGCTACCCCATGAATATCCCACTAGACCCGTTACCATATCGACTACTGACTGAAGTAAGTTGGGTGCCCTAGTCAATGTCTATCATCATTGACGTGCCCAGATCCATTAGTCCATTCCCGTCCTCTGCGGCACAGTGTGAGGCATGTCAAACCTAATAGCGCTATTTAACTAATGACCCGTTCGCCATTGGCCCGACGATTAAGTCGATATATAAATGAGGGACTTAATGATAGAGTTTTTGTCTAGTGTCAATGTTGTCACCCTTCAGTTAAGAGGGTGGAGGTACGTGTCCCATACAAGGAGATCACGCATGTTCCAATGTTGTTACCCTTCAATTAAGAGGGTGGAGGTACGTATTCTACCCAAGGGGAATACGCAGGTTTCCTTTTAATCAATTACCCATTCCCAACCACCGGGAATCCATTGCCTTATAGAAAGTGTGAACTCACCTTAGGTTAGCTCGGCAGGTAGGCAAAAGGTCAATCAAGTTGTTTGTGTTTAACCACGTCCTAACATGGTTACCATACAAGTCAGGTCTAGGTTCAAGTAATGCACGTATGTTTACACATAAAGTAGCAAGTTACGTACACACAACGATCATAGCAAACACATATAAACATGTTAATAATATCAATCAAGTATACACATAAGCCCAAATTGTGCGAGTCAAGTGATTGGGCCGGTTAGATTGTGCGAGCCCAATCTTCTTGTGCGATTCAGCAGGTGAAACCCAATAAAGGCCCGACTACAACGTGTTGTGCGATCAGCACAACCTTGTGCGATCAACAACATGTTGTGCGATCCAAACCATGCCCCGGCCCAATAAACATGCAACCCAACATCTTGTGCGGCCCAAATGACATTAACCGTTTTATGTTTTGTGCGGCCCAACATGTTGTGCGATCAGCACAACCTTGTGCGACTCACAACATGTTGTGCGATCTTGCAATAGTGAGTTGTACACGGTGTTTTAACAGTTGTACCCTAACATATCCTAGCTTGTGCGACTGGCCTTGTGCGATCAGTTATGAAGTTTCCTTAAATCTTGGCAATTAGTTACACAATCTACTTTGCTCAATCAATACAAACAGTTTCCATTTATGCGATTCAATCAAACAATTTAACAGTTTCAAATCTTGCATTATTCAATCAAATTAAACATTCATCACTGAATTCATATGAACCCTAAATAACCATCTATTCGTAACAACTCATCATCATCTACATCGAATCAAATAGTTTGGTTAACATTAAAATTCTTGATTCTTCATGCAATACTCATCATGCAAACAATCCGAATGCAGGAACATAATAGACGATTACATCTATTCGGTTCTAGATCAATATCATGCAATTCTATTTAATTATGTATCATCACAACACCAAGATCATACCAAACATCACATTAAACATACACATATTCCGGATCCCTATGATTAAACCTTCTAGCATGAACAATCCTAGTTATCACATACAATCATAACAGGACTATCATACGATTAGAAAATGATGGAAAACTAACCGATAGAAAGGTAGAATGAGATGTTTCGAACAGGAAGGTCTTCGAGAGGTGGGGCTGTCGTCGGTCTTCAAAGGAGAGAAAGAGAGGGTAGGGTTTTGTGTATGTTGTGTAATTTGCAAGTTATGAGAAGTGTACACCCTCCTCATGAGGTTATGCGTGTATAGGGTGGGCCGAACCCATCATGGGCTGCTCTTTGGGTCAAGCATTCGAACAAGAGTGTGGGCCGAGAGAGGAATGTGCGATTCGGAATCATTGTGTGCGGCCCAAAAGGGCTTGTGCTATCGAGTATGAGGAAGCAATTAAGTTTTATATACACATATTACACACATAACACCTAACAACATATAACATAACATTCCATTAAAATCAACGTATCACATAATCACATAACGTTCACACTGGTTACACCCAAGTACAAAGGAAGGTCCTGAAATACGAGTTGTCACATATGGTGCTCAAATTAAAGATAAAAAAACGCTCGATTTTATGATAATTTTTTTATGAAAAAATAATGTCGTACATGTAGAGAAAGAGAAAGTAAATAAATAGGATTTTTCTAAAATACCTTACACTCCTTTTTTTCTCACATTTCATCTTAACCATTGATTTGAAAAATAAATGGTTAACATTCATTCTCATCCTCTTTAGGCAAAATAAACCTTTTATTCGATCTTACCTCGTCCGTAGTTTACCATTTAGTTATATATATAGAATGTAATAGAAAAACATATAACATATATACATTTTTTAAAGGAATATAATATTACCTACATATACATTTCCAAGTTAAAGGAACACTTTCCTATTGGAGCAACCCATTTTTAATTTTATTTTTATTTTCAGTTTTAAATTACGCTTTCGTCCTTCGTTTAAAATTACGTTTTTGCCCATAGCTCAAAATAAAATTATACTTTTGCCCCTAGCTAAAATTACGTTTTCGCCCTCAGCTCAAAATAAAATTATAATTTTGCCCTTAGCTCAAAATTACGCTTTTGCCCTCGATTCAAAAACTCATTTTTAATTTTGTTCCCAGTTTAAAATTACGGTGTCGCCCTCTGTTTAAAATTACGTTCTTGCCCCCTGTTCAAAATAAAATGTTGTTTTTCCATCTAGCTCAAAATTATGATTCTGGCCTCAGCTCAAAATTAGATTCTTGCCTCCAGTTCTAAGTAAAATTTTGTTGTCCCCCTATCTCAAAATTATTAGCTGTCTGTCACTTCCCTATTGGACCAACTCATTTTTTATTTAATTTTATTCACAGTTTAAAATTACGATTTCGTCATTCGTTTAAAATTACGTTTTTGCCCCCAGCTCAAAATAAAATTATAATTTTGCCTAGCTCAAAAATACGCTTTTGCCCTCGGTTCAAAAACTCTTTTTTAATTTTGTTTCCAGTTTAAAATTACGGTTTCGCCCTCCGTTTAAAATTACGTTTTTGCCCCAGTTAAAAATAAAATGTTGTTTTTTCCTCTAGCTCAAAATTACGATTCTGCCCTCAGCTCAAAATTACGTTTTTGCCCACAGTTTAAAATAAAAATATGTTTTCCCCCTAGCTCAAAATTATGATTTTGCTCTCAGTTTAAAATCATGATTTCGCCTCCAGTTCAAAATATAATTCCGATTTTTTCCTCTATACAGACATACATGTTATGAGAGAGAAATATTCAGCTTATTACCCCACAACGCGAGCGGAGAAAAAACTATTTAACATATATACATTAGCAATCGCAATCATAACGAACAAGTCTTCACGTATAAATAAAAGTGTATTAGGAGATTTTGTGGTGTGAGGTCGTTTTATTTGTTTTGAGTTTCGGGTGTTTTTATTGTTTTCTGCCTAGATTCTTATTGGTCGAAGTTTTGTTTCAATAAAAGTTTGGCCAATGGAAAAAAAATAAATAAACAAATAAAACGTATATATGCATCAAACATAAAACAATATTACATATAATAAACAAACAAAGTACCCATGGTTCATAAAATGTTTGATGAATTTACAGATCATTACATCCTACATTTATACGTATTTCAAATTAAAAATACACACATGCCTACGTCATGCGTGCAATGACGAAGCTAGAGTCAACTGGCCCCTCTTAGATCATGTAGTTGATGAGTATGTTAACATAAAAAATAGAACAAAAAATCAATGATCATCTCATATAAAACTAGAGAAAATTGCATCTCTATTTGAAAAAAAAAAACTTTTTAAACTTTAATAATTACACCCGATTATATTACAGTTACGATCCTTAACAACATCTACTAAAAGGATCGAATTGGTAAACAAAAATCTCTGGTATCATTATCAAAGTTTAAGGATAAGATTTTCATGTTTTTTTACATAATGTAACATTGACAAGTAGAGTTCACTCTAAAGCTGTAATTGTAAGATTAAATATATTATGTTTTAATATTTAATCTAGTAGACATTATAATCATTTACATAATATAGATCAAAATATATAATAACCTATTAATTAATTTGTTGGTAATTGTTGATGGACCATATTACCCTTATTAACTAATTAGGTTTCCTCCTGGGTGCTTATATAAGGAGAATTATATAGAGGTCATAAGGTTACACACTTAATCAGATAACCTAATCATAACATCATCATCATCGACCTCCCTCTCCTATAACCGATTCCCTTGTCGGTTTTCTTAGTCACCATCATTAGTCAGCACCCTAAGCAGGAACCAGATCACACTGACAATTATGTCTAACGGGATGTCATCTTCTCTGACTGGATTCTCCACTGCACTGTCTGCTATAACAGGTATGTTTTCATGTTTTCCCTTATGTATAAACAGAACTGATCCAACATGTGGTATCAGAGCATATGTTGATTAGTCAGTTCTGTTTTGTATCCATGAATCTGGAATAAAACTGGAAAACAGGATTTGAAAACCCTAATAAAAATTCGGTTTTATCATCCGAGATTCCATCTCGGATCTGTTCAATACATCTCGGATCATATGTTTTATCCAATTATTACTGTTCCGAAATCATAATGTTTAAGAATTTGATTAAATGTTCAATAAATTTCCAGATTTCGGATATAGGGTTTAAGGTTAATTTTTTTAGGGTTCATCATATTCTTAGTTAAAATTCGAAATTTCCTTTATGTTTTGGAATATGATTTGAATTGTGGAATGTTTTCCTAATTTTGATCTAATTTTATCTAATAAGGTTTTCGAAATCTGTTAATAGGATAAACAGATTATGATTTTCGAAATTTTCTGATAAAGTTAGATCAATGATAAAATAGGAAACTCTATCACAATTCCTAAGATTTCGAATTTTCTGTTATTTTTCACATTAACAGCTATAACAGCTTGAAGAACACATTACGGATGATCATTATGGATGATCATTCCGGATGAATATTGTTCGCCCATTACGGATCAGCAACCGTCTGATCATTCCGGATGAACATTGTTCGCCCATTACGGATCAGCAACTGACCATTTCGGACTAAGCATCACGGATGATCAAAGAACTGATCATTTCGGATGAATCTCGGACTAAGCATTACCATCCGAAATCATCCAAAATCCATCACGGATCATCAAGAACTGACCATTTCGAATGAATCTCGGACTAAGTATCATCATCCGAAATCATCCGAAATGACTCGACTTACGCGTCTTGGACACATCCGAAATCATTCATTTCGGATAGTCCGAAATGATTCGAAATTAGTCATTTCGGATGAATCCAAGACATGATTCATCCGAAATCATGAGTGTTCATAAAATTTGGCAGTTAATGTGAACTAAAATTTGGCTCGGGGCACGCTGTTCCCCTGCAAACCCCAGCGAACTCACCGCGGAGTTCGATCCGCGCTAACGGGTGGTTTGCTATTAAATAATTGGTTTTTGTAATTACTTAATTAGTTAATCAGAATCAGATAATGTTTTACAAAACCAAAATGGCTTAACTTGAATGAGTTTTGATGTATCATTTCTGGCCAAAGCTGATTTGATACATCTACTTATCGTTCAAGTATTACGAAAGCTATGTTAAGTGTGCATCGTAAACATGAATGTCTTAATATCTGGCCAAAGCTGATTTAATTCCTTCATAGATGGCATACTTAACAAGTGCATAACTAAAGTGATTGTCTCAATTTCTGGCCAAAGCTGATTTGTTACAACCACTTTGCACATATGCTTAAATGATTACACTTCTGCCAAAGCTGATTTGTCTTCGTTTAAGTAGAATTTTAACTAAGTCTATTATTTTGATGTTAGTAATAGACGATATCACAGCTTCATAATGTAAAATGGTCATTATTTATGCCTGCCTTAGTTTAACATGCCCTTAGATCACATTAGAACTTCTTCCTAAGTATCGTAACTTGCTCATCTTATTTCCACTATCAGCACCAAATCAGGGGATTCCACCTTTGACTGGTGATAACTTTGCTGCATGGAAGGATGCCCTCATGCTTACACTTGGATTGCTGGACTTTGATTATGCTATAAGAGAGAATAAGCCAGCGGACCTTACCACTCAAAGTACTGCTGCTGAGCAGATAGTTCATGAAAAATGGACTAGGTGTAACCGCATGTCTCTCATGTTCATGAAGCAGTCCAACAGTAATGCAATCAGAGGAGCCATTCCTGATTCTGAAGATGCTAAAACCTACTTGGAACATGTGGAGGCGCAGTTCAAAGGGACGTCTAAAGCACACGCTAGTACCCTTATCCTCAAGCTGGTGACAACTAAGTATGATGGGAGGAGCGGCATTTGCGAGCACATCATGATGATGAATGACATGGCCAATAAGCTGAAGGGGCTGGAAATGGAGATCAGTGATGGTTTCCTTCTTCATTTTATCATCACTTCGCTTCCTTCATCCTTTGA
Organism: Helianthus tuberosus; assembly: GCA_030545235.1. NCBI lineage: Eukaryota > Viridiplantae > Streptophyta > Magnoliopsida > Asterales > Asteraceae > Helianthus > Helianthus tuberosus. The sequence continues at coordinate 17,281,842 of CM060403.1, forward strand.
AGCATTCAAGATCAATTACAACACTCAGAAGGACAAATGGACGATGAGTGAGCTGGTCGCTATGTGCGTACAGGAGGAAGAGCGTATGAGGATGGATCGCCCTATTGATGTTGCAAACTTCACCACCTCCAACTCTAAGAAAAGGAAGAACAATCATCAGAGAAAGGATGCTTCAAAAGTCCAAAGGCCTAATCCTAATACAAGTGCACCCTCCAGCTCTAAGAACTCCTTAGGCAGAATCCGCTGCAAGTTCTGTAAAAAAGCAGGACATATGCAGAAGGAATGCCCTGACTTTAAGGAGTGGCTGGCTAAGAAAGGTAACGATTATTTTATGATACTTGAGTCCTATAATTTAAGTATTCCTGCTAATTCTTGGTGGTTTGATTCTGGTTCTATGGTTCATGTTACCAATTCAACTCAGGGATTCCTTTCAATCCGGAAGCTGGAAAGAAACCAAAGAACGCTTAAGGTTGGGGATGATCGAGAATTAGAAGTGAAGGCCATTGGAACATTACAATTAGTTATGAAAACTGGTTTATGTATTAAACTTTATGATACCTTATATGTTCCTGAGGTAACTCGAAACCTTGTATTAGGACCAAAGTTAGACATGGACGGTTTTATTGTTTCCCATGGTCATCGCAAACTCTCTATCCTCTATGATTCTGTTCTTTATGGTACTGGTATTCTGGATAGTGGTCTCTATAGATTAGAACTAGATGATGGCTTTTCCAAATCTTTGTTGTCATATAACATTAATGAATCACTCACAAAGATGAAAGAGAAACGAGACTTAGAGACTTCATCCATGTTATGGCATCAGTGTTTATGCCACGTTTCAAAAGAACGATTAAATCGTCTTGTAAAGGATGAAGTCTTACCTCCTCTCGATTTCTCTGATTTTGGAACATGTGTCAAATGTCTTAAAGGTAAAATGACATTAGTGAATAAGAAATGTGCCACTAGGAGTTCTAATTTATTAGAACTCATTCACACTGACATTAGTGGTCCCTACCAAATCGCTGGCATAACAGGACATACTTCATTTATCACTTTCATTGATGATTATTCTCGTTACATGTACTTGTATCTAATTAAGGAGAAATCCGAATCTCTTACAACTTTTAAAGATTATAAGGCTGAAGTTGAAAAGCAATTAGATCGTCAGATTAAAGTTGTGAGATCAGATAGAGGCGGTGAATATTATGGAAGACATACTGATGTGGGACAAGCTCCTGGTCCATTTTATGAGTTTTGTAAGGGCCAGGGGATTGTGAACCAATACACCATGCCTGGTACACCTCAGCAGAATGGTGTCGCTGAAAGAAGAAACCGTACCCTTATGAACATGGTGCGCAGTATGTTAGCCAACACTAATTTACCATTATTTCTCTGGACTGAAGCGTTAAAAGCAGCTGTTCATATACTCAATAGAGTTCCTTCTAAGTCTGTCCCTAAAACTCCTTATGAACTTTGGACAGGAAGGAAACCGAGTCTTAAATATATGAAAGTATGGGGCTGCATTGCTGAAGCAAAACTTTACAATCCTTTCCTAAGGAAACTTGACCCTAAAACAGTTACCTGTTTCTTTATCAGGTATCCTGATAATTCAAAGGGTTATCATTTCTATTGTCCTTCCCATGTCACCCATATTGTTGAAACCAAGCGTGCTACGTTCCTGGAGGATTTCAAGGTCAGTGGGAGCAGTACCAACCCTTACGAAGAATTGCAAGAAGTACAAGATGCGGGGGGAGACTCGTCGCTTACCATTACTCCGATTACTCCTCTTGTACCCAATGCAACTACTGTACCTGAAGCTACTGCACCAACTGCAAATTCACCTCTACAATCAGAACCCATTATACCTCATGACGAAGGCACATCAAACGCACAACACCAAGACAACGCTGAACCCGATAATCCACTCAGGAGGTCATCTAGGCAAAGAAGGCCTACTAATTGGGATGATTATGTTACCTACCTGACTGAAATGGATCCTGGAAAGCTCAATGATCATGTCTCTTACAATGAAGCCATTAGCAGTGATCAGTCTTCTGAATGTAATAAAGCAATGATTGAAGAGCTTGAATCCATGAAGAAAAATGACGTTTGGGATTTTGTAGAATTACCCAACGGTCTCAAACCCGTTGGATGTAAATGGGTGTTCAAAACAAAATTGGATCCGAATGGGAACGTTGAATTGGTTGCAAAGGGCTACACTCAGAAGGAGGGAATTGATTATCAAGAGACGTTTTCACCTGTCTCTCGTAAAGATTCATTAAGGATCGTCATGGCCCTGGTAGCTCATTTTGATTTAGAGTTACATCAGATGGACGTTAAAACCGCTTTCCTTAACGGAGATTTGGACGAAGATGTTTACATGAAACAACCTGAAGGCTTTAAACCTGAAGGTCAGGAGCATCTAGTCTGTAAGTTGAAGAAATCCATTTACGGGTTAAAACAAGCATCACGTCAGTGGTACCTTAAGTTTGATGAAGTCATGAAGAAGCACGGTTTTATGAAGAATCAAGTGGATCAATGCACCTACCTCAAGATGAGTGGGAGCAACTTTACTATACTTGTCCTTTACGTAAATGATATTCTATTGGCAAGTAATAGTTTAGACATGTTGCATGAGTCGAAGCGGTTACTCTCGCATAACTTCGACATGAAGGATCTTGGAGATGCTTCTTACGTCATTGGCATCGAAATTCACCGAGATAGACACAAAGGGATCTTAGGATTGTCCCAAAAGGCTTACATAGATCGTGTCCTTACACGTTACAACATGCAACAGTGCAAACCCTCCGTCGCTCCAGTAGTTAAAGGAGATGTTTTCGGTTCATTCAAGTGTCCGACAACAGAGGTTGAGAAGGATCAAATGAGCCAAATACCTTATGCGTCAGTAGTCGGGAGCTTGATGTATGCTCAAGTCTGTACTCGCCCAGATATCGCTTATATTGCTGGAATGCTAGGCCATTATCAGACTAATCATGGCCTAGATCACTGGAAAGCAGCTAAGAAGGTACTTCGATATCTGCAAGGGACGAAAGACTATAAACTGACTTATAGAAGAAGTGATCATTTAGAAATGGTGGGCTATTCTGATTCTGACTTTTCCAAGTGCAAATATGACAAGAAATCCACTTCGGGCTATATCTTTATGTTAGCAGGCGGCCCTATCTCATGGAAGAGTCATAAACAACAGTTGACCACAACTTCCACAATGATGGCAGAGTACATTGCTGTTTATAACTTAACCTGTCATGGAATGTTGCTTAGAAATCTGATCACTGGACTCAAAATCGTTAATTCCATTTCTAGACCATTGAAGCTTTATTGTGATAATTCAGCTGCCGTTAGTTTCTCGAACAGTAACAGTTCGACTGGAGCTGGTTTATATCTCGATACAAAATATATGTTCGTACGAGAACGAGTTGAGGAAAATAATCTTTGTATCGAGTATATTAGTACTAAAGATATGCTTGCGGATCCGATGACTAAAGGTCTCCCTCCTAAGGTTTACGAAGAACATGTTCGGAATATAGGATTTAGTAAAGACCTTATTTAAGCATATTGTACTAGCTTATGTTTTATGATTAATGAAATTTCCTCAGTTTGATTTTGTATGTCTCTTAAAATATGTTCAACCGGTATAATGGCATATAGAAAAATGAAGTTACAAATCAAACAAAGGGCTTATGCGTATTTTGATCATGACGATTAGGTTTTAAATTAAGGCTATAGTATGACTAATGGGGGTCCTGAGTCGCATAATGATTCAACGGTTGTATTTCTCTGCTATAGTACTTGTTTAAGGCTAAAATGAGTGTTAACTCCTGATCAGGCTTATCTAATACTCATAGTAAATGATTACTCGGCTAAGTGGAAGAATGTAAGATTAAATATATTATGTTTTAATATTTAATCTAGTAGCCATTATAATCATTTACATAATATAGATCAAAATATATAATAACCTATTAATTAATTAGTTGGTAATTGTTGATGGACCATATTACCCTTATTAACTAATTAGGTTTCCTCCTGGGTGCTTATATAAGGAGAATTATGTAGAGGTCATAAGGTTACACACTTAATCATATAACCTAATCATAACATCATCATCATCGACCTCCCTCTCCCATAACCTATTCCCTTGTCGGTTTTCTTAGTCGCCATCATTAGTCAGCACCCTAAGGAGGAACCAGATCACACTAACAATTATGTCTAACAAACCTGAAGAAACACAGAACTAATTAAGGGACTAATCAGTTTGGTTTATGTTTCTACCATGATGGTTAATCTTCTTGTAAGTTTCCTGAGCTCCTAATGATCGTGGTTTATCTGCAAAACAAAACACCGTTACTCGTTAAGAGGGGAATGTGGGGGTTTCCCTCTTAACCGGGCTCCGGCGTGAGAATAAGCGACTGCTTTGGGGAGAGAAATAAGTATTGAGAGTAGAGGGAATGGAATGAATTAACCTGTGAAGTGAAGGTCTCTATTTATAGCCGGAGAGGTGTAAGAGGGTGTGGGCTGATGGGCCTTGGGCCGGAAGGCGACAACATGGAGGATATGCTCCTTGTCTCACTGGTGTCGACCGTTAGTGGCTTCTAGGAGCTTTGTGGAGTTGGCGCAACGTGATTGGAGCCACGTGTCACTGTTGTCGGCCTGGTCGCCCTTCTGCCATCAGCAGGTAAGTGGAGATCGTGGGGCAGTTGTCTCTGCCCTATGATTGGTGCCACATAGGCGTCCTTAAGTACTTTTTGTCTTCCTGCATGTCAGACGATCGTGGAGCACGATTGCGCAGGAACAAAAGGACCCTGATTGGCTCTTTTATTCTGCCACTTGTACCTTGTGTACTATCTGGAAAGGCCTCGCGCATGATTCTTGCTGAGCACGTTATCACCTCGCGCGAGCTTCATGTGCCTTCAGATGTTCTTTTTAGAATGCCAAGTGTTGCTAACTGGAGTTTACTCTTGTGCGGACCTCGCGCAGCGTTACACAGACTTGTTGTATCCCGCGCGAGGTTGGCAATCAAGAAAATTGCTGATTAAGGAGTATGGTCCCGCGCGACCTTTCAGGGGGTTGCGCGGCTTTTTGGGACCATACCCCTTTAAGTCCCCCCAGTCCAGTGCTGCACCATGCGCAAGGCAAGTGGTTGGAGCTCTGGACTTAATAAAGTAGAAAGATGCTTTTGGCTTTGGTAGACGGCGCGCGTGTAAGTTGTTAGTTACTACGGCGCGGCTACCAGGCTTGTTGTTGGCTTTTACATGAAGTTTCTGATGACTTTGGGCGGGAAAAAACCTCGAAGTTTGAATTTTCTGCCAGGTTGGTGAAAAAGTCGTGGTTGGTGACATTTGAGTTGACCTCTGACGGTTGTCATCAACTTGTTGCTGACGGTTCAGCTTTTCGTCAGGAGAGTGAGGCCCACGCGCGCGTGGTAACCGTCACTCCGGGAAACACGCCTTACGTGGCGCTTTCTGGTTGGCCTTGCTTGCGGCGAACTCGGCACGATTACCCATCGCATTAAATGCGATGGGTATATATATCCGGAGAGATGTGAGGCTCATCACTTTCTCTTCTACTAATCTTCTAGTCTCTCAAAACTTCTTTGAATCTTCAAAGTTTGAAGAACACGGTTGCAGCAGATCTTCAAGTTCTTGAAGAACAACGTCGCAGATTATCAGGCTTGTTTCCAGATCATTCAAGATCCTTGTCTTATCTATTGATGGCTGAGGAACAGCACGAAGATAACCCCGGAGAAGAAGGTCCTGTGCCTGTTCTCCGGTGGGACTTAGGGCTTTTTGAACAACTTTCCCGTAGTTTCCGGTTCCCACCGGAGTGGGATGCCCGGTACCCCGGCCAGAACCAGACGGCCGCTGATGCACCGCCGGGGTACATCACCTTATTCGAAGACTTCTTCCATCAGGGCAACTTCCGGTTACCGGCGACTAACTTCATGGCTCATGTTCTTCAATATTATGGGTTCCATATATCTCAAATGAGCCCACCCGGAATGGTTCGAGTTCGACACTTCGAGTTCTTGTGTTGGGCTCATGGCATAGAGCCAACTGTAGATAGATTCCGGGTTTTCTACCAACTTCAGAGGAATATGGGTTTTTATTCCTTCGCCAGTCGAGGCACGGCGAATAAGATACTTTTAAACCCTCCTAAGAGTTTCCATGACTGGAAACCTAAGTTTTTCTATATACGGGAGGAGGTAGTTCCGATACCCATGACGTTTCGCGCCTCGACTGAAGTGATCGTGAAGGAAGACTTGGAGATCCCTAAGACTGAGGCTTGGTATCGGGAGCTTACTGCCACCCCAAACCGAGTGTTTGGGGAGAATGTCTTGGTAGCGGCGCGGATGAGCGATCAGTGGCCGCCTGATAGCAAGGAGGTTCCTATCTTAATGATTGATGACGAAGGTTAGTAATTTTCTTATTTTTACTGATCTTCCGGGGCTTGCATTTTTCCTTTTTTTTTTTTTTATACGATTTATCTTGAAGAGGTGCGCTTGTATCAAGCTGCCTTCGCCGCTTTTGGCGGTAGAATGGGCGTGCGCCCGCTTCAAGACGGAGAGCAATACTGGTATGACCAAATAAGGGATAACTTTATGTATCCTGTTGCTGATGCGTTCGCCTTGCCGCCCACTGCAAACGAAGGTGCGCACATACCGAACCCTCGCCCTTTGCGCTCTGTGACTTCTGCTGGGAAAGAAGTTATCTATCTTTCCAGCGAGGAGTCTGTAGGATCCTCGAACGGAGAGCTAAGTTCGTGGTCTAACGTCTTTGCAGGTGTGTTGCGCGACTTGGGTATTGACCCAGAAGAGAAGAAGAAGAAAAAACCAGTGAAGAAGAAGAAGAAGGATGCTGAGGTGACCAGCAAGGGTACTGGGGGTAGTCGCGCAACCACTGGTGTTGCGGATAAAGGTATTTTTCGCCTCCGTCAGAGTGACTTGAGAGGTTTCGTGATTGTTAGTGACTCACTTGAAGGTTTGTCGCGCGCAGGCGGAAAGAAGACTGGAACTGGTGGCTCAGGGAGCGCGGGTTCTCGCAACCCGGACGCTGGCGCTACTCCTTCCTCTGTTGCGCATGAGGAAGAGGAAGAGGAAGAAGAAGAGGAGGCTGCTGAAAAGTTGATCAGTAGAAAAAGAACGAGGAGCGAGGCGCCTGCTGGTGAGTCCATTGCGTCGAAGGTTGGCGGGGCTCTAGTGCTTGGTAAACAGAGCAATTTGCGCTCACTTTATAGGTTCTCTCCTGGTAAGTTTGTTTTTAGCTCTTCTTTGTTGTTGCTCTTTTTCTTGATCCCTTGGTTTTTGCAGAGGGTAAGAAGAAAACCCCTGAGAAGGGTGTTGTGATTACGGAGCCAGAGCCAAAGAGGCCGAAGATCACCGTTAAATCTTCTAAGGCTGCTGGCGCTGAGACTGCCAAAGACAAACATGTTGCTGAAGGTGATAAGGCAAAGGCTGTCGAAGAGAAGAGGAGAGTTGATGAAGAGCGTAGGCAGAAAGCTGATGAGGATAAGAGGAAGAAAGCGGAGGAGGAGAAAAAGAGGAAGGCCGAGGAAGAATAGGAAGGCTGAGGAAGATAGGAATAAAGCCTCTGAAGTGGAGAAGGAGAAGCAAAAGGCTGTTGAAAAGCCTAGTGGTGATTCCTTGAGGTATACCGGTGCCGCTGCTATCACTATCCAGGAGAAAGCGCAGGGTCCGGAGGTTTTGAGCGTTGCGGGGTCTACAAAGCCCCATCAAGAGAGGAGGAAAGAACCTGAGGTTGAAAGACCTACCCGCCCTTCGTACGTTTCTAGTGGCGCGAGCTCTGGTGGCGCCGGGGGTTATAATCCGCAAGCTATCGGGGCCAAGGATACTCTTGGAGATATCTACTATAAAAGTTATACCGAAGAGGAGCGCGGTAATGCCCCCCACCAGGCTCCCTGGAATTTGAGGCAGAAGGACACCTTCCAAGAGTTTGGCCCTTGCCGCGATTGGTTCTTAAACTCTTTCACTCCTGGTGAAGTTAATAGGCGGAAGGCGAAAACTCATGAAGGGTTGTACCGTACTTACATGCATGGGGAGGCGAATGCTCTCGCTGCTAACCACCAAATTGTCCGTGAGTGGCGGACAATGGTTAGGGAGCGGTCGGATTGGGAGAGGTACCGTGAGCGGATGTTGAAGCGTATAAGTGAATTTGAGAAATCAAAAGCCGCCCTTGATGAAGAGAAGGCCAAGCTTGAGGCTGATAAGAAGGCAGAAGACTGGGGGCGCGAGGGCCTGAAAAACAAGCTTCACGCTGCTGAACAACAGCTGGCTAAGGAGAAAGCTGAGTTCAAGCGCATATGCGCGAAGGATAATGAGCGCGCGGCTGCGGATCGTAACAAGATTGTCAACCTTGAGGCTAAGGTTGTGGAGTTGACGGCGAACCTCGAAGATGCGCAAGCTGCTAAGGTTGCTAGGGAGCAACTTGAGGTTTGTGCAACTTAGACTTTTTCCTTGTGTGCTTTGTTTGCAATATATCCTAAGTCCTGTCCTTTTTAGGGTGAGCTTGCTGGCGTGAAAGTGCAGCTGTCGGGCAAGGACAAGGATCTTCGAGCCAAGGATGTCGAGATTGCTGAGCTGAAACGTCGCCTGCGAGAGCAGGTTGACAAAAGTGAATCCTTGGAGATCGATCTGGAGGCTGAAAAGTCTAAAGCTGCCTCAGCTGAAGAGGCGAAGCTTAGGGCTGAGGAAGCTCGTGATGTTAGTACTGCAACTCTTAATGTAGCGCAGACTAATTATGCTGAAGCTCAGGGTATCGTGGATACTCTTGTCTCTGATGCCGAGTGGCTGCGCGGCCGGGGAATAGTTCTGGTATTATCTTTAACTTTGGTTTTGCTTACCAAGTTAGTTCCTTACTTGCTTACTTTGATGCAGATGGCTAACTCGATTCTGAATGCTGGCGAGCTGGATCAGACTGTCGCTACTCTCATTGATGCTTCTCGCGCCGTTGGACATCGCGGAGGTTATATGGAGTGTGCGCAACATGCCGCAGCAATGTTTGGACAAGAGTTTGATGCCAGTCATTGTTCGGTAACTGATGGAGCTGATGCCGAATTGATTCGAGCTGAAAAATCTTATAATCATTTAGCCTTACCTGTGATGGATTTAGTCTCGAAGGCTTTGGAACATGATGACTGGTGTGCACGTATGAAGGGCATTCTTGATCCCCCAGAGCACGTAGAACTCTCTGACGAAGATGAAGCGGCGGGCAATGATGGTGGGAACGATGGTGGTGACGGTAAGCCTGGCGGTGATGGCGATAAAGGCGATAAGCATGATGACAGTGGAGATGATGAATTTGAATAGGTTTGTCAACAGGCTTTGTGCCTTGTAAAATTTCAAGTAGGCTGATGTAACTCTTTGCGCGGGCGCGCTTTTATCTAATGAATGACATTGTTTTTTTTTTATAACTGTTGCGCGGTTGCGCTTATTAAATAGTATGTTTGCTTATTTTCCCGTTACAATTATTGCACTGTTGTTAGAAACTTTGGTTAAGTTAGCGCGAATAAATGTAAGAGAGGCTCTTGTATGTGTAGCGGCCCGGTCTCGCGCTATGTTCGCGGAGGACCTTGAAGGCGTAACTCAAGAGCGCGTAATTTACTGGAGTGTTTTCGTGCTAATCAGAAGTTTAACATGCATTTGTAACTGGAAAATATTGTAGGAGATAGCAATGATTCAATATGTAAAGAACGCTCGTATTAGCAAACTTGATGGGCGCGTGGGCCCTGTTTACAGTAGTGATGCATTACATTGCCTTGGGTCCTAAGTACGTTCATCTGTTGTAGGTGAATCTTTTCTTGTGCACACCACCTGGGAACACCCGACTGCCGTCAAGTGTGGTGGAATTTTGATTCTTCACGGTGTACCACCTGACAATGCTGACTGCCGTCAAGCGCGGTGATTTAACCGGTGTTTATTCTTGATGGGTGATGTGGCGAGACCAGCGATCACCCATTCCTCTGGATCTTCTTGATGTCTTTGCGCACGCTCTTTAGGAGGTGGTCCAGCTTGCCACTCTTCAGAGCCTTCTCGATTTCTATGCGCAGTTGGAAGCAATCGTTAGTCAGGTGACCTGTGTCCTTGTGAAATTCACAAAACAGGTTAAGGTCCTGGCCTTTTTTGCTACGCATTGGTAGTGGGTCTTTAAGATCCAATTTCTCTGTGTTGAGTACTTCGAGAGGTGATTTGGTTAGTTGGGTCCACTTCCTTTCTTGGTTTTCTTCTCTGTCTGTCTTCCTATAACGATCTCTGTCGATTGTCGAGCGAGCATCTCCCTCTCGCCTGCTTCTGTCTTCATATGACCTCGCACTCCAGTCGGAGTGTCTCTTCCTCTTATCGTGTCTGGTAGAATCGCGCGAATAATCCCTGGAGTAATGATGAGATGAGTGATGCTCTCTGGCGTAATAATCGCGCGACTGGCTTCCCTTGGAAAATTGATCTTCAGTATGATAATTCTTGTTTGCGGCGAGTGATTCCTCAGTTTGCGCGACTATCTTCGCGGCTTCCATGAGTTTATCCCACTCCTTTGGCATTCCATCTTTCCCAGTGATGGTTCTAATCAGGCTATCACAGCGGATGGCTTTCTTGAAATGGCAGCGCATGAGTTGCTCACTCACGCCACCGATCTCCAAACATTCTTTGTTAAAGCGCGTAATGAAATCTTTCAAACCCTCGTTATCTCTTCGCCAGATATCTTCAACTTCAGCTGTGTCGCGTTGGTATCGCCTTTGTTGACTGAAGTGACTCAAAAACTGAGTTCTGAAATCTACCCATGATTTTATCTTTCCCGGAGGAAGGCTGTCGAACCAGGCGCGAGCAGCCCCCGTTAATGTTTGGATAAACAGATGACACCACATGGGCATGTTCCAACCTCCCATGCAGCCCACGCTAGTAAACACTCTGACGTGATCGTCTGGATCAGTCAATCCGTTGAACTTTCCGACGGTCGGAGGCAACTTTTCTCTCTTGAGCGGCGCTAGTGCTATCTTTGGGATGAACTTCGAATGCTCTATAGCTTCTTCTGGTCGATAGGCGAGGCGAAAGTCACGCTCTGCCTCTTCGGTATAACCAACGTGTTGCCTTGGTTTGTAGTACTCATGATTTCTTTGCAAACGATTGAAGACCGAGGACTCGTCATCGTTCTCCCAGGTTGGATCATTCGGGTCAGTTTCTTCCCACTCATCGTTCATGTTGCGCGGCGTGAGCCGGCTATGAACTGGGCCTCTTTGGAAATTTGACGGGTCGTCATAGTAGCTTTCTGTCTCCCCCCGTGTATCGCGCGTGTCCTGCACGCTTAGTCTCCGGGTAGGGGGAGGTCTGCTGGCTCTTCCTTGGATATTTTGCGGTGGTGGCATCTGGCGCGGCCCGTGACTTGGGCCGGTTGGTGTAACCAAGGAAGGTTCTGCCGTTAGAACTGCTTGTTGCGCGCTCAAGGATTGATATGCCGCGTTAATGGTGGCGAGTTGCTTGGCGTACCATGAGGCTGGGGTTTCGCCCTCTGGTAGCCCTAATAGCGCTGAGATATTCTAAGGTGGAGCTGTGTTCGAAGGTCCAGCACCGTTGTTTCCTGGGGTAGTTTGATTGATGCGGGTGAAGCTCCCGCGAGGACCCCCGGTGTTGGCCATCTCGATCTCGCCGATTTCTTCAACGTGTTGGGGTTGGATGTTTTGATTATCCACCCCCAACGCTGCGTTAGGGTCCGCTCCAAGACCAAAAAATTCGGGAATTATTCCTTGACCGGCCATGATCGAAGGAAGAAAAGCAGTGAAAACTCAGGAAATAAGAAGATGAAAGTGGTTTGTAGAAAAAATCGGTGGGCGCCAATGAAGAAACACAGAACTAATTAAGGGACTAATCAGTTTGGTTTATGTTTCTACCATGATGGTTAATCTTCTTGTAAGTTTCCTGAGCTCCTAATGATCGTGGTTTATCTGCAAAACAAAACACCGTTACTCGTTAAGAGGGGAATGTGGGGGTTTCCCTCTTAACCGGGCTCCGGCGTGAGAATAAGCGACTGCTTTGGGGAGAGAAATAAGTATTGAGAGTAGAGGGAATGGAATGAATTAACCTGTGAAGTGAAGGTCTCTATTTATAGCCGGAGAGGTGTAAGAGGGTGTGGGCTGATGGGCCTTGGGCCGGAAGACGACAACATGGAGGATATGCTCCTTGTCTCACTGGTGTCGACCGTTAGTGGCTTCTAGGAGCTTTGTGGAGTTGGCGCAACGTGATTGGAGCCACGTGTCACTGTTGTCGGCCTGGTCGCCCTTCTGCCATCAGCAGGTAAGTGGAGATCGTGGGGCAGTTGTCTCTGCCCTATGATTGGTGCCACATAGGCGTCCTTAAGTACTTTTTGTCTTCCTGCATGTCAGACGATCGTGGAGCACGATTGCGCAGGAACAGAAGGACCCTGATTGGCTCTTTTATTCTGCCACTTGTACCTTGTGTACTATCTGGAAAGGCCTCGCGCATGATTCTTGCTGAGCACGTTATCACCTCGCGCGAGCTTCATGTGCCTTCAGATGTTCTTTTTAGAATGCCAAGTGTTGCTAACTGGAGTTTACTCTTGTGCGGACCTCGCGCAGCGTTACACAGACTTGTTGTATCCCGCGCGAGGTTGGCAATCAAGAAAATTGCTGATTAAGGAGTATGGTCCCGCGCGACCTTTCAGGGGGTTGCGCGGCTTTTTGGGACCATACCCCTTCAAAACCCGAAAACCGGGAGGCCACCACAGACAACCGAAACTACATAACTACAAATTTACACGAATTTTCCCAAGACAAACTTTTAAACTTCGTTCTATATCTAGCCCATAAATACCCAACCGACTTCACATCACTAATAATTTTTTCAATTCTGAACGGAGAATTTCTGAACCTAGCTTGGTTCCTAGCCTTTCAGAGACTCCAACAGGCAATAATAATCAACCCATGCATATAGGGTTGGCTCAAGTTTTTGGGTCCAAAGCGGATAGTGAATATAGGATTCTCTTCCTTAAAGAAAGTTATTTGGATTTGATCCTATAATTACTATATCATTTATGTGTGCATGGGGCGGGGTTCGGCTACAAAGTCTATTTTTCCTACAAAGTGTACAAAGTCATAAAACACCACAATTTCAGCCATAAAACACACTCAAAACCCACAAATAAGAGAGTGAAGATCACTAAAACACAATATTTAAACCCTAACATTTCATAAAAACTTCAAACACATCATTGTAGAACTATGAATATAAAACACAACATGATAATCAACATAAAACACATTAATGTTAGTCATTCGGTAATCAAAGCCTTATCATCCAAAACACAACACAAAACCCACAAATATGGCGTTTTAGTAATCTTCACTTTGTTATTTGTGAGTTTTGAGTGTGTTTTATGGTTGAAATTGTGGTCTTTTATGACTTTTTACACTCTGTAGGAAAAATCGACTTTGTAGCCAACTCCTACCCTGTGTGCATAATTATAAATCAAATATATACTATCAACAATCTCAAAACCTAAATTACCTGTGATAAATATTGAGATCTGATTATCTTATCTTCGACTAAATTCGGTTTGTGTAATTAATATTCTAAATTGAAAAGAAAAAATGATATGGGATCTTGTCATACAAATAGTTGATTTCGATAATAAGATGAAAAGGTGGCATGGGGATTGGTTCGATTGCTGATTTTAATCACACTATGCTTAAAAAAATGGTGGTGGAGGTTTAAGTCGAATCCGGAGCAAGTCTGGGCCAAGGTTGTCGCTGCTATTCATAATAATAATATTCCGAATCAGTTCATTCCAGTTATAAATTCGATTCCCGGAATCTGGAAAGGAATTGGTAACATGGAGTAGGTTTCCGAGAAGATTGGCATCAGTTTGCAGCTGAATCTGATAGAAAAGAATGGTTTATGGGTTTGGCGAAACAATGGAGATGAGCCGTTTGCAATTAAACAAGTTCGATATGATTTTGAATTGGCTAAAATGCCTGATTTTGATGCTGATCCGCCGTTTGTTTGGAATAACTGGGCCTCCCCCAAATCTAATCTGCTGCTATGGAGGGTTCTATCGGATAAGATCGCTTCCCGGGATGGTCTGATAAGAAGAGGTATTACGATGGTGGAAGAAAGCTGCCCTCGGTGCGGCCTTGAGCTAGAGACGTCTGATCACATCTTTTTCAAATGTCTTTGGAGTAGGAGTATTTGGTGGAATGTTTTAGCATGGGTTCGGGTGAGATACCCAGGGGATATCGTTTCGTTTCGTGAGTTTTTTGAATATGTTAAGCATTGTCCGGGCGGTAGGATTTGGAAAAAGATCATCTATACTATCGTGATTGCCTCGGTGTGGATAATTTGGAGTGCGAGAAACATAAAAGTTTTTGAAGGTTGCTTTATTCCAATCAAGAAGATGGTGGATCTTATTAAAGAGGATTCGTTCTTATGGTTAAGTAATCGGGTGAACATTAAAAGACCAGATTGGGATAATTGAGTGAAGTTCAATATTTTGGACTTATTGTAATTGAGGCGTCTGTGCCTGTTTGTTTTTCTCGTTTTCTTTTTTGTTTCGTTTCGTTTGTTTCCCAGTTTCTGGCTGGCTCAAAAAGTTGAAAATAATTAATAAGAATGCAATCTATCTGCTATCTGGTTTTCCAGAGATATGCTAATATATATCCTTTAAGCCTAGTTTTATAAAATCTTTGTGAAACATATTTGTGTATATTCTATATCCTAACATTTTCTAAGGACATGTACAGTAGATTTCTTTTTTTTTTTTCTTTTTTTTCTTTTTGACTTTTTTCTTTTTTTTATTATTTTTCTTTAAACTTTTATCCCTTTAACTTTCAGTATTAACAATTTTAACCTCTTAACTTTCTAAAAATTTTGTAATCAAGTTTTACGTGTTTATTTTATGTACGTGTTTCTATAAATTTAAATTGATTTACGTTTAGACGTAAATTTTTCCCGTTAATAAGTTGGGTCAAATATAATACATTCCTTATGCTTATTGTTATGTATATTTTCTGTTGGTTTACGTTTTGATGCCAATTTTTTTTCTATAAAAGAGCTGGTTAAAATATAATATTTTTCATGCTTATTTTTATGTATATGTTCAAATGGTCTACGTTTTGACATAAATTTTGTTCGGAGACACGTCGAGTAAAATATAATACGTTTTCATTAAACGCTATAAATTCAAGTCACTTTAGGTTTCGACACCGACACAACACGCCGTAACTATTTTCTTGCGTGCTTATTTTTATGCACGCGTCGGTATAACTTTAAGTTGGTTTACGATTCGACGTAAATTTTCTTCGGAAATATGTGTCAAATATAATTCGTTTTCATGCTTATTTTTATGTATGTTTTCAGTTGGTCTACGTTTTAATGCAAATTACAATTAGCAAGTTTTGTGGATAGTGTTTTTATCCTATTAACTTTTTGTTTCTTTCTAGATTTTTTTTTCTGGACTTTATTATTTTTATTTTTTAGTTTTCTTTATGTTTAGTGTTTTAGTTTTAGGTTTCTTTTCATTGGAGCTATATTTAAGATAATATTTACGTTTTCATTTACAATTAATTTAAAATCAATTCGCCCTGCTATCTAATTTAAATTTATTTTATTGGTTTTCGGTCGATGTAAAACATGTGTCGATATTCTTTTGAGCATATTTTTTCGGTTGGTGTACTGAACCAAAATAGATATCGACCGAAACCCCGCAGCGTAGCGCGGGTATTCCTACTAGTTTAAATATAGGGAAAAGTCAATCTCAATCATAAGCCTCTCCACTCTTCCGTCATTATTAAGTTTTAATATTATTGTTATGCGTGGAATAAATTACATGGAGAATGATAATATAATAAAACATGTTTTGCTTACTATCAACATAAATATAAAAAGTAAATAAATGTTTTCATGTGTCCAAATGTATTATGTGTCAAATTTGTGGACAGTTATTAATATTATATATCGGTAATTTAATAATCATATATATGTTAAAGAACTTAGAACTAGAATCACATAACTAGCTTATATAGATCCATTATTTATTTGAAAGAAAAACTTAAACAGAAATATAATGAAAAAATGAAAACAAGACAAATTTCAAGTCGAAATTTGTTTAGTGCCGGCTCAAGGGAGAGTGAAATAAAGCAAGACAAATTTGAAGTTTCACTAAATTTTCCAAACAATGTGATTATGTGTTTTTACAAGGCACAGAGAAGTTAATTTAAAAGATGTTTGATTTGGAATAATAATAATAGTAGGAATAGTTGTAGTAATAATAAAAAGAAAAAAGAAAACCCTAATAAGCAAGTTTTAATCGACAAATCATCTCTATACTGTTAGTTTCATTCTTATTGGATGTCACATAAGAAAAAGAAACACTAACTAGCCAAACAAATTGATAAACATTATTTAGTTTATCAAATAATACGTCAAATTGAAGATTACTTTCTTTAGAAATATAAAAATATTATATATTTTGTATAAAAATATTATATATCAACAGGGTGCATGAACAGACTATAAATAAACCTAAAACAACCCCTTCAAAGAAATCAAAAACCTCAGCCAATGTCAACCCTCCCTTCATCTTCTCCGACCAACCAATGAGCTTTCCGACGACCCACAAGCCGGAGTTCATCGGAATTCCAGTGAAGCCACAAAAAACACTCACTTTCATCATCACTTTTCTCATCATCACCCCAAATTCAACACTTTCACAATCCTCATTTTCTTCTGCAAATGATGAAAACTATTCATCTAGTTCCATCAATAAGTTTGAACCGAGTCTTGCTATTGTCGTCGGAGTACTCTCCATTTTGTTTTCGCTAACATTTTTAACCATTATTTACATAAAATGTTGTCACATGTCATCTTCTAGTTCTACTCATCGTCTAAACCAAGAAAACTTTGGTAATCTTCCTAGAACAAGATCAAGATTCTCGGGTATCGACAAAACTGTTATTGAATCACTTCCTTATTTCAAGTTTTCGACGTTGAAAGGATGGAAAAATGGGCTGGAATGTTCGGTTTGTTTGTCCGCTTTTGAAGACATTGAACTTCTTCGACTTCTACCAAAATGCAAGCATGCTTTTCACATCGATTGTATCGATCAATGGCTTGAAAACCACTCGAGTTGTCCGCTTTGTAGGGTTAAAGTTGTGAAGGATGATATTGCGCTTTTCGCGCTTTCAAATTCTTTAAGGTTTAACGAATCCGAACCCTCAAGTCTCGGGCTTTTCATAGAACGAGAGGGGTCATCGAGATTCGGTACAAATGTTGAAAAAGATCAAGATCAGGTGATCTTGCATAAATTTAATCATCGGATCATGATCAGTAATGAAAATGATCCGGTGACGTTGAAAACCAGATGGAGCAATGTGAGCTCATCTGATATTCTTTTTTTAAAATCCGAGATGATTACTTGTGTGGCAAGTAACCGATTTGATCATCAATTGTGTCCGGAAATTGAGGGGAACAACGGTCACAACCGGAGAGCAGAAGAACCTCGAAGATCGGTATCCGAGATTACGGTTCATCCAAGATTTCTTGAAGGTGAAGTTAGGGTTGATGAAAAAAGATTAAGGAGATTATGGCTGCCAATTGCTAGAAGAACAGTTGAAAGGTTTGCTAATAAGGAAAACAATAATATTCCTGATGGTCAACGATTAGAAATTGAAAAGTCAAGAGAACAATTAGATGTATAGTGAACAATGTTATATTCTTTTAAACATTATCGATCAAAAATTATTTACTTGTAAAGTTTTATTTAAAGGAATTTTTAGAAGAAAGAAAGTTAAGATTAATTTCATAATATTAATGTTACGAAAATCAGATTTGAATGATAACGGATTGTTAAATACTGGTTCGACCAGTCGGATGGGTCTTAATTAAAACCATATTCATCATTATAATCGGAGGGATAGGATATAATAGGAATTTTTTTTTTTTTTTTTTTTTTTTTTTTTTTGCTAGAAGGGCTAAAAAATTAAATGAATGAAATTGAAGAGAAGAAAAGAAAAGAAGCACGTGGGTTTGTGTAAGGACATTCTAGTCAATTCAGGACAATAGTTTCTCTCTCCTCCAATTCCCCCATTTTTTAAATGTTAATAACTTTTTCATACAACATTATTTTTTTATAAAAATTGCACAAAAAACCGAGCGTTTTTTTATCTTTAAAACGAGTATACTATTGCTATATTTTCGAAAACCCAGTTGCGTAAAACGCAATGGAAAAAAAGTAAAAAAAAAATGATTTTTTTTTCTAAAACGCAATGCACAAAAAATACAAAGAAATGTCTTATTTCTAAAACGCAATAGGCTAAAAACACAAAATAAAGTGTACTTTCTAAAACGCAATGGACTGAAAACACTTCAAAAATGTGTTTTACCTAAAACGCAATGCACCAAAAACACAAAGAAATGTCTTATTACTAAAACGCAATGGCTAGAAAACACTTAAAAATGTCTTTTTTCTAAAACGCAGTGGACTGAAAACACATAAAAATGTGTTTTACCTAAAAATCAATGACTAAAAACAGTTCAAAAATTTGTTTTTCTAAAACGCAATGACCTAAAAACAAAAAGAAAGTCTTCTCTCTAAAACGCATTGAACCAGAGTATGTTTTGTCTGTGAATTGTTTGAGCCAGGAAGTAGGAGATCAAAAAATGTCCAAGGGGCTCGACCCCAGCCAGGGGCTCTGCCCCTTGAACTCCGCCAGGTGCTGCCGCCCCTTGGACCCTGCTCCCAAGGGCGCTGCCCCTGGACCCCCGCCAAGATCGTAAAACGCAATGAGTCAATTCAAGAATTTTTTACATGGATCGAAGCCGATTTCTTCAACGATTGACGAAATTTAATTGATAGAAACACTTATTAGCGATCGAATCGAACGGATCGAGTGATTCGCTTCAAAATCACGGGAAAAAATGAGATATTGTATGAAGTTAAACTGGGTTTCTTCAAAAAAGTTGAAGAACACGTTGATTAGGTGTTTGAATCATTGATTGGTGACGAAAATCGCACTATAATGTAGTGATTATTGAGATAGAAAGTGAAGAAAAGGTTGAAGATGGTGGGTTTTGAAAATGCTGGGTTTTGAAGTTACTAGGGGGAAGAAGGAAGAAAATTGGATACGATTGACTAAAATACCCTTCCTATTTATTTTAAATTTTGCCACATGTCATAATCCTATTGTTTCCTATCCTTCCTAGCCAAAATAAACTTTCTATTTGATCCTCACGCTATAATCGGAAACTAAATTATTTGATAACAAATAGAACCAACCCAAACTATACCTACACAAGTGTAGGTGATGTATGATAGTATCATCTACACATAACTTATATGTGAAGTTATATATATATCAATTTCACCGTGTACACGAATAATAAACATTGTTGTTTAGATCTGAGTGTGATATTTGCAAACAAGTATTGATTATCACAATACACAAATAGAGAGACATTGGCATAAACTGTTTTTCTATTGAATCAAATAGTCAAAAGATTTACAGCAATGATTTTACAATCTCCCCCTCAGCCGATCACTCACTAGAACTATTCGTACAAACAGAATGTGTGTGAAGTGATAAATAGATCACTAACATGCGTGATCTATTTATACAAGTACTAAAGTTATGTTCGTGATGTGATGACGTCACCCTGATAGTGACATCTAACATTCCTAACAAAAAAGATTCTCAAGTGTTTGCAAACATCTGAGCGAATCCTATCATCTAATCTAGGCTATACTAGAACACTGATGAAATAAATATTGTCACATTGAGAAAACACTGTCTAAGTTATCCTTTATTGCAGTTGTCCAAACATCTGTTTGGTCTAACAGATGTTTGGTCTTCTTCATCAGACCTTTGGCTTGATCAGGACTTTGGTCTTCAACAGATGTCAGCATTCAACAAATGTTGGTACTCTTGAACAGTGGTTGCAAGTCTTCAACATATGTTAGCCATGCTCTTGAACAAATGTTCTGAAATATGTGTTCAAGATTCACTATCTTTGGGAAGAGAATTGATTCATTGACTGTTTATTTCTTGATCTAAGAATCATGTCTTGGCTTTTGGATATTATTTGTTCTCTTGTAGGTTCAACAAGTGCATTTATATTATTTTCTTTTGTGTTTAAGATTGAAACAAATAAATGATTTCTTTTATTCTATGTATTCTCAATGGACAATGAAATGGAATAGATGAGGTAATAGAATAGGTAGAGAAATAAAATAGAACATTGCCATTCCTTTGTTTTGTTTGGTTAACATGTGCGAATGAAAAAAAAATTTACTTTGTGTTGTTTGATAGGTAAAAAAGACGAAGACATAAAATTGGTGTGAGTGTGGTGGTAGTGGTATTTGGTGGCGTGTGGCGGTGGTGAGTGGCAAAAGTGACTAGTGGTGGTGGTCAGTAGTGTTCGGTGGTGGTGGTGATGATGAAGGGTGAAAAAGGGAATAAAATGAAGAAAACCAATCACGGGGAAAGGGGTTTGTAGAATGCCTTAAGGTGTTTAGAAGGAATGGAAATCCTTGTGTAACACGTGATTCTATTGATTCCATTTCAATGAACAATGTTACACCCATTTTTAACATAATACACACATCCCCACTACACCCATTTTAGAAAAGTGCCCAATAATGCCGCTTGCTAACATGCCACATGGGGAAAACGCTCAAGGATAGGGTCATTATTCACCCTTACCACTAGGGATGATCTAACTGGTTTTCAAACATGTAAATGCAAATTAAATAGAACAAAATTAAAAAGAAAAGCGCATAAATATAATACTAAAAGTATAATAAGTGTTTTTTTTAGTACAATTTGAAATATTTTTTTAATGTTAGGGTGCAAGAGGAGAGAACTATACATTGAATCTAAAATTTTGGAATCTATATTCTCTTTTTTTAAGTAAATTTTAAGAATCACGACTATATTATGTCAATTTTAACTTAAAGACTTTGCTTCCTTTATAAATAATTTGTATTGACAATTTTTCTTTAGGCAAATATAGGATGAAGTTAACGTCGTGTTATTGGGTTTGAGGGAGAGGTATCTTGAGACATTAAGGATAAAAAAGTGATCTTATGTAGGTGTCATGTAAGATACAAAGACTTTTACATTTCTCATCTTCAAACCCTGTAATGGTGAACACGTCCCTGCCCCACATCATTGTTGGTGCCACATTGTTGCGGTGTTCTCTGCCGGTGTCTGGCTAATGCGACACAATTAATGACGCCGTTTTTGGAGCTTGTGACACATTGCACAACAAGAGAACTATCTTTTTTTTGAAAGGGCCAACTAAATCACCGGATAAGCATCCGGAGATACCCTCAATCGAGCAAATGCATCCCCTCCTCCATAACGGTCAAAGTTGGATGTATACCCGAGCCACCAAGCTACCAATTTCGGGGAAAACTCGCCGCCCGAATGCCCACTGCGGTAAAACTCGGTTCGGCTTGGTTACAAGAGAACTACCTTCATGAATGGACACAACACATGTTTTGAGAACAAACAACCGATCACATCGTAGGTTCACTTGCTTTTTTATTAAACTTAATTGTTTTTGGGTTATTGATTTTTGAAATTGTTTTAAGTTTAAGATGACTCGTGTTTAAACTATTAGCTTTTTTTACATTTAGGTGATTAATGCTTTATGTTGTCATTTTTTCATAATCTCTATGTTTTGATTTTTTAAGTAGATATCGGACTCCTGAATGGTAGAGCGATCAATTATGGGCTGACTTAATTTTCAATACATTAGATAAAACACGATCAAAAAAAAAAAAACAAACAAACAATACCTTTACTACCAAATACGAGGAAAAAGCCCATCACACTTTCAACCTAGTACGATTGGTATTACTGGCAGTGGCGGAGCTAGACTTTAACACCAGGGGTATCCCCAAAAAAAAAGTACGGTGTATTCATATAAAATCCTTTATAGGGGTATCCTCGTATTTTTTTAGGGGTATCCTTTATATAAAATCGAAAAAAAAAACAAAAAATTAACACTGCGAAACACTGCGAACACGACTTTGAGCCGTAGCCCGTGCTACGGCTGCTAACAAGTTGTCTCCGCCCTTGATCACTGGCGAATTGCCAAGAGATAAACTCTCAGGTAAAAAGTCTAGGTGAAAATCTTATCAGAATTTTCATACTTGGTATCACTGCCGAATTACCAAGAGATAATCTGTCACTACACAGTCCCACCAATGACGACCAAATTTGACACATTTCGAATGAAAACGTGCGTCAAAATTCTCTAGTAGTGTGATTAGTGAATATTGTGTGATTACCGATAGTTATTTTCTTATTTTTAAGCGGGAATTAATGGCGGGTCTCATTGGTCTTTGATAATCTATTATCTAATAGTGTGGAGTCAACAGTGCTAACGAGCTATAGCTCAACTGGCATTGGAGAGGAAGTGACAATTTGGGTTTAAGGTCATGGGTCTCAAATCCGAATCCGATTCTAATCGGGTTTTACCGCAATGAACCTTAGGGTGGCGGATTATCCCCCGAACTGGAGATAGTGGGTTGTGCTACCCAACAATGTCTGCAGTCACAGGCGTTTGAAGTCTCTTTTTGCTATTGGGTTACCCTGAATAAACAGACATTTATTTCATTATCCGTTCAAAAACACTAAAATATTTCTTTTAATTTTTTTATTGTATAACAATCTAGATATGTTAGAATGCCTACTAAGGTTTTATGTATTTTATCCGTTTGAGGTTATATATATTAAAACACGGAGCTAAAAAAAATATTTGTATATAGAGTAATACTTCAAATTAGAATGTACAACAATTTTATTATCTATCTATACATATAATAAAAGAAACCAATTGATGGACACGTGTCGATATGAGATGCATCTGTTTTTTAGTTTTCCCGCCATATATCTATATTTATTTTTATCTTAAAAACTACAAGTTTTAAAATAATTTATCAAGTTATCCCATATTTTAAGTCGACGTTTATCTATAACTATATCTCTATATTTATATTTATCTTCTAGGGAAAGGATCAAATAGGAAGTTTATTTTGGCTAGGAAGTGTAGAAAGCAATAGGATTAGGACATGTGGCAACATTTAAAATAAAGAAAAAGGGCATTTTAGTCAATCCAACCATTTCTTCTTCCTTTTCAAAACCCAGTAACTTCAAAACCCACCATTTTCAAAACCCACCATCTTCAACCATTTCTTCACTTTCTATCTCAATAATCACTACATTATAGTGCGATTTTCATCACCAATCAATTATTCAAACACCCGATCAACGTGTTCTTCAGCTTTGAAGAAAACCCAGTTTAATTTCATACAAAATCTCGTTTTTTTCGGGTGATTTTGAAGATAATCACTCGATCCGTTCGATTCGAGCGCTGATAAGTGTTTCAATCATTCAAAATTCGTCAATTGTTGAAGAAATCACTTCGATCCATGTAAGAAATTCTTTAATTTCATTTTTATGATCTGGGTTTTTGATTTAGTCATTGCGTTTTACGATCTTGGCGGGGGTCCGGGGGCAGCGCCCCTGGTAGCGGGGTCCCAGGGGCGGCAGCCCCTGGCGGGGTCCAAGGGGCATCAGAAAAATTAATTTTCTGTAAATTGCCTCTGGAAACTGCATTCGTAAACTGCATTGGTTCAGACAGTTCACAGCACAGACAAAACTATTGTCATGGTTCAATGCGTTTTAGAGAGAACACTTTCTATGGTGTTTTTAGGCAATTGCGTTTTAGAACTAAAACATTTTTATGTGTTTTCTGGCCATTGCGTTTTAGAAAAAACATATTCTTGAAGTGTTTTTGGTGCATTGCGTTTTAGGTAAAACACTTTTTAGGTGTTTTCAGTCCATTGCGTTTTACAGAGAACACTTTCTTTTGTTTTTTAGGCAATTGCGTTTTAGAATGAGTCATTTTTAAGTGTTTTCTGGCCATTGAGTTTTACAAATAATACATTTTTTTGTGTTTTTTGTGCATTGCGTTTTAGGTAAAACACTTTTTTATGTGTTTTCAGTCCATCGCGTTTTAGAAAACAGACATTTTAAGTGTTTTCTGGCCATTGCGTTTTAGAAATAAGACATTTGTATGTCTTTTTGGTGCATTGCGTTTTAGGTAAAACACATTTTTATGTGTTTTTAGTCCATTGCGTTTTAGAAAGTACATTTTCTTTTGAGTTTTTAGGCTATTGCGTTTTAGAAATAAGACATTTCTTTGTGTTTTCTGGCCATTGCGTTTTACAAATAAGACATTTCTTTGTGTTTTTTGTGCATTGCGTTTTAGAAAAATGTCATTTTTTAGGTTTTTTTATTGCGTTTTACGTAACTGGGGGTTTTCAATTGCGTTTTACACAACTGGGTTTTTTAATTTTTTTTTTTTTTTTTTTTGAAAATATAGCAATAGTATACTCGTTTTAAAGATAAAAAATGCTCGTTTTTTTGGTGCAATTTTTATAAAAAAATAATGTCGTATGAAAGAGTTATTAACGTTTAAAAAATGGGGGGGGGGGGGGAATTAGAGGAGAGAGAAACTATTGCCTTGCATTGACTAGAATACCCATAAACAAAGTCACGTGCCTCTTTTCTTTCCTTCAATTTCCATCATTTAATCTTAGCCATTGATTAACTAAATGGATGGTCAAGATCACTTCCTAGCCTTTTTAGCCAAATAAACTTCCTATTGTATCTCCACCCTTATCTTCTAATATTATCTTTATTTTATTATTTTGCGAGTAAATTGCACAAAACGTCCTTTATGTTTCCTCACACTTGCAGGTTCCAACCTTAATGTTTAAAACTTGCTAAAAACATCCTTTAAGTTTATTTTTGTTGCTGGTTTAATCCTTTATGACTAACCAAGTTGATTATCTTAGCTTATTTCCCTCACATGCCTAACATGTGAGGGTCCCACTTTCGTTTAATGACCAACATCAACTGACTCGCAAAATGGAACGGAGATGTGGTGCAAACGTAAAACTGCCAGAAACCCTAGCAAAATTGCCTCTGTTTTCACCGGAGATGAAGTCCAAACACAATTGGATCTCTTAAATTTATGGGGTCATTCACATGGAGCAAGCCCCTTTTCATTCCGAGCTATCAACATCCACTCGGATGAGAGATCTAGTCCGCGTTTCGCTGACTAAATGCCAAACAAGGCATATTTGTATGTTGATAGCCTCACGTTAGTTTTGTATGTGATTTCAAATTGAAAAGTGCATATTATTTTTGTAATTGTTTTCCTCTTTATTTTTTATTACATGATTGAGATTACATGTATTAAATAGGGAAGAATAAAAACAAATATTTAGGTACAAAGCAATGGGTAATGAATGGGGAAAGAAGAAATAAGTGGATTTAATAGACCGAATGTATATTAGGGTGCAAAATTTGCGTTTCCTACTAAATATTATTTAGTTTAATTATTACTTTTATATTTATCTATTTACTTCAAATTCAAACTTAGTTATCTAATTTGATATTAGAGTAAATTACAATTTTGGCCCCTGTGGTTATATCACTTTTACCCTTTTAGCCCAAAAAGGAATTTTTTTAATATCTGTGCACTCAACGTCTTTTTTTCTAATTATTTGGTAGATTTATTCAACCCAATTATACACGGGTTTCTAAAGATACGACATTTTTAGTATTTAGTATACAATATTGCATTTATTTAATCTGTGTAATATACATGGTTTTTAAAGATATAACTTTTTTTTATTATCTGATATATAAAATTACATTTATTTAACCCGTATAATATACGAGGTTCATAAAGATCTAACTTTTTATTCTTTAATATTAAAATTACATTTATTCAGCCCGTGTAATACACGGGGTTCTAACCTAGTACATACAATATAATAATTTTATAATACACATAATATGAGGCATACAATGTATGTCAAATCCGGATTCAATAAGGAATCCTCTATTCGACATGTTGTTTTAGAAACAAAATAGTAGATAAACGAATAAGCATGGACAATTTGCTTTCTTATTTTAAAACAGAACATTTTATATATTAGTCGTGCAGTAGCGTGTGGCTTCTCATCAATATAAAAACGATTGCGACGGTCAAACCGGTTGAACTGTCACAATTAATAAATTCCAACCGTATTATTTTTAGATTGTCTTTAATCCTGTACAATACGACGCCGCAGAGATCAAAACCAGAAATAAATTTTGATTATTATTTAAAGTAACAGAGATCAAAACCAGAAATAAATTTTGATTATTATTTAAAGTAACAAGTTGTTCTACCAGATGTACTTTAAAGTAACATACAGTAATAATTACAGTTATAACTAGTGGAATTTACATACGCATTGCAGCGAAAATTTGGTTGGTATTTATACCGTATCGGGATGGTACCGGTACTTGGTATAAAATTGTGATATGCCAAAAATTATATTGTTCGCATCAATCGAAATCATAAAAATAAATATCAGTAGCGGCTCCAATAGTGCCGATGTTGTGCGTTCGAAATTAGTCAAGTTCGTCATGGCACTAATACGTTAACGACACTCGCTATAGCTTAAGGAATAATAAACACACTATTTTAAGTGAAACTCCTTTTCCACATTGTTCAGCCGGAGTCAAACGAAATATTTATACAAACCATAAAAATGAATATTGGTATTAGAGTAAATTACAAGTTTTGTCCTTTATGTATGTCCCAAATTGCAGGCGCTGTCCTTTGTCTTTAAAATTGATGAGTTTTGTCCTTAATGTTTGCAAATCTTGCACGTTACGTCCTTTAGCACTAACCTAGTTAATTTTTAATGTTAACTTAGGTCATGTGCAAGGCACATGAGGACAATTTGGTCATTTAGCCCTTTTATTTTAAATATGTATATCTTAAATAAACAAGATAAAAATAAAATAAGATACAAAAAATCCTAAACCTTTCTCTCTCAAAACATTCTCTCTCTCAACTCCCCTCTCTCTAAACACTGGTGTTTTTCCTGTGAACCACCACCACCATAGAAACACCAATGGCCATGGCCATACCCTACCATCTGAAGCATCACCGTTTCCAGTGAAGCATCACCCTACCATCTGAACCGCTACCACTGCCCCACCACAACTGCTCACAAGTCTGATTTTAGCCATCCAAGATTTGAGCCAGATCTGCTCGGGAGAAGAAAGTGTTGCCGGAAAACAAGTTTGGTCTCTTAGGGTATTACCGAACTGTTTTTACACTTAATCAGAACCACATCACTGTTCATAATCAAATCGTCAACCAGATCTGAAGCAACATCGCAGAACCAAACTGTTTTTACACTTAATCGTTGGTCAGAAAATGGTGGTGGTTTCGAGATGAATCGGCGACTGGACTGTTGCGGTGGGTAGAATCGGATCTGAACAGGGGTGGCATCGGTGAGTACAGAAAAGGCGGTGATGAAGGAAATTGGGGCATCGGTGAGTACAGAAAAGGCGTTAATGTGTCAATTGTGTGCGATATTGAAGTTATTGATTCTTGTTTTGAGATGTACATATTCCTGATTTTAATGGTGTTAATGGTGATGTTGAAGTTATTGATTCATGTGTTGAAGTTATTGATTATTTTGTTTGATGAAGATGGATAGATCTGGATTCCTTGTTCTTGTTTGATGAAGATTAATGGTGATGTTGAAGTTATTGATTCCTTGTTCTTGATAGATCTGGATAGATCTGTGTGGTTAAAGTTGTGAATTTGCAATTTGATGAAGATGGATAGATCTGGATTCCTTGTTCTTGTTTGATGAAGATTATTCATGAACTTGAACTAGATGAAGATTGTTCATGAATTTGAAGATCTGGGTTCTTTGTTCCTGTTTGATTAAGATGGACTTTGATGGAGATTGTTCATTATATGAAGAATGCTAATGAATTTGATGATCTGCGTTCTTAATATTGTTTGTATTCATGATGAATATGTTTTACAGATGATGTTCTTGAAAATTAGTGGTCCGACAGTGGTTGTGAGTGGTGGTGTCGGGGTGGGAGTGGGTGATGGCAGATGGTGGGGGGAGGTGGAGGTGACTAGTGAGGGTGGGTGTTTTAGAGAGAGAGAGTAGAGAGTGGAGAGAGAGGTTTATATATATATTTTTTTTATTTTCTAAAACCTTTTTTAAATAAGGGGAAAGACAAGTGGGAGGTGAAATGACATTTCTACCCTCATGTGCCCTGCACATGCCTTCATTTAACTGAAAAATATAACTGGGTTTGCCATAAAGGACATAACGTGCAAGATTTGCAAACATTAAGGACAAAACTCATCAATTTTAAAGACAAAGGACAGCGCCTGCAATTTGGGACACACATAAAGGACAAAACTTGTAATTTACTCTTGGTATTATTATCGAAGTTGTTTGGACGGCATCAGTTGGTTCGGTTCGTGACGGTAAAGGACAAAAAGATCACTTATATTTAACCTGTTCGATTTTAAACAAAACTTTTATTGTAAAGTAGATAAAGTTAAATACGTCACAACGGTAAATTTTATAAAACATTACATTACATTATAGTATTAGAATAACCAAAAAAGCAAAATATGAGGTTGTTTTATAACTTTTAAATCCGTGCATCGGTGACTTGTGCATTACTACTCTCAATTCGGTTTTGATTAAATTTATATTAAGATGTTGATAAAAAATATGCACATCGCAAGGCATACTTATACTTTTATAAAAAATTATATTTTAAAAATTGTAAGATAAACAAAAAGTATGTTCAAAATTAATTATAATAAAATAAAATTAAAGAAACCAATTTAAACAATATTCATCGATAAAGAAATGCATATATAGCAGTGGAATTCCCTTGCGCGTTGCGATGGGGTTTTGGTCACCTATATAATACTGACATTTGGTATACTCATGGAAAAATCAATGAAGGATTACCCATAACCATAAAGTTTTCACCAAATGGTGACAGTTTTTTTTGAAGATCTGCGACAACTTTTTTCGGTTAGTGATGTCTTTTTTTTAAAGAATAAATAAAAAATATGGCCGATTTCGTATAAACGTAAATAAGCATTCCAAACAAATACCAAATACCAAATACTGCAAAATAGGTACCTGAAGACTCAAAACCAGTTAGTCCGACCTGGTTAGAGCAGAGCTTCAGATGACTGAAGAAACACTAGATAAATGGTCGGAACCGAGATATCTAGGGGGTTTGAATCCGCATAAAAGGGTTAGCTCTCACTCGATTGATTCAGTTACAGCCGATCTCCTTCTCCGATGATTCTGCAAAAAAGAACACCGTTAGCCTCGCCAAGGGGAGAAGAGGGTTCTCTCCTTGACCCGACTCCGGTGTGAGAATAAGTATTGGTAATGGAGAAGTGAATGTATTTGAGAAGTGTGTGTGTGTCTTGAATTCATACCTGGGTTCTTTCTCATATTTATAGTCGGGAGTCGTTTTAGGCGGGAAAACCCGTTAGTGAAAAGTTAACGGAAGATGCTAACCCCGTAAGCGGTTACATTTCCTTCCGTTAAAGTTCTTTGATCCGACGTGAGAGCACACGGATCGTGGTCTAGATCAAAGGCTGGGGATTTGCCACGTGTAATGTGATCAAGTGGAGATTACTCTCCAATTGCATGCCTTCGTTGTGATTTCAGGGGCGTCTGTGGTGATGACACGTGTCCAGACGGTTATAACCGTCTGGGTGGTGCACGATCATGTTCTTTCTAGAAGATTACTGCTGTAATCTAGTGTGGCACCTTTCTGTGTGGAGACCACTGAATAAATCCTAAGTCTAAATTACCCAGGTCTAGATATTTTAGGCGGAAGTATTGATCTCAGGATTTTTATCCTTTGCTAATGGGAGAAGGCGCAAGGATTTATGTTTTCCTTTGGGCGTGCGACTATAAATTGCTGATTGCTTTCTTCTTTTTGTAAGACCAATGCGCGGCTGCGCAAGGTTAAAAGGTTGAAAGGCCGGTTTGTGGTATGGTCTCAAATACTTCTTATGAGGTTTTTGGGACCTTACCCCTTCAAGTCCCCCCAGTCTAGTGTTGTACTTATGCAAATAAGTGGAGCACTGGACTTATGAGAGGAAGATGTTTTTTGGGCGCGAGAAATAAGAAATCTTCTCTTAGAAGCTTTGAAAAATGGGAAAATGTGACTTTGTAATCATGCTCTGACGTGTAATGACGTCAACTGGCAGTAACAGTGGGTAGTTTTCTCTTTTGTCTCGAGATTCGTAGTGGCGCTTGTCAGACTTCATTAATGAGGAAATGACCCTGGTTCCTGTAGCGCTGTTTGGATGTGATATAGTTCTGACAATTAATGATGAGTAGGTTTCTCCTTTCCCGAGGTTGAGTTCTTTTTGTATATGTATGCGTTGGTTTGCTCGTTTATTTCTCTAATTTGGAAAAAATGAAAGGAAAACGTACCGTTCATTCCCGACGACTCTCAGATATCCTGAGGATTCGAGAAGCTGCTGAGGCTCTCTTGCTATTGGCTGATTCTCCTCCACTGATGGCTACCGGAGAGAACTCCGTCCTTGCTGGTCCTTCTATGGTGGCTTGTTCTGATGATAAAGTTCTCCGGCAAGGGAGAGTTGCTGATAATAGTATTGTTGTGCTGGATGCGGATGGTTTGATTGCTCGTTTTCCGATGATCCGGGCAGGAGAGTGTCGGTTGGTGTATCAACGTCGGAAAAAACCTCCGGGGGAAGGTGGATGTTGAAGATGAACTTGCTGTTGATTAAGTTTGGGAGTATCCCTTCTTTTGATGTTTGTGTTAGTCTGTTAACACAAATCTCTTTTTTGAAGATCACCGGTGTGATCATTGTATATATTCTTAGCTAAAAATTTCCAAAGATCATTGTCATGATCTTTGTTAAGAAGTGTTTTATGTTACACTGGATAATGTATATTTTGATGCACTGCCGTGCTTGTGAATTGTTGTTTAAATTACAATATGTTGCATGTTTTTAATTGCTTTTGGATAGGTAAGGCGAATGAGAGATGGTATTGTGCTCATGTGTGAACGTTTGTCCAAAAGGCGTGATCGGTTGCCTGGTTTAGACTGTTCATGAGGTGTACAATGTTTAACCATATTGTTTTCGCGCGAACCAAAGAAATTACATGCAATTTGTAATAAATAGTGACATAAGTAAAGATGATGTTTGTATTAATAAGAGCACAAGACTTGTAATACAAGACATAATAAAGAAATACATTGCCTGTATGTTCTTTCTGCTTTTGTAGACTTGGTTCATATGTAACACCTGCGCAACTGTTGTGCGTTCCAGGTGCGGGGGACTAAAGTCCCATCGATCCTTTTTAGGGTATATGCCCCCTTGCCTAGGACCTCGTTGATGACATATGGTCCTTCCCATCTTGGCGCTAACTTGCCTGGTTTTTCGGCGTTTGAAGCTTCATTGTCGCGCAAGACAAAATCTCCGGGGACAAAGGTACATATGCGGACGCGCGCGTTGTAATATTTTTCGAGTTTGGATTTGTACCTTGCTTCTGCTATGGCAGCGTTCTCGCGCCTTTCTTCCAGAAGGTCTAAATCCATTCTTCGCTCTTGTTCATTGTTCTGTTTTTCCATAGCTATCATGCGTGGTGATGGTAGGCCGATTTCGGCTGGAATGACAGCTTCGGACCCATAGACTAGGCTGAACGGAGTTTCGCCTGTGCTAGTCTTTGGCATTGTTCGATGCGCCCAGAGGATGCTGGGGAGTTCGTCAACCCGCCCTCTGCGAGCTGTTCCTAGTCGCGCTTTTATGCCGTCGACGATCTGTTTGTTTACACTTTCAACTTGGCCGTTTGCTTGTGGGTGTGCCACAGAGGCGAAATTGTGCTCAATCTTCATTTCTTTGAACCATTTTTGAAGATCTTCTGAGGCGAAGTTTGTGCCGTTGTCAGAGATGATACGTAATGGTAATCCGAAAGTACAAATGATATGTTCCCATATGAATTTGCGGATTACCATTGCTGTGGTTGAAGCCAAGGCTTTGGCTTCAACCCATTTGGTGAAGTAATCGACCGCCACGATAATGAATTTTACCGCGCCTGGCGCATCAGGGAATGGGCCGACAAGATCGATACCCCACTGTTGGAATGGCCAGGCGGAAGAAACAGGAATTAGCGGATTTTTGGGTCGGAGTGTCTTTGGGGCGTGGCGTTGACAGGCTGCGCATCTTCTTAATAAATCAACTGCGTCCATGTGCATTCCTGGCCAGTAGTACCCGGCGTTCATTATCTTTGCTACTACCAAGCGCGGTCCCGTGTGTATTCCGCATAAACCCTCATGGATTTCTCTGACTAGGTATTGGGCGTCTGTTTTATCAACACAGCGTAGTAATGGGCCCATGAATGATTTTCGGTAAAGGACGCCATCCGCCATTTCGTAATTTATCGCTTTGTGTTGTATTTTTCGAGCTTCTGCCTTTCCTTCTGGAAGTTTTCCGTGTTGAAGGTACAAGATAATTGGAGATATCCAGGATGGATCTCCCATTTATATGACGCTTACTTGTTTGAGATGAATGGAAGGGTTGGATAGTACCTCTATGCGTACCTCTTTTGCTAGGTGCTTAAAGCTGGTAGCAGCTAACTTGCTTAGTGCGTCGGCGTGCTTATTCTCGCTTCTGTTTATGTGGTTAACTTTGAACGTTTGAAATTGGCTGATTAACATCCGCGCTTGTTCAAGGTATAATGCCATGGCTTCCCCTTTTGCATCGTAACGACCGTTAACTTGTTCGGCTACTAGCTTTGAGTCAACGTTGGCTTCAAGGTTTCTTGCCCCCATTTTGAGTGCTAGTCGGAGGCCTGCTAAAAATGCTTCGTATTCTGCTTCATTGTTGGTACTTTGGAAGTCTAAGCGTATGGCATATGTAAGCTCGTGATTATCCGGACTGACCAATCGGAGGCCTGCTCCTGCTTCATCATCATTGGAAGCACCATCTGTGTGTAAGGTCCAGACTCTGTCGTCGAAAACCGGTGTTGGGTTCTGGATTGCCTCACATTCTTGTATTTTATCGATGGGAACTTCAGTGGCGAAGTCTGCTAGAACTTGCCCTTTGATTGCTGGTCTTGGTTTGTAAAAAATGTTGTATCCTCCCAGCTCAATGGCCCATTTAGCCAATCTTCCCGCCACATCAGGTTTTGACAAGATTTGGCCTAAATGATAATTCGTGAGAACTGTGATGACATGGCCTGAGAAGTACCTGCGCAAGCGTTGGGATGCGTGTACTAGTGCTAGAACCAATTTTTCTATCATTGAGTACCGAGTTTCGGGGCCGGTGAGCATTTTGCTGATATAGTAGATTGGAGTCTGGATGTTTTCTCGTTCTACCATTAATACTGCACCTACCGCTACTTCCGCGGCTGACAGATATAAGATTAACGGTTCTTTTTCTTTTGGCGCGGTCAGCGTTGGTAACTGAATTAAACATTCTTTCATTTGCTTGAATGTTGCTTCTGCTTCAGGCGTCCATTGAAAGGGAGTTTTCTTTCCGCAGTTTCGTAACGTACTGATAAATGGATAAGATTTTGCCGCATGATTAGCCAAGAATCTGTTCAAGGCTGCTAAGCGTCCAGCGAGCCTTTGCATTTCTTTCATAGTTGCGGGTGAAGGCATTAGCTGGATGGTCTGTACTTTTTCTGGATTTACTTTAAAGCCATCTCTTGTGACTATGAAACCCAAAAATTTTCCTTCTTCCATGCCGAAGGAGCATTTTGTTGGGTTGAGCTTTAAATTTACGCTGCGCAGAGAGTCGAATGTGCGCTGAATATTATTGAGCATTGAATCTTCTTCATGGCTCATGATGACGAGGTCATCCATATATACCTCAACTGTCTTGCCAATGTCACTATTGAAAACTGTGTCCATTAGACGCTGATACGTTGCGCCAGCATTGCGCAAGCCAAAGGGCATTTTAGTGTAGCAGAAAATGCCTTTGTCTGTGCGGAAAGCGGTTTTATCTTCGTCTTCTTTCTTCATCTGGACCTGATGGTAACCTTTGTAACAGTCGAGAAAACACTTCCATCTGAACGATGCTAGAGAGTCGACTTTTTTGTCTATTTCTGGAAGCGCATAACAGTCTTTTGGGCATGCTTTATTTAGGTCTTTGAAATCGACGCACATTCTCCATCCGCCACTATGTTTTTGTACCATGACTGGGTTGGCAACCCATGTATGGTATTTTACTTCGCGCAAGATTCCCGCATTAAGTAACTCTGCCACTTGCTCGTCCATGGCTTTTGCTTTTTCTTCACTGAAGCTGCGCCTCCCCTGGGCAACAGGTTCTACTGACGGTTTGATGTTTAGACAATGTTGCGCGATGTCGCGTGGAACTCCAGTCATGTCTGCTGGACACCAAGCAAATATATCTTTGTTGTTAGACAACAATTCTTTCAGTTGTATTCGTGTTGTTGGTGAAATGGCGTGTCCTATCAGAATAATCTGCTCTGGGTATTCGTTGTTCAGGACCCATTTCTATGGTTCGTTTGATGCCGAAGGTTTGACTACCTTTGTTGGTGGCTCATCGTCTACGTACATGACTTCTTTACTTGAGTATAAAATTGCAACTCCGGTTTCCGTTGGAAATCCGCATGCAGCATGTCGAATAGAAGTGATCATGCTAAATTCTCTTTGTGACCTTCTTCCGAGTAAGACATCATGGCGTGAGATTGCTGGCATGACCATGAAATTGACTGTGACTGTTCGTGAATGCTCGCCATCTGATAGAGTTACCGGGAAAGCTATTTGCCCTAACGGGAATACAGCTTCATTGCAGAATCCGGTGAGGGGAAAATCAACCGTTTCTAGACGTGCTTTATCCTCTGGGTCGAGTTGTTTAAAACACTGCTCGTATATGATATCCATCGAGCTTCCTGGATCTATGAACATATAGTCCATCCGGTAATGACCGAAAATACCAGTAATAATCACTGGTCGTTCTTCCTGAGGGCCCCCAGGAACAACAGGAAATACGACTTGCTGTTCTCTCCAATGTTGATCATAGTTTCGTTTATTTGGTCTTCGTGATGGACCTCCCTGAACCATGTGTATTTGTTTCTGATAACTGCTATATCTGGATTGGCTGGATTGGATGTCCCCCCTACGTGGTGTTGGTGGGTCCAATACTATGGTGTTGATTTCTTTTCCAGATCTGATGTTTGGGAAATCAGATCTGGCGATTTGAATAACGATTGTGTCTAAAGCGGCTTGGCATCTGTTAAACCAATATTCTGGGGATCCTTCTATTTGGAAATTATTTCCGACGTTTGGTCGAGGACCAGGTTGTCGGTGAGATGACGAATTTTCTGCCATATGCAAGGACAAAAAATGGAATGAACTGAATCGAAACGAGGTAGAAACTAGAAAAACTGAGAAAACGGTGGGCGCCAATGAAGAAACACTAGATAAATGGTCGGAATCGAGATATCTAGGGGGTTTGAATCCGCATAAAAGGGTTAGCTCTCACTCGATTGATTCAGTTACAGCCGATCTCCTTCTCCGATGATTCTCCAAAAAAGAACACCGTTAGCCTCGCCAAAGGGAGAAGAGGGTTCTCTCCTTGACCCGACTCCGGTGTGAGAATAAGTATTGGTAATGGAGAAGAGAATGTATTTGAGAAGTGTGTGTGTCTTGAATTCATACCTGGGTTCTTTCTCATATTTATAGCCGGGAGTCGTTTTAGGCGGGAAAACCCGTTAGTGAAAAGCTAACGGAAGATGCTAACCCCGTAAGCGGTTACATTTCCTTCCGTTAAAGTTCTTTGATCCGCCGTGAGAGCACACGGATCGTGGTCTAGATCAAAGGCTGGGGATTTGCCACGTGTAATGTGATCAAGTGGAGATTACTCTCCAATTGCATGCCTTCGTTGTGATTTCAGGGGCGTCTGTGGTGATGACACGTGTCCAGACGGTTATAACCGTCTGTGTGGTGCACGATCATGTTCTTTCTAGAAGATTACTGCTGTAATCTAGTGTGGCACCTTTCTGTGTGGAGACCACTGACTAAATCCTAAGTCTAAATTACCCAGGTCTAGATATTTTAGGCGGAAGTATTGATCTCAGGATTTTTATCCTTTGCTAATGGGAGAAGGCGCAAGGATTTATGTTTTCCTTTGGGCGTGCGACTATAAATTGCTGATTGCTTTCTTCCTTTTGTAAGACCAATGCGCGGCCGCGCAAGGTTAAAAGGTTGAAAGGCCGGTTTGTGGTATGGTCTCAAATACTTCTTATGAGGTTTTTGGGACCTTACCCCTTCAAGTCCCCCAGTCTAGTGTTGTACTTATGCAAATAAGTGGAGCACCGGACTTATGAGAGGAAGATGTTTTTTGGGCGTGAGAAATAAGAAATCTTCTCTTAGAAGCTTTGAAAAATGGGAAAATGTGACTTTGTAATCATGCTCTGACGTGTAATGACGTCAACTGGCAGTAACAGTGGGTAGTTTTCTCTTTTGTCTCGAGATTCGTAGTGGCGCTTGTCAGACTTCATTAATGAGGAAATGACCCTGGTTCCTGTAGCGCTGTTTGGATGTGATATAGTTCTGACAATTAATGATGAGTAGGTTTCTCCTTTCCCGAGGTTGAGTTCTTTTTGTATATGTATGCGTTGGTTTGCTCGTTTATTTCTCTAATTTGGAAAAAATGAAAGGAAAACGTACCGTTCATTCCCGACGACTCTCAGATATCCTGAGGATTCGAGAAGCTGCTGAGGCTCTCTTGCTATTGGCTGATTCTCCTCCACTGATGGCTACCGGAGAGAACTCCATCCTTGCTGGTCCTTCTATGGTGGCTTGTTCTGATGATAAAGTTCTCCGGCAAGGGAGAGTTGCTGATAATAGTATTGTTGTGCTGGATGCGGATGGTTTGATTGCTAGTTTTCCGATGATCCGGGCAGGAGAGTGTCGGTTGGTGTATCAAAGTCGGAAAAAACCTCCGGGGGAAGGTGGATGTTGAAGATGAACTTGCTGTTGATTAAGTTTGGGAGTATCCCTTCTTTTGATGTTTGTGTTAGTCTGTTAACACAAATCTCTTTTTTGAAGATCACCGGTGTGATCATTGTATATATTCTTAGCTAAAAATTTCCAAAGATCATTGTCATGATCTTTGTTAAGAAGTGTTTTATGTTACACTGGATAATGTATATTTTGATGCACTGCCGTGCTTGTGAATTGCGGTTTAAATTACAATATGTTGCATGTTTTTAATTGCTTTTGGATAGGTAAGGCGAATGAGAGATGGTATTGTGCTCATGTGTGAACGTTTGTCCAAAAGGCGTGATCGGTTGCCTGGTTTAGACTGTTCATGAGGTGTACAATGTTTGACCATATTGTTTTCGCGCGAACCAAAGAAATTACATGCAATTTGTAATAAATAGTGACATAAGTAAAGATGATGTTTGTATTAATAAGAGCGCAAGACTTGTAATACAAGACATAATAAAGAAATACATTGCCTGTATGTTCTTTCTGCTTTTGTAGACTTGGTTCATATGTAACACCTGCGCAACTGTTGTGCGTTCCAGGTGCAGGGGACTAAAGTCCCATCGATCCTTTTTAGGGTATATGCCCCCTTGCCTAGGACGTCGTTGATGACATATGGTCCTTCCCATCTTGGCGCTAACTTGCCTGGTTTTTCGGCGTTTGAAGCTGCATTGTCGCGCAAGACAAAATCTCCGGGGACAAAGGTACATATGCGGACGCGCGCGTTGTAATATTTTTCGAGTTTGGATTTGTACCTTGCTTCTGCTATGGCAGCGTTCTCGCGCCTTTCTTACAGAAGGTCTAAATCCATTCTTCGCTCTTGTTCATTGTTCTGTTTTTCCATAGCTATCATGCGTGGTGATGGTAGGCCGATTTCGGCTGGAATGACAGCTTCGGACCCATAGACTAGGCTGAACGGAGTTTCGCCTATGCTAGATAAATGGTCGGAACCGAGATATCTAGGGGGTTTGAATCCGCATAAAAGGGTTAGCTCTCACTCGATTGATTCAGTTACAGCCGATCTCCTTCTCCGATGATTCTGCAAAAAAGAACACCGTTAGCCTCGCCAAGGGGAGAAGAGGGTTCTCTCCTTGACCCGACTCCGGTGTGAGAATAAGTATTGGTAATGGAGAAGAGAATGTATTTGAGAAGTGTGTGTGACTTGAATTCATACCTGGGTTCTTTCTCATATTTATAGCCGGGAGTCGTTTTAGGCGGGAAAACCCGTTAGTGAAAAGTTAACTCAAGATGCTAACCCCGTAAGCGGTTACATTTCCTTCCGTTAAAGTTCTTTGATCCGACGTGAGAGCACACGGATCGTGGTCTAGATCAAAGGCTGGGGATTTGCCACGTGTAATGTGATCAAGTGGAGATTACTCTCCAATTGCATGCCTTCGTTGTGATTTCAAGGGCGTCTGTGGTGATGACACGTGTCCAGACGGTTATAACCGTCTGGGTGGTGCACGATCATGTTCTTTCTAGAAGATTACTGCTGTAATCTAGTGTGGCACCTTTCTGTGTGGAGACCACTGAATAAATCCTAAGTCTAAATTACCCAGGTCTAGATATTTTAGGCGGAAGTATTGATCTCAGGATTTTTATCCTTTGCTAATGGGAGAAGGCGCAAGGATTTATGTTTTCCTTTGGGCGCGCGACTATAAATTGCTGATTGCTTTCTTCCTTTTGTAAGACCAATGCGCGGCCGCGCAAGGTTAAAAGGTTGAAAGGCCGGTTTGTGGTATGGTCTCAAATACTTCTTATGAGGTTTTTGGGACCTTACCCCTTCAAGTTCGGTTCTGTGTTAGGCGATGATTCGGTCCGATCAAGGACGTATCTTCATCAAGTCCCCCTAGTTCGTAGCGTTTCTTAGCTAAAAGCTTCGAACTATAACGGCGTAACTTTGGCGGTCTGAATCCCTGATTTGTCGTTTTGCTGAATTTTTTGAATTTTAAATTTTTCGGGCGGTGACCTATTGCTGGGTGACCGACGGTCACTTTATTTTTCCCGCTTGATGTGACGCTTGATGTGTGTCAGCTGTCATGACGTGTCAACCATTGATTGGTTACTTTAAAGCGGTTCCTATCTCTATAAGAATCGGGAGAAAAAAGGTGATTTTTGGTTTTACTTTTTTCTTCATCTTCTCCATTTTCTTGCCTGAGGCGAAACTGTTCATTGAGCAGGTTAGTACCTTCTCTTCACTATGTCGAACAAGAGCAATCTATCCGGTTGTTTTAGTATTTTGAAAAGAAATGTTTTACAATGGTACATAGATACATACGCGATTCCTGCCTCATTGCACCCTGTTCTCCCCGAAAAGGATACGCCTATTTATCCTTTCGTACCGGGGAAAATAGGGATTTATACTCGCCTTTTCGATTACTGCAACTATCGTCTTCCTCTGACGAAGTTCTTGATCGAAGTTCTTTTATTTCACGAGGTTCACCTTACTTAAATGAACCCCTTCGGCCTTGCCAAGGTGTGTCACTTTGAGTTAGCTTGTCGCGGATTGGGATCCGACCCGGATTTGGATGTGTTCCGGGCTTTTTACAAGTTGAATCGGTCCGGTAGCTGGTACACCTTCGAAGTCAGGGATAAAAATTCTTCTTGTTATACGTGGATTACTACCAGTATAAAAGATTGGAAAGATCACTTCTTCTTGGTTGATGATCGGTGCGTTCCGGAGTTTATGACGTGGAGATTAAAGAAATCCAAACTTCCACCCCCCCCCCCTTCCTGAAGACTTTGAATACGATAGAGATTTATATGCGAATTTAATCAAGGAAGCCGGACG
The DNA here is from genome assembly GCA_030545235.1 of Helianthus tuberosus. Classification (NCBI taxonomy): domain Eukaryota; kingdom Viridiplantae; phylum Streptophyta; class Magnoliopsida; order Asterales; family Asteraceae; genus Helianthus; species Helianthus tuberosus. The sequence goes on from CM060403.1 coordinate 17,321,596, forward strand.
CATACAGAAGTATCCGGAACACATCCTCGTCATGGGACGGATTAGCACGATCTGGGCCGAACCAGAGGTATCCTACCCTCAAGTGGAATAAGAAGGGTTAGTTGTGGTGTTTCTTGAATTTGCTTTGATTATTTTTCTCGTTTTTGTATGCTTTACGTTGTTTCGGTTTATAGATATTATTTATCGTTTGTTTTTGTGCAGCTATGGGTTTAAGGGAGGCTTTGAGATTGAAATCTTTTGATTCCAAGGAGCTCGACGTCCGGGCCACCAGGACACCGAAAGGCGATCCTCCGTATCTAAGTATCGTCCATGAGAACCTGTATCAGATTCGAGAGCCCGAGGTTCTAGATAATCAGGGTGGTTCAGCCGGTCAAGGGGGCTCTGGCTCGGCTCCGGTGGCACAAACAATGGACAATGTTCCGGCTCAAGATGCGGTGGTGGTCGGCGGTGATAAAGGTAAGAAAACTAGTTCGAGCGGGACGAAGGGGTCCGGCTCTAAATTTGTTATTGAGGATGAAGGGGTCCATCTTTCTGTTGGAGATGAGGGAGAGCGTACTGAAGGGATAAAAGAGGGTGGTGTCGATGATGATGATGATGATGAAGAGGAGCTTCCCCAGACTAGTTTGAAAAGAAAACGGGCCATTTCTTCTAAGTCCGGTCCGAAACCCAAGCAGGTGAAGAAGAAGAAAACAGACTTCAAGACTATCACACTAGATGATGAGGATGATCAAGTTACCGAATTTTCTACTGCCGGAGGTATACTGGAGAATTTAGATGCTCATCTTCATGGGGGTCGTACCCCAAGGGTCCGTCCGGTAAACATTCCATCGAGCCCCTTGTCTTTTGGAGGGGGTGCTACCAGGGTTATTGCAGATGTCCATATGCCTGAGCCCCTATCTTTCAAGAGACCCGAACCTTCTCCTTCGGGTAAGCTTACCACGGGGGTTGCTTCTAATGTCTCAAGGCCGAGCCCCAAACCAATTGATGGTGGGGATAGTGCCTCTTCTTCTCCCTTATGGTATAACACTGAAGCTGTTTTCTTGTCCCGGGAGCTAGGTTTGGGCGGCGTTGAGGATATGGATTCAGCTCGGGCGTTGGAAAAGTATGTACCGGAGTGGTCACTGACGAACAAGGATAGGATTGTGGGCGCTCTGTCGGCGAAGATGGCACTTTTTCACTTGGGGACCCCGACTGAGCACTCTCATTATCGGAAGATGAGCGGCCCGGAGCTTGGGAATGCCCTCATGATGAATCAAGCTCAGTCTAATTCTTTGGTGGTGGAAACATATAAACGTTGGATCGAGTCGGAGTCAACTTGTCGCAAGCTTCAACGCGAAGTTTCTAATTTGAAAAGTGAAGACAACGTCCGGTCGAAGACAAAACAGGAGCTATCTTCTCTCCGTTCTCAAATTGACCGTTTGAAGGAACAGGTTTTGGAGACAAAAGAAGTTAATAAATCTTCTCAGGCTTCGGCTCCGGCTGCCTATGAAGCTCGGGACAAAGCCCTTCAGGACTTAGAGGCTTTCAAGTTGGAATTCGCTAATCTGGAGAAAAAGTTATCTGATGCGGAGAAGAAGCATGCTGCTGAGCTGAAAGAGGTGCAAACATCTCGCGATCAGCTTCTGGCCGATTATCACCGCTTGATTGATGGTACGTTTGTAATTCGTTTTTTTTATTGCTTCCTTTTCATACTTATTGAATTTTGTTTTTCTTCAGTTAAAGATGAATTAGAGAGGGCTCATGACAGGGCGATTGAGTCGCACAAAACGACGATTGACGAAGCGAAAGAGATGTTGGTTCATTGTGAAGGTGAAATGGTTGAGTCGTACGCCCAACTGTCGGAGCTCATGCTTACCAAGCAATGGTTCTTGACAGACGGGGTCGCGTGGGTGGTCAAACTGGTGCATCAAAGCCCAGAGTTGGAGAAGGTGGTTGGTGACTTAGTGAACAATGTCAATGTGGTCGGAGTGAACGAGGGGATTAAGCAAGGTTTCAAAGCTGCCCACGACTCGGTCTGTTCTGTTGAAAAAGTTCCAGTGTACGACAAGGGAGCTGAGGATGCGTTAAACGCCGCGATAAAGGCTTTTGACAACTTCCACATCTCCGTTCTTGGGAAGGTGGCGGAACTGGTGGATAAAACCCTTGTCCGTTATTAAGCAGAAGAGTCAGCTTCCCATCGTAAAGGATGATTATGAAGCTTGAAATTTGGTTTTAACAGTCGTACATCGTTTTACTGTTATTGTGGCTTGTAATCGCATAATTTTAAACTTTTCTCATGGCATGTAACCGTACAGTTTATCTTTTTCGATTGTAGCATCTGACTGATATGTTTGTCTTGCTTCGCATGAAATCATGATTTTGATGACATGTATTCATTCCTGGCTACTTAATTTTTAGTTTGCGTCCAAACTTCAACTGTTCGACCAGGTTTTTTCTCGGTTCACTTTGGTGACTGAGTTTTAGCAAGAAGTTTTTTGTTGACTTTCATTGCTTAGTATATTTTTTGTAATCGGACCGAACTAGGTACGGACCGTTTGCTTAATAGATTTTACTATTTTTGGAACTATTTAAGCCTTCTCGATCGGCGCGAGGCATGGGTCGGGGCCCGTTTGTGCACATTTTTTGATATCGTTCGAACTTATACATATGCTATGCTTTATACTTAAAAGAAAAATACTGATCGCTTTATTTGATTACTTAATCATAGATCCGGGGAAAACCCTCCCGGTTACATGGAAATCAAAGATTTGTTCGGGGTATTACCCTCCCGACTTACATATGGAAATTGAAAATAAAATAGGAAATAGGGATCTTTTTTGGCCGAGTCCGGCTGTTTACATGAAACATTTCTTCAGATGTACCCCGTTCCACGTCCTAGGGACTGGGGTTCCATCAATTTTCTCTAACACGTACGAGCCTTTTTCACTAGCCTCTTTGACTCGGTACGGTCCTTCCCACTTTAGGGTTAACTTGCCAGGGGCTTCGACGCGGCTCGCATCATTGCTTCGGAGCACATAGTCTCCGACCTTGAACTTGTAGAGCTTGGCACGGGCGTTATAGTATTTCTCGATCTTCTTTTTGTATCGGGCTTCTTTGATCGCTGCGATGTTCCGGCGCTCTTCCAGCAGGTCAAGATTGGATCGGAGCTCACGCTCATTTTCCTCCCAAGTTTTACACCTTTGGTTTGGGAGTCCGATCTCTGCGGGGATTACAACCTCTGTGCCGTATGTAAGACTGAACGGTGTTTATCCGTTGCTGGTCTTGTGTAACGTTCGGTGAGCCCACAACACATTCGGTAGTTCGTCCGCCCAACCTTTGCCTTCATAACCGAGTCTCCTCTTTATCCCGTCGACAATTCGGCTGTTTATCTGTTCGACCTGCCCGTTCCCCTGGGGATGGGCGACCGAGGAAAAGACTTGGTTAATTTTCAAGTTTTCACACCAGCGTTTGAACGGGTTTTCTGCGAATTGCTTCGCGTTGTCGCTTACGATATAGAGTGGAAGACCAAAATGGCACACGAACCGAGTCTCCTCTTTATCCCGTCGACAATTCGGCTGTTTATCTGTTCGACCTGCCCGTTCCCCTGGGGATGGGCGACCGAGGAAAAGACTTGGTTAATTTTCAAGTTTTCACACCAGCGTTTGAACGGGTTTTCTGCGAATTGCTTCGCGTTGTCGCTTACGATATAGAGTGGAAGACCAAAATGGCACACGATTTGTTCCCAAAAGAATCTCGTTACATTGTAGCCGGAGATGATTGTAAACGGTCGAGCTTCGACCCATTTGGTGAAATAATCCACTGCGACTAGCAAGTACTGGGCGCTTCCGCTCGATCGTGGGAAAGGTCCGACTATGTCGACTCCACACTTTTGAAAGGGCCATGCCGCGGTTACCGGTATCATCTCGTTCTTAGCTCGAAGGCTTATGGGTGCGTGCTTCTGGCACTCATCACACTGTTGGAGCTCTTTTACTGCGCTTTCGTACATTCCGGGCCAGTAATACCCCGCATTTTTTACCTTTGTCACAATCATCTTAGGTCCGGCATGGATACCGCAAATGCCATAGTGTATTTCCCTAATGATATAACTGGCTTGCTCCGGGTCCAGGCATTTTAACAGAGGCCCGAGGAAAGTCTTTCGGTATAACCCTCCTTCTTGCATCTGGTATTAAAGAGAGTTGATTTGGATCTTTCTCGCCTCTGCCTTATCGGCCGGTAGAACATCATGCACCAAGTAGTTGATTATAGGCGTCATCCATGTTTGCGACGGAGCTTCTACTTGCATAACCTGCGGAGTCGCAATTGAAGGTGCGGTTAGAACTTCCACCCTCACCTCTTTGGCTAGATGACTAAATGACACTGACGCCAACTTGCTCAATGCATCGGCCTTTTTGTTTTTGCTACGAGGAACGTGCTCAACTTTACATGCTTCGAATGATGCCATGACTTGCTTCACCTGTTCGAGATATTCAATCATGTTAGCTTCCCTTGCTTCGTATTCTCCGTTCACTTGATTTGCTACGAGCAACGAATCTACATGGGCTACGACGTTTCTTGCTCCGACTTTCAATGCCAAGCGCAGACCAGCTAAGAGGGCCTCGTATTCGGCTTCATTATTTGAACTCTTGAATTCTAGTCGGAGCGCATACGTCATATCCGTACCATCTGGATCGGTAAGAATTAGGCCTGCTCCCGCTCCTTCGGCGCTTGAAGCCCCGTCTGTATACAGAGACCAAGGCTTCTCTGGAGCTTTCTCGATTTCTTGCATTCCCTTATCCTCCGGCAACTCAACTAAGAAATCAGCTATCACCTGCCCTTTTAGCGGACCTTTGGTTCTGAAGGTGATATTGAATGCGCCCAGCTCGATCGCCCATTTTGCCATTCGACCTGAAACTTCAGGTCGTCGAAGAACATGCTGGATTCTTTGATCCGTTCGTACCTCGATCGGGTGGGCTTGAAAGTATCGGCGAAGTCTTCTCGAAGCATGGACTAGTGCCAGAGCCAATTTTTCCAATTTTGAGTACCTTGTTTCGTAATCTTTTAGCGTTCGGCTCACGTAATAAATGGGGATTTGCGCCCCGGTTCGGTGAGCAACTAGCACTGCACTGATAGCTCCAAACGATCCGGCTAAGTAGATCGTTAATACCTCATCTTCTTCCGGTACGGTGAGAGTTGGCAAAGTGCCCAGATAAGTTTTAAGCTCCTCGAAAGCTCGTGCAGCTTCTTCCGTCCATTTAAACTCCGATCTAAAGTTTTTTCTGAGAACATCCATGAACAGGAGCGATCTGTCTGCTGCTTTTGACAAGAACCGATGGAGAGCAGCCAATCGTCCATTTAAGGACTGAATCTCTTTAACCGACGTTGGAGGCTTCATTGTAAGAACAGCATCAATCTTGTCTGGGTTGGCTCGCAAACCTTTTGACCCGACCATGACTCCTAGGAACTTTCCTTCTTCTACCCCGAATGTACACTTCTTGGGGTTTAATTTCATGTTGATGCTTCGGAGTCGGGTGAATGTTTCGAGTATGTCTTTCAGCATGGCAGTTTCATCATGACTTTTGATTACGATATTATCAACATATACTTCTACATTTCGTTCGATCTGGTCTTTGAAAGCTTTGCTCATTAGACGCTGATACGTAGCACCAGCGTTTTTCAGCCCAAAAGGCATCTTGGTGAAGCAGTAAACTCCTTCGTTGGTGACAAAGGTTGTCTTATCCTCGTCTTCAACTGCCATTTGTATTTGGTGGTAGCCTTTGTATGCGTCTAGGAAACACTTCAACCTGAACGTGGTGATGGAGTCAATCTTCTCATCGATCTCTGGTAACGGAAAACAATCTTTCGGGCACGCATCGTTTAGATCGGTGAAATCGATGCACATTCTCCACGAGTTATCCTTTTTTCGCACCAAGACGGGATTCGATACCCATGTTTGATATCGGACTTCTCGAATGATCCCGGCATCTAGGAGACTCTTTACGTCTTTTGCAATCGCTTTGGCTCGATCCGGTGCCATGTGCCTTTTCATTTGTGCTATTGGTTTGATTGATTCTTTTACGTTCAGGTGATGTTGTGCCATAGACCTGGGGACCCCTTGCATATCGGAATGCTTCCATGCGAAGACGTCAATCGAATTGCTTAATAAGTCCCATAGGAGCTTCTTTGTTCGTTTTGGGAGTTGAGCACCGATAGCTACTTGCTGTTCGGGGAAATCCGGATTAATCTCCCAGAGTTCCGTAGGTACTTCGGACTTTTTGGAGCTCGTTTCCGCTGCATGTCTTACTTCGGCAACAAACGAGTTTGATTCTGAGAAAATAGTGGCGACCCCGGCCTCGGTAGGGAATTTAATGGCTCCATGTATTGTCGAGCTGATCGCCCCAAGAGCTCGCAACCCGGGCCGTCCGAGTATTATGTTATGCGACGAATGAGTGCCAACAACCAGAAAAGTTAACTGGACGGTTCTGCTTTTGTCGCCATCTTTGAATGTTGTCGGAAGAGTAATCTGTCCTATCGGACGAACCACCTCTCCCGAAAAACTGATTAGAGGGGTGGAGACTTCAATCAACCTCTTCTTTATTTGGGGGTTCAGCTGCTAGAAACATTGCAGATACATGATTTCAAAAGCGCTCCCTCCGTCCACATAAATTCGTCGAACCAGATGTCCGGCGATGACGGCCGAAATTGTAATTGGTCCATCTCGAGTATCGTCTGGATCGATCGGAGGGAAGTATGTTGGTTGATGCATCCATGCTGCCATATGTTGGTTCGACCGCTTTACCCCTCTTGATTCGGTCGACCGGATCATATTGATTCCGGGCTCGGTGTTCGGATTATCGATTGCTGCTGCAAATTTCTTCCCATCTTTTACTTCTTTCACAAGATGAGAGAGCTTACCGGATCGTACGGCCTTTTCGATTTCTTGCTTCAGAGCCCAACATTCATCAGTCATATGGCCCTTGTCTCGGTGATATTCACAATATTTCTTGGAGTGCTTATCCGAGGTAGGTCGCTGCTTCGACGGCGTAGGGAACCGGGTAGTTTCCGTACTAAGAATTTCGCTTGGCGATTTTGTGAGTTCAGAGAAAGTGTTAAAACGCACGTTTCCAGTCCGGAAACTGCTTCGATCTGACTTCTGATACGGACCACGACTTTTATTCCAACTGTTGCTTCTATCTTTTGGTGGTGACGCGTTCCGTCTCCACGACGTGGTTCGAGCCTTTGCGTTTCTGGCTGTAGTTTCGTTCGGTTGACCGCAAGCACTCTTTCCCCGAACGAAGGCTCGAGCTCTCTCCATAAGTATCTCCATAGTTTTTGGAAGATCTTCATGGATTTTTTCCACAAGTTGATTGTTCCGAACTCCGTGACAGAATCCAGAGACTCGGAGCTGGTCAACCGCTCCACTTATCTGCATGCTTTCCCGATTGAAGCGATCGATAAAATTTTCTACGGACTCTCCATCGCGGCGCTTTATATGGTGAACCTCAGTAATGTCTTTCTTGCAGCGTCGCTGCTGACAGAAGTTTTGCAAAAATATACACCGGAAATCCTCAAAGTGATCGATCGACCCCTCTGGCAACCCATCAAACCAAACCCTTGCCGATCCGGTGAGAGTTTGGGCGAACATAAGACACCAAGCCGGCATAGGCCACTGTTCGACCTTAGCCGCTCCGGCAAACGCGAATATATGGTCATCCGGATCGGACGTACCGTCGTAAAACTTCAGCGTAGGGGACATCTTGAGTTTAGCTGGGAGTGGGGCATTGACGATCCGTAACGTAAACTTCGATTGGGAAGTCATAGACGTGGGGTGATATGGCATGAGCAGCTCTTGATCTTGAGGGTTTAAACCCATAGATCCCTGGCGAAACAGGTCGTTTAGACCGTTATTCATCGGAGCACTTGTAATCGAAGAAAATTGTGTAACACGCACTATAGGAGTGGAGATCATAGAACTTACCAGAGATCCGGAAGTGAAGGTTCCAACGGAGACGGGGTTACCCCCTGGATAGACATTGTTAAACAGGTTCGTTCGGAGGCTCTGCAGCATCTCCTCTCGCTGTTGTTGCTGCTGTAACTGACGTAATAGATCGGCATTCCGTAAAAGGAAGGCGTTGTCGAAGTTAGGTAGTGGCGTGGTGACCGGAGCAGTAACAGACAGCATGGTGATAGAGCTTCCGCCTACAGAATTTGCAGCTGGAGGAGCCGACGCTAATCCTATCGAAGCTGCTGGGGCAGCAACTGCTGTTGAAGCAATTGTGGAGGCAGCGTTTCCTTCCCATATATCATTGTAAGATGGGAAAGTGCTGGTGGAGACTGCTGTCGTTGATTCTGCCATAATTTCGAATGAACAGAAACAAGGAAACGAATTATGTGAATCCCACGGATGGCGCCACTGAAGACTCAAAACCAGTTAGTCCGACCTGGTTAGAGCAGAGCTTCAGATGACCTAGCAAGAACCTGCAAGATCACAAGGAAACAAGCACGCCGTTAGCCTCGTCACAGGGAGGGGAGCCTCTCTGTGACCAAGCTCGGGCGTGAGAATAAGTATTTGTGAGGAGGAAATAGGTCAGGAAGAGAGAGAGAGGAGAGTTTAGAGAGAGAAAGTAGCGATTACCCCTTGCTGGAAGTCTTGGCGGGGTATTTATAGTTTTTGGGTGTGCTGACGTGGCAAGTTAGTTAGGGTCGGACAAGTCATTATCATGGCGGTTATGGAAGTGGGGCCCGGTTAGTTATGGCGTACCAAGGTATCTGCCCGTTCCGTCTACGGCGGATAGTGCGATCCGACCTTGATGTGATATAGTTCGGTTCTATGTTAGGCGATGATTCGGTCCGATCAAGGACGTATCCTCATTAGGTACAAAATAATATTGTAAATAAAAACAATATTCATTTCAATCAAATTCTGTTATAATATTCAATGAAGAATGCATGTAAAAACCTTGGAGATTCAAGTAGTGTTTATAATATATATTTCAAGCGGATCACCCTCATAATATACATCGCAAATATCTTCTTCCTCATGCAAACATCATCCGGAATCATAATCCAAAGATTGGCGACAGGCTACCGACGAAAGTTTGTCGCAAATAGCATTGACTGATATTAACACCAACTCTTGTTGATCTGTGACCAGCGGCGGACCTAGGTAAGGTCTGGGTGGGCGGGCGCACCTCTTTAAAAAAAAATAGTGTATTTTATAGGGCAAAATCTCGATTGCACCTCTGAAAATTTGATTAAGCCCCTCATTCGCCCCTCTTGAAAAGATTCCCTAGATCCGCCACTGTCTATAATTAATCACCAATGAAATATCGCCAATATTAGTTTTTTTTTTTTGTTGTTATTTAACCGGTCATCGCAAATAAATATGGATTTCTGACAGATACCATAATATGGCTTTTTTATGGTTAGAACTATTTGTTGCTGATCTGCCAACATTCACCGACTTCTTTGTTGATTTTATTGTAATTGAAAGTCTATTTTTTTAGTAGTGTTTGAAAGAAAACAACCCAATGTAATAACAGCAAATGATGTATGTAAAAGATGAAACATGTGAGGCATGACGAAGTACAAGTGGACGGATCTAGCCCGCGCTACCACTCAACTTTCTTGGCGAATCATTTTTTAACAACAAATTTAGATCACTGACGGACCACTGGAGTATCATCGTGCCACCAGCGGAACCACCGAGGGGTAGCCCACGCTACCGCTTAACTTTCTTAGCGAATCATTTTTTTAACGACAAATTTGGATCACTGACGGACCACTGGAGTATCATCGTGCCACCAGCGGAACCACCCGATCATATACATCTCCACTAGGCAATAATGCATATAAACCAATTCAGAAGGAACCCCCATAAATCTGGTGAAAAACCCCTTGTGAGAATCGAACCTAGGACCTCATGGTCCTTGAGCCTTATCCCACCCCTAAGATGACTAGGCTATGATGCCTTGGGCTGGCGAATCAAATTTTTAGTGCACATTTTTTAATTTCTTTTTCGTTTTATATATTGGCTAGCGCTGGACAAATTTTTTAGTCCGTGCTACCCCTCAACTTTTCTTCTAAGTCCGCCACTAAGTGTATGTGTGATCATACAACCAAAGCCTTCCATCACCGTAGTAATCTCCTCTATTTATGTATTGGATAAGATGGCATGATGTAAATACAAACTATTAGACTCTGCTTTAGCTTTGTTATTGATATAATTTAGTGAGTATGATAATGATGTGTTATCTTTATTTATTGTTGGTTATAATGTTAAGTTATCACATATTGTTGAATTCGTTTCCCTTGATTAAATTCCTCAGCATTCATCTGCAAATGATCACACATGTATCATTTAGTATAAAAAATGTATTATTAATGTAAGTGTCAGAAATAATGAAAGTTAACTAATGTCATATAAAGGGTATGTAGCCCAATGATACCAAAGTATTTGTTAACGTGTTGTTTTTTCAATTTGTGAGGGTTCAAGTCCCATTGTAGGTAGAATGGAGTGTTAAGGAGTAGATTAATGATGACTATCGTCAAATCATGCAAATACATAATCAACCTAGATAGCTAGGGTAACCGGGTAAGTAAGGTATCTTATCCATGAGGAGGAGTATATGGTTAATATTGCATGTTTAGTTTGACAATAAAAAATAGGGATATTAGATTTAAATAAAAAGTAGGGTATCTTATCCATGAGGAGGAGCATATGGCCAATAACACTCTCAACTTTCGATTTGTACCACATCACTCTCAACTTTCAACTTATTGGCCGATAGCACTCTCAAACTAACCTAGTTTGCTGACGTCAGTTGTCACATCACCAAACAGTGCCACGCCAGTTGCCACATCATCAAAAAGAAAAGTCAACTGCCACATCATCAAAAAGCCAAGTCAGACGACACGTAAGTTGTCACGTCATCAAAAAAATTCCACATCAGACGCCACGTCACCACACAAGTGCCACATCAGCCAAAAAAATAACTATGTTACGGTTTAGTTAGTTTGGGGGTGTTAACGGCCAATAAGTTGAAAGTTGTGAGTGGTGTGCTATAAATCGAAAGTTGGGAGCGCTATCGGCTAATTTGTGAAAGTTATGGTTATTTAAATCCAATATCCCTGAAAAGTAAAACACAAAGGTTTGAACGATTAAGACTTAAGGGTTGTTTGGCAACTTCTGAATGGTAAGTGTTGAACCAGTAAGAAGTCTGAGGTCTGAACCTTAAGTGTTAAGAGATCTAAACCATTAAGAGTCAGTCTAATGCTTAACCATTTAGAGGCAAATGACTGACCAATTCGGATAAGATGTCTTAACCATTTAGACTCGGAATAATGTTTAACCATTCAGAGGCAAATGTATGAATCATTCAGACATTTGCTCGCGAAATAAACTGTCTGAACCATTAAGTGCTGAACCAGTAAGAGATCAGAACCATTAAGAGCTAAAACAAACAACGTCTTAAACTAATTTCGACCTACCTTGCAATCAATTAAGAAAGATGAACAAACGACACATGAGATACAAGAAAAGAAACAAGCAATCACATTTAGCTTCAGGTTTGACAAGACAATGTATAATCTGACTTAATTGCTACACGAGTTGTTGCATAAACATAGCCAAGTTTATCAAATTTGCATATTCGATAATTAATGGATGCTTCAGCCAAACAACCCTTTTAGCTATTCGAAGTTTATGTTGTATGACATGGTACTTATCAATTGTCAACCTACTTTTTTTTTAACTGACTAATTTCTTTTAATCCTTGTCGTCTATGGGATTTGAACCCCAGACACCCCCCCCCCCTCCCCCCCCCCCCCCCCCCCCAATCCAGGTATTTAAAGGATTTGTCTTTGCTAATGAGCCACCACCTCAATTATCAACTACTATCCGACGCTATTAACAAAAGTACCTTGTTATCTAATGGTAAAGACCAAATAGCAAACACGTTCAATAAACACATAAATCCACTCATGTTTACTCCCCCCGCCCATTAAGTTATATTCCTCGCAAGCCCACTAAATAAATTACATATTTTTACTCCACTTCGTGACTTGAATTTTTATTCGTTTCTTCCTTCGGTTCATTGTTCGCAGCCCAAGCCCAACTCACTAATCCAACATAATTAATTCTCTAAATTCAGCCCACTTTGATGCCAAGCCCAAGAGTTTAGTTCCACTCTCAATTCTCAAATAGAGGTGCACAAACCGGTTAATTTTAATAACCGGTTCGGTTAACCAGTTATACCGGTTAATTTGACTTTTTGACTTTAACCGGTTAATGTTTAACCGGTTATTACTTTAACCGGTTATTTTTTTAACTGGTCCGGTTAATTACTTTAACCGGTTCGGTTAATTAACCGGTTATTTTCGGTTATTAACCGGCTTTTTTGCCTTTTTTTTGAATTTTTCGGTTATTTTTTCGGTTAACCAGTCTATCGGTTAAAAAACCGGTTTAAAAAAACCGGTTAATAACCGGTTATTATACTAAACACTTATAACCGGTTACTAACCTACGGTTAAAAATAACCACTAACCGGTTATTCCTAAATCGGTTATTAACCGGTTACGGTTTCAGTTAATAACTGGTTACGGTTAATTAACCGGTTATTTTGTGCACCTCTACTCTCAAATACTTTATTGGCACTTGATATTTGATAACCACGTAAAAGACTTTGTTCAACTTAATCTAAAGAGTTAAAATGACATTTTAGTCACTGTGGGTTGGGTCTTTTTACCAGTTTAGTCCAAAGATTTCATTTTTCGCCTGTGAGTCCAAAAAGGTTTCACCATTGCCATTTTAGTTCGCTGGGTTAACTTCATCCAATTTTTCTGTTAACGAGAAGGGCAATCGGTCATTTTATATATAATTTTGTTAACTAGAAGGGCAATTCAGCCATATAAAATGGCCGAATTGCCCTTTTCCTTAACATAAATAATGGATGAAATTAACCCAGTGAACTAAAATGGCAACACTGAAACTTTTTTGGACCCACAGGCGAAAAATGAAACATTTGGATTAAACTGGCAAAATGAACCAAACCACAGGGACTAAAATGACATTTAACTCTAATCTAAATATATATTTATTCGGTGGTTTAATTTTTTCATAATCATGCATGAATCATGTGTAAGACAGAAGTCCTGTGTGAAGCATACATGAGAAGGGGAAAGTGGCAAGTGTCATTGACGGGAAGGGGTGTAATTTTGTCTTTTCTCAACTGAACTAGTTTCCCCATTGATATTCAAATAGCTATAACGTTTTTATACGTTAATTACACTAGTATTTAATTATCTTTAATTCCATAAAATATTAACAAGCATTTCAAACGACTGCTCGAATTAAAGAGAATAAAATGTTCGTTAATACAGTGTAATATTTTTTTAAAAAGATTAACGTATGAAAAAGTTATATCCGTTTGAATATCAAAGGGGAAACTAATTCACTTGAGAAAGACAAAATTACCCAACCCTGCCATTGACACTTGTCACTTCCCCCTTCTCATGTATGCTTATACATGATTCAAGCACGATTATGAAAAAAATAAGGGTGTACTTATTTGCACACTCATTTGCCTATTGTCACACCAAAAAGTTATTTTTTGTCTTATATGCACACACTGCAGTGTCGAGCTGTGGCCAAAGCGCGACGTTTTGGTCCGGTCAACCAGACAAAGACTGACGGGTGTCTGACGGGTCTGTTGACCGGACAAAAACGCCGAACTTTGGCCGCATTTTGGTCCTGTCAACCAGACAAAAGACTGACACCCGGTCTGGTTGACAGGACCAAAACGCGGCCAAAGCTCGGCGTGTTGGTCCGGTCAACAGACCCGTCAGACACCCGTCAGTCTTTGTCTGGTTGACCGGACCAAAACGCCGAGCTTTGGCCACAGCTCGACACTGCAGGGTATGCACATAGGACAAAAGACACATTTTTGGGTTATAGCTTGAGCCAAAAATAAACCACCAAATAAATATACTAAGATTAAACAATAAACCGAACATCTAGATATTTGTTTGATTACGTTTGAGCCATTGTACGTTTGAGCCATTGAACACTTAACCGAACAGGTCTAATGGGATGAATCCTGCAAGCTCCCACTTTGCCATCGATCTCCATCCCTTATCCTATTGTAGTATCTTCGGTCTTCAATATTTGAATTTCGGTTTTATAATTTTATAATAAACAACTTTACATAAAAACAAATAAAACTTATCTATTACATCAGGGTTCCAAATAACCCTAGAAAAATAAAAAAAACATTAATTGATTAACAACGAAACCATTTCTACATATAACTCAGATGACTCAGTGCTCAATTTATATAAATTACAACCACAAAACGGTAAAGGCTCGATCTTTTGTAGAAAAAAGTTTTGACAAATAAAACATAGATCGATTTAAACAATAATGTTAAAATGAATGCAAATGCGGCTTTGATACCACTGTTGAAATTCGTCGGTGTACAACTTAATTTTGAAAAAAAAACAATATTGCTCCAGTGATCTAATTGCAATCGTTAAAACAAAAACAACCATAAAGGTTTTTGAAAAAAATAACCTTTTACAAAAACCCTAATAAGCCTCACACTTTGATCCAAGGAACCGTCACGCTAGTTGACGTTTGTTCGTGAACCGAGATCCCGAATCAACTCCTTGACGCGAATCTAGAAAACCCGAAAACCGGAATGTGTGACCCGAGAACACTTCACGGTCAAAAGTCAAACCTGTCAAAATCCAGGTCAAACTAACCAATTCGGTCAAACCAGACAGTTTTCAGTTATGGCCGGAACTTTGCGGCGATGGCGACGGTGTCTAGCGTCGCTGCCGCTCTGCATCGGAGGCCGAAGGAGACCAATTGGAGGCTGCCAGAGCTGGGCGAAGACCGGAGGCGGCTACGGCGACTAGCGGTAATCTTGCGGCGACGATTGGTGGATCAGGACGAAGGTGATGTTTTTTAAGTATAATAGGTGCAATTCCTATTATACTCCTACTCAAACAACAACGCTTTATATTTATCTTATAAATTACTATATAATACTAGTAGGAAACCCGTGCGATACGGCGGACGGAAAATCAGTCGGTGTTGATGCACTCGTTAAAGCAAACAACGGCGGGCGGAAAATCAGTCGGTTTTGATGCACTCGTTAAAGCAAACAAAAGAGATGTGCGCGGCACCAAGGCCATGGTCATCTTACTTCGTGAAAAATGTGATGCATGCACTACACAACTGAAAGACATGATGGTGAAAGGTATAGTTTTGATGAAATTGTGATCCATGGAAAGTATAATTTCGAACTTGAAATTTGTGATGGCAACACTAACAAAATATAATGTTTGTAATCTAAAAACACAGAGGTGACTCTGAAAATTCACGTACCCTCTTTGAGCTCGAAAAAATGTGTCATTCCGTAATGTTTTATTATTATTTTAAAATAATCAAATTAGTATTGGGTTAGTAAACCTAATGCTAAGTGGGGTAAATTCTAAACCATAAAAATGATTTGTAAATGGGCCTATATTGGAATTGATATGTGTTTACTATTTAAAAAAATCACATATATATCGAATTTTTTTAAATCGCATGCCCCTCGAAATCTCGGGCCTTGTACGGAAGTCCTCCCCACACACCATCATAGCCGTCTCTGTAAAAATACAATGGCAAAATGGGAATAATGTAGTTGAACGCCTTCTAATAATACAATGACAAACCTACAACATGTTATGGCAGGGGCGGACCCTATGTATACCGAGTCGTAGCACGGGCTACGGCTCAACTTTAATCGGTAGTGTAAAATTTTATTTTATTTTTTTAGTTTTTATACCAAGGATACCCTTAAACAACTACGAGGACACCCCTAAAATAAGTCTGTAAGCCTAAATCAATTGAAAATAATAAGCCCAAATCTCAATTGCCCAATATGTTAGCCCAAATCAATTGAAGATTGTAAATAATAAGCCCAACCCAATATGTTAGCCCAAAATAATAAAAGATTGTAAATAATTGCCCAATTGCCCTGAAGTTTTAATTCACGGCACGGCACAACTACAAGGATACCAATTAATTGAAAATAATAAGCCCAAATCCCAATTGTCCATTTCGTCACACTATAAGCAATGATGATAAATTTGCAAACTTGAATTGAATAAGTGATCTTGCGCGTGTTATGGTTAAAACGGGAACGCATAGTTCTTGTCCTTCAGTTTATCGGGTAGTGAAGCTAGCTTTGCTTTTACCGGTTGCAACCGCAACCGTTGAAAGATGTTTTTCGAAATTGAAGCTTGTCAAGACGGATTTACGCAATCGAATGTGCCCGGAATTTTTAAACAATGCTATGTTTGTGCGGTCGAAAAGGATTTTTACGTGAAGTAAAAGACAACGATGTGATGAAACGATTTCAAGCTATGAAAAAAGAAGAGGACAAATCTATTATATATTTATTTATTGTCGTTTTTTTTAGTATTGTATAATTGCACGGTGAAAAAAAAATTTAGGATACCTCTGAGCTAATGTTCTAGTTCCGCCACTGTGTTATGGCATAATAAACTATTGTTGGACCTGTTAACCATATACCAAAACAAATTAAAAAGTACTGCAAAATACTTATAATCTAACTGGAATATATACATCAAAACATTACTGATTGTCCAAATATGAATATTCCAGCAGATTCGTATGCATATCCAGATGTCAACATAGCTTAAATTTAGTATCTAAACAGATCTAAAATGAACTCAAAAAGATTGCTTGATAACTAAACAGGATGCCCGTCAGTCATGTTTGCAATTGCATCCAAATCTACTCCCGGTGACAAATCCTCTTTTGCTAGGATAACCTTTAAAATCTTTGCTCTATTTAGAGCATCTTGTAAATCCGTCATCAATCTTCAAAAGAAAAATACATAAAACTACTTATTAGCATATAAATCGGTCAAACCTGTATAATCAAAATAAAAAGTACCTAATAAAATACGGGTCAACCGGATAAAAGTCGTTTAATGTGTATTATAAAATGGATAATTCACCTTCTAAACCGCTTTACTGGATTAGAAATGAGATAATATAACTTTCTTAAAGATATTGGACACTTAGTATTGTATAGAAAAACTAAACAAATCTGGTCAACCCTGCGAAGCTGTTTTTTTATTGTAAAAAATACCCTTAATTTCACCCACTACTGGACCTGCCCAATGCCCATACAGAATTTGGAGCAAAGTTTGCCAATGGGGAAGCGTTCTAGTCGCAGCCTCATCAAGATCATATGGCCTGTTTATGGCTGCAAGAACATGAACCCGTTCTTTGTCTTTTGCAAAGACCATCCCAATTCACCATGAATTCACTTTTCATTTTACGCATGGTCTCGTGTTCTCCGAGATTCGCGCTCCTCCCCACAGCCTTGACATACTTCCCACCCTCACCAAACCACATTGAGTAAGAGACAATGAACAAAAGAAGCGAGCAAAAACTTTAATAAAGAAGGAACTTAAACAGAGATGGTTAGATAACGGGTCAAAATGGGTTCAAGTTAAGAAGGGTCCCTTTAAACACAGGTCAAAATTCTTTGGTATGCTAAGCCTGCACTCTTTTTAGTTTATTTTTTAGAAAACAATCTAAACAATAGGTGTTCGACTGTCTACTTTAGCTAAAAAAACGGATAGCCAAATAATCACAATTCCTAGCTGTCTTATAACTTACTGTAGCACATAAAGCGCAAAGATTTTAAACCTAAATGATCTGAATTCACAGTTGCGTTAATAATCATTTTAGCAGTCTTTTTAGCATATAAAATTGCTGAATTTTGGAAGACAAATGGTCCGAATTCACAGCTGTGTTTAAGCTCTTTTTAGCATATAAAAGTGCTGAATTTTCGAACCCAAATGATCCAAATTCACAGTTGCGTTTATGCTCATATTGGCACATAAGTGTGCTGAAATTTTAATATGTGTTTAAACTCATTTTAGCACATAAAAGTGTTGGAAGTTTTCAACCCAAATTTCATAAACTTAGTAAAGGATAATAGCAACAGTCACTGATATAAATGAAGTATTTAAAGATGCACTTACATTGTACCTTGTTATCTTATTAATCTTGAGTTCTTGATGATCTCTTGCACCACGATAAGTCCTCCACATTTGTCGTTATGGTTTAAGATTCCTATGAATTTTATCCATTCAACATATATACAGGTCAATTCCTATGAATTTTATCCATTCAACATATCTTTGCCGACGCGTCTGGGTGGTTTGGGCCTCCTCTCAGCTCGGGATGTTGGAGTTTATGCTTTTGTCGCGTCTAGAGCTCAGTCGTGTGTATTGCAAGACCATATCCTTCGGAACAGTGAGGTTGTTAAGCTTGACGTAGACTACCAACAAGCCCTTGAGTACTTAAGTGTCTCTCTTCCAGACTTTGATATTGGCGGTTTCTCTAATATGGACACCGCCCCCTCAAAGCCACAAAATACTTTGGCGAATGCCCTATTTGACAAAATCGCTCGGAGTCTGGGAGAAGCATTTGATTTGTCTCCCCGCCAGAAGGCGGTGATTGAGTGCTTGAAAGGCCCCCATGCGCAAGACTTTTTGACTGTTATCCCGATCGAGGGGCTGGGGCAATGCATGTTGGCTGTTGAGTATAGGGCTATCCTCAAATACCGGCTGATGATCCCTATGTATCCAGAAGACGAAACCTGCCCAATCTGCCATAAAGCCTGCATGGATAAATACGGGGAGCATGCTGTTCATTGTAAGGAGCTCCCTGGGTTCAAATATCGGCATGACTGGGTGAGGGATGTTTTAGGGGACATCTTGAGGAGAGCGGGGATTTCTGCCAAGAAGGAGGCCCCTGTGAATTTCCTTACAGATCCCATGGAAGGGAGATCTACATTGAGGCCAGCAGATCTGCTCGTCTTTGGCTGGGCGGGAGGGAAACATGCTTGTGTGGATCTCACAGGAGTCTCCCCCTTAGCTGGTTTAAGGGGAAGCGGGTTTGTAGCAGGACAAGCTATAAGGAAAGCGGAATAAAAAAGGTGGATAAACACGCTAAAGCCTGTGCTGATAACCAACATGCATTTGTCCCCTTCGCCTTCGACACCTTTGGCTCCCTAGCTCCAGAAGCTATCCGTTTGTTGACTAGGGTCCAAAAGGTTGTCCACAGCAGTTGCTCATCAACAGGGGGGCAGGGGTTTGTCTTTAATAGGCTAGGGTTTGCTATTCAGAAAGGGGTAGCGGCGCAGCTTGTTGCTCGCTTACCTGCGATATTGATGTAACTCGGCCAGTTCATATATATAATTAAAGAACCATGTGTTTTGAGATGAAAAAAAAAAATTTAACCCGGGTCAATTTAACTCTTTAACATTTACATAAGAGTTCATATTGCCTCTCCTTCTTGACCCATTTACAAGAGTTCATATTCCCTTTCCTTATGTTATACCTATCCTTACCAACCACACCCTTTTTATTTTGAAAAAAAATAAATAGAGAGGGAAAGAGAAAGAGATAGAGAGACCGTGAGAGAAAGAAGAGAGAGACACACGGGGAGCCAAGGATGGAAGCCACGGAGAGCCTGGAAACCAGCGGGATCAGGGGTAATCCCTGGGGTATAACACCCAGCCTAATAGATACAATAATGTAACAACGAACAACACATCCGAAAATAGAACTAGGTAAATTACCTTAATAGCAGCCTTCACACAAAGTTGGACAACATCTTTCACACCTGTCCGACAAGGATCCTACAATGCAAACCATTTAATAAAATAACTGATTTTGTACAGATAGCTTAACGCCAAACATTAAAAAAATGATCTAGTGGCACAAGCATCGAATGGTTACATATACATACCTTTAAACCAACTATTGCAAGTAAAACAAGATCACCCTCAAGCAATCCCCAAATTGACAGTTCTTCTTCATCTGTTGACACAATTTCTGCCTTTAGTGTCCATTAGGCAATAACAACACACTCAAACTTCCAGTAGCCATATCTTCAATCACCTTTTTAAAATACTCGACCTGCAAGTTTAGGAATGGTAACTATTGATCATAATATCAAACAACTGCCCAAAAAAAGATCTTATGTGTCCTCAATTACGTTTAGTCTTGGTAATCAGAAATCTTGTCTCATAAGCAAGAGAAATAATGTCCAATCCAGAAAATTTGCGAACTAAATACCTGTCACACCCCCAAAATCCACACGCGGAGTATCACTGCTTGGAGACGTGACATGACCAGGATCAAGCCACCAATCATATTGAATAACGTAATTAAGTAAATAAAATCAACCACAATATAATTGGTGTTCAAACAACTAGTTAACCAAGTTCAAATTAAATAGCGGAAGCATAAGACGTGAAACCAAAACATAAGTTTAATAAGTTCATAAGTTTAAATGTTTAACACGGGACTCGACAGTCCATATCCCACAACGACCTCCTCCTCGTGCAAGCTCCATAAGCATCTAACGACCTACAAGGCATGTAACAACAAGTCAACAACAAAGTTGAGCGAGTTCACAGTAGGTGTTCGTTACGAAGTAGTTTTTCAAGAACTATGAGTTTGTCTGCAACTACAAGTTAAATCAGCTTTCCTTGTTTTCCAAAACATGAACAGTGGGGGCTACCCCATGTTGTAAAACCACTAGACTAGATGTATATCTAGGTGTCCTTCCCAATCCGAGGACAGAGGTACGTATTGAATACGTAGGTTTAGCGTAGGTGCCCTTCCCAATCCGAGGACAGAGGTACGTATAAGAATACGTAGGTTTTTAGCGCTGGTGCCCTTCCCAATCCGAGGACAGTGGTACGTAGTGAATACGTAGGTTTAGCGCTGGCGTCCTTCCCAATCCGAGGACGGAGGTACGTAGTGAATACGTAGGTTTAGCGCTGGCGTCCTTCCCAATCCGAGGACAGAGGTAAGTAGTCTAGTAGTGGTGAAAGTACAAGTTCTGTCTTAGCTATTTAATCCCATTCCCAACCCACCGGGAATCCAATGCCTTAAGAGTGTGAACTCACCTCGGTTGCTCGGTTTGACTCTCAAAAATAGCTAACAGTCAAGGTTGGTCAATCACGTCCTAGTATGATTACCACTTAGTTTATTAGTAACTTCAAATAAGCACGAAGTTCCTACACGCATCTACCACATAAAATGCACTCACTTTAACAGTTCATGCCCATATAAACTTCCCATCTATTCCCATTCATAAGCAAACATACGACATTGCACATAACACTTTCATTGACATATAACATGTTAGATCATTCTCAGATAACATAACCGACATTTAGACATGCCAATCACTAGTTATATTGTTTCAGCTTGAACATCCAAAACTGGACTGTTTTCGGGTATTTTAATAAAATAGTTAACTTACTCCAAAAATTCCCAAACTTTTACAGAATGTTTTAAACAATCCAAATATTACTGTGTAAAAGTATCGGGATCCAATTCATTACCAATATTTTACAAAAAATCATTTACCGGACTGCAATCAGATTCATCACTTTCTGACTGCAGTCCACCGAATAATTCATTTAAAATTCATCATAAGTCCGATTTACGAAATTCCAGTTGGAGCATTACAACGACATCAGTGGCCATCTACAGTATAAATTTCATGAGTTAATTCTACACAGATTTCAAGTTATTATGAAAAACATAACACATATTTTCAGCAGTAAAAACGCAGCTTTTGCTGTTGTGAAAAACGACCTCTTTAAAAATAGTAAACGAAGTCCAAAAATTATGATTCCAGTGCCATTAGAACCGTATTTCGAAATAACACGTTATAGACTTAAGAAAATCAATTTTTCGTTAAGTTACAACCCGGTTACAGCCGACTGAAGGCGGCTGTAATAGTTTGACAGTTTCCTGTTTTCAGCTTATAGCGCTCTAACGCAAGTTCTATTTGTTCCGTTAACATGCTTAGTGATTAACAACAACATTTATAGTAATCAACAAGCAAGCATCAACATATACCAAACAACATCATACTAACAAAACTTCATCATGTTTCATCTTTATGTAAAGCTTTATGTTCATGTTTCTTGTTTAAACCTTTTAGTGTTCTTGTGATATACATCATACTACATCTTTTAACTACTCAAAATAGAAGTGAACAAAGGTTAAACAAGGACTTACAACTAGCTCAAAGCTAGGGAAGAACTTCAAGAGAAAAGATGGTGAAAAAGGATGATGAAAGCTAAGGATGAAAGCTCTTCAAATTCTACAAGCTCCAAGTTCCTTTAATCACCTCCTAGCATTTGAAACAAGCATGAAAACGGTTGGATGAGGGTTGTAAGGTGGTGGTGGTGGTGGCGGTTCTTGATGGAGCCGAGAGGGAGAGAGAGATGTGAGGGAGGTGGTGTGTGAACTTTGTGAAGGAATGGATGTTATGATCTCTTGATATCAACGTTTTTAAACCCGGACCGGCCGGCCGGACCGGTCGGACCGGCAACCGCTGTCTTAGGCGGTCCGGTTAACAGTATTGAACCTGTTTAGCAAGTAGCCGGCCGGCCAAACACGTGGCCGGCGGCCGGACCGGAAGTTCGGTTAGAAAAGAGGTCGGGCCGGTTGAGCACTTTTCAAGTTTCTTACTTTGAATCGAAGTTACTCCGGTTGACAGGTTCACCATCGAAGTGAAGCGGATATTTCCTTTCAAAATTGAAGCATATCACTATAGAATGTTACATTTAAAGTCAAAAATGGAGGTTTTTGTTCAAAAACCTTATATTCTACAGAGAAGAACGAAAAGAAACAGAGGAAGAAGATAATGAGTGTTGCAGCTGCAAATATAAGTTGTTTATATTTATATTAGGGTTACCTCATATTTACAATAAACCCCCTTAAGAAATAGAGCTTTCACACATTAATGCCTTAGCAATAATTGTTAATAAATTTTAACTTTCAAGGAATATTCAATTTACCTAAATGTAAAAAGTTTATGTAATATTATATTATATTATAATATATACAGAATTGAATCTTTTTAACATAAAAATGGAACAATTTCACACTGTCACTATTCTATATATACTTACATTATTTTTTATATCATCCAGTTCTTAAATCCAGTTGAACCGGTCTGACCGGTCTGACCAGTGAACCGGTAAGACGGCCGGTTTGATGTCCGGTCCGGTTCTGAAAACATTGCTTGATATCCAAGACCCATATTTATAATCATTCCAATCTAATATTTTGTTCACTTAATCAAGCAAAAAATCAAAACAAGATATGAGATAAAATCCAATGGTAAGGTGGTGATCTTGGTGGGGTCCCTTGGACCGTAAATGATGAGGGGGGGGGGGGGGTAGATTGTAAATTTTGATGATAGTTGGTAAATATTAGTTCAAGTTTAAGTAATAAGCTACATGTATTAGTTAGTAGGTTTCTAGTGGGTGTTATGGTGTACGGGGATCATAACTAGCCAAGCAATAATTAAACAATGTTTCTTGCAATATTTTGGTGTCCCGGGAATGTCCGGTTGTTCGGTTAGATACCGGTTCGTTAAAGTGCTAAGTTGTTTCGTATAGTGTCTTTTATGTAACTTTTTGTAACACTTTTAATTCCCAATACTTAGGAAAACATCCAGGACCATTTAGTCAAGTTTCTGCACAATCATTAAGCACAATTTAATATTAATTAATCATACGGATACTTGTAATTTCGAGGGTTGTCACATTCTCCCCCTGTTAAGAAAATTTCGTCCCGAAATTTAGCACGTGGTTACTGAGGAAGCTAGTTACGTTGCGTGGTTTACTGGTTTTTCCTGGAGTGTCACATTATCCCCCCGTTGGTTTGGAATTTCGTCCCGAAATTCTGCAGTAGCTTCAGCCTCAGTAGTGGTTGCACTTTTCTTAAACAACTGGGGATAATTGAGTTTCATTTGGTCTTCTCGTTCCTAGGTATACTCTGGGCCATGACGGGAGTTCCAACGAACTCGAACAAGGGGTATTCTGGTACGCTTGAGAATCTTAACGTCTCGGTCTGTGATTTCAACTGGTTCCTCGACGAATCGCAACTGGTCGTCGATTGTGAGCTCCTTTAAGGGAACTATGAGGGTCTCGTCTGACAGACACTTCTTCAGATTCAACACATGGAAAACATTGTGAACTCCGCTGAGTTCTGACGGTAGATTCAGCTTGTAGGCGACTTTGCCAATTTTCTCAATGATTTCGAACGGTCCGACATAACGCGAATTGAGTTTGCCTCGTTTGCCAAAACGAACTACACCTTTCCAAGGTGAGACTTTGAGTAGCACCCGATCCCCAACCTGGAACTCGAGTGGTTTCCTGCGCTTATCAGCGTAGCTTTTCTGACGGTCACGAGCTGCCGCCATTCGTTGTCGTATCTGAGCAATCTTCTCGGTTGTATCTACTACAAGTTCGGGGCCTGTGATTTGACTGTCGCCAACCTCTGCCCAACAAAGAGGTGATCGGCACTTCCGTCCGTACAATGCCTCGAACGGAGCAGCCTGGATGCTAGTGTGGTAACTGTTGTTATACGAAAACTCCACTAAGGGGAGGTGTTTTTCCCAGCCATTACCAAAGTCGATTACACATGCCCTAAGCATGTCTTCAAGGGTTTGGATGGTGCGCTCAGATTGCCCATCCGTCTGTGGATGATATGCCGTGCTCATGTCTAATCAAGAGCCAAAGGACTTGTGCATAGCTTGCCACAATTCAGATGTAAAACGTGAGTCACGATCAGAAATGATGGAGGTTGGCACTCCGTGCCTTGATACTACTTCCTTTAGGTAGATGTCTGCCAGAGTAGAAAACTTGTCGGTTTCCTTGATAGCCAAGAAGTGCGCAGACTTAGTCAATCGATCCACTATCACCCAAATAGTGTCATTTCCGCGTTGAGATCTAGGCAGGCCAGTAACGAAATCCATGGAAATTTGCTCCCATTTCCATGTCGGGATCTCTGGTTGTTGGAGTAGGCCTGATGGTTTCTGATATTCAATCTTGACTCTCGCTCAAGTCAAACATTTACTGACGTAGGTTGCTATGTTGGCTTTCATACTAGTCCACCAATACGTAGTCTTGAGATCGTGGTACATCTTATCCGAACCAGGATGTACTGAATAACGAGACTTGTGTGCCTCATCCATCACAAGCTCACGTAGGTTACCATAGAGTGGAACCCAGATACGCCCTGTTACATAGTAGGCGCCGTCTTCCTTTTGTTCTAACCGCTTCCTCGATCCTCGTAAGGACTCAGCCCTGATGTTTTCTGCTTTCAATGCTTCGACCTGAGCATCTCGTATCTGAGTAGGAAGACTAGATTGGATGGTAAGTTGTAACGCTCGCACACGTTTAGGTATAGTATCCTTTCGACTAAGGGCGTCGGCCACAACATTGGCTTTGCCCGGATGGTATTTGATAGTGCATTCATAATCATTCAAGAGCTCGACCCATCGGCGTTGTCGCATGTTTAACTCCTTTTGCTTGAAGATATGCTCGAGACTCCTGTGATCGGTGTAAATGGTGCACTTGGTACCGTACAGGTAATGTCTCCATATCTTAAGTGCGAAAACAACTGCTCCCAATTCCAAGTCGTGTGTAGTGTAGTTCCTTTCGTGAACTTTAAGTTGGCGCGATGCGTAGGCAATGACCTTGTCACGTTGCATCAACACGCAACCAAGTCCTTGGATGGAAGCGTCGCAATAAACCACAAAATCATATGTGCCTTCAGGCAATGAGAGGATAGGCGCGCTACAAAGTCTATCTTTTAAGTACTGAAATGCGGACGCCTGTACATCACCCCAATGATAGGTGACACCCTTCTGAGTCAGTGAAGTAAGAGGTTGCGCAATATTTGAGAAATCCTTGATAAACCGTCTGTAATTGTAGGATCGGTTTGTGACCCAAACGAGTCGTTCAGAAGAGATTTTATCAATTTCAGATGCGGAAAATAAGAAACCGACTTTGAAACAGCTTGAATATCACTTTAAACATCTTGTGTATTGATTTAAACACAATAACAATCACAAGGAATACCGGCAGCACCTCGGTATCGATTCTAGTCTTTCTTCCTGTTCACTTCAAATGACAATACATGATGCCTATATATAGTGTTTGCTTGTTCGCTTGAAACCATACTTACACGTTCAAGAAATCAGACATTTCAAGCGGTTTACATGTTCAAACAGTCAAACACTATTCAAGAGAACATATCAACTAATAGACAATTCAAGCGAACATGACATATTTGTCTTCAAGCGACTTTGTCTTCAAGCGAGCTAAACATTCTGATTCATGTTTGCATGTTCTTTTCATGTGATGATGTAATATATGATGTCATCATCAAGAATGATGACATCATCCTTGATTAGATCCGCAACGAACCCGAGACTCGATATAAGACGAAGACGACAGATGAATGCACTAACAGACTCCCCCTCAGATGTTGATGAGTCTTAAGTGTCGAGTCTTTGAATGTCAAACCTTCAGTCTTTATCAGTCTGTTCACTTTCTTCAAAATTCTCCATTGTAAGCATCCTCAATCAATCTCTTACTCTTTCTTGTAATCTTCAGGATCTGAATCTGGCTCCACTATCTTCAGACTCCCTCTCGATGTCTTCAGACTCCCCCTTTCACTAGACTGGGATCGTAGTCTGGAATTCACAAGATTATAACCTGGCTTTCATCCTGCTCTGGATCGAAACCTGGCCAACCTGCATAAACTCTACCCAAAAATAAATTTTCTGATAACCATTTGTGGATAAGATTTTCAAATCTAATTTACCACTTGCAGGAATAATGTTTTTATTTCAAAACCTTTTCTCATTTCATTTCAACAATCCTCAAACACTTTCACCCAAACCATTTGTTCATCATGTTTAGCACTCGGAATTTTGAAAATCAGCTCTCCAAAATCAGTTGTCGAAAATCTTTTTGGATTTTTCAAACTTTATACTAAAACACATTAAAATCTTTTTGGATTTTGACTGTAATGAAATGCAATAAAGAAATATTTACAGACAATATTTTTGTAAGTTCGTGCAAGAGGATCATATCAGTTTATGAGATCAATCACTAACACCGTTAAGCTTTAAACATTTTAAGCTCTAAAAGATTCACATTGATTGACGATATTGTTTTCCACTTAAACTCAATCTAAAAACTTTCGAAATGCTTACTGATACATTAAGGTATATTAACTTTGCACTAAGTTCTTATGGACCCCACGATCTCAGCATATCCCCTCATCATGTAATACACTATCTCAAGCAATGCCTTTAAACTTTTATCAACTGTGATTTGTTCGAAAACAAAGCAGAATGTTTAAGCATTAACAATCAGGTCGATACTTCTGTATACGCAGAGAAAGTCCAATGTTTAAACAAAATAAGAAAATAAAAATAAGTTGAAGTTGTTTAGGCTTTAACCACCAGGTCGATACTTCCGTATACGCAGAGGTGATCCAAAGCTTAAACGAAACACCAAAGAAAATAAAGCAGAACGTTTAGGCATTAACAACCAGGTCGATACTCACGTATACGCAGAGGATGTCCAATGCTTAAACAAAATAAAGAAATAAAACAAATTTAAATCTTTGCAATGCACAATCACAACGACTTTATAGCAAAGTTGTGAAAGTTCACAAACTTAATCAGTTTTATGTTTTTAAACATTCAGCGATTACTGAGTAGGCACACAATCAAGAAGGACAAAACTAAGTACTATGCTTTTGACCATGTTTCCCACTAGAACTAGGCTTTTTCATTTAAATTTGTATCGTTATCGCAAATCTACTAGTCTAGCTGAGCCTATCGTCACATCCTTAGTGAGACCGTTTATCACATTTTAACTTTCCATTTCTTTAGCGTGTTGTGACAGTCCACTGATGTACTATCATTTCCTCTTTTATGCAACAAAAACTCATTTTTCGTTTTTATCATGTTTTTGACTTTTTCAAATTTTCTAATGTTTTTGGATTTTCTGAAAATATACTCCCCCTAAAATACAAATACATCTAAAGAAATTTGAAAACAAACTGTACAAGAACATGACAACTGATATCGAATTGCCTCAATTCGCCATCCACTTGGCATAAACAATCAGAACTCCCCCTCACAACAAACTATTTTCCCATTTTTTTTTTTTTTTACTGTTTGAAAAATATATCCACCCAAGCCTGACCTTCCTTGGGTGTAACAACCTCTTCTTCATCTTTACTTTCAACAGACTTGTGAACATTCATTTTGGAAGCATAAAATTCTTTAACTCCTTTGACCTTACCATCGACCATTTTTCCAAAAATGTGTTTCACATTTCTGTTGAAAGCCTTTTCAACATCAATTTTTTTCTTATCAGAATAAAGTTGATTTGAAATTTCAACTTTTCCAACTTTCTTCTTAAAATTTTCCGCCAGCAAAGGTGGAAAATTCACATCATCCACATTCGGAACTGATTTCTCAACCTTTTCTTTAACAACTTTTGGCTCCTCTGATTTTGTGGAATCAGATTCATCACCAGAACTGTTTCCTGAACCCTTAACAACCCATTTTTGATTTTTCAGATTTTCTTTTCTTTTAACCACATTCTTTGAACATTCACCAATCTCAAAGGTTGAATTTTCAAAGCCTGTAAATTTTTTGGTTGTTAGTTCAGTTTTCTCAACAACTTTTTTTTTCATTTTACCAGAGACTTCCTGTTTTGGTTTGAATGTTTTCGGACAATTTCTAGCAATATGACCAGCATTTTTGCACTAAAAACAGGTTCTTGTCTCAGTCTTCTTCTGAATAACACTTTTCTTCATCTCATCTTGCTTCTTTGCAAGGAATTCTTGATTTGTCTCCTTTCTGAATGCTTGCTCTTTCTCATAATCTAAAGATTTTCCTGAAACAAACACAGTTTTTGGTTTATAAAATTTTTCATTTTTATAATTTTTCGGTTGATTAAATCCTAATCCTTTCTTTTTGAAATTACAATTATGGTTTGGTTTTTTATGAATACCAGAACTGTAACCCTTTTTCTTGTTTAATCTTTGTTGCACTCTTGAGGTGTAAGGTCTTGGATTTTCAGAAAGATTAATATCTTTTATTTCAGAAATGTTGATTTCTGTTAGTTTGAAAACCTTTTTAATCATTCCAGTTTTAACACCTCTTATTGGAAAAATCTCATCAGAATATAATTTGTCAGAATCTTTCAAAGTATATGCTACTTTGACCGGTTCGTCATTCAAATTAGATTTTGATAGCAAAAATTCCTTATCATAAACCCGTTTGTCCTTTTTGATTGTTGACTTTGACTTGTCAGACCCAAACTTTGACTCGGATTTGGACTCCGGTTTTGACTCCTCTATGTCATCTTTGTCTAACACCTGATCAACCACACTTTTTATCAACTCGGACTCATGATCAGTATCAGATGATGTAAACGTAACATCAATATTTTCTGGCAAATTATCCGACGACCCTGACTCCCACTGTAAGTTAATTGCCTTTTTGACTCTTTCGGAATTTGGATTTCGAGACAAATATCCATTTTCGACCGGGGGCGGACATCTATTATAGACAACACTTGGTTTCTTACCAGAAATTTCTACTTCATCCTCTTCTTTTGTCTCGGACTTCCTTTCTTCCGAAGTCTTCTCTTCTTCAAATGTCTTCAATCTTTCAACAATCGGGTAAATCCTGTCAACAACAAAAGTAGAACATGAGTAACTTTTCAATAAATTGTTGACACATTCAGTTTCAATTTTTTGTGTTGCCAATTTCAATTCTAACTCAGCACACTTCTTTGTGTAGAAATTAACATCATCAAGCTGTCTCATGTAAGCTCCTTTGAGTGTGTTCAATGCTACAGCTTGTTCACTGTTCGACTCAGTGTACTTGTTGATCTCCCTGTTCAAAGTATCATATGATTCTTTCAACCTTTAATGTTGTGTAGCAGTTCATTGTTTTGTTTGATCAAAGAGTCACAATTTAAACATTTTTCAGGAACTTTGACTGCTATAGTATCAATTTTGATTTCAAATTCCGGAACTTCTTTGACTGTTCTACTCAATTGAAACATCTCAACTCTTCTCTTTTTCTCAGCTTCAGCTTCAGCTTTTAATCTTTCTTCTTCTTCTTCCTCTTCTTCAATCTTTCTCCATTTTTCTTCTTCAGCTTCTCTAACTTTTCTGCATTTTTCTGCCCATTTTAGATCATAAGCATTAGCAATAGTCATCTCTTTCAAGCGAAATCACAAGAATATACTTTCAAGCAAGATCTCTGTTTGAAGCGGAATCACAAAGTAATTTGGAGCTGAATCAGAATTTTGCAACTTGGAGTCGAACTGATGAATATTCTGTGCGAACTGAAGGTTGACACACTGTGCCGACTGTTATGACCCGGATCAAAATCAAACGACCTTTTCCAATGACCTAGTTCACAAAGACACGACCTAAACTGGTTCAAGCGATTTACTGAACAGCTTTGAACCGTATGACTTTGATGCGATGAATCTTGACTTTCAATCCATGCAAACAGACAAATCTCATGTACACTCTAATCAATACCAACAATCTAGAACAATTAATATCAATGAATTTTATTTCTTAAATTGATGCACTTGGGCCGTCAACTAATAGATTTTTACATACAATCCAATTGGGCCGTTATATTCACTAAACCGACAAAAATAGGTGCTAAAATACTATGATTGGGCCGTTTAAATGTGGCTGACAACAAACAACTTTAATTTTTGAAAATGGCCGACATCTTTCATATGCAATACTGAATCAAATCTATTGGACCTCTAAAAGTATTCACATGCAAACTCATATTACCACATGTTATTTCTTAGACAATACACTTGACTTTAAAAGTAACTGACAACCATTAATTCTTTTCACATGCACATTGATAATTCACATGGGTGTCTGACAAATTTCACATGATCAAATGTCTCGATTTCCACACTTATATCAAATACCGAAAACAAAATTAATTCAATCACATGTATTCTGACAAACACTTTCTTGGGCCGATGATCACATGCACATATTATACCATTACCAAGTTTCAAGACTTATTGATTGGGCCAAATACTTAATCAGATCACATGCAACCGATTTTAATTCAAAGGAAATGATGACAATTAATCAGATCAAGACACGTATCACATGACCAACTGAACCACTTTCAAACGATGTGTCGGTTTCAAGCGGTGTGCTTTCAAACGGTTAACACTTTTCAAACAGAAAGGTCAGTTTCAAACGACAACCTCAAACGGGATGGCTGCTTTCAAACGATAGGGTCAGATTTCAAACGGAATACCATGTATTTTCAAACGGTCAGTCCAGTTTCAAACGGAATGTTGCTGCTTCGTTCAAACGGACACCAGTTTTCAAGCCATTTTTACCAGTTTTACTTTGAGTTTAGGTCTGATATTCTCAAGGGTTTGTTAAAACACAATTACGCACACATTGTGAAAGTTTTAGCCGATTTTAACCGTGAAAACTTATTAAATTTTGAAAGAAGGTGTAGAAAATCAGAATTAAAGGCTGAATTGGTATGAACTCTTCCTCCTGAGCTCTGATACCACTTGTAGGATCGGTTTGTGACCCAAACGAGTCGTTCAGAAGAGATTTTATCAGTTTCAGATGCGGAAAATAAGAAACCGACTTTGAAACAGCTTGAATATCACTTTAAACATCTTGTGTATTGATTTAAACGCAATAACAATCACAAGGAATACCGGCAGCACCTCGGTATCGATTCTAGTCTTTCTTCCTGTTCGCTTCAAATGACAATACATGATGCCTATATATAGTGTTTGCTTGTTCGCTTGAAACCATACTTACACGTTCAAGCGATCAGACATTTCAAGCGGTTTACATGTTCAAACGGTCAAACACTATTCAAGCGAACATATCAACTAATAGACAATTCAAGCGAACATGACATATTTGTCTTCAAGCGACTTTGTCTTCAAGCGAACTAAACATTCTGATTCATGTTTGCATGTTCTTTTCATGTGATGATGTAATATATGATGTAATCTTTATGATGTCATCATCAAGAATGATGACATCATCCTTGATTAGATCCGCAACGAACCCGAGACTCGATATAAGACGAAGACGACAGATGAATGCACTAACAGTAATATCCTGCCAAACCCAAGAATTGGTGGATTTCTATTGGTGTACGGGGTGCAGGCCAGTTCTTGATCGAATCAACCTTGGATGGATCTATATGAATCCCATCCTTGTTTACCACGTGGCCTAGAAAGTGGACTTCGCGAAGCCAGAAGTCACATTTTGAAAATTTGGCATACAACTGCTCTGTTCGAAGAAGTTCCAAAATAAGCCTCAGGTGTTGCTCGTGTTCTTCCTGACTCTTAGAATAGATCAGGATATCGTCGATGAAAACTATGACAAACTTATCCAGGTAAGGCTTGCACACTCGGTTCAAGAGATCCATGAAGACCGCAGGTGCATTCGTC
The DNA here is from genome assembly GCA_030545235.1 of Helianthus tuberosus. Classification (NCBI taxonomy): domain Eukaryota; kingdom Viridiplantae; phylum Streptophyta; class Magnoliopsida; order Asterales; family Asteraceae; genus Helianthus; species Helianthus tuberosus. Next base: position 17,354,012 of record CM060403.1, read on the forward strand.
AATCCGAAAGGCATAACCAGAAACTCGTAATGCCCATAACGAGTCCTGAATGCTGTTTTAGAGATATCCTCGTCTCAGATTCTCAGTTGATGGTAACCTGACCTCAGGTCAATCTTGCAATAGAAACTCGACCCTTGCAATTGGTCGAATAGGTCATCAATGCTTGGAAGAGGATAACGATTCTTCACGGTCACCTTGTTGAGTTCGCGGTAGTCAATACACATTCTGAAGGTACCGTCTTTCTTCTTCACAAATAACACTGGAGCTCCCTAAGGCGAAGAGCTAGGATGAATAAAACCCTTGTCCAAGAGGTCTTGCAATTGAGTGGACAATTCCTCTAGTTCCGATGGGGCTAAGCGATAAAGCGCACGGGCTATGGGTGCTGCCCCAGGAGTTAGCTCGATTTGAAACTCGACTTGACGATGAGGCGGAAGACCAGGTAATTCCTCGGGGAATACCTCAGGAAAATCGCGTACAATAGGAATGTCTTCAATTCTCTTCTCGTCCATTGATGCGTCAGTAACGAGAGCTAGAATGGCAGTGTGGCCCTTTCGCAAACACTTCTGGGCCTTAAGGAAAGAGATAATGCCCACAACAGCACCACTCTTGTCGCCATAAATCATGAGAGATTCTTCACCAGAACGAGGAATGCAGACGATTTTCTCCTTGCAAATAATCTCCGCTTGATGATGAGATAGCCAATCCATCCCAATAACGACGTCCAAACTACCAAGTACGATAGGAATAAGATCGATAGAGAAGGTCTGACCAGCTAAGACGAGGTTACAACCTTTAACTATGTGTGTGGCTTCAAGACTTTTACCGTTTGCTAGCTCTACCATGTGTTTGGTGGTCAAAACTATTGGAGTGCGCTTAAGCATTTGACTAACTTTTAAGGACACATAACTAGTATCGGCAGCCGAATCAAATAAAACAGTAACAAAGAAGTCGTCCAGAAGAAACTTACCCATCACAACGTTGGGATCGTTCCTTGCATCACCCTGACCAATCACGAAGGCACGACCTCGGGCGCCATTGCCATTATTGTTACCCCCGTTGTTGCCTCCATTGTTATTCCCGTTTCCTTGGTTGTTGTTCTGATCCTGATTCTGATTCAGCTGTGGACAGTGCCTCTTGAAGTGACCCTCAGCACCGCACTGGTAACATCCCTTATTACCCTGCTGGTGTTGCCGTTGGTTCTGTGGAGCTTTTTGTTGGTACATACGTCTGTCGACTTCGTCTTGTATCGAGTCTTGTACTAGTATTGTTAGATCAGGGCGCGTTATACGAGATAATAGGAAAGTTTGGATGGTGTTTAAGCTAATTTCGCTTGAATGATGTTATTTCTCTTGAAATGACATTTGACAGTTTCAAGCGAAATCAACCATGTTAATTTCGCTTGAACTGACTCATGTCTCTTTCAAGCGAAATCTCATGTCTATAAATACCAGCCCAAGCGAAATCATTTGCAATGTTCTTGATTCCGGTACCGAACTGCTGCCGACGCGTCATTTGATCTGTAAAGCTGTTATTTTCAATAAACAAGACGATTAATAGTGAAACAAGCTGTTTTTCACGTCTGTTTCTTAGTTTCCTCCTCTGAAACAGACTAGAGCTCTTCTGAACGACTTCTTTGGGTCACAACTCGATCCTACAAGTGGTATCAGAGCTCAGGAAGAAGAGTTCTTGCCAAAACAGTCTTATTTTCTGACTTCTACACCTTCTTTATGAAATTGAACTAGTTTTCACGGTCAAAAAGTCTTGATTTTCACATATTAAGTGCGGAACTGTGTTTTAACTAATCCTAGAAAGAATTGGAACTTATTTCGACTTAAAACTTGTATAAAACGTAATTCCGCTTGAAAACAAGATCGCAAAAGATGACGTCAGCAGCATTTCAAGCGAGATTAGCAGGTTGATTCCGCTTGAAATTGTGTTTTCGCTTGAAAATTAGACCTTATTCCGCTCGAAATCAGTGATTCCGCTTCAAAGTTCTTTTTCCGCTTGAAAAGGTGTTAGTTCAAGCGAAATAAGGTATTTCGCTTGAAAGGAGATTTCGCTTGAACGTCTTGATTCTGCTTGGGTTTGTGATTTTGCTTGAAAACACTGTTTGACAATTTCTTGAAAACTGAAACATGGCTGAAGAATTTTATAATGCGTTCGCGACACCCATTGCTCCAGTTACTGTTGCTGAAACTGTGTACAATAAGAATGAAACAGGAACTTATCAGAAACCGCCAAAGCTCATGTACATTGAGGATTTTCAAGGATGGAAAAGTCGATTTGAGAACTGGGTGCAAGCTTACAAGTTTGATGCATGGTGTTCATTGTTGAAAGATTATGAGAAACCTAAAAATGAACGTGGGATTGAAAAAGCTATTGTTGATTATTCAGAGAGTGACAAATTGAAATTTACAAGTGAGAAAATGATGATAAGTATTCTTCAACAAGCGATTAAAGAAGATATTTTTGTTTTGCTCCAACATAATAATACAGCTAGATCAATTTGGGAAGCATTGATTCAAAAATTCAAAGGAAGCGTAGATATGATCAAAAACAAAAAGGCGTTATTGAAGAAATCGTTTGATATGTTTTCAGCTTTTGATCATGAAACTACAAAGTAGACCATTGATAGATATTGTCATTTGGTATTGGAAATGAAAAGATTGGACATTGAGAAAGATGATGATGAGTGGGTCGATAAACTAGCTAAAGCACTACCAAAGCATAAGTGGGGAACTTATTTGATGATTGTGAAACACATGAGGAAGTCTGATAGTATGAATTTGGCATAGTTCATTCAGAAAATTGAAGAGCAGGAATTGGATATTCAGAAAACTGCTATCATGACAAATCCAAATGCTCAACAAGATGTCAGTTTGTATTACAGAGGGAACAAGTTTGAGGCTACCCCCAACCCTAGTCCAAAGATCCAAACTGGTTTTAGTGCTGACAGTTCATCTGGAACAAAGGATAGTAATGTGACACAGAGCAATGGATCTTCATCTTCATATTCAAGCTTTGATCCAAATTTTAAAACAACAAGTCATCAACAACAGAATTCAACAAATCTGCAATGCAATGTCACTTTGAACATTCAAAATGGTCAAAATTTGTCTCCAAAGATAGCCAAGCAACACATGGCATCACTAGTTGCTATGTTGGAATCGTATGAAGGTCTGATTGCTGGCAAGATTGGAAATCCGATGCTTACAAAAGAAGATTATGACCAAATTGATGCAGAGGAACTTGAGCTGATGGATGTAAAGTGGTGTTTGGCAAGTGCTTGCAGGAGAGCAGAAAAGTTTCAACAAATTACTGGTAGAGATGAGTTTCGAGGAATGGCTACTTCTCCATTGGGTTTTGACAAATCAAAGGTTACATGTTTCGGTGTAAAGGAAAGGGTCATTTTAAGAGAGAATGCAAAATCAATGAAGCAACCGGGAACCAAGAAAGAATAATTATTATCAGAAATCAATTTTTCATCAGCTTGATCAACAACCTCAACAAAAGGATCAAAAAACTGCTCATGGTAAAATGATCGAAGAAGCAAATAAGAAAGCTTATTTTGGTATCATTGATCAAGATGACGAGTTTGTTGCAGAGGGTTTTAGCTGGGATAACTACATTCCACAAGGTTCAGGTCTAGTTGCAGAGGGTTTTAACTGGGATAAATATATTCCACAAGGTTCATGTTTTGTTGCTAGAATTCTGGATGAAGAAGAGACTAGTCAGAAAAGAATTCCGATTTTTCCAGATCTTGGAAATGACATTGATACTGATGATGAAGAGGAACATCTTAATAAAGCTAGAAAAGGCTTAGATCCTGACAGCTTTAATTTCTTTTTTGCAGATAAAATGGAGATGCTGAATCAGAAGAAGATTGCCAAATTGAGGAGAGAGTTGGAAGCAACAAGAATGCTAGCTGATGAAAAGGCAAAAACAGAGGCTAGAGAAGCTAATGTTGAACCAGCAACTGAGAAAGTAGTAGAGAAAATCGTTGAAGTGGAAAAAGTGGTGGAAAAGATAGTTGAAAAAATAGTTGAAGTCGAAAAACTTGTCGAAGTAGAGAAACTCGTCGAGGTAGAAAAAATCGTTGAAGTTGAGAAATTGGTTGAAGTTGAAAAATCATGTTTGAAGTGTTTAGAATCGTGCAAAGTTTGTAAGGATAAAGATAAGAAGATTGCTGATTTGGAGAAGATTAAAGAAGATTTACTGTCTGATGTGAAGTATGTGAAGGAGTCATACGATGTTCTAAACAAAACAGTTGATAGTCTGAAAAAACGAATTCAGAAATTGAAAATGCAATGAAAAAAATGAGCGCAACATTAATGACAAAGCAGAGCGTCATCAATGAGTATATCGAAGACTATGCTAAGCTGAAACAGGAGTTGGAACTTGAAAAGATTGAGAGTGAAAGGATTAAATGATTACTGTTGAGTTATACTACTTGTGATTATTTGATTGATCGTGTTTATCCTACTGTTGCAGGTCTTGAGGCATTCATGGAGAAAAAGACTGAAGATACTGATACTGGTAAGAAACAAAGTGTCAAGTATAACAGATGTCCGCCCCCGATCCATGAAAGTTATTCTCCCAGGAATCCTAACTAGGAGCGTCTAAAAAAGGCAGTCAACATCAAGTTAAAGTCTGAAATCAGTGATGAATTACCAGACAATATTGATGTCACATTCACAACTAGGGCTGTAAACGAACCGAACGAACACGAACAAGGTCATGTTCGTGTTCGTTCATTAAGGAAATTAACATGTTCGCGAACTGTTCACGAACGCATACCGAACATAAGTTTATGTTCGTGTTCGTTCATTAAGGAAATTCAGTTGTTCACGAACAGTTCGTGAACACTGGTCTCGAACACAAATGGACGCAAACAAAAAAACAAACGCATACGAACATTTAACTTGAAACCAAAAAATAAAAATATTGACATTCTTAAACATTGGATATAAGTAGTTAAATACAACCATTAAATGATAAATTAAAAAACAAGAAGTCTACTACACCACCAAACGATGATGAATCAAGTTTAACTAAATTAGACATAATTATCCCCAAAAATGTCTTAGAATTTCCAAATTGTAGCTAACTTAGAAAAAATAGGGTTTTAAGTTTTTAATATGTTTAGATAAAAGGTTTATTGTTTATTATTTTTTAATATAATTAAATGAACACGAACGAACGAACATGATCGAAGTAACCGGTCATATTACCGAACGTTAACGAACGCAACCGAACGAACGAGACATGTGTTCATGTTCGTTCGTTAAGCTAACCGAACGAAAATTTTTGTTCGTGTTCGTTCGTTAAGCTAATCGAACGAACATAAACGGACTTCCCGCCGAACGGTTCATGAACTGTTCGCTGAACGTTCGATTCATTTACAGCCCTATTCACAGTGTCTGACACTGATCATGAGTCTGAGTTAGTAAAGAAAGTGGTCGATCAGGTGTTAGATATGGATGAAGAGTTAAAACCGGAGTCTAAGTCTGAAAGTTCGAGTTCGCCAGAAAAGAGTCCGAGTTCATCGGTTAAACGTGTATACAATAAAGAATTCCTGTTATCAAAATCTAATTTGAATGACGGATCACTCAAAGTGGGATATACTTTGATTGATTCAGACAAATTATATTCTGATGAGGAATTTCCAATAAGAAGTGTCAAAACTGAAATGATCAAACAGGTTTTCAAATTAACAGAAATTAATATTTCTGAAATAAAAGATTTAAAACATGCTGAAAAACCTAAAAAGTACACTTCGAGAGTTCAACAGAGATTGAACAAGAAAAAGGGTTACAGTTCTGGTTCAGGTTATCGAAAGAAACCAAACCATAACGGTAATTTCAAAAAGCAAGGTTTGGGTTTTAGTTCTTCGGAAAATTATAAAAATGAGAAAAATTATAAACCAAAAACAAAATTTGTTTCAGGAGGAAGTTCTGAAGAAGAGCAGAAGAAACCGTTCGGGAAACAATCCAATCAAGAGTTTATTGCTGAAGTAAAGAAAAATGTAAAGAAATTTGCCCCGAAAGTTGATAGAAGAACTTGCTTTAAGTGTCAAAAGGCTGGACACATTGCTTGGAACTGCCAAGAGTCCACGTTTTCAAAACAGGGAGTGTCTTCAAACTTTGAAATGCGAAGAAAATATGTTGACAAATCTGAACAATCAAAAGAAAAGGTCAAAATATTTGAAAAATCGACTGTGGAAGTTGGTGAAACTTCAAAAAGATTTTACAAAAGACAAGTCGATTTGAACAAACAAAAATGGGTTGTAAAATCTGAAAGTAGTTCTGACAATGAATCTGATTTCATAAAATCAGAGGAGTCATTTGTTGAGAAAAAGGTTGATAATTCCGTTCCAGGGGTGAACGATGAAAATTTTCCAAAGCTGTCGAAGGAAAATTTGAAGCTGAAAGTAGGGAAAACTGAGATTTCAGGTCAATTCTTTGCTGGTAAGAAAGAATTTGATGCTGAAAAGGCTTTCAATGGCAAAGTTAAATATATTTTCGGAAAGATGGTTGATGGAAAGGTTAAAAGTGCCAAAGATTTTTATAAATCAAAATGTTGGTGGGATAAATGTGTATCAACATCACCCAAGGCCGGTCAGGCTTGGGTGACAACATTTTCACCATAAATTCCTGACTTGCCGGAGTTCCCAGGTTGGTAAGAGTGGAGCAGGAATCGGCATCATTCTTGAAATGTTTGGTTGATAAATCTACAGGTGATATCTTTATATTGTTATATTTTGATTTACAAGTGGTTTGAGTTGGTAAGTGAATCTTCAAGTGGTAAATCAAGGACACTAAGTTGTACTTGTTTTTCCTACAAATGAGTGAGAAACAATGTGATGAACCCCTAACCTACAAGTGGTTTGAAAATCAACAAAACTAATTTTCCGGAAAAACCATTTGATTAAAACAAACTTAAGTGTTTTGAAATCACAATGGGAAAATAATTTGTTGTGAGGGGGAGTTCTGACTGTTTATGCCAAGTGGATGGCAATTTGAAGTGATTTAATATTAGTTGTCACTTTGATTGTACAGTTTGTTTTCAAATTTCCTAAAATGTGTTTGCATTTTAGGGGGAGTAAAAATTTTCAGAAAATCCAAAAACATTTAAAAATTTGAAAAATACAAAAACATGATAAAATTCAAAAAGAGTTTTGTTGTCAAAAAGAGGAAATGATAGTACATCAGTGGACAATCACAGCATGCTAAAGAAATGAAAAGAAAAATGTGATAAACGGTCTCACTGATGATGTGCCAGTAGGTTTTTGCACATTTAGTAGATTGTGACGAGATATAAACCTAAATTCAAACTTGCTTTATTCGTGGGTAACATCTCTTGGATATATGGGTAACCCCCGAAATCTTGTTTGAAGGACCCCTCTTTCTGAGATACTAGGTCTTTATGTTTAGTGATATCTGGGGAATTATCCCGGGACTTCTGATAATGCGGAAGCAATGGCCTAGTCCTCGGAGAATACTTTACGCTTGCTTGAAATATAGCCTCCCCTCAGCATAAAAAATGATAAAACATTGCAAAATGCAAATCATGTGTTGTTGTAAAAAAGATCCTCTAAAGGGGACCCACCAAAGTCGAAGCCGTAATCTCTCTGCTGAACGGAAGTTCTGACCTGAGCTCTCACGGTCTCGCAATTAACCCCTTACAGATATCATCTAGGTATACTCACCTGTAAGACTGAATATTGAGATCTGGATACGGGAGTATATTCTGAGGTGGGAACACACGAATAAGTTTAAGTGCTTAAGACATTAATCTCGTATCTCGAAACAGTTGAACTTTGTGTGAAAATTTAAGAGGATCAGTATACTGACAATCTAAGTGAATCGTTTAGAACTTAAAATGTTTAAAGCTTAACGGTGTTGGTGATTTGTCTCAAAAACTGATATGATCCTCTTACACAAACTCACAAAAATATTGTATGTAAATATTTCTTTACTATATTTCATTTCTTTACAAAATCCAAAAAGATTTTTGGTGTGTTTTAGCATAAATTTTGAAAAATTCAAAAAGATTTTAGACAACTGATATTGGAAAGCTGATTTTCAAAATTCCGAGTGCTAAACATGACGAACAGGTTTGGGAAGTTTGTTTGAAGATGTTTGAAATGAAAAATTGATATACATGCAAGTAGTTTATCAGAAACTATAATTGATAAATCATTATTGATTGATATTTGAAAATGATGTGATTTATTTGTATCTTCAAGTGGTTAGCAAGGTTTCTAGATTTGTTATATCTTATCTTTTATGAAACTTATGTTTTGGGTAGAGAATATGCAGGTGAGTCAGGTTGCGATACCTAAACCTGTGAAAGCCAGACTACGATCACAACACAAGTTGAGGGGGAGTCTGTTAGAGAAAGAGAGTCTGAAGATACAAGAGCTAGGAATTTGATCCTGAAGATGCCAGAGATTGATTGAGCATCATCTGAGGAGGATATTAGCTGAAGAATTTGGAAAGAGGCAAGAGCCAGGCCAAGATCTTGGAAGCCCAAAGACTGATAAAGACTGAAGACGTTGAAGACTCGACACTTAAGACTCGTCAACATCTGAGGGGGAGTTTGTTGGTACATACGTCTGTCGACTTCGTCTTGTATCGAGTCTTGTACTAGTATTGTTAGATCAGGGCGCGTTATACGAGATAATAGGAAAGTTTGGATGGTGTTTAAGCTAATTTCACTTGAATGATGTTATTTCGCTTGAAATGACATTTGACAGTTTCAAGCGAAATCAACCATGTTAATTTCGCTTGAACTGACTCATGTCTCTTTCAAGCGAAATCTCATGTCTATAAATAGCAGCCCAAGTGAAATCATTTGCAATGTTCTTGATTCCGGTACCGAACTGCTGCCGATGCGTCATTTGATCTGTAAAGCTGTTATTTTCAATAAACAAGACGATTAATAGTGAAACAAGCTGTTTTTAACGTCTGTTTCTTAGTTTCCGCCTCTGAAACAGACTAGAGCTCTTCTGAACGACTCGTTTGGGTCACAACTCGATCCTACACTTGTGGCTGCTGTTGTCGATTCTGATTCGCAGGACGTGAGCTCCTGCAATCTTTGGCTTCATGTCCAGGCTTGTTACATCTCTGACAACGACCCTTACTGCACGCCCCGCTATGGTGCAAATTACATCGATTGCACTTAGGGTGATTTCCCCTGTATCCACCCTGACCTTGATTCCCAGAAGAATGCTGACTGGGGCTCCTGTGCTCTTCTGTCTTTCGCTGCTGGGACTGAGACTGAACTGAAGTAGAACCCTTGCCCGAATTTCCATCCCACTTGCGCTTGTTATCACTGGGAGCATCAGAAGTAGTAGTAGCGCTAATACGCTTGGGCAGCTTGTTCTGCTCAACTGCCTGATCAGTGAGACGATGAGCCAACCGGATGATTTGCTGAATGGTACCCAGGTTAGCTGAAGTCACGTGACTCTGAATTTCTGGTACAAGACCCTTGAGGTACAGCTCAATACGTTTGATGGGAGGGTCCACCATAGTAGGACACAAGATGGCCAGCTCGTTTGACCTCTTCATATATGCCTTAATTTAAGACCCCGTCATTTTCAGATTGAAAAATTCCACCTCTAGCTTGTGGATGTCGTCACGACTACAGTACTCTTCCTTGATCAAATCTTTGAAGTCATTCCATGGGGTGGCATTAGCAATCGCCAGCCCTAGCAGTTGAACCTGTGCTTTCCACCAGGTTAGTGCAGCACCTTCGAGTGTTCCAGTAGCAAATTTCACCCTACGAGCTTCAGGGCATTCGCACATCTCAAAAACGGACTCAATCTTCTCAAACCAGTGAAGAAGACCTACAGCTCCTTCTGTGCCGCTGAAAGTACTAGGTCGGCAATCCATGAATGTTTTGAATGTACATACGGGAGGCTGAGCATGTTGACCTATTGCGCGAGAATAAAAGACAAAGTTAAGCACAAGTGTTGGTTCGCGAGTGTAGGATCTAAACATCCTAGGATAGGTCGAAATGGCAGGTTATACCTCCTGCAGGGACAGCTGCTAGTGCCTCAGCCACTCATTCGTTGATTAGAGCCGTCAGCTGGGCTTGAGTCAAGTTCAAACGTCCACTCATGATCTTCACAACGAAGCAACATAAGTGAGAAAAGTGTCGCGAAAGTGCGTAAGCGTGGGACGACAGAAGAGAGTAAGCACACATGGCTCAAATAGCAGTTATCACGTTAACTAATGCACTATGTGAACTATCAAACAGACAATATAAACATAAATCATACCACCTATTGTGTCGAGTCTTGCACGTGGAGCGAAGCGTCGTTGTGGATCGTTGAGCACTGTACAGGTTATAGTCTGGTTTTGTCAAAAAGCTTTTCCCTTTTTAAAACCAAGTTCGCTATAACCAATGGCTCTGATACCAATCTGTCACACCCCCAAAATCCACACGCGGAGTATCACCGCTTGGAGGCGTAATTAAGTAAATAAAATCAACCACAATATAATTGGTGTTCAAACAACTAGTTAACCAAGTTCAAATTAAACAGCGGAAGCATAAGACGTGAAACCAAAACATAAGTTTAATAAGTTCATAAGTTTAAATGTTTAACATGGGACTCGACAGTCCATATCCTACAACGACCTCCTCCTCGTGCAAGCTCCATAAGCATCTAACGACCTGCAAGGCATGTAACAACAAGTCAACAACAAAGTTGAGTGAATTCACAGTAGGTGTTCGTTACGAAGTAGTTTTTCAAGAACTATGAGTTTGTCTGCAACTACAAGTTAAATCAGCTTTCCTTGTTTTTCAAAACATGAACGGTGGGGGCTACCCCATGTTGTAAAACCACTAGACTAGATGTATATATAGGTGTCCTTCCCAATCCGAGCACAGAGGTACGTATTAAATACGTAGGTTTAGTGTAGGTGCCCTTCCCAATCCGAGGACAGAGGTACGTATAAGAATACGTAGGTTTTTAGCGCTGGTGCCCTTCCCAATCCGAGGACAGTGGTACGTAGTGAATACGTAGGTTTAGCGCTGGCGTCCTTCCCAATCCGAGGACGGAGGTACGTAGTGAATACGTAGGTTTAGCGCTGGCGTCCTTCTCAATCCGAGGACAGAGGTAAGTAGTCTAGTAGTGGTGAAAGAACAAGTTTCGTCTTAGCTATTTAATCCCATTCCCAACCCACCGGGAATCCCATGCCTTAAGAGTGTGAACTCACCTCGGTTGCTCGGTTTGACTCTCAAAAATAGCTAACAGTCAAGGTTGGTCAATCACGCCCTAGTATGATTACCACTTAGTTTATTAGTGACTTCAAATAAGCACGAAGTTCCTACACGCATCTACCACATAACATGCACTCACTTTAACGGTTCATGCCCATATAAACTTCCCATCTATTCCCATTCATAAGCAAACATACGACATTGCACATAACACTTTCATTGACATATAACATGTTAGATCATTCTCAGATAACATAACCGACATTTAGACATGCCAATCACTAGTTATATTGTTTCAGCTTGAACATCCAAAACTGGACTGTTTTCGGGTATTTTAATAAAATAGTTAACTTACTCCAAAAATTCCCAAACTTTTACAGAATGTTTTAAACAATCCAAATATTACTGTGTAAAAGTATCGGGATCCAATTCATTACCAATATTTTATAAAAAATCATTTACCGGACTACAATCAGATTCATCACTTTCTGACTGCAGTCCACAGAATAATTCATTTAAAATTCATCATAAGTCCGATTTACGAAATTCCAGTTGGAGCATTACAATGACATCAGTGGTCATCTACATTATAAGTTTCATGAGCTAATTCTACACAAATTTCAAGTTATGACGAAAAACATAACACATATTTTCAGCAGTAAAAACGCAGCTTTTGCTGCTGTGAAAAACGACCCCTTTAAAAATAGTAAACGAAGTCCAAAAATTATGATTCCAGTGCCATTAGAACCGTATTTGGAAATAACACGTTATAGACTCAAGAAAATCAATTTTTCGTTAAGTTACGATCTAGTTACAACCGACTGAAGGCGGCTGTAATAGTTTGACAGTTTCCTGTTTTCAGCTTATAGCGCTCTAACGCAAGTTCTGTTTGTTCCGTTAACATGCTTAGTGATTAACAACAACATTTCTAGTAATCAACAAGCAAGCATCAACATATACCAAACAACATCATACTAACAACACTTCATCATGTTTCATCTTTATGTAAAGCTTTATGTTCATGTTTCTTGTTTAAACCTTTTAGTGTTCTTGTGATATACATCATACTACATCTTTTAACTACTCAAAATAGAAGTGAACAAAGGTTAAACAAGGACTTACAACTAGCTCAAAGCTAGGGAAGAACTTCAAGAGAAAAGATGGTGAAAAAGGATGATGAAAGCTAAGGATGAAAGCTCTTCAAGTTCTACAAGCTCCAAGTTCCTTTAATCACCTCCTAGTATTTGAAACAAGCATGAAAATGGTTGGATGAGGGTTGTAAGGTGGTGGTGGTAGCGGTTCTTGATGGAGCCGAGAGGGAGAGAGAGATGTGAGGGAGGTGGTGTGTGAACTTTGTGAAGGAATGGAAGTTATGATCTCTTGATATCCAAGACCCATACTTATAATCATTCCAATCTAATATTTTGTTCACTTAATCAAGCAAAAAATCAAAACAAATATGAGATAAAATCCAATGGTAAGGTGGTGATCTTGGTGGGGTCCCTTGGACCGTAAATGATGAGAGAGGGGGGGGGGGGTAGATTGTAAATTTTGATGATAGTTGGTAAATATTAGTTCAAGTTCAAGTAATAAGTTACATGTATTAGTTAGTAGGTTTCTAGTGGGTGTTATGGTGTACGGGGATCATAACTAGCCAAGAAATAATTAAACAATGTTTCTTGCAATATTTTGGTGTCCCGGGTAATGTCCGGTTGTTCGGTTAGATACCGGTTCGTTAAAGTGCTAAGTTGTTCCGTATAGTGTCTTTTATGTAACTTTTTGTAACACTTTTAATTCCCAATACTTAGGAAAACATTCAGGACCTTTTAGTCAAGTTTCTGCACAATCATTAAGCACAATTTAATATTAATTAATCATGCGGATACATGTAATTTCGAGGGTTGTCACAATATCTTTCCATCATTAAGGGGAACAAGCTGCTTGATATCCTTTAACAAGAATCACAAAATTGACACAAAGCATCAGCTACAACAACCAATAAGATAAACTATTTCAACTATAAAGGCACATGAATACAAGAATATGGTTCTATTTATCATAATATGCTCGCAATAAATCGAATAGATCAAGCATGTAGATCCAATCAAACAGTTATGCGACGAAATAAAACATGTAGGGTGGGGGATTTTGCCCTAATGTTTACCATATCACAAATTACAAACAAAACCTACCCAAAAAACAATAAATTTATGCGAAGTTATTGAACAAATTCGCCTAAAGAAATGGGTGTGAAGTGTGTGGAACCCTAAATCATCAGTTCGTAATCACACCCAAATGAAAGGGACAAACAACAGAAGAGAAGAACAAACCTGATAATTTGGAAATCGAGCAGGAACTTTGTGGCTGATTTCATTGGTCCTCTTCTTAATATGGTGTGGCTGGAAACGGACGTGAAAATTGAAAGACGGACGGTTGAATTGCACAAAATAATAATCATAGTGAATGTTTCACAACTGATGACGATGAATGGAGTGCAGAGGGGTAGAGATGGAATAAATGGTAAAAAGTCACACATTTTAACTTGACCCTTCACATGGCATCTTAAAAATTGATGAAAATTTACCATTTTGTACAAAGGAAATGTATTATATAGTATTATAGATTATAGATATACCATTTATCTCATTAATAATATAACTATCTCCTAAATTTTTTTTATCTAATAAATCATCATCATCATACTCAGTAAATCCCACCAATATCAAAGCTAAGGTAAGGTCTAAGGAGGGTAAGATGTAGACAGCCTTACCTCTACCCCGTAGTAATAGAGAGGCTGCTTCTAGTGAGACCCCCGACTCGATGGTAGTTTTGCATCAAACCTTGGACATAAGGCACATAACACTCAACAATTAAGACAAAGGCCAATTAGTGCATGTATTCCCTTGTCTTTCGGCTATCAACGCCACCACATGATGCATGATTAACCATCCCCCTCTTTTAACATTATTTTCACGAAATTAGTAAAATAACGTAAAATTAGTGCACTTCCACTTTTGCCCCCCGAGCGTCCACACATGTATATATTATATGTGCACATCGCAAGCGGGACGTGTTTTTATCTAATAAATAAAACATATTAATATTATTTATCTAATAAGGGTGAGGTTAGTATAAAAAGGGGTGGTTTTATAAGAAGTGTAAGAAGTTTTTTAAACCCTTAGATCTTGGAGTTAATGGTTGAGATTAAAAAGGGCTTAAAATGTAAATTATGTTTTATTTTTATTTTATTTTTTGACTAATTTGGCTAGATTATGGGTAATAATGACTTTTTATATTGTTTAAATAAAGAAACCGCTATTAACCACTCCACAATTAATGCCCTTTCCAACTTAATCGTAGGCATTGATCAAACTCAAAATTCAAAGTTCAGAATGTTTTATAAATGTAATCAACAAACCTTTTCGTCATTGTGTTTTATCGGTAATCGCATGATAAATCTAATGCTAAAACACCATGATATGAATTGTGTCTCATCATCAGCATAACATAAAACACAATGAACTAAATAATATCAGAAAACACCAAAAACCAAAAGAATACCAGAAAACACCATGCTAAGAACACTTTCTGAGAATGCAGGATGTAAAACACTATACAGAGAACGTATTCTGGAAATGCAGGTTTATAACATCATGTGGAAATGCAACACCATACTAATAACGTATTCTGTAAATGCAAGTTTAAAACACCATACGAAGAACATCTACTGGAATGCAGGTGTAAAACACTATGAAAGCTCCGCCACTGCCATACCATACGGTACCGAACACTTTCAATACCAATACGGGTACCCATACTCACTTTTGACGTTTTCCGGAATCTATATTTTCGATTTAGCATCGGTTTTGTATATATGATATCAAATACTTTCAATATCAATACGAGTACCCATTTTTACGATATCAAACAGTTTCAATATCAATACGGGTACCTATTAATGGTTTTCACTATCTGTATTTTCAGTATTTGTACGATACCGAGCTGAGAGCATTCACAATCTGTCCCCCAAATTCTGTGAGGGAGCTTTTTATATTATGAAAAATGATTGTAGGTGGTTGAAAGTGGTTGTGAGTAGAGGAGAAAAAAATGTTACTGTTCATCTGTAAATTTGAGGAGACACTCTTCACCTTCTATAATTTTGTATATATTTTGAAAGTAGTTGTGAGTGTATAAGAAAGAAAATATAAAATAAAAGTATAAAAAAAGTATTATTTATTCGAAAGAGCAGAGAAAATGTATTTGTTTTCAGTGGTAAAAAAATAATACGTCAGCTTTCGAATTCGAACAAAAACCAAATTCTCTCATTCACACAAACTGATAAACATAAACACACAAAAATCACCTCTAATCGTACCTATATTCCGCGTTTATGCTTCCAATTTGTGACATTTCTTGAAAAAAATGGTGCGGATTTTACCGATGACGTCAACGATTCGTCCTACAATCGCATCGTTCGCCACTGCTCGGTTCAGTGGCTGCATCGGCGTGATTAATGCTTCTTCGCGGTTCAATTCGGTCCACTTTGGCTCCACTGGTATGAATTTACGGATATAATTAGGTTTTGTTTTGTTTATTGGTGATTTGAACGGTTAGTTTGTGTTTATGTGGATTTATATGGTTGTTTATATGATTATATTGTGTTTTGAGTTGAATTTACCTAATTAGGTTTAGTTTGTGTGTATGAGTTAACGGATTTTAGTGCATTTGTGTGAATTATGGATGTGAATAGGTTTTGTTTTTGTTGTTGTTGTTGTTGATTTAAGCGTTTATTTTGTGTGTATTATGTGGATAGATATGGTTGTTTGTGTTATATTTTGGTTTGAATTTGTATAATCAGGTTTAGTTTATGCGTACGAGTTGACGAATTTTAGTGTTTGTGTGAATTATGGATGTGAACAGGTTTTGTTTTTGTTGTTGATTTAAGCGTTTAGTTTGTGTGTATGTGGATAGATAAGGTTGTTTGTGTTATATTTTGGATTGAATTTGTTTACTTAGGCTTAGTTTATGTGCGCGAGTTAACGAATTTTAGTGCATTTGTGCAAATCATGGATGTGAACAGGTTTTGGCTTTTGTTGTTGATTTGAGCGTTTAATTTGTGTGTGTGTGGATTGATATGGTTGTTTGTGTTGTATTTTGGTTTTAATTTGTTTAATTAAGTTCAGTTTATGCTTACAAGTTTTTTTTGAACGGCCAATGAATCCTCCAAATGCGCTACTGGCGAAATTCACCACATCGTGATACACTCGCCTCCGAACCGGGGAAAACCCTCACCTAGGGCCGAAGCCCGTGAACACTCGCCGAAGGCACGACAGTGCGGTGAGGTAAAACCCGCTCAGTTCAAGGATCGAACTAGCGATCTCCACCTATCCGCCTAGTTTCCCATCATCACCAGGTGCCGCAGAAAATAATGTAGAGGGCAGGAATCGAACCTGGGTCCCTTAAAACACCAAGTTTCTCCCTTACCACTCCACCACCACCTCATTGGCAGTTTATGCTTACAAGTGACTTTAGTGCATTTGAGCATCTAATTTGTGTGTATGTGGATAGGTAGGGTTGTTTGTATCGTATTTTGGTTTGAATTTGTATAATTAGGTGTAGTTTATGGCTTTATGCGTACAAGTTAACGAATTGTAGTGCATTTGTGGAAATTTGTGTGTTTCGTTCGATTTGTTGTTGAAGAACATGTAGGAATTTATTCGAATATAAGACAGAAGCTAATATAACATTATGTTGATTAGTGGAATTAATATAACCTTATATTGTTTATATGCATAGTTGTCGATGGGGGCAGCGCACTCAAGGTGCTTAAAAAAGCAAGGCTGACTGAACTTAATTTTGTATATCTGTGATGATAAGTAGATTTAACAGAAGACTTTCATTTGATAGATATTATATAGTGGTAGTTCATAGTCTGTTACTCTGTTAATATCTTATATTACAATGTGGCTTTTTATGTTTTGTCCAGCGGGATCACAGTCAAAAAACTTCGGTCTTAAAGCTTTTAAGATATTTAGACAAGAGGTAAACAGTAAATCAGCATCTAAAACAATAGTAAACATGGCTCAAGGAAGCACAGCAGCTACGCAAGAAAATGCGTTGGAATGGGTAAAAAACGACAAGAGAAGAATGCTTCACGTTGTTTATCGTGTTGGTGACTTGGACAGAACAATAAAGTAACTTTTTATATTACATATTATTTTTTATCTTTTTTGTTGATAATTAATATGTGGATACGCCTGAAATGTGTTTGCAGGTTCTATACAGAGTGCCTAGGGATGAAACTGTTGAGAAAACGAGACGTACCTGAGGAGAAATACACAAATGCGTTTCTTGGATATGGACCGGAAGATTCTCACTTTGTGATTGAACTCACATATAGTAAACTATCTTCAGACTACTTTTTATCAGGCCAATAGTTACGTATGAATCCTTTGCATATGGCTAATATACATCCATGTTGCCAGATTATGGAGTTGATAAATACGACATCGGAACTGCATTTGGTCATTTTGGCATTGCGGTTGATGATGTGAGTGAATATTTTATCAGTTGATTTCTATATGTTCTTGCATCTGCATATACACTGTCAATTTCCATGATGTTGATTGATTTAAGCTGATTAATTTTTTTAGCTTTTGTATTTTTTAAGTTGGCCTTACTCATATCTATATAACATGTCTTCTTTATAGGAAAAAAAAAGCTTTATTATGTCTCTTGTAGTTGACGTATATACAGCAAAAAAACCAAGCTACTGCTTTAGCGCGTAAGGTCTTAATCCTAGATATAGGTGTGTTTGGATATGCATTTTGAAAGGAATATGTGATATTGAATAATAGGAGTCAGTTGTAACAAAACGGATTGTAGAAGATAGTGTTTGGACTTTGGATGTGCTTGTGCTGTTTGAGTGTTTTGAAGTTGTAATGATCAGATAATCACTTGTTTGTATGTTTGACAATTTCTTAGTATTTAAGAAATTAATAGATAACATGACCATGCAGACAAATTTGTGAAAAACGGAGTTGGTTTTTAAAATGAGATGATGACTTGTTTAAGTTGTAACAATCAGATGATGACTTGTTTAAGTGTTAGACATTTTCTGATCATTTAAGAAAGAGTTAAGTACACAGATGATGCTTGTGGTTAACCAAAATTTTGGATTTAGTCTCTAGTTTTTTTAAAGTTATGCGGATGATCCCTTTGGTTTGCACTTTGTAACGTATTTAGTCCCCAACTTTTGCCAAAAGTACATGGATGGTCCCTGTGGTACGCTCTTTGTAACTCATATAGTCACTAAACGTTGGGGACTAAATGCGTTACAAAGTGCAAACCACAGGGACCGTCTGTGTACTTTTGGCAAAAGTTGGGGACTAAATACGTTGCAAAGTGCAAACCATAGGGACCATCCACGTACTTTTGAAAAACTAGGGACTAAATCCAAAATATTGGTTAACCACAGGGACCAACCTTGTACTTTACTCTAAAGAAAATAATAGATAAAATGACCAAAAAATGGCAATTTGTAAAAAATGGGGAGGAATTTCGTGAAGTAGAAGTAAAATGTACGTCAAATTATGTTAAAAAGGATAAATAGGTAATTTTATGGAACTGATTATTCACAGCTCATTATTTGACCCATTATAAGATACTTAGAAGCAAAAGCTGTTTATACAAATAACAAAAAGAACTTATTTAATAAAATAACTTGTTGGGGTTTTGCAGGTTGCCAAGACTGTTGATCTCATAAAGGCTAAGGGAGGCACTGTAACCCGGGAAGCGGGTCCCGTCAAAGGTGGAAAAACAGTTATTGCATTTATTGAAGATCCGGATGGTTATAAATTTGAACTTATAGAAAGGGGTCCCACTCCTGAACCCCTTTGTCAAGTAATGCTTCGTGTTGGAGATCTTGATCGTTCCATTGCTTTTCATGAGAAGGTTGGAGGTTTTCTCGTAAATAACAAATTTTTTTGACGATCACATTAAATCTTTTTCGTGAGCTAACCCAATATATATTTTTTAAATCATGTATATACTTTAGGCGTTTGGTATGGAGCTCCTTCGCCGAAAGGACAACCCTGAATACAAGGTATATTAACAAAGTATTGATATATAATTATATATGCCTATATTATATATATTAAATGTGTGATATTATATATATTAAATGTGTGTGCTGGTTTCTAGGGATGAGAATTTGGTACCGGTACCGAACAGTACCGTACCTAGCACTTTCGGAACCGGTATCCGCTTTTTGCGTTTTTCGGGATCTATATTTTTGGTTATGTACGGTACGGTATTTTGGGTTGACTTACCTCCGAATAACGGTACCGAACTGTACCATACCGAGTACTTTCAATACCGGTGCCCACTTTATGTGTTTTTCAGGATCGGTACCTTCGATTCGGTACGGTATTTTGGGTTGATTTACCTTCAAATACCAGTTCCGGTACTGAACAGTACCGTACCGAGCACTTACGGTACAGTACAATATTTTGGGTTGATTTACCTTTGAATACCGGTATGGTACCGTACTAAGTACTTTCGGTGCCGATACCCACTTTTTGTGTTTTTCGGGATCGGTACTTTCGGTTTGGTACAATATTGAGCTCATCCCTGTTGATATCCAGTTCATAGATGTTATAGTTATCTTTTTTTCATTAAGTCTTTGCGTCATTGTTTTTCATATTTGGACTGTTGAAATTTTTTGTATCCAAAATGTCTAAACTTGAACGTTTATCGTTATCTTAAACAAATAAACAAGACTGTAACATTTCTAGTATCCACAAAACAAATATTTGATGTTGCAGTACACCATAGCAATGATGGGTTATGGACCAGAAGATAAAAACGCTGTACTAGAGTTGACTTACAATTATGGGGTCACAGAATATGACAAAGGAAACGCTTATGCTCAGGTTAATAACGATATATCTTCTCTTCTCTTTGAGTAAAATGCCATTTTCGTCCCTGAGGTTTGGTCAGTTTTGTGACTTTCGTTCAAGGGTTTGTTTTTCCGCATCTGTATCCAAAAGTTTTGAAATTTTGCCATTTTCATCCGGCTCGTTAACTGCATTCATTTTTCTCCGTTAAGTCAAGGGTATTTTCGTCTTTTTGTTAACTTAAAGGGCAATTCGGTCTTTTTCACTTTATGTACAAGCATTTAAAATACACCTGACCGAATCCATTAAGTTAATGTAAAACACGGAAATACACCCGACTTACGGAGAAAAATGGATGGAGTTAACGAGCCGGATGAAAATGACAGGATTTCAAACCAATTTGGATCCAGATGCGGAAAACCAAACCTTTGGACGGAAATTGCAAAACTGGCCAAACCTCAGGGACGAAAATGGCATTTTACTCTTTTTTTTTCAATTGCATATATATCCTGGAATACCATCCTAACATGTCAGATTTGGTAACTAATTTTTTGTTCAATAAACAGATAGCAATAGGCACAGATGATGTTTATAAAACCGCAGAAGCAATTAAAGTTTTTGGCGGGAAAATTACCAGAGAACCTGGACCCTTACCGGGAATTAGCACCAAAATCACGGCGTGTTTGGATCCAGATGGTTGGAAAACGGTAAGTTCACATTGACTCACAAAACCCTTCTTTGTATCGTATTTTGATAATTCGTTAATATTTTGCAGGTTTTTGTTGATAACGTCGATTTTCTGAAAGAACTAGAATGACGTGGAAGTTTAACTCATCCGAACCCGAAGTTCACCCATCAAAATGTAGCAAAACCCTCCATTTTGTAGATAATTGGAGGGTGGTTATAAGTTGTCACAAGTTGCAATACTAGTAGAATGGCTAATAATGTATAGACCATTTTGTTTTATTTTGGTGAAATTTGTTGTGAACAGCCAAAGAAAGGAGAAAATAGCAAATGGTAAGAGTTGATTAATCATCACTTTATGTATAATTTGTTCCAACTTTAGTATCATTTATGGGGTGTGATGAGTCCAACAATTTCATTTTTTGGCACCTTGATCTCCACAAATTGCCATTTAAACAAGGTGCAAGGATTAGTAGGTGGTTTGTAGCTATTATCTTCTACAGAGAATAAATACTCTCGTCTTCAAACTAGTTGATGCCCCGCCCGCGTTGCGGGGCGATGGCCGAATAATTCTCAATCAATTAAAAAAACACTATTATAGTTTTGTTAGGAAAAAAAACTAAAACGATGACAAGACCGTAGTTCTGAGCTCAGGGCAAAACTGTAGTTTGTCAGGATTAATGAGCGAGTGTTAGGCAGCTCCTTGACATGGAAAAAAATTAAATCCAGTCAACCAATTAAAAAAACACTTTTATAGTTTTGCTAAAAAAACTAAAACGATAGCAATACTGTAATTTGAACTGAGGGCAAAGTTGTATTTGTTGACTTTGGTAAAATCGTAATTTGCCAAAAGTTAAAGTGATGGCAATACTATAAATTTGAACCAGAGACAAAATCGTAATATAACTTTGCACTAAGGACAAAATCGTAATTTTAAGCTGGGGACAAAACTATATTTTTAATTTGAACGGGGGAAAATCAAAATTTTGAACCGATGGCAAAATTGTAATTTTGAGTTGCGGGGCAGAAGCATACTTTTATTTTGAACCGGACAAAAACATAATTTTAAACTGAAGGCGAAATCATAATTTTTGAAACGGGGCGAAAA
Organism: Helianthus tuberosus; assembly: GCA_030545235.1. Classification (NCBI taxonomy): domain Eukaryota; kingdom Viridiplantae; phylum Streptophyta; class Magnoliopsida; order Asterales; family Asteraceae; genus Helianthus; species Helianthus tuberosus. The sequence continues at coordinate 17,375,930 of CM060403.1, forward strand.
TGCAAAATCGTCATTTTTAGTTTGGGGCAAAAGCAAAAATTTATTTTAAACTGGGGCCAAGAATGTAATTGTAATCTGGGGATAAAATCATAATTTTGAACCGATGGCAAAATTGTAATTTTGAGCGAGGGACAAGAACATAATTTTATTTTGAAGTGGGGGCAAAAACGTAATTTTATTTTAAATTAAGGACGAAACCGTAATTTTCAAACGAATATAAAACAATAAAACGGTTGGTCGAACAGGGAAGTGCCACACAGTTGCGTGGCACTATTCCCTCAAACTCTCTTTTGTATATGTAGGTAATATATTGGCGTGCATTATATTCTAAATTCAAAGTCGTCGACGGGTCCAGGTGGCTAATTAGTCTAACAAACATGTCGCGACTAGAGGTTCGACTTTTTGACATGATTACTAGTCGGGTCAGGGTTTTCGACCAAACATGACATCAAGTTTATTAGAGTTTGTATGTTAGGTATTTAGGTTAATGGGAGATAGGTTGTCTTAAAACGGTAGTTATGGCTTAGCCTGTTGGTTTTTTCGATTAGTTTATGTGATTTTAGCTAATTTCTACTTCTCCAAACCCTCTTCTTGGTCAAGTTTTGCTTCCAAGTCAATAAATTTGGCATTGGGAAACCATCTTTCTAGTCCTTAGTTCTTCAATTTTTATCTCATTCTCTACGGCGTCATCAAATATAACATGTAATTAAAAGAAAACATGTACCAATGTTTAAATTTAGCGCTTGAAAGACATAGACCCTTCGAAAATGTTTCGGTCTTTCGATTTTACCAAAAACAAATGATAAAATAAAGTAATGGAACCTGGTTTTGTAAAAAAAAAAAAAAAAAAAAAAAACCAAGCTTTGCATGTCGTAACAAAACCTTGCTTATTGTGTAGCAAAGACTCCAGCTGTCACTAAAAAAATATCTAAGGAGATAGAACCTGGACTATGTAAACAACTATTGGGGAATTTAGTAAACACGGATGATCTAAGAGGTGTGATTTCACTTTCAGGTCAAATTATTTCAGTGGTTCTCTCGAATAATTCAATCGAATACAACTCATAATTTTGAGAACAATTCCCGAATAATTATTTGGGTGAACCACCGAAATAATTTGATCTGAGAGTGACTACACGCCTCTCTGATCATCCTGTAATCTGAAAATTCCCCAACAAATATGTTATTAAATACGATTATGAAGAAATATGCCTTACTTCTTGTGACATATATACATTGCACGTTATGTAGCTAGTTTTTTTCATTGTAATTCATGTACATGTTTAAATAAACACTGTCTTAGTTAATGTTGTTAGGGGGTGTTTGGCTTAGCTTATTTGTGACTTATAATAAGTCCTTTTCACTGTTCAATAAGCTAGAATTTCTTGCTTATTGATTTATTGCCTCATATACACACATTTCCCAAACACTTCAATAAGTCCTTTTCACCCATTTTCACTGTTCAATAAGTCAATAAGTTGAAATAGAAGCTAAGCCAAACACCCACTTAGTGTTCTTGCAACATACATATTGTTGTTGGCATGCTAGTATGCGTCGTAATTCATGTGCTGGTTTAAATAAACAATGTTTTAGTTAGGAGGTGTGTGTTTTTTTCACAAAAGCTCTTCTTGTCTTCTTTTGTCTGCGTCGCGCAGACGTTTAGGTCTGCACAGTGTTTGTTTTTTGGAAGACATTTTATTAAAAAACCTTTGCGCGTCCTCTTCTTGCTGCAGATGTAGGATGGCTTATTCTAACCTCTTCTTGCCCTAAAACCAAAACATAACATGAAACCCTAGCCCCCTCTCCTCCTGCCACCTCCACCCTTCCCCACCATCGACCCATCCATCGCCGCCACCCTCCCCACCGTCTTCCTCCTTCACCACCGCCTTCCCTCCCCACGTCGACCTCATTCACCGCCAGCTTCCCTCCCCCGTCGACCTCCTGCATAGTCGCCACCCTACCCACCGTCTTCCTCCTTCACCGTCACCACCCTCCTCACCGTCTTCCTCCTTCACATCCAGCTTTCCTTCCCCGTCGACCCCTGTAAGAGCCGTTCGCGTAATAATAAATAAAAATAAACAAATTTTATTAAAATGATTACAATACAGAAAGCTGGAAAAACAAAATACTATTACAACTGAAATAAACAAATACAAGAAAGGAGTAGAAGCAGAATTGACTGAGGCACGTGTTCAACACGCTTCCCTTAAAACAAATTCCGAGTCTCCCAGGAGTACTCGTTTTGTTTCCCAGGGTACAACAGCCGGAGCAGTGGTACTGCCGGAGTAGACCTACAACCCGAAGGTTACCTTGAAAACTGCAAAGAAAAATGAACAGAAGAAGTGGAGAGAAAGTTATAGATTGCTGTTGTAGCTAGTCCTTTTCTGCAGTGGGTGTGGAGCTGTATATATACAGCTCCTAAGTCAAAACAGTCAAAACGAATTAAAGAGAGGTTTAAATTGCATTAAACGTCTTCAATGCAATTTAATACGTCATTTAATTCTCAGTCAAAGCCAGTTAACTCATCAGTTACGAAGCTGGACTGAAACTGCTCTGTTATTCAATGCTGGAAGCTTTCTGCGCGCGCGCAGGTGTGCACGCCCATGCGCGGTGCGGCCTCTTGGCTCACAGCCATGCGCGCATGCGCCACGTCACCATGTGCGGTGCGTCCTCTTGGCTCAAGTCCATGCACGCGTGCGCCACGTCACCTGTGAGCCTATACGAGCGCGCCACACAGTCGCGCCGTATTGGCTCACTCTGGTGCGCCGCGCACGACACAGCAGGACCCATGCATCATGCGTGCACCCGCGCGCCTCCGTGCCATGTGTACTCGCGCGCGCATGTGCATGACTGCCACGTCATGCGCCGCATCACCTACCACTTGGTCCTTGCAACCCTTGTGCTCCACCACGTGCACGTGGTCAAAAATACAAAGGCGGCTCTCAAGCGGCTCGCGGCGATGCGAGCGTGCGAAGTGCAAAGTGCGCCATCAAAGCGCCACATTGCGCCTCATCGCCCACGCCACGCGCGCGAGCGTGTGCGAGTGCGAGTGCTCCGCACCCTTCGCGAGGACACTAGTGTGTGCTTCCATGAAACAACAAGGATGGAGAGTTCCCACTTAAATACCCCTTTAAGTTCCATCTCTCATCCGATGTGGGACAAGGTGCTACTTTCCCTTTTGTTTCAGCATTGAATGTTCCAAACACCCAACTTTGAGCATCGATATCTCATTCATCTTAGCTCGGTTTTGGACGTGGTTTAGTTCGTTGCGAAGCTCTTCCAACATAGAACACAAACCCACAAATAAATATATAAAACCTGCTCATTTTATTATATTTATTTCTAGTCCAAAATAGGAAAAAATCATTTTCCTATATTTGTGAAAAATGCTATTTTCACCTATTTTTCCAACAATCCCCCACATGAAAAATGCTATTTTCATCAAATTTCCAACAATCCCCCACATGTATGGAAATGGATCTTTTCCTTACACTTTTAACGATAACCTTCGACAGTTGAGTATTGCAAGATAGGTAGGTTAAAGCCTTTGAACCTTCTTTTGTGAAGCGCACTTAGCTTACTAGCGGTGTGTAGACGCGATGTCCTTGAACATACCCCCATTTGTGTAAACGACAATACACTTCACACAATACTCTCCCTGGTTTGGCCAACTCCTCATTGTCGTGTCCTATTATGGTCCTGGAACACTAGCCTGGTTCTGCGAGAGCTCTAGGATTTGCGCACCCCACAAATCCATTTGAAGCGACCCTACTTCTCTCTAACATAGGTGATTCCTCTGAATCATTAAAAGCATCATGGTTATTTGATTTCCCGAAATCGTTAACAATAATATGCTTAGCCTCACATCAATGTCACTGATTGGAATGGACTAGGAAGTATAAATAACTCCCTTTTTATTTAGTTTGGGGTACTCCCCCACAGTGACTCCGTTTGGTAATATGATTAAGTTGTCCTATTGAACTTAGATCTTGGGATCTCCAGTCAACTAAGTTAGGTTTCCCTCATATTCCCATTTACCACGGGCTTTAGTCCCATTCCTCTTGACGACGTTTCTACTAACTCTCTGCTTAAGCCTTTTGTAAACGGGTCCGCAATGTTATCCGCTGATCTCACATAATCAATTGTGATAACACCCGTTGAGAGTAGTTGTCGTATCGTGTTATGTCTACGTCGCATATGCCTTGATCTGCCATTGTACATCAAGCTTTGGGCTCTACCAATCGCTGATTGGCTATCACAATGTACGCATATGGCTGGCAAAGGCTTTGGCCATCTTGGAATATCTTCCACGAATTGACGTAGCCATTCCGCCTCCTCGCCTGACTTATCCAAGGCGATAAATTCGGATTCCATTGTGGATCTTGCTATCACCGTTTGCTTAGAAGACTTCCAAGCAATAGCAGCTCCTCCAAGTGTAAACACGTAACCACTTGTTGATTTGGAATCTTTATTATCCGATATCCAGTTTGCATCAGTGTATCCTTCGATCACTGCTGGTTGTTGGGTATAATGCAGTCCATAATCTCTTGTGTATCTTATGTATTTAAGCATCCTTGTGATAGCTTTCCAATGATCCGCGCACGGATTGCTGGTGTATCTACTTAGCCTACTCACCGCGTAAGCCAAGTCGGGTCTAGTATATGTCATTAGATACATTAGACTGCCAATAATTCTTGAATACTCTAACTGAGCAACTCCTTCTCCTTTATTCTTCTTAAGATGTTGGGAGGTATCAACTGGAGTTCGAGCTACACTCGTATCTCCCGAGTTGAATTTTTCAAGAATTTTATCCACATAGTGAGATTGACTTAACACAAGACCATCTTGGGTTCTTATGATCTTTACTCCAAGAATCACATCCGCTAAACCCATGTCTTTCATGTCAAATCTCGCTTTCAACATGCTTTTAGTAGCTTTGATAATTTTATCATTACTCCCAATGATAAGCATATCGTCTACATAAAGGCATAAAATCACATAACCTTCATTTGTGTCTTTAAAATAAACACATTTGTCGCACTCATTTATTTTGAAACCATTGTCAATCATGACATGATCAAACTTTTGGTGCCATTGTTTTGGTGCTTGCTTCAAGCCATACAAAGACTTGACGAGTTTACATACTTTACCCTCTTGACCTGGGGCGGAGAAACCTTCAGGTTGCTCCATGTAAATCTCTTCTTCTAAATCACCATTTAGAAATGCAGTTTTAACATCCATTTGGTGAACTTCCAAATTTCTTAAAGCCGCTATAGCAAGAACCAATCTAATCGAGGTTATGCGCGTCACAGGCGAGTAGGTATCAAAGTAATCTAGACCTTCCTTTTGTCTAAATCCTTTAATCACCAACCTAGCCTTGTATTTATCAATACTTCCATCAGTTTTCATCTTCCTTTTGAATATCCAACGATATCCAAGTGGTTTACAACCAGGTGGAAGATCTACTAACTCCCAAGTATGATTTTGCAATATAGAATCTATTTCATTTCTTATTGCTTCTTTCCATTGAGGTCCTTCTGAAGAGGAAACCGCTTCGCGATATGTATTGGGCTCGCCCTCAACCATATAGCTAACGAAGTCTGGACCGAAGGATTTTTCAACCCTTGGCCTTTTACTTCGCCTACGATCATTTTCTTCAACCTCAGGTCGTTCATGTGTCTTATCATGAACTACCTCATCAACTGGTGTAGATGAACTTTCACCTACTTCAAAATTAGGTGTTGACGTTGCATGTGTTTGTCTTCTCAAAGGAAACACATTTTCAAAGTAAGACACAACGTTAGGATTCACCTCCATGATAGTGTTTACATGTACATCAGGATTCTTGGACTCATGTACAAGAAATCGATGTGCACTACTGTTATGCGCATATCCAATGAATATGCAATCAACAGTTTTGGGTCCTATCCTAAGAGCCTTAGAAGGTGGTACAATCACCTTTGCTAGGCACCCCCACACTTTCAAGTATTTATATGAAGGCTTTTTCTTTTTCCATAACTCATATGGAGTCTCGTCTCTCTTTTTCAATGGTATCTTGTTCAAAAGATAATTGGCCGAGAGAATGGCCTCCCCCCACATTTCCTGGCTCATCCCAGAACTTATCAACATGGCGTTCATCATTTCTTTCAATGTGCGGTTCTTTCGTTCCGCCACGCCATTTGATTGTGGAGAATAAGGAGGTGTACACTCATGTACAATGCCACTTTTTGCGCATAAATCAGCAAAAGGTGCAACATATTCGCCTCCTCGGTCGCTTCGCAAAGCTTTTATCTTCTTTTGAAGTTGATTCTCAACTTCATTTTTATACAAGATAAATTTACTGATTGCTTCATCTTTACTTTTTAGTAAATACACATAGCAATATTTAGTACTATCGTCAATAAACGTGATAAAGTACTTATTTCCACCTCTTGTGGTTACCGCTTTTAAATCACAAATATCGGTGTGAATTAAATTAAGGGGTTCGGTTATTCGTTCAACCGATTTGGATGATGTTCTTGTAAGTTTGGATTCTACACAAGTTTCACATTTATAGTGTGAATCAATATGGAATGTTGGTATACAATTTAAATTGATTAAACGTCGTATTGAATTAAAATTAACGTGACCTAATCTACCATGCCATTTATTTGAATCAGAAAACTCAAGCATATAAGTAGAAGTAGTAGCAATTTTATTCATGTTTTTCTTGACTGCCATTACATTCAATTTAAACATACCATTTTGGGCATAGCCCTTGCCTACATACATTCCTCGTTTAGTTAGTACAAATTGATCGCTCTCAAAAACTAAACGAAATCCAAACTTATTAAGCAACCAACCCGAGACTAGGCTCTTGCGCAAGTCTGGGACATATAACACGTTGCTTAAAGTGAGCTCCTTCCCTGAAGTCCACTTCAAAATCACCGTTCCTTCACCCTTGATGTCCGCGGTGGCTGCATTTCCCATGTACAGCTTCTCATCTCCCGCAAGCTCTTTGAAGGTGGTAAAGAGGCTCCTGTCTGGGCACACATGACGGGTTGCTCCCGTATCAATCCACCATCCTTTTGGAGTGTTGGTCACAGCATTGACCTCATCCAACATTGCGGTTTTGTCGGAAATCATTGCCACCAAAGGCATTCCGTCTTCATCCACCATGTGCGCACGCTCACGCTTTGGTTTCTTGCATTGGTTAGCCCGATGCCCCGGCTCGTCACAGTTGTAACAAGTCCCTTGGAACGTTGGAGGTTTCTTTTTCGCAACCCCTTTCTTCGGTCCAAGTTTGCTAGCCTTTGCTTTCTCTTTGTCCTTTTTCCCCTTACCCTTCGCGCCCTTAGAGGATTGCCCAAGCTCAACCACGTTTGCGCTCGCAGAAGGTTGCGCGTGGCTGCCTTTTAGGGCAATTCTATTGCCCTCTTTAATCCGAAGACGAACAATAAGGTCCTCTAAAGTCATCTCCTTTCGTTTGTGTTTAAGATAATTCTTAAAATCCACCCAACCAGGAGGTAACTTTTCAATCAACGCTGCCACTTGGAATGTCTCGCTAAGTGTCATGCCTTCCGCAAAGATGTCATGTAGTATAATTTGGAATTCTTGGACTTGATTCATAACACTTTTAGAATCAACCATTTTGAAATCCAAAAAACGGGCTACCACAAATTTCTTTGTGCCAGCATCCTCCGTTTTGTACTTCTTGTCCAAGGCATCCCAAAGATCTGTGGAAGTCTTGACATTGTAGTACACATTATACAATGCATCCGAAAGCCCGTTTAACACATAGCCTCGACAAATGAAATCCGAGTGCTTCCAAGCCTCTACCGCGCTCAGAGCCTGAGTGCTGGTCTCCCCTTCCGCAGGTTGGGGAGCGGTTTCAGTTAAGAACCTCGCAAGGTTCATGGTGGTCAGGTAGAAGAACATCTTCTGCTGCCACCTCTTAAAGTGTAGACCCGAGAACTTCTCAGGTCGTTCAGCGTGATTGGCCACTGTGGACGCTCCCACAGTGGTGGCGTTTAGAGGGGTTCCCGTCACAACATTTGTGGTGTTGTTAACGTTGACATTCTCGGTCGACATGCTGAAAAAATTTAAATTAAAATTTTTAGTCAAAAAATTCTGATTTACGCACAAACCAGAAGGAAACTACTAAATTTTAATTTACCACAATTTACTGTTTCGGCTTCTAAGTCCAACTTTGAAGACCAAAAACAGAAAATTTATAATTTTTTAGAACTTACTAATTGGCTTCTAAGTCCAACTTTGAAGACCAAATCAGAAAGTTTTAGCACTTTTTAGGACAAAATTAAAATGTAACCACAGAAGTTTTCAACCAAAGTCGCTCCTTTGAAGAAGAAAACTAAAAAAAATCTGTTTTTAAAACACAAACTGAGTGAAAACAAAACTTGTTTGAATCACAAACAGAATGGTTTTGATACACGAACGGTTTTAAAAATTTGTTTTAAGATTGTAAGAGCCGTTCGCGTAATAATAAATAAAAATAAACAAATTTTATTAAAATGATTACAATACAGAAAGCTGGAAAAACAAAATACTATTACAACTGAAATAAACAAATACAAGAAAGGAGTAGAAGCAGAATTGACTGAGGCACGTGTTCAACACGCTTCCCTTAAAACAAATTCCGAGTCTCCCAGGAGTACTCGTTTTGTTTCCCAGGGTACAACAGCCGGAGCAGTGGTACTGCCGGAGTAGACCTACAACCCGAAGGTTACCTTGAAAACTGCAAAGAAAAATGAACAGAAGAAGTGGAGAGAAAGTTATAGATTGCTGTTGTAGCTAGTCCTTTTCTGCAGTGGGTGTGGAGCTGTATATATACAGCTCCTAAGTCAAAACAGTCAAAACGAATTAAAGAGAGGTTTAAATTGCATTAAACGTCTTCAATGCAATTTAATACGTCATTTAATTCTCAGTCAAAGCCAGTTAACTCGTCAGTTACGAAGCTGGACTGAAACTGCTCTGTTATTCAATGCTGGAAGCTTTCTGCGCGCGCCCATGCTTGGTGCGGCCTCTTGGCTCACAGCCATGCGCGCATGCGCCACGTCACCATGCGCGGTGCGGCCTCTTGGCTCACAGCCATGCGCGCATGCGCCACGTCACCATGCGCGGTGCGTCCTCTTGGCTCAAGTCCATGCGCGCGTGCGCCACGTCACCTGTGAGCCTATACGAGCGCGCCACACAGTCGCGCCGTATTGGCTCACTCTAGTGCGCCGCGCACGACACAGCAGGACCCATGCACCATGCGTGCACCCGCGCGCCTCCGTGCCATGTGTACTCGCGCGCGCATGTGCATGACTGCCACGTCATGCGCCGCATCACCTACCACTTGGTCCTTGCAACCCTTGTGCTCCACCACGTGCACGTGGTCAAAAATACAAAGGGGGCTCTCAAGCGGCTCGCGGCGATGCGAGCGTGCGAAGTGCGCCATCAAAGCGCCACATTGCGCCTCATCGCCCACGCCACGCGCGCGCGAGCGTGTGCGAGTGCGAGTTAGGGTGCTCCGCACCCTTCGCGAGGACACTAGTGTGTGCTTCCATGAAACAACAAGGATGGAGAGTTCCCACTTAAATACCCCTTTAAGTTCCATCTCTCATCCGATGTGGGACAAGGTGCTACTTTCCCTTTTGTTTCAGCATTGAATGTTCCAAACACCCAACTTTGAGCATCGATATCTCATTCATCTTAGCTCGGTTTTGGACGTGGTTTAGTTCGTTGCGAAGCTCTTCCAACATAGAACACAAACCCACAAATAAATATATAAAACCCGCTCATTTTATTATATTTATTTCTAGTCCAAAATAGGAAAAAATCATTTTCCTATATTTGTGAAAAATGCTATTTTCACCTATTTTTCCAACAACCCCTTCACAGGTTTGTTACTTTGAGCAGTCTGTAGAAGATACAGTCTTCTTCTTGCATACTATAGGGGTTTAGTCCACCTCTTCTGCTACTGATGTCTTGCAGACTGTAGAAGATACAGTCTTCTTCTCGCAGGTTGCAGACTGTAGAAGATATGTAGTCCGTAGACTGCATACATTTTACCTCTGAAAAACAAACAACACCTTAATGTTGTTAGTGTTCTTGCAACATACATATTGTTTTCGACATGTTAGTTTGCGTCAAGTAGTATTTGTTTTATTATCAAAAAGTTGTAATACTTATGGGTTCCATGATTTACATAACATAATAAATATAATGTAAGATCTAAAAGAAAATATTGGCAAAAGACATATATAAAAAGGATATTTATTTGAATCCGAAATTTCTATATTAGATACGACTCTGTCTCTTATAGAATTTATATCAAAATGTAAATAAAAACTAAAACGTTTCTAAAGGTTAAGTCCATTTCACATATATGATCATAATTCATATAACCCATTTGTCACAGTCTGCTATAAATTCAAGACCTAGACGGAATATTCCGGAATGGTACAACATTCTGGACCAGCAAAGCTACTCGGAAGGGCTTAGAAACACCAAGATATTTCATCAAAGGTACTAGATATTTCCACTATGATACTTTTGAATAAATATCTGAATATTAACTTAGATTAATCTAGACACTGCCATCAAGAATGTTGTAATAGCACTATCTAGATATGGAACTATCTAGATCAGCCTTAAAATGTATAAATAGGTGTTTTGGGGTCTCATTTGAACATCTATCACTTGCAAAGCTTTCATAAGTAATATAAAGAGCCTTTTACTTGTATACTTGCATCAAGTATTACAAGCACATTACGTTTGATCCAACACTCTGTTTCCAGACAATGATTAGTCTAGCATAATGCAAGTTCGGCTACATCACACCGGACCAGGCGGACTTGTTGAGGTACCCTCCCAAATGGACCAAAGCCCAATACGATAAGCGCAATTTGGATGTGGCCAATTTGGGTTAAGCTTGCAAGGCTTCTACAAATAGAAGTCTCCTCATCAACATAAAACATCTTACCTTCTTTCGCAAACTCCCTTTCACATACTATTATGCTTACACTCACATACATACCAATATCTATGGTGAATCCAACACTAACTTGAGCATCAGAGGGTGATCAGAGACTTCGGTCTCTGACCCTTTCTTATGTGTCTCATGGTTTTGCAGATATGAGACGAGATGAAGAAGACGAGGTATGGTCGTGTTTACCATGTTAATTGCCGAAGTATATGCCCTTTCCAAGATTTGCTCCTTCAGATGTGTTTCCAGTTTTAAGTAATTCTATCACATATCTTGAAACATTGCGTACAAACTAAGAATCATATAAGAATGACATCAACTTATATGCATTAAATATCCCAACAATAAGCATCAAGTCTAAGCAAAAGAATTAAAGAAGTTTGATTTAACTACCTTACTTTTATATAAATGATTACTAACAGCCAGTCATTGACGATCTTTTCCAACTCGATCTACAACTCGTAAGAGATACAATATCAATAGCGCTGGTGGTTCCTCCAACACGGTGTATTCCTATGACTGTCTTCTGCATAATTTGGCCAGCAGACCTGCACACCGGCTCCTGTCTATTCTCGTATGAATTAGGGTGCAGTTTCGCTCCATCATCATCTTAGTGGTGTCCACAACAATGTTAAGCGGATGATCCATAATCCTTTAATATCCCCCTTTAAGCCCTCTAGCAGTTTTAAAGTCGTTCTCGATCAACAAGTTTGATAATGTTTTGAATTAAACACAATTCGTTGAATATGCTCTATACTTCAGCCTCAATAGTTGCATACGATCCTCCTTCCATCTTCCCATGTACCCACACACCCGTCTTCCTTTCTCATATCTAAACAGACCCCCATAACTTGACGGACCTGGATTCCCGTTTGAACTTTCGCCGGTCTTCAACTTTAGAACATCTTCGACTGAAAACATTGGTCCTGTTTGACATATCAGCAAATGCAAGTGTTATGCAATATGTCTAAGGTTGATATTGGTCCTGTTAGGGCTTTTATTGTAATGAGGACAATTTATGGTGGTTTCGAAAATGTTGGTGCTACTAGAGTGGATTTTAAAAACTTTAAAAAGGATTTAAATTCATATATTGGCGAGTTTGATGCTGATATGTTGGTTAGTATGCTGAAGAAGAAGAAGAAATAGTTTCTTCCTGATTTTTCTTTCGAGTATACTATTGATAGTCAACGACAGTTAACTGGACTGTTTTGGGCCGATGAGCAATCTAAAATGACTTCCATGCTAGCACGAGTAGTTTAACTCAGAATTACCTCGTAAGAGCGTTTCTCATTTTTTTGCTTTGCTAGAAACTTTTGAAAAAGTCTTCAAATAGCCATTCATAGTTTACGAATTATGCTTAGTAGGGACCTAAACACAGGAATGGTTCAGAGTCAGACCACGCCTTATGACGAAAGGGGGAGAACTTTTCTGAACCGAAGAACAGATTTTGCTGGGACCATACTTAGTATCATCTGTTGCATATCCAAATTCACATCTTTGGACTCTTTCACACCTTTGGACTCTTTCACATCTTTGGACTCTTTCAAAGGCAGATCTGCACAAATGTGATTGTGAGTATATTTTATTATTTAATATTAATAAACAAATCCCAATCAATCACACCTTTGGACTCTTTCAAGGTTTTTGGTGATGTGTCATTTGATGCAACTTACAACTCAAACAAGTCTGTCATTACGTAATTATATGTATACTACGTAATTATTTTTTGCTATTGAACTTTTAAGCAATGTGTTGTGTTTTTCAGGTACAAAATGGTATTTGTTCCATTTACTGGGATTGGCAATCACTTTCAGAATGTTGCTCTTGGAGCTGGTTTATTGAGATCTGTTAGTGCATAATGTCTGTAGCCTACGTCAGCGTAGCAAGTCATGTATGTAATAGGTTAATGTGTTAGAGTGTCAGATTTGTATTGTTTAAACCTCTTCGTACGAAGGAGTCCTTCGCACGAAAAGGGGTGTGTCACTCGCACGGATTTGTTTCTCTATAAATAGGTGTGAGGGTGTGAGCATTTGAGAACTTTTGGCACTCAGACGGCGAAGCGCTATCGGTTTGATTTCAGGGTCTGTACTTGATATTTTTCACTGAAATCAGTGCTAATTGTTAATATCTTGTGTTTGTCTACTATTCAATCGGACTTTGCAAGATGTGAATAACTTTATTGAGGTCGCCTGAGCGTTAACGAGATCGAAACGGTCCTCACAAGTGGTATCAGAGCTTGGTGGCCGACTTCAGAGACTCTACACATAAGATTTCAGCATTTAAAGACATTTCTACACTTCTCACTTCCACTCACTCTACTTTTTCATCTTTTCCTGATTGAATCCATGGACAGAATGACCTGAATTTTTCACAGTTTGTTTAAAACATGTTTTTAACAAATCCTTGAAAACTTTGGCCCAAAACGCAATCAGAATCATCTAAAATTTGTCAAAATATGCAAAAACACGTAACTTGAAAACTCGTACAAAGGAACCATTCGCGCGAATAGACCCCACTCGCATGAAGAGGAATTTTTCATTCGTTCTAAAATTACATTCGCATGAGTGATTTGTCTGTACAGTTTTTGTTTCATTCGCACGAATTGATCTGTTTGACTTGTTTGACTGATTTTAGGGGTTCTTTTGTACGAAATTCGAGATTTAGACAAGATGGAAAATGAGTTTTATAACGCCTTTTCAACATCATCGTCTTCAATGGCTCAGAATTTAAATCTTGACAACGGGCTTGGTACATCCGTCAAACCACCGATGTAACGCCTGCATCCCTAGACTTTTAGCTTTTGTCACTTTTAGTCCCTAAACTATGTGATACTTGATACTTTTGATACTTGATGAAACTTATGCTATGATTCTAAGATACTATGAAACTATGATTCTAAGATACTATGAGACTATGATTCTAAAAGACTTGATACTTTGGTGCTTGACTCTTGAGGCTCGTAAAACTTGAGACTTGGTTGAACGAGGGACTGGAGTTTTGTCACTGGCGGAAACTATGGAAACTATGAAACTTGGAAACTTTGGTGTTAACGATGTAATCTAGTTATGAGAATCTATTACCCAATAGTGAGCAACGCAACGCTTAATCTAACTCGCAGAACGAATCAAAGACGGTAACGCGGAAAGGATGGATTGGCCGAATGGCAATCCGATCGGATGACCAACCGATCGGATGGCCATTCGACCGAGTTGCCATCCGATCTGTGCACACCACCTCACTCCCTCACTCTCACACTATAAATAGGCCTGTCACATCATTCTCACTGATGTGACAGCCTCACTCAACCCAGATGCACGCACTCCTCTTTTCTTCCATTTCTTTGCGATTTCGGTACGTTTTACACTAGATTCTTGTACATCTTTGATCTACACACTATTCTCTACATGATTCTCCTTTGAAATCTCACTTTTCGCCATGAAATCTCTAAGATTTGAGCTCTTGAGGATGACGTCATCATGGTGGTTGTACAAACTGCTGAGTGATGACATTCTGTTCAAGATCTAGCTCAGATCTAAGGAATTTCATAAGTTTTTACACAAGATTTTTACTAAATCTATACTTTGCAACTAAAAATTATGTTTATCTTCATCTTTTCTTAAGACTTTTATCAAAAAACGGTGAGATCTGGATACAAACGGACTCTAGACTTAAAGATTAGTCTGAAGTTGGTTTGGAGAAGGATTGTTGCCGGAAAAGATGACCAGAGTACGAATTCTGACATAAGCACCGTCACGAACGGGTGACTGAACGGACTGGGGTGACTCCCACCCGATCAGCTCGGCCGTGCATTGATGGGCTTACCGTTGTCTCAATGCGTACCAGTCGTCGTTGTTTAAACAGAAATTTAGAAACTTTACAAGTTAGGAACGGGACAAGGACAACCCGATCGAGTGGCAATCCGATCGGATAGCCATCCGATCGAACCGCCATCCGATCAAGTGACACTTGCCTCATTAACCCTAACACTTGGATATTGTGAATCTTTTGATCGTCGAATGGCAATCCGATCGGATAGCCATACGATTGAACTGCCATCCGATCAAGATGACATTGTCTCCTAACCTTAAACATCTTGCAACTTAAAGTCCTGATCGTCGAATGGCAATCCGATCGGATAGCCATCCGATCGAACTGCCATCCGATCAAGGAGATCTCGTCTTGAAATCCTTAACACTTAGAAACTTTTTCAGAAACTTGAACATTTGAAAGCTGGACACTTGGATCGAATGGCCATTCGATCGAACGGCCATACGACCGAGTAGCAATCCATCACTCACTCACCATGGCCATCCCAATCGAATGGCAATCCGATCGGATGGCCATCCGATCGAACTACCATCCGATCAAGATGACTAATCCGACACTTGGTTGAATCTCGTTATTCTGCCCGACTCTTATCTGTTGTAATCTAATCAGGCTAATTCTAAAAAAGCTCCCTTTGATCCAATAATAGTATATCTGTTAAGTAATCACTGTGAGTATACTCGATCCCTTTTTGTTTTAAACTGTGGGATGTAACATGTATCCTATTAAACTATGATACTTGAAACTTTTGGAATCTAAACTCTATCCTATGTGGTGTGAAACTTGTGATTCTTGTATTCTATTTGTGCTATGTGGATGTTTAATCCAGGGTGTGTAGTTCCGCCTTAACAATAGTAGCGCTATAGGAGATGCACCTCCCCATTATTCTCGGGGGTATTGTCAGGAGGATTCTAGTTTTCCTTGAGACTTGGGAAAAAAACAAAGCATCGGGATACTTGGGCTATCACTTGTTGGATTGCGAACACTAGCATGGCTGAAACTATTTGGTTACACTTACATATAGATATGAGGCTTTTAATCTAGTATGCTATTATTCAAACTTGTATACTCGTCGGTACATTTTTGTATTGACCCTATTTTAATACATGTTGCAGGCTAACAGGATGCTAGGAATCTTGGAATCAAGCTAGTATGATGCTTAGAAAGTCATCTAGATAAATAAGTTTTGAACAATATTTGAGACTTGATGTACTATGATACTTGATGATGTCTGTTTGGTTTTAGACAATGTTTGAATCAATCTAAATTATAATGAAACTATTTAGTGTTATGGAAATCTCATGAGCAATCTGAACGCTTAGTGCTCGCACCCCAATGTTTCCGCCATCGGTTGGGGTGTGACAGATTGGTATCAGAGCCATAACTATAGGGAATTAGGATAAGTAGGAATACTTGCCCTAGTCTATAGTTCTAGGAATCTTGATTCTTATCTGTTGTTTAAGACTTATGCATTCTACCGTACCTGCTTCCTAGCAGCACATTTTCCTGCTAAACTTACATGCCTTTCCTAAGGCTGACACAATAGACACTTGACACTTAAAAACACTGCTAACCAGTGTTTGTATTTTGCACGAAATTGCCCTCAAGTCAGGAGTGACATCCAAACCTTGATGGGAAATTTCCTGATTATATTCTAATAGGTCTTATCTGCTGATAAGTACCGACGCTATTAGGGTACGATGTTGTCAAGATAGAGGTGAAACTCAGACGTTGATAACTAGTCCCACTCTTTGATTTTTTATGTCTCGCCAAAGTCTCGAAACTTCCAATCAACTAGGAACGTGAAACGACCGAAAGGACGAATACCGTAGGCCTAACATCGATGACGTATTCGCCTAAGTAAGTCAAGACACATTGCCTCAATTCGAAAGGAGTTCGAATTACTTTGGTTAGTCGTCGTTCCTCTACCCGGAACAATCTATGTTTTATGAGCCTATCTTTTATGATTATCTCGATTTTTATGTGTGATTTTAAACTTGATTCTTCGTCTAACTTGACTCTCCGTTATTTTGAGACTTTTACACAAATCGCACGTGTGTCTGCAATCTAAAACCATAATTCTAATCTCAGAATCAAACTAAATTTATTAAGCTTCATTCTATCATAATAGCCTATGTGGGAATCTTGATCAACTATAATACTATGAGAATCTATCTGATGAATCCAAGCGTTAATGTGGTTGGGAAGCACTAAATGAAACATGGCATAGAAGTACGAGGGAAAAGTGACGTGTCTGAAACATGGTGGATACGCCGCTGGTACTTCCTATATATAAGTGTTTCCGACATATTACCAACTTTCGTACTAAGTGCCATGCGAAACTTAGCGTTTTGCAGACCGGTGATGAGGTTGTTAAATTCTAAAACTATGGGAAACTACTTGTGTAATCTAAGTGCAATCTAAGCGTAAACTATGTGTACTCTAGCATAATCTACGTGTAATCTAAGTATGTGTTGTTTGAGAAACAAAATACGAAACGTAGCCTAGCGCCGAAGACGAGGCGGACGTGGCATGTCCGAAGCATGGTTGATACGCCGCTGGTACTTCCTATATATAAGTGTTTCTGGCATGTTACCAAACCTTCGTTCCACGCGCTAAGCGAAGTTCGTAGTTTTGTAGGCTCGGGTTGAAGTTGTGGAATCTATTTGGTTAGTCTATGTGGTTGAATCTATTTGGTAAATCTATGTTGTGAGAAGTGGTGAAATCTAATGTTGTGGTTAACAAAGCGTGACACCGATGACGAGGGGGACGTGGCATGATTGAAGCATGGTGGATACGCCGCTGGTACTTCCTATATATAAGTGCTTCCGTCATGTTGCCGAACTTTCGTAGCACGTGCCATGCGAGATTTCGTTGTTTGTGGATTGTTAACACGAATCTATGAGAATCTGTTGGAATCTATTGGAACCTATTGAATCTATTGGAATCTATGAATCTATTGGAACTTATTGAATCTATTGGAATATATGAATCTATTGGAACCTATTGAATCTATTGGAATCTATGTGAATCCATTAGAGTGATCTATTTAAATCTATGATGGTGATAATGAGTGTGTTTGCGACACGTAACATGACACCAAATACGAGGCAGAGCGATTTGCCCAAAGCGCGGTGGATACGACGCTGGTACTTCCTATATATAAGCGTTTTTGACATGTTGCCAAACTTCGTACAACGTGCCATGTGAAGGTCGTAGGTTGTAGTGTTGAGACTAATGTGAACTATGTGAATCTTGTTGAATCTTGAGTCTTTAAATCTATCGTGTGTGAATCTATGCTGTATGACTTTGTGAACCTAGACTTATACGATCCTCTGGTTGGATCATTAGGATGTCTTCACGAAAGCTCTCCGACACTCTCAAGAGATCCAGGGAAAAGTCTCAGAAAAAGATGATGTCCTTCATGGCCGACCAGATCACTTGAGTCGTGCCAAAGATCGTCTCTGAGATCCAAGGATCGAACACTCCGCCTTCTTCTGTTGACTCTAAGACGGAGAAAGAAAAGTCTACAAAGTTCAGCTATAAACATTTTGTCTCTTGCAACCCTAAGTCTTTCACGGGCAGTGACGGGGTGACTGCTATGCTCGAGTGGTTTGACAGTATCAAGGTTACCTTCATTAACAGCGAGTGCCCAGAGCAGCTAAAGACTAGGAGTGCAACAGGAATGTTTCAAGGCAGAGCGTTAGAGTGGTGGACAAATGAGAGAAACATCCTTTCGAACGAAGAAGCCTATGCTCTCCCATGGGCTGAGGTGCGAGAATTGATGATGCTTGAATTCTGCCCTCCTTATGAATAACTGAAGCTTGAAGAAGAGTTCTGGCACTTGAAGTAGATTGGTGATGATAATCTGGCTTATACTACTGGTTTCAAACAGCTCAGCTTGATCGTTCCTCACTTGGTTTCTACTCCTAAGCGCATGATAACCAAGTACATCAATGGTCTACCTCCTGCTATGCGCGATTCTATTGAAGCAGCTCAACTCAGAACTATTGAGGAAGTCTACCATCTTGCAGCCAGTCTCAACAACAATCGTGTTCGTGATAAGCAGTTTGATAACTGTTGATACACTTTTTGTGGACGCGACTCGATTCGGTTCGACTCGGTTCGGTTCGACTCGGTTAGGTTCGGCTCAAGACCGACGTCGCTTCATTCCTCCATCGTGCGCCCCAGAGATCGACACACGAAGCACGAATAGCCGCGAACCATTTCCCGTCGACACATCACCATGACATCACCATGATGATGTCATGCGAAGGCTTATTATTCCATGTAACATTGAATTCTATGTGAATTCATGTTTTAAATGAATTAATACATGATGAAGAACCTCCTCAAACATGCATGGCGAAGACTACATGTGACGAAGAATAGTTCATGTGACGAAGATCTCTTATGACGAAGGTCAATCTTCGTCAAGATGTGGCTGTGACGAAGAATCCATTCTTTGTCACATTGATGGTTCGCCGTTGGGAGTCCTTCGTCACTGGAGGTGGTTCGCCGAACCTGTTGCTATATAAACAACAAACAAAAGGCAAATATAGAGAGAGCTTAAATGAGCTTAGAGAGAGAGTAGTGAGAGAAAGTTCCGGTGTGCTTTGTATTTTATCAAATCTTGTACCGAAACTTTGTCTAAATCAATATACATCTTGTTAAACATTGATTACTTTTATTGTGTTTACTCTCTCGCTCGGTTTGTGTCGTAACGGGGATTCCGCACTCGTTTCGGCACCCGAAACAAGAAATCATCATAATCCGACGATCCGCATCGGGACCTACAAGTGGTATCAGAGCGATAGGATCGATTTCTTGTTGAAAACCGGGTTACAGGTGTGATTTTCGAGTGGGTTTTAAAAGCTTTTCTTGGTTAAAAATTCAAAACCCAGTTCTGGTTCATTATTTTCTGCTCTAAAAACTCGAAAATTTGTTGTTGTTTGCTGATTATTTCTGTTTAAACTTGCTAAAAAAACGTTGGAGATCTTTGAAGGTACAAGTTGTTTTGAGTTTCGACGTTAAAATATGTGTTCGGTAAATATTCCGGTGAACATCTTTGCCGGAAAAACTCATATTGTTCATCGGAATCATCATAGTGTTCTTCATTATTGATTAAGTTTCTGGGTTTTTTTAAAGTTAAGTGTTTGATCTTTGAAAACTTATAATAGTATTTGTTTGTAAAAGTGGGTAAGAAAAGGTGGTGAATTTGACATGTACGCAGAAAGAAGGCATGGAGGTTTGACAATTGGGTTACCAACCTTCCTTGTGTCAGGAGGATAAGGGTAACTTAAAATATTATTTTTCACCAACTAAAAAGTTTTCAAACTTTATCTCAACTTTTTATCACAATTCTCATTTCAACGAACACCTAAGTCTTCGTGCCCCCCCCCCCCCCCCTTTCAAGTCTTCGTAGTATTATCAAGTCTTCGTGGACATAAGTGAATCAGTGTGCCTTATAACTCTAATTGAAACATGGGGCCTAGTCAACAAACATTCTCCGTTGGGGTTCTAGATAGATGGTGAACATTAGCCTGTTTTAATTCTTAGATTGGTTCATCAACCGTCCAACAACATCATTAGTCTGTTTTCAAGTTAGTGGATTTATTCTTCGTTGGAACCATTTTTTTTGTGCTGCTGAAAAAGAAATTTAACTTGATTATTGGACATAAGCTCTTGGGCTGATGTTTCGTGGATTTCATTTTGTGGGACTCACCTATTTTTCATAAGAATTGGGCTTGGACTCAAAACAATTCTTCGTGAGTTATTGAATGTGTCAACCTTTTGTGGACTTCATATTTGGTGGTTTCACATTTAAAATTGTCACAGAAGGTTTTCAAATCACACAATTTTTTTTCAACATAAATGCACACTACTTCTGAAGGAGAAAGATAAAGACCTTCGCTGGTGCAATGTGGAAGACCAGCCGGACCCAGAGGTTTATGGTCTTGTTGCTGTGAAGAGATTTCTTGGATAATTGAAGTAGCTGAAAAATCAACCTTGAAATCCACACCGGGTGGATATCCAGTTTGGGAGAGCACTCAGATTCCTTGCAATGCACGAAGCAGTTGCAGGATACGGTTTTGAATTTCAAATCTCTCTTATACTTATCGATATTTAAGCTGCTTTATGAATTATTATCATCTCGTACAGCACTCTTTGGCCAGACACGTTGAACTCAAATATCACCTCACACGTGATTGTTTCAATATGAAACTCGTCAATGTTGTCATGGTCCGCACTGATTACCTACTTGCCAACTCATTTTTCCAAAATTCGATAAATCATTTCTGATTAAAATTAATTTTGGTAAACGGCATTGAGGTAAAACATGAGTTAACCGACATTGGGAAATCGTTTTTGTGAATATTTTTCTTAAGAAAATCCAAAAAGATGTCTTTCAAAGTTTGAATTTACTTTTTGAATTTTAGGGGGAGTAAATCCAAAAAGGCCAAAAAGGACAAAAACAATAGAAAATCAAAAATGAGTTTCCTGGCGAGAAAAAGAGAAAATGATAGTAAATCAGTGGTCTGTCGAAACCTCTTCGAACGGAACTTAAAATGAAAAACGATAAGTAGCTCTATATTCGATGTATCGGTAGGCTCACAATCATTTTAAAGTGTGCAGGGCGATATAAACTTTAATCGACTGAAGACTGTGTGGGAACCGCTCATTGGCATATGGTCTTAGTACCGAAATTTCGTTTGAGAGATTACCGAGGTTCTGAGATATGTGGTCTTTATGTTGTTTATCATCTGGGTATCATGGTTGTTTCTTTTACCGAAATATAACGGGAGACGAAGTCTAGAACTTCCATGATATCGTACATACGTGTACATATTGCATACGACCTCAATAAGTGATCAACAATCACATGTCCAAACAAAATAAGTTATATAATATCACATTTATTCGGGAGTTAAGTTCGTCTCTTTGTCTGTACGATGGTACTAACCTGTTCACGGACTTGCTCCTGTGCCCTCATGCATCTGAAAATCAAGTTCCTCATCAATAAGTGATTCTATCACATAGGGCTTGTTTTCAATTCAAAATAAGTGAGTATCTCACATTTTTTATACGTCAAAACAGATGATAAATGATATACTCACCAGTAAGATGAACTCTCGTGCATACCTTGATACGGGAATGTGTCGTGTGTGGATGAACACCGATCGGTAAGTATAAATCATACACTAATCGTATCCCCTCGCCATGATTACATCTGATAAGTTGAGCTTATGTGGACAACAATACCGATAATTGTTATAGGATGCTTATCTTAATATTAACTAATTGAACAACAAGAGCGTTTTGGCATGACCGTACACTGATATGATTCTCTTACTCTCGAAACTCGCAAAAAGAATGTCTGTAAATATTTACTTACTGCTTTCAGTTTCTACATCTTTGTATATATTTATTTACTGCTTTTCGTCATTACATTTGAAATATGAAAAAAATTCCAAAAAGATTTTAAGTGTGTTTTAATATAAACTTTATAAAAGCCAAAAAGATTTTATTTCATTTTTTTTTATTACCCAATGTTGGAACTCGAGTCTTCGTTACCTGAAATCTGATCGAAACCAAAACAACTGAATCTTCATAAACGGTCGAAATTTAACATGTTTTGAAAGTTAAAAACCAAAATTGAACAATTTGTTAAACTTTCAAACTGTCGGACGGTAGTTGATTGAAAACTTGTCACATGTGTGTCGTTTGTTTATGTTAACTATATTCCAAGCGGTTGTTCTCATTACGTGTTTAGCTTTCTTATATGTGCAGATGCGATATTCAAACCAGCTAAAAGCGAAGAGAACGTGTTAGAAGACGAGCTTTGGAATGAAGACACGACATGAATGAAATCAAAAGATCAAGATGATCAAGTTGCAGCTGACCACTCTTCAACACCAAAAGGATCTGAAGTATTGAAGATCAAAAGATTCACGAGCATCATTAAAGGGGGAGTTTGTTGATACATTCCCTGCTTGTGACACGTGAAGATTTTTAAAGATCCGGCAATGTGAAGAACGAACCATCACGAGTAGCGTCCAAGGGGGAGTTTGTTGATACACTTTTTGTGGACGCGACTCGGTTCGGTTCGACTCGGTTAGGTTCGGCTCAAGACCGACGTCGCGACATTCCTCCGTCGTGCGCCCCAGAGATCGACACGAGAAGCACGAATAGCCGCGAACCATTTCCCGTCGACAAATCACCATGATGATGTCATGCGAAGGCTTATTATTCCATGTAACATTGAATTCTACGTGAATTCATGTTTTAAAAGAATTAATAGTTTGTTGTTTGCTGTTTATAATATGACGAAGAATGCATGATGAAGAACCTCCTCAAACATGCATGGCGAAGACTACATGTGACGAAGAATACTCCATGTGACGAAGATCTCTTATGACGAAGGTCAATCTTCGTCAAGATGTGGCTGTGACGAAGAATCCATTCTTTGTCACATTGATGGTTCGCCGTTGGGAGTCCTTCGTCACTGGAGGTGGTTCGCCGAACCTGTTTCTATATAAACAGCAAACAGAAGGCAAATATAGAGAGAGCTTGAAAGAGCTTAGAGAGAGAGTAGTGAGAGAAAGTTCCGGTGTGCTTTGTATTTTATCAAATCTTGTACCGAAACTTTATCTAAATCAATACACATCTTGGTAAACGTTGAATCCTTTTATTGTGTTTACTCTCTCGCTCGGTTTGTGCGTAACGGGGATTCCGCACTCATTTCGGCACCCGAAACAAGAAATCATCGTAATCCGACGATCCGCATCGGGACCTACACTAACCCTGCCTCTTCTAAATCTGCACATCAAGTTACCCAACAGCCAAGTGGCATCAAGAACAAGAGGCGGAAGTGTCAGGGTTCCGGATGCAATGCTATTGTTCCTACTACGAATCCTGCTGCTAAGCCTGCTCCTGCTGCTAACGTTCAAAACACTGCTGCCCCAGAAGTCAAGAAGCAGTACTCTGGGTCTTACCCCAAGTGTACCACTTGTAACTTTCACCATCATGTTGCTTCTGCATGTCGTTTGTGCACAAACTGCAATTGCTACGGTCACACGACTCCCTATTGTCGTTAAGCTAACCCAGCTCAACAAGCTCAGCAAGCCCCAGCTCAGGCAGTCCTACCAGCTCTCCTAGTTCCCCCGCAGAATCCTAAGCCAGTCAACGCTATTCGTGCATGCTACAAATGTGGAGATACTACTCATTTTCGTAACCAGTGTCCCCAGCTGAAACAGGATCAATAGCCAGCCGCTCGTGGACCAGCATTCAATCTTAATGCTAATCAGGCTCGTAACGAAAATGACGTCGTTAATGGTACGTTTCTTGTGAATAACCTTTATGCTTCGATTCTATTTGATACTGGTGCCGACATAAGCTTTGTGTCCGTAGAATTTGAATCTTTGCTAAACTGGGCACGCTCTATGTTACCTAAGTCGTTTTCGGTAGAGATTGCCGATGGGAAGTCTATTCTAGTTGATTCTATACTCTGTGGTTATTCCTTGACTCTTAACGACCATGTGTTTACTATTGATCTAATACCCATGCAATTGGGTCGTTTTGATGTCATTATCGGTATGGATTGGTTGCGTAAGAACCATGCCGAGATTGCTTGTCACGAGAAGTTTGTTCGTCTACCACTATCGTCTGGTGATATCTTGCATGTCTATGGAGACCGACCTTCGAAAGGACTGAGGCTGATGTCATGCACACAAGCGAGCAGGTGCTTACGTAAACAGAACTTTGCTTTCTTGGCCCACGTGGTGGAACAAAAGAGCAAGGGGAAGAACATAAGCGATGTTCCAGTGGTGTGTGATTTCCCCGATGTCTTTCATGAAGATCTGCCTGGTCTTCCACCTCCTAGGACCGTCGATTTTCGTATTAATCTCATACCTGGTGCGACTCCTGTCGCCAAGGCCCCGTATCGTCTTGCACCTTCCGAGATGCAAGAGCTATCTAGTCAGCTCCAAGAACTACTCGACAAGGGATTTATTCGTCCAAGTACTTCCCCATGGGGTGCTCCCGTACTATTCGTCAGGAAGAAAGATGGTTCGTTTCGTATGTGTATCGACTACCGTGAACTTAATAAGCTTACCATTAAGAATTGTTATTCTCTTCCCCTTATCGATGATCTATTTGACCAACTACAAGGCGAGTCCTGTTTCTCGAAAATAGATCTTCGTTCTGGCTATCATCAGCTTCGTGTACTCGAAGATGATGTACCCAAAACCGCTTTTCGTACTCGTTATGGACACTACGAGTTCGTGGTCATGCCTTTTGGATTAACCAACACACCCGCCGTGTTCATGGATCTCATGAATCGTGTTTGTAAGCCCTATTTAGATCGTTTTGTGATAGTATTAATCGATGATATTCTCATATATTCAAAAACTAGAGCTGATCATGCTCGTAATTTACGCTTGATGCTTGAACTCTTACGTGGTGAACGTTTGTATGCTGAATTTTCTAAGTGTGAGTTTTGGATTAATGAAGTGCAATTTCTTGGTCGTGTCGTTAGTAAGCAAGGTATTCATGTTGACCCGTCTAAAATCGAAGCTGTGAAGAATTGGAGTACGCCTAAATCTGCATCTGAGATTCGTTCCTTCCTAGGATTGGCGGGCTATTACCACCGATTCATCTCGGACTTCTCTAAGATCGTTGTCCCTCTTACTACGTTGACTCAGAAAGAGAGACCTTTTGCTTGGGGTCCCGAGCAAGAGGAATCTTTTCAGACTCTTAAGACTCTTTTATGTAATGCTCCTGTTCTAACCCTCCCCGATGGGAATGATGATTTCGTGGTATATTGTGATGCCTCGAACTGTGGATTGGGCTATGTGCTCATGCAGTGGGACAAGGTTATTGCTTATGCCTCTCGTCAACTCAAGGTACATGAGAAAAACTATACTACTCATGATCTGGAGCTTGGTGCAGTTGTGTTTGCGTTAAAGATATGGCGACACTACCTGTATGGTACTAAGTGTGTGGTTTTCACTGACCATAGGAGCCTTCAGCATATCTTTAACCAAAAGGAACTGCACATGCGACAGAGACGTTGGGTGGAATTGCTTAACGACTACGACTGCGAAATTCGCTTTCATCCTGGCAAGGCGAATGTAGTGGCTGATGCTCTTAGTCGTAAAATTCATGTGAATGCTATTCCTATCTCTAGTGATCTCCATGCGTGTATTCGTGACGCTCAGTATTCGTCAGCAAATGAAGGAAGTCTAGAAGTGGAAATCCAAGGCGCTAAGATTGGACAACTTGAAACTAAACCCGATGGACTCCAATATTACCTCAATCGCATCTGGGTGCTGGATCGCGATAATCTCCGTGAGCTCATTATGAATGAGGCTCACAAATCCCGTTACTCTATTCATCCGGGCGCTGATAAGATGTACCATGATTTGCGTGCAACTTATTGGTGGCCTGGCATGAAGAGGGACATTGCTGTATATGTTTCTAAATGCCTTACTTGTACGAAAGTTAAGGCTAAACATCAATGTCCTTCAGGACTCTTAGAACAGCCCGAAATCCTAGTTTGGAAATGGGATAGCATCGCTATGTATTTTATTACCAAGCTACCTCGAACACCTTCTGGTCACAATAGTATCTGGGTGATAATTGATCGTTTGACCAAATCAGCCCACTTTCTTCCTATTTGTGAAGATTATAAAGTGGTGAAACTTGCTCGAATCTATACTGATGAGATTATATGCCGTCATGGCATACCTCTTGACATAATCTCGGACCATGATGGTCGTTTTACTTCACGCCTTTGGCAAACCTTTCAATCCGCTATGGGTTCTCACTTGAATCTTAGCACAGAATTCCATCCCCAAATGAATGGACAGACCGAGCGAACTATTCAGACCCTAGAGGATATGCTCCGTTCTTGTGTCATCGACTTTGGTGGTAACTAGGATGTACATTTACCATTGATTGAGTTCTCGTACAACAACATCTATCATTCCAGTATTCAGATGGCTCCTTTCGAAGCTTTGTATGGCCGCAAGTGCCGATCTCCTATCAGCTGGCATGAGATTGGTGACAAGCAGTTTACTGGCCCTGAAATCATTCAAGAGACAACGGATAAGATTCTTCAAATCCATGATAACTTGATTAAGGCTAGGAGCAGACAAAAGAGCTATGCTGATAATAGGCGCAAGCCTCTGGAATTTGATGTTGGTGACCGAGTTCTTCTCTAGGTATCTCCCTGGAAGGGAGTAGTTCATTTTGGTAAGAAGGGAAAGCTCGCTCCTCGCTACGTAGGTCCATTCGCGATACTCGAAAGGATTGGCAAGGTAGCGTACCGACTCGACTTGCCACAAGAACTAAACAACGTGCGCCCAGTGTTCCACGTGTCTAACCTACGTAAATACCTAGCCGACGAGGACCTACAGGTTCCCCTGGAAGACTTGCAAATAAATGAAGCTGTACACTTTGTGGAGAAACCGGTCGAAATCATGGATCAGGGTGTCAAGCGACTGAGGCGCAGCAAAATTCCCATAGTCAAGGTTCGATGGGAAGGAAAGCGTGGCGCCGAATTCACTTGGGAACTGAAAAGTGAGATGAAGGCCAAGTACCCGCAGCTCTTCGAGCAGTCTTCTACCTAGATTTAGGGGACAAAATCCCCTAAAGGAGGGGAGACTATAACGCCTGCGTCCCTAGACTTTTAGCCTTTGTCACTTTTAGTCCCTAAACTATGTGATACTTGATACTTTTGATACTTGATGAAACTTGTGCTATGATTCTAAGATACTATGAAACTATGATTCTAAGATACTATTAGACTATGATTCTATGGTACTATGATTCTAAAAGACTTGATACTTTGGTGCTTGACTCTTGAGGCTCATAAAACTTGAGACTTGGTTGAACGAGGGACTGGAGTTTTGTCACTGGCGGAAACTATGGAAACTATGAAACTTGGAAACTTAGGTGTTAACGATGTAATCTAGTTATGAGAATCTATTACCCAACAACGCGCAATGCAACGCTTAATCTAACTCACAGAACGAATCAAAGACGGTAACACGGAAAGGATGGATTGGCCGAATGGCAATCCGATCGGATGACCATCCGATCGGATGACCAACCGATCAAATGGCCATTCGACCAAGTTGCCATCCGATCCGTGCACACCGCCTCACTCCCTCACTCTCACACAATAAATAGGCATGTCACATCATTCTCACTGATGTGACAGCCTCACTCGACCCAGACGCACGCACTCCTCTTTTCTTCCATTTCTTGGCGATTTTGGTACGTTTTACACTAGATTCTTGTACATCTTTGATCTACACACTATTCTCTACATGATTCTCCTTTGAAATCTCACTTTTCGCCATGAAATCTCTAAGATTTGAGCTCTTGAGGATGACGTCATCATGGTGGTTGTACAAACTGCTAAGTGATGACATTCTGTTCAAGATCTAGCTCAGATCTAAGGAATTTCATAAGTTTTTACACAAGATTTTTACTAAATCTATACTTTGCAACTAAAACTTATGTTTATCTTCATCTTTTCTTAAGACTTTTATCAAAAAACAGTGAGATCTGGATACAAACGGACTCTAGACTTAAAGATTAGTCTGAAGTTGGTTTGGAGAAGGATTGTTGCCGGAAAAGATGACCAGAGTACGAATTCTGACATACGCACCGTCACGAACGGGTGACTGAACGGACTGGGGTGACTCCCACCCGATCAGCTCGGCCGTGCATTGATGGGCTTACCGTTGTCTCAATGCGTACCATGTCGTCGTTGTTTAAACAGAAATTTAGAAACTTTACAAGTTAGGAAATGGACAAGGACAACCCGATTGAGTGGCAATTCGATCGGATAGTCATCCGATCGAACCGCCATCCGATCAAGTGACACTTGCCTCATTAACCCTAACACTTGGATATTGTGAATCTTTTGATCGTCGAATGGCAATCCGATCGGATAACCATCCGATCGAACTGCCATCCGATCAAGATGACATTGTCTCATAACCTTAAACATCTTGCAACTTAAAGTCCTGATCGTCGAATGGCAATCCGATCGGATAGCCATCCGATCGAACTGCCATCCGATCAAGGAGATCTCGTCTTGAAATCCTTAACACTTAAAAACTTTTTTCAGAAACTTGAACATTTGAAAGCTGGACACTTGGATCGAATGGCCATTCGATCAAACGACCATCTGACCGAGTAGCAATCTGTCACTCACTCACCATGGCCATCCAATCGAACTGCCATCCAATCAAGATGACTAATCCGACACTTGGTTGAATCTTGTTATTCTGCCCGACTCTTATCTGTTGTAATCTAATCAGGCTAATTCTAAAAGAGCTCCCTTTGATCCAATAACAGTAGATCTGTTAAGCAATCACTGTGAGTATACTCGATCCCTTTTTGTTTTAAACTTTGGGATGTAACATGTATCCTATTAAACTATGATACTTGAAACTTTTGGAATCTAAACTATATCCTATGTGGTGTGAAACTTGTGATTCTTGTATTCTATTTGTGCTATGTGGACGTTTAATCCAAGGTGTGTAGTTCTGCCTTAACAATAGTAGCGCTATAGGAGATGCACCTCCCCATTATTCTCGGGGGTATTGTTAGGAGGGTTCTAGTTTTCCTTGAGACTTGGGAAAACAACAAAGCATCAGGATACTTGGGCTATCACTTGTTGGACTGCGAACACTAGCATGGTTGAAACTATTTGGTTACAATTACATATGGATATGAGGCTTTTAATCTAGTATGCTATTATTCAAACTTGTATACTCCCCGATACATTTTTGTACTGACCCTATTTTAATACATGTTGCAGGCTAACATGATGCTAGGAATCTTGGAATCAAGCTAGGATGATGCTTAGAAACTCATCTAGATAAATAAGTTTTGAACAATATTTGAGACTTGATGTACTATGATACTTGATGATGGTTGTTTGGTTTTAGACAATGTTTGAATCAATCTAAATTATAATGAAACTATTTAGTGTTATGGAAATCTCATGAACAATCTGAACGCTTAGTGCTCGCACCCCGATGTTTCCGCCATCGATTGGGGTGTGACAACCAAAATTGATGAACATGGATGAATTTAACGGTTGGCGAGAAATGTTTTGTAACTGGGTGCAAGCGAACTCGATGGAGTGTTGGTTTTCTATCCTAGAAGAGCATACCGAACCTTTAAATGAAAGTGGACAAAAGAAAACATTACTACAATTTAATCAGCAAGAAAAGGATACTTTTGTTAAAGTCAAGAAGATGGTGATTTACTATCAACAATCAATTAAAGATGACATCTTTACTCTTTTACAACACTCTGGAACCGCACGTTCGATTTGGATCGCGTTAAAGAACAAATATGAAGGCGGTAAAGAGATGTTGAAAAGTAAGAAAACATTGATAAAAAAGGAGTCTGATATATTATCTTGCTTAAAAGGTGAATCGTTAAAGTAAATCACCGAGAGATACTGCCATCTGATAGCCGAGATGAGAAGGTTGGGTATAAATAAAGAGCAAGATGAATTAGTGGATAAGCTGGCTGACGCTCTACCACATGGCAGAGATTGGTCAACTTATCTGATGATTCTCAAAAACAATCGAGCATATGAAAGCATGACTCTCAGTATGCTGATCGAGAAGTTAGAGGGGCACGAATTGGAACGGAGAAAGATGGAGAAAATGCAGAATTCCAACATACAACAAGATGTGAATTTGTATTACAAAGGAAGTGTGCCATCAAGTGTTCAAAGCCTCGAAGATCCAGACAACGTTTAGCGCCGACAACTCATCAGTATCTTCTTCTAACAGCTCGAATAGCAGCAGCGGGTTCTCATCATTTTCAAACATCGAACCAAATTCTCCAACACCGAACTCACAATCATCTCAAGGCTCCCACAACTACTCAAGCCAAAATAACCCAAGTCTCACGTGATACAGTGTAACATTTTTGTTAACCTTCAGAACACACAGGGTTTTAATGAGTCGGCAGCAAAACAGCACATGGTGTTTCTGGCGTCCGTCCTCGAATCATACGAAATATGGTTGCCAGATGACACAGACATGACCTATACTAAATCTGACGAGGATTGTGAGCCAGAGTTAGTTAAAAATATGGTTGAAAAAGTTCTTGAAAATGAAAATGAAAATGAGAGTGATTCCACCAAGTATGAAAGTTCAAAGTCACATTTGGAAGATGAAGAAAGTTTTCATAAAAATTATATTCTAAAATCTGGTACTAATCTGAATGATGATCCGAATTTGGTGATGTATAAGATGAACGGATCTGACAAATTGTACTCAGATGAATTTCCGATCCAAAATGTGAATTTGAACAAGGTCGAAAAAGTTTTTAAACTGGTGGAAGTTGATGTTTCTGAAATCGATAATTTGTTAAGCACTGAAATATTTTTGAACTTCACAAAAGACAAATCTTATTATTCCAAACCTAAGAACTCCAATTCAAACTATCAAAAGCGAAATTATAACAATGGGAGAAATGGGTCAGGATATGGTAAGTACAATCAAAAGAAGAAGTTTGGGAAATCGAAGTATGTTCAGAAAATAAACTTTGTTCCTGGAACAAATTCAGAAAGTGACAAAGAATCTCAGATTTATGGTCAATCAAATGAAGAATTTTTTGCATAACAAAAACAGGCCGAAGGTACTACTATTGTAAAAGACAGTCGGACGTGCTTCAGGTGCAGCAAAGTTTGGCTCATTGTGAGAAAATGTCCACAACAAACGCCTAAGTCTGTTTATGTTGAAAAGAAGAAATCAGAAGATGTTAAACAAAAAGCACCGATGTTTGCTATAAAACATATTTTGAAAAAAACAAATGAATCTAACAACAAAGATAAACCAGTAAAATAGAATGTTCCAACAAAACAAACTGGCGAGTCTTCGAAAAAGAATGTTCAAAAAGTTTTGAAAAGAAAAATGTTTCGAAGAAGCAAACATGGGTAATGAAACAAAAGGAAACTTCTAATGTTGAAAAGAAACAAACGGTTTCCACTGAGAAAGTGAAAAAGTTTGTTCCTCGAAGTGTAAATGTGTGTGAACCTAAACCCGTAACCCTACCCAAGACCACAAGGCTTGGGTATCCCTATTCAAGTAATTGCGTGTGTTCATGTGCAAAGGCTCTCGAGGTCATTGATGTCAAAGTGGATAATGGACAGTGGGGCTTCTCAACACATGACAGGGATGCTGGCTCTTCTCTACGACGTTAAATCAATAAGAGGGGGCTATGTAGGGATTGTTGGGAATCAGGGTGGTCGAATTATTGGGATGGGTACTTTAACGAACAGAATGGTGTCATTTGAAAAAGTTAATTACATAGAAGAGTTAGAGAATAACTTACTGAGTATCTCCCAAATATGTGATCGGAAGTTCACACACATTTCAATGACAAAGAGTGTTTAATCCTCAAGCCCAGATTTCAGATTCCTGAGGAATGGATTCTGATGCGTGCTGCACGCGAAAATGACCTCTATGTCTTAGACATGAGTGTCGCAACAACCATGTCAAAAGAAGCACAATGTTTTGTATCGAAAGCAATGGAAAAAGAGTCAATTCTTTGGCACAGGAAAATGGTGCATATACACCTTAGAAAGATGTATTTCTTGGTACACAACGATCTGGTGGAAAGGGTTAATTTGAAAACTTTCATCTGGGTGATGATTGTATAAGCTGCAAGAAAGGCAAACAGATGAAAAAGTCACACCCGAGAAAGTTGCTCAACTCTATCAAGTTACCACTAGAGAGACTATATATGGATTTATTTGGGCCAGTCAATGTAAAGAGTATATCTGGTGATCTGTATTGTCTCATTGTGACTGACGACTACTCAAGGTTTTCATGAGTAATGTTTCTGGAGAGGAAAGATGAGGTATTTGAAAGTCTGATGATTTTATTTCAAAAGTTAGAGAACTTGTACCACTTGCCGATCAGAAGAATCAGAAGTGACAATGGTATAGAGTTCAAGAATAATCAGATGCTAGAATTCTGCAACGACAAAGGGATGTTACATGAATTTAATGCTTCGTATACGCCACAGCAAAATAGAGTGGCCGAACACAAGAATCAGACGCTAATTGAGGCAGCACACATGATGTTAGCAGACTCAAAGCTTCCCATAAGTTTTTGGAGTGAAGCTGTAGCCTCGACGTGTTATACTATGAATCGTGTTCTCACAGTTAAGGAGCACAAAAAAACGTGCTTTGAATTGCTGAATTGACAGAAGCCAAATCTGAAGTGGTTGGAACCATTTGGTTCACCAGGTACTGTAGTAGACCCAGACAGCAAGTTTGGTGCTTGATCTTTGGAAGGCTTCTTCGTCGGTTATGCCAGTCCCCTGAAGTGAGTCTACTTGCCGAGCATAAACCGAGTAATTCATGCGTAACTCGTAGATTGCCAGTGTTACATAACTCCAACGCAAAAACTTGGTGACTCCTTGTTGTTTGACTACGAGGGACTTTGGAATTCCTTCAGACTTCTAGCTAAACCGACCGAAGAGGAAATTGTGATGCTATATCAGCAACAACAATCATTCACTCAATAACAAGTTCCTAGACCAGTTGTAGTTACTCAACGAAAAGTTGGTATAAATGACGCTGAAGCAGGTCCGAGCAATCTACATCCAGAAAATTAGACACCAGAAGCAAATGTTCCTATGAATGAACCTGATGAGAATGTCATAGCCACTCTGTATGATGAATCTGATGACTCAGACTACGAGCCTACATATGACGTTAGTGGATCTGATTCTGGGGGGGATTCAACTTGAGGGTGAAACATCCAATGTCGATCAAGGTGTCGAACAGAAGATGACAAATCTAGAGGACGGAGTGAGCGTTCCTGATAATGTTATGCCACGAACGCTTTTTTATATCATCCCGCCGAGTTCATAATCGGAGAGTTGTAAGAAGGCGTTAAAACCCAGAGTCAACTCGACCAGGGCTTAAGTTGTTTTTATTCCAAATTTGCTTCTTTACAGACAGATTTCTCAATTAAATGTATCATTTCGCAGGTCGAACTGAAGATATACAAAGAAGCGCTTCTGGAAGAAAGTTGGGTGAATGCAATGCAAGAAGAGTTATCTCAGTTTGAGAAACTTGGGGTGTGGCGACTAGTGGACTTACCTGAAGATCACCGAAAGATCAACACAAAGTGGGTCTTCAAGTGTAAGAGAGTCGACAGAGGCGTTATTGTCCGCAACAAAGCTTGCTTAGTAGTTCAGGGATTTAGCCAGCAGGAGGGGATCGACTTCATAGAAGTATATGCTCCTGTTTATCGGCTCGAGGCTATCAGAATATTCCTCGTGTTCGCATCTTGGAAGGGATTCTGTGAGCGCATTGTAGGACCGTAAACAACTCTGAAACGATTGTGAACGACACGTTTGACGTGCTGAATCCGTGCGCGTGCGTGGACCGAACACAAGAACATATATAACCTCTGATTCTATAGAATATATGAAAAGATACAAGCAACATGAATCACCTTTTGCACTTTCTCTCTCTAGAATCTCTCTCTAGGCCCCTAAGCTCCAAAAGATGCAAAAGTTACAAATGAAGACATTAGCCTCCTATTTATAGGCAAAGGCATAAGGGATTTCCCCTTATTTACAATATTTCCACCTTGCCTTTTTCCCTACATATTCTATTATAAAATCTTGTTTTCATCAGTTTCTTGCTACGGTCTGAATTGACGGAGGCGAGAGACATAAGTGCACTCACAGACTCCCCCTTGGATATTGCCGCAGTCAATCTCGTAGCGACTTGTCTTTTCTCTTTCTCTGAGTCTTCTTGAAGGTTTGACGTCTTCAGCAATCACAGACTCCCTCTTGCTTGAACAGACTCCCCGTGGATCTGTCTTCAGCTTTAGTTGCTCCCCCTTTCGGATAGACTCTTTTTCATCAGGCTCCCCCTTTCATTAAGCTTCCGTGCTTTTGGGATCGTCACCTGGATTTTTGATTACAAACTCCCCCTTGCGTTGAGCTCATCTTTAGACTCCCCCTTAGACTCGGCTATCGGGATCGTAATCTGGTACAACATCTGCAAATCTCAAAAATTTAACTGTGAACATTTTGAACATCCAGGATTGAAATCCTGGCTCTAAAAATCTTCTAATCAAGAACATGGCTCTATTACACAAATATAAAAATATGAATATATCTAGGATTACTTGACTCCACTCCCCCTATCAAATGACTTTAAAAGATTTGATATTTAAAGCAACCAACACCGTAACTTGGCTCTTTACAACAGATTTTAACAATTTAAACATCCAAAATTTTCTCATCTAATCTTCCAAGTCCAAATTAATGACCTTGGAGACTTCACAAACTGTTTTTGATTTTAAATTTTAAAACTACAAGTTTCAAATTAATGAACTTGTTTATTTTCAGAAACACGTTCAGCATACTTAGATTTTGAAACTCAACACTCAGACATCGGTTGTCGAAACTAAAGATGAATCAAAATCTTTTTGCATTTTTCTGAAATATAAAGCAGTAAAGAAATATTTACAGACAATATTTTTGTTTGAGTTTACGTCAGAGGATCATATCAGTTATGACAAATCACTAGCACCGTTGAGCTTTAAACACTTTAAGTTCTAAACGATTCACTTAGATTGTTAGTATACTAATCCTTTTAAATTTTCACACAAAGTTCAACTATTTCGAGATACGAGATTAGTGTTTTAAGGACTTAAACTTATTCGCATGTCCCACCTCAGAATATACTCCCGTATCAAAATTCCCTAGATTCAGTCTTACAGGTGAACATACTAAATTGATATATGTTCACTGGGATAGTGCGAGACCTTGAGAGCTTAGGTATGAACTACCGTTCAGTCAAAGAGATGAAGGCTCGACTTGAGGTGTGTCCCACTTAGGGATCTTCTTTACAACTGTACTTGAATTACATCTTTCGATATTTTTCAATTTTTATGCAGAGGTTAAGCTTTTTAAAATGCATAAAGTATTATACAAAGTCTAGGCCATTGCTTCCGCAATATCAGAAGACCAGGTATAATACCCCAGATATTAAACAGTATAAAGATATAGTATCTCAGAATCAGGCAATCTCTCAAACAAGATTTCAGGGGTTACCCATATATCCGAGAGATGTTCCCCACGAGATAAGTAAGTATTTGATATTTAGGTTTATATCTCGAAAACAATCTACTAAGCGTGTAAAAACCTACTGGCATATCATCAGTGAGACCGTTTATCACATTTGACTTTCTATTTCTTTAGCGTACTGTGATTGTCTACTGATGTACTATCATTTCCTCTTTTTACACACAACTCATTTTTGAATTTTATCATGTTACTGGCTTTTTCAAATTTTCTATTGTTTTTGGATTTTCTTGACAACGCTTACTCCCTCTAAAATTCAAAACATTTAAAGAAAATTTGATAACCGATGTAGATAGCTTTGTTTCGCCATCAACTTTTTGCATCACATGCTCTGTTTTGCAGAAAATATACCCCCATGATTTACAACACATTGATATTTTACAGTTTGAAAACCGTGTTTCAATCTTGTGAAATTAATCATGTTTGTTCAGTCGTGAGGGTTTCGGCATATTCACTCAACATACATATATATATATATATATATATATATTTCTAAATTTTTGATTTTTGACAAAATTTAAAAATAAACATATTTTTTATTTTTCAATTTTTGACAAAACGAAAACATATTTTTGGTTTTTTTTTAAGTTTTAGGATTTTTGAAATATGGTTTATTTATGTTCAGAAATGAACAAGCTCCCTGATTTAATTGCAAGGAACAGCAGCCTCCTTCTCCCGTGCCAGGCTGCTCCGATACTCTTCTTGTTGACACACGGTTGATTTCGGGAGCACCTGCACATTCAATGTATTCAATTACTCGAACAATTTAGCCCAGGCCTGTTTGACCTTAGGCATTTTGACACAATAAGCTTCATTCAATCTTGGAAAATTATCATCATTTGGTACAAACAACTTTTCATCTTTTACTTCATCCTTTTTTATTGAATCAGTTTTCTGTTCAGAAGTAGATTGTGTCTTAACCACCCAGTTTTGTCCTTTAGAAGCACTTCTTTTGTAAAATCTTGATTCATTTTGATCTTGAACAACAACTTTTGGTTTCCAAAACTGACTTGGTTTCGTTGCATCAACAGTTGTTTTCCAACTCTGTGTTGTTCTAAATCTGGGTATGTGAGAATTCCAGGTTTGTCTTGAATCAAACCTAGTTGGGTTTGATTTCCAAGTTTGATTCAAAGCAAACTTGTTTGTGTTGTATCTCCAAGTTTGTTTTGAATCAAATCTGGTTGACCTTTGTTTCACATCCTCAGATTTTTGTTTTTCAACATCATCAGACTTCTTTTTCATCTCAACACCAACAAGTTTAGGATTTGGACACTTGCGTGCAAGATGTCCAGTTTGATCACATTTAAAACAAGTTCTCTTTGAAACATCTTTAGCCTGTTGTTGTTGTTTTTTCTGAGCATAGAACTCTTCATTAGACTGTCGTCTAAATTGGAGTTCTTTCTCTTCTTCGGAACTTGTTCCGTGAACAAAATTCATCTTTTTCTGATAATTTGGCTTTTCATTTCTTTTCCAATTCTGTTTCCTTTTATAACCCAACCCAGCCTTCATGTTTTTCTTTTTGTAACCAGGTTTGTTATAAAAAGTTTTGTGACACTTCCAGCAAACATTGAAATCTCAGATTTTTCAATTTCAATCATCTTGAACACTCTGTCAATATTTTCTGAAATCACATTCTGAATCGGGACTTCAAGATCTGAAAATAATTTGTCCGATCCAATCATGGTATAAACCAATCCTTTTGAATCATCATTCGCATTTTTCTCAGATTTTGAGTTTTTTAGATAACCTTCATGAAAACTACCTTCATTTTCATCCTGTGATTCAGATTTACCTGTTTCGACCGACTCTTCTTTCAAAACACTTTCAACGACCTTACGTACCACCTCTGAATCACTAGAATCATCAGATTTAAAATAGGTTACGTCAATATTATCTGGCAATTGATCAAACATGTTGAAAGCTTTTTCCACCTTCTCGTCATCATAGAATGTGAATTTGTCCTCAAACGGGGGTGGAACTTCATGATACTCTGAGCCAATTCCTTTCTTGTTTTGCTCAGAATCTTTACCATCCGGTTTTAGATTGAAAATGCGTTCAAGAACATATGATGAAGCGTGATAACTGTGTAACTTGTTGTTATCTTGTTCTAAATTAGCAATTTTACGCTTTAGCTTAGCAACATCTTCAATGTAAGAATTTACAACTTGTTGTTTATTTCATACTGTCGTTTAAGCGTATCAGTTGTTTCAGAACAATGTTTCAATCTCGATTGAACAAGTTTCATTTGACTCTTCATGTCTTCATATGATTCTTTTGTTATGTGATATGCAAGTTTTATTGAATCATACTCCTTTTTCATTTCTTGAAAAGAATTTTCCTTTTCCAAACACTCTTCTGTCGTTTTTGAACACTTTTCTTTCAAAATTTCATTTTCTTTTTCTAAACTCTTGCATTTTTTTGTTAGCTTTTCGTTATTATCTTTCAAAACTTTTTCATTTTCTAACATTTCTTTGCATTTATTTTTGAAAACTTCTTCAATTTTAGTGAATTCAATGTCTCTTGTTCTGAATTTTTCATCTTTTTCAGTACAAGCACTGCATGTTTCCATGCATTTCTTGCACTGTTCAGCAGTTTTATTTAAAACTTCAGTTTTAGTTGAAGTATTTACCTCATTAGGTGGCACTTCGGCTTTTTCTGCCTTCTGTGTCTGATCAGCTTCTCTCTTTTGTTGTCCCTCACCATTATCAGCACCGATCTCTTCAACCGAACTTTCCAACTTCACATCTTCTTCTCCTTTCTTCTTCGGATCATCTTCGTTCTGCTGTTCTTCAGTAACATCTTCTTTTTCTTTCACATCTTCCTCAGCAACTTTCTTCAAATCTTCAACCAACTCATCAACATTCTTCTTCATTCTTTCTTCATCCCTCTTTTTCAGACTTGCTGTCATTACATCTCTTATTATCTTGTCCAGCTTCTTCAGATAATTTCTATCTTTTTCAACATTTGAGTAGTGTTCACCGGATAGAGGAATAACATCCGGTACATCATTGTACACCACTTCTTATCTGTGAACAACTGGATCTCCATTTTTGTTGATGTAACATTCTCGCTTCTTGTCGTACCTTCCATAAAACTTCGCTTCTTCAAACTCTTCATGCTTCTTTGGAATTCTGCAATCTGCAAAAAATCTTTCTCTTTCCGTTTTCTCTTTCAGAATTTCTTCTCTCGTTTTCTCCTTTATCTCAGCAACAAAAGCACTATGTTTGTTCGTTGATTCTGTTTTAACTTGTGCTGTGAACGTGTAACCAACAGCATCCTCTTCTGGAAGCACTTTACTCCAGTCAAACCCTTTATCATCTTGGATCACTACACATGCTCTTGAATTCTCTTTCTCAGAATTGTTTTCAATTTGTTTCATTCTTGATGGTTCCTCTTTGCTTCTGTGATAAATCGCTTTACGATAGTAATCGTCTTTAAAAGGATTAGCGGTTTCTTCAACAGCAGAGTTTCTGCATTCTCTTTTGAAATGACCTTTTTGCTTGCATTTGAAGCAAGTCACTTTTGATTTGTCAAAGCCCAGCTTTGTTGATGGTCCACCGAGTGATTTTCTTCCAGTTATTTCCATGAATCGCTATGCTCTTCGAATGCAGCTAGCCAAACACCATCTTAGATCAATCAGTTCCATCTCTTCTGGATCTATTTGGTCGTAATCTTCTTGTGTCAGCTCAGAATTTCCAATTTTCCCAGCCACCAAACCTTCATATGATTCCAGAATCGATGCCAGAAAACTCATTTGTTGTTTAGCAGCGTTAATACTCATTGCTGGAGAATTTTTCAGCTTTAATGCGATGTTGCAGAGAATTTCTTCAGATTCTTCAGATCTCTCTATGAATCATTTATCCATGCCCCGCAAATACTCAGCTTCCAGGTTTTCTTCCTTCAACGCTTCAGTCTGAGCAGAACGGATCTGATCAGGTAAATTAGAGTGAATAGTGAGCTGCAGAGCACGGACACGCTTGGGTTTCGTTTCCTTTTGACTAAGGGCATCAGCTGCAACGTTAGTTTTACCTGGATGGTACTTGATTGCACAATCGTAGTCGTTTAAGAATTCTACCCAGCGACGATGTCACATATTCAATTCCTTCTGGTCAAAGATATGCTGAAGGCTCATGTGGTCGGTATAAATAGTGCATTTAGTACCGTACAAGTAATGCCTCCAGTTTTTTAATGCAAAGACCACGGCCCCCAACTCCAAGTTATGAGTCGTGTAATTCTTCTCATGAACTTTCAACTGTCGAGAAGCGTACGCTATCACCTTCTCGCATTACATCAGCACACAATCGAGACCCTGAAAAGAAGCATCAGAATACACCACAAAATCCTCGGTACCTTCAGGTAAAGACAATGTAGAATCGAGTAACGACCTAAACGAGTCTATCAGAAGTGTTCTAGACCAAAACGAGAGGCAGAAACAGACGTTTCGGTTTCGAATCAGCTTGATTTACACTTGAAAGTAGTTTAATTATCTCTTGTATTGATATGAAAGCTTTACACGGTCTGGAGATACCTCGGCAGAGCTTCGCTACCGGAAATGCAAAAGTTACAAATGAAATAACAAGTCTACTATTTATACTAATCCCACTTTGTTTGAACAAGCACCTCCAGTTCATACAAACTGGTCCAGTTCGTATGAACTGGCCACTTCGTTTGAATGTCCAGTTCGTTTGAACTATCCACTTCGTTTGAACTGGCTTGTTCGTGACTTGTTTCATCTATTTTATTACACAACTCGATACAAGACGAAGTCGACAGATGTATGCACCAACAGACTCCCCCTCGGATGTTGACGAGTCTTCGGTATGCCTTCAGAACATCTTCAGTCTTGATCAGTCTTCAAGCTCTCTCCAAAGTATCTGACAATGTAAGCATCCTTAAAACTTTATCTCTTTCTCCTCTTCAGCATCAACAGACTCCCCTCGAACAATCTTTCCTCGGATGTTGATTGCAGTTTGACTTTCACATAATCAGGATCATGACCTGGCTCTATACTCAGACTTCAGAATCCAGGCTATCCTGCACATCCTCTACCCAAAAGTAAATTTTCACAAATTTAACATTTTCCAAAATTTATACAACCAAACTCTCCCTCAAATTTATCCAGGATGATTTAACAATGTTAATAACTGATGAACCACATGTAGACAAATATTCAAAATCTTTTCTCATTTATACACACACTCCCCCTCACCACATGCTCATCATGTTTAGCACTTGGAATTTTGAAAATCAGTTCTCCAACATCAGTTGTCGAAAATCTTTTTTAATTTTTCAAAATTTATGCTAAAACACACTGAAAATCTTTTTAGATTTTTGAATAGAAAGAAATGCAGTAAAGAAATATTTACAGACAATATTTTTGTGAGTTTGTGTAAGAGGATCATATCAGTTTATGAGACATATCACCAACACCGTTAAGCTTCATTTCATTTTAAGTTCTAAACGATTCACCTAGATTGTCAGTATACTGGTCCACTTAAATTTTCACACAAAGTTCAATTGTTTCGAGATACGATATTAATGTCTTAGATACTTAAACTCAATCGCGTGTCCCACCTCAGAATATACTCCTGTATCCAGATCCCAATAATCAGTCTTACAGGTAATTATGACACAAATGATATCTGTATATAAATTAGGTAATGCGAGGGCCGAGGGATCTCAGGTCGATACTTCCGTATACGCAGAGAGATATCGGCTTCGACTTTTCGGTATGTCCCCTTTAGAGGATCTTTTAGCTACAACAGCAGCGACTATCAATTTTATTGTTTCATCAGCATGCTGAGGGTTTATGCTATGTTTCAAGCATTGCGGAAAGTATTATTCAAGGACTAGGTCAGAACTACCGTTCAGCAGAAGTCCCGGAATAATACCCCAGACATCATTGAGTATAAAGACCTAGTATATCATATTATGAGACCTTTCAAACGAGATTTCGGGGGTTACCCATATATCCGAGAGATGTTTCCCCACGATATAAGCAAGTTTGAAATTTATGTTTATATCTCATCACAATCTACTAAATGTGCAAAAACCTACTGGCACATCATCAGTGAGACCGTTTATCACTTTTTATCTTACCATTTCTTTAGCATGTTGTGATCGTCCACTGATGTATTATCATTTCCTCTTCTTGACAACAAAACTCATTTTTGTTTTATCATGTTTTTGTCTTTTTCAAATTTTCAAATGTTTTTGGATTTTCTAAAAATTCTTACTCCCCCTAAAATGCAAACACATTTTAGGAAATTTGAAAACAAACTGTACAATAAAATGACAACCAATATCGAATCACCTCAATTCGCCATTCACTTGGCATAAACAATCAGAACTCCCCCTCACAACAAACCATTTTCTCATTAAGATTTCAAAACACTTAAGTTTGTTTTAATCAAAATGATTTTTCCGGAAAATAAGTTTGTTTTTACCACTTGTAAAGTTGGGGATGTGGTTCATCAATTTGTCTTCAACCACTTGTAGAAAATCAAGTACAAATTAATGTCCCTGATTTACCACTTGTATGAAAAATCCAACTAAGAAAGATAGATGCCGATTCCTGCTCCACGCTTACAAACCTGGGAGCTCCGGCAAGTCAGGTTTTTCAAGCAAAAAAAATGTCCACCCAAGCCTGACCAGCCTTGGGTGTTTTCAATTCAGAAGCAGTTGGAGTGTAAGTTGCTTTCTTTTTAGCATAAAACTCCTTAACCCCTTTAACCTTCCCATCGACCATCTTTCCGAAAATCTTCTTTACGTTTCCATTAAACGCTTTCTCAACATCAAATTCATTCTTATCAGAATAAAATTGATTTGAAATTTCAACCTTTCCAACCTTTGATTTAAAATTCTCAGCTCTCAATGGTGGAAAATGAACATCATCCATTAGAGGCACTGAGTTTTCACTTTTTATCTCAACCTGTGGCTCCTCCGATTTTGTGGAATCAGATTCATCGCCAGATTTTACCTCTGATTTCTTAACAACCCAAGTTTGGTTGTCAAGATTTCCCTTCTTTTTGTAAAACCTTTTCGAACACTCACCAACCTCATATGTTGAATTCTTAAACACTTTAAATCTTTCAGTTGGTGGTTCGGTTTTATCAACAACAACTTCTTTCAATTTTCCAGAAACTCCCTGTTTTGTGTTTGTCGCTTTCGGACAGTTCCATGCAATGTGACCAGTTTCATTGCATCGGAAACAGGTT
This sequence comes from Helianthus tuberosus, assembly GCA_030545235.1. Taxonomy (NCBI): domain Eukaryota; kingdom Viridiplantae; phylum Streptophyta; class Magnoliopsida; order Asterales; family Asteraceae; genus Helianthus; species Helianthus tuberosus. The sequence goes on from CM060403.1 coordinate 17,419,103, forward strand.
CTGGTTTCTTTCCTTTGATAAGCTCCATTTTTCATCTTTTCAGAAAGAAACTCCTTGTTTGACTGCTTCCAGAATGAACTCTTTGCTTCTTTTTCATGACTAGTTCCAGTATCCTTTTTCTTCGGCTTCTTGTCTTCAAATGCCTCAAAACCTGCAACAGTTGGATAAATTCGATCAATTAAGTAATCAGAACTTGTATAACTTCTCAACAATCTTCTGATTCTTTCATTTTCAACTTTTTCACCATCCAACTCCTTCTTCCATTTTGCACATTCTTCAATGTAAAAGTTTATCTCTTTCTGCTTTGACATCATTGTTGCATTCAACATCTTCAAAGCATCTTCTTTTTCAGAATTTGTTTTCTGCAAACTAGTCACCGTTCTATTTAATACATCGTATGATTCTTTCAAATTCTTGACATCAAACAACAACTTCTCTTTCAATTTTTCAAGCTCACAAAACTTTTTATCTTTATCTTCACATTGTTTGCAAGATTCCAAACACGTAAGACACGGTTTTGTGACTTCAACAACTTTTTCGATCTCCACAATCTTCTCAACTTCAACTACCTTTTCCACTTCAACTATCTTCTCAACAATCTTGTCTTCTTTCATTTCTTTTGCAGCTTTTCTCTCTTTAAGTTTCTTCAATTTATCTGCAAAATAAAATTCAAAACTGTCAGAAGATAAATGAGTTTTTCCAACATTTATCTGTTTAAGCTCTTCATCATCATCACTGCTTTCTGAAGAAATAGATTCTTCATCTTGACTCTTCTCATCATCAGATAACACTGCTATCCATTCCTTCATTAATTCTGGTTTTTGAACAATTTGAGCAATGAAGGCTTTAAAATTTCCATTTTCATCTACAAACTTATCCCAGCTAAATCCTGGTGCCATTTTCTCATCTTCTTGATCAATGATACCAAAATAAGCTTTCCTGTTTGCATCTTCGATCATCTTCCCATGAGCAGTTTGTGAATCCTTTTGTTGATGTGGTTGATGAGAAACTTGTTGATATATGGCCTTCTGATAATAATCATGACCACCAAACGGATTCTTTGCTCCACTAGCTTCCTGATTCTTGCATTCTCTCTTGAAGTGACCTTTCTCCCTGCATCGAAAACAAGTAACTTTAGATTTATCAAAACCTAAAGCAGAAAGATGAGCATCCAAAAAATCATTTCGTCCTGTAATCATTTTAAACTTTTCAGCTCTTCTTAGAACACTCGCCAAAGCCCATTTTATATCCATAAGTTCCAACTCTTCTGCATCTATTTGGTCATAATCTTCCTTTGTTAGCATCGGGTTACCAATCTTTCCGGCTATCAAACCTTCATAAGATTCCAAAGCAGTAACCAGTAAACCCATATGATTTTTCACAACTTCTTCAGAAAAGTTTTTACCCTTTTGAAGATGTAAAGCTACATTGCACTGAATCAGATGTTCATTTCCAACATTCGTACTTTGAATACTTGGAAGATTAACATTTGAAAAACCACTAGTGTTGACTGAACTTTGACTGCCTGTTCCAGAAGAATTTCCTGCACTAAAGGCGGTTTGGATCTTTGGACTTGATTCAACAGTTTGAACATTTCCTTTATAGTATAATTTGATGTCTTGTTGATTGCTTGAACTGTTCATTCTGGCAATCTTCTGCTGTTCAAGATCCTGTGCCTCAAGCTTTTCAATAAACTGTCCGATCGACAATCTGCTAAACTGTCCAGAATTCTTCAGAATCATCAGATAAGTACCCCATTCTTTCTGTGGTAATGCGTCAGCAAGCTTTTCAACCCATTATGCTGGAGTTTTAGTGATTTTCAGCTGAGACATGGTACGCACAAGATGACAGTATCTCTCAATGAGAGTCTTTGTAGTTTCACCAGGCATGCTAGTAAACAACTCAAACTCCTTTTTCAGTAACGCTGCTTTACTCTGTAACATCTCTGTACTTCCTTCAAATTTCTTCTCAAGAGCTTTCCAGATCGAATATGCATTTCCATCATGCTGGAGCAAAACAAATATATCCTCTTTGATAGCTTGCTGCAACAGACTTATCATCATTTTCTCTCCTTTATAACTCTCTATCTCTTGGTCTGAAAACTCTGAGATAATTTTATCAACATTCATAGCAGTCTGTGGTCTGATGTATGCTGTTTCAATACTTTCCCAAGCTCTTAGATGGTTTGCCTGAACCCAATTCTCAAAACGATTTTTCCATCCATGATACTCTTCAATTCCCATAAGTTTCGGGGGTTTTTGCAACGTTCCAGTTTCGTTTTCTGCGTTCATGTTTTGAGCAATGGTAGCCGGAGTAGTCGGGGTTGTAGCAAATGCGTTGTAGAACTTGTAGGATCGTTTGCACGACCAAACGAGTCGTTCAGAAGAGATCTCGTCCAATACGAGAGGCGGAATCAAACGTATCGGTGATATTTCAGCTATATACACACTAGAATCACTTAATCTATAATATGTAGTGGGCTGTCAATTTGATATTACTCAATTCCCATTGGATCACTCAAATTGAAACAATTAAACCTCACTAGAACCACGTGATAGTTCAGATAACTAATTAACTTGATTGGACCGATTATATGAAACTAGTTGAATTCAGAAATCCACTTCACACAGAAAACTCCCTCAAACAAACTGAGATCTTTTTAAACGAACTAAACAACCTCAGACGAACTGTGATTATACGAATGACCTGATCAACTGTTTCAGACGACCTGAACGAAGAACAAACGAACTGAAAATCTTAAACGAACTGAAGTTCAAACAAACTGAACTGAAAAACTTTCAAACGGACTGACGATTTCAGACGAACTGTGATTCAGACGACTTCGTATGACTTTCAGACGACTTCGTATGACTTTCAGACGAACTGGATGCAAATTCTCAAACGAACTGAAATCACTTCATACGAATTGATGAACTTTTCAGATGAACTGAGTGTTTTCAAACGACCTGGTAAATCTGTTCAAACGATCTGACCTATATGATGAACTTTCGGACAGATTTTGGTAAAAATGATACTCTAGGATTGTTCTTTATCAAATTCCGATCAAGATGAAGTATTTTTCGTTCAAAAACGTCCACTAAATCGTCGTAGATATGAGATCAAAACTCCTGTTCGTGCGAGTTTGACAAATCTCAAACGATCTGACCAAATTTTTATCGAATTGAATGATTTTAAAACTGTTTTAAGATCTGATACTTTCACAGATTATCTAAACCACAGTTTTGCACGTTATATTTCAAAATCAAGCCATTTCATCCAGAAAGTCTCGTTTAAATTTTGAAAAAATGAAGAATATGAGTAGAAGTCAGAATTTTTTGATGAAAAAACAAGCTGAATCGGTAGAACTCTTCCTCCTGAGCTCTGATACCACTTGTAGAATCGAGTAACGACCTAAACGAGTCTATCAGAAGTGTTCTAGACCAAAACAAGAGGCAGAAACAGACGTTTCGGTTTCGAATCAGCTTGATTTACACTTGAAAGTAGTTTAATTATCTCTTGTATTGATATGAAAGCTTTACACGGTCTGGAGATACCTCGGCAGAGCTTCGCTACCGGAAATGCAAAAGTTACAAATGAAATAACAAGTCTACTATTTATACTAATCCCACTTTGTTTGAACAAGCACCTCCAGTTCATACGAACTGGTCCAGTTCGTATGAACTGGCCACTTCGTTTGAATGTCCAGTTCGTTTGAACTATCCACTTCGTTTGAACTGGCTTGTTCGTGACTTGTTTCATCTATTTTATTACACAACTCGATACAAGACGAAGTCGACAGACGTATGCACCAACAGACAAGATCGGTGCACTACAGAGTTTTTGTTTCAAGAGTTGGAAAGCATCCTCCTGCTTCGTTCCCCAAGAATATGCAACGCCTTTCTGTGTTAATGCGGTAAGAGGTTGAGCGATCTTCGAGAAGTCTTTAATAAATCTGCGATAGTACCCAGCGAGACCAAGAAATTGTCGCACCTCCAAAGGATTCTTTGGTGCCGCCCAATTTCTGATAGCATCAATCTTAGTAGAATCCACGTGTATCCCCGTTTCATTAACAATGTGCCCAAGGAAGTGTACTTCTCGAATCCAGAAATCACACTTAGAGAACTTCGTGTAGAGTTGCTCCTTCCTCAGGAGCTCCAAAATATGACGCAAGTGTCGCTCGTGGTCCTCCTTGCTCTTAGAGTAGATCGAGATGTCATCGATAAACACAATCACGAAATCGTCGAGATACGGTTTGCACACGTGGTTCATGAGGTCCATGAAAACCGTTGGTGCGTTTATCAACCCGAATGGCATAACCAGAAACTCATAATGGCCATACCGCGTTCAAAAAGTTGTTTTAGGAACATCCTCCTCTCGGACTGTCATCTGATGATAGCCCGATCTCGAGTCGATTTTTGAGTAAAAACTTGACCCTTGCAACTGGTCGAACAGGTCGTCGATGCGAGGCAAAGGGTAACGGTTCTTGACTGTCACTTTGTTAAGCTCACGGTAATCTATACATATACGAAAGGACCCGTCTTTCTTCTTCATAAATAGAACTGGGGCTCCCCAAGGCGAAGAACTGGGATAAAACCTCTATCCAACAGTTCTTGGAGTTGGTTTGACAGTTCTTGCAACTCTCCAGGTGCAAGACGATAAGGAGCATGAGCAATCGGGGCAGCTCCTGGTGTAAGGTCAATCTGAAACTCCACCTGACGGTGTTGAGGTAAACCAGGAAGTTCTTCAGGAAATACATCGGGAAACTCACGAACAACTGCCAGGTCTTCGATTTTCCTTTCTTCAGGCTAAGTATCAGTAACAAGTGCTAAAATAGCAGAGTAGCCCTTTCGTAGACACTTCTGGGCTTTCATGGCTGAAATGATGCCAACCATTGCACCACTACGATGACCTTGAACCGACAGAGATTCTCCACTGGGGAGAGGGATACGTACGATTTTCTCCTTACAAAGAATTTCTGCTTGGTGATTAGACAACCAGTCCATACCAACGACTACATCGAAGCTTCCAAGAGTAACGGGGAGTAGGTCAATGTCAAACACTTGACCCATAAGATCGAGTTTACACCCAAAAAGAACATGTGAAGCTTCAATCGATTTGCCATCAGCTAATTCTACTACGTGTTTGTTTACAAGAGGTGTAGGAGTCTACCCTAACTAACGACTGAACCCCAAAGACACATAACTCCAATCGGCACCAGAGTCGAATAAAACAGAAGAAAATAGATTGTTTACGGAAAACATACCGGTCACCACGTTGCCATCATTCCTAGCTTCCCCAGCACCGATAGTAAACACTCTTCCACGCGCACCATTCCCACCATTGTTTCCGTTGTTATTGTTCCCAGGGTTGTTGTTATTATTCCCAGCATTCTGATTCAGTTGAGGGCAATCCCTCCTAAAATGACCCTCGTCTCCACACTGAAAACACCCCTTACGATTTCCCTGGTTCTGCTTAGGCAGTTGCCTTTCCTGTTGTTGCTGCTACTGCTGCTGTGGGGGTTGCGGTTGCTGCTGTTTTGGGAATTGGGCCCTGCATTCTCTAGCCATATGACCCACCTTGTTGTACCTGTGACAGATCCGGGTGCACGGCCCACGATGGTGGTAGTTGCACTTGTTACACTTTGGTTGTTTCCCTGCGCAAGAACCTTGGTTTGAGTTGTTGCTCTGATTCTGGTTTACAGAAGATGTCTGGCTAAAATTGCGGTTGCCACTGTTGTCTGGCTTCTTCTGTGACTGATTCGAGTTGGACACCTTGTCCGTATCGTTCCACTTTCGTTTGTTATCTATGGCAGGAGTAGTAGCTGTAGCAGTGGTAGCAGCAGTAGCAGAAACATGTGGTGGTAGCAAGCCACGCTCCACCTCCTGATCGGTGATTTTGTGGGCTAAGTGGATGATTCGAGGCAAGTTGTCTAGATTTGCTGCAGTGACTAAGCCCTTGACCTGTGGTGCTAAACCATTGATGTACAGCTCAATCCTACGGTGGGGTGGTCGTGATAAGTTGGGACACATATTCGTAAGCTCATGAGACCGTTTCGTGTATGCTTCAATCTCGGACCCGACCATTTTCAAATTGTAGTATTCATTTTCCAGCTTCTGGATCTCATCATGAGGACAATACTCTTCTCTCATCAGTTCTTTAAAATCCTCCCAAGTAGTTGCATTTGCCATCTCAATACCCAGCATTTGGACCTGGGCATTCCACCAAGTCAGGGCACCATCCTCCAACGTGCCCGTAGCATACTTCACTCTGTCCCCAGCATGATAATTACACATAGCGAACACTGATTCTGCTTTCTCGAACCAACGTAGTAACCCCACTGCTCCTTCAGTCCCACTAAATGTCTGGGGCTTACAATCCATAAATGTTTTGAACGTGCAAACAGGCGGGTTGTTATGATTCACGTGTTGACCTAAAAACGAAAGAAAACACAGCACACGGGTAAGAGTCGAGTACGCGACACAAAGATAATGAGTGTTTGGCACATATCGTACCAGCCTGCTGAGCCGCTAGGGCTTCAGCCACACGAGTATTGATCAAATCGGTTAATTCAGCCTGAGACATAACATTGTTGCCACATCCACCGCCGCAGCCTCCACCACGTCCACCAGTTCGTCCGTTCATGATTCTATATAAAAATCGGAAAGGTTAGAAGTCAGGATTGAGTAGGAGTCAAACATCACTATGACTTCTACAGATTACTGAGTTCTATTATCACGTCAGACAACGGAGCAGAACCCCCTTCACACTTGTTAAGCCTCACTGGAACTCACATGCACCCCACATTATTATTATGTGTGCACCCATAATACCAATGCGATTTGCATGTTTATCTCAGCTCATCTCAACTCATGCTAAAAGGTTCCTCAAATTCGAGTAGCAAGATAAAAGACACCATAACATAGATCATGAAGGTCTAGAGGAGTGTCACACTATCAAACACATAACGTGGGCTAGTAACACAGGAACTCATACTGTAGTGCTAAGTGTGCATTCACATGCAATGTCATACATAAGTGTACACTAGATATGATGTGCAATAAATAAACGAGAGACGAACCTTGCAATCTGGGGCTGAGTGTCATGGTCGATTTCTGAACTGTTCGGTTATAGTCTGGTTTTATAAAAACGTTTTAAAACCTAGTTCACTATAACCAGTGGCACTGATACCAAACTATCACACCCCCAAATTGCATTGAACTCATAACAAGATTTCAAATAAAGTTGTTGTTGATTACTAAAAAAAATGGTTCAATCACAAGTTTAATAAAATCCAACAAGATCAGCGGAAGCAATACGTAAATCATTGTTTAAATGTTTCAAAACCAAATGTATGTAAAAACAGTAAGCCCATCATGCGTATCCAAGCAGTACGACCCATGACCACTCCAGCAAACCCAGACAGCTATTTCCTCGTCTATAGAATCTAAAGACCTACGAGCATGTAACAAGTGTATCAGACAACGCTGGTGAGTTCATAGTTTTACAAAAACGTTAATTACCAAGTGTTTAGTTCAATTTATTAATAATGTTGATAATAACTCGAGTACCATACAAGATGGCTCCAGATTGTTTTGCCCGTCCCCAATGCCCCCTATCTAAGTATTGGTCGTGATTAAGGTCATTAGTTCACGCCCGTCCTCTCAGGTATGGTGTGAGGTTGCCAAGCCTAATAGTGCTATCAACTAATACCCTGTTACCTCTCAGGTAACTATTCGGTAGAAGATGGGACTTAAGGTGATAGGAAAATGAGTGTATTATCTAACATCCCAGTTTTTACCCAGAAAAGACTTATTCCTCTCAGGAATACCCGTTTGATTGTCCCACCCACTGGGACGCATGCTCAAGAGAAGTGAACTCACCTTGGATTTGCTCGGTATATTAAGTTACCCGTTCCAGTTAGTCAACCAAACCCTACCATGGTTACCAATGAAATCAGTTTCATAATCAATTAAGTCATGTATTTTCACAATTTGCATTCATCGCAAAGATCACCGCATAACACATAGCAAATACTCAATCGCATACAAATCCACATCCCATGTGCATGACGCATAATAGCATTTAACAAGTAAGTTTGCTACTCACACGAATCAAAGCAGATTTCTCATTCCTAATCAACATTATTATCATGCAACAATTAGAATTCATAAACACAAATTTCCATTGTCATATACATCACAAACTGTTTCACTGTTCTGTCCATTTGTTCTTTGCAGCTTCTCCACGAAGGACCAGTTCTTCGTGGGATGCCTCCAGGCGAAGAACCCTAATGGCGAAGAACTATCCTTCGTCTAGATTGAGTTTGACAAAGAACCCTAGTGGTTCGTCAGGAACCAGTCAACGAAGAACCAGGTTCTTCGTCGAACTATGTTCTTCGTGGGGGAAGTCTTTCGTCGCACCCTCATCAGACAGTTACATTTTCCTTAGTTTCAGCCGTAATAGATGCTAACTGTTTAACAGTTTTCCAAATTAGATTAAACGACACTTTTAACCATGATTATGCACCCTAATTATGAACAATCATCAACTACTCAAAACGTAACAGTTTCCACTCATCATACAAATCATTCTAAACAATCATTGACCATAATCATCCAATGACCACACATAATCCGATTATTAGTTTATCATGATATAGGTCCATCAAGTAGAATTATCAAACCACATCATGAATATGAACGTATACAAATCATCGAACCCTCATCATGCAAGTTCTAGATTTGCAATCCTATTAATGAACTAATTTCACCTAAGATCACATCATCAGTATTTTAGCAATTAACATTGATAGGCACTTACCGTGATACCGAAGTGATTAGTTTGTTCAAGATGAAAGGCTTCGTGATCCCAAAACTGTCATTGCACAGAGAGGGTAGGGAGAGAGAACTTTAGGGTTTTGTGTTTACGGTTGCAGGTTGTGAGAGATTATACAACAAAATGACAGTCGGGCCCATTCTGGGCCACGAATAAACCTGGGCCGAGGGCCCTTTTGACGAAAGACCTCTTGGCGAAGAACCTTCTTCGTCATGGGGTGTTTGGGGCAAAGAACCCTAGTTCTTCATCGACACGTGCTTGGGACGAAGAACCCTAGTTCTTCATCGACTTGGGTCTTTCGTGATTCAAGTTTGTTATGCAGCCTAAAGTTAAACATGAACATGTTATGTCTAAACATTAAACAACTCCTAAGTTTTCTTGTAACACCCAAACGTAACAATACTATTAGGATCTGAGTTTCTTATGATTGTGCTTGTTTGATTATAATGAAGATGAATTAAGGTTAAGTGTAGCGGAAACTAAATGGAACAAACTTTCAGCACGCAATCAAAGAGAGAATTGTTTTTAACAAACATGTTTAACATGAAATCGAATCATTATATTTATTACAATCTTAAATTACATTGCATGCATGTATACAATCTCCCCCTCAGCCTGAGCTCACAGTGAATGTTCGTACAGAATGACTTTGTGATGAAGAGAGCTAATAGAACAGTACAGGGTACTGTGCTATTTATACTACAGAACAAACCACTGTGGCATCTTTGTTGACGTCACCATGAAAGTGACATCTAACCTCCTAACAACCTCTAACCACTGACTAATACAAACACTGTTATCTAACAACTGATTACAATAAATGAATAGAAATACTAGTCTAACTACTACTTCTTCATTCCACTGCTTTAGCCCCAGCAGTGCTTTGTGTCTTCAGCAGTGCTTGAACTACAGCAGCAGATTGACTCATCAGTGTTTAATCTTCAACAGTCTTTGAGTAAACAGCAGTTGATGTAGATCAGCAGTTGTTATAGAAAGGCAGTACTTTAGAGGGCATCAGATGTTAGGTCACATTCAAGGGGAAAGACTGATGCAAACAACTGCTTATTCTGGATCCACTGATCTGATCTAGTTTTGGCTTTCATCAACTGTTCCTTTGTAGGGTTCAATCCCAACAATCTCCCCCTCGAATAGATGATGCCAAAACTCTTCATTATTCTGGATCTTTATTGTCTCATCAAGAATTCCCTAACTTGACCTTTGAATTATAATTCAAAGTTCATTGAGTCCTCATCATCCTCATCCCTGCACAGGGGAAGCTCAAGGAGATCTTGCATATCTTTAACACCCAGGCCAAGTGTTGCTTCCCTTGATATTTGCTTCACCACACCATTAGATCTGAGTAGAGTCAATACATGGGTCTTTTGATCAGACTTCCACTTTAGTATCTTTGAATCTAATGGGTTTCTTGGGAGAGTTTTTATTGCAGATGAGTTTGGAGATTGAGGCCTGGTGATGACAACTTTAGCAGAGTCTTGAGATTGTGCTGATTCTAGTTTTTCTACCAAAAGTGTCTGAAGGACCATCTTCATGATAAGCTCTTCTTGATCCTCTTCTTTGGTTGCTGCATCCATCTATTTTTGTTTCCTTCTTTGATAAAGGATAGCACCAGGTGGAGCAGTGGATCTCCTGATTGGTAACTTTTGTTGTTTTACTGGAACCACTGCTTCTGGATAATCAGGCTTTTGAGGAGCAGTGGGATCTCTTTTCCTCAACTCTTCCAAGCTTTTGTAAGTTGCTAACACTTTGTCCTCTGACCATCTTGTAACCTGGTTCCTTGACCCATAATCGGCATCTATCAGTTCTTCTTTCATTCTTTTTAGCTTTAGGGTTCTTTCAGGTACATTTTTCTTGTACTTGGCCCAGACTGGAGGAGTTTGTTTTACCTTTTCTTTAAGCATCTTTTGAATTCTGGCTATCTCTTCTTGTAGTTCACTGATAGTCCATTCTTTGTACTGATGCTTTTCTGCCCTGTACTTCTTGTATGCCATGATATATTCAAGGTAGTCTTGCCTCATACTTTCATCATTCTTTTCAAATAATTTTTGGTAAAGATCTTTTGAGAACTGTTCTAAAGTTCTGACCTTGGTGAGCAGGTATTGCAGATTTCTCTGAATCTCTTTGTCAGACTTTCCCTCTGTATCTCTTTTAGATATATCCTCTGCTTGTTGGGCTTTTATCTTGAGATACTCTTCTATGTTTCTTGGGAAAGGATAACCTTGAATGGATGGAAGATTCCTTTTTGCAGGGTCATCTTCAGAATAAAAGGATTTGATCTCCTCCCTGACTGCTGGAAGATCCAATGGGTATTGTAATCCCACAGGAACAATAGCAGTGTTTGAATTCAGAACTTGAGCTAAAGATAATGGAACAGGGTTTGGAATTGTGACAAGAGTCAGTGTTTGTGTAGATGTTGGAGTTGGGGAAGTGTCATCTTCCAGCACAATGTTTGTTACCATTCTCCTTTTATGCTTTAGAGAAGTTGGTGGGTTGAGTGGTGGTGATTGAGATGGTAGGTGTTTGACTAACAGCTGTTAAAACAACTGGTGTTTCAACCACTGTTGTCATTACAACAGATGATGTGTCATCTGATGTCTTCTGCTTTTTGGCAGGTGGCTTTTGTGGTGGTGAGGTTGTTTTTGGTAAAGCAGTGGATTGAGTGTGTGTTGATGTGGTAGTGATGGCAGTTGTTGGGGTAACATTTGTTGAAACCACTGAGGTACCAACAACTATTGATACAACAGGTGTCTTAACATCTGTTGATTTGGAGGTTTGATGAGAGGAATTTTTGGGGATCTGGGGAGTTTGTTTGATGGTTTTGGAAGGTGTGGATTTGGGTTGGCTTACTTTTCTAGTAGGCTTTCTTCTTTTTGGCTTAGGAATAACCTGCTCTTCCTTTTCCATCAAGATTTTCTTCTCCTGCTCAAACCTTTTAGACCCTTTTATTTCCTGTTGGTGCACAAATGTCTGTTAACTTCGTCTTTATCAAGTTTTATGTCTAGATAGGATAAACCAGTGCTTAACAGGTTAGAAACTAGGGTTTGTGTGTAAGTGTGTAATTTCGCTTTAAATAGCCACTGGCTATTTCACACGAAATTAGACATTGCTATTTCGTGTGAAATGGTCAGTGCCACTTTCATGCGAAATTAACTCACCTATATATAGCTGAGTGGTTGGTTCATTTGTAACTTTTCCGATTCAGAGCCGAGGTGCTGCCAGTTTGTCAAACGATCTGTAAAAGCTTTGAAATCAATAATAGAAAGATAATTAAGAGGAATCAAGTTGTTTCACGTCTATTTCTCTGATTCCGCCTTTGAAATATATCATATACTCTTCTGATTGACTCGTTAGGGTCACACGACGATCCAACAAGTGGTATCATAGCTCAGGAAGAAGAGTTTATACCAATTCAGCTTGTTTTCATCACTTCTACACCTTCTTTTCAAAATTAAACGAGATTTAACAGACAAAATTGACTGAATTTCACATATATCATGTAAAACACTGTTTTAAAGAATCCTTGAAAGAATTGGACCAAAATTCGAACAAAAACCGGATCAATTTGACAAAATGGTGGCCGACATGCTGATGTCATTCTAATTTCGCTCGAAATTGTCATTGTGATTTCGCACGGAATTACTTTTTGTAGTTAATTTCGTTTGAAACTGCTGCTGATTTCACATGAAATCACTAATTTTGTTTGAAAGTACTGTTGTTTCACACGAAATCAGATTTCGTTTGAAAGTTCCACACGAAGTTAGCTATTCCGCACCAAATTGGCTTGATTTCGTTTGAAACCAAGCTGATTCCGCACGAAATTAGATTTCACTTGGTGATTTCGTTTGAGTTGGGTATTTCGTGTGAAAAGTAATTTCGCTTGAAAGGCTTATTTCGCGTGAAATCTGATTCCGTTTGAACTAATTTCGCTTGAAACTGTTTTTGTTAAAAATCCAAAAATTTTCTAAGTGTTTGTTGATTGTTTCAGATAAGTGAAGATGGATGAGTTCATGAATCCATTCAGTGACATGTTTGCTTTCACGACAAAACACCGGAGATGATACTTCAAATAACAAAAATGAAAATACTCCGAGTACGAAGAAAACTTTGTCTGATGCTTTGAGTGTGGAGAGTGCTTATGGGACGTACAACAAACCTCCCAAACTGATGGCGATTGAAGAATACAATAGATGGTCTAAAAGGTTTGAAGAGTGGTTAAAAGCGTTTGCGTACACAAGCTGGAAGAGCTTGATAATGGTTTTAATATCGGAAGATCGGATTATGAAAATTTAGAAGGCACTGATCATGTAGAAAGTTTTGTTGCTGAACAAAAGTGCATTGCATTGCTTCATCAGTCTGTGAGAGGCGATATAATATCATTGATTGAGTACACAAATGCAAAAGATATATGGGAGAAACTTAGAGTGAAATGTGTGGGTAGTGCTGAGATAGTCAAAAACAAAAAGAAGTTGTTAAGAAAAGAATTTGATCTGTTTGGATGTTTGAAAAACGAATCTGTGCCAAAGATGATTGAAAGATTCGGGCATTTGAAGCTGGAACTTGCAAGACATGAAATCGTGTACACTCAAGAAGAACTGGTTGACAAACTGTTTGACTCACAGCCTGATAATAAAGACTGGCAGTACTTTGCCTTGATGCTGAAGAACACAATAAAGTCAGAAGATCTGACAGTTGATCTGTTAATTGAAAGATTGGAGAGTCATGAACTGGAGATCAAGAAATCAAACAAAGTCAATCATTCCTCATATCAGTAGAATGTTGAGCTGTATTATCGAGGAAGTATGATCCTGAAGATTGTGTCTCCTAAGACAGCTTCTTCAGCAGAAAGCTCTAACACGTCAAATCAAGAAAGTTCAAGCAGTGGTTTTCATAGTGGTTCATCGTCAACAACTCCAAGCCAGTCAGTTCCAAAGAATCTGTTCCAATGTAATATTGTTGTGGATCTGAAGAATGCACAAAAAATTAGTAAGGAATCCGCAAAGCAGCAAATGGTGTTTTAAGCGTCTGTTCTAGAGTCATACGAGAGCCTTGTTGCGGGCAAGATTGGAAACACTAACCTCACCAAGGAGGATTATGATCAGATCGACCCAGAAGAGATGGAGTTGATAGATATCAGGTGGTGTATGGCTAGTGCGGTTAGACGTGCGCAAAGATTCATGGAGATTACCGGTAGACATTCTATTGGCGGACCTTCCACAAAAACTTGGGTTTGATAAGTCGAAGGTCACGTGCTTTAAATGTAAACAAAAGGGACATTTTAAAAGAGAATGTCGAAATGCATGTGCTGATGATACGGCAAATCCATTCCATGAAGATTATTACAAAAGAGCCATCTATCATCAGAACAAATCTGAACCGCCCAGAATGAAGCAGATAGAAGAAAATCCCAAAGAAAAATCCAGAGCACTTGCTGTTATCCATGACGATGAGGGATATGATTGGAGTGAAGTGTTACCAGAAGAAGACGCAGTGGGCTATGAGTTTGTAACAAAGATTGTTCCTTTCAAAGACTCCAGAACAGAAGAAGTGAAATACATCAACAGAAAGATGCTAGCTCAGAATAGGATTAGTAGAATCTATCGTACATACAAAGAAGCTAAACAGGCGAAAAGATGGGATGCTGATAGAGAATGTTACCTAGATCCCAAAGGAAACATTGTTGTTGATCCAAATACTGTTGATGTTGAAACCCTCACCAAACAAATTGCTGATGAAGAAGAAGCCAGACAGAGAGAGTGGTGGGGAGGAGGAGAAGCTGAAGAAAAAGAAAAAGAAAAGGAGCCGCAGCCAAAGAAAGTTGATGATGGGATTATTGATACATCACAAGAATTCACGGCTGAGAATTTGAAGAAGATGGCTGACAAAGTATTTGCTGCAAAAGAGCTAGAGGTAGTTTCTGGTCCTGGCACTGAGTCTAAAAGCAAGGTCAGTCAGAATGATGCAATCAATGAGTCAGGTAAGAAAGCTAAAAATGAGAGCGACTGCAAAAATTGCATGAAAGACTGCAAGGTTTGTAGTACACTTGCTTACCTTAACGGTAAAAAGACCGAAGAACTGACAGGAAGAGTCAGAGATGTTGAAAATCAGATCTTAAACCGTGACAAAATGTTAAAAGCTTCAAATGATCGAGTAAAAGAATTAACTGAGAAAATTGAAAATGATAAAATTGACGTAGAAAGAATTAGGAAAGAAATTGTAAGACAACCAAAGAAAATCGTCAAATCTCAGAAAATTTTGAGAAGCTAAAACGAACGGTAAAAGATTCTGATGAAAGAAATTGTAAGACAACCAAAGAAAATCTTCAATTGTCAGGTGTTCTTAGGGTAAAATAAGAGCTAATCAATCAACAACTGGATGAAATTGCTAAGTTGAAGCTTCAGTTTCAAGAAGCTAAAATTGAAAATGAACGCATCCAGTTGAAACCGAACAGTTACAACTCTGCAAGTTTTGTTCTTCAACATATCGTTCCTAAACCAATTGGGAAGAACAAAGCAGGCGAAGATGTATACTTAGATGGAACTGGGGTTGGGTTTCATCAGGTTCCACCACCAATTCTAAATAATTTTTCAAAGAAAAAATCCGGGTTGGTTAATGATGAAGAAGAAAGTGAAGTTAAGCTTCCAGACACAATTGATGTCACATTCACTTCATCTTCCGATGAAGATAGTGTCCAATCTGAAGTTGTGAAAAGTATGGTTGAAAATGTTTTGAAATCTGAAAGTGACACTACTGAGGATGATGAATGCTTTTTGGACAAATATATTCCAAAATCAAAATCCAAAAACAACTTAAAGGAAGAACCTAATCTTGTGATGTACAAGATGGCTGGATCGGACAAGTTGTATTCGGATCGTGATTTTCCATTAGAGAATGTGAATGTGGATAAATTGAAAAATGTTTTTAAGTTGGTCGAAATTGATGTGTCTGAGATCGAAGGTTTGAAACGTTCCACGAGGCAATTGAATTTTGAGAAAGATAAATCTTATTACAAAAAACCTGTTATTCCACCGCGTTTTTCTAACAACAACCAAAACAAATGGTCGGGTGGATATCAGGGTGGTAAGAATTATCAAAGAAGGAATTTTCAAAACAAGAAGTTTGTTGAGAAAAAGGTGTTTGTAAAAAGCTCGAGTTCTCATTCCGAGCAAGAGTCTGAAATTTTTTCAAAATCAAATGAAGAATTCTTTGAGGAGAAGGCCTCACAGCCTCAGACCGAAGGCACAAGTTGGGTAATTGATACTCGTACATGCTTTAAATGCAACAAAGTTGGACATATTGCATGAAAGTGTACCAACTTCAAGCCTAAGTCTGAAGTTGTTGAGAGTCAGAAAAAGAAAGCTGATGCAAAAGGCAAAGCTCCAATGGTTGTTGAGAAGAAAATTTTGAAAAATGATAACATCAAAGTCAAAACTGAACCTGTTAAGAATGTGGTAACTAAAACTGACAAATTTTACAAACGGGTTGCTTCGTCTCAACAAGCATGGAAACAAAAATCAGTTGAAAAGAATTCAAGTTCTCCAAAACCAAAGGTTTCAGAGTCAGAAAAACAATCATCTTCTACCACTCCGGTAAAGATGAATGTTCCTTTGGATTACTATGAGAAACTTGAAAAACAAGAGTCTACTACTTCTGAAAAGAAGTATGTACCAAAGAAAGACCAATCATCTGGTCAACCTTCTAAAAATGATTTCTTTTTATACAAAAAGGTTGAGATTGGATCTGAGGAGAGCTTAAAGATGAATGACAAAAATTTTCCGCCACTTTACATTGCAAAAACTCACCTCAATGTCAAGTTACCCGAGTCGAAAGAGGCTTGGGTGGCATCAACATCTAACCTAGTGTTTGTGATATGTGCAGGAGCTTCCAAGATCTGTTTCACATTGGATTATGGATAGTGGAGCTTCTCGGCACATGACAGGGAAGAAAACCCTACTGTACGATGTTCGAGGGTTTAATGGAGGATATGTGGGTTTCGCAGGAAATCAAGGTGGTCGAATAATCGGTGAAGGAACTTTATCTAATGGAATTGTCACGTTTGAAAGAGTAAACTACATCGCCAAGCTTGAAAACAATCTTCTGAGCATCTCTCAGATCTGTGATCGTATGTATACAACGCACTTTACAGACAAAGAATGTTTGATCTTGAAACCAGGATTTGTTGTTCCTGAAGAGTGGGTTATCATGAGAGCACCCAGAGTCAATGATCTGTACGTGTTGGACATGAGTGTAGCAACTACTACCACGGGTCAGGCTCACTGTTTTATGTCAAGAGCAACGGAAAAAGAGTCGCAGTTATGGCATCGAAAGATGGGCCATATTCACTTGAGAAAAATGAATCACCTGGTGCATAATGACTTAGTAACTGGTGTTCATGTGAAAGGTTTTCATCTGGAAGGGGAGTGCATTAGCTGCATCAAAGGCAAGCAAAAGAAGAAATCACATCCTCAAAAGAAATTCCACTCAGTCTCAAGACCGTTAGAGAGACTCCATATGGATCTGTTTGGTCCAGTAAACGTCAAAAGCATAACTGGAGATCTCTACTGTCTAGTAGTAACAGATGATTACTCGATATTTTCATGGGTATCATTTCCGAAGTCAAAAGATGAGACATTTGAAAGTTTGATGACGTTGTTCAGAAAAATTGAAAACTTGTACCAAACTCGAATCAGAAAAATCAGGAGTGACAACGGTACTGAGTTTAAGAACAACAAGATGGAAGAATATTGTGATGAGAGAGATATATTGCAAGAATTTAGTGCTCCTTACACTCCACAACAAAATGGAGTAGCTGAAAGAAAGAACAGGACACTAATTGAAACGGCCAGGACGATGCTTGCTGATTCGAAATTACCAGTAAATTTTTGGGCAGAAGCAGTGTCAGCCGCTTGCTATACACTCAACCGGGTTCTCACAGTGAAGAAATTCAACAAGACATGTTTCGAGCTGATCAATAACCGCAAACCGAACCTGAAGTATTTAGAACCGTTTGGGTCTCCCTGCACAGTTCTAGAGCCTTTTGGAAAGTTTAGTGCAAAGAGCATTGAAGGAATTTTTGTGGGTTACTCAAGTCCATTAAAGCGAGTCTTTGTTCCAAGCTTGAAGCAGATTATTGAAGCACACAATGTTGAATGCCAAGGTTACACAATGCCACCGCAGAACCCAGGCGACTCATGGCGCTCTAACTATGATACTCTGTGGGATTCATTTGACATGGAAGAAGAAGAACCAGAGTTCTTTGACGAGTTGGATATTTTAAGAGAGTATGAGTCATCACAAGAAAGGTTTCCAGCTGAGTATACTAGAAGTAGACGGCAAACTTCAAATGATGATGAAGCCGGTCCTAGTAATGCTGGTGAACATGATGATATTCAACAATCTTCAGAACATGCTCCTAATAATCTGACGGCAGTCAACGATAATCTAGAATCTGATGATAGGCCAATATTCGATCATGGTGATTCAGATTCTGAGGGGGAGCAGATCCAGATATCAAGTCAAACAATTTCAGTTAGTGAACAAGGTGCAAATCAGAATGTCACAAATTTGGAAGGCGAGGTAGATGTTTCTGGCGAGGTGATGCCGAGAACTCTTTCATACCATCCAGAGGAGTTGATTATTGGAGAACTACAATCAGGCGTTCGCACTAGACGTCAAATTGACCAAGGCCTTACTTGTTTTTATTCTACAGTTGCTCCGTTACAAACTGAGTTTTCACTTAGTTGTTTTATTTCACAGATTGAACCGCGAACATATAAGGAAGCACTAACTGAAGATTCTTGGGTCAACGTGAACATATAAGGAAGCACTAACTGAGAAGTTGGGAGTGTGAAAATTGGTAGACTTGCCTGATGGTCACAGGAAGATAAACACCAAGTGGGTGTTCAAGTGCAAGAGAGACGATAGAGGAGTTATTATTCATAACAAAGCTTGACTCGTAGTCCAGGGCTTTAGTCAGCAGGAGGGTATAGATTTCACTGAAGTATATGCTCCGGTTGCTAGACTAGAAGCGATCAGAATCTTCCTAGCATTTGCATCTTGGAAAGGTTTTAAAGTTTATCAGCTAGATGTTAAATCAGCTTTTCTCTATGGGAAGGTAAAAGAGGAGGTATATGTCAGACAGCCACCGGGCTTCACCGATCCATTCCACAAAGACAAAGTCTATTTACTGGATAAGGCGCTGTATGGTTTATACCAGGCCCCGAGAGCTTGGTACGAGACATTGTCTCAACACCTACTTGCCAACAGCTTCATCCGTGGAAAAGTGGATGCCACTCTCTTCACCAAAGAAGTCGACGGACATCTTCTGATAGTTCAAATATACGTGGACGACATAATATTTGGGTCAACAAATGAAAATCTGTGCAAAGATTTTGAAAGTGTTATGAAGCAAAAATTTGAAATGTCATCGATGGGTTAGTTTAATTCTTCTTGGGACTTCAGGTTGATCAACTACCCGAGGGAATTTTCATACATCAAACGAAGTATGTTCATGATATCTTAGAGAAATTTGGGATGTCAGGATCTACTCCAGCTTCCACCCCATTAGCGACGAACCATGGGATAAATCCTGATCTCACCGGAGAGAAGGTAGATGAAACGATGTATCGTTCCATGATCGGATCGCTGATGTATTTGACAGCTTCAAGACCCGATATTATGTATCCAACCTGCCTCACAGCAAGATTTCAATCTAACCCCAGAGCTTCGCATATGGTGACTGTGAAACGGATATTACGCTACCTGAAAGGAACTCCATCACTGGGGTTGTGGTATCCAAAAGAAGACGATTTTACGCTCGAAGGGTATTCCGATTCCGATTTCGGATGCTGCAAAGTTAACGCTAAATCAACAACAGTGGGGTGCCAGTTTTTCGGAACAAGATTAGTTACCTGGCAATGCAAGAAGCCGACCTCTGTAGCTTTGTCCACATGTGAAGCTGAGTATGTATCTGCTAGCAGTTGCTGCTCTCAGATCTTGTGGATCCAGCAACAGATGCACGACTACGGTTTGCAATTTCTTAACACCCCTATCTTTGTTGATAATGAGGCAGTGATTAACATCACTAAAAATCTTGTTCATCACGCTAAAACAAAACACATAGAAATTCGTCATCACTTCATCCGAGATTGTTTTGAGAAGAAGTTGATACGAATTGAGAAAATCCACACCGACGAACAAAAAGCTGATTTACATACCAAAGCTTTTGATAAAACGCGTTTTCAATATCTTTTAAAATTGAATGGTATGAAGTTTTTATCGGTGTTGGAGGAGATTCTTGGCGTTGATGAAGGTACCACTGTAGATGATGTCGAGAAGCAATCTGCAATGGTTTGTCAATTTTTTACTTGTTTTGGTATTTAGGGGGAGTATAGGGTAATATTTTCAGAAAATACAAAAACAGTAAAAAAATTTCAAAAATACAAAAACATTAAATATTTTCAAAATTCAAAAACAATAGAAAACCGGAAAAGAGCTTGTGTAAAAAGGGAAAATGATAGTACATTGGCTTGACAGTTACGGTATGCTAAAGATATGTAAAGTTTAAAAGTCTTAAGCAGTCTCGCTGATGATGTGCCGATAGGTTTTTACACATTTAGTAGGTTTGTTCGGGATATAAACCTAAATCTTTACTTGCTTATTTCGTGGGGAACACTACTTGGATATATAGGTAACCCCTGAAATTTCGTTTGAAAGATCCCTCTTTCTGAGATACTAGGACTTTATACTCAGTGATATCTGGGGTATTATCCTGGGACTTCTGATATTGCAGAAGCAATGGCCTAGTCCCCGTATAATACTTTACGCTTGCTTGAAATATAGCACCACCCTCAGCATAAAAAATGATGAAACATTGAAAAATGCTAATCATGTGCTGTTGAAGAAAAGATCCTCTAAAGGGGACACACCTAAAAGTCAAAGCCATCATCTCTCTGATTTTGCGAAAGCAATAGCCTGAGCTCTCACGGCCCTCGCATTTAACCCCTTTACAGATATCATCTGTGGTATACTCACCTGTAAGACTGAATATTGGGTTCTGGATACGGGAGTATATTCAAGAGGTGGGACACATGAATGAGTTTAAGTTCTTAATTCACCTAATTCGTATCCTGGACAGATTGAAATTTGTGTGAGAATTTAAGTGGACCAGTATATCGACAATCTAAGCGAATTGTTTAATTCTGAGTATGAAATTAAAGCTTAACGGTACTTGTGATTTGTCGGCAGCTGATATGATTCCCTAACATGCTCACCAAAAGTTTGTTTGTAAATAGTTTACATTTACTGCACTTTATTTCTGTAATTCATTTCTAGTCTAGAAACTTTATTAAAAATTCAAAAAGATTTTACATTTCTGCTTTATTTTCCGACAAACCAAAGTGGAAAGCTGATCTTCGGATTCGTAATTTGAAGCAGATGCAGGAAGTTTCTGAGCTGGAAGATGACATGTTAAACTTGTGAAATTGAAAAGTCAAAACAAGTTCATTAACTTGAAACTTGTAAATTTCAGAAAATTGTTTGAACTAGTTTGTACAAAATGTCAGTGTGCTTTGTCTCAGGTCAACCAAGGTCATTAATTTGGACTTGGTAGACAAATTTAAGTACTCAGGGTCATTAATTTGGACCTGGATACTTAAGTGGATTTCTAAATTCTGACAAAACCAACAAATGAAGTCAAATGGTAAGTTTGGATTGAAATTGTCATAATCATAAATCGTATGTTAAGGTAGAGATTGTGCAGGTAAAAAGTTTGAATTTATGAAAGCAGCATAGCAAATCCCAGCTAACTGATAGGGGGAGTCTGAAAACTTAAAAGTCAGATACAGTTCCTGGATCTTCATTCAAGGGGGAGTTTGAAGGTTGTTAAAGATTCAGATTCTGTCATTCATGCTAGTTGTTGATAGTAGAAGAGAAGAATTGAAGGATGTTTACAGTGTCAGACAAATTGGACAGAGCAAGAAGATAGACAAAGACTAAAGACTAAAGATTTGATGCTAAAGACTTCGTCAACATCCAAGGGGGAGTCAGTTGGTGCACAAATGTCTGTTAACTTCGTCTTTATCGAGTCTTATGTCTAGATAGGATAAACCAGTGCTTAGCAGGTTAGAAACTAGGGTTTGTGTGTAAGTGTGTAATTTCGCTTGAAATAGCCACTGGCTATTTCACACGAAATTAGACATTGCTATTTCGTGCGAAATGGTCAGTGCCACTTTCATGCGAAATTAACTCACCAATATATAGCTGAGTGGTTGGTTCATTTGTAACTTTTCCGATTCAGAGCTGAGGTGCTGCCAGTTTGTCAAACGATCTGTAAAAGCTTTGAAATCAATAATAGAAAGATAATTAAGAGGAATCAAGCTGTTTCACATCTATTTCTCTGATTTCGCCTTTGAAATAGATCATATACTCTTCTGATTGACTCGTTAGGGTCACACGACGATCCAACATTTCCATTGACTCTTTCATGCCTGCTTTTAATGCAGCAAATGCATTTTGAGTCTCATCAACCTTTTTGGAACCATCTGGCTTGGGATTTCCACAACCAGTTTAGACAATAGATCTGGTTTCATGTATAGACCATCTTCATATCCCTTCTTCTTTTCTCCCCCTTTTTGGCATTATCAGGAGGATTTTCAACAAAAATGATTGAAGGAGGAGCAGTTCCAGTGGTTTGTAGTAAATGGGCCTTAATTGCCTTGATATCTGCCTGTGTATCCATGAACCTAGCTTCCATCAAATTTCTGATCATTTGAATCTGAACTTCATGTTGCTGATCAGCATATTGTCTCTGTATGTGAAGCATAGGTTGAAATAAATTCCAGAGCTCAGCAGGAGATGGAGCAGATGTTGCAGCAGTGGGTGGTGCCTTTTGAGATTGTAACAACTGTTGCAGCATGGTTTTGATTTCTGCAACAGATGTGTCAAGTTCATCAACCCTCTCAGTTAATTCTTTGTATTTTAAACCATCACCTAATTTAATGGGATCATCTAATTTCCCACTGGCAGTGGTTGTATCAGCAGTTAACTTAGGGAAAGTTTCCCAGAAGTCATCCACTGATGCCCCTTTTTCTTGGTACTGGGGACTTCTTTCCTCAGCAGAGGTTACCATTTTAAGTGTACCAGTGTATAATGGAAACACACCAGTGGACACTATGGTTCCCAAAGAAGAAATTCCCGTCAAGGGAGTCTTACTAATGAAACTATTGTCCAAGTGTAAACCAGTGGGTTCAACACTTGTAGTAGCCGCTCCACTTGAATTACTGATAGGAATTACTTGTAATTCATGCAGTGTAACCTCCTCAGTTGTTGGTGGGTTAGCAGAGATAGGGAGCTCAGACTCAGTCACTTGTTGAGGCATATTCTCAGTTACAGGTGCTTGAGAAGAACTGATTTCTGTCTGAGCTATATCAAGTGCATCCAACAAAGGTAGCATTGATGGTGGAAGTTGGGCAGTGAGTATAGGTGTAGAAAGAGAATTTACCCCGGGAGCTGGGCTGTTGAACATAGATTCAAGTGAATCAAATGTTTCATATTGTGGTGTCCCTGTGGATACAACCTGATCCTTTTGAGAGGATGCAGGAGGAGTTTGAGGCTCAGGTTGAGATATTTCATCCAACTGCTGGGAGGAAGTAGCAGCAGTGGCTATTGGTGACTTTTGTGATGTCACAGGTATAATCTCTGGGATCTCATCTTCCAGAGTTACCTTTTTAGTGGGTTTGGGGGGCTTTTGCACATTTTTCTTTTTGGGTCTTTTGGTGATTTTAGGTGTGGGTTTCACAGCAGTGGTTGTGTTGCTGTGATCACCTTGAGCAGTGGGCTCAACAGCAGTTACCTGAGGAGCAGTTGTTGCTGCCAAATTCTGCTCAGGCTCCTCTGTTTATGTTTTTGAAGGTTTTGACAGCCTAGTAAAGGTTTCAGAAGAAAGACTGTTTATTTGAAAAGGATTTCCTTGGATTAGCACATGAGCATTATCCTTGGAAAATTTCTTTTGTAAGTAAAAACTTAAGAACCTTGGAAACAAAAGAAATGGTTTCTTATTATCTTTAATATTATTAATATTTTTGACCATGTCATTGAAAATTTCCTGGGAGTAGTTAAAATTTTCTTCATTCATTATAGCATAACCCAGATATTGAATTTTCAATGGTATCTCATTGAAAGCAGTAGTTTTGTTTGACACACACATGAGGAGGGTATGGAATAAAAACCTTATGGCAGGAGGAAAACTGCCCATTTGTAAAGTGTCTTTTTTCATTTCCTCTTCATACCCTCTCTCAAGAAAATCAGTTTGGTACTCCATTTTTTGGAAAAGAGCTTTTACCTGTAAGATCATTGATTTCAAAGACCTCTGAAAGAGTTTGAGGTGTGATGGTAACTGGAATACCCCGGGTGGATGAATTTATTGCTATGGGATTTTTGTCCTTAACATCAAGTTTGGCATTTTTCCAGAATTCTCTTTGGGTATCCAGGTAGATAGGAGCATTACAAGTCAACAAAGTTTTGTACTTTGTGGTTGAAAGAGTATCAATGACGGAGTTGAAAGTTGTGCTTTGACTTAGTTTTTCAAGTATTCACAGGTAATTATGAGGGGTTTTGAATGGAAGGGCCATGGTGATTTGAGTGTGAATGCGAGAGGAAGAAGACGATGAAAGATTTTGAGAGAAATTGATGGTAACTGCTTTAAGAAAGTAATTTTGAATTCGATTCAACAGTGAAAACCCTGTTTGGGGTTTTAATCAGGGTTTTATAAGGTGGAAAAATGAATGCTGACGTGGCAGCGATTACAAAAGATCTGACGGATAAGTATTGTCCACGTGTCAACCTCTGATGAGTAATGGAAGACAGTTGTTTAGGAAACCACTGATGGATCAATTATCAGTGGTTTATAGTGGTAAAATGAAACAGTGGCTGACTTTTAACTGTCAGTGGATAGCCATCAGTGGATTAAAACACTAATTTTGAACAACAGTGATTAACAAGGTTAATGAAGGAACAGAGATTGACTTTCAGCAGTGGACAATAATAATCAGAACAGATGTTTGAACCAAAAACAGTGGTTATGGCAGACTTTTAGGATTAATGAAAATTTTCATTTTTAGCTATTTTTAAGGATGAAATTTTGATTTTCTGAAAACATTTTAATGCTTCTATTCATAGAAAAACAGGATTTTGCCTGTTATTCCATGTTTAGCATGCCAATCCTAGAGATCAAGCTTTCAAAGGTGGATGTGTCTAATGCTTTTGTTAGCACATCTGCCAGCTGATCTTTAGTTGGAACATGGTGCAGAGAAATCAAACCTTTTTCATAGCAATCCCTCACAAAGTGATCTCTGATATCAATGTGCTTGGTGGTTGAATGGGAGACTGGATTTTTGATGATATTTTCTGCTGCCTGACTGTCCAACATGAGAGGTGTCTTTAAGGCAGTGATACCAAAATCCAGCAATTGATTTTGAAGCCATAACAGTTGGGCTGTACAGCTTGCAGCAAGCTATATACTCTGCCTCAGCAGTGGATGTGGAAACAGCTGCTTGATTTTTGCTTTGCCAAGACACTAAGCAACTGCCTAGGAATTGGCACCCTCCTGAAGTGGACTTGCTTGTTGTATTACATCCAGCAAAGTCACTATCTGAGAAACCTGAAAGCTTGATATTTCCATCAGCTGGATATCAGATACCAAGAGTAGGAGCACCTTTTAGGTATCTGAATATCCTTTTTACAACAATAAGGTTTGAATTTCTAGGGGCTGATTGGGATCTTGTACAAACACATGTTGCAAACATGATGTCTGGCCTAGATGCAGTCAGGTACAATAAGGATCCAATCATGCTTCTATAAAGAGTTTGATCAACCAAATCATCCTTTTCATCAGACATGACTATTTTTGTGGTTGTTATGGGTATACTACATGGTTTACAATCATCCATCTCAAATTTATTTAAAAGTTCTTTGGCATATTTTCCTTGATGGATGAAAGTACCATTTTGCAGTAGCCTTACTTGGAGACCAAGAAAGCACTGGAGTTCACCTATTGCACTCATTTTAAACTCAGCTGTCATGAGTTGTCTGAACTCTTCACACATTTTAGAACATGTGCTTCCAAAAATGATGTCATCCACATAAATCTGGACAATCATCAAATTTTTCCCTCTCCATTTTAAAAACAATGTTTTATCAATTTTACCTCTAGTGAACCCAATGGAAAGAAGAAAGGTGGAAAGAGTTTCATATCAGGCTCTAGGTGCTTGTTTCAAGCCATACAAAGTTTTATTTAGCTTGTAGACATGATTTGGATTAAATGGATCCTCAAAGCCTGGAGGTTGACAAACATATACCTCTTTTTGTATTTTACCATAGAGGAATGCACATTTAATATCCATTTGAAACACCTTTATATTGTGGTTGACATCAAAGGCCAGGAATAATCTGATAGCTTCTAATCTTGCTACAGGGGCAAAAGTTTCATCATAATCAATGCCCTCTTCCTGTCTAAACCCTTGAACCACTAGCCTTGCTTTATTCTTGACAACAATACCCGTTTCATCAGTTTTATTTTTGAAGACCCACTTTGTGCCAATAGGACTCACACCCTCTAGCAGTGGTACAAGCTCCCATACTTGTTGTCTTCTAAACTGTTGGAGCTCCTCTTGCATGGCCTCTACCCAGTTGTTGTCTTTCAGTGCCTCTTGGTACTTGACTGGATGATGAAGTGATAGGAAACCAGCAAAAAGATAGATGTTTTGGGATTCACTTCTTGTGAGCACCCCTTCACCGATGTTGCCAATGATTTGGTCAGGTGGATGAGAATTCAAGAAGATTAGATATCCTTTGTATGGAACAATGGCATTTAAAGGTGAAGGCTGCAGATGTGAATCATCTGAGCTAACCACTATTGGTGACTTTGAGGATCCAACAGGGTCTTGAAATGGAGGTGGAGGAATAAGAGGAAGTGGTGTGGAAACATGCTGATTTTTATCCACTGTTTGGGGATTTTTATCAACAGTGCTTGAGGATGTGGAAGCAGAGGTTAAGGGGCTACTTTGGTCAACAACTGTTGAGGTAGTAGTGGTTGAGCTTTGACAGCTGTTTTGTACATCTGCTACTCTACCAATTGATGCAGACTTTTGTTGTGGAATGATGACTTCATATCCATAGTCTGATGGAGGACTTTGAGATGGACCTGCACTGTTAGTCTTGACAGAAACATTTTCAAAGGTAAATTTATCAAGATCAAATAGTTCTGCAGGATTTGCAGGGATTTTCATTTAAGAGAGTTCATTGAACTTCACATTCAAAGTCTCTTCCACTGTCTTAGTCCTAGTGTTGAACACTTTGTAGGCCTTAGCAGTGGTTGAGTATCCCAAATGATAACCACAATCAATTTTGGCTGCAAACTTTGAGATGGAATTTTTTAAGTTTAAAATGAAGAATGGGCAGCCAAAAACTTTAAAATATGAGATCAGTGGTTTTATTTTATACAGAATTTCATAGGCAGTCTTTTGATGCCTGGGGTTTATTAAAACTCTGTTCTGGACATAGCAGGCAGTGTTTACAGCCTCTGCCCAGAAAGTTAATGGTAAACCTGAATCAGCAAGCATGGTCCTGGCAGCCTCTATCAAAGTTCTGTTCTTTCTTTCAACTACCTCATTTTGTTCTCGTGTCCTTGGAATGTTGTACAGCCTTACAATTCCTTTGGACACACAAAACTCATCCAACTCCCTATTTCTGAATTCTGTGCCATTGTCACTCCTGAATATTTTTACTGGCAAGTCAAACTACTTTTCAACCTGTGTGACAAAGTCTTGCAGAATACCTGCAGTCTCATCTTTGGAATGTAAGAAATAAGTCCATGTAAACCTAGAAAAGTCATCTACAATTACCAAACAATATCTGTTCTTTCTAAGACTCATGACTTTAACTAGGCCAAACAGATCCATGTGAAGCATTTGCAAGCACTTGGTTGTTTTGGACTCTTCAATGGACTTAAATGAGCTTTTATGTTGTTTTCCTTTTAGGCAGGAAACACAATGCTCAGGACAGGTGAACAGTTTTTGAGGAAGACCTCTTACTAACCCCTGTTTTGACAAAGCAGTGATTGTCTTGAGATTTGTGTGCCCCAATCTCCTGTGCCAAAGTTCTGTCTCTTTGTTAGAGGCAGCTGAGAACAGACAGGCATCAGTTCTTGGGTTCTCTTTTGACAAATCAACTACATAAACATTGCCACTTCTTTGAGCAACAAGTTTAGTTATTCCATTTTTTTATTATTTCTTCAATCTTTTCAACCATTTCTGGTCCAACAATCCTACAACACTCCTTAGTAAAGAAAGAACCATAACCTTTGTCACTCATTTGAGAGACACTAAGGAGGTTGAATTTTAGATTGTCTATCAGATTGACATTTTCAAACTTAACATTTCCAGACTGTACTGTACCAGAACCCATCACCTTCCCTTTACTATTATTACCAAAAGATATATCACCCCCTCCATGAGTTTTGAATTCTTTGAGTAGGGCTCTACATCCAGTCATGTGCCTGGAGCCTCCACTATCTACATACCAAAGACTATCTAAGCATGCAAAAGCTCCCTGCACATCAAGTAAATAATTAGTTCAGGAGGGTCTCCAAAGCCAATAAGGCTTTGGATGGGGTCTCAACAGTGTCTATGTTAAGGTCAGGAAGATGGACAGTGGTTAGATCAGGGGATTGATTAATTTTTGCAGCTTGTTTCTCTAACCACTGTTGGGGGCCATTTCCAATCAATTCTTGATATCCATAGGGATGCCAGTTCACTCTTGGTTTAGAAGGCCTTTTGTAGGCTTTATAAATATGTGGGACCCCAAGATATGGTGGTTGACCTTTACCTCTTTGGTATTGGTTAGCAGGGGGTGCATCAGTCACCTGAACATCTCTTTTAACAGAGGTTTGGTTCAGTTGTTTGGTAACAGCTGTTTGAACTGGCACAAACAGTGGTTGTTTCTTGACTTGTGGTTTTGATGAACTCATGGATGTTTTTGAAGTGTACTCATTCTTTTTTACATCAAAGGATTGGAGATACACACATTCCTGAGTGAGGTGGTTTGTTTTACCACAGATGGTGCAGCCCTAAAAAGGCACAATTATACTTGTTTTGTTGATATCATATTCTTTAAGATGAAAACAATCTTTGGTCAAATGATTTTTCTTTTCACAGAAATCACAAAACAAGTTTTTAACCTTTTCTTTTCTTTTCTTCTTTTCAGACTCCTTTGCAACAGAGTTTTGAACCACTGTTGGGATGTCCTTAAGAGGGATGACCTTTGCCTTAGGAGCTTTGACACCATCTATAGTTGTGAAGTCCATTGGTTTGAAATTTTCAAGAACGTCACACTCATCAGACCATGTGGGTTTGAATTGGTATTTCTCAATCTCCTCAAAAGTTGAGGACCCCACAGATCTTTCCAGAGTGATTTTGTTACCAAGTTTATCAGTTATTTTAACTTCTTAGCCATTCTTGTTGGTTGGCATGATTTCAACAGAACCAGCTTGATTTGCAGCAATGTTTTCAACTTAGTTATTTTTTTCAAAACCCTATGCCAAATTTTACGTTACTCTCAAGCTGTTTTCAAGCATGATCTCATAACCTTTGCAGGATTCCACCCATTTTTCACAAGTGATTTGGGTGGCTTCCAACTCCTTTTTGCAGACTTGATATTTTCTATCATTGTCTAGAGTTGGTCCTTGGTTATGCTATGCTCTTGTTTGATGCTGCAAATTTCATTCTCTTTTTTAGACAATTTGATTTTCAGTTCTTTTAAAGACTTTTCAAATTGTACTTCACCAGTTAATAACCTATCTCTAAGGTTTTCATTCACCTCCTTAATGTTTGCAAATGCTATAATGCATTTGTCTGAACAAAGGTTTTTAAGAACCTGGGGTGATACCTTAGTTGCAGCCATCATGGCACAATCACAGGTATGATCACTTTCTTCTTGAGCTTTCTCTTCTTTTTCACCTTGTTTCTTCTTTTCTTCTTCTTCAGACCAGGGGTCAGACAGTGGTTCCAACAGGGATTCTGAACTTTCTCCCAGAAGTATTTCATCAGCAACAGCAGTAACCACTGCTTCAACAATTGTATCCACTGTTTCATCACTTGATTGTCCTTCTACAGTTTCCAGACCTTCTGGTATAGGCTCTAACGCTACAAAACAAACATCATCACTAGAAACATTATTTTGAGCATTGAGTGCAAAATTTTCATCTCCTAGCTCTTCAGGTAAGCTGCTCTAGTCAACAGGCCTTGGGTCAAAAAGCTTTGTTGATCTGGTTAAACCACTGCTGGTACAGCTTGTTGAGGTGCAACTTGTTGCACCTGAACCTGAGGAGCAGGGGCCTGGATATACTGTAACTGAGGAATAGTGGTTTAACATAATGCACAGGAACAGGGGTTGCAGGGTGTTCATAGTGAGTAGTGTTTACATGAGCAACAGGGGCATATTGGGCATAATGCATAGTGTTTTGGTTATTTTGTGGTCTAGGTTTTGAGCTAGGATGTGTAATAATTGGTCCATTGGTTTGACTCCTGCACTCCCTAGCAAAATGACCTAACCTATTACACTTATAGCATTTAATCTTTGACTTATCCAGCCCTACTTTTAAGTTCCCATGTAACCCTGGAAATTTTCTCCTTGTCCTTTTGTAAAACTTGCTGGTTCTAACACTCAGCAGTGCAAGTTGATGCAAAATGTCCATTTCTTCTAAGTCAGTTGGATCAAAATGCTGCAGATCATTGAGTTCAAAGCACAGATTGTCAGAATTCTGGTTTTCACTACTAGCTGTGAAAGCATAGTTGTTTTAGTAAGAATCAGAGTTGTTAAATGCTCCACCAGCAGTTATGTCAATGTAATGATCATAAATCTGATCCTTACTACTACCAGATTCTTCCTGACCCAAAAGAGCTGTGCTGCCAAATGAATAATCATCTATAACTTTTCCAGACTCTTGTAACTTCTTTTTCTGGTTTAACTCCCTTTCATAGGTCAGGAGTCTACCATGAAGTTGGGTCAGTGTCAGATCTTTGAACTCAACAGAGTTTCTGGTTACAAAAGCAATTGTGTCCCATTTTTTAGGAAGTGGCCTTAAAAACCTGCTGTTTACAGTTGATTTAGGAAATTTAGTTTTAACAAGCTTAAGTTGACTTATGAGACAACTAAATCGCTCAAACTGCTGTGTTAATGTTTCACCCTTAATGTGACAAAGGGTTTCATACTGTTGGTTCAGAATTTCCCTGTTATTTTCAATTACTTCTTCAGTCCCCCAAACTGTTCCTTAAGTGCATGCCACAATTCCTTCGCACTGTTACTATGTAACAGTCCAGCATAAATCTCATTTGGTAGTGCAGATGCAATGATGCTAAATGCCTTGGCATCCAGTTCAATTTTCTGAAAATCTTGGTCAGTATAGTTCTCAATTTTCTTAGGAACAAGAACCTTTAGATCCTCAGCACTTGGCACCATTGGAACATGTGGTCCAAAGATAACCGACTTCCAACATCCAGTATTCTGTTGAGCTAAGATGTGACTCATCCTTCGCTCCCAGATGTTGTATTCATTTCTCTTCAATATAGGTGGTTTGAAGAGAGAACCAATGTTATTATTGATATCCTGTGATTGTGACGTCATTCTGGTTGTTTTACAGGCACTGATTAATCAACTTTGCTCGTGATTAAACCTTACTCTGTTTTTCAATGAAACGAACAATTAAAAGTATCAACGATTTTGAGCTGAACTTTTTACGTCAAAATGATTGTTAGATTAAGTTTGACTGTCTAAGCTCTGATACCAATTGTTAGGATCTGAGTTTCTTATGAATGTGCTTGTTTGATTATAATGAAGATGAATTAAGGTTAAGTGCAGCAGAAACTAAATGGAACAAACTTTCAACACACAATCAAAGAGAGAATTGTTTTTAACAAACATGTTTAACATGAAATCGAATGATTATATTTATTACAATCTTCAATTACAATGCATGCATGTATACAATCTCCCCCTCAGCCTGAGCTCACAGTGAATGTTCGTACAGAATGACTTTGTGATGAACAGAGCTAATAGAACAGTACAGGGTACTGTTCTATTTATAGTACAGAACAAACCACTGTGGCATCTTTGCTGACGTCACCATGAAAGTGACATCTAACCTCCTAACAACCTCTAACCACTGACTAATACAAACACTGTTATCTAACAACTGATTACAATAAATGAATAGAAATACTAGTCTAACCGCTGCTTCTTAATTCCACTCCTTTAGCCCTAGCAGTGCTTTGTGTCTTCAGCAGTGCTTGAACTACATCAGCAGATTGACTCATCAGTGTTTAATCTTCTGTTAGTGCATTCATCTATCGACTTCGTCTTATATCGAGTCTTGAGTTCGTTGCGAAGTTGACCAAGCATGATGTCATCATGTTTAAAGATGACATCATGATAGTGACATCATCAATTGCATCATCTACACAAAGAGACAAAACAGTTTTGAAGTTTACACGTGTTTCGCTTGAAATTTGAATGTCATTTCATGTGGTTTCGCTTGGAAGTAATTGAGGTGTTTCGCTTGAATTGGTTATGTTGTCTTAAAGCGAACCTAGGAGATCTATAAATAGGCATGTAGGCTATTCATTTGTAACAGTTTTCAAAGAATTCCATATTTGATACCGAGGTGCTGCCGGTTTATCCTTTGATTATAAACATTGTAAAATCAATATACAAGAGGATTAAAGTGTGAATCAAGCTGTTTTCACATCCGTTTCTCTGTTTCCGCCTCTGAAACGGATTTGAGCTCTTCCGAATGACTCGTTTGGGTCACAATCCGATCCTACAATTGGTATCAGAGCTCAGGACAAGGAGTTCTTTCCAAAACAGCCTGTTTTCATCACAATTTCTGATTTCTACACCTTTCTTTTTCAAAATTAAAAATTTTTCACGGTTAAAATCGGCTCAAATTCACACATCTTGTGCGTAATCATGTATTAACAAATCCTGGAAAGTTTCAGCTTTAAAATCGACTTAAAACTGGTTAAAATCATACTTTCGCTTGAAAAGTTGTTCGAAATGCTGATGTCATAGACCTTTCGCTTGAATATATGTGTTGGTCTCGCTTGAAATAGACCTTTCGCTTGAATATACGTGTTGGTCTCGCTTGAAATAGACCTTTCGCTTGAATATACGTGTTGGTCTCACTTGAAAACGAGAGTCCGCTTGAAAACGAGAGTTCGCTTGAATCATATTTCCAGTGAACAAGTTTGTTTTTGTGTGGAAAATGCATCGATTCATGTAAAACATTTTACGAGGATGACAGGCCATTGATAGTTGGGAAAAGAAATTTTATGTTGAGTATCAGTTGCATGTGAAGTATTAATAGAGGTTGTCGACCAACTTCTAATATCATAATCAGTTTAAAAATTTAAAGTAGCACTAATCGGTTTAGTAGATTTGAAGGCCCAATCAAATTGTATTGAACAATCAAAAGGTGTTAGTCCACTTAAAGTTGTCGATTTGTGTGGTATAAGTCCAAGAAAGTTACTTTGATAAAGTGTTTGTCTGACATGTGATTGATCATTAAACAGTGCTTGTCGATTTAGTGGATTTGAAGGTCCAATCAAATTGTGTTGAACAATTAAAAGGTGTCGGTTCATTCAAGACTTTGCATGTGACTTGATAAGTGTAGTGTAAAAAGTTTGTCGGTCACCCATTTTTAGTGCAAACAAAAATTCAAAGGTGATAGACCCATGTGACTGTTGACTCTTCAAGTCTAATCATCCCAATCAGAATTATTGAACAAATGAAAAGTGTCTGCTATTATAGTTGCATGTGATTCTCGTAAATTGTAAAAGCTCTTTCACGTGTTGTCGGCAAAGTGAAGTGTGTTGTCGGCTTGTTATATTCATCGATAAAAGGAAACATTGTATGTGTCAGTCATTAGTTTGTTACTGGCCCAAGTTTCATTGTTTCATCATCATTAACGGACCAAGTCTCGGCCCAAGTCTCAACATCGTTAAAGGCCCATTTGAGTAAAGAAGTTTGCACAATATTGGAGTTTAGTCAGTCCGCAAATCTTCGACACGAGTCCTAGATTGATTCAACCGTCACTCACATTCACATTTTCAATTCGTTTAAACTGATCGTTTACTTGTTTGTTTGCAGGTGTTTGCCAAAGTATATCAAATTTTCCGAAGACATGGAAGAGGAATTCTACAATGCGTTTGCCACGCCAGTCGCTCCCGTTACAGCTGGAGAGACTTTATACAGTGAAAATGAGACAGGAACTCATCAAAAGCTGCCAAAGCTCATGTATATTGAAGACTTCAAAGTTTGGCAGAATCGATTTGAAACATGGGTTCAGGCTTATAAATTTGACGCTTGGTGTGCATTGGAAAACGAATATGAAAAACCAAGGAATGAGCGTGGAATTGAAAAAGCAATCGTTGACTATTCCGAGAATGACAAATTGAAGTTTTCAAGTGAAAAGATAATGATAAATTTTCTTCAACAAGCAATTAAGGAAGATATATTTGTGTTTCTCCAACATAATAATACTGCCAGATCAATTTGGGAAGCATTGATTCAGAAATTCAGAGGAAGTGCAGACATGATCAAAAACAGAAAGGCTTTATTGAAGAAATCGTTTGATATGTCCGTAGCTTTTGATCATGAAACAACAAAACAAACCATTGATAGATATTGTCATCTTGTCTTGGAGATGGGGAGATTGGAGATAAAGAAAGATGATGAGGAATGGGTGGATAAACTTGCTGATGCGTTACCACAGCAAAAATGGGGTACTTATCTGATGGTTATCAAACAAATGAGAAAATCCGAGAACATGAATCTGGCGCAATTCATTCAGAAAATTAAGGAGCAGGAGTTGGATATCCAGAAAACGGCTATCATGATAAATCCAAACGCCAAACAAGATGTCAGTTTGTACTACCGTGGAAACAAATTTGAGGCTACTTCTAGTCCTAGCCCGAAGATTCAAACTGGTTATAGTGCTGACAGTTCGTCTGGAACTAAGAGCAGTAATGTGACTCAAAGTGGTGGATCTTCGTCTGCTTATTCAAGTTTTGATCCAAACAGCACAACATCAAGTTCTCAACGACAAAACTCAACAAATCTTCAGTGCAATGTTACATTGAATATTCAAAATGGTCAGAATCTGTCTCCAGAAGCTGCCAAGCAACACATGGCATCATTGGTTACTATGTTAGAATCTTATGAAAGTTTGATCGCTGGAAAGATTGGTAATCTGATGCTTACCAAAGAAGATTACGACCAAATAGATGCTGAAGAACTTGAATTGATGGATATCAAATGGTGCTTAGCAAGTGCTTGGAGAAGAGCTGAAAAGTTCCAAGAAATTACTGGTAGAGATGAATTTCGAGGAATGGCTACCTCTCAGTTGGGATTTGACAAATCAAAAGTTACCTGTTTCCGTTGTAAAGGAAAAGGACATTTTAAAAGAGAGTGCAAAAGCAAAGAAGCAACCGGGAATCAAGAAAGGAACAATTATTATCAGAAATCAATTTTTCATCAGATTGCTCAACAACCACAAACTGTACATGCTCATGCTATTGAAGATGGAAAGAAGAAAGCTTTACTTATTCATCAAGATGATGAAAAAGTTGCTGAAGGATTTAGTTGGGATAAATACATTCCATCCGATTCAGGCTTTGTTGCTAGAATTCTGGGTGATGATGAAGCAAATCAGAAAAGAATCCCGATATTTCCTGGATTTGGAGATGGTTTTGATACTGATGATGAAGAGGATTATATTAACAAAACTAGAAAAACCATTGATCCTGATAGTTTTAATTTGTTTTTTGCTGATAAGATGGAGATGCTTAACCAGAAAAAGATTGATAGATTAAAGAGAGAGTTGGAAGCGTTGAGAAGAATAGTTGATGAAAAGTCAAAGATGGAAGCTGGAGATGAAAATGTTGAATCGGCAGATGTAGAAGTGAGTGAGAAAGTAGTAGAGAAAATCGTTGAAGTTGAGAAGTTAATTGAAAAAGTGGTTGAAGTTGAAACACCATGTGTAAAATGTTCAGAATCTTGCAAAGCTTGTGAAGAGAAAGATATGAAGATTGTTGAGTTAGAGAAGATAAAAGAAGATTTACTGTGTGATGTGAAGTATGTCAAGGAGTCTTATGATGTGCTGAACAACACAGTTGATCGTCTGAAAAAGACAAATACATAAATTAAAAAAGCAATGGAAAAAATGAGCGCAACATTAATGACAAAGCAGAGCGTCATAAATGATTACATCGAAGACTGTGCTAATCTGAAGAAGGAGTTGGAGCTTGAAAAGATCGAAAGTGAAAGGATTAAACGATTACTGTTGAGTTACACTACTTGTGATTATTTGATTGATCGTGTTCATCCGACTGTTGCAGGTCTTGAGGCATTCATGGAGAAAAAGACTGAAGATACTGATACTGGTAAGAAACCAAGTGTCAAGTATAACAGATGTCCGCCCCCTATACATGAAACTTATTCTCCAAGGAATCCTAACGAGGAGCGTCTTAAAAAGGCAGTCAACATCAAGTTAAAGTCTGAAATCATTGATGAATTACCAGACAATATTGATGTTACATTCACAGCGTCTGACACTGATCATGAGTCTGAGTTAGTAAAGAAAGTGGTCGATCAGGTGTTAGATATGGATGAAGAGTCAAAACCGGAGTCTAAGTCTGAAAGTTCGAGTTCGTCAGAAAAGAGTCTGAGTTCGTCAGAAAAGAGTCTGAGTTCGTCAGAAAAGAGTCCGAGTTCAACAGACAAACGGGTTTACAATAAAGAATTCCTGTTATCAAAATCTAATTTGAATGACGGAACAATCAAAGTAGCATATACTTTGTTTGATTCAGACAAATTATATTCTGATGAGGAATTCCCAATAAGAAGTGTTAAAACTGAAAAGATCAAACAGGTTTTCAAATTAACAGAAATTAATATTTCTGAAATAAAAGATTTAAATCTTCATGAAAAACCTAAAAAGTACACTTCAAGAGTTCAACAGAGATTGAACAAGAAAAAGGGTTACAGTTATGGTTCAGGTTATCGAAAGAAATCAAACCATAATGGTAATCTCAAAAAGAAAGGTCTTGGTTTCAATTCTTCAGAAAATTATAAAAATCAGAAAACTTATAAACCAAAAACAAAATTTGTTTCAGGAGGAAGTTCAGAGGATGAACAGAAGAAACCGTTCTAGAAGCAGTCGAATCAAGAGTTTCTTGCTGAAGTAAAGAAGAATGTGAGAAAGTTTGCTTCAAGAGTTGATAGAAGAACCTGTTTCAAATGCCAAGAAGTTGGACACATAGCTTGGAATTGCCCCAAGACCAACTACCAAAAACAGGGAGTTTCTTCTAACTTTGTTTTGAGAAAGACTTGTGTTGATAAGAAAGAACAACCTGTAAAAAATGTTAAAAAGTTTGAAAATTCTACTTCTGAGGAAGGAGAAAGTTCAAAACGGTTTTACAAAAGAAGAGGTGATTTGAGTAAACAAATGTGGGTGGTTAAATCTGAGGGTAATTCTGACAATGAATCTGATTCCATAAAATCAGAGGAGTCTTTGGTTGAGAAAAAGATTGTGAGTTCCGTTCCTGTGATGAACGATGAGGATTTTCCTCCATTGTCAAAGGAAAATTTTATGAAGAAAGTGGGAAAGGTAGAGATCTCAAATCAATTCTTCGCTGATAAGGGAGAATTTGATGTT
Source organism: Helianthus tuberosus (assembly GCA_030545235.1). Taxonomy (NCBI): domain Eukaryota; kingdom Viridiplantae; phylum Streptophyta; class Magnoliopsida; order Asterales; family Asteraceae; genus Helianthus; species Helianthus tuberosus. The sequence goes on from CM060403.1 coordinate 17,456,718, forward strand.
GAGAAGACTTTCAATGGAAAAGTCAAACATATTTTCGGGAAGATGGTTGATAGGAAGGTTAAAACTGCAAAAGATTTTTATAAATCAAAATGTTGGTGGGATAGATGTGTCCCAGAATCTCCCAAGGCTGGTCAGACTTGGGGGAAAGTTTTTCCAAACTAAAAAATCCTGACTTGCCGGAGCTCCCAGGTTGGTAAGAGTGGAGCAGGAATCGGCATCTTTCTTAGCAAATGATCCTACAAGTGGTAAAGTTGGTAAAGTACAGGTGGTATATTTAAATTGTTATATGTTGATTTACAAGTGATTATAGTTGGTGAGTGAACCTGTAAGTGGCTGAAAGAGGTTTTCATTGACAAGTGGTTAATCAAGGTCATTAAGTTGAACTTGATTGGACCATACTTACAAGTGGTATTTTGGAGAACAATGTGATGAACCCCTAACCTACAAATGGTTTATTAAAATCAACAAAACTTATTTTCCGGAAAAACCATTTGATTAAAACAAACTTAAGTATTTTGAAATCACAATGGGAAAATAGTTTGTTGTGAGGGGGAGTTCTGATTGTTTATGCCAAGTGGATGGCGAATTGAAGCGATTTGATATCAGTTGTCACTTTATTGTATAGTTTGTTTTCAAATTTCCTAAAATGTGTTTGCATTTTAGGGGGAGTAAAAAATTTTCAGAAAATCCAAAAACATTTAAAAATTTGAAAAAGACAAAAACATGATAAAATCAAAAATGAGTTTTGCTATACAATAGAGGAAATGATAGTACATCAGTGGACTATCACAACACGCTAAAGAATTGGAAAGAAAAATGTGATAAACGGCCTCACTGATGATATGCCAGTAGGTTTTTGCACATTTAGTAGATTGTGACGAGATATAAACCTAAATTCAAACTTGCTTATATCGTGGGTAACATCTCTCGGATATATGGGTAACCCCCAAAATCTTGTTTGAAGGACCCCTCTTTCTGAGATACTAGGTCTTTATGCTTAGTGATATCTGGGGTATTATCCCGGGACTTCTGATAATGCGGAAGCAATGGCCTAGTCCCCGGAGAATACTTCCTGCTTGCTTGAAATATAGCGCCGCCCTCAGCAAAAATAGACAATAAAATTGCTAATTAATGTTGTTGTAAAAAAGATCCTCTAAAGGGGACTCACCTAAAGTCGAGCCGTCATCTCTCTGCTGAACGGAAGTTCTGACCTAAGCTCTCACGGTTCTTCGCAATTTAATCCCTTACAAATATCATCTAGGTATACTCACCTGTAAGACTGAATATTGGGATCTGGATACGGGAGTATATTCTGAGGTGGGACACGCGAATAAGTTTAAGTGTTTAAGACATTAATCTCGTATCTCGAAACAGTTGAACTTTGTGTGAAAATTTAAGTGGATCAGTATACTGACAATCTAAGTGAATCGTTTAGAACTTAAAATGTTTAAAGCTTAACGGTGTTGGTGATTTGTCTCAAAAACTGATATGATCCTCTTACGCAAACTCACAAAAATATTGTATGTAAATATTTCTTTACTGCATTTCATTTCGGTTATAAAAAAAATCCAAAAAGATTTTCAGTATGTTTTAGCATAAATTTTGAAAAATTCAAAAAGATTTTAGACAACTGATGTTGAAAAGCTGATTTTCAAAATTCCGAGTGCTAAACATGACGAACAGGTTTGGGAAAGTTTGTTTAAAAATGTTTGAAATAAAATGATATATATTCATGTGGTTCATCGGAAATTTACATGATAAATCATTTTGTTCAGGGTTGTGTCTTCAAGTGATTAGCAAAGTTTCTAAATTTGTTATATCTTATCTTTTATGAAACTTATGTTTTGGGTAGAGAATATGCAGGAGAGTCAGGTTACGATACCTGAACCTGTGAAAGCCAGACTACGATCCCAGCACATCTTGAGGGGGAGTCTGTTAGAGAAAGAGAGTATGAAGATGCAAGAACTAGGAGCCAGAGATCCTGAAAGAGAATTGGAGATAGGATAGAGCCAGATAGAGATCCTGAAGGAAGCCCAAAGACTGATAAAGACTGAAGATTGAGAAGACTCAACACTTAAGACTCGTCAACATCTGAGGGGGAGTCTGTTAGTGCATTCATCTGTCGACTTCGTCTTATATCGAGTCTCGAGTTCGTTGCGAAGTTGATCAAGCATGATGTCATCATGTTTAAAGATGACATCACGATAGTGACATCATCAATTGCATCATCTACACAAAGAGACAAAACAGTTTTGAAGTTTACACGGGTTTCGCTTGAAATTTGAATGTCATTTCATGTGGTTTCGCTTGGAAGTAATTGAGGTGTTTCGCTTGAATTGGTTATGTTGTCTTCAAGCGAACCTAGGAGACCTATAAATAGGCATGTAGGTTATTCATTTGTAACAGTTTTCAACGAATTCCAGATTTGATACCGAGGTGCTGCCGGTTTATCCTTTGATTGTAAACATTGTAAAATCAATATACAAGAGGATTAAAGTGTGAATCAAGCTGTTTTCACATCCGTTTCTCTGTTTCCGCCTCTGAAACGGATTTGAGCTCTTCCTAACGACTCGTTTGGTTCACAATCCGATCCTACATCTTCAACAGTCTTTGAGTGAACAGCAGTTGATGTAGATCAGCAGTTGTTGTAGAAGGGCAGTACTTTAGAGGGCATCAGATGTTATGTCACATTCAAGGGGAAAGACTGATGCAAACAACTGCTTATTCTGGATCCACTGATCTGATCCAGTTTTGGCTTTCATCAACTGTTCCTTTGTAGGGTTCAATCCCAACAAATACTTTAATCATTCAAATATCGTGCACATGATACAACGTAAAATGAATTGTGAAAACAAGTTTGTGAAACAAGTGATGCGTAGAGGAAAGACCTTGAAATCTCAGGTTGTCACAACAACACTTACTATGGGGAAGGTATAAATCATCAAGATTTGACCGAATTGAACTGTTTTTGAACGATTCACACAAACAGAACTTCAACGTTTGATTTAGGACGATTTAGTGGACCAAGTTTAAAATTGAACATATCATTGGTCTTATCGGCACTTGTATTATCAAATGGAACCATAAATTTTGTAAAACCGAACAAAATTTTTCAAAGTTTGATTCACTGTTCATGATTGCTTCGAACGATTAGACCCTTCGCGCGAAGGAACCTATGCTGACTTGTTGACTCCACTCGCACGAAGGGAATATATTCAGTCGTTCTAAGTTCAGTCATTCAAGAAGTTCAACTCGCATGAAATTCCATTCGCACAAGGATTGTTATGTTCGAAATTTTTCTAAGTGTTGAAAGTTTGTGATTTTGCAGGAAAAGTCGACTAATTTCTATACGAAGCATAACATATGTTGCGTGTTAGATCGTACGCTTCCAAATATGGAACCTTTCAAGGAAACTTTGGAGTTCATGGATCGTATTAGAATCAAGAAAGCGTTAACGGATCAGCACAAAGCTTATCGGCCGCGCATAGAAAGATTTTGGCAAAATGCGAGATTTGAAGAAAGTTCAAAGTCTATTCATTCGTTTGCTCGTGTTGAAAATGAGTAAATAGAAGTCGTAACTATTAAAAACGATATTAAACGAGCGTTGGAGTTCGATGATAAAGAAGACGATCCGACTGGTTACCCTGAAAAATTGGCTAAAGGATGTTTCTTCTGGTTGAGGTACACAGGATATGTGAACGATCCAAACTTCAACAAAGCAAATTTGTCAAAGTCGTACAAGTTCTTAGTTCATTCTGTTATTCACGCAACGGGGCATCGAAAAGGCGGCTATGATGTAGCAGCTGATTATGTGATGTGTATGGTGACTGCTTTAGTTCTCAATCTGCCATATAACTTCTCAAAGTTGGTGTTTGAGTAGATGAAGGCGAATATTGATGGAGAGAAGTTTTTACAGTATCCGAGGTTCTTGCTGATGATTCTAGACGATAAGATTCCAAACTTAGCGAAACTTGAGTCTAACGTTCTTCCACTGGATCATATGTTGAATATGACTCTTGACATACTCTAACAGTATAAAAAAGTGAATGGGAGCGATATTCCAAGCGTTACACGATTATTTGGATGCTTGAAAGAACCAAACTATAAAGCTCCACCAGCAGGTAAATGGAGACATGATAACAGTGAATCTGATGACGAAAGCTCTAAGATAGAAGATTTTGTGGCTAAAAGTTGTAAGTGGTTTGTAAAGAAAGATGGAAAGAAGAAATCCAAAGGAAAGAAAGGTGCAACAACTCCTAAAAAGCCTCAAACAAAGAAGAAAACTCAACGTACATTACTTGTAGATGAACTGAGTGAAGATTAGGCTGAACAAGCTGTAGTTGGTAAGAAAAGTACTGCAGATACTGAAGAGATCGCTCAGAATATTGAAGCAGATGCTTTTGGTCCCAGTGGTTGTGAAAATGTTGAAGCAAATAATAGTGAAGGAACAGAGAGTGATAGTGATATCAGCATTACAAAGATGGCTCCTACAACTACTGATCTTCGTGCTAAATGGGATAAAAAGAAGAAGAAACAAAAGAAGAGGAAATGTAGTGATGAGGGAGATGCTACTTATGTACCTACAGATCCTAAGGTTCAAAAGGTGTCCAAGAGGTTAAAAAGAAGTGCAAGGAAGACAACTGTTTCACCAGTGTTGAAAAGAGCACCTAACACTGTGTTCCAGAGTTTACTAATGGAAGGAAAGGAAAAGAAACAAAAAGAAGGTAAAAATATTTTGTGTTCCAGAGTTTCATTTAAGGAAGGAAAAGAAAGGAAAATAAAACATGTTGTGTTCCCAAGTTTCATTTAAGGAAGGAAAAGAAATGAAAGGAAAGGAAAGGAAAACTAGGCTAAATTCTTTAGTTTTTTTATCCTTCCGATATTGAAGGAAATGGGGGAAAAGAAATCTTTTTTTTCCTTTCTCGTCCTTTCCTTTGTCACTTTTACTTTATTTTCTTTTCCCACGTTAAGTTAACTCGGCAACAGAACGTAAGAGTACAGAGACATCTATTAAAGATACCACTCCTAGTGCTGCTAATGTTGAAATTAATGTTCATGTGGAAGCTGAAACAGAGGATGAAATGGTGATCAGAATTCAAATACCGCCAACAACACCTATTCAAACATCTATTCTGGTGCACCCAACTGATCCTCAACAAGAACCAACTCCTGCTCAGCCCACAATGCCTCAGCAACCAGAGTCAAGTTTAAGACCACATCCGACTCCGAGGCAACAGCAAAGACAACAACATCCAAGTATTTATAATGATGATTATTTTGCTGATTTACCAGATTTTGATGAAACTATGGATCTGAACTTCTACGATGAGAAAAGATTAAAGAATATGGAAGAAAGAATCAAGAAGTTAGAAAATGAAAAGGTGGAACTGACAGATAGAGTTAAGAATCTAGAATCTGAGAATCTGCATCTGACAACTTCAAACACTATGCTTCTTGAAGAAAATGAAAGATTAAAGAAGATCGTTGATGATCATGAAGCAAACCGAAGTGTGAAAGATAAGAAGATTGATATGTTATTCACTGTTTTGGAGCACCGAAGTTACCCTAAAGGGAAATGGAGGTGTGTGAGTTTCGGATTTGATTAACGGATTGGATTCGGATTTAAAAGTTAACGTACAACATAAGTAAAGTAAAGTACCATGAAAATGGTCATCAAGGATGTAGGATGAATTCCATCCATTTAGCCTCATTATATGATCCATCAAAGCACAAAAATCATCAACTTAGTTGATGATTTCGGTTGGTCACGAATAAGTATAGAAATGTAAATAACTAACTACGTTGCTAAGTAGCCAAGCAAGAACAACCGGGGCGTGTCATACCCAACATGGCAAATGTTGAAGGCGAGGTGGGGTTATCTTACTTTGATTCTTGGAAGCTACCTAGTATTCACCTAAATCACTTAAACAACCAAGTGAGTTAGCTAGATGCGTCCATCCAAAACATGGAGAGTGTTTGGGATGTGATGTAGCCTTGTCCCTTTGTCGGAAGTTGTTTTGAGACTTAGGGTATGATTCTAAACTAAATGTTTAACAAGTGAGGTAGTGGAACAAGTTTGGAGAGCCAAGGCTTCCGTGGTTCACACATTCACTAAAACACAAGTCTTTCAACATTGAAGGTTGAAAACTTGGATGGTTCAAACACTTTTGAAGTCACTTGGGACTTTTTGGGCAGATGTGTATGAAGGTTTTGATCCTTGCTTCTAGTGGAAATGAACCCCAACACAAACCTACAACTATAAGCTTAGTTGGGAGCAAGGTGGGTACAAGATTCCACTAAGTTTCAAGCAAAACACATAAGAAATAAAAATGTAAATCAAAGCAGAATTTTAATACTACTTTAGACCTCAAATGTGGTGAGGTTCCACCTTAGTTTGCCATGGAAAACTTGTGGAAACCTTCCTAGAGGTTATCCAAGTAGTTTAGAATAAGAAGTGAGAAGAACAGTGAGTGAAAACTCACTTAGAACACCTAAGTTTTTTCTGCCTTGCTTGGAATACTTGAGAGAATGAGAGAAGATTTGGTGTATGGAAAGTGTTTAGAAGGTGTAGGAGGCACCATTTAATAAGATGGGATTAGGGTTTATGTAATTAATGAAGTTGGAGGTAGTTGAGAGTTGGAAAAAGGTAAAAGGAAGTGTTTTAAAAACATTCCGTGAAAGAAACTGCGCTGAAATCCTGTCCACGTCATCACCACGTGAAGGACCAGAGTAAACACGAAGGCAGACCACTTTCGCGTGCCAAGAAGGCCACGAAGGTCCTCCTTCATGTGGCAAGGGGCGAAGGTCACCTTCGTGTGGCATGAAGGCCACGGAGGCTGCCTTCATGCACTTTCGTGTGCCTTCGGCCCAGGGAGGTGGATTTTAGGTTCTTTTATGTTGCTTCCTTATATTTTAGCCCGTTTTTTAGGTATCTAGAGTGTACCAAAGTACTGTATGAGTATAATGCATGTACGATTATTATTTCTAAGTATGTCGAGTCTCGGTTTTGCATATAAACACGCAGGGCCGGCTCAACCATTTTGGTGGCCTAAGGTGAAGTAAAACCTTGTGGCCTTTTTCCCAAAAAAAAAAAAAAAAGAAAACAATTTGAGAAAAACTCTCTTCCTCGTTTTTGTTTCTTTTGCCTTTTAGAATGGCCGAATTCATGTTTACAATATCTATTAGATATTATAAATCTATCAAAGATTCGGAAAATTAGGCAACTACTAAATTAGGGCTAATATCACAAACTAGCAAATATATCACAAACTTCAATTAGCCAATTAGGAAATTAGGGCTAATATCACAAACTTCAATTAGGCAACAGATTTTAACCAGAATTTGATTTATTCATACCTTCAACAGACGATGATGCAGCGGAATCTATTATGCAGCGTTGAACTAGAATTCGCAGCGGCTTGTTTGCTTGATACTTTGCTTTAACTGTTTCTGAGTTTCTGAGTTCGGCTATTTCTGAGTTTGTTCGACTGTTTCTGAATCAATTGAATTGAAGAAGATGATACTTTGTTCGACTGTTTCTGAGTTTCTCTAACATGTTGCAATCTCGAATCTCCATATAAAGAAGATGAGCGGAATCAATTAATTACTTGAAGAATATGATGCAGCGTCTGTTTGTCTTCCCGGTATGCCGTTGCCACTTGGTAGTTGCCGCCCTAACCTATACGACGCCTTTACCTATACAGCGACCTTCATGGCCTTTCAATTTTCATCTCTAATCGCAGACAAGCACAAGCCGCTGCATATGCAAATCTGATGGGCTGGCCAATACTAGAGATAGGCAAATCGGGTTTTTTTGTATACCCGGAACCGGTTCCTACCCGTACCCATGTAACACCTCGGAAAATCATGCCCAATATAATAAAGATACGTGTCATGGACTTTACATGTGTAATGAATTGATTTCGAGGGACTAAAGTTGACAAACAAAGAATGTATGTGTGTGCAGAAGGATCCAAAGTGTCAACAATTGTAAACTATGCCTTTCAACAACCCTACACGATGTTTACACTCTTAAACGAATAAATTGTGAAACGTATGAAGCCGTTTATGAAAGAAAGTGAAAGTTTACAAGAAGCGAGGGTTAAACGTGTTAACATGTTAAATTACTACCTCTGAGTGACCTTTTAACGAGCCCGGAGCTTTGTAATGATTAATTACACTCTCAAGAACAATACACAAAAAATTCATGAGGTTTCGATATCGTTTGATATTAAAAACGTTCACTTTCGTAAATAAAGGGTTAAAAGCATCAACGAAGCAAAACTAGTGTTTACGGTTATCATTTAACGAAACCGGACCTAACGATGTTTTGTTATATCCTAAAGATCATCCAAATATAAATTTCATGGGTTAAAAGTGCTTAAAATTGAAGTTATGAGATTTTAAAGGTCCAGGGGTTGAATCTGCCATGTTTAAAACTTGAATGGCTAGTCCCCCTAGGTGTCGCGCTGCGCGACCTCATTATAGGTGTGCCGCCGCGCGATGTGACGGCGTGAACTAGTCAGAACTCCTACACAGATGCAGGTTTGCATGCTACCTTCACCTATCCTAGTTCATTGCCTCCCAAGGTCGATTTCTATGGGATTTTGCTGGTTTTCAAAACCATTTTGAACACCTGTAATGATCTGGTGATGACCTCTTGTAGTATAAATAGGGGCTTGGTGTTGCTTCATTCTTTGCACAAGTTCAAGTTTTCACTCTCAATTGATCTCTAAAGCTTTGGAGCATCTCTGAAGCATCCTGGTCATCTAGGAAGCTTTCTCAAGTCTAATTTTCGTGCTAAGGACTCTTGTAAGCGTTCTTAGCTTCTATAGTTAAGGTTTTATTAGCTTAATGACCAAAAGTCAAAGATATCATAATGATGCTTTGACTTTGTGATTAATCACTAACGGTCCAGCCATTATTCGAATTGAAAGTGGCTATGTGTTGGTAATTAAGTAGGTGATAAACCCTTAAAAGCGCACCTTCTAATTATCACGTTATCTCAGCCAATTGTCTGGTCAAACTACTTAACATAAAAGTCAAACGAGTCAGTTTTTACAAAAAAAAAAACCATAACGGATAATGTAGAAGCTATAAAATACATTTTATCACTTAAATAACTTGGTAAATAATATAAGAACATGTTTAGGCATATTCAACCCGACAATTCTGAGTATTAGGCTCGGTTCGCAACCGAAAGTCGCAAAAGTAGATTTTTGCTTTGACTTTCAGTTATGTCCCGATTTAGTTTAGTTTCTTTGTGCCTTAGGGTTCCTTTGTGACTATATTATATGTTAGTATAATCCTCTGTAGTCATGCTACATGGTCCCATAGAAATCATAGTTCATTGCATGTTCTCGTTAAATGCTTAAAATTGACCATTATGCCCTTATGTTATAAAAACGAGATTTTTGAAAATGTGAGAGGACAAAAAGCTTTGTTACTAATATATAAGTATGTCCTAAAAATATGACATCTGTTTCTGGTCTAAAATAAAAGTTATGTAAGATATCGTAAAACAAAAACTTTTTGTTAATTAAATTGCATTTTTGGTATAAAACATATTTAAACCCAATTTTTGGCACCAAACTTGCTACCCACTGTTATGATATAATATTTAGGGATTTTTTGGAAATTTTTTTCAAATTTTATACTGACCATAGCATAGAGTTCTAGCATAAATTCGATAATTGACGAAAATGCCCTTTTTGTTAATAAAATGAGTTTTACATATCATTTTGATACCAAACATTTTCCTAATGATTTCACATGCTAAATAAAATATTTCTAACATTCAAGACTTATCAAAACTTCAAAATTTTATAAACATCTCAAATATCGTCAAATACCGACTTTTACGCTAATTAGGCGCATAGTATGGTTTAAAACCATATTAACGCCTAAGACTTGTTACCTACTGATTTTATAAATAAATTCTTATACTTTAACAGTAAGTATAAGTCTTGAACTCAGATTTCCAAATTTAACCTTAAAAGCATATGTGAAATGACCAAAATGCCCCTACGGTGCATAGTTTGGCCATAAATGATTAAATACACATACGTATGATATCTTGCTGATATAACAACATAAAATAACAATTTTTACAGAATGATTTAGACCAGAACCTCAGTTTATGTTTAAAGTTTCTTTAAAAATTTTAAAATAACCAAATTACCCTTTCGGGACTTAAATTGGTCTTAATTACATTTGGGGCATAATTGTTGATATCCTACTGATATCACAACATATTTTAAGCATCATAACTATTGGAACTTGTATATGACCCATCTGGTTACCCGTTATGCATATACGCGTTCGGTACGGTTTATGTAACTAGTTTGCATGAATTAGCCGAAACGGGTCAAACCTTATCATTTTTACTTCAGAAACCAGAATGTGTTTAGTTTACCCATTATATACAAGTCTTCATACTTGTCGGGTCTAAATCACATTCCAATCCGGTCACCGCTTAATCTTGCGTTTCATACCGTAAACTTTCCTTTAAAACTAACCGGTCAACGTTATAACTTAAATAAGACCCGTTAGGAATCTAATAGGTTATTAAAACCTTCGTTCCAGATTAGGAGCCCAGTAAAAGCTCCCTGCACTTGCTGATTAGAATATACGACTGAGAATAAATTACATTTAGCTCAGGTAAATACTTTTAACTTATTTTCCCTTATACGGGCTTGGGATGCGGTAAATTATTACCGCTTGGTCGGGTATTGAATATTTAATCGATTAGTGGTTAAATCATTGAGATAATCCGTTTTAATCTGTCTTGTTTGATACAAAGCATTTGGGGGTTAATATGACCGTGTCCTTGATATCCTCGGCTCATTCATTTGAAATGGCCACGACTTAAGCACGGGGTGTAGGCATACACCTGACAGTTGCGTATGTAAAACGGTATCTCACTTGTGAGGAAACTTCTCGTGGGCTTATACTAGTGGTGTGTCTATTAATCTTGTCTCGGCTCTTCTAACCGGGCCCTGAACGTACAACAAACATATAAATCTGTATACAACATTATTTTAAATAATTGTTCCAAGTTATAAAAGAATATTTGTGCCTTGTGCATTTAAATCAATTTTCTTAAATGTTTTCAAAAGAATCAGTTAATTGTATTTACCAGTGTAAACTGATGTATTTTTCAAAAAGATTAAGTGCAGGTACTACACGAAATGGGCTAGAAACTCCAGAGTATTAATTAAAGAGTCTTGCAAGCTCTTAATACTTTAAGTCTGTTGAACAATATTTACTTTCTGTTTTAGATCCGCCTGTGGATCCATTATCGACCGTTTGTATAATATTTTATTATACTTTTCAAATTCAGTTTGTATTATTATTTTAGACTTCCACTGTGCATTAAACTGTGATTAATTGTCTATGATAATATCAACTACGTCATGATACTCCCCACTTGGCCCACCAGTAATACGTGGAAATATCGGAGTGTGACAGGTTGGTATCAGAGCCAACATTGAGGGAATTAAACACTAGTCTTTTGTTTTTAATCTCAATGACACAGTTGCACATTCCTTGACTTCCGATTCTAGGCAAAGGACTTAGGATTAATCCTAATCTTAATTGGTTTTTTGTCTTTTGTTGTTTCTTTTGTTTTTGACAGGATCACCAACAAACATGCCACCAAGAGTGAGAGGCCGTGGAGGACGAGGAAAAGCTCCAATTACTGCCAGGAACGACCATGAAGCCGGGCCATCTCACCAGCGTACACCATCCGCATCATTCGGATCAAGTCCTCACGAAGACTGGAGGACATACCTCGAGCATGCGAGATGCTCTGTCTCGCTCAGCTCCTCACCGTCCTATCATCATTCCTTTGGGCCGTATCAGGAGGACGAGCCCAATGATTCTCACCGCTCTTACATTCCTCTGCAACGATCGGGTTCACACCACTCCTTCCAGAACCCGACCCCATATTTTCAAAGTCGGTTCAACCCTATGAACCAGATAGAAGAACCAGAGGGTCAAAACCCTTTGGGACCGGCGGATCACTTTCCGGAATACCAGAACATGGATATGGACGAGGATCCAGATCCCGAGCTACCACAGACTGGGACGCCGACGCATCCCATTGATATATCTAGCGGATCATCCTTCCATGGTTCGCCTTACAGGGGCCTGATATTTGGGCCGAAAGATGGGCTTCATACAAGTGGGAGTATAATCCCCCTCACCGTAACTCACCACCACACCAACAGGTCCCTTCTGAGGACCCGCATTTTCAGGCGGTCACGCCACCGCCACCGCCAGAGCAGCAACTGCCTCAAGAACCACCGAGGCGAAGAAGAGGTGCACGGATCTCCGTGCATGGGGGTTTTCACTTCAGCACCCCCCAACACTCCAACAACAGTAACTACCCACCGCTGTATGAAGACCCTTAAATGGGTGGGCCTTCAAACCCAGTTTCTGAAGTTGACTCTGCACCAGTCGCACCAGCACCACACATGGGTTATGAAAACCCAATTCCATCTTACCCATGTGCAGCTAGGTACAACCCGTTCTAGCAGCAAGCTTATTCGGGTTATAATTATAACAATGCCCCTGCCGTTGACCCGTACCTCGAGGCAGCAAACTACAATGCTCTCTACCCTGGACCCTTTCCAGCTACGTACCCAACTAGGTATCCTGCATATGGATATCAATACCCACCGCCTCCTCAACCTCAGCAGCAGTAGCCGCCGCAGCCACCACAAATTCAACCACCGCAGCAGCAAGAAATCATTCAGAGGTTGCACGAGGTGGAAAAAAGGTAGACGAAGAGCGTAGGAGCCGCCGCGATCTACTAAAGGGTTTGGCAAACCTTATTAAGGGGAAGAAGAAGAAGAAGGACTATTAGAAATCCCTATTTATTGTTTTGTAATTTTTTTTTTTTGAAATTTCAATTAAGTCCCTGTGTGGACATTTTATTTATGTATTTGGTCCCTGCGTGGACTTGTCTTTCTTATTTTAGTCCCTGCGTGGACAAGTTATTTCTTTTAAGACCCGTTTAGGGCATTATTGTAATTGTAAGACTTATTATGAAGTTTCCTTTTTGAAATTACATTTGGCATTAAAATATACATATATATTAAAATCACAAAATCAAAACATCAATTCAATTTTTAAATTGATCTGCCATTATATATTAAAAGAAAATCTTAAAGGTGTAATCTAGCCTATATGTCACTCTAGACATGGCCATGATGGTAAAACCTTTTTAAGATAATAAATCCTTGTTAACACCTGAGAACGTGTTAGCACTCTTGGCAAATGTGATTCGATAAAGTCACACTAGTCATCCTTATATTGGATTTTTCCAATTTCTTACCTGATGATTTAAACATCCATTAGTGATGAAGTGCCTGCGGGCCATACTTATTGTTCTTTAAAGACAAATGGCAGTTGTAGTCTATGACTCCCTGTCAAGAAGGGTGATGAACTATGTTCAAACCTTAATGCCTCGATCTTGTAAGATCATGGCTTGTCCTCGTGACTAGGCCTTTTGTGCCAACATTAATATCCTTAATAATTTGTAACTGGGATTAATTATAAGGTAAATTGTAAAATAAACCTGATAATAAATTAACCACTATGGTATATGCTTACCATGGTTAATGAATCATCGAAAATGGTGATTCCATAATAAACCTCTGATCAAACTGTTGTCAACTTGTTTTATAGCAATCAAGCTTCAGCATGTCTGAATCTGAAGAGGTTAACAGTCATCCAAGGGAGAGAAATGATACCACCAGAATAAATGTAGCTGGTGCAGATATTCAAGCATTGATAGACAATGCTGTTACTAGAGCTATTGACAGACAGTTCAAGGAACCAAGTAATACTCACACAAAGACTCAATCTGTGGCTCATAGTAAGCCCCCTTAAAAAACACATGAGTCAAATAAGGACAATTCTCATCACTCATCGAATCAGAAGAGTCTCCCATCCAAGCATATTGTGCCTAATCAAGAGCCACGTGTCAAGACTTGCTCTTACAAATACTTCGTCTCTTGCAAGCCAAGGGACTTCACAGGAGAAAAAGGAGCCATTGATTATATGACATGGCTCGATGAGATGGATACTGTGGTTGATATCAGTGGTTGTGCGGAACAGGATATTGTGAAGTTTGTTTCATAATCATTTAAAGGTGAAGCTTTGGCTTGGTGGAGGTAGTTAGTCCAAGCCACAGGGAAGATTCCATTGTATAACTTATCTTGGGATCAATTTGTTGCACTGATCAAGGAAAACTTCTGTCCTCAGCATGAGGTAGAGAAAATCGAGACAGACTTCTTGACTCTGGTCATGAAGAATTTGGATTGTCAAGCGTATGTTACAAGCTTCAATACCATGTCCCAATTGGTTCCTTATTTGGTCACACCAGAACCAAAGCGCATAGCACATTTTATAGGAGGTCTGGCTCCAAAAATCAAGGGAAATGTGAAAGCATCCAGACCTACCACATACAGGTCAGTGGTGGATCTGTCTCTATCTCTCACACTCGATGTAGTCAGAAGAAAGTCTATCAAAGCTTCTGATGAATGAAAGCGGAAGCAGGAGGATGAGAGTTCTCATCGCTCCGATAAGAAACGAAAAGGGAACTCTAAGCATAAGAAGGGTTCTGGGTTTAGAAAGGATACCCAGCAGACAGGGGAGAAGCCTATGTGTAAAGTCTGCAAGAAATGCCATTTTGGAAAGTGCAAATTCGAATCGCAGTCGCAATCTCATTCACAGCCTAAAGTTTGTGGGATCTGCAAGTCCAAAGAGCATAGGACTTTGGATTGCAAGAAAATGAAGGATGAAACATGTTATGGTTGCAACGAGAAGGGGCACATAAAGACTAACTGCCCGAAGAATCCAAAGAAGCCTGAGGAGGCTAAAAAGACCAATGCTCAAGTCTTCTAGATGAATGCTCAGGAAGCAGTTCAGAATGATAATGTTATAACAGGTACATTCCTCATCAATGATGTATATGCTAGAGTTTTATTTGATTCTGGGGAAGATAAGTCTTTTGTAGACAATAAATTTTGCAAACTGTTAAATCTGCCTGTTAAAACTCTAAACATAAAATACGAGGTAGAATTGGCCAATGGTACCATAGAGACTGCTTCAACAATCTTACACGGATGTTTTATATCCATTAGGAATCACTCTTTTCCGCTGTCTTTGCTTCCGTTGAAATTGGCAGGATTCGATATAGTTATAGGCATGGATTGGTTATCTCGCAACCAGGCCCAAATTACCTGTGAGAAGAAGCAAGTTATCATTAAAACCCCTTATGGTGAACCACTTACAATTCAAGAAGATACACAATATGGATTGCCTAAACAAGTATCTATGCTTAAGGCATCAAAATGTTTGAAGAAATGTTGTGTCATTTACATGGCACAGGTAACCGTTGATGAGCCAAAGCCCAAGATCGAAGACATCCCTTTTATTTCTGAATATCTAGGCGTTTTTCCTGAAGAGTTACCTGGTTTACCCCCAGACAGACAAGTGGAATTTAGGATCGATATTATTCCAGGAGCAGCCCCTGTAGCCTGAGCTCCTTATCGGTTGGCACCGACAGAAATGAAGGAATTAAGAACACAGTTGGATGATTTGTTAGAGAAAGGGTTTACTCAACCAAGCTCATCTCCTTGGGGAGCCCCCATTCTATTTATGAAGAAGAAAGATGGCTCGATGCGTCTATGCATCGATTATCACGAGCTGAACAAAGTTACAATCAAGAATAGGTATCTATTGCCCAGGATCGACGATTTGTTCGATCAGCTTCAAGGAGTAAGTTACTTTTCAAAGATTGATCTAAGGTCAGGTTATCATCAGTTGAAGTCAGAACCGAAGATGTGCACAAGACTGCATTCAGAACACGCTATGGCCACTATGAGTTCTTAGTGATGCCTTTCGGGCTCACTAATGCACCCGCAGTATTCATGGACCTTATGAATCACGTTTGCAAACCGTATCTAGACAAGTTTGTCATTGTCTTCATTGATGACATTCTTATTTATTCAAAGAATCAAGTTGATCATGAAAGACATCTCCGGTGTATCCTTAAACTTCTGCAACATGAGAAGCTCTACGCCAAGTTTTCTAAATGTGAGTTTTGGCTTCGTGAAGTCCAATTTCTTGGACATGTGGTAAGCGAGCGTGGTATCCAGGTGAATCCCACTAAGATTGAAGCGATTATGAATTGGCAAGCGCCTAAAACACCTACAGAAATTCGCAGCTTCTTAGGTCTAGTAGGATACTACAGACGTTTCATTGAAAACTTTTCAAGGATTGCTGCACCTCTAACTTCGTTAACTCGCAAGAATATAAAGTTTGATTAGGGTCCCAAGCAACAAGAATCCTTTGAGATTCTTAAACAGAAATTAAGCAATGCTCCTGTGTTGACATTGCCAGAAGGAGTTGAAGAGTTTGTGGTTTATTGTGACGCATCACACACAGGGATGGGCTGTGTGCTTATGCAAAAAGACATGGTCATTGCCTATGCATCCCGTCAATTGAAGGTGCACAAAAAGAATTACACCACTCACGATTTAGAATTGGGTGTCATTGTATTTGCACAAAAGCTTTGGAGCACTATCTATATGGAACCAAGTGTGTGATCTATTCTGATCATAAGAGCCTTCAACATCTGTTTAATCAGAAGGATCTTAACATGAGGCAACGCCGATGGATGGAAACGTTAAACGATTATGATTGTGAAATCCGATATCATCCAGGCAAAGCGAATGTAGTCGCTGATGCTTTGAGCAGGAAGGAAAGGATCAAACCTATCAGGATCAATGCCAAAAGCATTGAACTAAAGAACAGCTTGAATGAAAGGTTGTTGGCCGCTCAAAAGGAAGCTGTATTAGAAACTAACTATCCAAATGAGAAGTTAGGCGTAACTACTGATCAATTATCATATGGCAAGGATGGAATCCTTAGATTAAATGGTCGAATCTGGATTCCAATCCATGGAGGGCTTAGAGATGTGATTCTTCAAGAAGCTAATAGTTCAAAATATTCAGTCCATCCAGGCAGTGATAAGATGTACCAGGATTTAAAGGCAAATTATTGGTGGATAGGTTTGAAGAAATCTATAACCACTTATGTGGCTAAATGTCTGACGTGCGCACAGGTTAAGGCTGAACATCAAAATCCGTCAGGTTTGCTACAACAGCCTGAACTTCCCACTTGGAAGTGGGAAATGGTAACTATGGACTTTATTACTAAGTTACCAAGGATGAAACGTGGGAATGATATGATATGGGTTATAGTCAACAGGCAAACCAAGTCAGCTCACTTCTTGCCTATTAAAGAAACACACAGCTCTGACAAGCTAGCTCAGATATACGTGGATGAGATAGTATCCCTCCACGGAGTGCCAGTATCTATTATCTCTGATAGGGATACAAGATACACATCTCATTTTTGGAAAAGCTTTCAGCAATCTTTAGGCACTCGTTTGAATTTCAGTATTGCTTATCATCCTCAGGCGGATGGGCAAAGTGAGCGTACGATTCAAACCTTGGAAGACATGCTGCGTGCTTGTGTTATTGATTTGGGTGGAAGTTGGGAAGACCATCTTCCTTTGATTGAATTTTCGTACAATAATAGTTATCATTCGAGTATCCAAGCCGCGCCTTTTGAGGCCTTATATGGAAGGAAGTGTAGAACGCCAGTTTGTTGGGCGAAAGTTGGAGAAACCCAACTGTCAGGACCTGATATAGTCCTCGAGACAATGGATAAGATTGTTCAAATCCGTGATCGTCTCAAAGCTGCCATGGATAGGCAGAAGAGCTATGCAGATATGAGGCGCAAACCTCTAAAATTTGAAGTTGGTGATAAAGTACTACTCAAGGTGTCACCCTGGAAAGGGGTGATGTGTTTTGGCAAAAAGGGCAAGCTGAGCCCAAGGTACATAGGACCATTCGAGATCATCGAATGTGTCGGAAGTGTGGCCTATAAGCTGAATCTACCCACAGAGCTCAGTGGGATACATAATGTATTCCACATCTACAATTTAAAGAAATGTCTAGCCGATGAATCGCTAGCAATCTCTCATAAGGACGTACAGATTGACGAGAGCTTGAAATTTGTTGAAAAACCTTTGTCGATCGAGGATCGATAGGTTAAAAAGCTTCGAAGAAAGAATGTGCCAATTGTGAAGGTAAAATGGGATGCCCGTTGAGGCCCAGAATACACATGGGAGGTTGAATCCACGATGAAACAGAAATACCCTCATTTATTCCAGTAAATCTCGAGGTCGAGATTTCTTTTAAGGGGGTGAGGATGTAACACCTCGGAAAATCATGCCCAATATAATAAAGACACGTGTCATGGACTTTACACGTGTAATGAATTGATTTCGAGGGACTAAAGTTGACAAACAAAGAAAGTATGTGTGTGCAGAAGGATCCAAAGTGTCAACAATTGTAAACTATGCCTTTCAACAACCCTACACGATGTTTATACTCTTAAACGAATAAATTGTGAAACATATGAAGCCGTTTGTGAAAGAAAGTGAAAGTTTACAAGATGCGAGGGTTAAACGTGTCAACATGTTAAATTACTACCTCTAAGTGACCTTTTAATGAACCTGGAGCTTTGTAAAGATTAATTACACTGTCAAGAACAAGTGACTCACGAGGTTTCGATATCGTTTGATATTAAAAACGTTCACTTTCGTAAATAAAGGGTTAAAAGCGTCAACAAAGCAAAACTAGTGTTTTCGGTTATCATTTAATGAAACCGGACCTAACAATGTTTGGTTATATCCTAAAGGTCATCCAAATATAAATTTCATGGGTTAAAAGTGCTTAAAATTGAAGTTATGAGGTTTTAAAGGTCCAGGGGTTGAATCTGCCATGTTTGAAACTTGAATGGCTGGTCCCCCGTAGGTGTCGCGCTGCACGACCTCATTATAGGTGTGCCGTCGCGCGACGCGACGGCGTGAACTGGTCAGAACTCCTGCACAGATGCAGGTTTGCATGCTACCTTCACCTATCCTAGGTCATTGCCTCCCAAGGTCGATTTCTATGGGCTTTTGCTGGTTTTCAAAACCATTTTGAACACCTGTAATGATCTCTAAAGTGCCCTAACACCTGTAATGATCTGGTGATGACCTCTTGTAGTATAAATAGGGGCTTGGTGTTGCTTCATTCTTTGCACAAATTCAAGTTTTCACTCTCAATTGATCTCTAAAGCTTTGGAGCATCTCTGAAGCATCCTGGTCATCTAGGAAGCTTTCTCAAGTCTAATTTTCGTGCTAAGGACTCTTGTAAGCGTTCTTAGCTTCTATAGTTAAGGTTTTATTAGCTTAATGACCGAAAGTCAAAGATATCATAATGATGCTTTGACTTTATGATTAATCACTAATGGTCCAGCCATTATTCGAATTGAAAGTGGCTATGTGTTGGTAATTAATTAGGTGATAAACCCTTAAAAGGGCACCTTCTAATTATCACGTTATCTCAGCCAATTGTCGGGTCAAACTACTTAACAGAAAAGTCAAACGAGTCAGTTTTTACAAAATAACCCATAACTGATAATGTAGAAGCTATAAAATACATTTTATCACTTAAATAACTTGGTAAATAATATAAGAACATGTTTAGGCATGTTCAACCCGACAATTCTGAGTATTAGGCTCGGCTCGCAACCAAAAGTCGCAAAAGTAGACTTTTGCTTTGACTTTCAGTTCTGACCCGATTTAGTTTAGTTTCTTTGTGCCTTAGGGTTCCTTTGTGACCATATTATATGTTAGTATAACCCTCTGTGGTCATGCTACATGGTCCCATAGAAATCGTAGTTCATTGCATGTTCCCATTAAATGCTTAAAATTGACCATTATGCCCTTATGTTATAAAAACGAGATTTTTGAAAATGTGAGAGGACAAAAAGCTTTGTTACTAATATATAAGTATGTCCTAAAAATTTGACATCAGTTTCTGGTCTAAAATAAAAGTTATGTAAGATATCGTAAAACAAAAACTTTTTGTTAATTAAATTGCATTTTTGGTATAAAACATATTTAAACCCAATTTTTGGCACCAAACTTGCTACCCACTATTATGATATAATATTTAGGGATTTTTGGAAATTTTTGTCAAATTTTATACTGACCATAGTGTAGGATCGATTTGATGACCCGAACGAGTCGTTTAGAGAAGTTCTTATCTATTTCAGGTGCGGAAAACAAGAAATAGATTTAGTAACAGATTAATCTTCACTTTAACAACTGATTGTATTGATAAAACTCTGATTACAATCTATCTTCACACCAGCAGCACTTCGGTATGGAATACAAGAACTGGCTACTGATTTCGCTCATGAGTGACCTATATATAGGCCTCTGATTCCGCCCGAGATGACACATCAACGTTTGGAGCGGAATTAACTATTATGATTCCGGGCGGAATCACCTACGGTTGGAGCGAAATCAACATCTCAACATTTAAACTATTTTGTCTTCTAGCGAACATGAAATCTGTTTTCATTTGTGCATGTTATCTTCACGTGCATTTGTTGTAGTCATGATGCAAGCATCATGTCACTTGGATGATGTCATCATCAAGAATGATGACATCATTCTTGTTCCAAACCGCAACGAACCGAAGACTCGATATAAGACGAAGACGACAGATGTGTGCACCAACAGACTCCCCCTCAGATGTTGACGAGTCTTAAGTGTCGAGTCTTTACAATCTTCAGTCTTTATCAATCTCTGGACATCATTCTTTTTATCAGCAACAACAGACTCCCCTTAACAATATGCTGGCATTCCTTTAGTCCTTCAGCATCATCTGCTTGAGGATTGTAGTCTGGTTTTCACAGGTTCAAGATCGAAACCTGGCTACACCTGCACATTCTTAACCCAGAAGTAAATTTCACAAATTTAACATTTCAACAAATATACATCAACTCAAACTCTCCCTCAAATCAAACATCTTATCAATAATAATCCTGATGAACCACTTGAAAAATAGATTAAAACATATTTGATTTTCAAACACATAGACTCCCCCTCACAACATGGTCATCATGTCTAGCACTTGGAATTTTGAAAATCAGCTCTCCAACACCAGTTGTCGAAAATCTTTTTGACTTTTTCAAAAAAAATTATGCTAAAACACACTGAAAATCTTTTTGGAATTTTGAATGTAAAGAAATGTAGTAAAGAAATATTTACAGACAATATTTTTGTGAGTTTGTGTAAGAGGATCATATCAGATTTTGACAAATCACAAGTACCATTGAGCTTATTTACACATTAAGAATTAAACAATTCACTTAGATTGCCGATATACTGATCCACTTAAATTTTCACACAAATTTCAACTGATTCAGGATACGAATTAAGTGTTTTAAGAACTTAAACTCATTCATGTGTCCCACCTCTTGAATATACTCCCGTATCCAGATCCCAATATTCAGTCTTACAGGTGAGTATACTACAGATGATATCTGTAAGGGGTTAAATTGCGAGGGCCGTGAGAGCTCAGGTCGATACTTCCGTATACGCAGAGAGATGACGGCTTCGACTTTTGGTGTGTCCCCTTTAGAGGATCTTTTGTATTACAACAGCAATGACTATCAATTTTATTGTTTCATCAATTTGCTGAGGGCGGCGCTATGTTTCAAGCAAGCAGAAAGTATTCTCCGGGGACTAGGCCATTGCTTCCGCAAAATCAGAAGTCCCGGGATAATACCCCAGATATTACTGAGTATAAAGACCTAGTATCTCAGAAAGAGGGACCTTTCAAACGAGATTTCAGGGGTTACCTATATATCCAAGTAGTGTTCCCCACGAAATAAGCAAGTTTGAAATTATGTTTATATCCCGAAAAAATCTTACTAAATGTGTAAAAACCTATCGGCATATCATCAGTGAGACCGTTTAACGCTATTTAAACAATACAATTCTTTAGCATACTGTAACTGTCTACTGATGTACTATCATTTCCTCTTCTTTTGACACAAAAACTCATTTTTGATTTTATCATGTTTTTGCCTTTTTCAAATTTTCTAATGTTTTTGGATTTTCAGAAATTTCTACTCCCCCTAAAATGCAAACACATTAAAAGAAATTTGAAAATAAACTGTACAACAAACTTGACAACCGATATCGAATCACTTCAAATCGCCATCCACTTGGCATAAACAATCAGAACTCCCCCTTTCACAAAACTATTTTCTCATAATGATTTCAAAACACTTAAGTTTGTTTTAATCAGAATGATTTTTCCGGAAAATAGGTTTTGTTTTAACCACTTGTAGGGTCGGGTTCATCATCTTGTTCATTCAATCACATATATGAGGATTACATCAAGTTCAAACTAATGACCTTGACGAATCATTTGTAAAAACCAACCTCTTACCACTTTGTAAAAATATCCAAATCATATAACCACATGAAGGAATAAAGCATCTACACAAACCATTTTACCAATCAAGATGCCGATTCCTGCTTCACTCTTACCAACCTGGAAGCTCCGGCAAGTCACACTTATCCTGTAAAAATTCAAATATTTTTAAAATTCAAACACACAATCAATTACTTAAGAAAGATGCCGATTCCTGATCCACGATTACTAACTTGGGATCTCCGGCAAAGTCAGATGTTCAAGGGAAAAGAATTTCCACCCAAGTCTGACCAACCTTGGGTGTTTTTAGCTCCTTTAGCTCTTGTTCAGTTGGGTTAAAAGTTGCTTTCTTTGTTGCGTAAAAATCTTTAACCCCTTTTACTTTCCCATCCAGCATTTTCCCAAAAAATTTCTTAACATTTCCATTGAAAACTTTCTCGACATCAAACTCTTTCTTCTCGGAGTAAAATTGATCCGAGATCTCAACCTTACCAATTTTCTGTTTAATCTTCTCAAACTTCAGTGATGGAAATTCATCATCATTCACTGAAGATACAGAATTTACCTCTTTTACCTCACCTTGTGGCTCTTCTGGCTTTGTGGAACCAGAATCATTGCCGACTTTTACATCACCCTTTTTGACAACCCACATTTGGTTATCTTTTACTTTCTTTTTGTAAAAATTCTTTTTAGAACATTCACCAACCTCATAAGTTGAGTTTTCAAAAATTTTGAATTTTTCGGTTGGTGGTTCAACATCAACAACTATTTCTTTCAGTTTTTCAGAAACTCCCTGTTTAGTCTTAGCATTTTTCGGACAATTCCATGCAATGTGACCAGCTTCATTGCATTTGAAACAGGTTCGAGTCTCTTTAGGATGAAACACTCCAGTTCCATTCCTTTTCTTTTCAGCAAGAAACTCCTGGTTTGATTATCTCCAGAAAGGTTTCTTCTGTTCTTCTTCTGCACTTCCTCCTGAAACAAATTTTGTGTTTGTTTTAGAATTTTTCTCATTTTTATAATTTTCTGGTGGAATAAAACCTAAACCTTTCTTTTTATAACTACCATTATGGTTTGGTTTCTTTTGAAAACCAGAACCAGAATTGCAACCTTTTTTCTTGTTTAATCATTGTTGTATTCTTGAAGTGTGTTTTTTAGGTTTTCCAGTAAGATTTAAATCTTTTATTTCAGAAAAATTAATTTCTGTCATTTTGAAAACCTTTTTGATCATTTCAAATCTAACACTTCTTATTGGAAACTCTTTGTCAGAGTATAATTTGTCAGAATCATTTAAAGTGTATGCTACTTCAAATGTTTCATCATTCAAATTCTTCTTTGATAATAAAAACTCTTTACTATAAGACCGTTTAACCGACGATTTTGGAACGTTGACCGACGGACATGAACCTCCAGACTCTGACTTTGACTCAGACTCCTCATCAGTATCTAACACCTGATCGACCACCTTTTTTATTAACTCAGACTCATGATCAGTGTCAGACGAGGTGAACGTGACATCAATGTTTTCTGGTAAATCATCAGTTGTATCGGTTTTTAACTTTATATTGACTGCTTTTTCGACTTGCTCCTCATTTGGTTTTCTGGGAGAATAACCTTCCCAGATCGGAGGCGGACACTTGTTATAGCTAGCAGTCGGTTTCTTACCAGTATCCTTCTTCTTTTGCTTCTCATCTTGAAAAGCTTCCATACCTGCAACAGTCGGATAAATTCTATCAATAAGATAATCAGAACTAGAATAACTCTGCAATAATCTTCTGATTCTCTCATTCTCAATCTTCTCCTTCTCTAACTCTTGCTTCCACTTTGCACTTTCTTCGATGTAAAAGTTAATAGCTTTCTGCTTTGTCATCAATGTTGCATTCATCATCGTCAAAGCATTTTCTCTTTCAGAGTTTGTCTTTTGAAGGCCAGGTACTGTTCTGTTCAATACATCGTATGATTCCTTCACGTAATTGAGATTGAACAGTAATTGTTCCTTCATCTTCTCAAACTCTGCCAGTTTCTCATCTTTTGCTGCACATTCTTTGCAAGTCTCCAAACACTTCAAGCACGGCTTTATGACTTCCACAATCTTTTCAACTTCTATGATCTTTTCAATTTCAACACTTTCTCAGCTTCAGTCACCTTATCTGTTTCACCTTTCTGATCAATCTCAACAGTCTCCTCAGCAACACATTCAGACTTCATTTCTTTTTGTTCTTTTGCAGCCCGTTTCTCCTTCAGTTTCCCCAAGCGATCTGCAAAATAAAAATGAAAACTTTCAGGAGAGAGATGAGTTTTAGCAACATTAATATGTCTTTCTTCTTCATCATCACTACTGTTATCAGTTGGTGTTTGATCAAACTCTACTGATTTGTCAGAATTATCATCCGAAGAACCAGAATTAACTGATGTTTGATCAAAAATAGCTTCCTTTTCTGAACTTTCATCACTTTGTGAACTTTCATCTGAGCTATGTGAGCTTTCTTCAGATGCAACAGACTCTTTCTCCACATTCTTCACAGTCTCACCAATAGACTTCATCCACTCGGTGAACATGTCTGGTTCTTTCATAATCTTGGCAATAAAATCTTTGAAATTTCCATTCTCATCTGCAAACATATCCCAGCTGAAGCCTTCAGGTAGCCTCTCATCATTTTGATCGACTATGCATGCTTTGCTATCAGGAGATATATAATTGTTCCGGTTAAAATCCACCACACACGCTCTTTTTGAATCCTCGATTCTTCTACCATGAGCCACCTGTGGTTCTTGTTGTTGACCAACTTGCTGGTAAATGGCTTTTCGTTAGTAATCGTCTTTTCCAAACGGATTCTGAGCTCCACTAGCTTCCCTGTTCTTGCATTCCCGTTTGAAATGGCCTTTCTCCCTGCATCGAAAACAAGTAACTTTAGATTTATCAAAACCTAAAGTAGAAACATGTGCATCAAGAAAGTCATTTCTCCCGGTAATTGTCTTGAACTTTTCAGCACGCCTAAGAACGCTAGCTAGACACCATTTGATGTCCATCAGTTCCATTTCTTCAGCATCTATCTGATCGTAATCCTCCTTTGTGAGCATAGGATTTCCAATCCGTCCAGCTACTAAACCCTCATAAGAAAGCAATACAGAACCAAGTAGAGCCATGTGATCTTTAGCGGTTTCCTCAGAAAAACTTTGACCTTCAGGAAGATTCAAAGCGATATTGCACTGGATCACATAACCATTTCCTGTCTTTGTGCTCTGAGAATGGAAACTTGATGTAGTCTCTTTCGGATTGACACTCGGAAATGACGAAAATCCACTACTGCTTTTGGAACTTTGATCAACCTTTTCTGTTGAATCCCCAGCACTGAACGCAGTTTGAATTTTTGGGCTTCTTTCTGCTTCCTGAACACTGCCTTTGTAGTACATTTTCACATCCTGTTGACCACTTGGACTGTTCATCCTTGCAATCTTCTGCTGTTCCAGATCTTGACTTTCGATTTTCTCAATAAACTGTGAAATCGTTAACCCATCATAAACACCCGTATTCTTTAGAATCATCAAGTAAGTTCCGCTAATTTGTCTACCCACTCTTCACGATCTTTTGTAATACTCAGCATCGACATGGGTCGCACTAAATGGCAGTATCGTTCTATCAGCTTCTTTGTATCTTCTCCCGGTAAACTACTGAACAGATCAAACTCTTTCTTGAGCAACGCCTTCTTGCTCTTAACCATGTTCTCACTACCTTCAAACTTAACTTTCAGAGCATCCCAGATTGACTTCGAAGTCTTGTCATGTTGTAGCAACACAAAGATGTCTTCTTTGATAGCCTGCTGAAGTAAACTGATCATCATTTTTCAGCTCGGTACATGTCACGTTCTTTGTCACTAAATTCTCGGAGTTCTTTGATAACTTGTAAATCTGTCCGTGGTAGAACATACTTCTTCAGAATACATTCCCAAGATCTAAGATGATTAGCTTGAACCCGGTTTTCGAATCTGTCTTTCCAACCATAATACTCTTCAATACTCATCAGCTTCGGGGGTTTTTGTAAGGTTCCGGTTTCATTTTCCATGTTCATGTTTTGAGTAATGGCAGCTGGACTAGTCGGAGTCGCAAAGGCGTTGTAGAAATCGTTATCCATGATTCGGAATCGAAGAATTTCTCAAAGAAGCTTTCACACAAACTGGTTCACCTAGTAAAATCACTTTATATTCTTCTGATGTTGGAGCGAAATCACAAGTTTTGAAATCTGGAGCGGAAACAGACTTTGAGCACTATGAGCGAAATCAAAAAAAAATTCTGGGAGCGGAATCAACAAATGAATCTTGGAGCGGAATCTAAACTTTGGTAATCTGGAGCGAAATCAACAACCACTTTAGGAGCGAAATCAAACGTTTGGCAGCCAGGAGCGAAATCAACAGCAAGTTTAGGAGCGGAATCAGACTTTCAAGAGCGAAATCAGGAATGATCATTACGAGCGGAATCAACTCAGAGTCCATTTTTGTCCATTTTTAGTCTGATTTTAGATGTGTAACTTTCTAGGGTTTATCTAAGTCCAATTATCTATAATCTGTGAAATTTTGAACTGATTTTGACCGTTAAAACTTCATGAACAGATGAAAGAAGGTGTAGAAACAAGAATTTTCAATCAAATACGGCTGTAAACTGAAGAACTCCTCCAACTGGCTTTGATACCAATTGTAGGATCGATTTGATGACCCGAACGAGTCGTTTAGAGAAGTTCTTATCTATTTCAGGTGCGGAAAACAAGAAATAGATTTAGTAACAGATTAATCTTCACTTTAACAACTGATTGTATTGATAAAACTCTGATTACAATCGATCTTCACACCAGCAGCACTTCGGTATGGAATACAAGAACTGGCTACTGATTTCGCTCATGAGTGACCTATATATAGGCCTCTGATTCCGCCCGAGATGACACATCAACGTTTGGAGCGGAATTAACTATTATGATTCTGGGCGGAATCACCTACGGTTGGAGAGAAATCAACATCTCAACATTTAAACTGTTTTGTCTTCTAGCGAACATGAAATATGTTTTCATTTGTGCATGTTATCTTCACGTGCATTTGTTGTAGTCATGATGCAAGCATCATGTCACTTGGATGATGTCATCATCAAGAATGATGACATCATTCTTGTTCCAAACCACAACGAACCGAAGACTCGATATAAGACGAAGACGACAGATGTGTGCACCAACACATAGCATAGAGTTCTAGCATAAATTCGATAATTGACGAAAATGCCCTTTTTGTTAATAAAATGAGTTTTACATATCATTTTGATACCAAACCTTTTCCTACTAATTTCACATGCTAAATAAAATATTTCTAACATTCAAGACTGATCAAAACTTCAAAATTTTATAAACATCTCAAATATCGTCAAATACCGACTTTTACGCTAATTAGGCGCATAGTATGGTTTAAAACCATATTTAACGCCTAAGACTTGTTACCTACTGATTTTATAAATAAATTCTTATACTTTAACAGTAAGTATAAGTCTTGAACTCAGATTTCCAAATTTAACCTTAAAAGCATATGTGAAATGACCAAAATGCCCCTACGGTGCATAGTTTGGCCATAAATGATTAAATACACATATGTATGATATCTTGCTGATATAACAACATAAAATAACAATTTTTACAGAATTTTTTAGACCAGAACCTCAGTTTATGTTTAAACTTTCTTTATAAACTTTAAAATGACCAAATTACCCTTTCGGGACTTAAATTGGTCTTAATTACATTTGGGGCATAATTGTTGATATTCTACTGATATCACAACATATTTTAAGCATCATAACTATTGGAACTTGTATATGACCCATCCGGTTACCCGTTATGCATATACGCGTTCGGTACGGTTTATGTAACTAGTTTGCATGAATTAGCCGAAACAGGTCAAACATTATCATTTTTACTTCAGAATCCAGAATGTGTTTAGTTTACCCATTATATACAAGTCTTCATACTTGTTGGGTCTAAATCACATTCCAATCCGGTCACCGCTTAATGTTGCGTTTCATACCGTAAACTTTCCTTTAAAACTAACCGGTCAAAGTTATAACTTAAATAAGACCCGTTAGGAATCTAATAGGTTATTAAAACCTTCGTTCCAGATTAGGAGCCCAGTAAAAGCTCCCTGCACATGCTGATTAGAATATACGACTGAGAATAAATTACATTTAGCTCAGGTAAATACTTTTAACTTATTTTCCCTTATACAGGCTTGGGATACGGTAAATTATTACCGCTTGGTCTGGTATTGAATATTTAATCGATTAGTGGTTAAATCATTGAGATAATTCATTTTAATCTGTCTTGTTTGATACAAAGCATTTGGGGGTTAATATGACCGTGTCCTGGATATCCCCGGCTCATTCATTTGAAATGGCCACGACTTAAGCACGGGGTGTGGGCATACACCTGACAGTTGCGTATGTAAAACAGTATCTCACTCGTGAGGAAACTTCTTGTGGGCTTATACTAGTGGTGTGTCTATTAATCTTGTCTCGACTCTTCTAACTGGGCCCTGAACGTACGACAAACATATAAATCTGTATACATGATAATTTTAAATAATTGTCCCAAGTTATAAAAAAATATTTGTGCCTTGTGCATTTAAATCAATTTTCTTAAATGTTTTCAAAAGAGTCAGTTAATTGTATTTACCAGTGTAAACTGGCGTATTTTTCAAAAAGATTAAGTGCAGGTACTACACGAAATGGGCTGGAAACTCCTGAGTATTAATTAAAGAATCTTGCAAGCTCTTAATACTTTAAGTCTGTTGAACAATATTTACTTTCTATTTTAGATCCGCCTGTGGATCCATTATCGACCATTTGTATAATATTTTATTATACTTTTCAAATTCGGTTTGTATTATTATTTTAGACTTCCGCTGTACATTAAACTGTGATTAATTGTCTATGATGATATCAACTACGTAACGATACTCCCCACCGAACCCACCGGTAATACGTGGAAATATTGGGGTGTGACAACCTGGTTCTTGACTGAGTTTGACTGGACCCGATTCTTCTAGGACCCGGTTCCGGTTAGTATCCGGTTTCAAACCACAATTACCGGAACTGTTCCTCGGAGGAACCGGTTCCCCGGGTATCTTCCAGAAAAAGCTGCAAAAAAGCTGCCGGAATCGATTCCTAACGGCTTTATATCCATTGGAATCGATTAATTGCCATTAAAATTTTGAAATCAGTTTCTAGTATTTATAAGAACATCACCTTCAACCAAAACTTAATCCCACACAAATCGGTTTCACCCTACAAGTTACAACTAAAATCGGTTAAGGCATGCAACGACGAAGTGGTAATGGTTTTGGAAACCTTTGATCTGTGCCTGATGTCTGATAGCCATAAAATGGCACGTTGCAAAGGTTGTGGGAAGTTCATGAAGGCTACGACGAACTCGACCCTCAAAAAACACACTGACCGTCATTGTCCGGTAACAAAGGCTGAGGCGAAGAAAAGTGAAGGAGGCGAATCATCCGGAACCGGTTCTTCGAAGGTTTAGTGTGTTTATGTGATGTTAGTTTGGTTGTGTTTATGTGTTTATGTGTTTTGTGTTTAGATATAATGTTTGGTTTTAATGTATGGTAGGTAGGTAATGGTTTATGGTTTGTTGTAATGTTTGGTTGTGACTTGTGATGTTTGGGTTTAACTTTTAATGTATTTGGTTTCATTTAAATCCTGTCGGTTCTTTGTGTTTATAGCGGAACCGGTTCCGGGTAGGACCCTGTTTTTTTTTTTTACAAATTGTGGAACCGGGTACAAACCTACGGGTTTTCTGAACCCAGAATCGGTTCTTCTATACATCGGATAGGAATTGGAACCGATTCCAGGTAGATTCTACCGGGTCGGGTTTGGAACCGGGTATTATGCCCATCTCTACCCAATACATATAATATATAATTTTTTTAAATGGAGGCCCTATAGTTTTGGTGGCCCAAGGCCCAAGTCTCATTTGACTTGGGCTTGGACCGGCCCTGTAAACATGTATTCAACGACTGATTACGTGGCATAACCATGTAACATGTATATGTATAAAATGAATTTCTATCATGATCAAAGTCTCGGATTACAAGTTTGGGAAAGAATACGAATACGACACGATTAAAAGTTTCTAAAAATAGAATTACGACTACAACTTTCTTAATAAGGAAAACACAAAAATGCGAAGTATTACAAGCTTCTACCAAGTAGCTAACCTCACATTGGTATATGATTTTAGTTGATAGGTATTTTTGTTTTATTTTTTTTTTACTTTTGATACATAATATATTACAAAACCCGAATATCATGTTGTAATGTGTTTTTTATTTATGTTTCAATATAAATTTTATAAAAACAAAAACGTATCATATATACGACTATTTTTTTATTACAGACTTCGTTTCTACTAAATTATCTCGAAATGCAAATAAAAAAAATTCAAAGTTATACTCATTTACAATAAAACATCTTGTGGGTTTTGAGAGCACTCTTTTCACCATACGACTAACTCTTTTAAAAGTTGTTTCATACAAAGTGATCAAACACAAGAAAGCATGACTTGATAACCAACACATGTTTTATACTATTTGTATTTGATACTTCTAGTTTACTTGCATCCGAGGGTGTAAAGCTAATTAATTGAGTTCAATGAGTCATTCATAATAATATTACAAATCTAAAATCTATTAAAAAAAGTTGGGTTACATTATTGTATCAAAAGAGCCCTTATACTTCAAAGTTATTACAAAACAAGTCCTTATATATTAACTTTTAGTCATAATCAGGTGCCTATTTCATTACAACAAAACCCTCTCTGCATAAACCCTAGAAAGAAAATGGAAGACAAAGAAGAAAACCCCCAAAACGACACCGTACAAGCCAACGGTCAACAATCCAGCAAGAAGCGAAAGAAGCAGAAAGAAGTTGCCATCTTCGGCAACTACAGAAATTACTACAGTTATCGCGTAAACCCTAATTTCCCAAATTCATTCATATGTTCGTCTAGATATTACGTTTGTATACATTATATATACATATGCTTTGCTCTTTCATACATTGATTATGTTAATTGAAGGTGAAATTGTTAGTGTTAGATTTTTATTTGCTTAAAATTTTGTCAGTTAGATGTTTCAGGGCAGCAGTTTGATAGGGCTGCCCCTGCCTTTTTACAAAACCGAACCGAACCGAACCGGCTCGTGTATCTTAACGAGCTGAAATGTTGAGCTGGAGCTCGGTTCTTAAAAAGCTTGGGCCGACTCGTTTATATTTAGAACTCAGATTACATGGCTTTAAGTTTACAAACCGAGGCGGGTCTACTCGGTTCTAATATCTTAACTGGTTGAAATGTTGAACCAAGCTCGGGTCATAAAAAGCTCACGCCATCATAGAAAAAAATTCGGTACCCAATTTTTTGGCGTTTTTGGGATCGCTACTTTCGGTTCGGTATGGCGGTACGAGTTCGGTACGGTACCGGTATTTTACTGATTTTTTAACTTCAAATACCGTACCGTAACGGTATTGTACTGTATCAAATCTACCAAATCGAGCATTTTCGGTACCGGTACACAGTTTTGGCAATTTTTGGGATCGGTATTTTTGGTATTGGTACATTCGGTACCGGTATTGAGCTCAACCCTAGGCCAGCACGTGGTTCAACGAGCCAACTTGTTTATTTTTTTGTACTTAAAATTTTGTATTTTTTGCACATATTGATATGCATATAAACAGAGATTGATATTTTTTTTAACATGCACATAATGCAAAAGGTACAAGTGCATTATATAATTCTAAAGAGTTCAACGTATTCTTGGTTTTGAAATGAACATTCCTGTATATACACATACACACACACACACACACACACATCATCATCATCATCATCGTACTCAGTATATCCCACCAATAGCAAAAGCTAAGGTAGGGTCTGAGGAGGGTGGGATGTAGACAGCCTTACCTCTACCCTGTAGGAATAGAGAGGCTGCTTCCAATGAGACCCCCGGCTCGATTGTGGTTTTGCATCAAGCCTTGGACATAAGGCACATAACACTCAGCAATTGAGACAAACGCCAATTGGTGCATGTACCCCCCTTGTCTTTCGGCTATCAACGCCACCACATGATGCATGATTAACCATCCCCTCTTTTAACGTTATTTTCACGAAATTAGTAAAATAACGTTAAAAATTAGTGCACTTTTGCTTTTGCCCCCCGAGCGCCCACACATATATACATTATATGTGCATACCGCAAGCGGGGCGTTCACACACACACACATATATATATATATACATACATATTAAATCTTTGGCTTTAATTTAAACGAGCTCAACAAGGGATCTTACCTTGGTTCTGGCTCGAGTTTTTTTAGCGGAACTCGAGTTGCTAGCTTTTTGAACAATCCTAGTTTGATTTTTTTTGTTTCTGTAACGAAAATTGATTCTTTTTCTGATCGATCAAGATTCAAGACTATTAGTTAACATCCTGAAATTTTAAAGAGGTTTGATTTTATGTTTATAGACGATTTATACATCAATTCATTTTTTTCAGATTGATCAAGGGTTGGAAGAAGATCCTAGAATAAAGGTTATGAAGAAAGAATGGTTTGAAGGGAAAAACTGTCTTGATATTGGCTGCAATAGTGGATTAATTACCATCACAATCGGTAATCTTCGCTTTTAGTTTTGAGTCAAAGTGCATAACAAAGAATTAAGTACACGGATGGCCCCGGTGGTTTACCAAAATTTCGGATTTAGTCCCTAGCTTTCTAAAAGTACATAGATGGTCCCTGTGGTTTGCACTTTGTAACACATTTAATACCCATCTTTTTTCCAAAAGTACATGGATGATGGATGGTCCATGTGGTTTGCATTTTGTAACGCATTTAGTCCCTAACTTGGAGATGCTAAAACTTTTAGATTAGTTGGTTAGGGACTAAATGCGTTACAAAGTGCAAACCACAAGGACCATCCATGTACTTTTGGAAAAAGCTGGGGACAAAATCTAGGATTTCGATAAACCACAGGGACCATCCGTGTACTTTACTCGCATAACAAATAAACAATCTGTATGGTCATATGGTATTTTAACAACGATTTCAGTCTCCATTGTGCATTCTACAATCGATAGTTGAACAAAAGTTATATACATTCATAAAATTTTGTGCCTTGTCATGTCACATGTGTGCTATATGATCGCATATTTCATGCTGCTACTGTTTCTGGATTTGATATGAATGTGATTTTTATTGATTGCAGCAAAAAAGTTTGGTTGCGAGAAAATTCTTGGGATCGACATAGATTCTGGTGAGTGACTTAGATCTTGAAAGAACTCGGAACACATAAAAAATTTATTATAAAGGTGGCAATTTTGGCCCATTAACCTATAAATGGGTTGATTGTGCTTGTTTTTTTTAATCTCAAACGGGTTAGATAAAAAAAGTTAGCTAAAAGGTAGGGTGCAAACGTGCCGAGCTTGAGCTCGTTTAACTTATGAAAGCTCGAGCTCAGCTCGATTCGAGCTTTGTTTCAAAACCTCAAGCTCGACTCTTAGGTAGTTTTTTAATGCTCGAGCTCGGTTTGTTTATTATTTATTAAACAGGCTTGTTTTAGGCTCGGGCTCGAGCTCGTTTAAACTCGGCTCGTTTTAAGCTTTTTTTTAGCCGAGCTCGGGTTGGGTCGGGTCGAACAGGTTGAAAGTGATTCAAATTCATTTTATAACACACACAACTTCCTAAACATTTGCGGGGCAACCCAACTCGACCCAACGTCTTTTGATCCATTTAAACTTATGCATGATCTTATTCTACATGATGTAGTAATGAGAATTCTATTGCTGAGCTAACAATTCTTTATTTTCCAGCTCGAATTGAGGATGCATATTGGAACCTAAGAAGAATTGTGAAATCGAGTGAAAGTAAGAAGAATCAAAAAGTTGACAAGTCAAAAGATGTCGGAACCAATGGTATAACCGATCCGCCAGATAAAACGGGCCGGGTTGAAATTTCAGCGGATTCTCCTGCTTCACATCTGTTTGACCAAGTCTCTTTCCAGAAAGACAATTTCGTTCTTGGTTGGACAATACCAGGAGATAAGGTGTACGATACCATTCTTTGGTAAGCTTATTCCTTGTCATATATTAACTAAAATACCAAAACTAGCCTCGAGTAGCTAATGTAGTCACATATTACCTTTTGATTCAAACTATGCAATTTATTATATACGATGTTTCGGTAGTTCAAAAAATTGACATATACGCTATCTGAAGCTAAGCCAGTCAATAGCGGTGGGATAGCGGTTATCGGGCTCTTCCAAAATAGCGGTGTCAAGTAGCAGCCCAGAATAGCGGAACCGCTATTATCGGCGCTATTTGACTGATATTGACTGTTATTTTGGATGCTTTGGTTGATGTGGGCTTGTAGGAAGATTACATGGCTTACGATTAGATCATGTTTCAAACATTGGTACCTTTGAGTTTTGACTTTTGATATTACTATTAATATTATATATTTTTTACGTTTTACATGTGTGTATATATATATATATATAAACTCTGCATGATATAAAATTACCAATATCCCACCACTATAACCTATATCTCAAATATCGGCCCTTGACCGCTATTTGATTTTGGGCCACTATAATTGCATAGCGTAACAAGTCAAGAATGACCCACAAACGCTTTACCGTCCGTATTTTTAGACTTTTACGTGGTTAATGTCTTGAATATGTTTACGCTTTTCTTGACTTTCAACCCATTTGACCTGTTTTATTTTTAGCTAAACTTTTTGACATTTTTTTTGTTTCCATTTGACCTGTTTTATTTGGCATTGAGTGCATTTGTTTTCTACCGTGCAGCCTAAGTGTTTCCAAATGGATCCATTTGAACTGGGGTGATGAGGGTTTAATAACACTATTCTCAAAGGTTTGGCGGCTTCTTAAACCTGTAAGTGTTCATTTAGCTACAAAAAGTGTAAGGGCATTTTTTTTTGTTTACATCTTTTATATCTAATGTGTAATTAATCCTAAACAGGGTGGTATTTTTATTTTGGAACCTCAGCCGTGGAAATCATACGTCAGTAACCGTCAAGTGTCGGAGGTATATTCAAGTATAGGATTTATACACTAAAATGCAACATAGTTGTCAATAGCGCTCTATGTAGCGAAGCGACCAAGTGTCGCTATTTGGGTCATAGCGACCAATAGCGTGAATAGCGACAGTTAGTTTTTTTTTTTTTGATGTAAATAGCAATTAGATATAGCTATAAAATAGCTGGATTTATAGGTTTTTGTTAAATATACATGTAAAATAGCATATATACCAAGGTATTTTGATATAATATATATATAAAAATTTTCAAAATTCTTTTTCTAGTGTATCGCTATATATAAAATAGCGGTCGCTATTCGCTATGTAGCATATAGGTCCCTTGTCGCTATTTGTTGCTATTCGCTATTAACAACTATGAAATGCAACTTTTCTTCGCTTTTCAGTCATAGTATATAAGGAAAAAATGTTTTCCCCATTTTTTGCGTACGTACTTTCAATTTTGTAAATCTTTCATCGTAAGTACCCTTCTATATCAAGTAAAAGTGATGTCGCCACGTCACAATTTTACCTGCTATAGAAAGTTACTTAAAATGATTAAAAGTGGCAAGTGTGTTTACATATAATGGGAAGAAAACATATAAAGTACACAGATGGTCCTTGTGGTTTGCACTTTGTAACGCATGTAGTCCCTAACTTAGACCTGCTAAAACCTCTAGATTTGTTGGCCGGAGACTAAATGTGTCACAAATTGCAAACCACAGGGACCATCCGTGTACTTTTGGAAAACTAAGGACCATATCCAAAATTTTGGTAAACCATAGGGACCACCACCCGTGTACTTTACCCTTTTTTCAGTTTGACATGTGTGTTTTACGGTGTGTAGCAGCTTGTTACCATGAATGTTTATTTTTTTGTTTTTTATATATTAATGATTTATTTTCTTGTCATCTGTAGGTAGCATCAACTAACTACAAGAATCTTAAAATATTTCCAGATCAATTTCAGGAGATTCTTTTGGACAAGGTTTGTACTTCTTTCTTTTTCGTAATCGAATACATAGTTTACACAAACTTTTGTAAGGATATAATATGAAACGAATCTGATTATGTAAGGTCAAAGTTAGTACATACATTGAGAAGGTGTATTTGAGCGCCTTTACGAGTTCATCTTTTACATTTTCTATTTTTTGTGATTGCAGATCGGATTTAGGAAAATCGAGAACTTAAGTTCGAGTTTATCTGGAAGCAAAACTGGGTTTAATCGGCCAATCTTAGCTTTATGGAAGTGAATACGTTTGGCTTTTGGGTATCCATTTTTGTTCTACAGGAAACCCTTTTATAGATGAATGAAATGTGAATGGACATGGTTTATATAAATGCCGATATCAATCCTATATCTTGTCTTGGTTGATTACTAAAACCGCATATTGCATTTTGATACCACTAACAATGTAACAAGTCGTTTAGAGAGCCAAAAGCGATCGATGCGTGAAGCGATTACTGTGATGCGCAATGATCCCTTAAAGGCAGCACCAAGACGATAATTCTTAATGCGTACAACCGTCGGGCTTATGATAATTATATCTACTTTTTAAAACCGGTTTGACCAGCGAACATGTAAGACGCAGTTCAAATGCAAGTGCGGCTGTAAAAACAATGGTCAATGTAGAAAACTTTCTATGTATTACTTCTTTTTACTCTACAATACAAACTCCTAAATTACACAAGTCAAATGCTTGACTTAAACAAGTCAAACACATTTTAGTCAACATGTACCCAATAACCTTTGCTAGGAACACCCCTAAAATTCACGAACAACATATAATACCCCGGCGGAGCAATCTTTCCGGATGGCGGCGCTACGGTGGTGATCGACTCATCCGTCACCGCCTTCACCGGCAGAACCACCAATCTTTGATTCATTGAAAACCCATGAGTTGTAAATGGTGGATAAACCATTGTCACCTTCACATTTTGAGGATTCACTTGACCACTATTGAATTTCACTCCAACTTTGAACTCTTGACCATACTTCAACACCTTATCCGTCGTCACCTTATCCGCCATCTCCGGCAAGATCACCGGCCGATGTTTTTCCAATGCCGGGTCAAGATAATGTGGGGAGAATTTTTCGACCCGGAGTTCTGTTGGGTACTCGGCCTTTAGAAGGTATTTCGAATGCGGGTTACTTCCGGCGACTAATATTTTTCCATCGGGGATCAATGCCGAAACCGAATGGTACATTCGGGCGATGTTTGTTGGAACCATTTCTTTAAACCGTTGGCCCATCGGTTTATTCGGAGTGTATAGTACGGGAGTGAAGTTCGGGTCGATCGCATTTTCCCAACCCGCGACACCCTTTTGTGCGCCGTTGATCATTAAAAGATCGCCGGTTGGGAGATGTAAGAGGTCACCCATGCACCGGCCCGACGGCATGTCTTGTTCTTTCTCCCATTTCGAGGAATGGTCGGTCAACACGAGTCGGTGGCAGTCCCGAAGAGCGGGCACGAAAACCCGAGTTTTTGTGTGTTTACTGTCGACCGCCTGGTAAGATTCTTGTGTGTTGCCGCCGCAAATCACCACCTCGGCATGGATATCCTTCGAGGTTAGGGTTAGTGGGAGGAGGGCAGCCATGCCGGAAGGTGGGTAGTTTCGGGCTCCACCAGGTAGTTTTGGGAACTCGCGAACGACCGTGCCCGTGGAGGGGTGGAATATGATGGCACGGTCGTTTGCGAAGAGGAAAACGTTTCCATCGGGAACTAAGAAGAGGAACGGGTAGAGGTTGTTTTCGATGTACATACCGGGTCCGGGTTTTTTCGGTACGGTCGTTTCTTGGAGGAATTTGAGGTTGAATTTTTTCGACGGGAATTCGAGCTTATTCGGTGGCACAATCTCGTAGCTAAAGGAGTTTCGACCACCAACCACAACGGCACTTCCGTCTTCCAAAACTTGGTTAGATGAATACCTGCATTATTGGTTATTCGGTTCAGTTCAGTTTTATCATACGGTTTAATAAAATTTTAAAACTATTTTCAACAAGAAAGGCTATATAGTACCATCTATTATCAGCAAGAACATTCTTTTTCTCCACAAAGTTGCCATTGAGGTCACTTACGGACAACATTCGAACGGATTTATAACCGCCTCGAGTGCCACCGGTAGCCACCAAGTCGCCGTTGGGCCATAAGTGTCCCGACGAGCACCATGGTTCTCCATCCATCTACGATACACACATATATACATATTCAAGTACATTGTAAAGACAATGTATATTCATATGCAAAACAAATGCATTTACGATGATTAAAAACGAATACTCACATAAACTGTCCGACTTTCTCCGGTTTCGACGTCATAAGCGATGGCATGTGCCCAGCAATCGGGCTTAAAGTTCATCTCGGGGCTTAAAGGACAGTTGCCCGGTGGGCCAAGTTCCCGAGCAGACGGGCCTAGAGACGTTGTATCAAACCACACGGCCTTGTTGTTTGGCATCAATTGGAATTGCATCGCGGCAACACCCACATTTGGATTATCAATGGCCCATGAACCCTTGAAATTTGTCTCCAAGTCATTTTCAGCTGGCGGAGTTCCAGGTGGAATTTCAGCAGGAGTTCCTGGTGGAACTTCGGCTGGAGTCCCAGGCAGAACTTCGGCGGGAGTTCCAGGTGGAACTACAGTTCCACCTGGAATTTCATGTGGAACTCCACCTGGTGGAACTACGCCAGGAATTTCATGTGGAACTTCGCCTGGTGGAACGACACCTGGAATTTCTTCGCCAGGTGGAACTACAGTTGGATTTCCAGGTGGAACTACGGTTGGATTTCCAGGTGTGACTTCACCCGGCGTTCCTGGTGGAATTATGTAGCCATGGTGATGGCCCTTGCCGTGTCTTCTCTGAATGATACCGTGGTGCGGACCGGCGTTGGTGACGGAAAACGCAAGGAATAGACAGAGGATGGTGCGGCCGATGGCGGCCGAGGGTGGTAGAGCCATTTTTGAGATGGAGGGTAATCATATTGTTGCCTTTGATTGATGAAATATCAAATATTGGTCCAAAAATCATGGAAGTCCATACACAAAACAAATGGTTGTTAGATTTTGCTATTAATGAGTACAACAAACACATGTGGAATCTAACAATGGGATTGCAAAATCTAGAGTACACACAAACAAGCACAAGGTACAAGTAGTAGCTTATGCTAAAACATCCATATTAACAATTACATATCTAGGGTACATATTTATATCTTTTTATATATATAAGCCTATGCCCCCATAAGCCTAAAATTGGGACACACAAAATGAAAAATGAAATAAAATGAACATTATCACTTCACAAGATCATAAGATGAAAACTATAGAAATCCAAGTGTCGGGTCGTCAGATTGAATGTTTGCGACTAGTTACCGCTTTTGCATTTGTCTGCGACTCGAGGGGCTGTAAAACCACACATCAAACAAGAATAAGAACATTAATTACATGAAGAGTTAATTACTGTTTTCGTCCCTGTGGTTTGTCAAAAATCGCTATTCCAGTCCATTAGTTTAAAAATTGCGATTTCAGTCCCTGTGGTTTCACTTTCGTAACCATTTCAGTCCCTGTGGTTTCACTTTCGTAACCATTTCAATCCATTATTCTGTTAAGTACAGGGACTAAAATGGTTACGAGGTGGACTGAAATGGTTACGAAAGTAAAACCACATGGACTGAAATCGCAATTTTAAACTAATGGACTGAAATAGTGATTTTTGACAAACCACATGGACGAAAACAGTAACCAACTCTTACATGAATATATGATCGAATTTTCGATTCAAAGCTAGAATCATCACATGTTATAGGATTCTTGATTCTTGTTTAAACAAAAAAGATTACCAACTTCTTGATGCTTAATTAGAAAGAATCTGTTGCACCAAAATGTAACAAATTTTCGCGTTTTAATGGGTCTTCTTGATTATTTCTTGAAATATAGTTTTGATTTAATAATTTATCGTTTACATAATAATCAAGATTTACCTAAGCCGATTGCATCTGAACTCTTCATGATCCGCATCCTCTTACAAGTTCCAGTAAACATACTGTAACAATCAACAACGGTGAATGTCAACGACACATTTGACCAAAAAGAGTTTGACTTTAAGTCAAACAAGATAATAATATTCAGCTTCAAAATAAATGGAATTAATGAATTTAAGACAAAAGGAAGGTCACCAACATTGTAATAACTAAGGTCAACGAACAAGATGTGTTCTTGCTAAGTTGACGATAGAACTACATCGGGTTTAAACCCGACTATAAGGTTTGGCCAAAAAAAGTCAAAGTTATGAAACTTACTCCCAGGGAACATCTCCAACGAGCATCAAGTCACCATCTTTGTCTTCGTAAGTTAGTACATATTCAGAACCGTTCAGAAGATTCATCAATGGGTTTTCACTCGACCCGTGAGTACCGTATTGACCTGAAAAGTCAACCACATTCAAAATCAATTATTCCAACAAGAAAAGAGTGAAATCTATGAGTTAAGCAAACATATTTTAGCTTTTTGTTCCAGATTTTATATTTTTTATAAATATTTTGTAACTTAAACAAGACTATAATGTTATATTATATTATTCCAATTTCAAGAACATATTAATTCCAACAAAATTATTAGGGGTGGCAATTTCCGACATGACACGAATATAATAAGGTTTTCGGTTGTCATATCTAGCCCGTTTAATTAAACACGTCAACACGCTAACCCGTTTAACCCATTTTTTACAACCCACCAACCCGATAACATGTTTACAAGTTGCTTACTACCCATCAGGCGTCAAACCGTTTAACACATTTAGATAAAAGAGTTAAACAAGTCGTGTTTAGGTTGCACCATTTTAAGTGTGAGCAACTTTGAGTTAGCGTTTTTTACGAATAAAAATACAGGTCGTGTTCAGGTAGAACAATTCAACCCGCCAATCTGACACGACTGACACACATGTTTCCTTTTAAGGTATTTATTTTACCCGTTAGATAAATAATAAATAATATAATCCGAATCGACCCGTTTGTTTACGGATCGAAATTGTCACCTTTAATAACAATAATAATAGAAGGAAACTTACCAAGGGTGAAGCTACTAAACATTTTCTCTAAAGCCAAAGAAAGATCCTGATAACTTGAATAGATCTTAAGATCCACTTTCCTCAAATATGGAGCTCCATCCATACTGACTTTCACATAAACACATGATCCGATTTCAGCATTCGGGTCATCTTCGTTCTTCGTGTTTTTAGCAGCCATTGAATTCTTTCGAAAAGACCGAATTGGAGGCCATCCCACAACTTGTGCCCTGATTCAAATTAATATTTTCAAAATTATAACTCGCCGAAGAATATGGTCAAACGTTGACTCTTATGATCATATGTTTGACTTTTGAAGGTCAACAGTGTTTGAATTTTTTTAAAGAAATAACAAACAAGAGCATATGATCAAAAAAGGTACCCTTTCAGTCTTTCACTCAGTCTTTTTTATTAGAAGTAAAATAATTTGACTTCAAAAGTCAACAAAATTACTATATATATTAGAACATTTAGTCCAATATGGAACTATGGTGATTCTTTCATGTAAATATCCCCAACAAATAGTAAAGTACAAAAAGTACTATGAATTATAAGTAAATTTATGCTCAAAATAAAAACAAATATGTTCAATAATTTTAAATTTCTTATATACAAGTTTGACTTCAAAAGTCAACAAAATTACTATATACTATATTACAAGTTATGGTAATTCTTTCATGTAAATATCCCCAACAAATTTTAGAGCACAACAAGTACTATGAATTATAAGTGAATTTATGCTCAAAACAAAAACAAATATGTTCAATGATTAAATTTCTTATATACAAGTTTGACTTTGAAAGTCAACAAAAGTACTCTATATTTCAACATTGATTCCAATATGGTTATTCTTTCATGTAAAAATCCCCAACAATCATAAAGTACAAAAAGTACCATAAGTTATAATTGAATTTATGCTCAAAAACACAAAAATAAGTCCAAAAAATATTAAATTTCATAAACACAGGTTTGACTTGAAAAGTCAAACATATTAAACTAGCAAAAAAAGTGACAAAAATCCTTACTTTGAAGCATGTAAAGAAGCTTAAAAACATATATATGTTCAAAAAATATCGAAACTTCATAAATACATGTTTGACTTAAAAAGTCAAACAAATCAAAAAAAAAAAGTGAAAAAAAAAAAAATTCTTACTTTGAAGCAGCAACAGGAACTTTAGGTGAAGATGAAACACCAGCATCTTTCCCAGAAGTATTATTCTTGTTTTCACCCAAAAAGGCACCATTTTTAACAAAATTAATGGTATCTGAGAAACCCCTTTTGGCTCCTGAGACCAAATTAGGGTTCTTGACACTACCATTAGTGGTTCTTTCAGGTGACTCAGAACCAGGCAGACCGAGTCTTAACTCGGTGGCTTTCAAGTTCAAATCTTGGTTGTGGGTTTTGGGTATTGGGTCCATTTTGGGTTGTGGTGAGTGAGTGTTGTAATGGTGGTGGTGGTGTTGTTTTAAGGATGTAGACATTGAAAATGAGAGGGTTTTGGTGACATGAAAATGGGAAGAATAATAGTGTGCATAAACCAGTGGAAAAGAAAGGTGGTGGTGCCTTGTCACCCTTGTTACATCTTTATTTGATAGATAATTTTAAATTAAAGTTTTATTTATTTAAGAAAGAATTACATGGTTAGTCCCTCTAATATAATCAGGGTGAGTATCAAATAATAAGTTTATTTTGGTTAGAAAATATAGGAAGCAATAGGATTATGACATGTGGCAAAATTTAAAATAAAGAGAAAGGGTATTTTAGTCAATCTTATCCTTTTCTTCTTCCTTCTTGTTCCCAGTAACATCAAAACCTACCATTTTCAAAACTCACCATTTTCAACAATTTCTTCGCATTCTATCTCAATAATCACTACATTATAGTGCGATTTTCGTCACCAATCAATGATTCAAACACCCGATCAACGTGTTCTTCAACTTTTTTTGAAGAAAACCCAGTTTAATTTCATACAAAATTTCGTTTTTCCCGGTGATTTTGAAGATAATCACTCGATCCGTTCGATTCGATCTCTGATAAGTGTTTCAATCATTCAAATTTCGTCAATCGTTAAAGAAACCGACTTCGATCCATGTAAGAAATTCTTTAATTTCATTTTTATTATCTGGGTTTTTGATTTAGTCATTGCGTTTTACGATCTTGGCGGGGGTCCGGGGGCAGCGCCCCTGGTAGCAGGGTCCCAGGGGCAGAGCCCCTGGCTGGGGTTGAGCTGCATCAGAAAAGTTAATTTTCTGTAAATTGTCTCTGGAAAATTGCATTCGTAAACTGCATTGGTTCAGACAAAACTATTGTCCTGGTTCAATGTGTTTTAGAGAGAACACTTTCTTTGGTGTTTTTAGGCCATTGCGTTTTAGAACTAAGACATTTTTATGTGTTTTCTGGCCATTGCGTTTTAGAAAAACACATTTTTGAAGTGTTTTAGTCATTGCGTTTTAGGTAAAACACATTTTTATGTGTTTTCAGTCCATTGCGTTTTAGAGATAACACTTTCTTTTGTTTTTTTAGGCCATTACGTTTTAGAAAGGAGACATTTTTAAGTGTTTTCTGGTCATTGCGTTTTATAAATAAGACATTTCTTTGTGTTTTTTGTGCATTGCGTTTTAGGTAAAACACATTTTTCTGTGTTTTCAGTCCATTGCGTTTTATAAAACAGACATTTTAAGTGTTTTCTAGCCATTGCGTTTTAGAAATAAGACATTTGTTTGTGTTTTTTGTGCATTGCGTTTTAGATAAAACACATTTTTATGTGTTTTCAGTTCATTGCGTTTTAGAAAGTACACTTTCTTTTGTGTTTTTAGGCTATTGCATTTTAGGAATAAGACATTTCTTTGTGTTTTCTGGCCATTGCGTTTTACAAATAAGACATTTCTTTGTGTTTTTTGTGCATTGCGTTTTAGAAAAATGTCATTTTTTAGGTTTTTTTATTTTCTTTGCGTTTACGCAACTGGGTTTTTTCCATTGCGTTTTACGCAACTGGGTTTTAAATTTTTTCTTTTGAAAATATAACAATAGTATACTCGTTTTAAAGATAAAAAAACGCTCGTTTTTTGGTGCAATT
Organism: Helianthus tuberosus; assembly: GCA_030545235.1. NCBI lineage: Eukaryota > Viridiplantae > Streptophyta > Magnoliopsida > Asterales > Asteraceae > Helianthus > Helianthus tuberosus. The sequence goes on from CM060403.1 coordinate 17,501,337, forward strand.
TTTATAAAAAAATTAATGTCGTATGAAAGAGTTATTAACGTTTAAAAAATGGGGGTGAATTGGAGGAGAGAGAAACTATTGCCTTGGATTGACTAGAATGCCCCTAAACAAACACACGCGCCTCTTTTCTTTCTTTCAATTTCTCTCATTTAATCTTAGCCCTTGATTAACTAAATGGATGGTCAAGATTACTTCCTAGCCTTCTTAGCCAAATAAACTTTCTATTATATCCTAACCCTATGTTTATATTACGATTTTGATTCATCTTTAGGTTTGAAAAATTATATATCTGGTTTTCGGTGTTTAATTGAACGTAATATGTTTGATCCCTAAAATGGATGGCTGTTGTAACAACTCACAAAAAATCCTAAAACGCTTCGTAAGTGAAAAACCGAACCCGTATAACCTTATTTTATAAAAATCAAATAAAAAAATGAAAATTTTCTGTTTGTTGCGGGCCGCGACAGTTTTGGTTGGGTAGGTCGCGGGGCGCGACAGCTCAATGATGACCGGGAGGCGTTGATGGACACGTGTCGTCCACGTGTCAAGGCTAGGGGTGACACGGCAGCCCTAGCCGTAGCTAGGGTGTCCCTCGCTGGGCGCGAAGGACGTCCCTGGGTGAGTTGCGGGGCGCGAGAAACCTGCGAAAAAGCTCTAAATGGAGCCATGCAGTGACCTTTCAATTCGCTCGAAATCCTCTTCTGATCTCTATTATTCTGCTCAAATAAAATACCCGAAGTACTAAAACTCTGTTACGATAACGGGGTAATAACTCGATCACTGCTACGATATTATATCCGATCGATTAAAAATGATCCAATGGATGTTTAAGTGCTGCCGCAACTCGGCTATACTTTGTCATTCGTCGTGAGAGTTTCGATCTCGTGATTATCGTAAATGTTGTATTAAGTTACTAACCTATTTCGTTTGCATTGTATATTTAATTAGGTTTATCAGCTTAACCAGTAGGCAGGCTTTGACAGTTTAAACCTGCAATGTGAGTCATTCTCTTTTTCTACCAAACTATTTTTACAAAACCTCAAATATTTTCAGATATACTTACAGTGATTAAGTCTTTGTAATCTACAATTACTGCCGGTATGTGGGGTTTTGTATACACTACTTGATAATCTTCACCATTGGACAACGGGTTAGCCAATGTGTGATATGACCATAATCGCATATCTGGTCGAGTGACAAATACCGATTTGGGGTAATTGGTTGATATAAACATTTTAATAGCTCTTAATATTGTATATTATAACAATGTGTCTTTTGTATAAACTGAATGCACTCACCAGTATTTTTCGCTGATAAAATATTTTAAAAATATGTTTCAGGTGATTTACTGTGAAGAAAGGAAAAGTGTCGTGAAGCACTTCAGCTTAAATAAAGTGGCTCGGTAAATTAGAAATAAAACATGTTTTCTGTGATTAAAGGATTTCCCTAGTGAAATTCCTTTCTTGTAAATACGGGGTTTACCCCACAGTTATGAAATAAGGTAATTCGGTGTTTTTAAAAAACTCTTATATTGTTTTCCTGACATACGGTCCTGATGAAATATCCGCTGCCAATTAATAAACACCGGTACCGCGGTTTTCTGTCTCGTGGCGCCCGAACCGGGGTACGGGTCGGGGGCCGTGACAGCTGTTGAATTTTTCCATCACAAACACTGAACTTAAAATCGTCGGGAAAAATTCAGGAAGCGACGAATTCACATATGGTTCAACTTATCCAGTCAACCTTCAATTGCACATTTTGTAGCTACAAAAGAGATGGAAATAACGGTAAAGCGAAAAGCTTCGATTTCATTTAGATGTTTAGGTAATCAAATGATCATGCCATTCTCATTTCAATTAAGGCATCTAAATCTAATCGATCTCCATTCGTCTTCCTTTCTTGATGTTCTGGTAACTGCATGTTCGCTTGAAAGGATTCCTTTCGATAATCATATATTTCCTTTCATTTAATTAGTCATGAGATCAATCGACTCAGTTTTATCTCTCTAGTCATTGAAAATCAACTCAACTTCGTATTGTCAACAACGGAGACTGCGATATGCATATCACCAACGATCAATCAAGACAAGTTTGTTTTGCAAACATTTTTGGTTCAATGAACTAGATTTGCAAATTTTGATTTGTATATTTGTAAGGGTTTTAATTAGTAAAATTTATTTGCATATTTATAAAGGTTTTGGAGTTTAGTGGAGCTACGTTCTAGTTTTAATTAATTTTACTTTGTTTTTAGAGGTGTGTTGGGTAGGTGTTGGCGACGGGAAGGTTGTGGGGTTACGGGTAAGATTGACAGACAGTGTAGGTTCGGATTCAACTTTTTTAATCATTTTTTTAAATACAGAGGTATTTTAGTCATTTTAAAAAACTAAGTGACATCGATTTCAAGTAGCAAATGTGTTACGTTCGAGTGTACGAGGACCAAAAGTATAATATATATCAAACATATGATCAAATCCATAATACACACATAACACATGGACTGTCTATGTAATTATTTTCTTATATGAAACCAATAAACTAAAAGTGTATTTATTTTCACATATAATAATAATAACAACAACACTGTAAAAATTATTGAATATAATTCAGGATTATTAAAGGGGTCATGTTCGTAGATTACTGGTAAAACTTGACACGAACCCAAAAAACTGACACAATCCTAAAAATCAAGTTAGGGACATGAACATGACGTGAGTTTTACGAGTTAATATGAACACGACTTATTTGACTTGAAGATTTATATTATCATATTCTATTTTTCTTATCACTCTAAAGTTATAAATTTATAAGAAAAAGTACAAATGCATTGAAAATAATTATGTTTAAGCTTCAAAACTAGATACTCAATTTTCTTTTATAATCTAAAATTTGATATAAAATATCGAGTCACTTTATGCTATAACATGATTATAACTTAAATATATATATATATAGAGAAAGTATAATGTACAAAAACCCTTAACCTACATTAACGTACGACAACTAGCGTAATTAGAGTCCATGCGTGATTATCAACAAGGTTTCATCAAATGAACTAGCGTAATTAGGGTCCAATGCGTGATTATCTTACAAAAATGATCCCATGCGTCATTTTTGTGTCCCATGCGTGATTAGGGCCGGATCTGACGGTTCCCTGCTTCGCGTATGTGATGTACGATAACACTTAATGTACGTTAACCCCTCCCTATATATATATATATATATATATATATATATATATATATATATATATATATATATAATAAACGAGTCAACCTATGAACTTTCCAAGTCAGCATGATCACGGTCCATTTAGTTAAATGTGGTCGTATGTTTGACTAGAAACTAATCGAACTTATTTAAGCTATACTCAAATCCGTAAATTTAATATTAGGTTTGTTCCGTTTTAGAAATTCACACCTTTAATTATAATTATAGGGATGTGTTCAATACAAAAACCTTTTTAAGTATAAAATTGCAAAAATCGTTTGATACACTTACAAGTAGTGTTTTTTTATAATTTAATGGAAGATTGAAAGATCATGGGTTGGGAGTTATATAACCACCATACTGATTACAATTAAAAGTAAAAGAAAAAAGTGTTTGTGTGATTCAAGGCTAGGGATGAGCTCGGTATCGACCGGTATCGAAAATCCGCAAAAGTAGGTACCGGTACCGAATATACCAGGTACGGTACGGTTCGGTATCGGTAGCGGTACGGTACCGGTATTTGAGGATAAAAACTGGTAAATACCGATACCGGTACCGGACCGGACCGGTACCGAAAATGTCAAAAGTCGGTACCGAAAATGTACCCGGTTCGGTAAATTCGGTACCGTACCGGTACCGGGTACCATTTGCTCATCCCTATTAAGGCTTCCGCATGCATTGGGTACGGGGTATTGGGCCAAATGGCTTTAATATACGTATCTTTCCCCTACATTTACAAGATTAAGTACTATATATTTTTTTTAATTTTTTTTAACGGGCAAATTTCTTTTATTCATGTCGTCTATGGGACTTAAACCAGAGACCTCTCTGTTGGGATTGAACCCTATCAGAGGAACAGATAATTAAAGCCAAAACTGGATCAGAGCAGTGGATCCAAAATAAGCAGACGATTACAGTTGGTTCATACAAATCTCTCCCCTTGAAAGTGGTTTCATATCTGCTGACCTCCTATCTGCTGATCTTACTAAGTGCTGACCTACAACTGCTGATTTGCATCTACTGCCCAATGTCAAAGACTGATGGAAGACCAAAGTTCTGCTGACTCAATCTACTGCCTTGAGTCTAGTACTGCTGATCCGGACAAGCACTGCTGGGTTCACAGCAGTGGAAGGATGCAGCAGCTGTTTAAGTGTCTTTTATGTATTAAATTGTAATAGCAGTTGTTAGTACATCAGTGTTTGTATAGATCAGAGGTTAGAGTTTGTTAGGAGGTTAGATGTCACTTTCATGGTGACGTCAGCTAAAGATGCTCAGTAGTTTGCATGTGCCTATAAATAGTTCAGTACTTTGTACTGTTCTATTAGCTCTTTTACAACATCGTCTTCTTTGCACGAACAAACTACTGAGCTCTGGCTGAGGGGGAGTTTGCATTCATTCATCAATCATTGTAATCGTTGTTGAAACAAATTCAATCTTTCGATTCATTGTGTAAAGATGTTTGATTAAAGTATTACTCTCGTTTGATTGTATGCAAAGTTTGTTTTCATCTTAATTCCGCTGCACAACTCTTTCATTTTCATCTTAATTCCAAACGAAAATACAATCAAAAACAAACTCAGATCCAACAATTGGTATCAGAGCTTGGACAGTCAAATTTGATTTAACAATCATTTTGACGTAAATAGTTCAGCTCATAACAGTTGATACTGATCGTTTGTTCGTCCGTTGAAAAACAGAGCAAGGATTAATCACCATTAAAGTTGATTTCTCAGTGTCTGTAAAACAACAAGAATGACGTCACAATCTCAGGATGATAAAAACAACATCGGCTCACTTTTTAAACCACCTATGCTAAAAAGAAATGAGTACAACATCTGGCAGAGGAGGATGGGTCACATCCTCGCTCAACAAAGCACAGGTTGTTGGAGGTCTGTCATTTATGGTCCCCATGTTCCTTCAGTGCCAAGCGCTGAAGATGCTAAAAAGTTCGTTCCTAAACCAGTTGAAAACTATACCGAAACCGACTTTCAAAAGATCGAACTAGATGCTAAAGCGTTTAGCATCATAGCATCAGCGCTGCCCAATGAGATATACGCTGGACTGTTACACTATAACAGTGCCAAAGAGTTATGGGACGCACTTAAGGAACAGTTTGGGGGAACCGAGGAAGTCATAGAAAATAATAGGGAAATCCTGAACCAACAGTATGAAACATTTTGCTACGTTAAAGGTGAATCACTAACGCAACAATTTGAGCATTTCAGTTGTCTCATCAGTGAACTGAGGCTTGTTAACACTACTTTTACAAACTCAACTCAAAATAGCAGGTTCCTCAGGTCACTGCCAGAAAAATGGGACACAATAGCTTTTGTCACCCGAAACTCACTTGAGTTCAAGGATCTGACCTTGACCCAACTCCACGGTCGACTCCTGACCTACGAAAGGGAGTTGAACCAGAAAAGGAGGTTACAAGAGTCAGGAAAAGTTACCGATGATTACACTTTCGGTAATACTGCTCTTCTGGGTCAAGAAGAATCTGGGAGCAGTGGTAAGGATCAGGGTTATGATCACTTCATTGACATAACTGCTGGTGCAAATTTCAACAACCCTGATCCTCACTCTGCAAGTTATGCATTCACTGCAAACGAAAACCAGATGTCAGATAATCTAAGCTTTGAACTCAATGATTTACAACATTTCGATCCCACTGACTTAGAGGAAATGGACATCCTGCACCAACTGGCCTTGCTAAGTGTTAGAACTAGCAAATTTTACAAAAGAACAGGGCGAAAATTCCCAGGGTTGCATGGGAATCTAAGGGTTGGGTTGGATAAATCGAAAATCAAGTGCTACAAGTGTAATAGGTTGGGACATTTCGCTAGGGAATGTAGGAGTCAAACTACTGGTCCCATAATTACTCATCCTAGCTCAAATCCTAGACCTCAAAACCAAAGCACTGTGCACTATGCCCAGTATACCCCAGCAGCTCAAGTGAACACTGCTCACTATGCTGCTGCCCTTGTGCCAGTACACTATGTCCAAACTACTGTTCCACAAATCCAATATGTTCAAACCCCTGCTCCACAGGTACAAGTGCAACCTGTTGCACCTCAAACCACTGCTCCAGCAGCAGTACAACCAGATCAACAAAGTTTTTTCACTAAAGGGTTTGTTGACTGGAGCAGTATGCCTGAAGATCTTAGTGATGAAAATTTTGCACTCTATGCTTCTAATGATTCTTCTCATGATGAGTTTTGTTTGATGGCTTTAGAGTCAATACAGGAGGGGGTTGAAACTGAGGAGGAACAGCAGAGCTTTGAAACAGTGGAAGAGGTGACTGAAGCAGTGGTTACTGCTGTGGCTGGTGAACTACTGTTGGGAGAAAGTTCAGGTACCCTGATTGAACCAATGACAGATCCATGGTCCGTAGAGGACAAAGAAGAAGAGAAAGAAGAAAAGGCTGGTGAAAAGAAGGTGAAAGCTGATGATGAAGAAGATCATCAATGTGATTGTGCAATGATGGCAGCTGCCAAGGTATCTCCTCAAGTTCTTGAAAAACTGTGTTCTGACAATTGCATAATTGCTTTTGCTAACATTAAAGAGGTGAATGAAAACCTTCGGGATAAAATCTTGACTGATGAGGTTAAATTTGAAAAGTCTTTAAAAGAACTTAAAAACAAATTGACTGAAAAGGAAAAAGAGATCAGCTGTCTAAAAGAAGAGCAAAGCATAACCAAAACCCAACTTCAAACTATGGTAGAAAAATACAAAGTTTGCAAAAAGGAGTTGGAATCCACCCAGATTACTTGTGAAAGATGGGTGGAATCCTGCAGAGGATATGAGGTTATGCTTGAAAAACAGAGAAAAAGCAATGTGAAATTTGGGGTTGGCTATAGAAAACATGATGATGAAAACACTGCTTTTGAAAAATCTGTTCAAACCACTGATGTAACCACTGAATTCATCCCCACAAACAAGAATGGCCAAGAAGTGAAAATCACTGACAAACTTGGTAACAAAATCACACTTGACAGACCAATGGGATCCTCTACTTTTGAGGAGCTTGAAGAATATCAGTTTAAACCAAAATGGTCTGATGAGTGTGACATTCTTGAAATTTTCAAGCCAATGGACTTTACATCAACTGATGGTGTCAAGGCTCCAAAAGCTAAAGTCATACCTCTCAAGGACATCCCAGCAGTGGTTAAAACCTCTACTGCAAAGGAGTCTGAAAAGAGAAAGAAAAAATTGATAACTTGTTTTGTGAATTCTGTGAGAAAAGGAATCATCTAACAAAAGATTGTTTCCACTTAAAAGCTTATGATTTAAACAGAACAAGTGTCATTGTTTCAGCTGAAGGTTGCATTGTCTGTGGTAAAACAAACCACAAAACTAAAGCTTGTGTGTATCTCAAAAACTTTGATGTGAAAAAGAATGAGTACATTGCTAAAACATCCTTGAGTCCATCATCATCATCAACATCTGTTAAATTCACCAAGAAACAACCACTGTTTGTGCCAGTTCAAACAGCTGTTACAAAACAGCTGAACCAAACATCTGTCAAAAGAGATGTTCAGGTTACTGATGCACCCCCTGCCAATCAGTTCAGAAAAGGCAGAGAAAAACAGTCTTACCAAAGGATTCCACACGTTTATGAGGCCTACAAAAAGGCCCTCTAAACCCAAAGTGAACAGGCATCCTTTTGGTTACCAGCAGATGATTGGTCAGGACCCACAACAGTGGTTAGAGAAACACTGTCCTAAAACAGTTCAAATCCCTGACCTAACCACTGTCCACCATTCTGCATCCTACAACAGTCTTTTGTGAAGAATGACCCAAATCCCTTGTCACTCATTTGGGACACACTCAGAAGGTTGAATTTTAGATTGTCTATTAGATTGACATTTTCAAATTTTACATTTCCAGATTGCACTGTACCAGACCCCAGAACCTTCCCTTTACTATTATTCCCAAAGGATATATCACCCCCTCCATGGATTTTAAAGTCTTTGAGGAGGGCTTTACATCCTGTCATGTGCCTGGAGCCTCCACTATCTACATACCAAAGACTATCAAAGCATGCAGAAGCTCCCTGCACATGAAGTAAAAGGGTTAGTTCATTAAGGTCTCCACATCCTCAAACACTGCTGACAAAAGTCCTCAAACAGTGGATAAAAGTCAGCAGTTGTCCACTTCATTACCTCCTATTCCACCACCTTTTGAAGCCACTGCTGGATCATCAAAGTCCCCAGCAGTGGTTAGCTCAGATGATACACATTTGCAGCCTTCACCAACCGATGCCATCATACCATACCAAGGAGATTTAATCTTCTTGCGATCTCATCCACCTGATCAAATCATTGGCAACATAAATGAAGGGGTGCTCACAAGAAGCCAAACCCAAAACATTTGTCTTTTTGCTGGTTTTCTATCACTCCATCAGCCAGTCAAGTACCAAGAGGCACTGAAAGACAACAGCTGGGTAGAAGCCATGCAAGAGGAGCTCCAACAGTTTAAAAGACAACAAGTATGGGAGCTTGTACCACTGCCAGAAGAGGTTAGTCCCATTGGCACAAAGTGGGTCTTCAAGAACAAAACTGATGAAAGGGGTATTGTTGTCAAGAATAAAGCCAGGCTTGTGGTTCAAGGTTACAGACAGGAAGAGGGGATTGATTATGATGAAACATTTGCCCCTGTTGCAAGATTGGAAGCCATTAGACTGTTCCTGGCCTTTGCTGTCAACCACAATATGAAGGTGTTTCAAATGGATATAAAAAGTGCTTTCCTCTATGGTACAATTCAAGAAGAGGTATATGTTTGTCAACCTCCAGGTTTTGAGGATCCATTTTATCCAGATCATGTCTACAGGCTAAACAAAGCCTTGTATGGCCTGAAACAAGCACCAAGAGCCTGGTATGAAACTCTTTCCAACTTCCTACTCTCAAATGGTTTCAAAAGAGGTACCATTGATAAAATATTGTTTTTAAAATGGAGAGGGAAGGATTTAATGATTGTCCAGATTTATGTGGATGACATTATTTTTGGAAGCACATGTAACTCAATGTGTGAAGAGTTTAGAGAACTCATGACAGCAGAGTTTGAAATGAGTGCAATGGGTGAGCTGCAATGCTTTCTTGGTCTCCAAGTACAGCAATTGCAAAATGGAACTTTCATTCATCAAAGCAAATATGCTAAAGAACTTTTAACCAAATTTGATATGAATGATTGTAAACCATGCAGCACACCCATGGCAACAAATAAGCTGGTCATGTCTGATGAAAAGGATGAGCTGATTGACCAAACACTTTATAGAAGCATGATTGGGTCTTTATTGTACCTAACTGCATCTAGACCAGACATCATGTTTGCAACATGTGTCTGTGCAAGAAGTCAATCAGCTCCCAGAAAATCAAATCCCATTGCTGTAAAAAGGATCTTCAGATACATAAAAGGTGCTCCCACACTTGGTATCTGGTATCCAGCTAATGGGAACATCAAGCTTTCAGGTTTCTCAGACAGTGACTTTGCTGGATGTCACACCACAAGGAAGTCCACATCAGGAGGGTGCCAGTTTCTAGGTGATTGCTTAGTTTCATGGCAAAGCAAAAAGCAAGCTGCTGTTTCAACATCCACTGTTGAAGCTGAATACATTGCTGCTGCAAGCTGTACAGCCCAACTCCTGTGGCTTCAAAATCAGTTGCTGGATTTTGGTATCACTGCCTTAAAGACACCACTCATGTTGGACAGTCAGGCAGCAGAAAATATCATCAAAAATCCAGTTTCCCATTCAACCACCAAATACATCGACATCAGACATCACTTTGTGAGGGATTGCTATGAAAAAGGTTTGATTTCTCTGCATCATGTCCCAACTAAAGACCAGCTGGCTGATGTGCTCATAAAAGCACTTGATACAGCCACTTTTGAAAGCTTGGTCTCTAGAATTGGGATGCTGAACATGGAATAACAAGCAACATCCTGTTTTTCTATGAATAAAAGCAACAAAATGTTTTCAGAAAATCAAAACTCCATCCTTAAAAATAGCTAAAAATGATATTTTTCATTAAAATCCTTAAAAGTCTGCCATTAACCACTGATTGTTCAAAAGTCTGCTCTACTTCAAAAGTCTGTCCACTGCTAAAAGTCAACCCCTGTTCTCTCATTCCTTTGATAAACTCTGTTGTTCAAAAGCAGTGTATTATCCACTGATATGCTATCCACTGATAGTGAAAATCATCCACTGCTTTCATACCACTGCCTTCATTAGTCACTTTCATAAAAGTACTGTCCTTCACTTTCACCAGGGGTTGTCACGTGGGCAGTACATAGTGGTCAGACCTTTTGTAACGGCTGCCACCTCAGCATTCACTTTCTTCCCTATAAATTCCCCCACTCACCACCAAAATAGGGTTTTACTGTCGAAATGAATTCTTAAAAATTCTCTTCTCATAGCAGTTTTTCCTCTCATATTCCACAAATTTCTTCGATCATTCATCTTCAAAATGACAAAATCGAAGTCATCTTCAAAACCCTCATCCAAATCCTCATCGAAAACAGCCTCTCAAAAGGCAATCTCCACTGAAATTCCACATAAACCATCTCACAATCTCCTGGGTCTTCTCACAAAACCAGGAACCACAAAGGTTTTCGATTCCATCCTTGACATCATGGCAAAATCAAAGTATAAAACTTTGTTCACTGCCGATGCACCAATCTATTTGGCGACCCAAAGGGAGTTCTGGAAGAATGCAACCCTTGAAAAACAAGGAGACACTGCAACCACTATAAACTCTTCTATAAAGGGTAAAACTGTCCAAATCACGCCACAATCCATTTCAGAGGTCTTTCAACTCGGTGATCAGGAAGGTAAATTTTCTTTCACTAAAAACGAGTTACAAACTGACTTCATTGAGAGAGGGTATGAAGCAACAATGATGAAGAAAATTACCTTAGAAAAAGGTTATTTTCCGTCTGCAACCAGATTTTTATTTCATACCCTCCTACTATGTGTTTCAAACAAAACCACTTCTTTCAATGAAATCCCTTTAAAGATTCAAAATCTGGGATATGCAATTCTTCAAGGAGAAAATTTTAACTATTCTCGGGAAATTTTTAAAGATTTGGTTAATAATGTTGAAACAAAATCATTCTTACTGTTTCCAAGGTTTTTAAGTTACTATTTTGCAAAGAAATTCAGTAAGGATGATTTAGTTGTAATAAACCAAGGTGATTCTACTCAAATAAACTGTTTAACAACTGAAACTTTTTCAAGAATGTTAGCACCTTGCAAAACACAAGCAGAGGTGCCTGAGCAGATTTTAGCAGTTACAACTGCTCCTCAGGTATCTGCTGCTGAGCCCACTGCTCAAGGTGATCAAAGCAGCAGCCCAACTGTTTTGAAACCCACACCTAAAATCACCAAAAAGCCAACAAAAAGAAAAACACAAAAACCCCCCAAAACCATCAAAAAGGCATCTCTGGAGGATGAGATACCAGAGCTTCTGCCAGTGACAACACAAAAGTCACAAGAAACCACTGCTGCTACTTCCTCACAGCAGTTGGTACAAATATCTCAACCCATAACCGAAACTCCTCCTGCTTCTTCACAAAAAGAACAGGTTGTACAAATAGGGTCTCCACATCATGATGCTCTGGAAACACTCGTTTCTATCATCCACAGCTCAATACCCGGGGCAAATCCACTTTCTACACCACCCTTCACATCCACAATTCCCCCACCAACTAAACTGCTGTTGGATGCAATTGATTTGAACCAGGCATTAACCAGTCCTTCTCAATCACCTATCAAAGAGAATATACCTCAACAACTAACTGGGTCTGATGTATCAATCTCTGCTAACCCACCAACACAACCTGAGGAGGTTAGACCCCTTGAGTTACAAGTAACTCTTGGTGGTAGTCCAAGTGAAGCAGCCACTACAACTGTTGAACCCACTGGTTTACAGTTGGACAGTGGTTACATTAATAAGACTTCCTTGGAGGCAATTCCTTTTATAGCACCTCTGCCAACCACCAGTGGATTTATTTATCCTACTGGCAACATCAAAAGGTTGTCAAGTGTTGAAGGAAGAAGACCCCAGTACCAAGAAAAAGGGGCATCAGTGGTTAATGTTTGGAGTATACTCCCTACATCTACCACTGATAAAACCACTGCTAGTGGGAAATCAGATGATCCCATTAACTTGGGTGATGATTTAAAGTACCAGAAATTGACGGATCGCATTGAAAAACTTGATAACTTTGTTGCCGAACTCAAAGATATGCTACAACAGGTGTTACAAGTACAAAAGGTACAATCAACTGTTGTTCCACCTCAAGCACCTGCTCCACAAAGGGCACCTGCTACAAATGAGCTCTGGGATTTATTTCAACCTTTTCTCCATCAACAAGCACAACTGGCAGATCAGCAACATGAAAAACATGTCCAACAGCTGAGAAATGCAATGGAGTCAAGGTTCAAGAACACTCAGGCTGATCTGAAGGCTCTCAAAACTCAGATCCTGCAAACCACTGGCACTGCTCCTCCAACAGTACTTTTCATTGATCAACTCCCAGACGATAATGCCAAAAAGGGGGAGAAAATTCAGGAGTGGAAGAAGAAAGGAATAGATGATGGTCTCTACATTGAACCTGAAAAGGATGCCATGACCAGAAAAATTCCTGTGCCAGATGGTAGTAAGAAGGTTGATGCTACTCAAGAAGCACTTGATGAAGGAGTAGCAAGTGTAAAAAGAGATAGAATGGCAAAGGATGTTTCAAGGTGGAATGAGGAGAAAAGAGCTTTCATGGAACTGTATGAGCAAGGTTGTTCTGGATCAAAGGATTCCAAAAATCCAAAGACAAAAAGGAAACCTAAGTCCATCCCATCCAGATTTCCAAAGCCTCCAAAACCACCATCCAAAAGTCATCAGCATCAAACTTCCACTCAAACAGCTGTTGTAACTCCTGCTGTATCAACTACTGCTGGTACTTCAGTGGTTTCAACATCTGTTCTCACTTCAACACACACCATCTCAACACACACCACTACTTCATCACCACCACTGTCACCACCAAAAACAATCCAATCACCACTTTCACCTGCTGATAAACAGCAGAAGACAACAGATGTTATAACATCTGTTGTAATGACAACAGTGGTTGAAACACCAGTTGTTTCAACAACTGTTAGTCAATCACAAACCACTGTCGCTACATCCACCACCACTGTTCCATCCAAAACATCATCAGCCCCTCCTCAAACAAAGAGGAGAAGGCTAATTCTCAAAGATGATGACACTTCACCACCACCATCTTCAAAATCCCTGTCACTTGTCACTATTCCAAAACCTATACCTCTCTCTTCAGCTCAAATTACACAAACACTACCTCCTGCTGGTGTCTCATTCCCTCTAGAACTCATTACAGTTAGGGAAGAAATCAAATCCTTTTATTACGAGGACGACCCAGCCAAAAGGAGTTTGCCATCAATTGCAGGATATCCCAGGCCTAACAATATTGAAGAATACTTGAAGCTTAAGGCCAAACAAGCAGAGGATATTACAATCAAAAACAGAAAAGGGAAATCTGATAGAGAATTTCAACAAAACTATCAGTTTTTACTCTCACATGTCAATGCTATGGAGCGATTTGCCAAAAATGTATGTCAGAAAATTTCAGAAAGGGCAGATAAGTCCTTGAGAAAAGACTACATTGAGAACATCATGACCTACAAGAAATACAAGGGGGAGAAACACATGTACAAGAACTGGACCATTCCTGAGCTTGAAAAAGAAGCAGCCAGGATTCAAGACATGATAAAAAATAAGGTCAAGCAGACTCCTCCTGAAAAATTCAAACAATTTGAAGCTGAGAAGATGTTAGAGTTAAGGAGAATGAAAGAGGAGCTGATTGCAGCTGATTATGGGCCAAAGAATTCAGTGACAAAGTGGGGAGAAGATAGAGTCAGGGCAACCTATAAAAGCTTAGAGGAACTTAGAAAGAAAGATCCAAGAGTTCCACAAAAGCCTGACTACTCCAAAGCAGAGGTCTCAAAAAGACCACCAAAGCTGCAAATCAAAAGAACCACTGCTCCAGCTGGTGCTGCCATCTACAAAAGAAGGAGCAAAAACCAGTTTAGTATGGAAACAATTCAAGATCTTTTAGCTGGAGATGCCATTGTAAAAGCAGGCACGAAAGTAATGATAAAAGAATATCTTGAATTGGAACAATCTGCAAGTGCTGCTCAGCCAGTCATGAACAGGCCAGCCTCACCAAATACTTCTGCAAATAAACATCTCCCAAGAAACCCACCAGGCTCAAAAATACAAAAGTGGGAAACTGACAAACAGACCTGCGTATTGACTTTGCTCAGGTCTGGTGGAGAAGTGAAGAAAATATCAAGGGAACAAGCTCTTGGCCTGAGTCTTGAAGATTTGCAGGATCTCCTTGATCTTCCACTTAGCAGGGATGATGAAGATACAGATGCCCTAGACTTTGAATTACAATTTAAAGGTCAAATAAGGGAACTGTTGATGAGGCAATAAAGATTTCCAAAAATAATGAAGAGTTTTGGTATTATCTGTTCCAGGGGGAGATTGTTGGGATTGAACCCTATCAGAGGAACAGATAATTAAAGCCAAAACTGGATCAGAGCAGTGGATCCAAAATAAGCAGACGATTACAGTTGGTTCATACAAATCTCTCCCCTTGAAAGTGGTTTCATATCTGCTGACCTCCTATCTGCTGATCTTACTAAGTGCTGACCTACAACTGCTGCTTTGCATCTACTGCCCAATGTCAAAGACTGATGGAAGACCAAAGTTCTGCTGACTCAATCTACTGCCTTGAGTCTAGTACTGCTGATCCGGACAAGCACTGCTGGGTTCACAGCAGTGGAAGGATGCAGCAGCTGTTTAAGTGTCTTTTATGTATTAAATTGTAATAGCAGTTGTTAGTACATCAGTGTTTGTATAGATCAGAGGTTAGAGTTTGTTAGGAGGTTAGATGTCACTTTCATGGTGACGTCAGCTAAAGATGCTCAGTAGTTTGCAAGTGCCTATAAATAGTTCAGTACTTTGTACTGTTCTATTAGCTCTTTTACAACATCGTCTTCTTTGCACGAACAAACTACTGAGCTCTGGCTGAGGGGGAGTTTGCATTCATTCATCAATCATTGTAATCGTTGTTGAAACAAATTCAATCTTTCGATTCATTGTGTAAAGATGTTTGATTAAAGTATTACTCTCGTTTGATTGTATGCAAAGTTTGTTTTCATCTTAATTCCGCTGCACAACTCTTTCATTTTCATCTTCTCGTTTGATTGTATGCAAAGTTTGTTTTCATCTTAATTCCGCTGCACAACTCTTTCATTTTCATCTTAATTCCAAACGAAAATACAATAAAAAACAAACTCAGATCCAACACTCTCCTCCTAAGGTGTTTAAAGGTTTTGCCGTTTTTTATATTACAAATGCCATGAAGTTTAGTGGTTAAGTTTTATACTTCTAAATACATATTCTTAAACTTGAGGTACTAAAATTTTGTTTACGTTGTTCAATTGTCACTAAGATTTGACGCATATTTGAATACAACACATATGTGATGTTGACTTGGAAATAATGTCACAATTTGGTTACTATGTTTTATTTATGTGATTAATTTTTTGTTTAAAGATGATCCTTTATCCTTTTAAATTATTTGGTTTTGCTTAGGTCGTTTTCACTTTCATTTTCGCTTTCTTTGTCATCCACTAGCGTCGCCGTCTCCTCCGCTAACCACAACCCACCCACCAACCACAACAGCGATAGGCCCTGATCACTATAACCAATCTATTGATATTTATGAAAATGAAAATTTTTTAAAAAAATTAGTTGTAAGATTTAATCGACTGCGATCCACCAAAGTAGAAAAAATTAGTTGTAAGATTTAATCGACTGCGATCCACCAAAGTAAACCCAAGGAAATAAGAAAAATTAAATCTACTGACTTGAGTCTTTATGTTATCTTAAATCGTGTTTATATCTTTCTCATGTTTATTGTAAGGTTTTACTTGCACGACAACAAAACTGTTTGAACAACATAACATGGTATGTAATGGTGTTATGTTGTATCTTACAAAAATAAAATACAGTTAAAAAGAAAATTACATCATACTAATATTATATTACATCCCCTTTAAATCTAGAAAAGTGAAACACTTATGAATGTAATTTTCAAAGTGGATTTTAGAGTGGCAATTGTTGGTGGGTTCACTATAGTTTTCACTTTTGTGAAAAGTGTGTCCAAATGGGTTAAATCTAATAAACATGGTGAGCCAAAAAGAAACAACATAAAGAGCTAGAGATAAGTACTACAATAATGAAACCCACCATCATTTAGCTATTTACTTTCTCATAAAGATGTTAATATCAATTATTGAGTAAAACAAATAATTCATTTTATATTATAGAAAAAACAAACATGACTGATTTACAAGAATACAAAAGAAAGTTGTGCATGTAGCCAAATTAGTTACTAAACATAGAGATTTAAGAAGTGACACGGATTCTATCTTGATATTGTATCCGAAAAGTTAATTTTGTTACTGAGTTTGGTTGACTGCCATCCAAACACGCTATCCGTAAACTTAATTTGTCTCACATTTGATGAATTAAGATGGTTTCACGAGGCTAGTTGGAGTTAACAGATTTCAATATTTTAAGAAGAACCCAACAAAATATGAATTAAGATGTTTTGAAGAGGTTTTTCGGATTTCACGAAATTCAAAATTTAAGTAGATGACACAGTTGTAAGCGTTTGAGTGCATCTAACAAAATTCAATCTTTTAAGAAGTCCATCTAGCACAGTTGTAAGCAGTGGCGGATCCAGTGGGGGTTCCTGGCCCAGGAACCCTTGGTTTGGAAAAAAAAAAAGGAAAAATACGGTGAAAACCTTGTATGATTTGAGAAAAAATAGTGAGATTCTACCAAAAGAAACCCCCCTGGAAAAAATTCTTGAATTCGCCACTGGTTGTAAGCGTTCTACCACTAACCCTGTTGAAGGTTGCTACATTTTTTGATTATAGAGTACTCACAGTCACAGGATTCTATAAGTTTACTGGTAATTGTAAATCATCATCATCATCATCGTACTCAGTATATCCCACCAATAGCAAAAGCTAAGGTAGGGTCTGAGGAGGGTGGGATGTAGACAGCCTTACCTCTACCCCGTAGGAATAGAGAGGCTGCTTCCAATGAGACCCCCGACTCGATTGTGGTTTTGCATCAAGCCTTGGACATAAGGCACATAACACTCAGCAATTGAGACAAACGCCAATTGGTGCATGTACCCCCTTGTCTTTCGGCTATCAACGCCACCACATGATGCATGATTAACCATCCCCTCTTTTAACGTTATTTTCACGAAATTAGTAAAATAACGTTAAAAATTAGTGCACTTTTGCTTTTGCCCCCCGAGCGCCCACACATATATACATTATATGTGCATACCGCAAGCGGGGGCTTTACTGGTAATTGTAAATAATAACCTTTAATACAATATGATATATAACATGTCATGTGCAAATGGAAAATAAAGTGAGAGCACACATGTAGATTATTATGGATGTCATAATCTTAAACAAAGACTTTTGTTTAGCAAACATTTTAGGAGACAACATGAATCTTGGAACAGCATGAGCTGACCCCATGATAAAGATTTGATTTGATTTCAGATTAACAAAAAAAAATAATAAGAAATAAAAAAGAATCAAAGCTGTTGATGTGAATTGACAAATATACCCTGTTCATACTCTATTGGCACCAACTACTCAACTTGAACATCACACACTGGACCAGATGGACCCCACATGAAGCAGTGAAGGTTCAGACTGTTCAGTCCAATTGTATCTAAACCATGTACACCCAATGCATGTTTTCAAGGTTTAGGTTAAAACAGATGGCCAGAAAAGGCAGTCCCCCTATCCCAATATGAGATCCAACATATGTACCTTCAAAAGTGTAGCATGTATATTTTTTAATTGTTTGTGTGATAAAAATACAATTTTAAATTTTCACAACTGTATTAATTTTAACTTTTAGGAAACACAATATCCTTTATGTTTAATATTTTTTTTAAAGTAAATCTCAATCTATAACTATACCCTAAAATCATTATAGACGTCCCTAAGTAACTTATTGTCATCTACAGTCTCAATGTTTGGAAAACGCTGCATTTTATAATTTTCTGTTAGTTGACCATCATGTTGACTGTTACAAAGACTATTTTGCCCTTTATGCACATCAATACACGTCCCTATTGTTTATTGTACTTCTCTTTTTACAACCATACGTTTCACCAAATATATTTTCCCTCCAAATTCAAGCCTGTATAACCATACGAACACCCGAACATTGTATATATAACCATATGAACACCGAAAAATTATATATATAACCCGTATAACCAAACGAGCACTTGAACAAAATAATGATTTGATTAGATTATAATTGAATTGTGTAAACAATTAATTTCAGTAAGTAGGAAAAAATGAAAATTTGTAGATTCCATGTATGGAATGTCTTAATTACGCAGTTAAGGTAAAAAAAAAGAGGAAAATTGATCGAAAACATGACCTCTTGTTTAGGAGGACATGCACCTAACCACCTTATTAGAATGACATTTGAGTTTCTAAAATGCCAAACAATATTTTATATAGAAAAAGAAGGCGGTGACATTGATGTAACAACCACCGACCTTTCTTTTTAATTATATATAAAAAAGAATAGTCTGATTATCGGATTGATGAAATGTGAAGTAGTTTTAAGTTTTAAACTCAATATTCAGATATTAAATTATTAGTTTTGAAATTAATTTTCCTAGCAATTAAAGAAGAATTTAAATTATATATCTAAGGATAAAAGAAGATTACATTTGTACCCTTTTTATAAATGTACGAAAATTATGTGGCAAAATGTACCACTAGTTCCAGAGATATAAAACTAAGGTAAAAGTGTAAGTTCCTAAAAACAATTGTGAAACGTCTACACTATTAAAATGAATTGTTGTTTACGAAGGAACATAAATATTGATTTTAAATTTATAATAATACAAAGGTTTTTTTTTAATATTTTTTATTTAACTATTATAATACTTTTACCTTTTAACATATATTTATTTTTCCCCTTTTTAAACCCATATTTCCTTTAACATGTGTTTTATGTTTCTAATATTTTTTTATTAAATTATATTTTTATCAATTAATTTAATATTTCTTTAATAACTTTTTTTCCCTTTTAAACCTATATTTCTTTTTATCATGTTTTTTTATGTTTTAATACATTTTTTATTAAAACATATTTTCTTTATCAATTAATTTTTAATAGCTTACGTTAGTTAATTTTTTTCTCTAAAAACTTAAGTATATAGTTATTTTTAAATTTTTTTCTCGGAACATTATGGTATAAGTTTTGTTTAAATGAAGTTGTATTCAAAATAAAGTATTTAATTGGTATCGTTTCACGGTACAATGATAAAACGAATTAATTCTGACGATTAGGCTTTCTAAACAATATACTTCGTTTTCAAATAACGTTTGTTTTACATTATATTTGCCCTGTTCTAGGCGCAATGCGCGGTGACAATGAACCTAGTTAAAATGAATGATCAGCATGTTTTGTGAATGTGTAACTATGTTGAAAATAAACCACCATCATTATTATTAATTAACTATATATTAATTAACTATATATTAATTTACAAATTTAATATTCTCTCACAAAAACACTATTCAATTTTACTTTATTTATAATCCTTTAACTTTTCAACCTTTCATATTCAACCCTTTTCTTTTTAACCCTTTAAATTTTCAACCTTCCATATTTAACCCTTATGCTTTTCATTCATTTTTTTACTTTTTAACCCTTATACTTTTAAACCTTTCATGTTTAACCCTTATACTTTTTATTTTTTTTACTTTTTAGCTCTTATACTTTTAAACCTTCCATATTTAACCCTTATGCTTTTCATTCTTTTTTTTTACTTTTTAACCCTTATACTATTAAACTTTTACATGTTTGTCATAAAGAGTTTATGATCACCATTTTTTATGGCTTAACGGCCCAATCACAACGTGTGGGTCCTACGTCGATTTAATTATTTTTTTATGTTTTATGTACCGATCAATTTTTTGTGAGTTAACATGCTACAACGCGTATGCGTGGTTCAACGATTTTTGCTATTAGTTGTTTACTTTTAGCCCTATAATTTTCATCTTTTACAAACTTGTCACAAAATTTTCGTTTGACGTTTCAGTCTAAATTTTGCGAGTTAACAAGTTGCAACTCAGGTGTGTGGTTCAACATTTTGACATCTATATATTGCCCGTTTGATGGCCCAGTCGCAACGCAACGATCCTAAGTCAACTTATTATCCTTTTCTATGTTTTACGTTGCGGTCTAATTTTTCATGTTAACACACTACAACGGGCGTGCGTGATTTAACATTCCACCGCAAAGAAGGGTTCCTAAATACTAGTAACATATAAGATGTAAATTGCGTGATACATCATCAATTAGCAAGCATAATTTTAATGTAATATAAACGCTTCAACTCTTTTGATTTACCCAATTTCTGTCTTTATGCTTATACATGTGTTGTTTTGTTATTTATTTATCTTTCTTTCTAAAGGTTCCAAGCTCAATAAATCATCCCGATCCGACCCAAACGACGACCGACCTGAAAATTCTATCATTTGATTGTGAAAAATCTGAATATCGAAAAAACTGGAACCCATTGGAAAAAATACTGGGTCCGCCATTGGAAGCGATCAATATGTTTAATGGACCTGTGTTGAATAAGAATCCTCAACCACAACATTCTTCTTCATCTAGTGTTCTAGCAATGTCGTATTTCAGTTGTAACATGTATTGTATTTTACAGTTTTCTTTTTTATTTAATGTTGTTAGTTTTTAGAAGTTGTTTTTATTTGTATTATTTACTATGGATCTCTTACAAATATTACAACCCAACACCTGATTATTTTTATGTGTGTTTCATGTCGTACAATAAATTTTACCTTATATGATACATCAATTACACTTAAATATAAATAGAGTGACTACATATACATTTACTGTTCTTTCCCCCTGTCATCTCTACTGTCTAACAAGTAACAAAGGTTTACATTTCACAATAAACTAGTAAATTTGTCTGGGCGTGTTGCGGCGCGGATGCTTACTAAAGTTCAAATGGAGAATTCTAAGTAAAACGTAAACCAGTTTGAGTTCATAACGCCGATGTTCATGATCCTTGTAAATATCAAACGGATAGGTTATCGCTTGCTTTCTATATGATGCTCCACACGCGTTTAAGACATTGAAAAAACATGTTATAGTAACCGTAATTATATGAAAATGATAATCTTTGGAATGCAAACTACACCTTTTGGTGCCGCATGTAAATGTCTCATCTTTTAATTAATATTAAAAGTACAATGTTCTTTATTATTTAATTGAACGATCATCATAAGCAAATAATGATTATAAACTTCAAAGTTCAAGCAACGTAGGCAGGCAGAGGGACCAAATATACAGAAAAAAACAAATAAAGGGTTAAAACTAAAATGCAAAAGGAGAGACCAATTGTAAACTTTAAAGTTTAAAGCAACACATGGACTAAATATGCAGTAAATAAATAAATAAAGGTTTAAAACTAAAATGCAAAAGGGAGGGGACTAATTTGGTAAATGTCACCGACATTTATCTTTTTCGTATAGATAACAACTAGGTTTAAATAAGTTTGACGCGTTGCGGCGAATTTATTTTGTTATTTAGTATGTGTTTACATGTGTTTTGAAATCACTACGAGCGTATTGCGAATGGAACTGCTGACAAGAATAAAAAGAAAATGTAGAAAAAAACACTAAAAGATAACCGAAAGAAAATCAACCAAAAAAGTTGTATGGTAACGATGTTGTTCGTATGAAACCCGTGGTCAGAGATGAGCAAACCATTCTGGATACCGGTACCAAATTTGCCGAACCGAAAGATCTTAAGTACCAATTCGGTGCCGATTTTTGGCGTTCCTGGTACCGGTTCACTACCGTTTTTTACCTTCATATATCGTAACAGGTATTTTCGGTATCAGTACCGATTCTGTATCGGTTGGCACCGAGCTCATCCCTACCCCTGATACTAAAAAAAGAAAAAACGAAAAGTTGAAGAAAATCAACAAAAAAAAGTTGTACGATACCGTTGTTCGTACGGTAACCGTGATCAGGGATGAGCAAATGGTACCGGGTAGCAGCACTGAATTTCCCGAACCAAAAGATTTCCAATGTCAATTCGGCACCAACTTTTGGCGTTTTCTGTATTTATGCCGGTTTTTACCTTCATGTACTGATACCGAACAGGACGGTACCGGTATTTTCAATACCAGTACTGGTTCGATACAGGTTGACACCAACCTTATCCCAAATCCCTGATATTAAAAAAAAGATTAAAGTTAAAAAGTAAAGAAAATAACTATTATTATAATATTAAAATAATAAAAGTATTAAAAAAACTATATATTATTATAATTTTAAAATTACTATTCATTTCATTTCGTTTATTAATATATAGTAAAGTAATAATAATAGTCTGATTATCGGATTGATGAAATGTGAAGTCATAGTTTTAAGTTTTAAACTCAATATTTAGAGATTAAACATTTAGCTTTGAAATTAATATTATGGCAAATTGGATTTAAATAATCTTAGCCGATAATAATTTCAACTTAGTTATTGACCGATAATAATCCGAACTGGTTCACTTTTGGCCGATAATAGTCTGTGTTAAATATGGTTTAACGGAGCTAAGTTTTTTTTTTCAAATTACAAATTGATGTTTTAGGGCTTTTGATTAGAACGAGGATATACGAGTTGATTGATGGAAAATTTACCTCGAAATACTGCCCCAAACGTCGAAAACGGTGCTTCAATTCGGGTGTTTAAACTTCCAATTAACAAAAATCAAGCCGTTTGAAGCATCGCTTCGAGGTAAGTTTTACATAAATCGACTCGTATCATCGTTCTGATCAAAATCCATAAAACATCCATTTGTAATTCGGAAAATAGCTTAACTCCGCTAACCTTTTTTTAACGGCGGACTATTATCGGCCAAAAGTAGACCAGTTCGAATTATTATCAGCCAATAACTGAGTTAGGATTACTATCAGTCAAATTGAGAAAGTTGGGACTATTTAAATCTACTTTGCCTAATGCAATTGAATAAGAGTATAACTTATATACAATATAAAAGATTACATTTTTACCCTTTTCATAAATCCATGAAAATTTTGTGGCAAAATGTAACCACTAGTTCCATATAGGGATGAGAGCATGTCGGTATTCCGTCCCGCACCGATACCGATACCGATACCGATACCGATTTTCACCCAAACTAGGTACCAATACCGATACCGAAACATGTCGGTTAGGTATCGGTACGGTATCGGTATTATACCGTATTTTGAGGGTCGGTATCGGTATAATACCGATACCGTACCGTACCGATACCGAAATCGCCAAAATGTGGATACCGATCGGTACGGGATCGGTACGGGATCGGTATGGGATCGGTATTGGTATTCATATGCTCATCCCTAGTTCCATAGATATACAAACTTTGAGGTAAAACCGTAAAAGTGCAAGTTCCTTGAAAAAATTGTGAAAAATCCACACTTAAAATTGATGCACTTTATATGCACCGATACTTTCCTTTTACAATTTAGTGAATCTCCACCACATGAAAGCGGATGGAGTCCTGCCCGGATGCTCCGCGTTTGTGTGAAATATTAGATTTTTAAGAGCTATCTCCCACTAAGTTTTCGTTCAGCTCCGTCAATGTCCGGTGTACCGGACTCATCCTAAAGGGTGTGGGTGGGCCCCAATCCACCCCAAGGTATGTATGTAATAAAGAGTTTTGCAAAAATATAATGATAATTTTGTGGGAGATGAAAAATTTGTACACAAGTCTCTAATCATATGATGTTATCGTGTATTTGAATGATAGTTGTAGATAAACTTGTGACGGAATCACCTTCCTTATTCAATGAGATAGGTTATAAACAATAAATTTATTGTATACACAAGTTGTAAACATCACATGATATAACTATATGCGACCATACCACAAGTACTTATTTTATATGAAAGATATAAAAAATAGACGTTAGATTCTCCTAACAATAGATGATAACAAAAGATGATGATGTGTGTTACCATCTTCTAAAAGCATCTCCAACGCTCTTTATTGAGTGTTTTAGAGCAAAAACGCTCAAAAACATGTTATGTGACTGGGGCAATCCAGACTAATATTTAAATGGAGACGTTTCTAGGAGCTTTGTGGATGTTTTTATCTTCCTACATCTCTTACCTCATTTTTGACATATACAATCATTTTCATGTTACACAATGAGACATTGAGTTAGGAAGATAAGTTTGAACAAGTTAATATGTTATATAAATGAGAAAATTGCATAAAACGTTCTTTAAGTTTCACCAATCTTGCTGGTTTCAACCTTAATCTTTAAAAGTTGCCAAAACCATCCTTTAAGATTAATTTTGTTGCCGATTTCATCCTTTATCACTAACCCAGTTAATAATTCTTGTTATCAAGGATTAGTAACTGGGTTAGTGATAAAGGATGAAACCAGCAACAAAATTAATCGTAATGGATGGTTTTGACAACTTTTAAAAATTAAGGCTGAAACCAGCAAGATTGGTGAAACTTAAAGGACGTTTTGTGCAATTTTCTCTATATAAATTTATATATGGTTTGCTAGTTTTTTAAGGGCCATGAGTTATTTCAAGTCATTAAATGATTTAAATCAAAGTCACAGTAAAAAGTCAGAGGTGAAGATCTGTTATTTCTAGTCTGAAAAATAATTATTTTTCACATTAAAAGTGTTGATGGTAAAGACAAGGGGTGGAGCTACCTGTACCAAAAATGATATAAACTAGCTTCTGGATCCAACCAAAATCATAGAGTGGTACTCCCACTTCAAGCTACTACAATGCTTAATGGGACCTGCATTTGCAAACAAAAATATGAAAATTATTAAAGTTCCAAGGGCAATGAATCTATCAACTCATCATTTACCAACTTATATCTATATCTTAAAAAAATATTTTTTATGCTTAAATCATGTATAAAGACAATAATAAAACTGAACAAAAATACGAAGAGAGGTTTTTTAAAGTTTAAACCACCGGATCTACTCTTTGGTTTTATATGGCAAGCGTATATCTAAGATTATATTATATAACATAGGGGTTAAGTTATTCTATAAACACTCTTAAAAATAAGAAGTGTACAAAGACACAATGGATCACGCAAGATGACACAATGTCGAGCAAAATATAACACAATGTCGAGGAAAAGAGACACAATGAGTTGCAACCCCCCCCCCCCCCCCCCCACAATGATTCAAGTATAGAAAAAACACAATGATAAATAAAAGACACAGTGATAATAAACAGAAATTCTAAAATCTATAACCAATAAATCCAAAAGTGAAAACCTAAACTTTCACATCGTATAGTTCGATGAGACGATTCTAATGCCACTTAGGTCAATCGGAGTCTATTTAATACCATTTATAAGACTTCTTATATTTAGGGTATTCACACACCTCTCTCCTCTATAGAGAGAGAGAGAGAGATAGAGTGAAAAGATTGTGGAAATAAGAATTTAATGGTTGGAGTAGAACAAGCCTATATTTATCATACTTTGTATTTGATCCTAAACCTATAATATAGTGTGTAACATTATGTTGTATAATGCAACCATACGATATTGCAAGAAAAACTTAACACATACAAAGTTAAATAATAGATCTGAGCCTCTTAACTGTTAAATGGCCGGATTAGGCATATGCATCATTATGATAGGCTCTCACTATACGTACACCTCAAAATCTTATTCACGCATTCTTTTTTATTCTATCTCCCTCTCTCTCTCTATATATATATATATATATGTATGTATAGAGAGAGATAGAAAAGAAGAGTGTGTGAATATTAACACCTTTATAATATAAGTAAAGATCATAAGGGTATACGGAGTGGTGCGACAAAGGGGTGTGGCAAAAGGATTTTGCCGCGCGGCAACACCGCCGCCGACACCCTTTGCCGCTCGGTTTCATTGACGCTCGGTGTAGGCTTGCCGAAGTGGTGAAGGGAGGGTATGAGAGAGAGAGGGTAGTGTGGGTTGGGGTCCATTCCAATCACACCTTTTTCCTTTTAAAAAAAATAGGTTACCACTTCACCAAGGTGTTGTTTGTTTTTGAAGAGGTAAAAGGTATGCAGTCTGCGGACTACATCTACAGGCATCTGCAGGAGAAGAGGTGGACCAAAGGTCTGCAGTCTGCAAGAAGAAGAGTGTTTGTTTAATTCTACAAAAACCTCTTCTCTTCTCATTTATCACACAAACACAGACCACTGCTCTCTATCTCTCTCTCTCTGCCTTCATCTACCACCACCACCACAACCATCTGCCACCACCACATCTACCACCGTCCACCTGCCACCAACACAACCAACAACCACCGTCAAGCACCACCGCCCCTATCTCCTGCCGCGAAGCCAAGCACCACCGCCCCTATCTCCTGTCGCGAAGCCAAGCACCACCGCCATCAAAACCCACCACCGCCGTCGTCTAGAAGCCACCGCCATCAAACCCACCACCGCCGCCGTCTAGAAGCCAAGCACCACCGCCGTCGTCTAGAAGCCAAGCCACCGCCATCAAAACCCACCACCACCGTCATCTAGAAGCCAAGCACCACCGCCATCAAAACTCCTCTCTCTACGGTCTCTCTCTCTCTCTCTTCTTTCTCTCTCTCTACGGTCTTTCCCTCTCTCTCCACCGATGATGATGGTGGTGGACGGTGTAGCTCCAATGATGATGGTGGTGGTGATGTATCAGGTGGCGGTGGTGGTGATGTGGTGGATCTGGGTGGTGGAGGTTGAAGAGGAGAGGAGAGAAGAGGTTTGAAGAGGTTAGAAGACATGGGTTGATGTCTGCATCAAGAAGAGGTCTCGCAGACCTTTTTTAATGAAAGGTCTGCGAGAAAACAAATAAGCTGCAGGACCCAAAGGTCTGCGCGACGCAGACATAAGTGCTCAGAAGAGCTTTTGCCCAAAAAACAAACAACACCCAAGTGTTTAACCATTGCCAACACTTTTGAGCATAGTTTACCACTTTGACATGGCACACTCTTATTGATTGCTTTTTTAGTTTGTCACTCTCAAGTGTATAACCACTCCTTAGACCGTGGGGTATGGTGGGCTTGGGTTGGGGCTTGGGACTTTGGTTGACACGTGTCTTGGGGTATAATTTCAAATCCAAACCCACGCCCATAGGGTATGGTGGGGGCTTGGGTTGGGGGCATGGGTTGGGGGCATGAGTTTGGTTTGGCCATTGAGAGCATGCCATGTCACCTTGCTAGCCCGCCTCACGCCCGGGCTGAAACCCACACCAAAGGGGCCACGCCCAAACCCAAGCCCTCCCGGGGTGGTGGCTCGGGCGTTTTCCCCCAACCCACGCCCAAACCCTCGCCCCATACCCCATGGTCTTATACCCTAAACTTATTTATTTATCATTATTATTATTATGTTATCAGGCTAGTCGGCATGGGGTTCATCCCCGGATCGTCCTGGGTCGGCGACGGTCCCAACACCGTGCCCCCCCCCCCCCCGGTCCCGTCTTGAACGTCGGGTTCTAGCCGTTTGCGACGAAGCTAAGTGGTGGGCCCCGGATCGTTTGTGACCGTTCAAAATAAAAAAAAATAATTTTCTAATTAACATTAAATATTCAAACGGTTATAATTTAAAATATACCCCAATTCACTTCCATTTTTATAAATACTCACATCTTTAACCATTTTTTTCACAACTTTTCACCCACTACCACCCCATCTCTCTCACATTTTATAAACCACTCTTCCCTTTTTATAAAAACTCATCATATTTTATACCGTTTTTTACACACTACCACCTCATTTCTCGCTCAAAAATTATCATGGCTTCACCCATGTCTTCCATTTCTTCAATTTCTTCTATGTCTTCATCGGGTTCGTCTGCGTGGTATTCATCATCTTCGGAAGAGGATGATATTATGCACAACATGATTATGAACGCGACTCAAGTCTTCATGGCGGCTGATCAAGGGTCGTCCCAACGGCTAACTAGACGAGCAAAATATAACCGAGACCAAGAAGGTATTTTACTTTTTTTTCCTTATGTTTTATATAGATTTGAAAATGTATTTTATAATTAATTTCATTTATGTTTCGTTTTAAATTTATAGCCGGCCACGCTAAACTACTAGCCGATTATTTTGCCGACGAACCCGTGTACCCAGCCGAGATTTTCCGACGTCGGTTCCGCATGAGTCGTCCACTGTTTTTACGTATTGCAGGCGACATGGCCCAGTCTGATCCGTTTTTTACATTGCGGAACGACGCTAGGGGGCTAAGGGGTTTCAGTAATTTACAAAAATGCACGTCGGCCATTCGCCAACTTGCGTACGGTTACGCACCCGATGCATTAGACGAGTATATTAGGATATCTGAAAGAACCGCACGTCGATGTTTGCACAAGTTTTGCGAATGGGTTGTCAAATTGTATAGCAAGCGATATCTGCGGAAACCGAACGCAAACGACGTTCAAAAATTATATCAAGCACACGAACAGAGACATGGTTTCCCAGGAATGCTCGGGAGCATTGATTGCATGCACTGGGCGTGGCAGAACTGCCCAGTCCAATGGCAAGGTCAGTATACTAGGGGAGATCATGGACATCCGACTATTATTCTAGAGGCGGTTGCGTCACAGGATCTCTGGATCTGGCATGCTTTTTTTGGTCTACCTGGTTCGCTCAATGACCTTAACATCATATACCAGTCACCGATATTTGAGGATGTAGTGGCGGGTACAGGTCCGGACACAAGCTTTACAGTTTCGGGGGTGGAATACAGGCGAGGTTACTACCTAGGCGATGGGATATACCCAAAGTACTCGACAATCGTTAAAACTATTCCGCACCCGACAGACGACAAAAGAAAAAAGTTTGCGAAGTTTCAAGAGGGTGCGAGAAAATATATTGAACGGGCTTTTGGTGTTCTACAAAAAAAATGGCACATCATTGAACATCCAGCACGTTCGCAAACACCAAAGAGGTTACGACACATTATGTACGCTTGTATCATCCTTCATAACATGGTCATTGAAGACGAAGGTAGAGCGATATGCGAGTACGACGAAGACGCGTCAACTGGAAATTCTGTTCCAGTTAGTGCGGAACAACAAGATTTGAACATGTTCGCTCTACGTAACGAGTACACACATCATAACCTACAAGCGGACTTGGTGGAGTACATTTGGAACAACGCTCAAAACGAACCCGACCACGACATGGAAGACGAAGACTAGTTGCTTCTTTTAATATATTAGGATATTTTTAAGTTTTTTTTTTTTTTTTAAGTTTATGTTTTTTTTGCTTTTTTTTTTTAAGTTTATGTAATGTTTTTTAATATTAATGAAAATATTTTGTTACTTTATTTGTTAAATGTTAAAAAAAGTGGAAGATTAAAAAAAAAAAAAAACATAAAAGTGGTGGAGGATGATGACTAGGACCAACTTAACCATGCCCTCTAGTTTTGGAGGATGGACCAATCTTGGGAGGATGATGACGTGACGCATACGTGGCGGATCATCCTCAAGGATGGTCCATCAACCATACCCACTAGCCTCATAAACCATTTCTTTAGAGTCACAAGCTCTGAGATTAATCTGACAGGTGACAAGCATGAAAACAAAGGTAATTATTACCAGTACAGCAAAGTAGATCCTCACAAATTATACCCCACAGCAAATTAAAGATTAAAATAAAAATATAGGGCCCATAAGTGAAAGATTAAGGCTGTGGGGTATGGGGCGGGGGTTTGGGCGTGGGTTGGGGGAAAACGCCCAAGCCACCAACCCGGGTGGGCTTGCGTTGGGGCGTGGCCCTTGGGGCTTGTGTTTCAAGCCGGGCGTGGGGCGGGGGTGACATCCTAGCTGGCTGCCTTCTATTCGCTGACCATTTTTTGTAATTTTTTTAATAATCTGCCATGCGGTGCATCCAACCCAAGCCCAACCCACACCCCGCCGTACCCCGCGGACACATCACTAGGCGGTGGGGGGCTCCCATTCCACGTGTCAACAAATGCCCCAACCCAAGTCCCACCATATCCCACGGCCTAAGATAATGAAAGTTCCATAAAATTTAATGTTAACAATTCTACTAATTCTTTCATATTTTAACTCTAAACCAACTTTGATGTGTGTTTAATTTCATTTAGGGTTTCATAAATCTTATTATGATTCTAGTTTTTGTAAAATCACTATAAATAATAGTACGAGACTCATTTTTATGGCATGTTGGATAAGTCGACAATAATGGTCCGAATATTTAAATTTTGGTGTATTTAGGCCAGGGGATGTGACTTAACGCCACCTCGCCACATCACCTTTTTAGCGCCCCGGGACGCCATACACCATACCGCGGCGGTTGGGGGGGGGGGGGGTATGGCCCTTCTGCCAGCAAACAAGCGTTAAAGGTGTGTGCAGGTGGGGCCACCTCTTTTCAACCAATAAAATCTTTTTTTTTTTAATTTTGTTTAATAGGGAGCTTTAAACCATTTAATGCAAGTTAAAGGGAGGGGCTTTAAAGCCCCCCGTATGACGTGACGCCTAGAAGAATCTGAAGTGACGTGATAAAGCCCCTATAGGCTTTATACTACACCCTCCAGCCTTAAAACTTTTAATCTTGAGTTACGGGTTGTTTGGTGTTAAAATATTGTTGCGGTTTATCTACACATGAATAAAAATAAGAAAATAACATAATGAGGCAAAATGTGCCCTAGTATAAAGAGGATAATGATGTTGTGAAATCTATAGTGAACCGAGGCAAAATGCGCCCTATTATAAAACAAGATCAATAGTAAGTGGACTCGTGAGAATTGGATAACGTACTTATACGCGCATGGGCGAAGCTTTTAAGGGGCAGCCGACCCTTTGAACTTTTCGCTCAGTAGTGGAGAGTATGTAGATCTCGTGTAGAAATTTTTGGGTATATACGTTTTCGACACCCCGATTTTATAGAAATTTTTAGGTCCGGTGACTTCCGCCCCCTCAGTCGGAAATCTCAAGCTTCGTCACTACTTATGCGTAATGCTTGTTGATAATCAAGAAGTTAGAAAAAGAGTAGGATAACTAGTTACATGATCACCTTATTTATCATATATAAGATTGATTTTTATTATAAATGTTCATATATATAATATTGATTTTTATTAATCACAATTGCTTTTTAGGATGTACGTCGTATATATAGCAAAAATGAGAGGTACAATGAGGATATAATTAACTATTAATTTCTTGTACTAATGTAAGGCCATAAACTTGTTTACCATATACACTAATGATTGTAAGGAAACCAAAGTATTCATCTATTTGAGTTATAGCTGATCTAATTAGTTTTTTTATTTGTAAAATTGATTCGTTTTAGTTTGTATTGAATTGATCATCTTTTTATCAGTTTACTAGAAGTAAACCCATCACTTGATCCATCCATTTTGGTAGACCTAGTGGTGGTGTGCCAGGTTATCATTTGACATGTTGAAAATTGTTACATACAATGATAAAAACTAAAAGTATGTTATATCCAAAAAAATATGTTTTCTTACATACAATAAAAATAACAAAGATAGAAACAAATTATCTTTAGTACAACAAACCTCTTTTACAATAGATGATAGGAATTATTACAAGCAAACTTTGTTGATAGATGTTTAATCATGTAACTACTTTCAACTTTAGTCAAAAAATAATTATATGATTTTAGTTTTAAAGCATACTTTCTTCAAAATAACCTATGAAATTTTGAAAATTATGTTGAACAATAGGGGTTTCAAAAGATTGATGGTAACAACTCCTAACCACTTAAATTAAATCATATCGGTTGATTCCGCAGGTCTGGTTCAAGGTTTACGGTACATGTTTACGATTCATGCAATGGTAAGAATATGAAACATGTCGCTTAACTGTATTATTTAATTTCATTAACCGTCTTTATCGTTGTAAAGTTATGAAACAAACTAAAAATTTAAAGAAAAGCGGTTTAAACTGTCAAATTGAATCGTTCTAGCCATTTTATTTGACCCAACCAATCCAGTTAGTTTCGTTTGTCGTTTTACAAAGCGTACTTGTTAGGCAAATAACTTCCATTAAAGCCAGCCGAACCGGATTATGGACCCTAATATTGAACTATGTTTTGAAAATCATAGCCGTTATCATGTCAAAAGCTCAGGGGTTCACTGGTTCAACTAGTTAATCTAGTCTTAAAATTTGATCAATATATCAACAAAGAAAAGGCAAACTTTAATAGTTTTTCGGTTTATCGACATTTTTTACATGTGAGAACAGATGATAATGATTGTTCTCAAGTTAACCAATCATATAATCTAGTATGGTATTAAAAACCTCTAATTCCAATTTGAAAGGTCGAATTTCATGCTTAGGAACACTTACTAAAAGTTATTTTTAAAATCAAACTTGTAATAATGTGATGCACATTAATATTGCTAACGTTTAAGATTATGAGGAGCTAATCACTTCTAGGATAGGGACGCATAGTAGTGCTCAAAAAAGAACAAACATAGTGGGATTTGACTTCGAATGCAAACTAATCCAAATAAATTTAGACATGTCTACAAAAAAAAAGTTAAATATGAGTGATAATATATAAATAATAAATATAAATCAAGCAAGATGACACCACCATGGGTGTAGTAAATAAATATATAAATAATAAATATAAATCAAGCAAGATGACACCATCATGGGTGTAGGGCTATTCAAAAGGCTCGCGTCTTGTGTCACACTCCCAAAATACCACTTGCAGAAACACCGCGGGGCGTGTGACGTACCAGGATCTAGCCACCAATCACATTGAACTCATACAAGATTTTTAAATAAACCTTCATTCATTAACATAAAGTGTTACAAAACAGTAATTACAAATCATCGTATTCAGCGGAAGCATAAGTCATAAGTTAAGTGTTTCTTAATCCATATGCATGATAACCATTAAACTCGTCTCGCAATACCATGTATCTCGACCCATGACCACTCCAGCATCCCAGACAACAAATTCCACATCCACACATACCTATAACCTGCGAGCATGCACACACGTGTATCAGACAACGCTGGTGAGTTCATAGTTTTACGAAAACGTTAGTTACCAAGTGTTTAATTCGGTTCGTTGAATACAATGTTGATAATACCTCGGATACAAGACGGCTCCTGATTTATGTTTTGCCCGTTCCCCAGTGCTCCTATCAAAGCACTGGCATGACTGGGTCATTAGTTCACACCCGTCCTCTCCGGTACGGGGTGAGGGTGCCAAACCTAAGTAGCGCTACCAACTAATACCCCGTTACCTCTCTGGTAACAAAAAGATGGGACTTAAGAGAGATAGGACGAGTGTATTATCCAACATACCAGATTTTACCCAAAAACCGATCCCTCTCCGGGATACCCAATGACTGTCCCAACCACCGGGACGCATGCTCAAGAGGAATGAACTCACCTTAGATTGCTCGGATTGTTAAGTTACTTTACCCGTTCCAAGTTGGTCAACCAAACCCTACCGTGGTTACCAAATATGATTAGTTTCGTAAGCATATATCTAATTCACGTATTCAACAAGTTACACGTAATATCATTGTCACATAACACATAACCAGCAGTTAAATCTCATGCACGTTATAACACATGTTCATGTTTCCAATAATGGTTACCTATATCATCAGTTTCACAATCCATTACGCTATCCATTTTACACAGTTTGCATCACAAGATCACCTTATGTTGCATATCGAGTACTCATTATCACAATAACTTAAAACAGATGGATTGACTACCACGTAAATCCACATCAAACTCCTCATATTCAGTTCACATTACTATTATACCTTAACAGAAAGAGTCACATCACAGGTCAATAACATAAATACTACTGATCTACTGTTCTAACTAAGCACTACTTCGACGAACAGTCACGTGTGACGAACCTTCAGATCCTAGTCATGATCAGTTGTGACGAACCATGAGATCTTTCGTCGTGACAGGGATGTGACGAAACATAATCTTTCACCGAGACAAGGATGTGACGAAACATCTATATTTCGTCGAGACTCACATCGACGAAACACTAGTGTTTCGTTGAGATCAATTATGACGAAACATCTCATGATCCAATCAGTTACAGTTTCGTGTTTCTCTAGAATCCTAATCCTCTAACAGTTAACAATTCAATACCAAATTCAATCAGATGACATTAACCTAAACTAGTTAATCCATTATCAAATAACAATCACATGGACATTCGGATCAAGCATAACCTTCTTCAAAACAAATCGAACAACATCATTATTCAACAATTAATCATCATCGTACAGGTTTGAATCATCATCTAATAATCAGTATCATCGTCGATCTATCGCAAATCATCAACCGTTAAGTCAAATCAGTTTATCATGTTCATACTAACGTACAAACAAAACCCTACATCATAATTTAATTTCTAGTGCCTAACATAACAAATAGCAACGAATACAAGATCAACAAGAATGATATACTAACCAAGAATGATATACAAGATCAGCAAGAATGTTTCCGATCCGAGAAGGGCTTCGAGTAGAGGGAGAACTGCCGTCGCTAGATTAGAGGGAACCTAGGGTTTTCTAGCGGCTGCAAGGGTTATATAATTACACAACGTTTAACAGTTGGGCCACGAAGTGGGTTGGGCCGAAGTCCTGATCGGCGAAAGACCCTACAAGACGAAAGACTCATCTTTCGTCGAGTCATGGTTGGCGAAAGACTTACTTCGACGAAACTCTTATGAGAGTGGCGAAAGACCAATCATTATACAATTAAATATAATAACCTAATTATATTTATCATTAAACAGTTACAACCAATCATCACACAAATCACACAAATATTCAGATAAACTATGCACCCAACTAACATGTAAATCATATAGTAAAAATAGGGTTGTGAAGTCAGTGAGGTGTATAGGAAAACCTTGGAATTTTGGGTTGTCACATCATCCCCAACTTGAAAGAAATTTCGTCCCGAAATTTGACAAGTAGCTAGTCCAAAACGGCAAAATATTAACTCATGATCCAAAACGACGAGATGTTAACTCAGGATGACTGTGGATTTTCCAAGGGTACCACATCATCCCCAACTTGAAAGGAAATTTCGTCCCGAAATTCGCCAATGATATCAGAGATTGATACACCAGTTTGCACACCTGAGGATACCAGATCTTACTTCGATCATTGCGTTCCCACGTGAACTCCGGTCCACATTTTGAGTTCCAACGACTCTCACAATTGGAATCTCGACTATGATAACGAAACTTGACTTCCTTGCCCATGCCTACGATAGATTCCTTGACAACTGCAACTTTTCGTTCACCTTAGACTCTAGTAAGGGTAACAAGTGTTTCATCAAACAAACACTTCCTTAGGTATAAGACATGATTGACATCGTGAACGTTACTCAATTTGTCGAGTAAACCAAGTTTGTGAGCCATGTCACCGATTCGTTCCAGAAATCCAAATGTCTCAACGTCTCGTAGACTAAGCTTGCCAAGTTTTCCCTATTGTACCGCACCCTCCCAGGGTGAGACTTTCGACTATGACACGTTCGCCTACAGCGAACTCCTAGTGTTTCCTAAGCTTATCAGCTTTCTAATCCGGACAATCCTCCTAAGAGATTCGAGTACAAGTCCTGGACCTGTGATTAGGTTGTCACCCACCTTAATCCAACAAGGAGGTTAGCGTTACTGTCCATACAATGCCTCAAACAAAGTTGTCTGATTACTAGAATGGTAACTGCTGCAGTAGAACTCAACCAAAGGTAAATGTCCTTCTAACTCTTACTAAAGTCAATCCCACACATGCTCACATCATGTCTTCAAGTGTCAGGATGGTTCGTTTACTCTGACCGTTTGTCCTACGGTGATAAGCAATGCTCATGTCTAGCCGTGAGTCGAGGGTGTTGTGTTTTGTTCGCCATAAATCAGATATAGTTCAAAATTGGAGGTAACAGGAGTTGGCACCTCATGCCTAAAGACCGCCTCTCTCAGAGGATTATTCACAAGCTATGAAGACGCATCAGCTTCCTTGATTACAAGAAAGTGTGTTGGATACGTAAGACGAATAACGATCGCCAAGGTGATATTGTTTCCGTTTTGGGTTTCAAGTAGGACAGTGACAAGATCCATGGTAGTCTGTTCCCATTTCCATATGGGTGTTTCTGGTTGCTGGCACAAAGCAGAGGGTTTCTGATATTCCACCTCGACTTTCGCACAAGTCAGATATCGTTCGCGTACTCGACTATGTGGGCCTTCATGCCCGGTTGCCAGTACAAGATTATAACTCCTAATATCCCCTATCAAGTCCTAGACGACTAGAACATCGAGACAGGTGTGCTTTGCTCCACTCAAGTTCCCTACGGTTGCAGTATAATGGGAAAACATATGCGTTCCATGAAATAGCGAATATCGTCCAACTTGCCGAAGGTTGCTCTTCCATGCCCCGCAGGGACCCAACTTGAAATTCTTCTTCCTTTAATGCTTCGGTTAGAACAGGGCGAATCCGATCGGGTAGGCTAGAGTCGATAGTGAGCTGCATGCTCATACATGTTTAGGTTCCGTAGCCGTAACCGCTCGAGAGTTCCTTCCAGTGATGTCATCATATGTTTAGCTCTTTCGAAACAAGGGTACACGGGAGGCCCTTGGGATCGGCCTAAGTAGTGCATTTGGTACCGTCCAAGTAATGCCTCCAACTAAAATCCAAGACCACGGTTTCCACCGCAAGTTGTGACTCATGCAGTTCTCCTTCGTAAATTCACTACGTGCGTCATCGTCTTCTCGTGTTGCATCGGCGTGTAACTGGGTTTCCGATTCGAACCATCATGGTGTACCGCTAGATCACCCGTACCCTTGGGTAAAGACGTTGCTCAGTGCATTGTAGAATCGGATTTAAAAAGCTGAAAAGTCGTCCTCCTGTTTTGTCTCCCACAAATACACAGCACCCTGCTGTGTTAAAGAGATTAAAGCTGATCAATCCTCAAAAATCCCACGATGAATCTGCGATAGTCTCTAGCAAAACCAAGAAATTGCTTTTTCCCCAAAGGACTCTTTGGTGTCGATCAGTTTCTAAGGAAATGGATCTTAGCGAGATCCACGTGTATTTCCACTTCGTTAGTTAAATGCTCAAAATGTATCTCCCAAATCCAGATGTTACATTTAACAAGACTTCACACGGAATGGCTCCTCCCTCAGGAGCTCTAAAATATGATACAGATGTCGTCCATGATGTTCCTTTCTCCTGGAAATGATTCAGCACGTCATCAATAAGCATAGTCGATTCATGTGATCCATACAGCTGCTGGTGTGATGATTAGCCCAAAGGTCTTGGAATACAACGTCGTAATGGCCACACTGCATTTGATATGCCGTTGTAGGAACATTCTCCCCTTAGACTTCTATGTGATAATAGCTCGTTTGTTAATCAATCCTCAAATGGGAACTTGACCCTCGCTACTGGTCGACAGGCTGGCAATACATGGTCGAGGCAAACGGTTCTTGTCTGTCACCTTGATGAGTTTTTTGATAATCAGTACACATGTCCAACGATACAACTTATCTTCCCAGATATAACTGGTGTAACAACTCTCATAAAAAAGTCCTATTTATTTAATTAATGTATCCAATAGGAAACTCTAATTGAGATACCCAAGTGATTCTGCACAAACCCTAAAAATTTCAGAACAATCGGAATCAGGATCAGGGCCCCCAAAACTCAGGGGGGGGGGTGGTAAACCCTAGTTACGATTATCTTAAAAATTCGTTGTCAAAAATCGAAATTACAAAACTGTCAATTCAGCAAGGCTAGTCCCAGACGTGGCTGACCTAGGGTGAAAACGTGTCCCTTGCGCACCGTAAGGGATTTAGTCTTGCGGTGCGCAAGCCTGGCCAATATTTGTGTATAAATAGCAGACATTGGCAATCGAAGTTTGGCGCTTGAACGACGTAAATTCTAGTTACGTAGACTGAGTTATAGCAGAAACACTTCTAAAAACACACACGGTTCACAAATCGACGCCGCAAAACAGGGTAATAACTCGATCGCTGATACAATTCAATGTCCGATCGATTAAACTATCCAATGGATGTTTAAGTGCTGCCCACATTAGGGTTTATGCTTTGTCATTCGTTGTTAATTCAATGGATGTTTAAGTATCGCACTTTGTCATTCGATGTGAAGGTTTAATCTCGTGAGTTATCGTAAATGTTGTATTAAGTTACTAACCGAATTGTGTGCCTGTTATTAATTTAGGTTAAAAAGGCTAATCGGTAGGCTAGGCTCTGCTCAAAATAAATCTGCAATGTGAGTCATTCTCTTTTTATCAAATCTGTTTACAAAAAGTATGTTTATTTTCAAGATTTTAATTACAGTGATTAAGTATATGTAGTCACCAAATTACAGCCGGTATGTGGGGTATTGTGCACATTACTGTTTTTATCACTTTAGGTGGGCGAACCTAATTAATGATACTCGTTACTATTGGGTGAACGGACTCAATAGTAATATGACCACAGTCACCGAAACGAGTCGATGACAAGTACTGTGGGTATTTGGTTGAAATAAACATTGTAATCTCTCTTAATACTGTGAATTATAACAAAAGAGTCGTTTTAGTAAAAAGAATGATTCACTCAGTATTTCCCGCTGACAAATTTTTTTTCAAACATGTTTCAGGTGATCTGTTGTGATTCAGGAAAAGTGCCGTGAAGCACTATCAGCTTAAGGAAGTGGCTCAGTATAAAATAAAGAAACATGTTTTGTAAAAATAAAAGATTTCTCCGTGAAATCTCAAGATTGTAAATTACCGGGGTTATATCCCGAGTTGTGAAATAAAATAATCGGGAAATATTTCAGTTTTAAAAAGATCCTGAAGAAAACTTCCGCTGTTAAATAAATACCACGGGATTTCTGTCCCGCGGCTCCTGAAACGGGTAAAACCGGGTCGGGGGCCGTGACAGAAAAAGGTGGTATCAGAGCCACTGATTTAAGCCTATTAAGTATTTAGAAAATACTTAATTTTACTGATTGCCATTTTGTGATTATGTGTTTTATTAACTGACTATTTGCTAGTTACAGTATGGGTAAGCAAAAGCTTTCAAATATCTATCTTAAATTAGATAGGTCATCCAACGAGAAGGGAAGTTCATCCCAAACCAAATCCTCA
This sequence comes from Helianthus tuberosus, assembly GCA_030545235.1. Taxonomy (NCBI): domain Eukaryota; kingdom Viridiplantae; phylum Streptophyta; class Magnoliopsida; order Asterales; family Asteraceae; genus Helianthus; species Helianthus tuberosus. The sequence continues at coordinate 17,540,901 of CM060403.1, forward strand.
AATCAGTCTGTAATTCCTGAAGAAGGAATATTTGTGCGAAAGGCACAATATGAGGAACCACTTTCTCCTAGTAAAAGAAGTCTGATTATTAGGAAAAGTAAAGAGAAAATAAAGAAACTCCGAGAAAAGAAGGTTAAACAAGAAACCCAGGAATTAACCAGTAAATCACCTTGGGAAGACAAGTTAGATGAAAAATGGGCAAATCTCTATACGCTAGCCACCGTAGCAGTCAATGAAAATCTTTAAATAACTTGTTTCAGTTTTAGTACCCTTATCACTCATAAGTCAGAAACGTTCTCCAGTAAATAAATAAATTTACTGTAAAACATAGTGTGTTTTAAATTTTAATTGATTGGTAGTCACACGGTATGCAATAATATTTGAAGGCTATCTTTTAAAAAAAATTTATAAAATTTTAACTTATTATTTTTACATATATGTTAAACAGCATGAATGATTTATCTGAAGCCCTAGAGAATCTCAACCTCTACCCTGTAAACATAGAAGTTTCTAAAGAATTTGCTGGGTATTTTCCTGATGTGGAACAACCTATTGAATTTAATGCTTCACCACCTCCAGAGAAACCCAAGCCCAAGAAAAGAAGGAGATTTGTAGGATGGAGACGTGTGTGTAGGAGGAAACCCGTCCCTAGAAAGAATCTCAAAATTAAAAATCCTTTAGATAAAGGGAAGGAAATTGAAGCTGGGGAAGAGTCTAGGCAAATGGAAATACAGTTTGATGAATATTCAAAGCAAATAGAAATAGAGACTTGAGGAGGATTTAATCAAATTCAGATAGAAATGGGAGAAAGCTCTAAGCAAAATCAGGAAATGACATTGCAAGAAGAGTTGGATTTTATATTGGCAAGCTGTGATACTATTCAGCCTGTCAATAGAAATGTTTTTACTCAGCCTCTTGAATCTCAATTACCAATAAACTTAGAACCAGCAATCCCAGAACCTATAGTCCATACCCAACCTTTAGGAATGGACGAATAGTGGACGAATGACTGGCAATTCCAAAACCTGCTCAACAGTCCTAATTCCTTTCTTCCTCAGTTCGACCCGGAACCATTACCAAATCCACCCATGAGTAACGAGAATTTAGCAGAACTTCGCCATTTTGGCGAAGAGTTAATGGATGCGGGAAATAGAATCTGGGAAATAGGGGGACAAATTGCATGGAAGTATGATGAATGAGAGCTTCGTTTTTAGGAAAACAAATGACGAAAGATAGTAGGTTTATGAAACTGTTGTTGTGTAATAGTAATAATAAAATCAGTATGTGTAAAATAAATAATAAAACGGTTGTATATAGAAACATGATATAATCTATAAAACAAATGAAATTTTAGAAAATTTACAATTTTGATTGTATATTTGTTTACATAATTATGTGCGATTAATTGTTATATTGGATTGTTTCTTATTCTATACTAATTATTTATAAATTAATTATCAGATGGAAAACGCTAATAATGAACCAGTTAATGAGGTTAATCAATCTGAGCAACAACCGGGGGATCAATATATGACTAGGTAGGATATAGAAAATATAGTTGCTCAAGGGATAGCTAATGCTATTCCAGCAATAGTTGCTGCTGTTAAAAATCCAATCGAACCTCAACAAATCGTTCCTAGCAAATGTATTTCTGAAGATAACTTCAGTAATAGCGTAAACGGAGGCAATGATCATGTTAATCATGATAATGAACCACGGCAAGCTCCGCTCCCTAAGAAAATGAAAGCTGCAACGCCTGGTTGCACTTACAAAGAATTTCTTGCTTGTAAACTCACTTAGTTTGCAGGCAATGAAGGAGCAACTGCGGCACTGCGTTGGTTAGAAAAAACCAAGGCAGTAATTGCCATAAGCAAATGTGATAAGAATGATCAGGTCATGTACGCGTCAAATCTTTTCAAAGAAGGGGCGCTAGAATGGTGGAACACGGTGCTACAGGCTAAAGGAAGAAATAGGGCTTATGCCATGAACTGGGAAGAATTTAAAGGTCTTGTAGAAAGAAAATTATGTCCCGAATATGAAAAAGATCAAATGGCAAATAAGTTTCTAAACCATCGAATGATAGGTGTAGATTGTCGCGGTTATACCTTGACATTCTTTGAATATGCTAGAGTGGTACCAACACTGGCTTCGCCAGAATCGGTACTCATTTCTCGTTATATTTGGGGATTGATTGGTGAAATCCGCAATATCGTTAAAGCTGCGAGACCTCGCACTATTGACGATGCTGTGGAATTAGCTAATACCCTAACTGATGAACTGGTATGCACGAGAGATGATAACAGGAAAAAGGAACTGGCTCAGAAAATTACCCAAGGATTTCGTACGGGTAATAATAACAGCTTTAAGAAAAGAGGAACAGGGCAATCTTCAACTTCGCCATTCTGAGAGAATTGCAAAAACAAACAATTTGGAAGATGTAGTGTAACCTGCAATTTTTGTAAAATGGTAGGACATCGTGAAGAAAACTGCAGGAAGAAATCCACAATCTGTTACAATTGTAGAGAAGTAGGACATTTCAAAACAGAATGTCCTAAATTGATCAAACCAGCAGACAACAAAGCTAAACCAGCTGACGGAGCTACAAAGAAGAATGTCAGAGCATTCCAGCTAACTACTCAAGAAGCAGAACTCATTCCAGATGTGATAGTTGGTACGTTCCTAGTTCACAACGTATATGCAAAAGTATTATTTGACTCTGGTGCAAACCAAAGTTTTATCAATACTTCATTCTGCCAAGCTCTTAATTTACCCTTAACCAACCTTAGGCAGATTTTTACAGTTGAAACGGCAGACGGAAATTCTGTTAGCATAGATAAAGTTTTGCAAAAGGAAAATATATAACTTTCAGGTCATAAATTCTTTGCAAACCTATTACCTATGAAATTAGCTGAATTTGATGTTGTGTTAGGAATGGATTGGTTAGTAGCCAACCATGCTTGAATTCTTTGTGATAAGAATTCCATAGAAATTCAAGCACCCACCGGAGAAGTAATTATGATTACAGGAGATAAACCACGTAAGCCTATGAAGTTCATATCAGTAATGAAAGTTGCTAATTATGAACGAAAGCAAGGAATAGTATATATGATTTCAGTAATCATTAGTACTAAGGGTAAAGAACTTAAGGAAATACCAGTAGTCTCAGAATACCCAGATGTATTCCCAGAAGAGTTACCAGCATTACCACCAAATAGGGAGGTAGAATTTAGGATTCATCTAATTCCAGGAACTATACCGATAGCCAAGGCACCTTATCGGTTAGCACCCACAGAAATGTTAGAGTTGAAAAAGCAATTAGATGAATTACTAAGTAAAGGTTTCATACAACCTAGTTCATCCCCGTGGGGAGCACCAGTGTTGTTTGTGAAAAAGAAGGATGGTTCCATGAGAATGTGTATCGATTATAGAGAACTAAATAAGGTTACAATTAAGAATCGATACCCATTACCTAGGATTGATGATCTTTTCGATCAACTTCAAGGAGCTAGATATTTTTCTAAGATTGATTTACGCTCCGGATATCATCAATTGAAGGTACAAGAAGAAGACATACCTAAGACTGCTTTTAGAACTAGGTATGGTCATTACGAGTTTACAGTTATGCCCTTTGGGTTAACGAATGCTCCTGCCGCATTCATGGACATGATGAATAGAATCTGTAAACCGTATTTGGATAAATTTGTGATTGTTTTTATAGACGATATACTTATTTATTCAAAAAGTCAGACAGAACATTGTGAGCACTTGCATGCACTCTTAACTTTGTTAAGAAAAGAAAAGCTTTACGCCAAATTCTCGAAGTGTGAATTTTGGTTGCAAGAAGTGCAATTTCTCGGACATATGGTGAATCATGAAGGTATTCACGTAGATCCTTCTAAGATAGAAGCAATTACCAAATGGAAGGTTCCGCAAACCGCAATGGAAATTAGAAGTTTTATAGGATTAGCTGGATATTATAGACGATTTATTAAGGATTTTTCCAAAATAGTTGTACCATTAACTAAGTTAACCTGTAAAGCAGTTAAGTTTGAATGGGGACCTAAACAAGAAGAAGCCTTTAAGATCTTGAAACAGAAATTAACCAATGCTCCAATCTTAGCCTTACCAGAAGGAACCGAAGATTTTGAAGTATATTGTGATGCTTCAAAACTAGGATTTGGATGTGTGTTAATGCAGCGCAAGAAGGTAATTGCGTATGCTTCAAGACAATTGAAAAAGCACGAAGAAAACTATACGACTCATGATTTAGAATTAGGAGCCGTAATTTTTGCCCTGAAAATCTGGAGACATTATCTGTACGGAAGTAAATTTACTGTCTATACAGATCATAAAAGTTTAAGATATATATTTGGGCAAAAAGAGTTAAATATGAGACAAAGGAGATGGATGGAAATCCTAAGTGACTATGACTGTGATATTCAATATCACGAAGGAAAGGCAAATGTAGTTGCAGATGCCTTAAGTCGTAAATATCATGAAAAGCAAAAGCGAGTTCGTGCTCTTAGATTAAATCTACAGTTAGATTTAATGGAACAATTGAAAAATGTTCAAGCTACAGCAATCAAGGATGATACTGAAGGAATGAAGGGACGCATAAAAGAATTAGAACAAGGAGATGATGGAATTTGGAGATTCCACAAAAATAGAATTTGGGTACCTAAGCAGGGAGAATTCAGAAATAAGATTTTAGAAGAAGCCCATAAGTCTAGGTATACCATACACCCAGGAAACAATAAGATGTACCAAGATTTAAGAAATAATTTTTGGTGGATAGGCATGAAGAAGGATATAGCTAGATATGTTTCTAAGTGTCTTACTTGTTCACAAGTTAAGGCAGAACATCAGAAACCTTCAGGTTTACTACAACAATTAGAAATGCCTGTATGGAAATGGGAACTCATAACAATGGATTTTGTTACTAAGTTACCCAAAACCAGAAAAGGTAACGACGCGATTTGGGTAATTGTGGATCGATTAACCAAATCTGCTCACTTTCTACCTATGAAAGAAACCTTTGGCATGGAAAGACTAGCAAAGTTGTATGTAGATAAAGTCGTATCTCTACATTGAGTTCCACTCTCCATTGTATCAGATAGAGATAGTCGTTTTACTTCTAATTTCTGGAAAAGTTTCCAAGAAGCAATGGGAACTCGACTAAACTTAAGTACTGCATATCATCCACAAACAGACGGGCAAAGTGAAAGAACGATCCAAACTCTAGAAGATATGCTCCGAGCATGTGTGATAGATTTTGGTGGAAATTGGGATGACCATTTACCATTAATTGAATTCTCCTATAATAATAGTTATCATTCAAGTATTGAAACTGCCCCATTTGAAGCACTGTATGGAAGAAAGTGCAGAACTCCAGTTTGTTGGGCAGAAATAGGAGAAAGTCAATTGTCAGGTCCTGAAATAGTGCAAGAGACGACCGACAAGATTACCCAAATCAAGGAAAGGCTGAAGACGGCTCGAGATCGCCAGAAGAGTTATGCAGACAATAGATGTAAGCCGTTAGAATTTCAAGTTGGAGACAGAGTACTGTTGAAAGTTTCTCCTTGGAAAGGAGTGGTTAGATTTGGTAAGAAAGGAAAGTTAAGTTCAAGATACGTAGGACCATTTCCAGTGATCCAACGTATAGGACCAGTTGCTTATCGTTTAAAACTACCAGAGGAATTAGTTGGGTGCTGCGTATTCTAGTGTTATATTTATTAGGTGTATATTTTAAGCCCCTTTAACACTTTTTAGTCAAGTTTTAAATTTATAAAACACGATATTTACTAACACTACACACACATATGGGCAAGTGCACCCATCGTGAGCGTAGTATAGTGTTGGTAAGATACCGAGGTCGTCCAAGGACACAAGAGCTTTTAGTACCGGTTTATCCTCAACGTCTAATCAAATAAAAAAGTTTAGAAAAATGTTTTAAACTAAGAAAAATAAAAACTAACTAAAATGCTGAAAATAAAAATAAAAAGAAAAACAGATAGACAAGATGAATCACTTGGTTCCGACTCGTATCTAGTGTAACCTTTGATTATTTCCGCACTTTTGCACTATTTTAAGAGATTATCTTAGTTATTGTAGTAGGCCCCTCTTTTGAAGGTGACGTTACCCTCACCCCAGTAATTTGAGTCAGCAAGGATACAATCCTAAAAGGGTGGATTATTGGAAGATAATTAATTAAGTTATTAATGCAAATTATGGTAGGCCCCTCTTTTGGAGGTGACGTTACCCTCGACTAAGTAGTCTGAGTCAGCAGGGATACAGTCCTAAATAGCCGGGTTATAGTATTAATAGTAGTTAACTTATGAGGGGATCAAAGAGTTTGGACCCCCGCCATCCAATACCGCTAAGTATTGAAGGAGGTCTTACTAAATTTGACCCAGGTCCATTGCAGGACCTCTAAACGCTGAACAATGGCAAGACCTTTACCAAACCGTTCCCTTAACCCCCGACCAGGTAGCCAACTTACCTCCATATAGACCGTGGAGATATGAATGGTGAAAATCTTTTATTTTATATAGACAGTAAAATAATTTAAAGACACCACGGACAAACGATAAAGAAAGATCACCTTCAACATAAGCAACTAGTTATTAAAGTCATTAATACGAAACCAAATAAAAAGTGCGAAAAGATTAGAAATAAAAAGTATTACACTAGACACTTTGTCTTCACCAAGTGATGTAAGAGACTTAGGTAAACATGGCCTTGATTGTCAAGAACTCTTACGATCAATCTTGGATCCCGAGACGACTCACACACTCTACGATTGACAATGGATGATGGTGGTGGTGGATGATGGTGTTATGGTGGTGGTGGGTGGTGGGTGAAGTGTGAGAGAGGTGGTGTGCCAAGGGATGGTTTGAGCTTGAGCCAAGCACTTCTATTTATAGGCTGAACAGAAGCTCGGGCACGGCCCCGTGTCCACATCCTTCTCTTTCTTCATTTAATGCAGCTTTGTCTTATTAGTTGACCACGCCCCCGTGTCCGCTGAGCACGACCCCGTGTGCAGAAGAATGTTTGTACTATGAAGATTTGCCTAGATTGTGCGAATCTTATAGTTGACCACGGCCCCGTGTCCGCTGAGCACGGCCCCGTGGTGGGCAATAGAAGCTTCTACCAGTTTGTCTTTTCTGCTGACACTTGGGCACGCCCCCGTGCTGGCTGAGCACGGGGCGTGTTCAGGCTTCTGATTTCTTGTTTTGCTTGGGAAGATGCTGTCATGGGGTCGGGCATGTCACGTCTTGTTCCTTTTCTTGTATTTATGTTAGATTTTGATGTCTTTTTGCTTCTTTTGTTAATTTGAGCTCATTTAATCCTGAAAATACAAAAGGAAGACAAAAGCACACTTTTTCCAACATTAGTACTAAAAAAGGGTTAGTTTTATGCCTCATTTGATTAAATTTATATGTTACATTTTAAACACATCACTGGGGTACATGATGTATTTCATGTATCCAATCTCAAGAAATGTTTATCAGACGAATCTCTGGTAGTACCTCTTCGAGACATAGAGGTAAACGAAAAGTTAAAATTTGTTGAGAAACCTCTTCAGATAGAAGACAGAAAAGTGAAATTTCTCAAGCACAAACGACTAGTGCTAGTTAAAGTAAAATGGGATTCAAAGAGAGGAGCCGAATACACTTGGGAACTGGAATCAGAAATGAAGCGAAAGTATCCTCAATTATTCCAGTAAATCTCTAGGACGAGATTTTTATTAAGGTAGGGAGAATGTAACAACTCTCATCAAAAAGTCCTATTTATTTAATTAATGTATCCAATAGGAAACTCTAATTGAGATACCCAAGTGATTCTGCACAAACCCTAAAAATTTCAGAACAATCGGAATCAGGATCGGGGCCCCCAAAACTCAGGGGGGGGGGGGGTAAACCCTAGTTACGATTATCTTAAAAATTCGTTGTCAAAAATCGAAATTACAAAACTGTCAATTCAGCAAGGCTAGTCCCAGACGTGGCTGACCTAGGGTGAAAACGTGTCCCTTGCGCACCGTAAGGGATTTAGTCTTGCGGTGCGCAAGCCTGGCCAATATTTGTGTATAAATAGCAGAAATTGGCAATCGAAGTTTGGCGCTTGAACGACGTAAATTCTAGTTACGTAGACTGAGTTATAGCAGAAACACTTCTAAAAACACACACGGTTCACAAATCGACGCCGCAAAACAGGGTAATAACTCGATCGCTGATACGATTCAATGTCCGATCGATTAAACTATCCAATGGATGTTTAAGTGCTGCCCACATTAGGGTTTATGCTTTGTCATTCGTTGTTAATTCAATGGATGTTTAAGTATCGCACTTTGTCATTCGATGTGAAGGTTTAATCTCGTGAGTTATCGTAAATGTTGTATTAAGTTACTAACCGAATTGTGTGCCTGTTATTAATTTAGGTTAAAAAGGCTAATCAGTAGGCTAGGCTCTGCTCAAAATAAATCTGCAATGTGAGTCATTCTCTTTTTATCAAATCTGTTTACAAAAAGTATGTTTATTTTCAAGATTTTAATTACAGTGATTAAGTATATGTAGTCACCAAATTACAGCCGGTATGTGGGGTATTGTGCACATTACTGTTTTTATCACTTTAGGTGGGCGAACCTAATTAATGATACTCGTTACTATTGGGTGAACGGACTCAATAGTAATATGACCACAGTCACCGAAACGAGTCGATGACAAGTACTGTGGGTATTTGGTTGAAATAAACATTGTAATCTCTCTTAATACTGTGAATTATAACAAAAGAGTCGTTTTAGTAAAAAGAATGATTCACTCAGTATTTCCCGCTGACAAATTTTTTTTCAAACATGTTTCAGGTGATCTGTTGTGATTCAGGAAAAGTGCCGTGAAGCACTATCAGCTTAAGGAAGTGGCTCAGTATAAAATAAAGAAACATGTTTTGTAAAAATAAAAGATTTCTCCGTGAAATCTCAAGATTGTAAATTACCGGGGTTATATCCCGAGTTGTGAAATAAAATAATCGGGAAATATTTCTGTTTTAAAAAGATCCTGAAAAAAACTTCCGCTGTTAAATAAATACCACGGGATTTCTGTCCCGCGGCTCCTGAAACGGGTAAAACCGGGTCGGGGGCCGTGACAACTGGGGCTCCCCAAAGTGAAAACTAGGTCCGGCAAAACTCCTGTCTAACAGTACCTGTAGTTGATTTGACAATTTTCGCAACCCTCCTGGTGCAAGACGATAAGAAGTACGAAGAATCAGGGCTGCCTCTGGCGTGAGATCAAACTGAGTGTCTGTCTAATAGTTGTGGAAGTAAACCTGATAGTTCCTTGAGTAGCACACCGAAGGAATCACGATCAATTGGTGGATCCTCGATCCTCTTCTCCTTAGCCCTAATATCAGTAACGAATGCTAACATAGCGGGGTAATCCCTCCGTAGACACTTCTGGACCTTCATAGCTGAAATGATGCTAACCCTTATTCCCCTCTGACACCTTAGGTCTGATGACGATTCCTCACTAGGAAGAGAGATACACAAAGTTTTCTTCTCATAGGGTATATCCGCACGATATCTAGATAACCAATCCACACTAACTACTGCATCGTACCTACCAAGGATAGCAGAAGGAAGGTTGATGTCGTACACTTATCCCACAAGGTCGAGCTTGCATCTCGACGAACATACGAGGCTTCAATTGACTTGCCATCAGCCAATTCCACAACAGGTTCGGTTTCAAGAAGCATCAGGGTTAAACAGAACAGAGATGAAGCGATTAGCTACTCATACTAGATACCATGTTGCAATAATACCTGGCGTCGCCTACGTCAATCCGAAATGCCCTACCACGAGTACCACTTCCAGTGTTGTTGTTTTTGTTACAAGGATTTACAGGACTGTCATCATCCCCTTGGTTGTGTGTCGTCTTGAATTATCAACGGCCAATCCATGCCGTAGGTACCCTAATTTCCATACTGTAGGCTACGATTATAAGTACCTTGATGTTGCCATGACTGTTGTCTCTAATGATGTTGCTTGAAACGGAGCCCTACGATCTTTCACTAACCAAGTCCATTCCTTCACATTCTGTGCCACGTCCTAAAGCGCTAATCACTGTGCTGGTAGTCACACATTCCACACTGTAATCAGTTGTCATCGCTTATGCCCCGATTGATTCGTAAGGGTTGACTCCCATGAGTCGATGTCTAGGGTTAAAGATTCAATTGGAGCCAAATTGTTGATGTTCGTTGCTGGTAATCCGGGTCATCCTACCACTGAGGTTGGTGCGATACTACGCCCATTCCCCCTTGTCCATCGATCCAGTAAGTTGATTGAGTAATACACGGTATGTTGCGAGAGTGTTGCGGAGGTGATCGCACTTCGGGATCTAAGGCGTCAGTACATTGAGTTCCAGCAAACAAAGATAGGTGGGGAAGGTATAGACCAATCATTCGACGCTGAGACATCCATCTCAGGGACGTTCGTACAAGCACCTAACATTCTATCCAGTTCGCTAGGCGTTCAGATGGGTGTTTAGGAAATACTCGATAGCATCGAGATTCGTAAGGGTTCAGAAAGGAGTGAAAAGATCACGTTCAAGTAGGAGGCAGTCACGGTTTGAACTCCTATAGATTTGTTACGTCTCTCACTGCTCGAATAACGGAACAGAACCCCTTTTTCACTTGTTAAGCCTCATTGGGACTCGCATGCACCCCACATTATTATTATGTGTGCACCTACAATAATATTGTGATTTGCATGCTCATCTCAGTTCCTCCTAACTCATGTCAAATGGTTCCTCAAACTCGAATGCCAAACAGGGGTTATCAAAACGACAAGAGCACATAAATCCAAGGACTATGGCATACTATCAACGCATCATAAAGTAAGCAAGCAATCCATGCCATCATGCTATAGTGACGAGGGTGTGTTCGTATGCTACGTCATAAACAAATGTGTACTAGTCATGTAATGTATGCAACAAGTGAGAAAGACGAACCTTGCAATCTGGAGCTCAGTGTCATGGTCGCATTCACGTATTCAGAACTGTTCGGTTATAGTCAGGTTTTACAAAAACGTTTTAAAACCAAGTTCACTATAACCAGTGGCTCTGATACCAAATTGTCACACCCCCAAAATACCACTTGCGGAAACACCGCGGGGCGTGTGACGTACCAGGATCTAGCCACCAATCACATTGAACTCATACAAGATTTTTAAATAAACCTTCATTCATTAATATAAAGTGTTACAAAACAGTAATTACAAATCATCGTATTCAGCGGAAGCATAAGTCATAAGTTAAGTGTTTCTTAATCCATATGCATGATAACCATTAAACTTGTCTCGCGATACCATGTATCTCGACCCAAGACCACTCCAGCATCCCAGACAACAAGTTCCACATCCACACATACCTATAACCTGCGAGCATGCACACACGTGTATCATACAAAGCTGGTGAGTTCATAGTTTTACGAAAACGTTAGTTACCAAGTGTTTAATTCAGTTCGTTGAATACAATGTTGATAATACCTCGGATACAAGACGGCTCCTGATTTATGTTTTGCCCATTCCCCAGTGCTCCTATCAAAGCACTGGCATGACTGGGTCATTAGTTCACACCCGTCCTCTCCGGTACGGGGTGAGGGTGTCAAACCTATGTAGCGCTACCAACTAATACCCCGTTACCTCTCCGGTAACAAAAAGATGGGACTTAAGAGTGATAGGAAGAGTGTATTATCCAACATACCAGATTTTACCCAAAAACCGATCCTTCTCTGAGATACCCAATGACTGTCCCAACCACCGGGACGCATGCTCAAGAGGAATGAACTCACCTTAGATTGCTCGGATTGTTAAGTTACTTTACCCGTTCCAAGTTGGTCAACCAAACCCTACCGTGGTTACCAAATATGATTAGTTTCGTAAGCATGTATCTAATTCACGTATTCAACAAGTTACACGTAATACCATTGTCACATAACACATAACCAGCAGTTAAATCTCATGCACGTTATAACGCATGTTCATGTTTCCAATAATGGTTACCAATATCATTAGTTTCACAATTCATTACGCTATCCATTTTACACAGTTTGCATCACAAGATCACCTTATGTTGCATATCGAGTACTCATTGTCACAATAACTTATAACAGATGGATTGACTACCACGTAAATCCACATCAAACTCCTCATATTCAGTTCACATTACTATTATACCTTAACAGAAAGAGTCACATCACAGGTTAATAACATAAATACTACTGATCTACTGTTCTAACTAAGCACTACTTCGACGAACAGTCACGTGTGACGAACCTTCAGATCCTAGTCATGATCAGTTGTGACGAACCATGAGATCTTTCGTTATGACAGGGATGTGACGAAACATAATCTTTCGCCGAGACATGGATGTGACGAAACATCTATATTTCGTCGAGACTCACAGCGACGAAACACTAGTGTTTCGTCGAGATCAATTATGACGAAACATCTCATGATCCAATCAGTTACAGTTTCGTGTTTCTCTAGAATCCTAATCCTCTAACAGTTAACAATTCAATACCAAATTCAATCAGATGACATTAACCTAAACTAGTTAATCCATTATCAAATAACAATCACATGGACATTCGGTCAAGCATAACCTTCTTCAAAACAAATCGAACAACATCATTATTCAACAATTAATCATCATCGTACAGATTTGAATCATCATCTAACAATCAGTATCATCATCGATCTATCGCAAATCATCAACCGTTAAGTCAAATTAGTTTATCATGTTCATACTAACGTACAAACAAAACCCTACATCATAATTTAATTTCTAGTGCCTAACATAACAAATAGCAACGAATACAAGATCAAGAAGAATGATATACAAACCAAGAATGATATACAAGATCAGCAAGAATGTTTCCGATCCGAGAAGGGCTTCGAGTAGAGGGAGAACTGCCGTAGCTAGATTAGAGGGAACCTAGGGTTTTCTAGCGGCTGCAAGGGTTATATAATTACACAACGTTTAACAGTTGGGCCACGAAGTGGGTTGGGCCGAAGTCCTTATCGGCGAAAGACCCTACACGACGAAAGACTCATCTTTCGTCGAGTCATGGTTGGCGAAAGACTTACTTCGACGAAACTCTTATGAGAGTGGCGAAAGACCAATCATTATACAATTAAATATAATAACCTAATTATATTTATCATTAAACAGTTACAACCAATCATCACACAAATCACACAAATATTCAGATAAACTATGCACCCAACTAACATGTAAATCATATAGTAAAAACCGGGTTGTGAAGTCAGTGAGGTGTATAGGAAAACCTTGGAATTTCGGGTTGTCACATCTTGAATCTTGCTCGAAGCTCGCTCGGATTTAGCTCGGAAAAAGCATGCTCGATATGGCTTGGTTTGAAAGTGAGCCGAGCCGGCTCGGCTCGGTTAGAAAGTAAGCCTAGTTCGGCTCGGCTCGCGACGAGCCAAATTGGCTCGGTTTGGCTCGCTTGGTAGCTCGGCTCGGCTTAGCTCGAATTATTTTACTCATAATATATTTTTTTATATACATATGATATATTACAAAAAAAGTAATTATTATTTACATGTATTTAGATTTGTAGTTTGATATCTATGACATATTTAAAGATTGATTGCTGTGCTAATGAACAAATATTGTATTTACTTGAAATATAAAACTTATTTTGCGTTGTTGAACGTGATTTTGGCTTGTAGTGTATTAGGTTAAATTTATTTGAATATGTTCTTTTGAAGTATTGAATAATATTTTAGAATACTGAATTTTGAGAGCTGTGTATTAATTTTTATTTTTAAAATCGAGCCAAACCAAGCCGAGCCAGCTCGGTTTAAAACCAAGTTAAGCCCGAGCTTAGATTTTCAGCTCAATTTCAAATCCGAGCCGAAGCAGCTCGGTTTATAATCAAACCGAGCCCGAGCTTGCCCTAGCTCGGCTCAGATCAGCTCATGAACAGCCTTACATGGGTGTAATATAACTTTCTACTAAATTAATAACAAAAGTTACATAAAACGATAGTGAGAAATACATTTTATACTTATGGCTTTAGATAAGATACCTAAGACATTTTCTTTTAGTTAAATTTAATTCTCTATCTTTTTACGTGTGATTTATGTACTAGGGAGGGCTCAAACGAATGTGAAACTTGAAAACTAACTAAAAAAAACTTAAAAACATACTAAAATTTTTTATTTTTTTTACAATTTTTTATAAATTTTCGCTACTTTTTATATATAAAAAAATTCAAAAAAATTGTACTGCAACATGTGCAATGTGCAATAGTGCACATGAGTACTGCACATATAATGTATTTTTACGTATTTGTAAAGAAATTGAAAAAAAAATGATATGTTTTTTAGGTATTTAGTTAGTTTTCAGGTTTTCACTTTAATTAGTAGTTTTTAATTGAACCCTCTATGCACTATTGCTTATATTGTTTATGTGACTTTCTACTCATAAATTAATTCCATAAAATGGTAATGTGCTTATTTCGAAGTTACTTTTGTTTATATGTTTCGAATAATTAATAATATAGCTTAAACTATAACAAGTTAAATTTATCACATGCGTGATCTAAACATATTTTCAACACAAAAACATTTTAAACTGCTTATAAATGTTACGTATAATGAAAATATACTTATACCACCCTTACTCATTTTCAACCATTTAGAAAGTTAGGTGGTGCTTGTTTTTTTGGCCAGAAGCACTTCTGGCCACTTATGTCTGCGTCGCGCAGACGCGCGCAGACGTTTGAGGTCTGCAGCTCGTTTGTTTTCCGGAAGAGCTTCTCACCAAAAACGTCTGCCTCACCTCTTCACCACGCAGACTTGGGTTCATGTCTGCACACCTCTGCAGACCTCTTCTCCCTCCAGCCGACACCACCTCCTCTGCCACCACATCCACCTCCGACACCACCTCCTCTGCCACCACCTCCACCTCCGACACCCATCTCCTCCGACACACCACCTCCTCCAACACCCATCGACCTCCACCTCCGCCGCAATCATCATCGTCATCATCTGTTATCATCATCATCGATCGCAAACAAAACCCCCACCAAAAAACACACAGACCTGAGCAAATCGAAACCCTAAATCGAAACCCAAATCGAAACCCTAAATCGCGACGGCGGCGGTGAACGTGGTGGTCGTCTCGTTTCAGTTCAGGGTTGGGTTCGGGACGGTTTGGTTCGGTGATGATGATTGATGACGGTGGTGGCAGTGGGCCCATGCAAAATCGACGGTGAAGGAGGTGGAAGTGAGATGGTGGTGGTGAGTGTTAGGTGGTGGTGGTGGAGGTTGCGACGGGGGTGGTGGTTGCGACGGTGGACGGTGGTCGTCTGAGGTGGTGGTGGATGGTTGCAGTGGTGGTAAATCAGCAGAGAGAGAGAGAGAGAGACAGAAGTGTGGTGTGTGTTGTGTGTGTGTTTAGAAGAGGTTTTGTAGAAGTAAAAAAAACAAACCCGCTTCTCCTTGCAGACTGCAGACCTTTGGTCCATCTCTTCTCCTGCAGATGTGTGCAGATGTGGTCCGCAGACTGCAGACATTTTCCTGCAGAGAAAACAAACACCACCTTAGTTTAAACTAAATGTTAGGATGTACGGAGTCCACCCCGAAAGCACCATTAGGGAAGAAAGCCACCTCGCACCAAATCGCTCCTCGTGGGTCCTACAAAAAAGTTATCTCCCCCAAGGGCTTCTGCTCGCACCCATTTTGACCGCTCTTAAAAGTCATAAATCTAGCTATTTTTAGGAACCTATTAAATTTATTTTGACAAAGATTAGAAATATATATATTCCCACATGTAAATTGTGAAAAAGTTATACAATTTCTTTCTTTAATGCATTTTTGAGACATCGATTGAGATCATGTAATGCATTTTTAAGATAGCTATTGAGATCATATAAATATTTATACTCGTGTATTAAAACAAATTCTGATAAATCATAACAAAAAGTAAATCGTGTATTTTTTACAGTTCTCATAGCTCTAGAAACAGCCTCTCTGGAAGCAACTTCTCTATTCCTGCGGGTAGAGGTAAAACTGTCTACATCTTACCCTCCTTAGACTTTACCGTTGCTTTGCTATTGGTGGGATTTACTGAGTATGATGATGATGATAACTCTAGAAGTATATTTGTGTTGTTCATAGCTCTAGAAGTATATTTGTGTTATTCATGGTAGGATACTATAATATATTCCTAAAAAGAACTATATTTATTTTATTTTTTTATTTTTTATATAAAAGTTGAAGAGCTAACACAGTAACACTGAAATAAAATGGTGCATTACCTTTCTTTGTGAGCAGATTTAAATTTGAGTAGACAAACATAGTACAATGCCATAGTGAATGGTAGATGCATCAACCAGACAAATGTCTCATCAACACTTTAAATCACCCAACCACCTAAAACTAATATGTGAAAAGGGCCAAAATTAACAATAAAATGCTCTATTTTATTTGCATCTGCATTTATATGTGATAAATGGCCATTCAGGATACATTCATTGTAAGTATTTTATCAGAACAAAATCTTTTGGATATACAAGTTATTCTAAATTAGTAAATTTAATCACCGATATTTATGTAAAATTGTATAGCGCAGGGGACGCTTAGGCAAAGGTGTCGATTTAAACTTATTTACTTATGAATGATCATAACTGGTTTATTATTTTTCTCTAATGATGAAGAGGGCATTCTCAGGATGAAGCCTTGGTTCATCTGGTTCACCTTGAACACGGTCGCAATCGGTTCATCAAGGGATTCAGGATGAAAAGTTTTGACAATGAACCCAAGTGTGATATTCATTGTAGATTGGATTCAACAATGGTAATGTGATCGTTAATTTTACAGAATAAATAAATTATTATGTAACACTATATGTTACACAATTTCATCCATTTTTACACCAAACTATTATGTTACACAATTTCATCCATTTTTTACACCAAACTATAAATTATACTATTCGGATTTCTTCTACTCAACAAACTCATGAAACGTAATATTATTCTTCCACTATCATCATCGAATGAGTACAAGTACGAGCTATATGATTCTAGTGGACTCGACTTCTTGCCATCATTATTAGATGATTATGCATGCATTATACTACACAATATGATCTTAAAAGATGGGGGAATGTGATATCACCGGAGTTTTAGGATTCATAAAACACATTTTAGACTTCGATATGATCTTGTAGAACACGTTACAACTCTAAACTTCTCGGATTCATACAAAAAGCAGTTAAATTGAGTTAATTGCCATTTTCGCCCCTGAGGTTTGGGCACATTTGCCATTTTCGTCCAAAATGAAGGTTTTGTACCATTTTGCCCCCAACGTTTGGCCATTTTTGCCATTTTCATCCAAATCGCTAACTGAGTTTGTTTTTTCTGTTAACTTTTAAATAAAAAACATAAAAAAACTTATTAACATGTTGAGGGACCATCTGTGTCTATAATGAAACCTCAGGGACCGAACTGCAATATTTTAAAAACCTTAAAAACAAAAAAGGGGGTCTCGAACCCGGTCACAAGGGGAATCGAACTCGAGACCTCAAGTTCAACTAGCAATGTCGTGACCGGTCGGCTATAAGCCTCATCCGGTTTATAATTGAAATCTTATAATATATATAGGCATATTAAAATCGAATATATATTTCAAAAATCTGGAAACGCGCCTGTCGCCGGAATCGTTCCAAAACACAACCAGACAAACGTTCAATGATCAAGGTGCATGCCTAGTTATTCCCCATGACAAAGTGAACTCGTCCAAACCATCAATTGACCCGAGATCGTGCTTGAACCATCGGAACTCGAAGATTTTTTATAAAATTTAAAGTGGGATTTAATCCACTGTTATATTGTTGTTTTCGAATCAATTGAACGGTTATATACGATCCTCGAACCTCCACGAACATCACACACTCTTAAAAACTCACAAACACATCGAAAATCCCTTCTGTTTCAAACCTGCAACTGGTCGGCCGGAGTTACTCGCCGGACTTAGTCGACCCGATAATCCAACCGTTACCGGAGCAATTTTAAATCATCCATCTGGTATATTTTCGTTTACACTATGATCCTGTTAAGTTAATTTGATTATAAAACGCGTTTGATATCGTATTAGTTCGGTTGACTTTTCTGTTTGACTTCATTTGGGGAAGAAGACAACAAATTTTATATTTTTATTTTTATTTTAACAGAAAAACAAACTCAGTTAGCGATTTGGATGAAAATGGCAAAAATGGCCAAACGTTGGGGGCAAAATGGTACAAAACCTTCATTTTGGACGAAAATGGCAAATGTGCCCAAACCTCAGGGGCGAAAATGGCAATTAACTCCAGTTAAATTTGATATTTTAATTATTTTTTCGTTGTTTGTATATTTAATGATAGTTATGTTTTTTTAATTGTTTTATGATTTTAGGATAATGATGTAATTGTGTAAGTTTCTGTTTTTGTCTTGTTGGGATTTCCAGCTTCTTGTTAGTCCCTACCTTGTTTTGAATAAAAAGTTGTTAAAAAATTTGTTTAACGTTTTTAATTATCTATTTAAATTGATGAAATTGTGTTTTTATTGTTAAATATATGATTTAATTTAAATTTAGAAAATTGAGAGTTGGAATTTGGGTTCATTGGGGCTATTTTTGAAGTGCCCCCTTACAATTTAAGTTAATTATGGTTCATTTGGTTAAAAATAAGGTGTCATCCACTCGTTGGTGGCTTCATTTTGATTCATTGGGAAGTCAAATAAAAAACTTAGGTTAAAGAGAAGTATGTCGAATAGATTAAAAATCTATATTAATACACACAACCTCCTAAACTAATACACGAGAAAAATAGATGACGATTGTCGAAAAACCAAATGTTCTAAAAATCTCTAGGTAAAAGGGAAATATGTCGAATAGAATAAATAATCGATGTTAATACATACAACCTCCTAAATTAATATATGAGAAAAATAGATGACCATCGTTGAAAAATCAAATGTTTTAAAACTCGCAATAACTATTAAATTAGCAAGTTCGGTGGTATTGTCTGAAACATTGGTTGAGAAGTGGTTTTCTACCATCTGGTTGTACACTCAAAATTTCTTGGTCTATTTCTACCCGACTGATCAGCTCGTAACCGAGGCGGTGTCATATCAGATCAGGGCGAAGCTTGACCCGAATGACCGGGAGGGGGGGGGGGGGGGGAGGTCGAAAACGTATATACCCAAAATTTTCCATACGAAAACTACATATAACACTACTGAGCGAAAAGTTTGGGGGGGTCGGGCGCCCCTCCCCGCCCCTTCTATACTTCGCCCCTGTATCAGACCGGCCGGTTAACGGTTTGGTTCATTTTCAAAACAGTAAAACAAATTCTTTAGACTTTTGTTGAATTCGCATACAATTAACTTTGACTTAGGGGGTGTTTGTCCTAGCTTTTTTTATCTAAGCTTATAGCCTTTTTAGCTTATTTTTACAAAATAAGCACTAGTGGGTGTTTGGTTTAGCTTTTTAAGCTTATGCTTATTAGCTTATATAAGCTAATTTCAAGAAGCTTATGGGTTGATGGTTTTTTAGCTTATTTGAATAAGCTTATTTGAACAAGATGGTTTTTACTCATTTGCCCTCAAATGGTGGATTAACTCATTTGAATATGATACACACAATGGTATTATACCTCATCCCATAATACACAATGGATTAACTCAACTTGTGGAATATAAGCTAATCCAAACACTTAAAAATAGCTTATCAAATGAAAGAAAATAAGCATAAGCTACTTTAAAATATAAGCATAAGCCAAAAAAATAAAAGCTAGGCCAAACACCCCCTTAATTAGGCATGATGAAACTTCAACTTCAACTCACTTAACAATAATATAATACATTTTTGCAGAATTAGATCTAGACTAATCATAAAATGTTTTAAGTCCTTAAACTTCAAGTGAAATTTAATTAAGCTATAGAAGTCTAAGGATTTAATCATGTAACATCAAAGCTAAAGGATTACAATGCGATCCTATATGGAATTTATTGATGATTGCCCATTATTAGATGATTATTGCTTTTTTTAATGTCCAATAAAACTCGCTCACCCGAGTACACTCATTGGCAAAAGGTCATCCACGCTCGCGATCACAGATAGCGCTGGTGACCCAACTTGTCACCAATTCCAGAGGAAATCCACCGCTCGAAGGCACGGTAAAACCCCTTGCTCATGCATTACATTTTGTCACAAACGGAACTCCAATTGACGACCTTCCATAGAGAAAGTCATAGGTAGGGATGGCAAAAAAGCCCAAGCCCGATGAGTATACCCGAAACCCGAAACATACGGGCCGGGTATACCCGAAGCCCAATGGGTATGGGCCGGGTACGGGCTTAAAAATAGAAAAAAATTGGGTATGGGTACGGGTATGGGATTTAGTGATACCCGCCCCATACCCGGCCCATTTACCCGAATAATACCCGAAAGTATCATATGATAGATTTCCATATATATAACTTATTTTTGAGCATATGTGGATATGTATTTGGCAAGTGTTTAGTGAACATATAACTTATTTTTGAGCATGTATATTGGATATGGAAGCCATCACCCTTTATTATGTGGATGTTTTATGCAATTATGTAGTCCTGATACAATTATTTAATTAAGTAATCGTTTTAATTTAGTTTAGTATATGTGGTCTGAAATGATATGTAAGTTATTAATCATATTTTCATTTGTTATAGTCATTAAAATAGTAAATTATATAAACATAAAAGTAAAATTTGCACATTTGTCCCAACGTGTATTTTTAAGAAATTAACGGGTATACCCGATACCCGCGGGTATGCCCGATACCCGACGGGTAATTACCCGAAAAATACCCGACGGGTAACGGGCCGGGTATGGGACAAAGAATTACAACCGGGTACGGGCCTGGGATTACCAATACCCGGCCCAAGCCCGGCCCATTGCCATTCCTAGTCATAGGGTACCGCGCACTGCCGCCTTTGGTATTGTTTCCCCCTTTGGTATTGTTATATTATATTTATGAAATCATTTTGAGTAACAATTATTTGTAAAATATTTATAAATAATCAAGTCAACTCAATCCGTTTTAACACGTTACAAAATACAAACCTTAAAGTTTCAACCAAGTGAGTGGATGTAAATGATGCCACCCTTCCTTGGTGCTTTGTGGCTCTAATATATGGGCATATCTAATCGAAGCACGTTTCACTCTATATAGTATATCCCAAATGTGATAACATATTAAATAAAAAGGTAAAAAAAATAAAAATCAAATAATGATTTCTGAGTTGAAATGAAGAATGTGGTTGACTTGCATATCTAATTAACCACAACTTGTAGGCATAAAGATTGGTATGAATATTTCTGTAAAAAATATGTGTTATATAGTATGTATCCGACAATCAAATGACACTGATTAATCAAACATTTTCAAAGAGTGACAACAAAAAAGATACATGGGTGTCTTTAGAGGTGGTAAATGGCTGCTAAAACCACCATTAGACTCCCGTTATTCGTGGTTGATTGGTAAAAGAGGAAACATTAGTATTTCCGTTATCGAAACAAATGAGTGTCCTCGTGATTAAAACAAGTAATATGTTTGATTAGGGTTAAGTTGAGTATATTTCGAGAGAACCTATCTATCGTAAGTTGATCATTTTGGAAAGATGGTTGGCTCCTAAGATTGCACGAAGTGGAAGCCTCCTCCACGCCTGGAACACCGCCCCGGCCCCCGCCAGGGGCTTGAAGATGGCGTGGGTATCTTCACCTTGCGTGGGGCAAACGGAGGTGGTGAGGTGGTGACGTGTGGTTGGGACCACACCTAAGAAAACTCTATGAAAACGTTTTTAATACAATATTAATCATCTGCTTACAGTTTCGTCTGCATAACATCGTAAGAAGATAACACCCACCTTCTTATATTAGGGACCACACCTAAGAAAAAAAAGTCATAAGTGGTGAAAAATGGGTGGGTCAATTGAAAATACAACATGAAACAACCTGAGCAATAAGTATAAAATAAAATACAGAAGTAAAAAATCGGATGTGGTAATTTCAACCGCTCTATTTATGAGTGGGCCCATTGGAATCAAAATCACTCTTACTTGTCAAACCGATATAATCAATAATTTAACAAAAAAAAAAAAAAGAGAATGGCCGTTCTAGAAAAGAAAAATGGGTTGAAAGTCACCCAAAGTGTATTTTTAATGCATAAATGATAAAACCTCCTTAAGTGGTATATTCAAAAAATTACATTATTTTATTATTACTAAAAAGTCTAATCATATTTGACACACTAGGTATTTATATAATATTTAAATAATTTTACGCAAAAAGAGCTACTTTAACAACCAGTGGCGCAGCTTTCAAGGGGCCGGGAGGGGCGCCCGACCCCTCGTATTTTTGCTCAGTAGTGTTATGTATGTACGTTTCGTATAGAATTTTTTAGGTATGTACGTTTTCGGCCCCCCCGGTTTTATAAATTTTTTTTACTTGTATTAAAATTTTTAGGTTTGGTGACTTCCGAACCCCAGTGGAAATTTTCAAGCTTCGCCACTGTTAACAACCCAACCCAACCCAACACGTTTCATAAATTGTGTTTTGACCCGTACGACCGACCCACTTTGTCACCGCTAGTGAAAATAAACGACAGCTGAGGAAATGATTTGACCTCGTCTGCAGAGGTTAAAAGGAGAAGAAAGTGTTGCTTATTGATGCAATCGAAAATTACAAAGCATGGTACTTCATAAATATTCTATATGTCTACAAGAAATGTAACATTTTGCATTTTAGGTTGTGCCAGAAAATTGCAAGTTACCTTGTTAGGTAAGGTTTCTAATGTACCTTATTCTTTGCCCATAATAGTCAGTCATTGACTAAGGGTAAGTTTGACTTTGGTACACAAGTTTTAAGGGGCATTTTACCCATAGTAAGGGGTGGTTGGTGTTGCGTTTTCAAAATAGATTTTGCGTTTTCAAAAATGCGTTTTGAAAAAAGCATGTAGGTACATGCTTCTCCAAAACTACGTTTTGGAGGCAGATAATCACTTTTTCATCCAAACATTTTTTTTTTGATTATTTATGTTTTACAAACGCAATAATTAAATAATCACTTCAAAACGTAATCCCAAACACCCTCTAAAGCTTTTTTATTTTAACCAAGTCAAATGTTTCAAAATTTTAAAATGGATTAATATGGAGGGAGTATTGTAGTCCCCATCACTCATTATGAGATAATAATATGCGTAAAGCAAACGGATGTCCCTATGATTTATCAAAATTTTGTAGTTTTTCAAAAGTACACGAATTGGTCGTGTACTATTATTAACATATTATTAAGATACAAGCAGGACCTCAATGTCTATAAAATTAACAATTCAAACTGAAATATGTAATTCAACTTCTAACAAATTCAATGAACCTTTACAAATTACAATCAATAATTAAACACAGAAACTGATCATCAATTTGATGTCAAACTTTGATAAACCTAATTTGTGTCCACTACTTCACATGAACCCTAACAGCAACACAGTAAAGTAACACATAATCGTATACATGTATATAACATTGCATACTTTTAGAGAGAGAAAGAGATAAAGAGAGAAACAAAACCTTCTCGGCGGTGTAGAAACCAGCAGGACCGCTGCCGACGACACAAACACGTAACGAGCGAATGGTTGCGGAAGAAAAGTTCTTAGTAAGTAATGATCTGAATGGTTAAACATTATACTGAGTTTGAATGGTTAAGACTTCTAATCTGAATTGGTCAGACATTTGCCTCTGAACGGTTAAGCATTATACTGGCTCTTGATGGTTATAAACGGGGATATTTTTAACCTTGCAAACCGGGGTTTTAAAATGAAACCATGAACACCGCTTATGAACCGCCAGGTAGGGTTGGGCCCAAACCAGCTTGGTCCATACCATTTTTTTTACACCTCTATAACCAACCCACGAAAAGACCCAAAAGGCTGGCCCAGTAGTTTAAACCTGACCAAAGCACCACAAACCCAACTGATTTTTGGATTGAGCTCCAAGTTTTACAAAGATCTCCTTGCTTTTAGTTGTAGTAACTCTAGTTATGCAATTACTTTGACCATGATTCATGATCACATGTTATGTAGTTTATCGGTTCTTCATTGTTATTTATCTAAATTTTAGTAACAACAACAAAAAAAAGTCAAAAAATTACTCTAAAGTCTTGTCTTTTGAATTCTTGGAAAATTTGTCAAATTAGATAGGCGTTATCACTTTGGTGTTTTCATAATTGTTCCAATACCTCAAGGATATGTTTAATAGTTAATTTACAATACTTTTTTTATGTGTATCCACCAAGTAATCAACTGTATCAAGCTATAAAAACTAACCCAGCTAGGTAATAACATTTCGTTTCACACAAGTAACGTTAAAAATTTGATCGTGTTTGGGTTGGTGTCCTGATCGATTGAAAAAACTTTGTGCCGATTCTGTGTGCACCTATTATTGATGTGGCTTAATTTTGCGTCGGGGATGGTTCTTGTCGCTTCCTAGGGACACGAGTGTATGGTAGACAGAAAGGGAAGCAAGCTCAGCCATTTCGCAAGTAATATCTTATCTCCCTATAAATATACATATACGGACACCCCACAAATGTTACTATCGTTTTCTCTAAACATATTGGTCGTAAAATCGAATTTACTCGCTATCAGGCTATGTTAATAAAAAAGAGTAGAAGTCATGAAAAAAAATCCTTTTAATTTCGTAAATCCTTAGAGTGTACAAAACATAACTTGCAAATCACGAAGATCTTCCAAGTATACAGTTTATTTTCGCGGTTCACCAAAATGTCTCTTGTGTATTTTGTGGGCCAATTTCAAGTACTTAGAAGAAAAGTTTTGACAAGTCGGTCAAGTTTTATATATTCTAACTATAAATATAGATTTCAATATCTTCAAACTACAGAATCCATAAACACATACCAAAAAATTCCATTTGTGAATGCTTATTTGCCACTGTAATTTCGAAAACCCAGTCAATGCATCGATCACGCGCAAGAGCATCGTCGATTTGTGCTCGACTATGGACACTTTAATGCCTACATAAAATGCCAGCTTTCCATCAATATTACACAATGATGACTTTATAATTCGAATCAAAGTAAGACGATAAATAGAAAATTTTGTGGAATACCTGTTACAATGCTTGTTGGTGAATCAGCTCCTATGGGACTCTGTAGTTCACAACTATACATGGCACATGGCGGTGTCTCCAGATATATTTTTTAAGGATCTAAAACCATACGACTGAAGCCGGCCCTTATACCATACAATACACAAACCTTTCCGTTGAAAAATGCTCTGCGGAAGATGCTTTATACCTGTGCCTTCTATATTTAACTCTTCCAAACATTCTAAACGTCCAACTTCCTCCGGCAATTTCTTAACTAAAATGCAATGGGGAAGGTGTAAATATTTTAAAAATTCCATCTTACAGATACTGTTCGGAATATCTCGCAAGGATATACAACCTGCTAGGTCTAACCTCTCTACACACTCTAATCTGCCAAGATTCTTGGGTAAGTGCTCAAGAAGGCAACAAGATGTAAGTTTAAGAGATCTAAGATGTTTCAACATACAAATGCTATCTGGAATATGCTTAATCTCTTTACTTGACAAAGATAGCTCCTCTAGACTTCCTAATTTCTCAAAGAGTGGAGTCAGGCCAGGTTTAAGGTAACTCACTTTAGAACCACTGAGGTGGAGGAATTTGAGCTCTGGACCTTCAACGGGCATGCGGAGTTCTAAAAGTTCATTACATTCATCAAGATATAACTCCTCAAGATTTGGGGTGAGCCCAAGTGAAAGGTTACTCACCTTTGAATGACTGAGGTCAAGGATTTTGAGCTTAGGTCGTGCAATGAGCATGTGGAGTTCGACAAAGTCAATGCATCCTCTAAGATCTAACATCTCGAGATGTGGTGTCAGCCCAAGGTTAAGGTTACTCACCTTAGAACCACCAAGCTTGAGGCATTTGAGCTTTAAACATTCAAAGGGCATGTGAAGTTCTACAAAGTCACCACATCCTCCAAGATCTAACGTTTCGAGATGTGGAGTCATCCCAATGTTAAGGTTAGTTACCTTAGAACCGCAGAGGTAAAGGGATTTCAGCTTGGGACATTGAACAGGCATGTGGAGTTCAACAAAATCATTACATCCCCTAAGATCTAAGGTTTCAAGATGTGGAATTGGACCAAGGTTAAGGTTAGATAACTTAGAACCACTAAGGTACAGGGATTTCAGCTTGGGACATTCAACAGGCATGTGGATTTCTACAAAGTTATTACATCCCCTAAGATCTAACGTCACAAGATATGGAGTCAGCCCAAGGTTAAGGTTACTCACCTTTGAACAACTAAGGTTCATGGATGTGAGCTTTGGAAGTTCAACAGGAATATGGAGTTCTGACAACTCGTTCATTCCGATAAGATACAAGCTCTCGAGATTTGGAGTCATCCCAAGGTTAATGTTACTCAAATTAGAACCACTGAGGTTGATCAATATGAGCTTTCTACATAAACCAGTCATGTGGAGCTCCACAAAGTCATTACATCCTTCGAGATTTAACGTCTGAAGTTGTTGACATTCATCGGGGATGTTGAGTTCTACAAGGTCCATACATTCCTTAAGACTGAATGTCTCAAGAATTGGAGCCATTCCAAGGTCAAAAGTTCTCAACCTTGAATAACCGAGGTCAAGGAATTTGAGTTTCCTAAGAACCTATCATAGAGAGAAAAAAAGATGAATATCAGTGTAATTAACGACAAAATATAGCATAATAATGCATCATGCAAGACAACTAATTAACCATTATTCTACCTTTCTTTCTCCCCCTTCCCAGAGTTGAGAGATATTGCTTCGGGCTATTGCAAGGTCAACGAGCTTATTTGCTTGAAATGTCATAGGTAAACTTGAAAAAGGGTATCGAGGCCAATGTAGACATTGTAAAGCATTTGGTAAGTAGTGGCCAACTTCATCAATTTTCCATTCCTTATATCCCTCATCCACGTAAAGAAATCTAAGTCCCTTCATCTTTCTAAGACCATTCATAATTGTAGCTGGATGGAGATCCGTATTCTGCAGCTGTATACTTCTTATTTTTTCAGTACCCTGTAAATTAAAAGATTACATGAAAATTGTCATACTTTACACCTTAAAAGGGAACTTGAACCTTACCAAGTCGTTAACCAATATTTCTTCGATTTCCTCTTTAATCCACAGTCGGCTATGCTTGTAGGGCTCATCGGGGTGCAATCGACGAACAATATTCTTGCCCATTTCTTCTATAAGGTCATGCAAGAGCAAACGACCAGCATCAGAAATAGTTAGCAAGGATCTCTGCTCAAGAACTCTTAAACCATTTGCAGCATTAAATCCGTGGCTTTCAAGTATTCTGATTGCTTTTTTCCTTTTTTTACCCTTCAGTATGCATGCGACATCAAGGAATATTTCTTTTTTATCATCATCTAGTGCATGATAGCTTAGTTCCAGTCGTTCAAGAGTTTCATTCCCTGGAATTCTTTTTAGTCTTTTTAGTCTTTTGATGAAATCTTCCCATTCACCCTCAATTCTACCGCAAAGAAATGAACCCAAAACTTTGATTGCTAAGGGAAGACCATCGGCATAATGTACAATTATTCTTGATAGCTCTTCAAACCCCTGATTTGGAATCTGTCTCCCAAATGCATGCCTACTAAGGAGGCAAATTGCTTCCTCCTCTGATAACAGAAAGACATTGTGAATAAAGTTCACTCGGTGTGCCTTCAACACTTGCTCGTCTCTTGTTGTGATGATGATTCTACTTCCCGGCTTGAACCAAGAACCTGCTAACGCGTCAAGCTGATCTATATCATCCACATCATCCAGAACAAGAAGAACCTTTCTACCAGACATCGTTGTTTTCATCTTATTTTTCCCTTCAGAAACACTTTTTACAACAATGCTTCGATCATTTAACACATCTGAAAGGATCCGTTTTTGCAATTTCCTTAAACCAAAAAAAGAGCCTTTTGAAACTTCTCTGACATTCTCAACAAAGCTTTTACCTTCAAACCGAATGGATATACAATCAAATACAGCTCTAGCCAAGGTCGTCTTTCCAGCACCTCCCATCCCCTTGATCCCAATCATTCGAACATCATCAGAATCAAGTTCTAGAGATGAAACTATATTCTTTACCCGGGACTCCATGCCTACTAATTTAGCATCATCGTTCAGATTGATGGACCTTATCTCTGGTGAAATACGGTCAACAATGTGTTCGATAACTTCAGCTTCATGCCTGTGTTTTAATTGTTAAAGAGAAGATTCAAATATTAGACAAGTCAAGATCCCTAGTGAACATTAACTGTTTAATGTATAGCTTACGATCATATACGTAGCAAATAATGTAGTGATATAATCATGTTTCAAGTTGGGGAAAAAAACAAAACAAAACTAAAGTATATACGATGAAGGAATTACCCATTAGAAGTCATCCTCACATCCCACCCAGACAGACTGGCTGCTTCTGTGAAAGCAGCTCTCCATCTCCAGACACTCTCTTTCTCTACATGTTTTGCAAAGGCTTCTCCAACTGCCCCACTTTGTTTGCGGACTTCGGTGGGTTCCACATCATAGAAGACAGGGAAAGCAGTCTGCTCCTCCATAATCTTTCGGCAATCCATAATCTTGACGAGCTCGTCTAAGCACCATGAAGAAGATGCATAGTTCTTTGAGAATATAATTATGTGAAACTTCGACTCTTCAATGGATCTGGAGAGCTCCTCACTGATCCTTTCCCCTTTCTCAATTCTTTCATCGTCTTTGTATGTATAAATGCCGCGCTGGTATAGAGCAAGATAGAGACTATCAACAAACTTCTTAGGCTTGTCTTCATCACTGAAGCTCAAAAAGACATCATACTTGAAGCTCTTTTGAACTGATGAAGCTGAAGTAGATGCCATTGATCAGTGTACGCTTCAAAGATCCAATAAAATGAAACCTTTATTAATCAGGGGAAATTTACATGAACTGGTAAGAGACTGATAATCGAAGACAATTATAATATTTAGAATACCTTTATTCTATGACGGTTGGTGGCAAAAGAGTCCTGTTTGACAGATAGATAAAGACGTAACTCTTCCTGTAAAGTAGTGATTACGCGTGAGACTTTATGGGTGTAAAGGTGCATCCAGCATAAAGATCGTTTAGTTATGATTATTAACTTAATTAATTATTTTACTAAAACTGAATCAATTACAAAAGTGGGTTAAAAAAGAGGGGTTGAGTTTTACCTTAACGCAATGCGAGAGAGCAGATCGGAGGAGATGAAGAGTCGTCGGAACTGTTCGGAGGCGGTGGCCCAAAGAGTGTTCAAAGGTGGTCGGAGCTGCTGGAGATCAGCCGGGAAATCACGAACGAGAGTTGAGACACAGACATAAGGTCAATAGAGAGAGAATGAAAGTGAGAGCATAGGGAAGTGTAGAATACAGCGATACGAAGATTCACCGGCGTAAAATCTGAGATTCCTCCTGTGTGGTGCTTTCGTTTATCCGAGGTGCTGACCCGGTTAAAGAACGACCAATTCAGATTTATTATTATTGCTAGAGAGCGTTGAGATGCTGTAGAAACAGTGCTAACTGTAAGAACTCTAAGAACAGATCTGAACCATTGATAGTTTAAATCAAGGGTTATGGTTGATTATAAATAAAACTCTTATAATTAAAAATTAGTACTAACAAGTTAGGGGTAATTATGTAAAATTGCTAGTCATTTGACATTTTCAATTAAATACAAATTCCACCAAGGTTTTTTAAACTAAATAACTTTTATATACTTTATTAAATTTTTTTTTTAAAATATACCATAAAATCAAGTATTTTTTTATCTTTAATATGAGTACCATATTGCTATACTTTTTTTTATTTATAAAAGTAACTTTTAAAAAAGTTACCAAAAGTTGTTTTATAATTATGCTGCTAATGTGCTGATTATGTGTTAATTACAATATAATTGCCCATCGAGATATTTCATAAAATTTGTTAAATATTCTTCCCATAGGATTTTATCCTGCTTGAAGGTGATTTGAATCAGCACTTTGAAAACTAACCAACACGTGTATTAACAATACTTTAAAAACATACCAGCACATATGCTAACAACACTTTAAAAACATATCAGCACATGTGCTAACAGAACTTTAGAAACATACCAGCACATGTGTAAACAACACATTAAAAACATACTGAAAAAAATAAGTAGCACATGTTTTAGCAGCACTTGAAAAACAAGCACGATAGGGAATTAAATTTGTTTTTTGCTGCACTTGAAAAACAAACACAACAGAAAACTAAATTTATGTAAGAGTGAATTGCAAGGATTGTCCTTTATCTTTATACATATTTGCAGACGCTGTCCTTTATGTTTAAAATTGACGAGTTTTGTCCTTTATGTTTTCAAATCATACACGTTTTGTCCTTTATGTCACACCCTGCTCGTAGCGGAAGCGCGAGGTGTGATCTGTTGGTTCTCATTGCATAACGATATAAGTAAACATACTAAATGAATAAAACATACTCCATTGCCATTACCATAATTGTTCAAAAGATGCGCAACATACATTAAGTTTATAATTTACAAACCATTCGAAAGAAAATAAGTTGTTACTATTTCATACATCCAAAACGAAAGTTTTAAACATTAAGGCTTTGTCCACTATAACACCGCAAAGCGGCAGTATAATAGATAAACCATTCAAAAGATGGCACGGAGTCTTGATACTTGTTTCCTGAATTAAAATCCCTGACAAGGTCCACTAATTCCCAGAAATACATGTTTAATAGAAAAATCAACAAAGGTTGAGCGAGTTCATGCAGTTTAGTTGTGTATGATACACCCGAAAAATGTAGAATGTATTTGTATTTGAATCAAATATAGTATGAAAAGCGTCAATGAAATCGTGATCATTAATGTTTTGCAAGGACATTAATATGTGTGACGAAATAGGAAGCAAACCAACCCTAGACGATTTTAATTGTATCGACACCATGTCGTAGGGCAACAAACGCACTCCTAGGTAAATGAATGACCATGAGTGGGGCTCGCCAAAACCCATTAGATCTAACCCTTTGTTCCTTGGTCCAAACTGGATTAATGGTGATTTAGTTATGGCCCTAATTTCTCACATGATCTAAGGTGTTTCATTCCTTGACTTATCATACGATTGTACATGTATTTTCCCTGATAGTTATAAAGCTTGAAAAGTGTTTAATACGAAAAGGGGACATGAACTCACAGTATCACGTCAGTGAGTAGAAGTAAATATGATTTCACTTGCGGTAGTCCTGAACAGTGTCGCAACCTACAATGGTTGTTATATTTGTTAGACACTTCGGTCTTTGTAAATAACTTGAGTACAAGTCTTATGTCTGAAATATGTGTAAGACTTGTATGTCTTTATCGTTTGTTGAACTTTGTATAATTGTATTTCTTTACAATTTATGTCTTTGAACTTAGCCCAATAAATGATATTGGGCCCAAATAGTGTTGGGCTTAAATAGTGTTGGGCTTTGGCCCATATGTTTGGTATTGGGCTTGGCCCATGAGTTATTTGCTATTGGGCTTAGCCCAAGTATTTAGTTTAAGCCCAATATATTTTATTAAAAATATAAGCCCATTTATATAAATATTTAGCCCATTTAAAAAAAATAGGTCTTTCATTTTTATAAAAACATTTTTATAAAAATTTACTAGTTATACTTTTTAGGTAATAAAACATAATAGTTTTTTTTATAAGTTTTTCAAAATGTCCGAATTTTGTTAATGATAACGTAATTTTTGTGTCCGTGTCGAAAGATCGTCTAGATGTCGTATTAAGTCCTCGGATTGGTAATATGTCCATAAGTTCGTCCGTTTTGACCATAATTTATGTCCGATTGTTCGTATTGTCCGTAACATTTTTGTTTGTCCAAAAGTCCATATTGTCCAAATTTGTCCGTTTTTGTGTTCATGTCCAAGGATGGACATTTTATTAAGTTCATATATATATTTTTGTAATTTTCGTGATATGTAGAAAGTTTTTATTTGTTTCTACTAGAACTAACACATGATGTACACATCAAAATATATAACTTATGATACTTGATGAATATTTTTGTAAGTACACAATTTATCCAAAAATATATACTTGTCATTTTTATTTAGAAATCTTTTTATAAAACATGGATTTATAACTTTGTTCAAAATTTAAAGACCTCAAATAATTGTTTAGTAACAAACTTATTTGTTTAACAACTTTTAATACATAGCAAAATATATAAAAAAATTTCCATAGTTTTGTTTAAAATATGGATTTTTCCCCAAGTTTATACAAAACTTGTTTTCAAATTATTTCAATACAAAACATCATCAAGTATCAATATTTAACAAAATTTGTATATTGTTCTTAAGTTTCCTAAAAAGGAAACTTTATTCCTTATTTTTGCCAAAAATTTGTAGAACGAGATTTTATGAAAAATTCTTGTTTTAGATGTCTTACAAGGTCATTTGAAGCATAAATATGTATTCAAAACGTTTACTACCAACATATTTCTTGATTTTGATCCTTTCCAGAAATGGAAACTTTATTCAAGAAATATTTCAAAAATTTATTTTCTTGGTTTTAAATGGTTTCTTACATTTTACTAGCATGCATGTTCATAAAAATTCATGTTCATTCCTTTGTTGATGAATCTTGGTTGATCCTACATGCATATATGTAGAACATATTTTTGAGTAGAAATAACCAAGATTCAAATTTATTAGGCTTGATTCTCCAAGTTCATCTCTTAATCATAGAAAAATCATGTTTTAAAAATAATGATTTTTAGTTGTTTCTTGTTATTTTTCAAGTGGGTTTATGATGAACTTGTAAAAGAAATCAAAAATAAAAGTGAACTAGTATGTTATTCTTACAATTTTTGTAAAGAAACAAAGATGATGATAAGAAATCTTGTTGATCCAAAGCTTCAAGTTCCACCCAAAGACTCCAACTAGCTTTTCTAAATACCCTTGAAGATTGTTTCATCCATAGACTTCCATACTTGCAAGAATCTCTAATGTTTGAATTTTGAAAATGTGAAGATGGTGGTGTTTAGGTTTGGCCGACTTTAGAGAGAGAGAGAGAGTAATGATATGGATGGTTTTTGGTTTTGTTGGAAAATGAAAATAGATGGAGTGTTGTAGTTACTTGAATATGATCTTCCATTAATCAACATATTATGTTTCCAACACAACATTAAAGATGACTAGGCCAAACAAAAGAGGGACCCACATAATTTCGAAAATCAGCTTAGGGAGAGGAAAAATGGCTGAATTTTTTTAATAAAAATATTGTTTCAACTATAAACTTTAAGCATTTTAATAACCTTGATATTTTTTTATAAAAATATCTACAAGGTTTTAAGCTCTAATATTTTAAAGTAGTGTGACACTAGGTAAAACTAGTTCATCAAAATTTTTAGTGTGTAATTCGGGTGAAAAAGTCGGTTCGGGTCCTGTACCGGGTTAAATACTGACACCGTGTTTCGTCTGGATAAATACATAACAAAAATTATTTTTGCACATGTTTTATTATCCAAATAATTAATCCAACTTTTTGGACTAAAAATTTTATTATTTTTGACACGGTTCCTGTACCGACTTTGCTGACTGGCAGTTTACTGAACTAGCCATGCAGCTTAACAACGATAAGATTCGATTGCGAGATTTTGTGTCGTTTTTACTACCCATTATATTATTTATGTCAAATAATATTTATTTTTGGGTTTTCCGGACAGTTACTGTTTCGTTCTGCGGAATGCTGTATATTTCCGCACGATTGCTGTATTTTTTCTGCGGACTTGAACAATTTGGTTTTTAATTAGAATTTTGTAAATAATAAGGCACATATTAATTTTGGACAAAGCTTTTTATAAAATATTTGTGTAGACATAACTGTATGTCATGTTTTCATTGTGTCAGACTATACCTCGACAAGTACTGACAAGTATCGTTTATTCGCGTTCCTATTGTTAGTCTAGGATATTGTTTCTAATCACAACGGAATCATTATCATAATTCACTATGATTTTTGTAATTCCTAGACTCTCAAGACTTTAATTAATTAAAATCAAGTCAAATATGCGAAAAATAATAGTCGAAATAGTTATTCAAGTTGTACGGAATTACCGGAATTTTGCCGTTTGTCACACTTTAGCCCTAACCCAGTTATTTCTGTCAAATCTGGTCATGTGCAATACACATGAGGGTAAAATTGTCTTTTCACCCTATTCTTTAAAAATGCATAAAAAAGAAAAAAAAATATTATCCTTTCTCTCACTAAACCTTCTTCATCTCTCACTAAACGACGCCACTCAGACAATTAAATGCGAATGAGAAGTAACGTCTCGTATCCTTCTCTTCGGAACAGCACCGGAGGTGTATCGGCTGTAGACAAGGAGATCTCCTTCTTTGACCAAATCTGGGTTTAGTGGCAGGGCGCAGTATACTGGGGCTAGGCCCAATACATTTGAAACAAAGCAACAGGCCCAGGGAGAGGGAGCCCATTCGTTGATCCTCATCGTCAAGTACCTTCATTTTCAACATATACATTTGCAATGGCAGGGAATAGTGCTTCCCTTTCATGGGTCGAAATAGGTGGCTGCCCTTCTTCTATTGGACCAACCATTTTATTATTTTATAACATTTGCCATGGCAGGGAATAGTGCTTCCTTGTCATGGGTCGAAATGGGTGGCTGCCCTTCTTCTATTGGACCAACCATTTTATTATTTTATATCCACTTTAAAGTTACGGTTTTGTCCCCAGTTTAAAATTACGTTTTTCTCCCAACTAAAAAAATATAATATCCCTTTTGCCAGCAGCTCAAAATTACGATTTTGCCATCCGTTTAAAAATTACGATTTTACCCTCAGCTTTTTATTTTATACCCGCTTTAAAATTACGGTTTTGCCCCCAGTTTAAAATTACATCTTCGCCCCCAGTTCAAAATAAAATTATGTTTTTGCACCCAGCTCAAAATTACGATTTTTCCCTCGGTGCAAAATTACGATTTCACCCTCAGTTTAAATTTATTTTTTTGCCCCCAGCTAAAAATAAAATTATGGTTTTTCCCTACCTCAAAATTACTATTTTACCCTCGGTTCAAAATTATCATTTTCCCCCCGTTCAAAATAAAAATATAACTTTACACCTACCTAAACCGAAAATACGATTTCGCCTTCGGTAAAAAAAATTACGCTTTTATCCTCAGCCAAAATTACGTTTTTGCCCCAGTTAAAAATAAATTTTTCCCCCGGCTCAAAATTACAATTTTACACCAGTTTATTATTTTGTATCCACTTTAAAATTATGTTTTCGCCCCAGTTCAAAATAAATTTTTCCCCCCGGCTCAAAGTTACGATTTTACACCAGTTTAAAATTACGTCTTTGCCCCCAGTTCAAAATAAAATTATCCTTTTGCCCCCAGCTAAAATTTACGATTTTCCCCTTGGTTCAAAATTACGATATCACCCTCAATTCAAACTTACGTTTTTTTGCCTCCAGTGCAAAATAAAAATATGGTTTTCCCCTAGCTAAAAATTAGGATTTTACCCTCGGGAAAAAAATTTGATTTTCCCCCAAGTAAAAATAAAAATATGACTTTGCCACCAGCTAAAAATCTTGTCAAGGAGCTGTCTAACACTCTTTTTACTTTTTCTTTCTAGCAAAACTATGGTACTGTTTTTTAAATTGATTGAGAATTATTCGGCCATCGTCCCCCATCGCCCCGCAACGCGTGCGGGGCAACACCTAGTTGTTAAACAAATCAAAAGTTGTCTAACATGTATACAAACACCCATAGCTGAGATAATTATTTTTTTAAAGAAGGAAGAAAGTGTTGATTGACCTAAACCCATTTTTAGGTGTTATATAACTGATCGTTTTTAGTGAAAAAATGATTATACCCAGGGGCGGTTCTTAGAAGGACCATGGCAGGGCCACGGCTCGGGCAAGTTTTTCGGCCGTAGTGCTAATTTTCCGCATTTCGATCGAAATTTTTTGTATATACTATGTTTGGCCCGGGCTTGCCCGGGCTTTTTTTAGTGCCTGTGTCTTTCGGCCCTGACACGTTCAACAGGCAAGATCCACCACTGATTATACCTATAATAGGCTGAGCTTTACACCTCTACGGGAACCCAACTATCCAATACCCTGAATGACTTGAGAAACTCAGATAGGCCTCCGTATGAATGTCAACATAATGAAATAATTTAAACATATATTAGTACCATAAAACAACACATAAAACACCCTTGAAGCTAAAGATTAATTGATGATCTATTTAATGTGCACCACAAGAAGAGGTTTTAGCGTTTCCTTAGCTAATGATATTTATTTACAATCATTTATTGATAAGATTAAACTTTTTTTCATAACCTGTAACAACATTTTTTTTGAATTTTTTGCAAAAGTAGGGGTCTTGAGCAAGAAAAGAGTGCCATTAGGTGGTCACCAACATTGTTTACATATCTAGGTAAATAGCTGTTTCATTCAGCGACCTTAAAGATCATTTTCTGCAAAAAGTAAGAGGTTCTGCAAAAGCTGCACAAAGTAATGAAAGTCGCCGATTGATACAGCGACCTTGCTGAAAGTCGCCGTATGATATAACAATCTTGCTGAAAGTCGCCGTATGATATAACAATCTTTCTGAAAGTCGTCGTATGATATAACAATCTTTCTGAAAGTCGTTGTTTCATGTTTCTACCTTGCTGAAAGTCGCTGAATCATGTATCCACCTTGCTAAAAGTCGCCAAATAATATAACCAGCTTGCTGAAAGTCGCAAAATCATAAGGCAAACTTATAATAAGTCGCTGAATCATATAGCTTTATTATAAAAGGTCCTTGTTTGATATTGCAGTCTTTAAAAGGTTGCTGTTTCATGTAGCTTTCTTCCTGAAAATCGTGACATGGTGCAGCAATCCTGAGACTGTGTGGCAGTGGTCACATGTGAGTTATAATTTCAAATTGGGGCTACGATTACATGCAGCTGTTGTTTACATATCTAGGTAAATGTGAGTCACTGTTTGACCTTGTCTTTTTGCAGGGAGTCACATGTGAGTTGTGAATTGAATTTGTAGCCATCGTTCAAGACTGCATGCAATATAC
This sequence comes from Helianthus tuberosus, assembly GCA_030545235.1. Classification (NCBI taxonomy): domain Eukaryota; kingdom Viridiplantae; phylum Streptophyta; class Magnoliopsida; order Asterales; family Asteraceae; genus Helianthus; species Helianthus tuberosus. Next base: position 17,578,162 of record CM060403.1, read on the forward strand.
AGTACCCCTGCATGCATTCTTATGACATGAAATGATTAAAGAATGCAAAGTGTAATTTCATTGTGTAAGGATTCCACTGTAGTGTAAGAAATCCACTGTTCTTCAGTATGGATTTGAAAATTGATGCACAGAAACAAGTCTTTAAAGTTGAACATAAAGCAAAGCACTCGAGATACCACATTTCGTTTCAAACACCTATCAAACGAAGCTTCAAACCTTGCTTTACCGATAAATTTTCTGTGAACTTTGATCTGCCGAAGATGAGTTTTGAATGTCATCCTGGTCCTCTTAATGCATCGGTGTTGTTTTTGAACAAGGATCACCGGGCGTTTGAGGTATTCAAAAATCCAGAAAAGTATAGTAACCCAATAAATATTAAACGATCAGATCGATCGTTCTGGCAGCATATGAAAAAAAATCCGGTTGGTCCAACGGTAGAAGGTTTAATACGTGCAGCAGGATTCAGTGGGATACTGGAAATTGGGTACCGGTATGTAGACCACGCCTTAATAACTGCGTTGGTTGAGAGGTGGGGGCCAGAAAATCACACGTTTCACCTTCCTTTTGGCGAAACCACTGTGACATTACAGAATGTCAACGTGTTGTGGGGGCTACCAATAGATGGGTTGCCTATATCTGGGGCTGACACTGGTATGACAATGTATACTGTAAGATCCAAGTGTCAAGAGGTGTTGGGGTTTACCCCTGAGGAAGCTGAAGTGAAGGGCAAAAGGGTTAAGTCGACGCGAGTTTTACAAGAAATAAAGTCGAATTTTGTTGAAAACCAAGCATCAGATCAAGACTGCCTTTTTCGTGCACATCAAATAATATTTTATTTGATAGGGTGCACAGTCTTACCTGATAATGCAAACCACCTGATTGATATAAAATTTTTAGAGTTTCTTGTAGACTTGCCCGCATGTTCGGGATATAGTTGGGGCAGTGCTGTGTTATCTCACCTTTACAGAAACCTTTGTAACGCTGCAGCACATAATGCTATAGCCGTTACTGGCCCAATTGCGCTTCTACAAGTGTGGGTTTGGGAGAGGTTTCGTTGTTTTGCTCCTGCTATTGCCGAGTTCCACTACAATGCCCCGTTAGCTGCTCGGTAGTCTGAATTGGAAATAATTAAATTTATTTTTTGGTATGTATATAACACTATGTTAATTTATTATTTATCTTTGTAGGTGGAAGGGAAGCTTAACCTGTACAGAGGTTCCCACACATTGCCTGAGAACATATAGATCTCAGCTGCAATTTATGACCGAGGCAACGGTATGGTTGTTAGTTGTTGACATATAAAATTTAAGTTTGTTTGAACACGTTTCTAAAGATTGATTTTTTTTTGTTTCAGTTTAATTGGAGATCATACGACGACATTCTGGGTAGACTCCCCGATATATGTCGGAGTGGTATGGGAATTTGGCGGAGTTGTTGCCCTCTGCTATACTACTCGGTTGTGGAGCATCACTATCCTCAACAAGTGATGAGACAGTTTGGCATGTTCCAGTATATACCTAACCCAATTGCCATAGATAATACTGAGCATGCCAGGCTTCATTCCATGAACCGGAGCGGGAAAACCGGGTGGAACTGGATAACTCGTCATGAACCGTATGTTCGTGGGTGGGAGGCACGTCATCAAAACTTGGTCACCGGGGAAATCATCACATCTGTTTTCGTTGCCAATGATTACATGGCGTGGTACATGCAACATACCGTGTTATATCTGACGAACCCACGGTTGCCAGCTGGCCCTACGAGCGGTTTTCAAGACGAAGGAGCAAGGGTCCAAATGATGGTATATACAAGTTTACAATTACTAAAAGTTACCTTTATTATTGTTAGTATAAAAATTAATTATTAAATTTTTTTTTGCAGTCGGAGACGATGGGTCTAATTCACCGATCTCAAGATCTGGACGTTATTCAGGGTGCGGCGTATCGGGCCCTTGAGATGTCTAATGTTCCAGAATACACACAATATCCGACTCATCTGACACAGGAGCCGGTGGACCTTGTTTCATATCCTCGTACACAGAGGTTAGGGAGGCCACGACGTCGTGGTGGTAGAAACGTTCAAGAGCACGGGACATCAAATTGGGGCACAAACTTCAAAACAAGGGGGACCAGGATCCGGTGTTAACAAAAATGAAAATTTTGCGGGAAACTTTGGTGGGTCACAAAACGTTGGCACTATGTTTGCGGACGCTGATCTAGCGGCAAACAATGATAATATTGAGCCATGGCAGTCACTGTTGGCTACGGCATGCAACTCTGCCGGTTATGACGTCAACGACTTATTGGACCTCCAAGAAAATGATATGGGTAACAACAACAACAACCAGTTTGTGGACCCAAACATAAGTCAGGCAGGGTTTCTTAGCCCTTTGCCACATATCATGGACCCCAGCATAAGTCAGGCAGGGTTTGTTACCCCCGCGTCACAGATGATCACCTTTATGCCGGAGACCCAAACAGACTATTAGTACTGGGCCCAAAACCAAAGTAACGAAGATCACCGGAACCGTTATCAAAATGTTGAACCAAACCCCTTAGACTGGCGTCTCGACTTGAACCTGTTTCCACCGAATCAAAATGACCCATAGTTAACTGGTTTAAGAGTGTAATACATTTTCGAATTAATATATTTTGTTTTTTGTTGTTGTTATTTGTTCCATATATTTTACTATTATTTTATTGTTCAAGGTAAACTGATACTGAACAAATTTCATAGTGTCACGTCCCTCAACCACACCCTGGACGGGAGCCGTGAGCAGTCAAGTGGTACCGGTGGTTATTTTGAAAATATTGCAGCGGAAAATTTCATCAGGAACGTGAGTTAGGAAAAATATCAGAGTTTAGAAAACACCTGATTTTATTTATTAAACAGATGAGAATAAACCCATGTTTTACAAAGTTAGCTTTAATATGGCATAAACCCGAATATATAAAAATAACATCTAATTCATTTGATAAAATAAGCCACTTCTTTAAGCCGTTTGGTGTCGTGTCACAACTCTTATTCCAATCTACCGTAATCACCTGAAACGCGTTTTAAAAACATTTGGTCAGCAGGAAATACTGGTGAGTTCATTCATTTTTGTACAAAAACATATTTGTTATAATTCACAGTATTAAGAGTGATTACAATGTTTATATATCAACCAATTACCCCAAATCGGTATTTGTCACTCGACTCGTTTCTGTGACTATGGTCAGATCACCCATTGGCTAACTCGTTGTCCAATGGTGACGGGTATCAAGTAATGTCTACAAAACCCCACATACCGGCAGTAATTGAAGATTACAAAGACTTAATCCCTGTAATTATAACTTTGAAAATAAATAGGGTTTTGGAAACAATTTGGTAAAAAGAGAATGACTTACTTTGTAACTTTAGGGTTCAACTAGAAAGCCTCCTGGTATAATCTTGGGTATAACTCCTGAGCTATTTAATGAATATATATTTGCACTCGTGTTAAGTTAGTAACCCTAATTCAACCTTATCCCTATGTCACGAGACAGAACCCCAACGAACTTAGTCGGGCAGAGCCTTGACATGCGTTATGGGGCTCCAGATCAACCGGAAAGGGTATCCGTGATCAGGGGTTACAACACTTAAAACGGGACAGGGCTTTATTATTCTTATGGGGTGTAATACTAAGAAATATATATATATATATATATATATATATATTATATGTTGAGATCGAGTGGGATGAAAGAATACATAAATGGGCAAATGTATAGAATGCCTACCATTCTATTTATGGTTGTTATAATAGCTTTGGCTTCACGTAAATTTTTGACCTGTTGCCTTCAAACTATGCCACGCATCCCCTCATTGAATTCCTTAATTTTTCCTTTGTCCACGTATTGTGCTTTACAAGTTCTAAAGTATTATGCATTCATTGAATTCATTCACATCCATACGTAATCATATACAATCCCATTTCAATCTTTTTCTAAGTTTAGTTATATTATTATAATCGAATATAATATACATGTACACATGCAATTTAAACTTTCATTTTACAATTTCTTTATTATATTTATATTATTATTATTTATTATAATTAATTTAACTGCTTCACTTATTTGTCGCTTATAACTTCTAAAATATGACGTTTTATAAAACAACGAATATGTTTTTAGAATGAGAATAATCTAATCTACATTTTGAACCAAGTTTCATTAAAAACGGAGTAAATTAAAAAATAATGTATTTTTATAATTTAATTATTAAATGGTTCATAGGCCCGTCTAGGTACTTCATATTTTTAACAGTCAACTTACCTGTAGCCTACTCGTTTAATAACTAAATTTGAATTTAAAAATTTTAGGAATGTTACATCCTCCCCACCTTGTTTTAAATCTCGTCCTCGAGATTTGCTGAAATATAGATGAATACTTTTAGTTTGTCATGATCCTAGTTTATTCTGGTCTTTGCTTTGAACTTTGACCATAACTATTCTTTATGTTTTGAGACTCTTATTTTCTCAAGAGTTTCTTAATGAAGGTAAACTTACTATTAGCGTAAGTTTTAGACGTTTTGTGTCTTAGAACAACTTTTAGTTATAGGTTTCCTAATGCGTCAATAATCGCAAGGGGAATTCTTATACTTTCGATGGCGTCCCAACTTAAAGAGTTTCTGTCGTTCATCTTGTCGTACGAATTACGAGAGGGATGATTAAACGAAATAATGTTTGATATTGGAATTATAGATGTATATGAGAAATTCCTAATAAATAAATCTAAAATTATTGTTGACACACCTGTTCGTGATTTATCCCTAATTGTTAATCATTATGGATTTTCGATTTCCTTATAGATACACGTATCTATAAAATCATGTATTTCACATACTTGTAATATACACACCATTCATAAGATCAATGTATTTAACAGATTCATATTTCCAAAAACGGTCAGACATCAGGTCATGGTAATATTTAGGGAATTCCATTAACATAACATATACCTCATCTCACCCGGTCTTGCCGGAGAGGTACCCCCATCTTACCCGGACAAGCTGGAGAGTCTACCACTCCATACCCAGTCTTGTCGGAGAGGTAATTATCATTGTATTTTCCCTAAATAGAATTTCTCTCAGTAAATATCAACATCTCAACTTTTTGTTTAAGCATAGGTATTATTATGGTTGTACCTTCTTTTGTTTTGGAAAATGGAGTTTTGACAAAAATATCATTGTCTCTATTGACACCATGGCTAGGTTCGATGAGTATGCTTACAGTTAACTCTATTCATGCCTATATATATTATTAGATTCCGTCGTAAGGAATATTTTATTGGGACAGATGACATTTTAAAACATAACACGTTTCATGATTTATTCTTTATAGTGACTTCATGTTTTCATATGGATCACCATTGATATTTATATATATTGTAACAACCCTCGGTAAAACCAAAACCCTTATAATATTCCGACTCTCTAAATATACTATAAAATGTCTCAATATGTTTTATATTATACCCCGTATGTGAAAACCGAGCCCTAGTTATGTTATAATTATTAAATAAAATAAAAACAAGAAAAATAGAGCTGAGGCGGGCCGCGTAGGATCCCACCTCAATCTCACGCGGGCCGAATTAGGACCAGGTGTTGACTTCGCTGACTTTTCTAGTCAAAGCGGGCCGCTTTAGGTTTTAGTTAAGTTGAAGCGGGCCGCGAGTGACTTGGTTACGCGATTGCACCAGAGGTCGACACGTGTCGTAATCGTGTCAAGTCTAGTAAACGACTCAGCTAAGCTACCGCGTTGACTTATGTTGACGCGGCCCGCTTTAGGTTTAGCGTTTTCGAACGCGGGCCGTGTGAGGATCAGATTTCACAACTATAAATAGCCAGCATCAGATTTCAGTTTCCGTCGCTCACATTTCATTCTCAATCTCGAAATCTCTGATATTGGTAGTAATATTTTGGGTATTATACCCCTAATTAGCGAGGTTCTGCTTCATTGTAAGTATTATAACCCCGGTTTCATAATAGTTACGCTGCCCGATTGATTTAGGGTTCCGTAACAACTGTCGTGGTTCTGCCCGACGTAGTTGTTGGAATGCCGTCTCGGGGAGGGTATTATTAATAATTTCAAAGGGTTATGGTACTAATCAATGTACATTTGTATAAATTATAGATTATAGCCAGGAAACCCTTACGAAAAGCCTAAGACAGCAATGTGAGTAATCTTCTTTTTGTTAACAGTTTTTACAAAACCTTAAATGTTTTACAATGCGATTAAGCAGTATGTGAGTCTTTGTAGTTCTTCCATTACTGCCGGTATTTGGGGTTTTGTATACAAAATTATTACTTGCGAGTAATAAGTCGGGACGACAGTACGTTACCATTGGACAACGAGTTAGCCAATGCGTAATATGACCCACAAGTCAAGGATTGACAGTACTGATTGAGTAATTGGGTAGAAATAAACAATGTGATCGCCCTCAATACTGTGTTAATTGATAAAATATTTCTTGATTTAACTGAGATTCACTCACCAGTATTTCCCGCTGACAAAATATTTTTAAAACATGTTTCAGGTAACACAATGTGAAAGCCAACTGGGATAAAGCCAGCTCGAGAGCACTGAAGGCTTGGAAAATAAGTGGCTATAAAAGTTATCTAAGAAACAATGTTTTAAATTAAATAAATAGGGTTTGTCCCTATAAAAGTAATGTAATAAGAAACTTGGGTTTTGCCCATGTATCTATTAATATCAAGCAGGGTGGTTTTACTCTGATAATCATTTCCTAACTACGGTCCTGATGTAAATTCCGCTGCGAGACTAAATTAAACCTGATACCACCAAACTCTGTGATCACGTCCGCCCGTTCCCGGGGAACAGGGATCGGGGGTTGTGACAGAAGGTGGTATCAGAGCCTAGCCACTGGTCTGAGCCAAAGAAGTGTTCTGCTGACACTTAAATTTTGAATTTATGTTAGGAAATAAAATAAGGAAATAAATGCATAACTGTAATTATGTGTTTTGTGTTATTTGACTATCTGTTAGTTTTCAGTATGAGTGATCAAGGACCATCAGACGTGAATCGTCAGTTAGCTGATTCACCTAGGAGTGAAGGTACATCATCACAGCCTGCCCTCTCGGGGTATGTTGCTGATCAGGAAGACGGGATATTTGCTTTTAGAGCTCAATCTGAAGAACCATTTCCTACTAAGAAACGAGGATGGTTCAGTAAAGAAGCTTTTGCTCGTAGGAAAAGAATGAGGAAATTGCAACAACAAAGGGCTTTAGCAGCTATTAAGAGAGAGACAGATGCCCAAACTCAAGAAATACTTAATAGAAGCTTAGCTAATTTCCATATCTTAGCTACTACTGCTGCTGACCCAAATCTGGAACAATTAGTAGCCCCACAACCACAAAACCCAGAACAGCCCATGGAAATAGAAAATCAGGAAAACCAAGAAGAAATGTACAACTTTAACCCAGAAGAAATCCCTAGAGTGCCTGCACCAAATCTCATAGACCCGAATTATGACCCCTGGTGGGACGACAATAGAGACTTTGTGCAACGTTACCCTATCCAGGATTATCCACCCATACAGAACATAGAAGCTTACCCAGGTATGGACCCTTTAGATCCCTATTATCAAAATGACTATATTAGGGAAATATTAGAGGATCCTTACCAATTTCAGGAAATGTCACCCCCATATCAGGAAACCGTACCTCAGATTCCCAAACCCAGTCCAAGAACCTGCACCCCCAATGAGTGCAGAAAACGTGCAAGAACTTAGGACTTTCGGGGAGGAGATCTTAGAAAGTAGTGAGAGGATGCGCCAGGTGGGAGAGCGTCTCGTATGGAAATACGATGAGCGCAATATGGATTTCTGGATAAATCCATATCCATGAATGTTAGAATGGAGGAAGCAGTAGTAATAATAATATAATAAAATAAAATAAGATATGTGTGTACGGATGCATATTATTATTTTATTTCTGTTGGTATTGTAATTTCATTTCTGTACTAGTGTGTAATAGACGCATAAGTATATGAAAAGAGTAAAGTAGCAATGATCTACTTTTTTGACAAAACTGCGTGTCATGTGATTAATTATATTAAGATATTATTTGTGAGATTAATATTGGATAAATGTTTAAAATTCAGATGGTCGATAAAGGAATTCAAGAAAATCTGAATAACGATAACCAGAGTAACATTAACGTGGTTGACGATAATCTGAATAATGAGAATCCGAACAACAATAACAATGGGAACCAGAGGGATAATAGTGCTATCCAACACATCGTAGCACAAGGAATTATAGATGCAATGCCATTTATACTTCAAACAGTTAAGGATGCTGATAATAAAAGTAGGCATAGCAGTAAGCGACCGCTTGAACCAGAAAACAGCGTGAACAATGGACCTGTACTTCAAATGCCTATTCCTAAAAGAAGATGAACCGTGCCTAACGGTTGTTCTTATAAAGAATTTTGGTCTTGTAAACCAATGGAATTCTCGGGCAATGAAGGGGCCATTGCAACCTTACGCTGGATAGAAAAGACGGAGGCAGTCTTAAGGATAAGTAAGTGTGCTGAAGAAGATAAGATATTGTTTGCTTCTAATCTGTTTAAGAATGCAGCACTAGAATGGTGGAACACTATCCTCCAGACAAGAGGAAGTGATCAAACCTATAATATGGAATGGGAAGAATTTAAAAACAAGGTAGAAAGGAAATTCTGCCCACCCAATGAAAAAGAACAGATAGCAAACAAATTCCTAAACCTTAGGATGACTGGTGTAGATAGCAAAGGGTACACAAAGCTATTTTTCGAATATGCTAGGATAGTGCCAACTCTTGCTTCACCAGAACCAGTGTTAATTTCCCGTTATATTTGGGGATTAATTGGAGAGATAAGACATGTAGTCAAGGCAGCTAGACCACAAACCATAGAAGAAGCTGTAGAATTAGCCAATACCTTGACTGATGAGTTAGTCCGTACCCGAGAAGAGGATCAAAAGAGGAACCTAACCCAGAAATTAACTCAAGAATTTCGTTCTGGAAATTCTAACCGTGGGAGAAATGTAGGTTCTACCTCTGCATCTTACTGTAGGAATTGTAAAAGAAAGCATTCAGGAAAATGCTCTGGGTACTGTAACTTTTGTAAAATATCTGGACACAAGGAAGAAAATTGCAGGAAGAAAAACAACAGGATATGCTACAATTGTGGAGAACAAGGTCACATCAAGCCAAATTGCCCAAAATTAGCTCCAGCTACAGATAACAAGAATACCAAAAATGCTAGAACATTTGTTCTAACTGCAGATGAAGCCAGAATGATTCCAGATGTCATAGCTGGTACGTATTTAGTTAATGATGTTTTTGCTAAAGTATTATTTGACTCTGGTGCAAACCAAAGTTTTATCAATACATCGTTTTGCAAATTTTTAAATCAGTCATTAACTAAACTACCACAAGAATGTGTAGTAGAAACAGCTAATGGAGAAACTATTAGAATTTCTGAAATCTTGCAGGGAGCAAGCATAGAAATTTTAAATCAGAAATTTATAGCAAACCTGTATCCCATGAATCTGGTAGGATTTGATGTCGTTCTAGGAATGGATTGGTTAATAGCCAATAAAGCTAGTATTTTATGTGATCAAAAGTTAATCCAAATAAATTCACCAAAAGGTAAAAAGATCACAATTAAAGGAGATAAGCCCTTTAGATCTACTAAATTCATTTCTGCAATGAAAACTGCAAGTTGTATGAGAAAAGGTTCTATAGTGTATTTGATTTCTATAATCACTAACACTAAAGGGAAAGAACTAAAAGATATTCCAGTAGTATCTCAGTTTTCAGATGTCTTTCCAGAAGAATTACCAGGATTACCTCCAGACAGAGAAGTTGAATTCAGAATTCACCTATTACCAGGAACATCACCAATTGCCAAAGCACCTTACCGTTTGGCACCTGCAGAAATGCAAGAATTGAAGAAACAACTAGATGAATTGTTAGAAAAAGGATTTATACAACCAAGTTCATCGCCATGGGGAGCGCCGATACTGTTTGTTAAAAAGAAGGACGGATCAATGCGTATGTGCATTGATTACCGTGAATTAAACAAAGTCACGATTAAGAATCGGTACCCATTACCAAGAATCGATGATTTGTTTGATCAATTGCAAGGAGCTCGATTTTTCTCTAAGATCGATTTAAGATCAGGATATCATCAATTAAAGGTACAGGAAGAAGATATTCCTAAAACCGCATTTAGAACGAGGTATGGCCATTATGAATTTACTGTCATGCCATTTGGTTTAACCAATGCCCCAGCTGCATTTATGGACATGATGAACCGAATATGTAAGCCATATTTGGATAAATTCATAATTGTGTTTATAGATGATATTCTAATTTATTCTAAGAATAAAGTGGATCATGCAAAACATTTGCACATACTTTTAAGTTTGCTAAGAAAAGAAAAGCTTTATGCTAAGTTTTCAAAGTGTGAATTTTGGTTAGAACAGGTTCAATTTCTTAGACACCTAATTAATCATGAAGGAATTCATGTAGACTCAACCAAAATCGAGGCAATTACCAAATGGAAAACCCCTGAATCACCAACTGAAGTTAGAAGTTTCTTAGGATTGGCCGGTTATTATAGAAGATTTATTAAAGATTTTTCTAGAATAGCCATTCCTTTAACTAAGTTAACTTGTAAATCTGTTAAGTTTGAATGGGGAGTAAAACAAGAAGAAGCCTTTAAAATTCTTAAGCAAAGATTAACCCATACACCTATATTAGCATTACCAGAAGGAACTGAAGACTTTGTAGTCTATTGTGATGCTTCTAAATTAGGTTATGGATGTGTATTGATGCAACGTCAGAAAGTTATAGCTTATGCATCTAGACAACTTAAGAATCATGAAGAGAATTATTCAACCCATGATTTAGAATTAGGAGCTATAATTTTTGCTCTTAAGATTTGGAGACATTACCTCTATGGTAGTAAGTTTACCATACTCACTGATCATAAAAGTTTAAGGTATGTTTTCCGACAGAAAGAGTTGAATATGAGACAAAGACGCTGGATGGAATTTCTTAGTGATTATGACTGTGATATCCGGTATCATGAAGGAAAAGCAAATGTAGTGGCAGATGCTTTAAGCCGCAAGTATCATGAAAAGCCAAAAAGGGTACGTTCTCTTAAATTAAATCTGCAAGTAGATTTAAATGATCAGATAAGAGAAGCACAAGAATCAGTAATCAATGATGATTCTGAAAAATTAAAAGGTATGTTAAAAGAATTAAAACAAGGAACAGATGGAATATGGAGATTTCATGAAAAGAGAATATGGATACCTAAATTAGGAAATCTACGTAATCGTATATTAGAAGAAGCCCATAAATCTAAGTATACAATGCATCCAGGAAATGATAAAATGTACCAGGATTTAAGGAAAAATTTCTGGTGGATAGGAATGAAAAAGGACATAGCAACCTATGTTTCTAAATGTTTAACTTGTTCACAAGTTAAAGCTGAACATCAGAAACCCTCAGGTTTGTTACAGCAATTAGAAATGCCAGTTTGGAAATGGGAATTAATAACAATGGATTTTGTTACTAAATTACCCAAAACTAGGAAAGGAAATAATACAATCTGGGTGATTGTAGATAGACTAACTAAGTCAGCTCATTTTCTACCAATGAAGGAAACAATTAGCATGGAACAATTAGCTAGATTGTATGTAAATGAAATTGTTTCTTTACATGGCATTCCTTTATCAATTGTTTCTGATCGAGATAGTAGATTTACCTCTCGTTTTTGGTCAAGTTTCCAAAAGGCAATGGGAACCAAGTTAAAGCTAAGTACGGCTTATCATCCACAAACAGATGGACAAAGTGAAAGAACAATCCAGACAATGGAAGATATGCTTAGAGCTTGTGTAATTGATTTTGGAGGTAATTGGGATGAACATTTACCTTTAATAGAATTTTCTTATAATAATAGTTATCACACAAGTATCAACGCTGCACCATTCGAAGCACTTTATGGAAGAAAGTGTCGAACCCCAGTCTGTTGGGCAGAAATAGGGGAACAACAATTATCTGGACCTGAGATAGTACAAGAAACAACTGACAAGATTATTCAAGTCAAGGAACGACTGAAAGCTGCACGGGATAGACAAAAGAGTTATGCTGATAACCGATGCAAGCCATTGGAATTTCAAGTAGGAGATAGAGTATTGTTGAAAGTCTCTCCTTGGAAAGGAGTGGTAAGATTCATCAAACGAGGAAAGTTAAATCCCAGGTATGTTGGACCTTTTAAGATTATTAGAAGAATAGGACCTGTAGCCTATCAGCTACAATTGCCAGAAGAAATGGCAGGAATACATGATGTGTTTCATGTATCTAATCTTAAAAAGTGTTTAGCTGATGAATCATTGATAGTGCCTCTTAAGGATATAGAGGTAAATGAACAACTCAAGTTTGTAGAAAGACCTCTACAAATTGAAGACAGGAAAGTTAAGAATCTCAAACATAAAAGACTAGTTCTAGTCAAAGTAAAGTGGGATTCCAAAAGAGGGCCTGAGTATACATGGGAACTCGAATCAGAAATGAAAAAGAAATACCCGCAATTATTTCAGTAGATCTCGAGGACGAGCTCTAAACAAGGTGGGGAGAATGTAACAACCCTCGGTAAAACCAAAACCCTTATAATATTCCGACTCTCTAAATATACTATAAAATGTCTCAATATGTTTTATATTATACCCCGTATGTGAAAACCGAGCCCTAGTTATGTTATAATTATTAAATAAAATAAAAACAAGAAAAATAGAGCTGAGGCGGGCCGCGTAGGATCCCACCTCAATCTCACGCGGGCCGAATTAGGACCAGGTGTTGACTTCGCTGACTTTTCTAGTCAAAGCGGGCCGCTTTAGGTTTTAGTTAAGTTGAAGCGGGCCGCGAGTGACTTGGTTACGCGATTGCACCAGAGGTCGACACGTGTCGTAATCGTGTCAAGTCTAGTAAACGACTCAGCTAAGCTACCGCGTTGACTTATGTTGACGCGGCCCGCTTTAGGTTTAGCGTTTTCGAACGCGGGCCGCGTGAGGATCAGATTTCACAACTATAAATAGCCAGCATCAGATTTCAGTTTCCGTCGCTCACATTTCATTCTCAATCTCGAAATCTCTGATATTGGTAGTAATATTTTGGGTATTATACCCCTAATTAGCGAGGTTCTGCTTCATTGTAAGTATTATAACCCCGGTTTCATAATAGTTACGCTGCCCGATTGATTTAGGGTTCCGTAACAACTGTCGTGGTTCTGCCCGACGTAGTTGTTGGAATGCCGTCTCGGGGAGGGTATTATTAATAATTTCAAAGGGTTATGGTACTAATCAATGTACATTTGTATAAATTATAGATTATAGCCAGGAAACCCTTACGAAAAGCCTAAGACAGCAATGTGAGTAATCTTCTTTTTGTTAACAGTTTTTACAAAACCTTAAATGTTTTACAATGCGATTAAGCAGTATGTGAGTCTTTGTAGTTCTTCCATTACTGCCGGTATTTGGGGTTTTGTATACAAAATTATTACTTGCGAGTAATAAGTCGGGACGACAGTACGTTACCATTGGACAACGAGTTAGCCAATGCGTAATATGACCCACAAGTCAAGGATTGACAGTACTGATTGAGTAATTGGGTAGAAATAAACAATGTGATCGCCCTCAATACTGTGTTAATTGATAAAATATTTCTTGATTTAACTGAGATTCACTCACCAGTATTTCCCGCTGACAAAATATTTTTAAAACATGTTTCAGGTAACACAATGTGAAAGCCAACTGGGATAAAGCCAGCTCGAGAGCACTGAAGGCTTGGAAAATAAGTGGCTATAAAAGTTATCTAAGAAACAATGTTTTAAATTAAATAAATAGGGTTTGTCCCTATAAAAGTAATGTAATAAGAAACTTGGGTTTTGCCCATGTATCTATTAATATCAAGCAGGGTGGTTTTACTCTGATAATCATTTCCTAACTACGGTCCTGATGTAAATTCCGCTGCGAGACTAAATTAAACCTGATACCACCAAACTCTGTGATCACGTCCGCCCGTTCCCGGGGAACAGGGATCGGGGGTTGTGACATATATAATACTAAATCATTTTGTAATATCTTTAATTCATAACAATCCAACTATATAACTGATGATACCAATCATCGAGCTTATTTTCATAATTTTATTTACCCTTTTTATAAAAGTGGTATATTGAGATAAATTTATGTTAAGTTTATTGAATAGAATATTTTGGAATTAAAGGATGGATAAATAAAAGCTTAAAGAAGTAAATTAATCAAAATATAGACTTTCTGGACTCGTGGAAACAGTTTCATTTTTAACTAGTGGGTTGAACCATATTGGTTTAAAACATTAAGACTTAACTCTTAATTTATTGTATAATATATTATTTATTATAGTAAGTAATACAAAGTTTGGTGTTTCTAAAATTAATTTTAAACATATTAAGTAATTTAGTAATATACATGTATTAGAATATGTATGTGTATCTTAAACGATAGTAATAGTAATAATATTAAAACCGTAATTTGATTTTTTTTAAATAAAGCTATATAAAGGACAAGTGTATTAAACATACATTTGAGTCAATTATTTTTATGTGAGGTATCTATTTTAATTCTAGCTTGCAAATGAAACAATAACTTAGAATGTTTAGAAAAATTTAACGTGCCAGGTAAAATAAATAAATAGAAACTAAATTATCGATTTAAGTTGGATAAGAAAAGATGTTTTCATTTTTCTGTAATATCTTTACTTCTAAAAATTAATTATCTAATCTCTTTTATATGCATCGATTGTTCAAACCATCAAACCCATCTTTTCTCTTCTTTTTATTATACATCATAAAAATTTATTACTTCTTTTAAATATAATATTCTACATGATTATTTATATATGATTATCATAATATATATAATAATCTTTTGATCATATCCTTTCTTTAAATTATGTTATAGCTTTAGAGGTATTAATTTTACATGTATCCTAAAATAAATTTTAGTTTACAAAATATATAAACATTATTTAAATGTATTATAGTGTATATATATTTCAAATAATATAGAATTGTAATATATATTATCCTATATTAAAAATGAAAGTCGATGAATATCATATATAGTTCTTGTAATACTTTTTTAGGTTTCCTATTATTATAATAATAATAACTATTATTATTATGATAACTATATTTTATTTTTCATCATAAATTTATACTGAAAGTTTAATAATATTAATTTAGTATGTTTCCGTAGTTTGTATGAAATAACTAAGATCTCTTTTGAGATATTAGTAATAATATTGAGTAGAATAAAATACTATAGAATATGTATAGATTTAATTTTATATATTAAAAAAATAGAAAATATAATTAGAATTATGTAAAGGCTAGTTTATTGTAGTAATATATTAGTATATATAATAATTTGAAGGAGTACAGGAAAGTTTCTACTCAAATATTTAATAATAATTGAAAATTTTTACGCATGGAATATATATGCTGATGTTTCCCCATGATCTAGCATGTTGCTGTTAAGCATACTTTTTAATCAAGATGGAGTTATAACAATATTGAAATAAATAATCATTAACACTATCTTTTTTTTATAGTAATATATGTTTGCAATTTATTTTTATATTACTAAAATATATTTTTACATTTCATATTCATTGACCGAGGGGTAGTATAACATATTAAATGTTTACCCTTGTGTGATTTATGGAATGAATATAGGCTATGTTTTATAATATATAAACTTACGTCAATATAAAGTACATAAGTGATCAAAAGATGCTATGGTGTTTCAAAAAAAAAAAATTGTTACCCTTTCTAAACCGCATCTTATGTCTGTTTTAAAAATCAAGATCCAATAGATGTGTAACCAGAACCGTGTTTCTTGATATAATAGTAATAAATAAAACTAATAATAAAGTATTCTAACAATTTATTTTCTTTTATCTTATTATTATTATTATTATTATTATTTTACAAAACCTATATAAAACATTTGTAAATATAGGTATAACCTACCTTTAAGTGAACCGTTTTAATACTATATTTTACAGTGTTATTAAAATGTATTACATAATTATGACAAAATATCATTAAAATATTTTTTATACTCCATATTTTAATAAATACACACTATCTGTAGAAACATATTGTGTTTCTGATTTAATAAAATATGCGTTTTCTATACACTACACACCATTACAATACCTATACATATACCCAAATTCAACATATGTATATACACGAACATTAAAAACATTGTATATATATACTATAATATTATAGGACAGAATTTAGGTGTATAGCTGGAAAAGGCTTCATATATAGCCAACTTTTATTTCTTATTTTACCGTATATATTTTTATTATATATATTGATGTGCAAATGCGGTCTATAAAAACTACTAACCTAATCTAGACACCCTAGTTTTAAATTTATAAACTAAGACTCTCTAAATGCTAGACCACTGACAGGCAAGTGTACCTATCGTACGTAGTAAAGCCTAATGAAGTCCGAGTATCGAACCCACGAGACATTAGCGACACTAACTAGACTCTGACTCAACTAATTACTTAACTGGTTTTAATTGTTTTGGATTTGAGGTTTTAACTAATTAACTAATAATCTAATTAAATTAACGAGAACTAAGACGGACTGAGACGTAAGCTGAAGGCTACTAAGGTGAAATCAAGGATGAGAAAGTACTACCCAGGTTTGGAATCATACTCGTGACTATCGGTTTTCTCTCGGCAATGGTAACTATGATGGAACCAGGGTCTAATAATATGACACTTTAAGACTAAAGACAGGTTGAATCTCTTCCCGGTCTCATCAACTTCTCCTAAGGTCCTAAGGTAAAATAAAACTCACTGGTATGAGTTGGATCACCTCCCGGTCTCTCCAACAATACTAAAGTACCCAAAGACTAGATCTCCTACCGGTCTCACTAATCACAATACACCCTAGAGTGTACGGGGTAAACTAAAAACACTTGACAAGACTTAGGAAAACAAATAATACTAGGCCACTTAGACAGATCTCCTCCCGGTCTCACTGCACCTAAATACCTAGCACCAAAGACAATCCTAACTATCTATCTCCTCCACTATCCTAGGCTCCATCCACTAAGACGGACTGAGACGTAAGCTGAAGGCTACTAAGGTGAAATCAAGGATGAGAAAGTACTACCCAGGTTTGGAATCATACTCGTGACTATCGGTTTTCTCTCGGCAATGGTAACTATGATGGAACCAGGGTCTAATAATATGACACTTTAAGACTAAAGACAGGTTGAATCTCTTCTCGGTCTCATCAACTTCTCCTAAGGTCCTAAGGTAAAATAAAACTCACTGGTATGAGTTGGATCACCTCCCGGTCTCTCCAACAATACTAAAGTACCCAAAGACTAGATCTCCTACCGGTCTCACTAATCACAATACACCCTAGAGTGTACGGGGTAAACTAAAAACACTTGACAAGACTTAGGAAAACAAATAATACTAGGCCACTTAGACAGATCTCCTCCCGGTCTCACTGCACCTAAATACCTAGCACCAAAGACAATCCTAACTATCTATCTCCTCCCGGTCTCAAGAATAGGTAGAACACTAAACTCCTCTAAATTATCAAACAATGTTCCTATGGGATACGTGCACCATAAACCATAAACTAGTTACAAACACAAAGTAGGTAACCTAACATGCATCTATACATGAAAGACATTCACAAAGACACATGAGGAACGATTATAAGATAATAAATCAAAGTAAAGCATGCAAACACATCTAATCAAATATTATTAGGTCTTTTACTTTAATATTTATCCATCATAAAATTACCAAAAGCCGATAAATTACCAATTGACACGAATAATCATCAAAAACCCGGGTAGAAAAATAACTAGCCAAAAATCATAGTCAAGAAAAAGAAACAAGTCTTGAATAACAAATAATTCATGTTCATAGTTGAAAAACACAAAGTAATTAAAACTGAACACTAACTATTTGTGAACTCGACCCGATTCTTGATCGTGGCTTGAACCCTCGAACCAACTCTTTTCTTGATCTTCCCCTTGGTAGTCTGTTCGTTCAAAACCTGCTGCCGTCTGTGCTTCTCCTCTGTTGCCGTATATATTTTTCGCAGGGTTCTGCCTCTTAAATATATACCCTTCAAAGAAAATATATTAGCCCCTTGGCCTTCAAGAATAATATTCTTTTTTCTTTTTTACGTGCGTCCCCAGTATCATTTTCATGGACCAGCCCACTTAATTTCTTCACGTAAACTTGATGCTGGATTCTGGTCTTTGGCGGCCCAATAGCATGGAATTCATGTCCAGCCGATGTATGGTTATATATGTGCATCCAAAGTCCATGTTGAATTGAAGTTGATTAGGTGGATTCCTTTTTTTATGTTGATTAATTATGCAGCTCACAAAGATAGATTCCAACCTTCAATTAATTGTGCCATCCAAATCTCTTTTACAATAGACATCTCGAGATGTTATCACATCCTAATTCTTTTGAGAATATTAGCCAAATATTGGGCTGCACATTAAAACAAATTAATATCAAGAACAAACACATATGAGTTGAGACCAATTCAAGTGTATTTAATTATTAATTAACTAGCATTTAATAATTAGCCCATATCCACGATGCATTTTTTTTTTTCCTTTTCTTTATTAAATTTTTTAATCAAATTTTCAAGCTTTTTGCTAAACACCTATAAAATCTAAATATAAACGAATTAAGTATAATTTAATAGAAATAACCCTAAAACTACTCAAAATTGTAGGAAATATTTATATAAAAATGTGTATATTTTAGACCACATCAAATATCCCCACACTTAAACCTTTTTCGTCCCTGAAAAAGACTTATGCAAAATCAAAGACTTATGCAAAATCCCAAGCACCATGTCCAACTTAAACACTTAACAAAAACGCCAGTCTCGAACAAATTATAACGCGAACTACGAAATCATCAAACACAGCGGTTTCGCAAGACTTACAACGTTCAAAAGGTTGACGAATCATAATATTTAAATGAAAACGGTCCTACCTAATCAAGTTTTTCTCACCTTCAAGCAATCAATTATGCACTGTCAACACCCCTCACAATTTCACTCATCTCTCGGCTAATATATATGTAATCTCGAGTGAACTCTCAAAACCGAACTATGAAACATACTATCATAAGCTTGTACGTCAATCAGATCTCCACCTAATTGTTAAAATTCGACACGGATCAAGAGGGCTTTAATAGGTAGGTAAGGGCTAAAGGTAGGTTATTTTTATTTGGGAAAAAGTGGCTAAACACATAATCACACGATAAACCGGATAAGCACGAAACAAATACTAATATATTGGTCATTTCGACCCACAACTTTATTCTATTTTTTTTCTTTTTCTTTTTTTTTCTTTTTTTTTTCATATTTTCATTTTTCATGTTTTCTTTTCTTTTTTTTTTTTTTTCATTTTCAAGATAAAGATAACAATGCACAATACGATCCGGTTATCAAATCACAAATGGGTGACAAACGAATGGGTTTAGGCTCAAAGTGGGTATCTAAGGGTAGTGGTGAAACGGGTCAAACACAAAGGCTTCATAAACAAGGTGATCCTAATGCCTATATCATTTCCATGTCAAATCCTAACCGAAGGTCTCAAACTGTATCAAAACGCACAAGTTCTAAAGTAGTGCAACAAGGTCGGTAAACACACATGAAATGAAAGTAATGATCATAAATATATGAAACATATAAAGGCTCAAATCTCACTATAATGTGGAAAATAGGGCTACCGACATTGACAATGCACAACCAATTAACTCTCCGGCTCCATCCACTATCCTAGGCATCCCAAAACCTTTTACTTCCCAAAAACCGATTCAATCAACCTACTATCCCGCAACTTAAAGAAACATGTGCCCTCGACTCGTAAATTCGACAATTAAACCGCTTTTAACCGACGTTTTGAAAAGGTTTTTGTTTTCTACGCGCTAAAGGACCGGGACTTGCAACAAACTTACTTTTTTTTTCTTTTTTTTATTTATTTTTTAATTATTTATTTTGTTTTTTTTTTTTAATTTTTTCATTTTTATGACTCAAGACTCTAAATAATTAGACACTAAACGATAGTTTCCCATCCCCACACTTAAACTCTACATTGCCCTCAATGTAGGATGGAAACCGACTCAAAAAAACTAAAAATAAATAAGAAATAAAAAGACTAAGGGCATAAATTGAAAGGACTTAGCTGGTTAATAATGCGCATGCTCCAAAACTCTCGTCCAATCCAGCTCGATCGTATTGCATTTCGGTCGTGATCGGCTTTAACTCTGACTAGTACACTTGGTAAATGCCTGGAAATTGGCTTAACAGCTCCGAAATCACCCGAATGGAGATTGAGTACGGGTGGTACATATTCAAACCTGCATAAACAAAAACAAGCAAAACCAAAGCAGTACCGACTCGACACAACTAAATTAGACTCATAGTACAAAATAAATGACTCAATATACAAACTCTACAAACCTCCCCACACTTGAATTCAATCAGGAGGCTTCTCCTTTATCCAACCCTTATCCAACCCGTTTAATTTTAATTGATCATCATTGTTTATTAAAAAACCAATGATGAAACTATAAAATATCTTAGGACATGCAAACGGGTCGCGCCACCAAAATTTAAATTTACCTGGACCAAATCTGATACGATGTATGTAACGAGGAAGATGGTTGTCTCTGCACTTTAGTGTTGCCTTAAGCTTTCGTTTGCACCATCTCTGAACCCTCATAATGTGTTGATCCAAGCTTCTTCTCGCCTTCTCCCATGATTTTATTGGTGTGATTGGCAATCCAACTACAAACTTCTCTACTGGCCAGCTATCAAACTCCTCAGCCACTATCTCTTCTTCTACGTTTGGTATTTGTTTGATCTCCATGGTCGGCTTCTCTTTAAGTAATGTCTCTAGATATGCTAGATCACCAACCGGGTCAAATTCTCCCTCTTCAAGAGTTGGTAAGCCCACCAACTCTTCACCAAACTCTTCCTCCCAAGATGGTATATGCATCCCTCTCTCATTCTCCATCTTGTCCAGTGGCTCACCCACTTCTTCCCCCTCATCATCATTCCAGAAGTTGTCATCAATGGGTTCAGGACCGTAATACCATGGTGTGGAATACCAATTAAGTGTCACGTCCTGTTGAACCGGAGGTGGGACTGAATCGTCCGTTGTTGTCTCCAATTCTGCATCTAACAACTCTGGATCACTGGAAAGCTCTTCTTTAACATGTTTTTCCTCAACTTCTTCTTCTTTCACTCCCTCATAGCTCTCAAAGTCAATATGATCAGCATAGTAATCATCCCATGTAAAGCGTATTGTACTTTGATTTTTCTTCTGATTCACGTAAATCGGACAATCTTCATACCAGTGCGGTCCACCACAGTGTTGACACCTTAGATCCACATGTTGACTCATGTTTTCCTTAATCATTTGACTTAGTGTCTCGATCATTCGCTCAAGAATGGTGAACATTTCGGGAAACCTCGGATCTCCTTGGTCCTGTGCTGATGCCGTTATCTGAGCGAATATTTGACATGATTCCACGAACTCCCAAACATAGGGAGGGTACTCGCTATGATAACCTGCCATGAAGAGAGTAGCAAAAACAGCACAAAGTAGAGAAAGGAAAGAAAAAAAAACAAACTAACTAATAAAAAAATATTTACAAAAATAATGACTCGACACACTACTACTAGACACAAACTATAAGACTCAAATTACAAATAAGACCAACTAAACAAATAAGATCAGTCAAAGCTAATAACGCAATCGCCTAAGTGTCCCCGGCAACGGCGCCAAAAACTTGATGTGCAAATGCGGTCTATAAAAACTACTAATCTAATCTAGACACCCTAGTTTTAAATTTATAAACTAAGACTCTCTAAATGCTAGACCACTGACAGGCAAGTGTACCTATCGTACGTAGTAAAGCCTAATGAAGTCCGAGTATCGAACCCACGAGACATTAGCGACACTAACTAGACTCTGACTCAACTAATTACTTAACTGGTTTTAATTGTTTTGGATTTGAGGTTTTAACTAATTAACTAATAATCTAATTAAATTAACGAGAACTAAGACGGACTGAGACGTGAGCTGAAGGCTACTAAGGTGAAATCAAGGATGAGAAAGTACTACCCAGGTTTGGAATCATACTCGTGACTATCGGTTTTCTCTCGGCAATGGTAACTATGATGGAACCAGGGTCTAATAATATGACACTTTAAGACTAAAGACAGGTTGAATCTCTTCCCGGTCTCATCAACTTCTCCTAAGGTCCTAAGGTAAAATAAAACTCACTGGTATGAGTTGGATCACCTCCCGGTCTCTCCAACAATACTAAAGTACCCAAAGACTAGATCTCCTACCGGTCTCACTAATCACAATACACCCTAGAGTGTACGGGGTAAACTAAAAACACTTGACAAGACTTAGGAAAACAAATAATACTAGGCCACTTAGACAGATCTCCTCCCGGTCTCACTGCACCTAAATACCTAGCACCAAAGACAATCCTAACTATCTATCTCCTCCCGGTCTCAAGAATAGGTAGAACACTAAACTCCTCTAAATTAT
Organism: Helianthus tuberosus; assembly: GCA_030545235.1. NCBI lineage: Eukaryota > Viridiplantae > Streptophyta > Magnoliopsida > Asterales > Asteraceae > Helianthus > Helianthus tuberosus. The sequence continues at coordinate 17,600,891 of CM060403.1, forward strand.
CAAACAATGTTCCTATGGGATACGTGCACCATAAACCATAAACTAGTTACAAACACAAAGTAGGTAACCTAACATGCATCTATACATGAAAGACATTCACAAAGACACATGAGGAACGATTATAAGATAATAAATCAAAGTAAAGCATGCAAACACATCTAATCAAATATTATTAGGTCTTTTACTTTAATATTTATCCATCATAAAATTACCAAAAGCCGATAAATTACCAATTGACACGAATAATCATCAAAAACCCGGGTAGAAAAATAACTAGCCAAAAATCATAGTCAAGAAAAAGAAACAAGTCTTGAATAACAAATAATTCATGTTCATAGTTGAAAAACACAAAGTAATTAAAACTGAACACTAACTATTTGTGAACTCGACCCGATTATTGATCGTGGCTTGAACCCTCGAACCAACTCTTTTCTTGATCTTCCCCTTGGTAGTCTGTTCGTTCAAAACCTGCTGCCGTCTGTGCTTCTCCTCTGTTGCCGTATATATTTTTCGCAGGGTTCTGCCTCTTAAATATATACCCTTCAAAGAAAATATATTAGCCCCTTGGCCTTCAAGAATAATATTCTTTTTTCTTTTTTACGTGCGTCCCCAGTATCATTTTCATGGACCAGCCCACTTAATTTCTTCACGTAAACTTGATGCTGGATTCTGGTCTTTGGCGGCCCAATAGCATGGAATTCATGTCCAGCCGATGTATGGTTATATATGTGCATCCAAAGTCCATGTTGAATTGAAGTTGATTAGGTGGATTCCTTTTTTTATGTTGATTAATTATGCAGCTCACAAAGATAGATTCCAACCTTCAATTAATTGTGCCATCCAAATCTCTTTTACAATAGACATCTCGAGATGTTATCACATCCTAATTCTTTTGAGAATATTAGCCAAATATTGGGCTGCACATTAAAACAAATTAATATCAAGAACAAACACATATGAGTTGAGACCAATTCAAGTGTATTTAATTATTAATTAACTAGCATTTAATAATTAGCCCATATCCACGATGCATTTTTTTTTTCCTTTTCTTTATTAAATTTTTTAATCAAATTTTCAAGCTTTTTGCTAAACACCTATAAAATCTAAATATAAACGAATTAAGTATAATTTAATAGAAATAACCCTAAAACTACTCAAAATTGTAGGAAATATTTATATAAAAATGTGTATATTTTAGACCACATCAAATATCCCCACACTTAAACCTTTTTCGTCCCTGAAAAAGACTTATGCAAAATCAAAGACTTATGCAAAATCCCAAGCACCATGTCCAACTTAAACACTTAACAAAAACGCCAGTCTCGAACAAATTATAACGCGAACTACGAAATCATCAAACACAGCGGTTTCGCAAGACTTACAACGTTCAAAAGGTTGACGAATCATAATATTTAAATGAAAACGGTCCTACCTAATCAAGTTTTTCTCACCTTCAAGCAATCAATTATGCACTGTCAACACCCCTCACAATTTCACTCATCTCTCGGCTAATATATATGTAATCTCGAGTGAACTCTCAAAACCGAACTATGAAACATACTATCATAAGCTTGTACGTCAATTAGATCTCCACCTAATTGTTAAAATTCGACACGGATCAAGAGGGCTTTAATAGGTAGGTAAGGGCTAAAGGTAGGTTATTTTTATTTGGGAAAAAGTGGCTAAACACATAATCACACGATAAACCGGATAAGCACGAAACAAATACTAATATATTGGTCATTTCGACCCACAACTTTATTCTATTTTTTTTCTTTTTCTTTTTTTTTCTTTTTTTTTTTTTTTTTCATATTTTCATTTTTCATGTTTTCTTTTCTTTCTTTTTTTTTTTTTTTCATTTTCAAGATAAAGATAACAATGCACAATACGATCCGGTTATCAAATCACAAATGGGTGACAAACGAATGGGTTTAGGCTCAAAGTGGGTATCTAAGGGTAGTGGTGAAACGGGTCAAACACAAAGGCTTCATAAACAAGGTGATCCTAATGCCTATATCATTTCCATGTCAAATCCTAACCGAAGGTCTCAAACTGTATCAAAACGCACAAGTTCTAAAGTAGTGCAACAAGGTCGGTAAACACACATGAAATGAAAGTAATGATCATAAATATATGAAACATATAAAGGCTCAAATCTCACTATAATGTGGAAAATAGGGCTACCGACATTGACAATGCACAACCAATTAACTCTCCGGCTCCATCCACTATCCTAGGCATCCCAAAACCTTTTACTTCCCAAAAACCGATTCAATCAACCTACTATCCCGCAACTTAAAGAAAATGTGCCCTCGACTCGTAAATTCGACAATTAAACCGCTTTTAACCGACGTTTTGAAAAGGTTTTTGTTTTCTACGCGCTAAAGGACCGGGACTTGCAACAAACTTACTTTTTTTTTCTTTTTTTTATTTATTTTTTAATTATTTATTTTGGTTTTTTTTTTTAATTTTTTCATTTTTTATGACTCAAGACTCTAAATAATTAGACACTAAACGATAGTTTCCCATCCCCACACTTAAACTCTACATTGCCCTCAATGTAGGATGGAAACCGACTCAAAAAAACTAAAAATAAATAAGAAATAAAAAGACTAAGGGCATAAATTGAAAGGACTTAGCTGGTTAATAATGCGCATACTCCAAAACTCTCGTCCAATCCAGCTCGATCGTATTGCATTTCGGTCGTGATCGGCTTTAACTCTGACTAGTACACTTGATAAATGCCTGGAAATTGGCTTAACAGCTCCGAAATCACCCGAATGGAGATTGAGTACGGGTGGTACATATTCAAACCTGCATAAACAAAAACAAGCAAAACCAAAGCAGTACCGACTCGACACAACTAAATTAGACTCATAGTACAAAATAAATGACTCAATATACAAACTCTACAAACCTCCCCACACTTGAATTCAATCAGGAGGCTTCTCCTTTATCCAACCCGTTTAATTTTAATTGATCATCATTGTTTATTAAAAAACCAATGATGAAACTATAAAATATCTTAGGACATGCAAACGGGTCGCGCCACCAAAATTTAAATTTACCTGGACCAAATCTGATACGATGTATGTAACGAGGAAGATGGTTGTCTCTGCACTTTAGTGTTGCCTTAAGCTTTCGTTTGCACCATCTCTGAACCCTCATAATGTGTTGATCCAAGCTTCTTCTCGCCTTCTCCCATGATTTTATTGGTGTGATTGGCAATCCAACTACAAACTTCTCTACTGGCCAGCTATCAAACTCCTCAGCCACTATCTCTTCTTCTACGTTTGGTATTTGTTTGATCTCCATGGTCGGCTTCTCTTTAAGTAATGTCTCTAGATATGCTAGATCACCAACCGGGTCAAATTCTCCCTCTTCAAGAGTTGGTAAGCCCACCAACTCTTCACCAAACTTTTCCTCCCAAGATGGTATATGCATCCCTCTCTCATTCTCCATCTTGTCCAGTGGCTCACCCACTTCTTCCCCCTCATCATCATTCCAGAAGTTGTCATCAATGGGTTCAGGACCGTAATACCATGGTGTGGAATACCAATTAAGTGTCACGTCCTGTTGAACCGGAGGTGGGACTGAATCGTCCGTTGTTGTCTCCAATTCTGCATCTAACAACTCTGGATCACTGGAAAGCTCTTCTTTAACATGTTTTTCCTCAACTTCTTCTTCTTTCACTCCCTCATAGCTCTCAAAGTCAATATGATCAGCATAGTAATCATCCCATGTAAAGCGTATTGTACTTTGATTTTTCTTCTGATTCACGTAAATCGGACAATCTTCATACCAGTGCGGTCCACCACAGTGTTGACACCTTAGATCCACATGTTGACTCATGTTTTCCTTAATCATTTGACTTAGTGTCTCGATCATTCGCTCAAGAATGGTGAACATTTCGGGAAACCTCGGATCTCCTTGGTCCTGTGCTGATGCCGTTATCTGAGCGAATATTTGACATGATTCCACGAACTCCCAAACATAGGGAGGGTACTCGCTATGATAACCTGCCATGAAGAGAGTAGCAAAAACAACACAAAGTAGAGAAAGGAAAGAAAAAAAAAACAAACTAACTAATAAAAAAATATTTACAAAAATAATGACTCGACACACTACTACTAGACACAAACTATAAGACTCAAATTACAAATAAGACCAACTAAACAAATAAGATCAGTCAAAGCTAATAACGCAATCGCCTAAGTGTCCCCGGCAACGGCGCCAAAAACTTGATGTGCAAATGCGGTCTATAAAAACTACTAATCTAATCTAGACACCCTAGTTTTAAATTTATAAACTAAGACTCTCTAAATGCTAGACCACTGACAGGCAAGTGTACCTATCGTACGTAGTAAAGCCTAATGAAGTCCGAGTATCGAACCCACGAGACATTAGCGACACTAACTAGACTCTGACTCAACTAATTACTTAACTGGTTTTAATTGTTTTGGATTTGAGGTTTTAACTAATTAACTAATAATCTAATTAAATTAACGAGAACTAAGACGGACTGAGACGTGAGCTGAAGGCTACTAAGGTGAAATCAAGGATGAGAAAGTACTACCCAGGTTTGGAATCATACTCGTGACTATCGGTTTTCTCTCGGCAATGGTAACTATGATGGAACCAGGGTCTAAAATATGACACTTTAAGACTAAAGACAGGTTGAATCTCTTCCCGGTCTCATCAACTTCTCCTAAGGTCCTAAGGTAAAATAAAACTCACTGGTATGAGTTGGATCACCTCCCGGTCTCTCCAACAATACTAAAGTACCCAAAGACTAGATCTCCTACCGGTCTCACTAATCACAATACACCCTAGAGTGTACGGGGTAAACTAAAAACACTTGACAAGACTTAGGAAAACAAATAATACTAGGCCACTTAGACAGATCTCCTCCCGGTCTCACTGCACCTAAATACCTAGCACCAAAGACAATCCTAACTATCTATCTCCTCCCGGTCTCAAGAATAGGTAGAACACTAAACTCCTCTAAATTATCAAACAATGTTCCTATGGGATACGTGCACCATAAACCATAAACTAGTTACAAACACAAAGTAGGTAACCTAACATGCATCTATACATGAAAGACATTCACAAAGACACATGAGGAACGATTATAAGATAATAAATCAAAGTAAAGCATGCAAACACATCTAATCAAATATTATTAGGTCTTTTACTTTAATATTTATCCATCATAAAATTACCAAAAGCCGATAAATTACCAATTGACACGAATAATCATCAAAAACCCGGGTAGAAAAATAACTAGCCAAAAATCATAGTCAAGAAAAAGAAACAAGTCTTGAATAACAAATAATTCATGTTCATAGTTGAAAAACACAAAGTAATTAAAACTGAACACTAACTATTTGTGAACTCGACCCGATTCTTGATCGTGGCTTGAACCCTCGAACCAACTCTTTTCTTGATCTTCCCCTTGGTAGTCTGTTCGTTCAAAACCTGCTGCCGTCTGTGCTTCTCCTCTATTGCCGTATATATTTTTCGCAGGGTTCTGCCTCTTAAATATATACCCTTCAAAGAAAATATATTAGCCCCTTGGCCTTCAAGAATAATATTCTTTTTTCTTTTTTACGTGCGTCCCCAGTATCATTTTCATGGACCAGCCCACTTAATTTCTTCACGTAAACTTGATGCTGGATTCTGGTCTTTGGCGGCCCAATAGCATGGAATTCATGTCCAGCCGATGTATGGTTACATATGTGCATCCAAAGTCCATGTTGAATTGAAGTTGATTAGGTGGATTCCTTTTTTTATGTTGATTAATTATGCAGCTCACAAAGATAGATTCCAACCTTCAATTAATTGTGCCATCCAAATCTCTTTTACAATAGACATCTCGAGATGTTATCACATCCTAATTCTTTTGAGAATATTAGCCAAATATTGGGCTGCACATTAAAACAAATTAATATCAAGAACAAACACATATGAGTTGAGACCAATTCAAGTGTATTTAATTATTAATTAACTAGCATTTAATAATTAGCCCATATCCACGATGCATTTTTTTTTCCTTTTCTTTATTAAATTTTTTAATCAAATTTTCAAGCTTTTTGCTAAACACCTATAAAATCTAAATATAAACGAATTAAGTATAATTTAATAGAAATAACCCTAAAACTACTCAAAATTGTAGGAAATATTTATATAAAAATGTGTATATTTTAGACCACATCATATATATAATTTTTTTAAAGTGGATATTAACTTAATACAAGATTACAAGCTACAGTGGCACCCATGTTTGTTATATTATTGTTAATTTAGACCATGAGCTTGATTGCTTGGATTATATATAATTTTGTGGAATCATATTGGTGATATATAAAAATAAAGTAAGATAAAAAGAATAGCATAAGTGATATATCTAAATTTTTCAAAGACAATTTAATTGAGTTATTTCAATTAACATCGTAGATTTCTTTCTTTCGTTAGTATGTTTTTGATTTGATGTTTTATTAGTTTACGAGAGTTTAAATAAAAAGTTCTGCCATTTAGTATGCATTTATCAGCCAATTAGGTAATAAAAATCAGTAATATTAATGATTTCACATGGTTAAAACCATATGGTATGATACATCATATATATATATATATATATTTTCATAACCCTAGCCTAACCCAATTGACAACCCATGTGTACCCTGTTGTTTTAGACAATAACTGGTGATATAGACCATAAAGTGTAATTTTAAATAGAGAAGTGTCTGCCTAGTTAAAATATAATAAATCCGCCTAAGTAGCCTACGGGTACATTTAATCATATTGGTCACTCTACTATGAATTCAAAAACATAAGATCATAATATGAATATTAAGATTTATCTACACAGAATAACACATAATTTATTACATCAATTTCCTAACATAATGTTTAAGTTTTAGGTATTAAAAGAACACCTAAATGGCTTAAACCAGTGGCTCTGATACCACCTTCTGTCACGTCCCCCGACCACACCCTGGACGGAAGCGGCGAGCAGTCAAGTGGTACCGGTGGTTATTTTGAAAATATTGCAGCGGAAAATTTCATCAGGAACGTGAGTTAGGAAAAATATCAGAGTTTAGAAAACACCGGATTTTATTTATTAAACAGCTGAGAATAAACCCATGTTTTACAAAGGTAGCTTTAATATGGCATAAACCCGAATATATAAAAATAACATCTAATTCATTTGATAAAATAAGCCACTTCTTTAAGCCGTTTGGTGTCGTGTCACAACTCTTATTCCAATCTACCGTAATCACCTGAAAGGCGTTTTAAAAACATTTGGTCAGCAGAAAATACTGGTGAGTTCATTCATTTTTGTACAAAAACATGTTTGTTATAATTCACAGTATTAAGAATGATTACAATGTTTATATATCAACCAATTACCCCAAATCGGTATTTGTCATTCGACTCGTTTCTGTGACTATGGTCAGATCACCCATTGGCTAACCCGTTGTCCAATGGTGACAGGTATCAAGTAATGTATACAAAACCCCACATACCGGCAGTAATTGAAGATTACAAAGACTTAATCCCTGTAATTATAACTTTGAAAATAAATAGGGTTTTGGAAACAATTTGGTAAAAAGAGAATGACTCACTTTGTAACTTTAGGGTTCAACTAAAAAGCCTCCTGGTATAATCTTTGGTATAACTCCTGAGCTATTTAATGAATATATATTTGCACTCGTGTTAAGTATAGTAACCCTAATTCAACCTTATCCCTATGTCACGAGACAGAACCTCAACGAACTTAGTCGGGCAGAGCCTTGACATGCGTTATGGGGCTCCAGATCAATCGGAAAGGGTATCTGTGATCAGGGGTTACAACACTTAAAACGGGACATGGCTTTATTATTATGGGGTGTAATACTAAGAAAAATATATATATTATATATATATGTTGAGATCGAGTGGGATGAAAGAATACATAAATGGGCAAATGTATAGAATGTCTACCATTCTATTTATAGTTGTTATAATAGCTTTGGCTTCACGCAAATTTTTGATCTGTTGCCTTCAAACTATGCCACGCATCCCCTCATTGAATTCCTTAATTTTTCCTTTGTCCACGTATTGTACTTTAGAAGTTCTAAAGTATTATGCATTCATTGAATTCATTCACATCCATACGTAATCATATACAATCCCATTTCAATCTTTTTCTAAGTTTAGTTATATTATTATAATCGACTATAATATACACGTACACATGCAATTTAAACTTTCATTTTACAATTTCTTTATTATATTTATATTATTATTTATTATAATTAATTTAACCGCTTCACTTATTTGGCGCTTATAACTTCTAAAATATGACGTTTTATAAAACAATGAATATTTTTTAGAATGAGAATAATCTAATCTACATTTTGAACAAAGTTACATTAAAAACGGAGTAAATTCAAAAATAATGTATTTTTATAATTTAATTATTAAATGGTTCATAGGCCCGTCTAGGTACTTCATATTTTTAACAGTCATCTTACCTGTAGCCTACTCGTTTAATAACTAAATTTTGAATTTAAAAATTTTGGGAATGTTACACATAGCATTAAAACGTTCATTACGTTAACCAAAAAATACATCATTAACTGGTTTAGAGTAAACTGATACTGAACTTCTAAAACTTAAACTAAAAATACACATAAACCACCACAATCATGAACCAAGTAAACAATAAACACATCTTCAAAAACATCACTTCCTTAGCTTTCTTAATTGCCATATCACACAGCGACCTTCATTATCTTCTGCAGCTTTTGCAGAACATTCGGTTTTTGCAGAAAAGGAGTTACAAGGTCGCTGATTGAATGGGAAACCTACCTAAAGATGTAAACAATATTGGAGACCACCTAATGGCACTCTTTGGGGTTCAAACCCCCTAGTTCTGCAAAAAAATTCATTTTTTTGGTAAATGGGCTTTGCCTGGAAAATAGCTCAGGAGATTAAAAAAAATCAAAATAAGGTAACCAGTAGGCTTCACCTTACCAGGTCTATGATACAAATAGTTACTATAAAACTAACATAATTCCGAAAACCTCTGGACCAAATGATCAACTAAAGAGTAGTATGAAGCCACGTGACGTAACATGGGTCATGACGAAAAACAGTCTTCTCTTTTGTTTAGGCCATATAGACCACCAACATTGACAACAAGACTGTTTGTATAATTAATGTCCCAAATCCCAATACCACTTAGGCCCAATGGTCTTCAATCCGATAGACCGATAGCACAAGCCATCTTCAGACCCGAATCCCGAGACTGTTGCAAATACAACTCCTTGAATAGATGGGGAGATATCCATTCCAATGCATATGGTGGCCAAAAAAGTATTGTGCCCACTGTCAACAAAGGATTACAAAACCAAACATTACACCAAAAGCATGTCAATACAATGTTGGGAGAATTAAAGCTGCCTTTCATCAATAGGGTTGGAACCTACCACTATACCACCTGCAGTTTTGTTGTAGGAAATGAATTGTTGCATATCTACTTATACAATATATATATATAGGGGATGGTTCAAATGAAAACCAATTTTATTGTGAAAACTCGAAAACTAACTAAAAAAAAGCCTAAAAAACACACAAATTTTTTTTTTCAATTTTTTTTATAAAAATCGCTGGTTTTTATATATGAAAAAAAAACTTTTTTTCAAAAAAAAAATAATAATAATAATTTTTTTGGTAGTACACATGTGCACTACACAAAAAAATTTATTTATTTATTTTTTTTGAAATTTTTTTATATATAAAAACCTGTGAAAATTATTATGCAAAAAAAAAAAAAAATTGGTATGTTTTTTTGGCTTTTTTAATTAGTTTTCGAGTTTTCACAATAACTAGTGGTTTTCATTTAAGCCTTCCCATATATATATATATATATAAATGAGATGGATTTGGGCTAGGTGACATTTGTATTTGGCCATCTTGGCTGATGTGGCAATTTAGTTCAGGAGGGAAATGACATATGGCTTCTACAATCACGATTTCAAGAAAAATGAGGCGGGATCCGAAATGTATTGGGTCGGGTTTTATGTTTCCGAATGCACCTTATCAAAAATATTCGGATCATTTAAAACCTACTTCATTTTCTTTTCTCTCATTCATACCTACCTCAACTTTACCCTCTTCTCTATTCCTTTTGTTCTACAATCGGTTATCTTCTCACCAAGTTTACAAAAATTAGGTCAACATCAAAGGTAAATACACTAAATTGAAGCTAAATATTTGTTATTATATGTTCTGAATCAAGATCGGAGTTTGATTTTATGTTATTCCTTTCTATGTATAGTTAAATTTATAAACATTGTTTGTACTTCTATTAACTTTTTATTTTGTATGATTTCTGTAGATCCGACCATAAATCTTGAAGGTATGTTGTTTTACTTTGTTGTTTATGTAGTATTCATCTTTAATCTAACCGATTCAACATGTTTACTTTTTTTATAAACCAAAATCTATACCAGAGGTTGTTGTAGATTTTTGTTTGAAACAAAATCAAGTTTTTGATTTTTCTTGATTTCGTCAGATCCGACCATATTTATCGTAGTTACTGATTTTGCTTGATTTTTTTTCATGTGAATCCATAACTCCGTCATAACAATCGGAATCTCATCATTCGTCAAGCAACAAAGGTTAGTTAAATCTTATATTTTTTTTTTTATCTTTTTTAACTTTATCATATATAATTTTATGTTTTCTGTTCAGTTTTTTTTATTAATTAATAGTATATTATGAATGTTTTATGGTTTATCCTTTTTTAATTAATAATATATTTAATTGAATTTAATTGATATTGTTTGTTTTTTGAGATATATAGTGTGCCTTATGCCTTATACTTATTAAATTAACAGTGTTTTGAAAATATTATAATTTGATTATTCAGTTATCATTTTTTAAAATTTGCTTTAAAGATATCTTTAATTTATTTTTAAAAATATTTTTTTTTCTATAAACAGAGTAATGTTTTTAAGCTTAATTTATGAATTTGAAATTCTAAGTCTGTTTCTGTAATTAGACATTGTTTCTATAATTAGGTTGCCGTTATATTTTAAAAAAAAATTACTTTCCTTTGCAGTTATGGTTCCAATCAACTCTTCAACTTCCCTCCAATCTTCTTCCAAGAATACCATCGGTTTCCATATAACAATGAATTTCTTCAGTGGATCTACATATATAGGTGGTTTTACATTCTTCACCGTCTTCATCTACATCTACTTTTTCTTGAATCTATATCTGAATTTGACATATCGCTCTATGAACCTGTAAGTTGTTTTTGTTAAATTCATTATTTAATCATTATTCATGTGTTCTTCCTTTTATTTAATGTGTTTAAACTATGTTTAAGAATATAGTTTTGTTATATAATATGATGTTTATGCAAAACCCTAGAACCGATTTTGATGCAGAATGTGATGTTTATAGGAAACCCCGAATCCGATTGTAATTGAATATAGTTTTTTATGAATTTTATTTTTTTATTTGGTATGATTATGTTTATATGATTTTTTCAGTCTGATGTATTGTTTAACTTTATGTTATACAAACCCTGATTCTGATTGTCATGGAAATTCTTATGATTTTGTTTTTATTTCACATGTTTATGTAATTTATCAATTTTTGAGGTCACTTTATCTGTATTTGACGATAGGATGATATGATTGTATATTTTTAGGTGTTTTAAATGTTGTTAATTGTCAGTGTAAATCATTTGGTTACAAGATTTTTTATTATGATTTATCATAATTGTTATATCATCGGTTGCCTCCATTTGTTCTAGATTTTGGAATAAAAGATACTTTTTATGGTGTTTGTTACATATTGAATGTCATTATAACATGTCGTTGACATTGTTTTTTTTGTTGTTATTTATATTTTTTAATAATTCATCTGACGCGTTTTGTTTATGTAACCTGTTTTTGTAGGTGGCTGATATGGCTGAAAGTTCATCAAGGTATTTTTTGTTCATGTTGTTAGTTTATGTAACATTTCATTTGTATAATCTGTGTTTTTTTTTCATTTATTTGTTTTTTTCTCACACTAACCTTAACATGTTACACTTTATTAACATCGTCATTTTTAAATCAATTTCAGAGGACCCTGGTTCTTAAGGCTAATGAATGTAGCAGACGAACTTATTCTGGTAAATGATAAATTATTACATAACTTATTTTTTTTCTTATTATTAAATACAGTTTATTATTATTGTATTGTTTATATCTTTTCACTATAATTATAATTCATTTTGCATTTGTTTGTTTTATTAGTCCATTCCAGATGACGCTGCGTGCAAACTATGGGGTGTTGATAAAGGCCCTACAAATGTTGAAATGGAAACTAAAGATGGCCGATTATTTAATGTTTCTTTAAGCGCTTCTAAAGGAAAGTTATTCTTCTTCCATGGTTGGTCCAATGTTGTAGAACATTTGCGACTAACCAAAGGTTGTTTGGTAGTATTTAATCCTGTAGATTCTACTATGTTTAAATTAACATCTTTCGTTGATGGGGTTAGTCGTGGCTCTTTCTGGACGTATCTGCTCCCTCCATCATCTCATTTTTATGTAAGATAAATTCTATTTTTTTTCGTATTGTATTGATGTATTACTTTACTTATATTAAGACTAATTTTTTTTCTTTTTTTATCATTCCCACAGGTCATTCCTGAATGTATCCTGCCAAAAGTTTATGATTATTCCTCAAATGATGTAATATCTACTGTAATTATAGATAACAAAACGTTTGAAGTTGCCATTGAAACGTCTGACGGTAAAGTTGGTTTTACCGCTGGTATTGACGTAATTGTTAGTCAGTTACAGTTGAAGGCTGGTTGTATTTTGTTATTTACAAAAGCTTTTGGTAAATTTTTCCATTTATTTTTTTTTGGAAAAAACGGTGTTGAAATGAATTTTCCTGATGTAGATGTCGATGAGGTAAGTTAAATTTTGTTAGTTAATTATATATTTTATATATGTTAATGTAATACATGTTATATATCTAATTTGCAGGCTGAAGTTGCACCTATCGATGCTGAAAATGAAGTTGATGAGCAAATACATGGTGGTGTTCGTTGTTTTACTCGTATGGCTAGTGAACGTTATTTTGTAAGTTTTAATATCATTTTACAAACCTCTAAAAAACAAGTGTTACAATTTTTTGTTACTTAATAAACATTGTTCTTTTAGTTTCATATTTATTATTAATTTTATTTTTACAACAATACAGAGGATTCCTGATCCTGTTTCACGGATGGCTAGACTTGATGAAGGTTTAAAAGATATCACCGTTAGGCTTATGCATCTGGATCCACCAAAGCAATTTACCAACGGTACCAGACGTGAAAAAAAAAGCGACGGAGGTTGGCGATACGCGTTAACCAATTGGAAGAAGTTCATGAAAGCTGCTAGAATTAAGGTCCGTGACACGGTTCACTATTCTTTTGATGAATATGACCAGGTGTTGAGTGTTGAACGAGTTGTACCTTACGTTAGGCGTAGTCATTAGTTATATGACATTTAGGGCATGTTTTTTGCCTTTCATATGTTAGATATTAACTTTTTATATGGTTTTTTTATGGTTTTTGACATTCGTTATGGTTTTTAATTTCAAGTTATTACATTTTTTCATATGTTAACTTTGTTTTTAACCACTCATTTGTCATGTCTTGAAAGTTTAATCTATGTGTTAAGTAGTCATTTCTTAATTTCTTAAATTTTATAAATCGTTAACTGATGCTAATGATGTTACAAATTTCTTCAAAAAGTATATCAAACACAATTTTATGTTAATCAATTAAGCATTTAACATGATTTAAAATAATCTGGATCCCATTCTTTCTTTTATCTTTTTCATTTATGTACAGAGAGTATAGTGTTGTTATTATTATAAGATAGTATTATGAACCTTTAGTACTACATATAGAATAGATAGATAACACTATGATTGTCATTTTTAAACCTTGCATTATAGTTTTGAGATGTTTCATTATAAGGTTTTTATATAAGATTTAACATAAATAACCCATTTTATATTCATTTTAATTATAGAAAGTCAACTGTCACTTAGTATGTTGCAATTTCAAAATTTCGTTCTTAATTTGCAAGTGATTAATCATAAAATTTCGTCCTTACTTTGCAATTTCAAACTTCTAATTATGGAAACTGATTATTCATAAAAATGTAAAAAAATCTATTTTTTATATTTTAGTAAAGGTTGTCAATTATAGAAAATATGTTACAAATATAAAATTTTACGTTAATAATTGTAAATAATTTTTAAATTCGTAATGTGAATATACTTAATATGTACAGTTTTCGTTTTTACAAATTTGAATTTATGTTAATTCGTTTTATCTAATTATAAATTATACCGTTTCCTTATTTATTGTATTTTAAAAAGGAGGTTTATTTTGATTAGAAATATTGATAATATATTACTAAAAATATCAACTTTATTAATTTGATATAAATAGATCATTTGTTTTCTTTTTAAGCCAAACTAATATTTTTGCAAGAGTCCATTCATTTATTTGATTTCTTCTTAGCTATAATGGAAAACGAAGGTCAGATCACCTTGCTGAACGATATCGATGCTCTTAGCACAAACTACACTATCAAGGTTAAAATTGTTAGTTTGTGGAGGAAGAAGATGAGAGATAATGGAAGAGAGACATATCGTATAGATATGATACTGATGGATGAAATGGTAAATTAATGATTTAATCTTTTTTGTTTTAATTATACTGATTTTGATTGCATTTTAACATACCCTTTGCATGTTATTCTGTATTTACACACAGGGTACCAAGATTCAAGCTTCTTGCTTGCATAAGCTATTTTCAAAGTTTGAGAGGCATCTTAATGTTGATGAATGCCTTATCATTAAACGGCCATCTCTTGCTGCGAACACTGCATCTTTCAAGATTGTTCCTAACAATCAGAAGCTATCTTTTTATTATCATACGTTTGTGGAAAAGTGCAATATATGGGAAGGTCCGCAGTACGTTTTCAATTTTGTTGAGTTTAATGATGTTCTTTCCCAGAAAATAAAAGAGGGTACGACAGTAGGTATGTTTAGTTTTTATTTACAATATTTATATACCATAATATTTGTTTGCTGATTTTATAGATTTTTTTATGTTCTTATATATGCTGACATCTATTTTATAATTTTGGTAGATTTCATTGGTTATGTTGGTGTTTGTTATAACATCGAGGAGACTAACAAAAAGGATGGTAGTAAAGGGAAACACCTTAATCTTAAGCTTCAAGATCTTGAGTATTACATTTTCGAAATTGTGTTGAATTTTTTTTCCCATTTTATGCTTTCAAATTTACAAAATGTTTTTAAACTTATATTTTTTCTTATATTCTATTGTAGAGATGTTCAGATCGATTTAACTCTTTGGGATGATTACGCTAAGGACATGTATTCTTACATGGTTAGTGAAAAGCGTGTAGCACATGTTGTCGTTGTTGTCCATTTTGGTGTTGTTAAGACATACAAAGGTATTTAACTCATAGTGCATTTTATACCAAACAAATGTCAATAGATGTTGTTACTTTGTATCTATTTTTTTATTGTTTAAATTATTTTTAACTGACAATAGGCAAATGGGGATTTTCTAATAACTTTGATGGTTCACGACTTTTCATTAACGACAATTTTGATGACATGCTATCGTTCAAGCAAAAGTAAGTGTTATTATTTAAACATATTTTTTAAATTTTATCAACTTTACGTATTGTTTGTATTTATTTTTAATTAAACTTTTTTGTTTATTCAAAATGTTTTTTAGGTTTCTTGCAAAACTTGCTGCTTCAACTGAGTCAAGTAGCCATGCTGGGTCATATATGATGTGTTCTGTCGAAGATGAATTTTTAAATAATGATGTTTTTTCACCAATTGCTTATCTTGCATCAATCTTAGAGGTTTTCCTTAACATTTCATGTTTTATATTTTTTATTTTAACAAAATTTTAATGAATTTTTTTCTTTTATTATATTAAACAGCCAAAGAAAGTTGTTGTTGTTTGAACTATTGTAGCAATCGTTTCAGATAAGATGTGGTATTATGATGGGTGTAACTATTGCAAGTCCAAAGTTGAGCAAAAGTTTGAAACCTATGATAAGGATGATGGAACAAGTGATGTTAGAGATGAGAAGTTGTATCAATGTTCTAACAAGGATTGTAATGGGAAAGAAGTTTTCCCGCTGTCCAGGTAAAGTGTTTGTTAGTCATACTTCTAATTATTGTTGATACAACAACAACAACGTAGGTCGTCTATATTATCTATTCACATATGTTTGTTAATTATTTAAATACCATTTTTAAGGTTTAAAATTCCGGTTCGCGTTCAAGATTCAACCGGTACTGTGACGCTTACATTATTTGACCATGAGGCGTTGAAGTTTGTTGGGAAAACTGCAAAGGAACTTATACAAATTCAGGACGAGGTTATATTTAGTTATACTTTATATTTATTTAAATTAAATTTTTATACATTTATTCTAATGACACATCATATTTTTTTTTAATATAGTTATTGAAGACAAATGATTTTCCAAGAGAGTATCCAGTTGAATTTGAATCGTTGGTTAACCTAAAGTGTGCTTTCGTGATTAAAGTAACTGACTTTAATATTGTCAATACTGTTGAGAATTATCGAATATCTGTTGTTATGACTGATGATGACATCTTGGAGAAGCTCAACAAAAAATTTAAAATTGACCAAGTAAGTGATTGTTTTATTAATATATAGTTGCACTTTCAAAACCGTTTAAAATATGTTGAAGTATTTGTTGTTTGCTTTTCATGTTTTCACAGCTTGATGTTTCTGATTCTTTTGGTATGAGTCAGTCTGAGTTCCAAACTTCTGGTGGTGAATGTTTGAAGGTATAACTTAAAAAATAAACTTATATATAAGTTTAATAGTTGTCTTAGTTATAATTTGTTTATTTCTTTAAGGATGCTGATTCTTACACTGGGGATAACGCCACACCTGTAAGCAGATGATGAATAACAATGTACTAAGTATGCAACAAAAGACATACATAGCATAAAGTGTAATGTATAACAATGTACTAAGTACGCACACAATGGGCATACATAGCATGGAATGTAATGTAAAACAATGTACTAAGTACGCACACAATGGGCATACATAGCATGTAATGTAAAACAATGTACTAAATATGCACACAATGGACATACATAGCATGAACACAATGAAATCATGTACTATTAATGTACTAATGAACATAGCAAGTATATGATGTGAAAGCATGGAAAGCATGAAAGTAACAAGTAGGCACATGTGTTTCACCCCAAAACAGTTTGGAAAAACAGTAAAAGAGGGGTTTATGTACTCACTTGAGATTGCTCAGTAGTCCTTGAGTAACAACCAAACAATGCTAGAGATCACGGATATCAAACGGCACCTAATATAGGTAACTATGTTAATAAACCGGACCTAAATCGGAGGATCGGATAGAATGAGGGTTCGTAAACCAAACGAGTATGAGAACTCATGTAGTATGGTTTAACAAAGCCTACATACTAAATGAAACCTAACCTAAGTGCTTACGACCCATTACGACCCGTTTAGGTAGCTTATGCTACTTTAACGCGTCGTTTGCGTGAAACGCGTTCGGACCGTCTAACTAGTCCTATGACAAGTGTTATATGCCTAAACATGTTACATAATCAGTTATGTGACAAAAGTTTAGGTTACATATGCTTAATTACCGATTACACATGAAAAGGGTATTTTGGTAATTTACCTAAGGCATATATACTACCTATCATACAACTACTTAACGAAGGGACCATAAGGTATAACCTCGGAAGGTTATTCCCTATATACTATGGTCACCTAATGTGTTTGGTCGGATCCTAATGATCGACCAAAATGGGTCGGGTTCGAAGGTATAAGCGATTTATTAGATCGCTTACCCTACGACCCTAGACAACGTGGTAATCAGTAGGCATAGTCCCAAGGGACTATAACCATCGTGATTACAATCACGTTGCGAAGTTCAAACGAACTTCGCATTGACCATAACTGGTCAACACAGAAAGTCAAACAAAGTTTGACTTTCGGACTCAAAAAACAATAAAAGAACGAAGGAATACTTACGAAGGGTCCCCGAATGCTAATCTAGATCAAAATAGCTCAGGTATGAAACAAAGGTTTCAACTTAGAGCACATTAGATCAGATTCTTGTGAGAAAAAGTGAAGGGTGGAGGTGGGTATTTGTAGTTTTCGGGTAACCGTTAAGATCGCTTCATGGAAACCGTGCTCGAATCCCACCCGTACATGTGTTGGAATGTTATGGTATGTCAAATGGCCACCCACCATAAGGAATTGACATGTGGAAATGGAATTGGGAGTGCACAACAGCTAGAAACAGGCAGTTAAACATCAAATCTGGTCTGGAACACTGACGCGGGCCATGTAAGGATACACACAAACCTTACGCGGGCCGCCTGGCCATGTCTGATCAGAACCAAGTTTCAGAAATGACAGTTTTGGTCCCTGTTGTGTTTTAAGGCCATTTCCGACACGTTTAAGGCCCGTTAACCCCATTTCAAAGCTCTAAAATGAAGTTAAAGTATAGGGAACTTAAAATGTGCTCAAAAATATCTCAGATGTCGGTTCGTTTGGCTGTACGATCACGATGTTCGCTTAATTACGACGGAATGCGCATAAGCGCGAAAAACGATCCAAATGACGCGACGAATGGATTTTTCTTATGCCAAACACTAAAATAAAATGTTTTAGTGCTTACATAAATTTTTGGATGTCCGGATGTATTCAGAACGTAAGTTATGCGTGAAAATGCAAACTTATGCACTTTTTGACGCTTTTAGTCCCCGAATGACACAAAAGTTTATTTTAGCACACCGAACCCCTCAAAGCCTATTTCTAAGCTATGTAAAGGATATTTATGGTATGTTTAACTTATGGTCATGTTCCGGAATGTCTGTTACAGTTCAAATTGGCATACTTTCGCAGTTTGTCAATTTTAGTCCCTGTAAGCGATTTAACTTGATTTTGCCATACCAAAGCCTTCAAAACTTATTTCTAAGTTATGTAAAGGTTATTTAAGGTATGTTAAGCCTATTTCACTATTCCGAAGTGTTCGTTGCATTAAACTGGTTATATCTACGCATTAGAGCGCGTATAACCCTCCAGAAAGCGATTTAAAGCTTGAAATCGAACAAGAGTTGATATGTGCAAACGATACACATATTTTTACAAATCCCAAGTATGAAATACAATATTTCATTGGTTTTGGAATTTTTTTGATGGTTGAAGTGCCACAGGTGTCACAGTCTCCCCTACTTTAGGAAATTTCGTCCCGAAATTTAGTTTTAGAGGAAACTTGTGAAGACAGCTGTGACGGTTTCGCTTTCAGACAAATTCATTGAACCTTTAAGTAAAACTCTGGGCCATGTTAGGATTCTTAGCGAAAATGTCAACCCTCAAAGTGAAGTCCTTGTAGTAACAAAACATGGAGTTTCGAACTATAGACAGGAGAACGTTTCCCGTGAAGAATTTTCATAGGAAACTTGTGTGTGCTTGAAATCAGAATTGGGGAGTGTAAGAATAAAATGACATCGGTCAAAGTCCAAGACTTCTTCCATATCATTACTCTTGTTACTGTAGGTCTTAACATATGACAAAACTTCCTGTGGTTTCTGTGCACTGAATTCCATAATTATGTAGGCCTCCATAATTACGTACTTCCTTGCACAGTCCGCACAGTTCATTTCATAATGCGTATGGGAAAAATCAACGAATAATCCTGTGGTGATTCAACTTGACTGCAACAGAGTCTCTTTAACTAGGTCACCAAAGGATTAGATCAACGAACAATCTCTTCAGCTAAACTAACCAAGAGAAATATTTAACTACATCAACGTTGGATGTCTTTAACTAGATTGTCGAACCAATCTATTTAACTTAGATCGACGTAGGATCTCTTTAACTAGACCACCAGAGGGCCTTTTTAACTATATCAATGCATGATATATTCAACTAGATTGTCGAACCAATCTCTTTAACTTAGATCGACGAAGGACCTCTTTAACTAAACTACCCACAGGGAATATTTAACTACATCGACGTAGGATGTCTTTAACTAGATTGTCGGACCAATCTCTTCAACTAAATCAACACATGTTGTCCTTAATCTTTGGAATAGTACTTTATAATCCAAGAGACTTAACTACAACGTAGAAGTCCATTAAGGATTTAAGATAGTACCTTTTTTTTTTGAATATCCTACTACGAATCCCTCATATGAAGGTATGAAAGATTCTACGAGGATTTGGATAGCGAATATCCAGAGTATACAAAAACACAAAATGCATAAATGGAAAGACAAAATGCATAAACACATAGTCACATAACCACAAAATTGTTTATCTAGATCTTTAATTTGTAAGTTTTGTTTTGTTAATTACGTACATGCATTTAAAGCACACTAGGAATCCATTTCATGGATTTCATTTGGTACTTTAAACATTAGTAAGAATCTAACTATGAAGATAGAAAGATCTTCCAAAAATTCGATTTCGTTTTCAAGAAAACGCAATATTCGAATTAAGGTACAATAATTTTAGAATATACAGAAACACCCTTAGGTACCCTATTAAGAATTTATAGTGGTACTTTGGGTATTCGTACAGAGTTGTAACTTTCGCCTTGTACTTCGTTTCCTTGGAAGAAACGGGTACTTAGGATTTTTTTTTTGTGGGAAATCGCAAGAGATAATAAAATGGAAGAAATTACAGGGTAGTATGTTCTTCAAGGAATACAGTTCCTTGATTGTCGGTATTGTAGGGGATACGTTGTTTATACAAGCCATCACATTTGTACATTGCAATGTAAATAAAAAGATTTATTTATAAACAACAACAACTGTTTCATGGACCTTGACTACAAAAGAAAATAATACATAAGGCTCGATTATTTCTAAACAACGTTGTCTTCTAGTTGGTCCGATGCTCATCCCTGCGCTGGATTCGCATTAGCAATCTTTGGGTAATTTCTTCGGAAATGGCCCATCTCGCCACAGTTGAAGCAAGGACCTGGTGGAAGACGAGCTTGAGCAGGATTTACTTGAGGTTGGTTTGGACCACCTTGGTTCGGGGTAAATCAACAAGCATTTACCAGGTGACCGAGTCGCCCACATGATGCACATAAACGACACTGTAGGTGAGCTAAGTGGTGTGCATTACATTTGTCGCATATCGGTGCAGTATCGGCATAAGGTTTCTTTGCAGGAGGTTGAGTTGGTTGGTTGCGGGTGTTTTGGTTGGGTTGAGCAGCAATCGCAAAATTCTGCGAAGCCTTACGCTTCTTAGAAGGTTCTGTTTTGCTTTCCTAGGTTTCCTCCTGAACATTAGCTGCTTGTTTCTTGTCGCCTTTCCGAAAAAGTTTGTTCTTTTTTATCTGAGATTCAGTCAAGGTTGCAGCTAGCTCAATGGCCTGCCTAACCATAGTGGGGTTACTACCAGTAACAATGTCCTGAACTGAGTCAGGGAGACCATCAATGTATTTTTCGATCGCCTTATCCAAAGGCGTAACCATAGTAGGACACAACAGGCTTAGCTCCTCATATCGATCAGTGTATGCTCGATGTTCACCACTGTCTTGCTTAAGATCGTCGAATTCCCTTTCCAAGGCCCTGATCTCGTGACGAGGATAGAATTCCTTCATCATCAGTGCTCTAAGTTCTTCCCACGTTTGAGCCAGTGCCACTTCGGCACCCCTATCTCTCACCACACCGTTCCACCACGTCAAAGCTCGTTTCTCAAAGACACTAGATGCGAAATCTACCTTTCGCTCGTTTGGACATTGAACATGCCTGAAGGTGCTCTCTAGACTCTCAAACCATTGCAGAAGTGCAGTCGCTCCTTGAGACCCAGAAAACTTTGATGGCTTAGCCGAGTTGAACGTCTTGAAGTTGCAGAGGGCATTATTGTTGTTGAGAGCTTGGTGACATTGGGCAACGATGTTCGGGATTGCAGCAGTTATTTGCTGTGTAATGACAGCTGCCAGATCTTCAATAGATACCGGATTTTCGCGTCGTGGAGGCATTCTAAAAGGGGAAACAAGAGAGAAAACAAATGAAATGGTATTGGGTAAGAATAGGATGTTACAATTACCGACCAAAATTATGGATGATGGTCATTTGTTTGAACCACGAAGCAAACAAACGACACACAAAGGCTGAATCAAAGTAAATAGATCCTCATAATGTATCGCGAAGACATGCTCGCCTATAAGTGAACACTCACCCCAAGAGTTCCCAGGTAAGAGTGACTGGTCCGATTATGTGGATTTGTACGAACACTCTAGCCTTAGACAGAAAACTCAGGGTACAGGCATTCACTCTTCCAGTTTGCACGTGTTCACACTATTTAGGACCCAAAACTTTGACGAGATTTTGAAAACTCAAAGGGTTCAAAACCTTATAACAGAGGGTTCAAAACCTTACAATAGAGGGTTCAAAACCTAGTAATCAATCATCCTAGAATAGATGATTAATTTTCATAGCGGTTTTGAAATTTATGTTCTTGTTGTGGTCGTCGCCTAAGGATAGGTGACGGTATTGTTTTATGACTAAACGCAAGTAAACTCGCGTTAGGGTCCTAGGAAGGTTATAGACTAGGTCAAAGTATTACTAATAACCTAATTCCCTATAACCATTGGCTCTGATACCATCTTTTCTGTCACACCCCGACCACGTAGAACATACAAACGTGGCGGAAATGTCGGGGAGTGTTGTAACAGAATCAATCGTTTCAAATCCATGGCAATTAAAGTTTCGTTTTATTAATCAAACATGAGAGTTTACATTGCTTTAAACAAGAAACAAAGAGTACATAACAAAAATTAACTAGTTCTTGTCTCATTTTAAGTCACTAAGGCACAGGTCCGCCTAAGTATGTCTTGATAAGTCCTATGCATCATCTCCTGAAAACACATGTGAAAATAGGTACGTCAGCATAAAAATGCCTGTGAGATACATAGGTTTTGTGAAAATAGGATTCATGACTTATGTTTGAGAAAATGTTTAGTCATGAACCTTGTAATTTGCTTTGTTTTGTAAATCATTTGAAAAACGATAAGATCAGATGATATGTATTAATAAGAGAATAATGTATGGTTAAATGAATAACCATGTAAGATGAGTTTGTATAAGATAAGTTGTTTGTAAATCAATGTCTTGTGAAAAGTATGTTATTTGTATAAAATGTTATATGTCTCAAACTGAAATGATTCAAATAACGCTGCGATATGTAATACCATACAAACACTTATATATAGGAAGTACCAGCGGCGTATCCACCATGCTTGTATCATATTACACACGCCTCGTTACTTAATCACTTACTCAAACCAAACTACCAAAGTAAAATGTTCATGTCTAATGTGAATCATGTAATGTGTATCCAAAATGTAAGCAGATGATGAATAACAATGTACTAAGTATGCAACAAAAGACATACATAGCATAAAGTGTAATGTATAACAATGTACTAAGTACGCACACAATGGGCATACATAGCATGAAATGTAATGTAAAACAATGTACTAAGTACGCACACAATGGGCATACATAGCATGTAATGTAAAACAATGTACTAAATATGCACACAATGGACATACATAGCATGAACACAATGAAATCATGTACTATTAATGTACTAATGAACATAGCAAGTATATGATGTGAAAGCATGAAAGTAACAAGTAGGCACATGTGTTTCACCCCAAAACAGTTTGGAAAAACAGTAAAAGAGGGGTCTATGTACTCACTTGAGATTGCTCAGTAGTCCTTGAGTAACAACCAAACAATGCTAGAGATCACGGATATCAAACGGCACCTAATATAGGTAACTATGTTAATAAACCGGACCTAAATCGGAGGATCGGATAGAATGAGGGTTCGTAAACCAAACGAGTATGAGAACTCATGTAGTATGGTTTAACAAAGCCTACATACTAAATGAAACCTAACCTAAGTGCTTACGACCCATTACGACCCGTTTAGGTAGCTTATGCTACTTTAACGCGTCGTTTGCGTGAAACACGTTCGGACCGTCTAACTAGTCCTATGACAAGTGTTATATGCCTAAACATGTTACATAATCAGTTATGTGACAAAAGTTTAGATTACATATGCTTAATTACCGATTACACATGAAAAGGGTATTTTGGTAATTTACCTAAGGCATATATACTACCTATCATACAACTACTTAACGAAGCGACCATAAGGTATAACCTCGGAAGGTTATTCCCTATATACTATGGTCACCTAATGTGTTTGGTCGGATCCTAATGATCGACCAAAATGGGTCGGGTTCGAAGGTATAAGCGATTTATTAGATCGCTTACCCTACGACCCTAGACAACGTGGTAATCAGTAGGCATAGTCCCAAGGGACTATAACCATCGTGATTACAATCACGTTGCGAAGTTCAAACGAACTTCGCATTGACCATAACTGGTCAACACAGAAAGTCAAACAAAGTTTGACTTTCGGACTCGAAAAACAATAAAAGAACGAAGGAATACTTACGAAGGGTCCCCGAATGCTAATCTAGATCAAAATAGCTCAGGTATGAAACAAAGGTTTCAACTTAGAGCACATTAGATCAGATTCTTGTGAGAAAAAATGAAGGGTGGAGGTGGGTATTTATAGTTTTTGGGTAACCGTTAAGATCGCTTCATGGAAACCGTGCTCGAATCCCACCCGTACATGTGTTGGAATGTTATGGTATGTCAAATGGCCACCCACCATAAGGAATTGACATGTGGAAATGGAATTGGGAGTGCACAACAGCTGGAAACAGGCAGTTAAACATCGAATCTGGTCTGGAACACTGACGCGGGCCGCGTAAGGATGCACACAAACCTTACGCGGGCCGCCTGGCCATGTCTGATCAGAACCAAGTTTCAGAAATGACAGTTTTGGTCCCTGTTGTGTTTTAAGGCCATTTCCGACACGTTTAAGGCCCGTTAACCCCATTTCAAAGCTCTAAAATGAAGTTAAAGTATAGGAAACTTAAAATGTGCTAAAAAATATCTCAGATGTCGGTTCGTTTGGCCGTACGATCACGATGTTCGCTTAATTACGACGGAATGCGCATAAGCGCGAAAAACGATCCAAATGACGCGACGAATGGATTTTTCTTATGCCAAACACTAAAATAAAATGTTTTAGTGCTTACATAAATTTATGCACGAAAATGCAAACTTATGCACTTTTTGACGCTTTTAGTCCCTGAATGACACAAAAGTTTATTTTAGCACACCGAACCCCTCAAAGCCTATTTCTAAGCTATGTAAAGGATATTTATGGTATGTTTAACTTATGGTCATGTTCCAGAATGTCTGTTACAGTTCAAATTGGCATACTTTCGCAGTTTGTCAATTTTAGTCCCTGTAAGCGATTTAACTTGATTTTGCCATACCAAAGCCTTCAAAACTTATTTCTAAGTTATGTAAAGGTTATTTAAGGTATGTTAAGCCTATTTCACTATTCCGGAGTGTTCGTTGCATTAAACTGGTTATATCTACGCATTAGAGCGCGTATAACCCTCCAGAAAGCGATTTAAAGCTTGAAATCGAACAAGAGTTGATATGTGCAAACGATACACATATTTTTACAAATCCCAAGTATGAAATACAATATTTCATTGGTTTTGGCATTTGTTTGATGGTTGAAGTGACACAGGTGTCACAAAAACTGCAAACGTTGTTTACAAAGAAATATTCAGGAAATTGTAGTTTAAACTTTTGTTGTGAGGTTTATTCGGGAAATATGGTGGGTTTTTTATATGCTATTATTGTATGTTGGGTTTTTTCTATGCCATGTGTTGAAGTTACTTTTTTATTGAATATTTATTTTGTTTTATTTTTTTTGTGGTTTTTCATTGTTATATCAATAGAAGATGATATTACTATGTACTAAATATAACATATAAACAAAAACTAGAACATGTAGATATTTATAGACACGGTTAAATAATAGAAGTTCAAAGTACATAAGTATCGTAACTATTAAACATGTTAACCTACTATAAAACAACTTTTAACACTACATAACTTACTGTAGCTTTCTTCGTTAGCCAAAATTACTATATATTATGGTTCAACCCTGTTTCAAAGTTTCAAACATCACAACTAGCGGAAAACACCGGTAAGGAAGAAAACACAAATATCTGGAAAGTACTGGAACTTGCAATGATCACCTTCTTTTATGTTGTTATCTTTAAGCCATTTCGCCCAGCCTTTCACCACATACTTGATACTGTTTTTATTTGGCTCTGCCCTAACTTCATGTTTTGTCTCCACATTAGCCTTTCACCAAATACTTGATACTGTTTTTATTTGGCTCTGCCCTAACATCATGTTTTGTCTCCACATTTTGCCTGTGGGCGATCTTAACTTTCAAGGTTTCGTCAATTCCTGTGATCCGTACTACTTCAACTGGTATGCGCTATAAGTTACAAAACATAATAATAATTTCCATTAATGATGTTGACGTATTTAAAAAATACAAAACTTAACCAAATTATGTAAACATATTTGATGCGTATTAACATATAATTGTTGTCGGAACTTACAAAGCGTTTCGTGTATGGCACAAAAAATATCAGCGGACCAATATCATCATCATCAAACTCCTCTGATTCAGCCGAAGAGTGTTCAGAATCCGATATGACGACAAAATCGTTTTCAGCTCCAGCCATTCTAAGAAACATATAAAACGTTAACCCGTTTAAAATAAAATATCAAGTCATAACAAATAATGCAATATTTTTGTTGTACTTTAAATGAATGACATACATACATTAAATACGCTAATTTCTTTTGATGTTTCATTTCTATTCTATTTGACTTACTTTAAAGGAATGACATACATATCCTATATTATTAATCATTTTTAATCAATCTAAATTACACAAACGCATTTGTCATAACATACAAAAACAAAATTACGTTAAACGTCTTTGTTGTTACATCTTTTATTACCCAATAAGTCAATAGACGAGAACAAGTTAACTTTACACCCTAATCGTATAAGACACCTTATTATTGTTTCGTTTAAGATAATGATAGTTTCGTTAACTACAACATTTTTCATACAATCATTTGTTCCAACATCTGGTGTTCATACATATTTGTTCATAGCAATTTAAAAATTACGTGTTAAGTAATATTAGACAATCATTTTTGATAACTATGACTTTATGATTGTTATATTTTTAAATTTTAAACTGATATAATGTCATTAATATTTTCATTATTTATAATCTACATATAAACAATACTAAAGGAACTGTTATCACATGAATGTATTTGATTACAAATAAAGAATGATTCATTGTTGAATATTATGCTATACACATATTGTAATTCATGAGCAAAAATATAAATACATAACTTTAATAAAATCGTATGTCAGTTATAGATGAAAAGATAATAATGTAAATCATAATTTTTTTTTTCAACAACCAAAACCATTTAATCATCCAAATCAAACTATAAACCAAGAAAATCAAAATTTTAATAAGATTTTCAACAGAATATTTAAACGAAATCACAGTATTAACCCAAAAAACTAAAGTTCCAAGCACATGCAATACATATAATCCCTTTTAAATTTACATAACATATTAATAATTGATTTTTCTTTACAAATACTTAAACTCCGATTTCACATCTACTTACTCCTTAATCGGTTCAAAAGAAACATCCTATGGGTTATTTGGAATAATAAAGACAACTTGGTGTTGAGGTTAACAAGATAACAGTCGTCTTAGAAGTGATCGGAGATTAAATCGGAAACTTACCTTTACTTATTTCTTCAACCTCTTTTTGGGTACTTCTTGAGCTATGTGAAGGATAGTGAAGTGAAGTTGCAGTAGATATTTAGGTGATATGATTTGATGATTGTTATAGATATTGTAAAATAGATAAGTATTGTTTATTTTAAATTCGTTTATTTTATAATTTACATTTAACTTTGTTTCCTATTTCCAATATTTACTCTTATAATTTACATAAATACTTAATCCATAAGTATTTGGTGAACTTGCAGTAGATTGTAGATGATATCATTGTGTTATTAATTCGGTTATTTCATAATGAACATTTACCTTTATTTATTTTGTTTTATATTTCCAATATTTAGTCTAATAACTTACATAAATACTTAATCCATAAATATTTGGTAAATTTATTTTTAAATCAATTTACCATTAATTTTCATTGGATCCAACCATTTATTCACAATTTTGGATTTATAATAATGAAATATAAATGATGTTGTCTTAATAAATGTCATATATTTCATGATATAGTATCTAATACTAATAAAAAAGTAACTTTAATGCCACATGGCATTTTCTTATAACAAAGGATTTCACCAAAATGCCATATGGCAATTTATCATCATATCTCAACCATATAATAAATAATAAGTAAAGTAATATAAAGATTATTAAATGATTGAATTTAATATATGTTAGAAATAATCTTATATTCATGATTATATCTCTTCAATATTCTTAATTCTTAATAACTAATATTAGTTATCAACTTAGCTATACTTTAGTATAATATCTCTACTTTAGTAAATAAAAACATACTTATTAAAAAAAAAGATGGGATAACCAAAAATGTATATACCCAATAACTATTTGACGTAACCGAAAATTTAAAACCTCATCATGCTTATAATTTGTTATTATCGTTTTCACAAATGTTATACATATGTATAAACAATATAGGGGGCCGCTAGAATGAGAACCACCACGAGTTATGAGAACCGCGAGAACCAAGTGCCACGGAGGGCCGTTGACCACGAAATTTTTTTTACACCTAGATCCGTATATTTTAAGACCGGGTGTAAATTTTGGGTTCAAACGGCGCGCCCGAGGGGGTAGTTTTTTACGTCCAAAGTTTGGTTAAAAAAAAAGAAAAATTAAAAAAAATTAAAAAAACCCAAACTTTGGGCGTAAAAAACTACCCCCTCGGGCGCGCCGTTTGAACCCAAAATTTACACCCGGTCTTAAAATATACGGATCTAGGTGTAAAAAAAATTTCGTGGTCAACGGCCCTCCGTGGCACTTGGTTCTCGCGGTTCTCATAACTCGTGGTGGTTCTCATTCTAGCGGCTCCCAAACAATATATATATATATATATATATATAATGTTAGATCATGATTTAATTCCATTCCATCTTCTACTTTGATAACACTTTTTAAAATAAGAAAATATTAATTTGAAATAAAATATACTAATTATTTTGTATTCAAAAACAAAGTTCTTACTTCGTAAGTGCATCATTTAAAATGAGCAGTGTTCTATTTTCTTTAATTTTGTATGTATAGTTCATATTAGGGTTATATGTATTCATATCAAAATTTATATTTATTATGTGTGATGCAAGAAATAATATGAAATATAAAATATAAAATATAATTTAAAGTTTATAATCGTTATGTCCTTCAAACGCAACCAACCTAAACAATAATATATTTATTTTAAAAAACTCATTTAAGTTTATATAAATAAAAAACACATTTACTTCCCCAAAGAACTTGATCAACTCCATGATTATCTTAAATACTTTCATTTTCTATCCTCAAACCCATGTAATACATGGGTCTATAAACTAGTTTTAGTAATATATAACTTGAAAATCATATAAACTTTATATATATATTCAAAGTATCTAATATCTAATTATGTAATTAACAATACGAAATATATATTCAAAGTATTTAATATCCAGTTATTTAATTTTTATAAATTTTACTAATTTTTTAGACACCCAATGCTACTTTATCGTTTATTTGGTTTTTCATTTTAATACAGTTTTAACTCCAACAGTTACACAAGACGAGTGCAATGAGAGGCGTAAGGTACGGAAATTGCATTTGGATGGCAAAAGATGTAATGTACTATATGGCTTACCGGTTTATAATAAGACTTCAATGTAGTTTACAAAGACATATTATCAAATTTATAGTTTGATTTAAATAATTATTATTTTTATATTAACAACCAACTTTATAAGTTTTATTGAGATTGATTTTTCTATTTTTTTTAAATTTTACTTCAGGTTCTTTGATTAGTTACCAATTATGTAAACAATCTGAATGACCTATAAATAATTACAACTTAATTTGTAAATATATATATTTCAACATTGATATATAATCCACAACCATTTATAAAAGATACCAACGTTACGTACATTTCAAAATATGGTATCACATATAAACATCAACAACTTATTATGTAAATATATCTACTTAAACATTGATAATCAACAACCGTTTATAGACAATACCAACGTTACTTACATACAAAAATATGGTTTCTGGGTTGATGATATAACACTAATTGTCTTTAAACTTAAACTACCAAGTAACAAAATAAAACATCATAACCACTGCTTACATGTCCAAAACAAAATTAACATAAAATAAGTAGCATAAAAGAGTCATGATTTGTTCTACACTAACACCTTCATCATTAGAGTAGTTGTTAACCTACATTAACCCCATCCACATGTGATAAGATCAGGAGATTTCCTGCACTTACAAATGTGAAATGCATTGTGTCACCCAAACGAAGGTCATTCTCCTTCATGAACATCGGCCAACCTTCGATTGCATACCTTACACCATCTCCATTCTTCTGTCGCCTAAGATTCATATCGATGGTTTTTCCATTCATGTTTATCACTTTTAACTCATGCACTTTATTTCTGAATCCGGAAAATCTTACAACATTAGCAGGCATTCTCTGCATGAATGCCATAATTAACAAGTAAATTAGGCTTATGCATGTTATATTATTTCTGTTTATTATTGACTAAGTTAAAAAAGACATACCATGCGGTTTTCTCCTTTTGTTGTGAATTCATATTTACCACTTCCCTCAACAGTATTTTTCCTTGCAACAACTTTTCGTTCAACATCCAGTTTCTTCAAAGCCTTATCATTTCTCTTTCTTTTTTCGTTTACCTTATTTTTTAAGACATACATTATATTTAGACTAATATCTTAATTTATAATAAATATTGATAAATCAATGTTGTTATCTTATCATATACTTACCAACCGGTTCCGAGTTCTCTGTCCAACTGTTGAGACTTTTGGCATTTCAACTTCTGTCCCGCATATCAGCTCCTTACTGTCCTCCGCATGACAATATTCCTCAACCTATTTTCCTTTCTTCTTAAGCTGTTAAGGGAAACACTAACTTTAGATAAGAATAAGCAATGATTATTAACTAAATATGTCTACATATATTAATGAAACAAATCATCTATTATTATGTTTGAAATAATTACATCATCTTTTGTTGGTTGGTTTGTCTCTTCTCTCATCGAAATCTTTGTTTCTTCCTTCCACTTTTCTTTACCAACAATGTTTTTATTCGTCTCCTCTTTGTTACTACCTTCATGATTCTGTGTATGATAGTTAATAATATTACAAAATCTAATTGTAATATATTTTATTCTACATAAATATAAAGTTAGTACCTCAGAAATCAACTGATCTATCGAGTCATCATCATCACAGAATGTCTGTTATATAATAACATACGTAAATAAGTCGTATTTATTAGTTAACCGTTATAGTTTAGTTGAAAATACTTACAAACTGAACGGTTTTGTAGTATGTGTCTTTAGGTATTTCCAGCACAAAATCATCTTCACTTTCTTCTTTGTTGGTCAAAACAACCTCAACTCCTCGACGATAAATTTTTAACTCAAATGTGTTGCTGTCCGTCTTCATCAACAACCGTATATCATCATCTTTTATCCCAAGATCATGAAATAACTTCAGACAACCTTTTGTAAAAACATAAATATCATTTATTCTGTCCGTCTCAACTTTCCAAATCTGACCTGCTGCATATATGTTATAAGAATCATTGACTGGCGTGTAAGAGTAATATTTTGTGACATACGCTTCTAGAATCACCTGAAAAGTTATGTAGCATTTTATTGTTAAATATATATGTATACCATTCATTTTACAACTATAAAAAAAGTGATTTATACATATTAGTATACTTACTGTTATCTTTAAAATGCCGTAACGGTTTACTGTTAAAAAAGATTCACCACACATGTTATCGACGAAACAATCTATTTGCATATTTTTATCTTCGATTATCCTTAAGCGCAATAACGTCTGCTTTGTCAACTGAAGATCCCTTACCACGTTACGCCATCCGTCAGTGATAACAGATTCCCCGCTTACACTTCTCAAAGAAACTGGCCAACTTCTTTGACTTTCATGATGTATCATTAATTTTCTTCTTTGCCAATAATCACCATATACAGTCTTAACAAAATCAATTGGCAGCACCTGTGTTTAAATTTATGTCATATATCGTATGTAACACAATTTATATATACCACTTTTAACAAGAATCCACTTTTAACAAGGAATCCTCATCTAACAAGGAATCCGTATGTAACACAATTTTTTCTAACATTTGTAGCATACCACTTTTAACAAGGAATCCTCATCTAACACAGCTACGCATGATGAACTCATTTTTATATACCTGTAACATAGCAACAACTGTTATAAACATTTAGTATTCAACTTGAATTCATACATATAAGTTTATATGAATAACAAAATTACATCTTAAGCAATACTAGATAGACACGTTTTTATAAATATGCCTTTATTATTCTTATATTTCTAAAATGTATACTGATATAATGTAACCAATATTTTCATTATTCCTAATCCTAATTCATAATCTACATAAAATCTGTCTATGTAGATTTTCAATAATACAATATACAATATACATATAAAAAATAACAAAGGAACTGTTATTGGATCAATGTATTTGATTACAACTATAAAAATACTCTATTTAGTCGATCAATTTATAACAAGATACCTCTTTTTTTAGTGTTGAATCTTAGTGTATAAATATATTTTCATATATAATGAAAAATAAAAGTATATGCCATCAATGTAATCCTATTTCAATATAAGTAAAAAAAAAATATTCTCAATATTAAATTTTATGTGATCCTGATAAACTATTCAATCATCCAAATAAATATGTTAACCAAAAAAAAACATAATTTTCTTCACAAGAAGATCCACAAAATATATTAACCAAATAACTTTATTAACCTAAATTGTATACTTTGAAAGACATACAATACAATCTAATCCCTCTTAGATACACATAACATACACAACATTCAATTTTATAAAAACCTAAATCAGATTTCACGTCTAAATTTTAAATAGCCGGATACAAACACATTTTGAGTCAAGAAAAAATATTTCAATCTTAAATTTTATGTTATAACCTATTCAATCATCC
This sequence comes from Helianthus tuberosus, assembly GCA_030545235.1. NCBI lineage: Eukaryota > Viridiplantae > Streptophyta > Magnoliopsida > Asterales > Asteraceae > Helianthus > Helianthus tuberosus. Next base: position 17,634,339 of record CM060403.1, read on the forward strand.
AAATAACAATGTTAATCAAGAAATTTTAAATTTCACAACAAGATCCACAAAATATATCAACCAAATCATCTAATTACCCGAAATTCTATACTTTGAAACACATGCAATAGAATCTAATCTCTTTTTGATACACATAAGATACACAACATTTAATTTCATAAAAAACTAAAACCTGATTTCACATGTAATTTTTCAATAATCGCCGGAAACAAGTCGGTAAAGTAATTCAAAGCGAAAATTGGCGTTCAACTGATTGGATAATAAGTGTGTAAATCAAAGCGAAGATTGCCGGTAAAATGATCGGAAAATAAGTCGGTAAAGTAACTTTACCAATTTCTTCTTCAACCGCCGTTTCCAAGTTTCTTGAGCCTTGTGATTTTTGATTGAAGATGTTATGCGTGTTGAAGCAGATTTCAGTTGATATGTAATGATTGTATTATGTATTTTAATTTTAATATTTAAGTATTGATATTTTTATTTTGTATATATTCGTTTGTTTTATGATATTACATTAACGTTTTTTTGGCCATTATTTATTTGAATATTATACATAAATAGATATTGACTTTTTACTACCAAGATTTTATAAATCGGTTAAATTTTTAATTACTAGCAACATTTTATAAATCAGTTAAATTTTTATTACACATTTACATTAATTTGTATATTTTTTCCCAATATTCAGTTGAATAATAATTTACATAAATAGTTACAACAACTTTTGATTCTATTGTATTTTTAATTATAATTTGGCAATTTTCTCTTATAAATACATACTCATAATTTTTTCTTTCATTCTATGTGCTGCAGTACTATTCGATTGTTAGTCTTCTTTCTGAACTTTCGTGTTTGGGTTAACATGTATCGTCATGGTCCGTATTTTATCATAACTATACTTGATCCGCTATCCCTTCAACAGGTACATAACTTTTATTATTATTTTTTTTAAACTAATGATTCGTATTGTTTTATCTTTTATTCGAAATAAATTTTCCGTTTCTTTTTTTGGTTTTCAGGCAATACCTATATGTATGAGTAGATTTATATGGATGAATAAGTTAGAATCCTCAACTGTTAGTCTTAAATTTGATGAAACGCATTCATGGTGTGTTATCAAATTAATAGAAGATGTATTCTACTTTACGGATGGATGGTCTGAGGTTTTAAACTACTTTGGCCATGGATCTTTCTTCATTATTTTCAACTATCTTGGTGATCGTACTTTCAAGTTCAAGCTCTTCTGTCATGATCCAAATAAAGAGTTTGGAAAACTGTTTTGTAAAATTATTCAAAATCCTTTACAAAGTCCAATGGTACGCAATTTTATTATAGATTTTAATTTTTTTTATTTCGATTTATTAAAAAACATAATACGCATAAATTTGTAATAATTGATTTTTTTATAGGTTCTACCAGATACTTTTCTTGCAGAACATTATGCTTATCCTTTACCGGATAACATGGTAATACTTAACGTATCCGAGAATCATAAATGGGAAGTCCGTATTAGAAAGATTGGTCGAAATTATTGTTTTTGCTGATGGTTGGTTTAAATTTATTGAAGATCTAAAGTTAAATCCTGGGGATATTCTGTGTTTTAAAATAAACGACGTGAAACATTTTAATATTACCATATTCAATAAACACGGTCGTCAAGTTTTGTTAAACAAAACACCTTTGATTGAGCAAGAATATGAACATATTAGCAATGTGGAAGGTTATCGACAAGTTAGTGACGATCATAACTATCCTTTTTTCGCAATGACAGTAACTAATGAATTGGTATTATACTATGCTGTTTTATGTTTAATTTTTTTTTATTCTTAGTGTTTTTCATTTAATAACATTTACATATTTTTAGTGTTCTTACAAAATGTAGATCCTTCCCAAATTGATTACTGACTTAAGTCACTACAAGAAAACTGGGTTTTTAGTACGCGCAAAAGCGTCCTAAAATGCTATTTTATAGGACCTTTCGCTTAATAGGACCAACGGTAAAAGCGTTTCATGTAAAGGGGTCGTAATAAGTCTCGAAACTAAAAAAGCGTCCTAACATCTCAAAAAAGATTATGAAATCAATTTTATGGTCGCGTAATATGTCTTTGAACAACCAAAATAGTGTCCTAATAAAAACATATTAGGACACTTTTACGATGTTCTAACATGTGCATACATACTTTTAATCTTTTGATACACTTACAAGTGTCCTTAGAAATTAATTGATAGGACCCTTATGATGTAACATTATAGCTAATTTAGTACCAAGAAAAGGGTCCTAATATACCAAATAAGATTATGAAACCAATTTTATGGTCGCATAATATGTCTATAGACAACTTAAATAGCGTCCTAAAAAGAACATATTAGGACACTTTTACAATGTTCTAATATGTGATTACCTACTTTTAATCTTTTGATACATATACAAGCGTCCTTAAAAGTTAATTTATAGGACCCTTATGATGTAACGTTATAGCTACTTTAATATTAAGAAAATGGTCCTAATATCCCAAATAAGATTATAAAACCAATTTTATAAACAGACCATCAACATATAACATCCTAATAGTTATTGTATAAAATCAACTAATGAAAGAAATAAAACTTCATTATATTTCAAAAGAACATGTTCATAACAAAAACACTAACCATAAATAAGTTATAACATTTAACAAAGAAATTAAAAACAATTAAAGAAATAAGAAGCATAAAATCTTGAATCATCATGCGTCCTCAATCCTCATGGACTACCTACAAATAAACCATCCATGTATAAGCATTAAGTTCCATGATATTAAAATTATTTGTATCACAAACAAATACATACCGAGATGAATGGATAGGGCCATGCGATGGATGCACCAATACAATCTTGAATTGTAGAAAATAAACCATATGGTCTTACCAAGTTTTCATCTTTTTTTTATTGGTACTTGAACATTTACCTCACACCATTCTGGTCCAATCTCTGTACCACCAACTAGATCATTTGGGTCCAAGCTCTGGACCCTTCCTCTTGCTACAATCTCGGTAGAGTTTAGAATGCTTTTGAGGAAAACTTCATCTCCGACCTAGATTTTAGTTTTTAACAAATATTTATTAAACTCTAGTCATAATAGTGCAAAAAATCATTTTACAAAAAAATTAATAAAGTTTTACACTAGCAGGCTAACATTTTTATAGAAAAACTAAGGAGAATTGGTTTTTAAAGATTTATATAGAAAAATACCCGTAAACGTTGATGTCCATTGGTTAGATTGGGGAAATGTTGTGATGCAAGAGGTTGAACACTGGAACCACCCCTCGACCCTTCCATCTCTGATACTTGGGCTCGTAACTGGACCACAGTACTAGTAAGTTCTTCACATTGAGACTTCAATTGGATGTTTTCTCTATGTCATGCTGAACGACTTGGTATTACACCCCAAACATCAGCAGCACGAACACCCAGACCATACATAACCGCATCACCATTTCGATCACTACCCATTACTTTAGAAAAAAACATCATCTGGTCCAGACTTATCGATCGAGCCCTCGGGAAGATTAGAACTAAGTTGTTGCATCTGTGCCTATAGTAGACATAGTAACAAAAATAAGGTATGTATTTTTAACAACATCAAGAACACATAGAAAAAATATGTGTATGAATATATAAGCATATTACTTACAATTGCATTTGAAGCTTCCAAATTTTTGGTAGTTCCATCTTTGGAGAAACATGCACGAAACATTTCCAATCGACTTGGATCTTGTCCCTTAGATGCCTGTTTGAATAAAAAGAAAATAAGTATTAACAATGGATATCGACATGCTACATTAACAATTGCACTATCTCATATAATCACCTTTAGCTCTTCGCGGACTCGAGCATAACTTTTTTTACCCGTTACTTGAACCATCTTTTACATGAGCGTGAGATTCAGCGTTTACATAGCGAGACTTTTGAGTCGTGGTTTCAAGATCATGTACGGAATAGACATAGATGTATTACTTTTAAAATACAATTCTAATGATATAACATTTTCAAGCTTCTAATCGCTAGATGTATAACGAAAAATTTAACACATCTTTCCTTAATTCAGGTTGAGGAGCTGCATACCAGAGGGGATCATAGAATCACGGAAGATCTAAGAAACTTGGCAAGTGGCCTAGCTAAGTTTGTGAAAAAATACAAGGGATTTATCATAAATGGTTTCCGATTTCACATAAAAGATCTGGAACGGAATAGAACACAAAATAGTGGAGTTATGCTTGAGGCCATGACTAATAGCTTCTCAAGTGCTAAAGATAACAATCCTATCATGGGAGATGTATCATACTATGGGGTTTTGAATGATATCATTGAGTTGGAATATGCTGTTGACAGGAAAGTAGTTTTGTTCCATTGTGATTGGATCTCGAATGGTTCAAAGAAAAACCAAGATGAGAATGGGTTTACTCTACTCAATTTTGAAGGTTTGAACCCTCATAACGACCCTTTTATACTAGCTTGTCAAGCACAACAAGTATTTTATGTTGCAGATCGTGTTGACAAAGGATGGAAAGTTGTGATCAAGACAACGCCTAGAGATTCTTATGACATGAATGAACAAACATGTCTTGAGAATGTGGAAACACATTTGCAGAGTGACACATCTACGGGTCCTCAACTTGATGAAAATATGAATATTGAATTGGTTAGAAGGGGTTTAAATGGGACCGTTGTTGACAAAAATACCTTAGTTTTTTACGGAGATAAAGATCTATTTGAAGCTGCTTCATGATTTCAATTAGTTATTTAGTAATATGATTTTTTTCATCGCATATTCAATACTTGTATTTGATTTTTTTTTCTGCATCGCTGATAATAATTATTTTCTCATCGTTATTGCTTGTTTTTTAATAGTTATGTCATGTGAACAGATATGTATCACAATTAGTACATCTGCTGGGTTAGATCAGATCTTGGCTCGGATGTTCTATCATAAAGTACTTGGGGTTGGAACTCACTTGGAATAGATGGAGTAGTTTTGACTTGTCATGTTTGGGCTAGACAAAAATTCTTATGTACTTTAATGTAATGGTGTAACCGTGGGGTTTGGATGGTGTATACCCCAACACCTTGCTCGGTTTTAATTTATGAATGAAAGTTTGAGTTGGCCATTCAAAAAAAAATTGATTGAGTATGTGTCCCGCTTTCAACCAGATCAGAAAACCACAACCCAGGGTGGAAAGAATGTAGCAGGTTGAATGATGAAACTTTAGTTTCAAAATTATTTTTTGTTTGCTACCATCCCGTGTAATCACGGGTCAATAACCTATTGTTATTATAAAACTCTAGCGAATAAACGTCCTATAAAACTTATGTTTTACGACTCAAATATCAAGTATCCTATAACGGTGTATTATAATAACACCATAATGATTAAGCGTCCTATAAAGGTTAAAGTTATAAGACCCTAGTGTCAAGTGTCCTATTAAGTTAAGTTATAACAGAACTCTAGTGAATAAGCGTCATATAAAACTGATGTTTTATGACTCAAATATCAGGTGTCCTTTTACAGTATATTATAATAACACCACAATGATTAAGCATCCTATAAAGGTTAAATTTATAAGACCAAAGTGTCAAGTTTTTTTTAAGTTATATTATAATAAAACTCTAGCGAATAAGCATCCTATAAAACTAATGTTTTATGACTCAAATATCAAGTGTCCTATTACGGTGTATTATAATAACACCACAATGATTAAGCGTCCTATAAAGTTTAAAGTTATAAGACCCAAGTGTCCTGTTAAGTTAAGTTCTAATATGACTTCGACTAGAAAGGGTCCTATAACACTGAACATTTATGACTTAACTACAACGTGTCCTATTAAGTTATGTATAATAGGACCCTAGATGATCAAGTGTCCTAATACAGTACCACATAATGGGATACTAACAATTAAATGTCTTATAAAGTACTTTATTAGGATCTACATTTTAAGTGTCCTATTAAATTATATGATAATAGGACCCCCAAAAAATCATCCATCATATTAAATAGTTTTTTAGGACACCGGTTTAGTAGAGTATATTATAAAAGGACCTCAACAGTTCATTAGTCCTATTAAATAGTTTTTTAGGACCCTCTTTTACAAGCGTCCCACAAAAAAGGTCCTAAAAAGCCATTTTTGTTGTAGTGAGTGGTTTAAATGAGTTTTCTGAACTAAAGATCAAAGTTCTTAAAGGAAATACTTGGGTTAAGAATCTTCAGACACACAATATTGATGGTCAAAGAAGGTTTGTCAATCAATTTATTATCTTATTTATTATTTATCTTTTACCCTATTTGTATATGTATTACTAACAAATTTTTTCATATTTTACCCTATTTGTTCTATGCATATATGTTTTGAATATATTTAATCATATTTAAGTTGTATATATCACATTTTTGTCATTAAAGAAAGTAATTTTTTTACTATTTTATTATTTTTAATGTTTACTGTTACATATGTCAAATTTTATTCGTTATTCTATTTTTATATTATAGCTGTAGAGGCTAAACACAAGCGCAAGTTAAGAAAACTATACCTTGATAGTAAGAGATCAAAGATTACTAAAAAAATCATTTCTAGAGGTGGTGCTTCAACGTCGTCATCATCAACACGAATCCTTTTAAATAACAAAGAGAATTTAACTCCCAATTTTTCAATCACAACCTTTCCTACCGAATCTTCAACTGTTATAGGGACAAGTAAGTTTAGATTTATGTTAGATATTGTTACAAATTTCACATTACTAATTTAGTTCGTCAACTCCAGTTCGGTTATATTACATATTATATAATGATTGTTTATATCTTATTAGGTAATCATTTAAATTCGTCCGTTAATGTAAGATCTTCCATTATTACACATTCTACTTTGAAGAAGAAAGGAAATGTACTATAAGATCAGTTTACAACACCCAACCGTACACCGTTTGCAAACATAGAAAACATAATCCCAGGTTTGTAAATAAAAAACAAACAGTTACTACTTGCTGATGTTTCACATTTTGTTTGTTTTTACTACATATAATATTTGAACAAATTATTTTTAAAATACTTATTTGTATTATTTTATTTATTTATTTATTTTTTGTTTAGGAAATAATTCTAATTCTTCGAGAAATGTAGCTTATTCATCTGGAGCATTTTCAAATCAGAATAGAAAGACAAATGTTTTGCAAGATTCTTCTACCTCAACACGACGAATGACGAGGTCAAACAAAGAAAACATAACACCAACTTCGTGTATTACAAACATACGTTCTCAAGTTCAAAGTATACCGCATTTTTGTAATGCTATGTCTTCTTTGAATCGTATATCACCTAGTAAATTTTATAATTATATTGTTACATACATTTTTAATTGTTTAATTCATATAGTTAACGAAAAATTATTTTTTCTTTTTTATTCAGATAATATTGCAAGCTCATCAACTTTACCATTGAATGATTGCTATTCTCTTAATCCCAGAATAACGAATAAACGTAACACAACATCTTCGACCTCGGAATTTAGCTCGATAAAAAAGATGTCTTCTGGAAAGCGTAGACTTATTCATAAACCAATTGAAATAGAACCCATACTAATGGCTGTTCTTGATTCTGATGATGAAAATCATGTTCACGAGGTTGTGTTAGACGCCACCAAAGGCGTATCTAAAGGTAACTCATTAATGTTATTCATTGTTGTTTCATATTTTATTTTACCTACTTTATTATTCAATTTATGTTAAATGTTCAGATTATGTTGACCATGGTGACCAATCTCTTACGTGTGGTTTATGCTTTGCAAAGTTATGGCCAACCGAAGGTGGAAAGGGTCGCATTGTGACACCCCAGGAAAAACCAGTAAACAATACAACTTACCTAGCTTCCTCAGTAACCGCATGCTAAATTTCAGGACGAAATTTCTTTCAAGTTGGGGATAATGTGACAACTCGAGTTTCCGACTTTCACTTTCGCATTAAATGCACGTTGACTTTGACTAATTAGTTGTTTGACTTGTTTTACTTTGTAACTGTACACTTTGTTAGAATGAAACGCATTGTGTTTGCATGATTTTATGTGTGATTGTATAACATGTGTACTGTTTGTAAAAAAAAAAACTTAAACTGTTAAACTAAAAAAAAAAAAAACCCGACGAAACACAAGTGAGATTCGCCAAGGTCGATCTCGACGAAACAGGTCAGTTTCGCCAACAACCTTCTCGACGAAACAGGCTGTTTCGCCGAGCCCAGTTTCACCGAAGCCCAGTTCGGGCCCAACACGTTATTTCGAGTTTTAAAACGTGTAACAGCCTCAGTTTCACACTTTTATCATAACAACCGAAACCCTAGAGCCCTTCTCTCCTGTGTGACGGCAGTTTGAAGTTCTTGAAGATATCCTTAGCAATCGATTCGTATTTCTCATATCTCGGTTAGTGACAGTGTGTGTTCGTTAATCGGTTCATGTTTCTGTGATATCTCGATTCTTGCTTGTGTATATGATTGTTGTGCATTACTGCTGTGATTATAAGGGTATGTTGATGATATAGATTTCGATATGTATGATGTAGGAGGATATATACAATGCTATGCGTAACGTAATACAATTGAATACTCGGTTCTGAATGTTGTTTATATGGCCTGATTCTGAATACACATTAGTATCTTGATAGGGATCGATGATATGATGTTGTATGTTAATCTATATGTTGCACACATAAACTAGGGTTCATGCTAGACAATGATTCTTGGATGATTGAGTTATGATGATTCTGGGTGCACATCGATCTTCATATGATTTCTGTTATTGATGACGGCTGCTAGAATGACTAGGGTTTCTGTGTATTTCGTATCTGCTGTAACTGATGTCTACGAATCAGACATCCGACGAAACAGAACTCTCGGCGAAACAGAATGTGTTTCGCCAAGGATAGTCGACGAGATAAAAATCCTGTTTCGCCAAACAAGACTCGACGAAACAGAATGTGATTCGTCGATGTATGTGTTTCGTCAATATTCGTGTTTCGCCAAAATAATGTGTTTCGCCAAATAGGTAGGCTGCACAGTAACTTGAGTTAATGCTGTTAAGTGTTAACTGGAATATCTAACTGCTGTTAAATGATATACATGACTTGTGTGATTTCGAATACGTACTACCTGCTTATACGTGTACCACTCGTGACTACAAATTGATTATCCTATACGTGCATACTCTAGGACGTGATTGATTTATTTGAGCACTTACTTAGCATACCGAGTAAACCAAGGTGAGTTCACACTCTTACTAAGGCATGGGATTCCCAGGGCTTGGCAATGGGATTGAAGGAATAAGGTTGAATAGATTCGTACTGACACTATTACTAGACTACCATACCATCGTCCTCGGTTGTGCAGGACACATACGTAAAACCTACGTATACTTATGCTACTCGCTATCCTCGGTTGTGAAGGATACTCACGTAAAACCTACGTGAACCTATACTTACTATTGCCTCGGTTGTGTCAGGCACTTACGTAAAACCTACGTAAACCCCCGCGTACCACTATCCTCGGTTGTGAAGGATACTTACGTAAAACCTACGTAAACTTTGTACGTATTACTGTTCTCGGTTGTGAAGAACACTTATGGTTACGAATAGTCTAGTGGATATACAACATGGGAAGCCCCCACCAATAGAACGTACTATCGGCCCAGTAGAGCCACCTGTTACATACGAACTTACTCTTACGCATTTACTTTCTGTGAACTCGCTCAACTAGTTGTTGATCCTCTGTTACATGCCTTGCAGGTCGTTAGATACTTGGAGCTTGCACAGGGAGGAGCTGGTCGTTGTGGGCTTGGATCGTGATGGTTTCATTAAACACTTATGACTTCTCATACTATATTATGTTGGGTTTTACTTATACGCTTCCGCTAAACAGTGATAACATATTTATGTTTTGGAACACCTTTCATATGGATTGGTTCGGTTGAATTGCAATTACTTTTACTTTTTACATTGTTCTATGTGATTGGTGGCTTGATCCTGGTCAGTCACGCCTCCAAGCGGTGATACTCCGCGTGTGGATTTTGGGGGTGTGACACGCATTACACTTCAAAAGCAAACATATAGCTTATGTTGTGGATATGGTAAAGTTGACTTGCCTGAATATAAAGATTCTGATCCATCTTATCAGATGCTTTTTCGCTGTTTAGATCAGGAAAGCAAGTTTTTCTTAAAGAACATAAGACGTTACAATTCTATGTTTTCCTTTACTTCAATGGGAGGAAAAGTAGATACTAAAATAAACAAAGGTAATGCTCCATTTGTTTATAGAATCAGCGGTCAGAATGCACATAGTATGGGTTGTCTTCTTCCTAAGCACGGAGACCAGCCAAAATTTTCACAGCTTTATATCTATGATACTGAGAATGAGCTTGCTAATAGAGAGTTGTTATTCGGGTATTTTTTTTACTTATCAGTATCTTAATATTAGTTACAATGTAGAATTCTATTTTTTCCATTTCAACGTTTGAAACTGTAATTTAAAACGTATCATTTTCTTACAGTGATTATTCAAGCAAAGCATCTTTAAGGGCAAAGGAACTTGATGTTAAATTTATAAAGTTTCTTACGAACATGTTAGATTCTACAAATATGTTGGTTAAAAGTTACAGGATGGTACGAGACCATCTCCATGAGAATCCTAGTGTTACCCTTAAGCTTCGTATAATCTCACAGAGAGATCGGGACGGTAGGACTTACAATTTACCTACGTGTTCTGAAGTTGCTGCTTTAATAGTTGATGAACCTGACCTCAAGATAGAAAGCCGTGATATTATTGTTGAAAAGCGTTCGGGAGTTCTTAAGCGTATTAGCGAGTTACATCCTTCTTATCTTGCTCTATAGTATCCAATTCTTTTTCCGTACGGAGACGATGGCTATAGGATTAACATTCCTCATAGGGATTTTGGTCCTAATACAAAGAAGAAAAGACCAACTTGTACTATGAGGGAGTTTTTTTCTTATAGAATTCAGGATAGGCATAACAAGTTTTCTCTAATTCTTAATGCAAGAAGGTTGTTTTAGCAGTTTTTAGTCGATGCCTACACAATGATTGAAAGTGAGAGGCTAAATTACATACGTTTTTAGCAAATCAAACTGAGATCTGATTCGCTTAACAGTCTTAAAAATGTTCAAGACGTTGGTCAGAGTGATTTAAGTCATACAGGACAACCTGTTATATTACCGTCATCTTTTACTGGTGGTTCTCGCTACATGATGCAAAATTACTTGGATGCTATGGCGTTATGTAGGACGTATGGGTATCCTGATTTCTTTATCACAATCACATGTAATCCGAAATGGCCTGAGATTGTAAGATTTATTGGTGACTCTTCAATTAAGCCAGAAGACAGACCTGGCATACTTTGTCGATTGTTTAAGATGAAACTTGATGAATTGATAAAAGATATGAAGCAAAAAATTTTTTTTGGTGATATGAATGCAGGTATGTCAATGCTACACCTACTTTCAATTTATACAATTTTTTGGTCTTTCCATACATTTTATTTACTATTTTTTACTCATCGTTAGTATATTTTTTTTTTGTGTATTTGTTTACACAGTTGAGTTTCAGAAGCGTGGTTTGCCACATGCGCATATTTGCTTATTTATGAAAGCTGATCATAAGCTTCCTACGGTTGAACACATCGATCCCTTTATCTCAGCTGAAATTCCTGATAAAAACGAGGATCCTGAATTGTATTCTCTTGTGAGTGACTTTATGATTCATGGTCCTTGCGGACATGCCAACATGAAATGTCCATGCATGGTTGGGAACCGTTGTTCTAAGAATTTTCCAAAGAGGTTTTTGGAATCCACTTCCATTGATTCTGATGGATTTCCCGTTTATAGGAGAAGAGATTCTGGTCACACGGTTGTGAAGAAGGGTGTTACTTTGGACAATAGGAGTGTAGTTCCATACAACAAAAAGCTTCTTAAAAGATATCAGGCGCACATCAACGTGGAGTGGTGCAATCAGGCTGGCTCAATTAAGTATTTGTTTAAATACATTAATAAAGGACCTGATCGAGCCACTGTTGCTGTTTTTGATTCAGACAGAGGCCCCGATGAGGAGATCCCAAAATATGAAATTAAAGAATATTACGAAGCTAGATATGTTTCCGCATGTGAAGCCAGCTGGAGAATATTTGCCAATGATGTTCATTATAGGTATCCTTCTGTTATGAGATTACCGTTTCATCTTCCAGGACAACAAAATGTTGTATTTAGTTGTGACGATGATATTGAGGATGTCCTAAACAAACCTCAAGTAAATTCCTCAATTTTCTTAGAATGGATGAAGATGAACAATTCTAAGCCTGAAGCAAGAGAACTTACTTATGTTGAGTTTCCTTCAAAATATGTGTGGAAGTTAAAAGATTGTTGCTGGCAGCAACGCCAAAATTATGTTGTTATTGGGAGAATTTATTCTGCGTCTCCTTCTCTTGGTGAGGCTTATTACCTAAGAATTCTTCTTACTAAGGTTAAAGGACCACAATCATTTGAAGAAATCAGAACATATGATGGTGTTGTTTATCCTACTTTTAGGGACGCGTGTTATGCACGTGGTCTGTTAGATGATGACAATGAATATATCGAGTGTATTAAAGAATCCAGTTTCACTGGAAACGGTCATTATCTTCGTTCTTTGTTTGGAACACTTCTATTGTCTAATACCCTTTCAAGACCTGAAGTTGTTTGGGAGAAAACGTAGGAGCTATTGTCCGAGGACATTTTATACAATATGCGAAAAGGTTCTGGCATGAGCGGTATGTTTTCAGCCTTTTGTTATATTTTGTGATGTTATATTAACAAGTTGTTTCGTTATATTAAATAATTTTTGTTTTCATTGAAGGATTCGTTGTTTCTGACGAACGTTTAAAGAATATAACGTTGTCCAAAATCGAAAAATTCCTTCTTCGTAATGGATCCAGCTTGCACAGGTTCTCACCAATGCCTTATCCTGATGATGACTATCTAATGTCCGAGAGCAACCGTCTGATAAACAAGGAGCTTTCTTTTGACACATATGAAGTTAGGGCTGAGTTCAATAATCTTCACAGGTCTCTAAACGACGATCAAAGAGAAGTGTATAATGAAATTATGGATGCTGTTCGAAGTAGGAAGGGTGGTGTGTTTTTTGTGTACGGTTATGGCGGTACGGGCAAGACTTTTCTGTGGAAAACTTTAGGTGCTTCCATTAGATGCAATGGAGAGATTGTTATTAATGTTGCTTCAAGTGGTATTGCATCTTTGTTGTTATCACGAGGTCGTACTGCTCATTCTCGATTTCATATTCCAATTAATCTCAATGAAGATTCGGTATGCCATATCAAGCCTAATACTGAAGTCAGGAATCTTCTATACGAAGCCAAGTTGATTATTTGGGATGACGCACTGATGGTACACAAACATGCTTTCGAGGCTCTTGATTTTACAATGAAGGATGTTTTGAGTGTGTTTGATTCACGAAATTCAGAACTTCCATTTGGTGGAAAAGCTATCGTCTTTGGTGGTGACTTTAGACAAATTCTACCTGTTGTACAAAATGGAAGCAGGCAAGAAATCGTAAACGCCTCTTTATGTTCATCCCACATCTGGTCCAGTTGTAAGGTGTTAAAATTGACAACCAACATGCGTTTGTTGGTTGGATCCAGTAGCTCAAACATCGAGGAGATAAACGAATTTGGTAAATGGCTTCTTGAGATCGGCGAAGGTAATGTTGGTGATTCTAACGATGGTGATGCAAATATTGAAATACCTGATCATCTTTTAATAACTGATGAAAATGATCCAATTCAATGTTTGATTGACTTTGTATATCCAGCAGTTCTTCATCGTTATAAAGACCGTGACTACTTTTTTGAGAGAGCTATACTCGCTCCTAAGAATGAAGTTGTTCATGAGATAAATGATCGTTTGCTTGCTTTGTTTCCCGGTGAAGAAGTAGAGTATCTTAGCTCTGATAGTTTATGTCCGACTGAGGAAATTAACGATCCGTTACATCAAGATTTATATAATCCAGATGTGTTAAACAGTGTGAAAGTATCAGGGTTACCAAATCATAGATTGGTATTAAAATTGGGCGTTCCGGTTATGCTTTTGAGGAATATTGATTAGCAAAATGGTTTGTGTAATGGTACGCGTCTTCAAATCACACGTCTTGGTAAACGTGTTATCGAGGCTGAGATATTATCAGGAAGTAATGTTGGTTCAAGAACTTACATCCCAAGAATTAGCATGATACCATCTGACAAGAAAATACCCTTCAAATTTCAACGAAGGCAATTTCCAATAACCGTATGTTTTGCGATGACTATTAACAAAAGTCAAGGACAATCTCTATCGAGAGTTGGTTTATACCTGAGAGACCCCGTGTTCTCACATGGTCAGCTTTATGTTGCGTTTTCGAGAGTAAAGACTAAAGATGGCGTTAAGGTTTTAATATTCGACAAAGATGGGAGGCCAACGAATAAAACTACAAACGTTGTTTACAAAGAAATATTCGGAAAATTGTAGTTTAAACTTTTGTTATGAGGTTTATTCGGGAAATATGGTGGGTTTTTTTATATGCTATTATTGTATGTTGGGTTTTTTCTATGCCATGTGTTGAAGTTACTTTTTTATTGAATATGTATTTTGTTTTATTTTTTTTGTGGTTTTTCATTGTTATATCAATAGGAGATGATATTACTATGTATTAAATATAACATGTCACACCCCCAAAATACCACCTAGGGAGTGTCCCTGCTAGGCGTGTGACGTGCCGACAAGGAGCCACTAATTACATTGAACCCATACAAGTTTCAAAATAAAGTTCTCAATCATTAATAAAATACCATCCACAAGTTTATACGAAAACCAATATGTTCAGCGGAAGCAAATAACAACTAAAGTTAAACTGTTTAAACCAAGGTATAGTATCAAGAATTCAATCACATCAATCTCTCCAATCGACCCATGACCACTTCTGCTACTCCAGACAGCAAGTATCCAAAACCAAGAGACCTATTGACCTGCGAGCACGCAACAAGAGTATCAGACAAAGCTGGCGAGTTCACAGTTTAAGAAAACGTTTTGTTACCAGTTGTATGTAAAACAGTTCACTGACAAATGCAAGTAATATTGTTAATATCTCAATTCCGAACAAGACGGCTCCTGATGTACATGACTGCCCTTTCCCACGTACTCCTATCCAGTACTGGGCCCGACTAGGTCATTAGTTCACATCCGTCCTATCTAGGAGCGGTGTGAGGGTGCCAAACCTAAGTAGCGCTACCAACTAATACCCGTTACCCTCCAGGTAACAAAATAAGGGACTTACAAGAATGATAGGTGAGAATATTAACCAATATACCCACTTTTTTTACCCAAAAGACTTATCCCTCCACGGGATACCCACTGACTGTCCCCAACCACTGGGACGCATGCTCAAAAGTAGTGAACTCACCTTGGGTTTGCTCGGTAAGATTAATTTACTTGTTTATCGTTGGACACCCACACCCTAATATGGTTTCAATGACAGTTAGTCTCGCTTACGTATAAATCACATATTCTTTGTACAAATTCCACAAGTGGTAAACAAGTATGGCACGTATTATCACATAAGTTACAACGAGCATTCGTGCCATAAGTATTCTCACGTTACAGGATCATATATCACAATAACACATAGTAACAACCCAATCTTCGTTCAATTGAACACGTATATATAATGACAACAATTCGTAATGCTCTATAATCCTTTGGTTATAACAGTCTTGTATCCAAACCGTATACGACCCAACATAAACTTATTGCTTTCACTTCATTCGCCTAGCCCAGTTGCTGAACGAGGCCCAATCCACAATATGTGTTATATTTATAACTCATTAACCCAATTATACTAAACCAGTTTATCTAATTGAATTACATACGAACACATAGGCCCAGCAATATTCAACAGCATTCATATTGTTAGTATTAAACTACCCGGCCCAACTGTGCATTTCCTATGTTACCCGTACCCCATACCCGGCCCCAACAACATAAGGCCCAATATAATTAACAGGCATACAACCGGCCCACTCTATATTCAAATGTGAATGTTATATGTGAACACATTATGTCTGTACCCTTAAAAAAAAACAATCAGGTATACATCATTCAGATGATGTCAGTCAACACATGCGGACCCTTATCTGCTCTCAAGGTGCACACCTTTCAATCCTTTAATGAATGCCCATGTGAATAAAAGAAGACAAGTTCTGATCACCTTATCCCCCATATTCAGACTATTATGAGAGCACATGCAACCCACTTATAATCAACAACAACAATACCAATTATTCAAACTAAACCACATCAACAATTATCGTTATGACACTAATATTATATGATTTAGATCAATAATTAACGTATATCTTACTACATCTAAATTAACGACCCTAATGGACGAAACATCACAACATCCTTTAATCTTAACCATATCAGTCGATCTTGACAATACCCCAATAATCATGCAATCCTACCATGCGTGAACGTGAACAAAGCTAGCCAATCAATATCAGATTCGTTGTAATGTAAATTCATCTAATAAGCATAATCATACTTTCTTTTGATGCACATATACAATATTAGCACATCGCACGTACTCACATACAACCAATATATTCAACACAAATAATATTGTCACTAACTGAGGGGATCAAGATACAAGACGGACTCGAATGATGAGTTTCGCGAAAGAGATGTTGCCGTCGAGTTCAAGGACTCCTAGGGTTTCAATGCTTGCAAGTTCTAATTCACGTATTACTTCTTAGTAATATCCAAAACTCTTGAATGGTGGGCTTAAAAAGGATAGTTCGGGCCGAACTCGTGTGAGCCGAGGGACACATGTGGGCCGAGGTTACCTGAGGGTGGCTGCGGTGTGTATGTGTAGCCCACTTATCGGTACGGCCCACTACACCCTTAGATACACAACATATACTACCATGTTTTACGTTTAGCAACATTATTAAGGTTACGAGTATTTAATAAAAATAGCATACTTTAAATTTAACGGAATTATAACGGGAAAACACTTGGAAGTTCGGGTTGTCACATAACATATAAACAAAAACTAGAACATGTAGATATTTATAGACACGGTTACATAATAGAAGTTCAAAGTACATAAGTATCGTAACTATTAAACAAGTTAACCTACTAGAAAACAACTTTTAACACTACATAACTTACTGTAGCTTTCTTCGTTAGCCAAAATTACTCTATATTATGGTTCAACCCTGTTTCAAAGTTTCAAACATCACAACTAGCGGAAAACACCGGTAAGGAAGAAAACACAAATATCTGGAAAGTACTGGAACTTGCAATGATCACCTTCTTTTATGTTGTTATCTTTAAGCCATTTCGCCCAGCCTTTCACCACATACTTGATACTTTTTTTATTTGGCTCTGCCCTAACATCATGTTTTGTCTCCACATTTTGCCTGTTGGCGATCTTAACTTTTAAGGTTTCGTCAATTCCTGTGATCCGTGCTACTTCAACTGGTATGCGCTATAAGTTACAAAACATAATAATAATTTCCATTAACGATGTTGACGTATTTAAAAAAATACAAAACTTAACCAAATTATGTAAACATATTTGACGCGTATTAACATATAATTGTTGTCGGAACTTTCAAAGCGTTTCGTGTATGGCACAAAAAATATCAGCGGACCAATATCATCATCATCATCAAACTCCTCTGATTCAGCCGAAGAGTGTTCAGAATCCGATATGACGACAACATCGTTTTCAACTCCAGCCATTCTAAGAAACATATAAAACGTTAACCCGTTTAAAACAAAATATCAAGTCATAACAAATAATGCAATATTTTTGTTGTACTTTAAATGAATGACATACATACGTTAAATACGCTAATTTCTTTTGATGTTTCATTTCTATTCTATTTGACTTACTTTAAAGGAATGACATACATATCCTATATTATTAATCATTTTTAATCAATCTAAATTACACAAACGCATTTGTCATAACATACAAAAACAAAATTACGTTAAACGTCTTTGTTGTTACATCTTTTATTACCCAATAAGTCAATAGACGAGAACAAGTTAACTTTACACTCTAATCGTATAAGACACCTTATTATTGTTTCGTTTAAGATAATGATAGTTTCGTTAACTACAACATTTTTCATACAATCATTTGTTCCAACATCTGGTGTTCATACATATTTGTTCATAGTAATTTAAAAATTACGTGTTAAGTAATATTAGACATTCATTTTTGATAACTATGACTTTATGATTGTTATATTTTTAAATTTTAAACTGATATAATGTCATTAATATTTTCATTATTTATAATCTACATATAAACAATACTAAAGGAACTGTTATCACATGAATGTATTTGATTACAAATAAAGAATGATTCATTGTTGAATATTATGCTATACACATATAGTAATTCATGAGCAAAAATATAAATACATAACTTTAATAAAATCGTATGTCAGTTATAGATGAAAAGATAATAATGTAAATCCTAATTTTTTTTTGCAACAACCAAAACCATTTAATCATCCAAATCAAACTATAAACCAAGAAAATCAAATTTTTAATAAGATTTTCAACAGAATATTTAAACGAAATCACAGTATTAACCCAAAAAACTAAAGTTCCAAGCACATGCAATACATATAATCCCTTTTAAATTTACATAACATATTAATAATTGATTTTTCTTAACAAATACTTAAACTCCGATTTCACATCTACTTACTCCTTAATCGGTTCAAAAGAAACATCCTATGGGTTATTTGGAATAATAAAGACAACTTGGTGTTGAGGTTAACAAGATAACAGTCGTCTTAGAAGTGATCGGAGATGAAAACGGAAACTTACCTTTACTTATTTCTTCAACCTCCTTTTGGGTACTTCTTGAGCTATGTGAAGGATAGTGAAGTGAAGTTGCAGTAGATATTTATGTGATATGATTTGATGATTGTCATAGATATTGTAAAAGAGATAAGTATTGTTTATTTTAAATTCGTTTATTTTATAATTTACATTTAACTTTGTTTCCTATTTCCAATATTTACTCTTATAATTTACATAAATACTTAATCCATAAGTATTTGGTGAACTTGCAGTAGATTGTAGATGATATCATTGTGTTATTAATTCGGTTATTTCATAATGAACATTTACCTTTATTAATTTTGTTTTATATTTCCAATATTTAGTCTAATAACTTACATAAATACTTAATCCATAAATATTTGGTAAATTTATTTTTAAATCAATTTACCATTAATTTTCATTGGATCCAACCATTTATTCACAATTTTGGATTTATAATAATGAAATATAAATGATGTTGTCTTAATAAATGTCATAATTAGATATTAGATACTTTGAATATATATATATATATATAAAAGCATAGATAATCAACATGCCTTCCTTCCTTTCGCGTTCGATACCTTTGGTTGTCTGGCCCCTGTGGCGTCCGGTTTCTTGAAGCGGGTTCAAAATGCAGCACTTGCGCATGCGACAGTGTCTGTAGGCCATAGTTATGGCGTCCGGTTTCTTGAAGCGGGTTCAAAAGTATTTAATATCTAATTATTTAATTTTTATAAATTTTACTAATTTTTTAGAAACCCAATGCTACTTTATCGTTTCTTTGGTTTTTCATTTTAATACAGTTTTAACTCCAACAGTTACACAAGACGAGTGCAATGAGAGGCGTAAGGTACGGAAATTGCATTTGGATGGAAAAAGATGTAATGTACTATATGGCTTACCGGTTTATAATAAGACTTCAATGTAGTTTACAAAGACATATTATCAAATTTATAGTTTGATTTAAATAATTATTATTTTTATATTAACAACCAACTTTATAAGTTTTATTGAGATTGATTTTTCTATTTTTTTTTTAAATTTTACTTCAGGTTCTTTGATTAGTTACCAATAATGTAAACAATCTGAATGACCTATAAATAATTACAACTTAATTTGTAAATATATATATTTCAACATTGATATATAATCCACAACCATTTATAAAAGATACCAATGTTACGTACATTTCAAAATATGGTATCACATATAAACATCAATAACTTATTATGTAAATATATCTACTTAAACATTGATAATCAACAACCGTTTATAGACAATACCAACGTTACTTACATACAAAAATATGGTTTCTGGGTTGATGATATAACACGAATTGTCTTTAAACTTAAACTACCAAGTAACAAAATAAAACATCATAACCACTGCTTACGTGTCCAAAACAAAATTAACATAAAATAAGTAGCATAAAAGAGTCATGATTTGTTCTACACTAACACCTTCATCATTAGAGTAGTTGTTAACCTACATTAACCCCATCCACGTGTGATAAGATCAGGAGATTTCCTGCACTTACAAATGTGAAATGCATTGTGTCACCCAAACGAAGGCCATTCTCCTTCATGAACATCGGCCAACCTTCGATTGCATACCTTACACCATCTCCATTCTTCTATCGCCTAAGATTCATATCGATGGTTTTTCCATTCATGTTTATCACTTTTAACTCGTGCACTTTATTTCAGAATCCGGCAAATCTTACAACATTAGCAGGCATTCTCTGCATGAATGCCATAATTAACAAGTAAATTAGGCTTATGCATGTTATAATATTTCTGTTTATTATTGACTAAGTTAAAAAAGACATACCATGCGGTTTTCTCCTTTTGTTGTGAATTCATATTTACCACTTCCCTCAACAGTATTTTTCCTTGCAACAACTTTTCGTTCAACATCCAGTTTCTTCAAAGCCTTATCATTTCTCTTTCTTTTTTCGTTTACCTTATTTTTTAAGACATACATTATATTTAGACTAATATCTTAATTTATAATAAATATTGATAAATCAATGTTGTTATCTTATCATATACTTACCAACCGGTTCCGAGTTCTTTGTCCAACTGTTGAGACTTTTGGCATTTCAACTTCTGTCCCGCATATCAGCTCCTTACTGTCCTCCGCATGACAATATTCCTCAACCTGTTTTCCTTTCTTCTTAAGCTGTTAAGAGAAACACTAACTTTAGATAAGAATAGGCAATGATTATTAACTAAATATGTCTACATATATTAATGAAACAAATCATCTATTATTATGTTTGAAATAATTACATCATCTTTTGTTGGTTGGTTTGTCTCTTCTCTCATCGAAATCTTTGTTTCTTCCTTCCACTTTTCTTTACCAGCAATGTTTTTATTCATCTCCTCTTTGTTACTACCTTCATGATTCTGTGTATGATAGTTAATAATATTACAAAATCTGATTGTAATATATTTTATTCTACATAAATGTAAAGTTAGTACCTCAGAAATCAACTGATCTATCGAGTCATCATCATCACAGAATGTCTGTTATATAATAACATACGTAAATAAGTCGTATTTATTAGTAAACCGTTATAGTTTAGTTGAAAATACTTACAAACTGAACGGTTTTGTAGTATGTGTCTTTAGGTATTTCCAGCACAGAATCATCTTCACTTTCTTCTTTGTTGGTCAAAACAACCTCAACTCCTCGACGATAAATTTTTAACTCAAATGTGTTGCTGTCCGTCTTCATCAACAACAGTATATCATCATCTTCTATCCCAAGATCATGAAATAACTTCGGACAACCTTTTGTAAAAACATAAATATCATTTATTCTGTCCGTCTCAACTTTCCAAATCTGACCTGCTGCATATATGTTATAAGAATTGTTGACTGGCGTGTAAGAGTAATATTTTGTGACATACGCTTCTGGAATCACCTGAAAAGTTACGTAGCATTTTATTGTTAAATATATATGTATACCATTCATTTTACAACTATAAAAAAAGTGATTCATACATATTAGTATACTTACTGTTATCTTTAAAATGCCGTAACGGTTTACTGTTAAAAAAGATTCACCACACATGTTATCGACGAAACAATCTATTTGCATATTTTTATCTTCGATTATCCTTAAGCGCAATAACGTCTGCTTTGTCAACTGAAGATCCCTTACCACGTCACGCCATCCGTCAGTGATAACTGATTCCCCGCTTACACTTCTCAAAGAAACTGGCCAACTTCTTTGACTTTCATGATGTATCATTAATTTTCTTCTTTGCCAATAATCACCATATACAGTCTTAACAAAATCAATTGGCAGCACCTGTGTTTAAATTTATGTCATATAACGTATGTAACACAATTTATATATACTTTTTTCTAACATTTGTAGCATACCACTTTTAACGAGGAATCCTCATCTAACACAGCTACGCATGATGAACTCATTTTTATATACCTGTAACATAGCAACAACTGTTATAAACATTTAGTATTCAACTTGAATTCATACATATAAGTTTATATGAATAACAAAATTACATCTTAAGCAATACTAGATAGACACGTTTTTATAAATATGCCTTTATTATTCTTATATTTCTAAAATGTATACTGATATAATGTAACCAATAAATTCATTATTCCTAATCCTAATTCATAATCTACATAAAATCTGTCTATGTAGATTTTCAATAATACAATATACAATATACATATAAAAAATAACAAAGGAACTGTTATTGGATCAATGTATTTGATTACAACTATAAAAATACTCTATTTAGTCGATCAATTTATAACAAGATACCTCTTTTTTTAGTGTTGAATCTTAGTGTATAAATATATTTTCATATATAATGAAAAATAAAAGTATATGCCATCAATGTAATCCTATTTCAATATAAGTAAAAAAAAATATTCTCAATATTAAATTTTATGTGATCCTGATAAACTATTCAATCATCCAATTAAATATGTTAACAAAAAAAAAAAAAAAAAACATAATTTTCTTCACAAGAAGATCCACAAAATATATTAACCAAATAACTTTATTAACCTAAATTGTATACTTTAAAAGACATACAATACAATCTAATCCCTCTTAGATACACATAACATACACAACATTCAATTTTATAAAAACCTAAATCAGATTTCACGTCTAAATTTTAAATAGCCGGATACAAACACATTTTGAGTCAAGAAAAAATATTTCAATCTTAAATTTTATGTTATAACCTATTCAATCATCCAAATAACAATGTTAATCAAGAAATTTTAAATTTCACAACAAGATCCACAAAATATATCAACCAAATCATCTAATTACCCGAAATTCTATACTTTGAAACACATGCAATAGAATCTAATCTCTTTTTGATACACATAAGATACACAACATTTAATTTAATAAAAAACTAAAACCTGATTTCACGTGTAATTTTTCAATAATCGCCGGAAACAAGTCGGTAAAGTAACTCAAAGCGAAAATTGGCGTTCAACTGATTGGATAATAAGTGTGTAAATCAAAGCGAAGATTGCCGGTAAAATGATCGGAAAATAAGTCGGTAAAGTAACTTTACCAATTTCTTCTTCAACCGCCGTTTCCAAGTTTCTTGAGCCTTGTGATTTTTGATTGAAGATGTTATGCGTGTTGAAGCAGATTTCAGTTGATATGTAATGATTGTATTATGTATTTTAATTTTAATATTTAAGTATTGATATTTTTATTTTGTATATATCCGTTTGTTTTATGATATTACATTAACGTTTTTTTTTGCCATTATTTATTTGAATATTATACATAAATAGATATTGACTTTTTACTACCAAGATTTTATAAATCGGTTAAATTTTTAATTACTGGCAACATTTTATAAATCAGTTAAATTTTTATTACACATTTACATTAATTTGTATATTTTTTCCCAATATTCAGTTGAATAATAATTTACATAAATAGTTACAACAACTTTTGATTCTATTGTATTTTTAATTATAATTTGACAATTTTCTCTTATAAATACATACTCATAATTTTTTCTTTCATTCTATGTGTTGCAGTACTATTCGATTGTTAGTCTTCTTTCTGAACTTTCGTGTTTGGGTTAACATGTATCGTCATGGTCCGTATTTTATCATAACTATACTTGATCCGCTATCCCTTCAACAGGTACATAACTTTTATTATTATTTTTTTTAAACTAATGATTCGTATTGTTTTATCTTTTATTCAAAATAAATTTTCCGTTTCTTTTTTTGGTTTTCAGGCAATACCTATATGTATGAGTAGATTTATATGGATGAATAAGTTAGAATCCTCAACTGTTAGTCTTAAATTTGATGAAACGCATTCATGGTGTGTTGTTATCAAATTAATAGAAAATGTATTCTACTTTACGGATGGATGGTCTGAGGTTTTAAACTACTTTGGCCATATTTTCAACTATCTTGGTGATCGTACTTTCAAGTTCAAGCTCTTCTGTCATGATCCAAATAAAGAGTTTGGAAAACCGTTTTGTAAAATTATTCAAAATCCTTTACAAAGTCCAATGGTACGTAATTTTATTATAGATTTTAATTTTTTTTATTTCGATTTATTAAAAAACATAATACGCATAAATTTGTAATAATTGATTTTTTTACAGGTTCTACCAGATACTTTTCTTGCAGAACATTATGCTTATCCTTTACCGGATAACATGGTAATACTTAACGTATCCGAGAATCATAAATGGGAAGTCCGTATTAGAAAGATTGGTCGAAATTATTGTTTTGCTGATGGTTGGTTTAAATTTATTGAAGATCTAAGGTTAAATCCTGGGGATATTCTGTGTTTTAAAATAAACGACGTGAAACATTTTAATATTACCATATTCAATAAACACGGTCGTCAAGTTTTGTTAAACAACACTCCTTTGATTGAGCAAGAATATGAACATATTAGCAATGTGGAAGGTTATCGACAAGTTAGTGGCGATCCTAACTATCATTTTTTCGCAATGATAGTAACTAATGAATTGGTATTATACTATGCTGTTTTATGTTTAATTTTTTTTTTATTTTTAGTGTTTTTCATTTAATAACATTTACATATTTTTAGTGTTCTTACAAAATGTAGATCCTTCCCAAATTGATTACTGACTTAAGTGGTTTAAATGAGTTTTCTGAACTAATGATCAAAGTTCTTAAAGGAAATACTTGGGTTAAGAATCTTCATACACACAATATTGATGGTCAAAGAAGGTTTGTCAATCAATTTATTATCTTATTTATTATTTATCTTTTACCCTATTTGTATATGTATTACTAACAAATTTTTTCATATTTTATCTACCATAAGTACGGTGTTGTTGGATGGCATGATATACTTGAAGCTGAACATATTTCCTTAGGTGACGATTGTTTTTTCAACTGGTCTAAAACGAATTCCAAGGTATTGGTTACGAAACTCCAGCATGCAGAAGCGCTACAGTAATACGCTTTCAGTTTTTATTTAAAATCCCAAAAAACATAATCTTACATTTACTTTTCGATCCCCCTTTATTTATGTTTGTGGTACAATGCGTTTGTTTTTTTATTATTTTAAATTCAGATTACCATTATAATTTTATCCGTACAGTCCGTTTATGATAACTAACATAAATCCTTTATATCAGAAGTGTAAACATGTCATTTATTCATACACCTTATTCATGATACAATGTTTCGTTTATTAATATAAATGTATATATTTATTTGTTTTGAAAGATAGATTAACAACCCGTGAGTATTCACGGGTTATAACCTAGTATATATATATATATACAGGGTAGGGTTCCAGCGTGAACAACCTCTCAAGAGTGAACTGCGTGAACAGATATGGACCCTTAATTTTCTTTTTATTTGTTAAGGGTAGAATTGTAATTATATAAAAAATTAGATTTAAATCATTATTTTAATAATTAAGTTACATCTTTCCTAATTTAAATTCATTATCCACATTATGTTTATTTATTAATAAAATAATTATCAAAACAAACAACAAATCACCAGATTTCAATTTTAATTTTTATTTCAGATTTCATCACCAGAATTCAAATTTTGATTTTTAAGATCCACGTAACCTTCATATTTCAACGGTATACACATGTGTACTTGGATATAAATAGAACAGTACACATGTGTACTCAGCATCGTACATATGTGTACTGTGACAACTCAGAGTTCCAAGGTTCTTTTGTCAGATGTTGCAATTATGTGTTTATGTGTTCGTTATGTGAAACTCTTATGTATTATATGTTCAGTATTGGTATAACTCCGTTGAGCTTAAACTTAAACGTACGATAACTCTATGTGTTGTTACACACTTAGTTATGTGGGCCGCACCCACCACAAATATTATTGGGCTGCCATCTTATAAATTAACTAACCCGGCCCAATACCTTTAGATCATTCTTTGTGCTTGCAACTTCTCGGCTCAATCCAATATCCTTAAACAATCTGGCCCAACCTTCCTTTCCTCATTACACATGTAAACCAAGTGTTATGCTTTTATTAGTTGCAAACCCTAAATAACACCCACCCTCACCTAAACCGCGACGGCAGACGACCCTTCTCCCCATCGAAGCAATCTTCCATCTTTACATTGATCGGTATGAAAGTATTATTTTACGTGTCTTATGTTGTGTGTATATGCTGCCCAAATTCATGAATCATGAATGATTGCAATATGTGTTAATATGTGTTAAGAGTAATATTATGAAATATGATTTTATGTGTTATCGAATGCAATTGTGAATAAGTCTGGGGATTGCATGATCTTGGAGTAATAAATGGTGATGTCATGTAATACATAAACTAGGTTTAGAATGGTTGCATTTAATGAACTGATCACTAGGATATACACGCATACAGGAGGGGAACCTTGGAGGGGGAGGCAATATACACGTGTAGTGTAGGGCACCATCTTAGGTTTAATAACATCACATCATCACCACAAAGAATATCACCAATTTTTGGCGGTGGAATCCAAGGATGGTGATTGGACCGAATGCTTGGCTGGATCACACAAACAGAACCTACTTACACATAGTCTGGGCCTCCCACTCGAGTTGGACTATGGCACTAAACCAGGCCGCACACCCAGGTGGGCCTGGGGCGTATCTGGGCCATGCATTCACGGACTGGACTACACAGTTTCTTTTTATTGAGTTTACATCGGGCTATACATGTCATGTGCGAATTGTACATTGAACCAGGGTATAGGGATTGTGATCCTGATGGTTGTTGTCTGATTGATATATATGGCTGTATGGTTAATTAGTAATCGTCGGATTTCATATATATGTATTAATGTGAATTCGATAGTATAATACGTGTAAATAATAAGATGTTGATTCGACATGTATACTCGGTGGAACTAGGATGTATTGATGTCATGCGTGTTAGACTAAGTAGAATCGATGGGTTAGTTGCCAATGATTTATTTGATTTGCGATAGTAGATTATCAGGTCCTATGCCTTATGTGATAATTACATGATTTAATGCTACCAGTCCATAGTGTACGTATATACGTGGCGCTGTAAACATGAACCAAATGAACCACTGTTGTGATTTTAGCATGACATATTGGATCAATACTAAATGGACCGAGTGGACTGGACAAATTGTATGCTATGTTATGAGTTGATTGTTATCAATGGGCTCTGATCATATGTAATGGTTTAGTAATCGGGCATACCCATGAATATTACATGTATCTAATGGATCAGTAGATGGTTACTAAAATAATAATCCTCATGTGAATCTATGGGCCGGGTGCATCAGTAGGTTAAGTGGTTGGAACGGCCCAACCGAACGGGTTTAACGGCTGGGGCGGTTGACTTGGGAGCCGTATGGCGAACCGAATTTATATAACACACTGTGCGTTATTCGGAAGTGTGGCAACATGGAACACTTATGATCCGAATGTGAAGGGAATGTGATACATTAATTAGTGTGGTGAATAGTCTATAATCAAAGTACTTGCCTGTCGTGTGTGTTAATATGTGATACATGGATTGTTTGAAATGTTTTATGTGAATAAATGCGTGATTACATCGAACTAACTGTCTTTGTAAACCCGGTAGGATTTGATTGATTAACGGTTGAGCGGGCACTTAGTCTAACCGAGCAAACCCAAGGTGAGTTCACTACATTCGAGCATGCGTCCCAGTGGTTGGGGACAGTCAGTGGTTTGGGTAAAAACGGGTATATTGGTTAATATTCTCACCTATCATTTTGTAAGTCCCTTATTCGGGTATTAGTTGGTAGCGCTACTTAGGTTTGGCACCCTCACACCGCTCCTGGATAGGACGGATGTGAACTAATGACCCAGTCGGGCCCAGTACTAGATAGGAGTACGTGGGATAGGGCAGTCATGTACATCAGGAGCCGTCTTGTTCGGAATTGAGATATTAACAATATTACTTGCATTGGTTATTGAACTGTTTTACATACAACTGGTAACAAACGTTTTCTAAAACTGTGAACTCGCCAGCTTTGTCTGATACACTTGTTACATGCTCGCAGGTCGTTAGGTACTTGGGAACAGGAACTTGCTGGCTGGAGGGCGTGAGTGGTCATGGTGGCATTGATGGGTTTATTTATCAAACATTTATTTACTATGGTTGTTGGAAAGTATTTACATTATGTTACGTTAACGCTTCCGCTGAACTTGATGGTTTTCGAATTACTTATGTTTGGATTTTATTACTATTAAACGATGAAACTTTATTTCAAACGTATGGATTCAATGTAATTGGTGGCTCATTACTAGTAGTCACACGCCTAACAGGGACACTCCCTAAGTGGTAATTTGAGGGTGTGACAGTTTGGTATCAGAGCCACTGGTTATAGTGAACTTGGTTTTAAAACGTTTTTATAAAACCAGACTATAACCGAACAGATCCGAAATCGACCATGACACTCGGCTCCAGACTGCAAGGTTCGTTTCTCGTTTACTATTGCATAGTATATCTAGTGTTTGCTTATGAATAACATCACACGTGAATGCACACTTAGCACTGCAGTATGAACTTCTATGTTACCAACCCATGTTACGTGTATTAAGAGTGCGACTCTTCTTGAACTT
This sequence comes from Helianthus tuberosus, assembly GCA_030545235.1. NCBI lineage: Eukaryota > Viridiplantae > Streptophyta > Magnoliopsida > Asterales > Asteraceae > Helianthus > Helianthus tuberosus. The sequence continues at coordinate 17,663,398 of CM060403.1, forward strand.
TCATGATTTATGTTGTGGCCTCATCTGTCTTATTGCTCGAATTCGGGGAACCTTTCAGCGCGAGTTAAGAGGCACTGAGATAAGCATGCAAATTGCCTTATTATTATGGGTGCACACATAATAATAATGTGGGGTGCATGTGAGTCCCAGTGAGGCTTAACGAATATGAGAGGGGTTCCACTCTGTTAATTGATGTTATGCTAGAACTCAGCAGTCTATAGGAGTCATAGCAGTGATTGTCTCCTACTCGAACATGATCTTTTCACCCCTTTCTGAATCCTTACGAATCTCGATGCTATCGAGTATCACCTGATCACACATCTGAACGCCTAGCGAACTGTGTAGAATGTTAGGTGCTTGTACGAACGTCCCTGAGTGGATGTTGCAGCGTCAATGATTGGTCTATACCTTCCTCACCCCTCTTTGTCTGCTGGAACTTAATGCATTGGCGTCTTAGATCCCGAAGTGCGATCACTTCTGCAACACTCTCGTAACAGACCGTGTATCACTCCATCAACTTGCAATCTCGATGGACAAGAGGATGAGCGTAGTACTTTACCGACCTCAGTATTTGGACGACCCTGATTACCGGCAACGAACACCAGTGAATTGACTTCAACCGAATCATTAACCCTAGTTAACGACTTGTGGGAGTCAACTTTTACGAATTAATTGGGATATAAACGATGACAATGGACCATGATATGGAATGTATAACTGCCAGCACGATGAGTAGCGCTTTAAGGCGTGACACGGAATGTGAAAAGATGGACGTTGTTAGTGAAAGATCGTAGGGCTCCATTTCAAGCAACGACATTAGAGGCAACAGTCACGGCGACATCAAGGTACTTGTAATTGTAGCCTACAGTATGGGAATGAAGGTGTCTACGGCATGGATTGGCCGTTGGTAATTCGAGACGGCAACAACCAAGGGGATGACGACAATACTGGAAATCCTTGTAACGAAAACAGCACTGGAAATGACGTTCGTGGAAGGACATTTAGGCTGGGCGTGGGCAACGCCAGGTATATAGCAACGTGGTGTCCTACACGTGATTGATGAATAATCGCTCCATCTCTGTTTTGTTTAACCCGGATAACTTCTTGAAACCAAACTTGTTGTGGACTCGGCCGTTGGCACTTCAATTGAAAACTCATATGCTTGTTGGGATGCAAACTCGATCTGGTAAGACGAGTGCTCGACATCGACCCTCCTTCTACTATTATCGATAGTTTCGATGCGGTAGTTAGTATGGATTGGTTATCCAGGTATCGCGCAAATATACCCTACGAGGAGAAAACTTTGCGTACCCCTCTCTTTAGTGGAGGATCGTTATCTGTTCTAAAGTGTTAGAGTGGCGCAGAGGTTAGCGTCATTTCAGCTATGGAAGCACAGAAGTGCCTACAGAGGGATTACCTCGCTATGCTAGCACTCGTCACTGATAATAAGGCTAAGGAAAAGAGGATCGAGGATCCATCAAATGTTTGTGATTTCTTCCGATGAGCTACTCGAAGAACTCTCAGGATTACTTCCACAACTGCTAGCCAGAATCTCAGTTTGATCTTGCACCAGAGGCAGCCCTAATTACTTGTACTCCTTACCGTCTTGCACCAGGTGGGTTGCAAGAACTGTCAAACCTACTACAGAAATTGCTGGATAGGAGTTTTGCCAGACCTTGTTTCTTCGCTTTGGGGAGCCCCAGTAATATCCGTAAAGATAAGCCTTTTCATATGAGTACTGATTATCGAGAACTTAACAAGGTAACAGTTAAGAACCGCTTGCCACGACCATGTATTGACGGAAGACCAAGAGGAGAATGCTCCTGAAACGGCATATCGAACGCAATACGGCCATTGCGCTTTGTACACCATGACCATTGAGTTAATCAACACACCAGCAGCTTTATGGACCACATGAATCGACCGCATTTATGGATGACGTTCTAGATCATTTCCAAGAGGAAGGAACATCATGGGCGGCATTTGTATCTTATTTTAGAGCTCCTAAGGGAGGAGCCACTCCGCGCGAAGTCTTGTTAAAGGTAACTTCTGGATTCGAGAGATACATTTTGGTCGTATAAGCAACGAAGTGGGAATACACGTGGATATCGCTAAGGTCCATTTTGTTAGAAACCGATCAGCACCAAAGATCCCTTCGAGGATACGACAATTTCTTGGTCTCACTGGATACTATCGCAGATTCATCGCAGGATTTTTCGAAGATCGCTCAGCTCTAACCTCTTTAGCACAACAGGGTGTTGTGTATTCGTGGGAGACAAAACAGGAGAACGTCTTTTCAGTTTTCGAATTCCAACCCTGCAATGCACTGAGCATCGCTTCTATCCGAATCAGAGTCCCAGTTACACACCGATTGCAACACGAGAGGGTGATGACTTACGTGATGGAGTTACGAGGAGGAACGGCACGACACACAATCTGCGGTGGAAACCGTGGTCTTTGGATTTGAGATGGAGGCATTACTTGGACGGTACCTAATGCACTACTTAGACCGATCATAAGGGCCTCCCGTATGCCTGGGTTTCGAAGGAGCTAAATCAGTTAATGGCATTGCTGGATGGAACTTTTGGATGATTACGACGGTGGAACTTGAATGTGCATGAGCTTTGCAGCTCACTACCGACTCTAACTTACCTGATCCGACTCGCTTTGTTCAAACTGGGGAACTGAAGGAAGAGAATTTTCAAGTTGAACCCATGCGGGGCATGGAGAAGCCACCTTGGCAGGTCGGACGATATTCGCTACCTCATGGAACGAATGTAGATCTCATTATACAGTAAGTGTATGAAATTTGTGTTGAGCAAAGCACACCGGCCTCGATATTCTAGTCGTCTGGGTTTGATGAGAGACTTCAGGATTTATAAACCTTGTACTGGTGATCGGGCATGAAAGCCCACCTAGCTAGGTATGGGAATGATGTTTGACCTGGGGGAAAAATCAATGTGAAGTATTAGCAACCAGAAACACCCATATGGAAACGAGAACAAAGTGCCATGGATTTTGTCCCTAGGCTACCTAGAACTCGAAACAAAAACAATATCACCTGGGTGATCGTTGATTGTCTCACGTTACCACTACATTTTTTCGCAATCAAGGAGACTGGGGAGCCCCCACAGTTTGTGAATATTCCTCTGAGAGAGGCGGTTTTGGGCACGAGGTACCAACTCCCGATATCTTTGATTTTGATCTACACCTGATTTATGGCAGACAAAACACAACGCCCTAGAATCACGTCTAGGCATGAGCGTTGCTTATCACTGTAGGACAACTGGACCAAGTACCGAACCATCCTGACACACGAAGACATGCTGCAAGCATGTGTGTGATTGACTTTAGTAAGATTTAGAAGGACACATACCTTTGGCTGAGCTCTACCGTAGCAGTTACCATTCTAGTATTCAGACAGTTCTGTTTGAGGTATTGCATGAGCAGTAACGTTAAACTTCTTGTTGGATTAGGGTGGGTGACAACCTAAACACAGGTCCAGGACTTGTACTCGAAGCACATGGGAAGATTGCTTGGATAGGAAATCATTTGGCGGTAACGCGTGACCTTGAGGAAAGCTGATAAACTTACGAAACGCTGGGAGTTCGCTGTAGGCGAACGTGTATTAATCGAAAGTCTCGCCCTGGGAGGGTGCGGTGCGCTATAGAAAACGTGGCAAGCTTAGTTTACGATGTGTGGGACATTCGGATCTCTGGAACGAATCGGTGACATGGCTCACAAACTCGAGTTAATTAACGAATTGGATAACGTTCGCGATGATATTTATGCCTTGAATCTAAGGCAGTGTTTGTCCGATGAAACACTTGTGATACCTTTAACAGAGTCTAAGGTTAACTGATCAGTTGTATTTGTCAGGGAATATATTGAAAACATAGACCAAGAAGTAAGGTTAGTTGACATAGCCAAAGTCCGGTCGTAAGACTTTGTTGGAGCTCAGTACGTGGACCGGAGTCCTTGTGGGAGCGTAATAATCAAAGGGAACTCTAATATCTCTAGTTGTGCGAACGGTTGAAGCAACTCTTGATATCATCGAGGAATTTCGGGACGAAATTCCCTTTCAAGTTGGGGATGATGTGGCACTTAGGAAAACCCACAGTCATCCTGATCTAACACTTTGTTGTTTTTGGACGGCGCTTATCAAATTTCGGGACGAAATTTCTTTCAAGTTGGGGATGATGTGACAACTCAGAGTTCCAAGGTTCTTTTGTCAGATGTTGCAATTATGTGTTTATGTGTTCGTTATGTGAAACTCTTATGTGTTATATGTTCAGTATTGGTATAACTCCGTTGAGCTTAAACTTAAACGTACGATAACTCTATGTGTTGTTACACACTTAGTTATGTGGGCCGCACCCACCACAAATATTATTGGGCTGCCATCTTATAAATTAACTAACCCGGCCCAATACCTTTAGATCATTCTTTGTGCTTGCAACTTCTCGGCTCAATCCAATATCCTTAAACAATCTGGCCCAACCTTCCTTTCCTCATTATACATGTAAACCAAGTGTTATGCTTTTATTAGTTGCAAACCCTAAATAACACCCACCCTCACCTAAACCGCGACGGCAGACGACCCTTCTCCCCATCGAAGCAATCTTCCATCTTTACATTGATCGGTATGAAAGTATTATTTTACGTGTCTTATGTTGTGTGTATATGCTGCCCAAATTCATGAATCATGAATGATTGCAATATGTGTTAATATGTGTTAAGAGTAATATTATGAAATATGATTTTATGTGTTATCGAATGCAATTGTGAATAAGTCTGGGGATTGCATGATCTTGGAGTAATAAATGGTGATGTCATGTAATACATAAACTAGGTTTAGAATGGTTGCATTTAATGAACTGATCACTAGGATATACACGCATACAGGAGGGGAACCTTGGAGGGGGAGGCAATATACACGTGTAGTGTAGGGCACCATCTTAGGTTTAATAACATCACATCATCACCACAAAGAATATCTGTAGGTCCGGCTAGGGGAGGATCTAGTCGCCTAATCCTTGTATACGAACCACTCCGGTTGTGCGGAATCCAACCGAAATAGCAAACCGAGATAGAACACACAATAACACGACACGCAAAGTTCAACGATTAACACCACTTGTATTAAACGTATGAAAGGTCCAGTTACAAGCACAAGGTTTACAGATCAACTCTATAAACTCTCTCTAACAGTATGTGTGTGTTCTCTGTTTTCCCTATCTGTCCAACTGTCGAAATGAACACAACACACGGGTATTTATACCCAAACACAACAGGTCTGGTCGAAGGATCAAATAAGATGATCGAAGGATCATCTATCGACCAGAATCAGCTCGAATGATCAACATGTACCACGAAAGATGTGATCTTTCGTGGTCCATCTATCGAAGGTCCATGTTTCGAGCTGATCATCGAAGGATATAAAACAATCCTTCGATGACTTATCCTTCGACCCAACATCTTACAAACATAATGTTGACTGTTTGGCCAAGTCAAACCAGGAGGATGGTTGACTTGGTCAAGCTTACAAGACTAACAAGACATCGTTTTACATCGTGACCGAATACAGACAAAGTGCAGACATAAGTGCACCAACAAACTCCCCCTTGGCTGTAGCTTTGTCTGGCTTATCAACAATCAGCTGTTGCTTTGTCTCGATCTTCATTCTTGTAAGTTCTTGTGTCTTCAAGTCCTTGACTTCTATTCAAGTCTTCAATGTCGGAGGATCTTTAAAGTCTTCACGTCTTGAAAGCAGAAAGTGTACCAACAAACTCCCCGTTTCATGTAGGAAGTGTGTTGACAAACTCCCCCTCAACATAAGCTCCCCCTTGAGTTATGCTCGTGAAAGTCTTTATCTTTATGAAGTGAGATCCCTGTGGTGTTGACGATGGTCAGCGGCAACTCGATCATCTTCATCATTTGAGTGCCTTCACGTCGTGTCTTCATTCCGAAGCTTGTCATCGACCATGTTCTCCTAGCCTTTAGAATCTGCACATGCAAGAAATCTAAACGCGTAATGAGAACAACCGCATGGAATATCATAAGTAAGCGACACACATGTGACCATTTGTTCAAACAAACACCGTCCGACAGTTTGAAAGTTTAACAAAGTTTATCAATTTCAATTTTAACTTTCAAAACTTGCAAATTTCGACCGTTTATGAAGATTAAGTCGTTTTCGGTTTTCGTTCAGGTTTCAGGTAACGAAGACTCGAGCTCCAACATCGTACGATCGAACATAAAATAGAAATAAAATCTTTTTGGTATTTTAAATTTTTCAAAAGTAAAGACCGAAAGCAGTAAATAAATATATACAGACATTCTTTTTGCGAGTTTCGAGGGTAAGAGAATCATATCAGTGTACGGTCATGCCAAAACGCTCTTGTTGTTCAATTAATTAACATTAAGATAAGCATCCTATAACAATTATCGGTATTGTTGTCCACATAAGCTCAACTTATCAGATGTAATCATGGCGAGGGGATACGTTAAGGTATGATTTATACTTACCGACCGGTGTTCATCCACATCACGACACATTCCCGTATCAAGGTATGCACGAGGGTTCATCTTACCGGTGAGTATACCGATTATCATCTGTTTGACCGTATATGATGTGAGATTCTCACTTATTTTGATTGAAAACAAGCCCTATGTGATAGAATCACTTATTGATGAGGAACTTGATTTTCGATGCATGAGGGCACAGGAGCAAGTCCGTGAACAGGTCAGTACTTTCGTACAGCAGAGAGACGAACTTGACACCCGGAAAGAATTTGTGATAATTTATCACTTATTTTGTTTGGACATGTGATTGTTGATCACTTATTGAGGTCGTATGCAGTATGTACACGTATGTATAGTATCATGGAAGATCTAGACTTGCGTCCCCGTTATTTTTCGGTAAAAGATACAACCATGATACCCAGATGATAAGCAGCATAAAGACCGAATATCTCAGAACCTCGGCAATCTCTCAAACGAAATTTCGGTACTAAGACCATATGCCAATGAATGGTTCCCACCTGGTCTTCAGTCGATTTAAGTTTATATCACCCTGCACACTTTAAAATGATTGTGAGCCTACCGATACATCTTATATAGAGCTGCTTATCGTTTTTCATTTTGCATTTCAGTTTAAAAAGGTTTGGACAGACCACTGATGTACTATCATTTTCTCTTTTTCTCGCCAGGAAACTCATTTTTGATTTTTTTGATTTTTTTTTATTGTTTTTGTGTTTTTGAAATTTTTTCAATGTTTTTGGATTTTCAAATTTTTGGATTTACTCCCCCTAAAATCAATAAACTAAGATAAATTTAAAAACACAAAGATATTTACAAAAATGATTTTCCGATGTGGATTACTCTTGCTTGACCTTAATGCCGTTTACCAATAATAAATAGTCAAATCTTGACTTGTCAAATGCTTTGGTAAAAAGGTCGGCACGTTGGTCATCGGTGTGGACGTAAGCAACATCGATTAGCCTTTTCTCAAAGCAATCACGTATGAAGTGATACTTAATGTCGATGTGCTTAGTCTTTGAATGCTGCACAGGATTTTTAGTGATCTGTAAGGCAGCAGAATTATCAACGTAAATAGGAGTAGTTAGGAATTCAAAACCGTAATCACGCATTTGTTGTTGGATCCATAGGACTTGGGAGCAACAACTTGAGGCAGCAATGTATTCAGCTTCGCATGTTGATGTAGCGACGCACGTTTGCTTCTTGCACTGCCATGTGACTAGGCGATTTCCCAAAAACTGACATCCAGCCGTTGTGGATTTGCCGTCGATTTTGCATCCGCCAAAATCAGAATCACTGAATGCGATCAAGTCAAAGTTATTATCCCTAGGGTACCACAGACCGGTGTCAGGGTAACCCTTCAAATAACGAAAAATCCTTTTTACAGCTGCAAGATGTGAGGCCTTCGGGTTCACTTGATATCTGGCAAGCAGGCACGTTGGGTACATTATATCTGGTCTTGATGCTGTGAGGTACATAAGAGATCCTATCATCGCGCGGTAGAATGAGGGGCTAACATCTTGACCCTTCAAGTCTGGAGTAATTCCGTGATTTTGTGGCAATGGGGTACCAATGGGCGTTGCATCAGACATCTGGAACCGGCTCAAGATGTCACCAACATATTTAGTCTGATGGATGAATATCCCAGACTCGGTTTGTTGTACTTGTAGGCCCAAAAAGAAGGTCATTTCCCCCATAGCACTCATCTCGAATTTATCCTGCATTACATGCTCGAAATCCCTACACAAAACATCATTAGTAGAACCAAATATAATATCATCAACGTATACCTGTACCAGTAGAAGATCTCCATCTTGTTCTTTGATGAAAAGAGTACAATCGATAAGACCTCTGCGAAATCCATTCTCCAGTAGATAATTAGATAAGGTTGCGTACCAAGCTCGCGGTGCTTGATGAAGACCATAGAGAGCTTTGTTGAGCAACCAAACCCGATCGGGATGGATAGGATCTTCAAAACCTGGAGGCTGTTCGACGTACACCTCTTCTTCTACCACACCATGTAAGAATGCACTTTTCACGTCCATCTGGTATACCTTGAAACCTTTGAATGAAGCATAAGCCAGAAAAATCCGAATTGCTTCTAGACGTGCAACAGGTGCATAGACTTCGTTGTAGTCGATTCCTTCAATCTGACGAAAACCTTGAACGACTAATCGTGCTTTGTTCCGAATAACAATCCCACGGTCATCCTTCTTGCATTTAAACACCCAACGGGTACCAATCTTCTTGTATCCAGCAGGTTTCTCTACGAGTTTCCAGACACCAAGCTTCTGGAATTGTTGCAGTTCTTCCTGCATCGCTTCAACCCATGAGCTATCTTTCAAAGCATCTTTCCAAGTTCTTGGTTCTTCCTGTGAGACATAACACGCGAAAGACCAATCATTCTGTTGACCAGATTCTCGGATAGTTGCATACAAGCCTGCATTGTTGTTGTTCCGCAACATGTTTCTTGTTTGAACGCCACTTTGTACATTCCCGATGATGTTTTGTTGAGGATGGGTATTATGAATCCTTGTTTCTGGATTATCTTGAACTGGAATATTTGTACCCAGATTGTTGAGATTCAAATCAACAATCAATTCAAGGCCCGGAATTGACGAAGAGGATGATGCAGAAGTTTCAGCTGTTCTAGGGACATCCACTGGAGGAGTACCCTCTGAAGTACCATGAACTGCTGTTGGAGCTTCTGGATCTGCATCTAGAAATTCATCATCCTCTGAAGATTCGTTCAATTCGGAAGCATCATGAAAATCCTCATTGTCGAGAGCATTATTGTTCACCGAAGATGGTTCTTGATTGACAATAATGGGACGAACCAACGGAGAATCTGTTGCGTTATCACTCTCGAAAAACATCCTTGCCGCAGCACTTTCTTCAACGGCTTCAACATTGATCGAATTGAAAAAGTCATCGTACTCAAACATCCAAGGCTGACCAGGATTTCTGACAGGTAAAGTGTGCCTTTGTACTCTGACTTCAGACCATTCCTCGACCCTTTTAGTCTCTAGATTCCAGACTCTTAAGTTCGGGGTGGAATACCCAAGAAAGTATCCCTCAATTGCTCTTGCCCCAAACTTTCCATTAGGATCGATTATTGTGCATGGAGCTCCAAACGGTTCAAGATAAGACAAGTCTGGTTTCCGTTTGTTGATAAGCTCAAAGCAGGTCTTGCTGTGTCGTTTGACTGTAAGGACTCGATTCAACGTATAACATGCAGAGGACACAGCTTCAGTCCAGAATGGAATGGGTAGCTGCGACTCTACCAACATAGTCCTAGCAGTCTCGATCAATGTGCGGTTCTTACGTTCAGCGACGCCATTTTGTTGAGGAGTATAAGCTGCACTAAATTCGTGAAGAATACCTTTAGAAGTGCAAAACTCCGCCATGGCATGATTTTTGAATTCAGTACCATTGTCGCTACGTATCCGCCTAACCTTCAAGTTGTAAAGATTCTCAATCTGAATGATCAAGTTTTTGATAATACCGAAGGTTTCACTCTTATGTGCCATGAACGCCACCCAAGAAAATCTTGAATAATCATCAGTAATTACGAGGCAATATTGATCATTCCTAATGCTTTTGTGCTTGACAGGACCGAACAAATCCATGTGCAAACGTTCAAGAGGAACAGCCACCGTGTTGACTTTCTTTGTAGGGTGTCGCTTCTTCGTTTGTTTTCCTTTCTGGCACGATACACAGACGTCTTGAAGATGGAAATTTTTAAGAGGAACACCATTCACCAATTCATTTGATACCAAATGATTCATTTTGCGTAAGTGAATGTGACCCATTCGTCTGTGCCAAGAGATTGTGTCTTTTTCTGTGGCTTTGGAAACGAAGCATGTTGCTTGTGCAGACGTTGTGATAGCTTGGCTCATATCAAGGACATACAAATCATTTATCCTTGGAGCTGACAAGAGAATCCATTCTTTTGGAATTTTGAAGCCGGGTTTCAGCACATAACATCCATTAGCATCAAAGTGTACTGAGAACTGCTTGTCACAGATTTGAGAAACACTAAGAAGATTGTGATCAAGTTGTTGCACAAAGTTGATCTTGTCAAAGCTAACAACCCCGTTGGAAATCATTCCTTCACCCGTTATATATCCGCCCTTATCTCCAGCAAAAGCAACATAACCTCCTCTAATAGTTTTGACGTCGTAGAGAAGCTTCATGTCGCCTGTCATGTGCCTGGATGCCCCACTATCAACAATCCAATGACTACTGATAGTTCCTCCTGGAACACCCTGCACATAAACTCAATCGATTAGTTGGAGATGGGGACCCAAGCCATTGTGGTCTTGGGTCTTCCAATTTTATCAACAACAATAACTTCCACCTTAAGATGATTCGGAAATTGTGATGGTCCCCCTGATTCAGTAACCCTTTTTGGTTTCCAGGTCTGTTGAGTGTTACCAGTTTGATTGTTTGAAGTTTTTGAAAACTTTGAATTTTCTGGTTTAACTGAAACAGATGGTTTGTGAACCACATCGGTTTTAATTTCTTTTTCAAGTTTCTTGACCTGTTGGCGTTTCTGTTTCTTTTCCCTTTCTCTTATGAGTCGGGGATCTTGTTTTACAGAAACAGATCGCTTGCGGTCAGTTGGGCCACGGGGATCATCAACTATGCCTTTTTGTTTATGAAGATACGGGCAATGTCGAACAATATGCCCGATTGTTCCACATTCAAAACATGATCTTCGTTCAACAAACCCCGAAGTATCATGTGGTCGTCTTGCCGATGATGAACTTTGTGAACCCGAGGTACTAGGTTTTGAACTACTTGGTTCATTCCTTTTCATCATAGTTACTTTCTGGACAAAATTTAAATTAGATTGATTTGCAAACTTTTCAATTTTGTCCGTTCCCTTCGACTTCACAAAGTTCACATTCTTCTTCTTCTTCTTCTGTTTTGGCTTCCTTTGACCTTGAGTCGGTGCCTTACCATTTGGCACTGTTGGTAATTTCTTGTTTCCAAATTGTTTTCTAACTTCAGCCTTTGGGATAGGAGGACACTGTGTGACTGTAACATGTGGTCCTGTCTTTCCCAAAAACTTACTTGTAGAATTTTCAAAGACTTTACTGATTAAAGATTGATTAACATTTTTAATAGGAAAATCTTTGTCTGAATAAATTTTATCATCACCAACAAGAGTGTACAGCAAATCCACACTCTCCGACTCTTTTGCAGATGTGGACTCGGTTGGAACAGTCTTAGCAGGTTTTGTGGGAGGATCACATAGGATATGATTCTCAAGAGGTATGTCCTCTTCTTTGATTACTGCATCAGACTTTTCCGAATCAGTATCATCAGACTCATCATCAGAAGAATCAGCATCCTCAACCACAACTGGAGGATCCTGATTCTGTTCAGCAGTTACAAATGTATCTGCTGACACATCTGAATCTGACGATACTTCTTTCTTGTATCCGAGCCCTGCTGCAAATTCCTCAACGTCCAAAGGAACAGATGGCTCAAAGTGAGTCCTGTATTCCTCATCAGGCATGGCATCATAATTGTGTCTGACAGGTGGTGGACATTGCTTATAACCTATGCATGTGACATCCTTTTTCTCTTTCTGCACATCAATGATGTGATCCAACACATAGCTAGAACTCAAATAACTATCTAACTTAAGTCGGATCGCCTCACTTTCGGTTTTAACACAAGCCATTTCCTTTTGCATTATCTCAAGACGAGTTATATACAAATTGATGTCAGTTTGTTTTCTTGAAACCATTTTTGTTAACTCCTTTTTATCTTTCTTCAATGTTTCAATCATTGATTTATAATCCTTTTCATGGTTTTCATAAAACATATTGGCTTCAGTGCACTTTGAAATATCAACTGTCAATTTCTGATTATGAATAAATGTCACATCATATTTCTCTTGCAAAGCCTCGTGTTTGCTTTGCAATTCACACCACCTATCATTTACAGAAACATGTTTGTCTTGCAATTCAAACAAACTAGCTTGTAAAGCATCGTGTTTGCCTTGCAACTCAGACATGTTTGCTTCCATTTCAGCACATCTAACATGCAAACTATCACAGTTATTACAGCTGACAGAAGTGGGTTCGTCGACACATACCTGACTTGATGAACTGTCGACATTCGCCATAAAGGCTGAATGGAGAGAAGACGAAGAATAAGCAGCTTGATCCACCAAAATAGATCTTCTTTGAATTCCTGCTGCAGCTTCCTCCAAAAGTTCATCAATGTCTGCATTAACTGATGCAGTGGATGTGTCATCTTCCTGATCATTGCCTGAAGTAGAGGACTCTTCATCTGAACTTCCACTGTACCCGGAGCTGTCTTCATCTTCAGAAGATTCAACACCATTGGTGGAAGATTCTCCACCACTGGCGTGTTTAAGATCATTAACCACTTCAGCAAAACAAGCTGTTCCATCAGGTGCATCATTTCCTAACTGGATTGACCAATCACAGCCTTCATCTACCTGAACCACAAGTGCCTGGTTGGCATTAGATGGTCCTGCTTGACTCTGGTTGTTGACAGGCACCAGTGTTCGCTCGTTGTTCCTTCCTTGGTTCTGATTTGCCCTGTTGCCTTGACCTCGGAAAGGATTCTGGTTCCCATGCTGAGTTGGCCTTGTACATTCCCTTTTAAAATGACCCCGTTCACCACAGTTGAAGCATTTAACAGCTTGCTTATCAAACCCATACTTGGTGTCTTTCTTGCTTTCCAAGCTGGTTCGGCCTGTTCTTTCCATGAAATCCTTTGCTCGCCTAACAGCACTGGCAAAGGCCCACTTGATGTCCATCATCTCCATCTCCTCTTTATCTATCTGCTGATAGTCTTCTTGTGTCAGATTAATATTACCAATCTGACCTTCCACTAATCCACAGTATGCGCTCACCACAGTGTTTAGCAGCTCCATGTGTTCCTTTGCTACTTCCACACTGACTTTAGAAAGGCTTGAGGTGTCGAGCCGTACTGTATTTGGCTTTGATTGTTGACCAGCAGATGATGTGCTTCCATAACATGCTTGCTGTTGAGGAGGAAGCGGATTCCCGTACATGTCTGTTGTTGGTAAAGGATTTCCGTACATATCAGTTGGTCTGAGCGGTCGTTGCTGTTGTGGTGCTGATTGAGGAACTGGTTCCAGCAGATTTCCATACATGTCTGTCTTTGGAGGAACCGGCACTTGGATAGTATTGCCATACATGTCAGTGCTAGTCACAAATGCTGTCTGAATTGGAGCATGCGAAGAGGGTTTTGTAGAGGTGCTAGAGGTTCCAAAATACATTTCAGGATTTTGAGGCACGGGAATTCTTTTTGCCTTCAGAGTTTCTTCCTGATTCTTGTTTTCTAGAATTTGAACAAAGTCGTTGAAGCTCGTTGTAGCTAAAGTACCATTGTACTTCATGATTTCCAAGAATGTATTCCACTGAGGTGGCAATGCATCTGCAAACCTCTTCACAATCTCTACAGGAGTTGTAACAACTCCAAAATTTGTCAATTCAGTCAACAAGTGATTAAATCGACTTGTCAAATCACCCAACGACTCATTTTCCATACACGTAAAACCATCAAACTCTTTCTTCAGCAACTCTTTTCTCAGCTGACGTGTTGCTTCATTTCCTACGCCCCTTGTTTTCAACGCGTCCCACAACCTTTTTGTCGTCTTGTAACTGACGAATTGATGATAGATATCTTTACTTAAGGCCTGAGTGAGAATGGCGTATGCCTTCTTTTCTAGATCATAGACTTTCTTCTGATCTTCCGTGAGATCTGCAAACGTAGCAGCAGATGATGCGGCAACCTCTATTGTTTGATCGAAATCAGTAATAAACCGCAACCACAATTCTGTATTTTGGCCAAGAACGTATGTATGAAATCTATCAATCCATCCTGGATATTCATATAAATGCATCAACTTTGGAGGTCTATTCAAACTTCCAGTTTCGCTTTCGCTTAAAAGAATGCTTTGAACACTTGGAACTTGATTTGATACAAATGCCCATTGACCGGTAGAGATTGCATTAGCTTGTGAAGATACCGGTGCGGAAGATGACGGAGTACCAAAATACATATCTGTATTTACCAAAGTATTCCACCTTGGATTCATTTTTAATCATCCGAAGGATACCTGTCGAAAGACACTTGAAAAACACAAACTGTTAAGCACAAACAGACTGGTGATCGAAAGATCCACACCTGTTCGAAGGATCAACAGGGTTCGATAGATCTCTGTTGAGTTTCGAGCAATGTTTTCGAAGGATTCTCCAACCGAAGGATCCTTATCCTTCGAAAAAGTACTGTAGACCGAAAGATACACACGAAAGATGACTTCGAAAGACTTCTCCAATCGAAGGATCCTAGTCTTTCGAAAGTGAGCAGTGGACCGAAAGATATATGTTTCGAAAATATTCCTTGGAACGAAAGATAAGTTTCACACTTCGAAGGATGCTCGAAGGATAACTATCTGTCGAACCTCCTTTGGTCGAAAGATGACCTTTCGACTTCGAAGGATATCTTTCGAACTAGCTCTGACACAGTTGACAAATCGGACAGTTTGGTGAAAAGTTGACGGGTTGGTGAGAACTTTCGGCAGAAAGTATGTTCAGACCATATCTTCAGGTCTGAACATGCAGGTTTTTCACCAACCAGGTAATGATGTCCAATATTTTAATCAAAACACAACTCCCAACACCCAAACAAGTTTAATATTCAAATTTTAAAGATCAAAAGGTGTAATATGATGAAGAACACTTGAATATCGGTTGAAGATAAGAAGAACAAACCCAGAAATATGAATATTTCTGCAAACCGACAACAAACCGAAACCCGTTTTTGCTTGAAACTTCACTAAAAACCCATTTTTAACATGTGATAATGAAATGTGACAAGGTTTTTATAAGAACAAACAGCAAAAACAGCAATATTTCCAGAAAAATATGAACTTTAAAACCCGAGAAACACCCGAAAGCACTCGGTTTTAACAAGGAGAAGAGCCAAGGCTCTGATACCACTTGTAGGTCCGGCTAGGGCAGGATCTAGTCGCCTAATCCTTGTATACGAACCACTCCGGTTGTGCGGAATCCAACCGAAATAGCAAACCGAGATAGAACACACAATAACACGACACGCAAAGTTCAACGATTAACACCACTTGTATTAAACGTATGAAAGGTCCAGTTACAAGCACAAGGTTTACAGATCAGCTCTATAAACTCTCTCTAACAGTATGTGTGTGTTCTCTGTTTTCCCTATCTGTCCAACTGTCGAAATGAACACAACACACGGGTATTTATACCCAAACACAACAGGTCTGGTCGAAGGATCAGATAAGATGATCGAAGGATCATCTATCGACCAGAATCAGCTCGAATGATCAACATGTACCACGAAAGATGTGATCTTTCGTGGTCCATCTATCGAAGGTCCATGTTTCGAGCTGATCATCGAAGGATATAAAACAATCCTTCGATGACTTATCCTTCGACCCAACATCTTACAAACATAATGTTGACTGTTTGGCCAAGTCAAACCAGGAGGATGGTTGACTTGGTCAAACTTACAAGACTAACAAGACATCGTTTTACATCGTGACCGAATACAGACAAAGTGCAGACATAAGTGCACCAACAATATCACCAATTTTTGGCGGTGGAATCCAAGGATGGTGATTGGACCGAATGCTTGGCTGGATCACACAACACTAGTACAGAAGTAAGCATTAGACGCGGTTAAAATAGTTTTTAGTCGCGGTTACAAACCGCGACTTAAAATGCCGTGGCTAAAAATGAGTTGTTTATAAGACGCGGTTTGCTAAACCCTGTCTTAAAATAAACCACCGCTACTAAAAAGATGTTGATACTTTTATGGAAATGTTTTTAGTCAGCATTATGAACCGCGACTTAAAATCATTTTAAAATTTTTGGAAAAGTTTTTAGTCAGTGTTGGATGAACCGCGACTTAAAGTCATTTTACAATTTTAGGAAAGGTTTTAGTCGGTATTGGATGAACCGCGACTTATGACCAATGCTGTAAGAACGACAAATTATGCTGTCAAATTTCAAACAAAAATCTGTAGTAAAAAAGAGATATGTAAAAATGACATAATATGCAGTAAAAAAAAATCTGCACTCCAACATAGACGTCAAATCCAATCAATCCTTTTATACATTCAACGTAGTCAAATCCGGACAAGTAGAAACTGACCCAATACACATTCAACCCGAAAGTCTACAATATTAATTGGTAAAATAACAATTCACTACTTAATCTATTCAAAACCATAAACAAACTATATTTAAACTAAGGAACACCCAACTCGTCAAATAAAATTAAATTGGCATCAATTCCTTTAACGTCTTTTTTATATCTTCATCCGTAGCCTCTTTCGTGTCGTTCCACATCTAAAAAAATAGAAAATATTATAATTATTTAAAATTAGTTAACATCAACGAACAAATTGTTACAAACACATAACTACTCGTATGTGTGTGAGCATTTTTGCGCATGTTATCTTGTATATACTTATGCACATCTAAAAAATAATTAAGAAATAGACTTACTTTGGGAAATTGCTTTTGATACACATTGACAAAGTCAAACATAGATTGAAGAAATATATAGCCGCATTCCCATGTCTGAGCTTGTTGATTGCACTACAATAAATTAACAATTATTACTTATTCAAAATTTTTGAAAATCAAACTAGGAAATAGAAAACAAACTTACATTAACCATATCAAATGTGGGTTTTATTGGCAGCAAGGCGCTTTCAATCACACTTGTAAGGCGACAGTGGCTAGGATTCTTGTTGCCTTCTTTGAATAGTGAATCTAAAATATATACCCGTCGTACTTTTACGGCAATAATGAACAAAGTCCAATGTCCAATACAAAAAGTAAAGTTAAAGCATAGTTAATGAATTGTACTAATAAAACAAATAAAGTTAATTAGATTAGACTTACTCGGCACAATAAGGTGCAAGGATGAATTCTTTATCGTTATGATAATGCACCATAGTCGTAACAATTCACATTGGGATACCGTCTACAAAACCATATAACGTTTTCATAAACTAGTAATCCATATAATGTTTTAATAAACTAGTAATCCATATAACGTTTTAATAAACTAGTATATGTACCTGAATATCCGGATATATCACATGTGATGAACCCGAACCGCAACTAGATCCACGCAAACCCGGGCTCGCGTCAATAGGTTGTCTTGGTTGGCTCATAAACAAACTGGTTTATTAAACGAGCTCAAGCACGAGCTTCACTTATTGAGGCGAGCCTAAAAAGCCTACTATATATATAATTTGTCATTTATATACTAAATATATATATATATATATATATATATTTAAATAATCCTAACAAAATTATTAAAAGAAAACTAAACTATATATAAAATAATAATTATAGTTAATATAAATTAACTAACAAATAATAACTGAGCTGAGCTAGAGCTTGAAAAAATACCTACGAGCCGAGCTCAAGCTTTAAAAACAAAGCTCAAATGAAGCCGAGCTCGGCTCAGCTCATTTGCACCCCTAGTACATGCTAAAACACCCAACAAAATGTTCAAGTACAACATTTAAAATATGACCTCTAAAGATTGCAACTGCAAGTTTGGTCAAACTGTTGGACTGTTAACAAAACACTTCGAAACAATAGGATGTTATTTTTATACATTTGACATGAGAAAGTGGTACATGTAGTTTACTTGAAAGTGGCATGATTACTGCCCCTTGTTGATGGTCATTAAATAAAAAAAAATATAAATATCAATCATATGGCTTCATCAAAGTTACATCTCTGATTTATATAATCCAATGTGAGACCCAAAAGCCAAATCTCTTATTCATGTCAAAGTCAAGATATTCCACGCATGAACACGAATTATTAATCTAGACTAAGCATCTTATGTATGTTTTGTTTTACAGATTTGCAAACAACCACCACCACTTATAGAGTATTTAAATGTAAAATATAGCACATGATTTCTCCGTATTCTTTAGAGGATTAACCACATCATTGGGCAGACAAAAACTACACCGATAAGATTATTATCATTTTCTTGGGTTTCAAGGATGTTATTAGTTATTTTGATTCAATAAAATCACTAGGATACATTGAGAATGAAACTAAATTGTGCATTTCCCGCAACTAAAGAATAAATGATTCTCTATTAACATAACACCAACAAATCATACAACAAACCTAATCATGTCAACTAATGCGAATAACACCAAGAAGCCGCCTCCTTTAACCAGAACATATATTTTGTAATTTAAAAATCCTTAATGCTTTCAAGGTTATAAAAACTATTTTGCAATCAAGCTCGTCAATATACTCTTAGCTCTTGAAAGATTGTAACCATTCACATGTATATAGTTTCAACAGGCTACAACAACTTACATTGTGATTTGAAAGTCAATTCAGAAATGTTCATCAGGGTTTAGTTAAGCCTTTTGTATAAATCCCCATATGATCAACAGCAACAAAACACATAATCACACATGTGTTGTTTAAAATCTATGGAAACTAATTACTTATTTAACATATATAAAGAAAGTGCCCTAATCAATTTTCTATTACGGATAGATTATTAAAATTACCAAATCCAAACAAACACAAACATGATAGAAACAAAAAAGCACAAAAACTAGGGTATTGAAAATGAAGAAGAATAATAATAAGATACCAGGCCATGGCATTCACCTGAAATAAATGAGATCTTCTGTTGAGTCATGGCCTGCGAGTAAAGCAAATTCATAACAATAAATCCTCTTGAACCTAACATCCATAGGGGCTGTTGAACGAGGAAGAAGGGGCTGCTGAACGGGGATGAAGGGCAGGTGGTGTGGTGGTGCGATCGTGTGGTGGTGCGATGGTGATTCAAATATTTTTTATATCGATCAATTAGATCTGATTTAGGTGTGGGGGATGTAGGGGATTTGAGGGGATGGAAGGAAAATAAAATTTTGGGTGAAAATATTTAAGGGATAAAGGAGGGAAATTAGAAATTTTGAAATGTGTGTCATAAATTAGGGTAAATTACACTTTTCATCCTTTATGTTTGTATCGAATTGTAATTGATACCTTTTAACTTCAATAATTATAGTCACAATCATTTATTTGCAAAACTCATTACACCCTATGTCCTTTGGTCCTAACCTGATTACCTTTCAAGGTTATAACTAGTCATGTGCGTTGCACATGAAGGTATAATTGTCATTTTACATATTTATTAAAAAAAATAATGAACAAAACACTTAATCCATATATGTGTTAAAACCCTAACCAACATACTTCAAAACACTATTGGATGTTGAAGGGTTATATCACGTTGTATTGAGTGATATTATATTGTAAAAAACAATTACAAGTCATATGTGTTGATGCAGATTTTGTGTCCGATGCTTGTCGAATAGATTAGTTATTATTTTACGCTGAATTTGTAATAGTTAGTGAAACGGTCAAACGAACGTGTATTGACCCGCTCGTTTGAAGTGGTCAAACGAGAGGGTTATTCGGTTGACCGTGTGTGTTTGCAAGACAAGGGGTGTGACTATAAATAGAAAACCCTTGTCATTTGCAACACTTGGAGAGTTTAGGAGGTTTGAGACCTCACCGGGAGAGATCACCACTTGGTCTCTCCCCGGATGTGTACTCCTTTGGTATTAGTTCGGTTATCTTGTAATCGGGCCGATTTGTAATGTTATACTACCGGATTAATACAAAGAAGTTGTTTGTTTATATCTAATCTCTCCCGTCTTGAACCGATCTCACAAGAATCACGGTTTCGGTCACGAAACTCGGTCCTACAATTGGTATCAGAGCCATGGTGCCCGATTTAGTAAATCTAACCGTTTACTAAGTCACATGTGCTCTAGATCTGTGATTTTAGTGATTTTTGTTCAAGAAGAAAAGTTGGGTGAAAATGAGAAAAACCCAGATCTGGACCCGAATATTCAGATCTGTGCGGAAACAAGTGTTCGGTTTTATGTTTTTCACCTATATAATCAAGTTATCATCATCAAAAATCAAATATACAATGTTTTCGTCAAATCTGCAAAATTGAACAGAAGCTGTGTTCTTGATGTTCTTGGCAGCTTCATATTTCGAAAGATGTAAGGGTGCTCGAAAGATCAAACAGATTTCGAAGGATCATCTTTACCCTCAACAACTTCGAAAGATTGAGCATATATCTTTCGATCTGAAATAGGTCGAAGGATATCCTAGGTCGAAAGATCAGGTCGTCCAGCATATATCTTTCGAAAGATATCCTAGGTCGAAAGATCAGGTCGAAGGATCATCTTTCGAACATCGTCGTCCAGGATACATCTGTCGATCTGAAACAGGAGACAGAAGGTGGAAGACGATAAAGAGACTTGAAAGATGAATGTTGCTGCTGCTGATGAATGTTACTGCTGCTGATTGTTTCATCATCGAAGAAGAAGAGTTTGCTGTGTGAAAGTTTGGATTTGGTGTTGCTGGGTAATCGATTGAAGATGAAGAGGTGTCGGCTGAATGTTTGATTTCAGAAATTGAAATTGGGGTTTTTTGATTGTTAGTTGTTTGATATATCGCTGATGTTAAGAGAGAGAATGAATCTAGAGATTTAGATGATGGTAGTTTCTGCTGAAAGGGTGTGGTTTAGATGGAAGCAACAATGGTGTTGATGTATCGAAGAAGGAGATGAAGGAGCTGTACAATGTTGTTGTCGGCTGAGGTAAATTTATGGCAGCTAGGTTATCTAAATTGGACCCACTTGTCTTCAATTATATGACGATAGATATGTTGGACTTAGAATGATGTCAGCCCACTTTACTAGGCCATACGTAATGCAATTTATTTTATAAATTGGGCCATGTTGGTAATTGGAGCATGCATCTATTGGGTTCACATGATGGCTGGTATCGCAAATAAAAAAAAAAAAAAAAAAAAAACCAATTAAAGTTGCTGGTGATATTGTCGGCTGAAGTATGATGAGGATAAAGGTTTATTTCTTTTTGAAGGTACAAGATATTGACTTTTGGGTAATGTTGGTTGAATGGCTGGGTATAGAGATATTAAAGTTGGGCCACCGTTATTTTTTTTTTTTGTGCTTGATAAATTTTGGATCATTGGGCCTCTAATATTTATAGACATCAAATAATATTTGGGCTTCTAGTGATTGGTAACGGGTATATGGACCAGAATGGATCGGTTATATCAGGTATTTTTTTTGGGGGCCTACATGGAGAGTACAAAGTTGACAAATTATGTCTTGGGCCGAATTGGTATAGATCAACAAAACGTGTTTTGATTCAGCTTTGGGCCACGAACTATAGAGCTTGGATTATTAGAGGTCGGGTATTCGCGAAGTTTAGCTGAACCGCGCTTCTAAATTTCAAAGTCGAATTTGAACGGGTTTGGGCGCGCGCGGGATGATGCGGCATGTTGTTAAAAAAAAAAAAAATGATGATGAAAACTTGATTGTTGAAAAATGTGGGGTAGTCACGGTTACCGATGCAAATGTCAAAAATGGTGACGCGACTACTATGGGCCAAAAACAAAACGGTATGTTCACTTCCGCACGTCAATGTTTATGATTGTTATCGGTTATTCGAAAATGTTCGAAAGCATTTTGTTTATTGTCATATTCTCGCATTTGAAGACGAACGTATGAACCTAGAATGTCAATACCGGTCCTAACGAGTTCACAAAGTCTTTGGAGGGATACAAGTCGGATCCTACGGGGTACTAGGCGAAATTTCCTTATCAACTAGAATATGCAACGAAGAAATCTTTTTGTTTATTGTCATATTCTCGCATTTGGTAACGAATGCATGAACCTAGAATGTCAATACCGGTCCTAACGAGTTCACAAAGTCTTTGGAGGGATACAAGTCGGATCCAACGGGGTACTAGGGGACGTTCTTATTCAACTAGCATATGCAAAGAAGAAATTCGTTTTCGTGATTTTTCGAAAAACCAAGAACATTCAACGGAGATTGATGACAGTTCCGCTCAGTGGAGGGAATTGGTGAACATTTGACGACAGTTTCTTTGAAGTGGAGAGAATCTGTTAAGGTTTAGAAATCTTACCAA
Organism: Helianthus tuberosus; assembly: GCA_030545235.1. NCBI lineage: Eukaryota > Viridiplantae > Streptophyta > Magnoliopsida > Asterales > Asteraceae > Helianthus > Helianthus tuberosus. The sequence continues at coordinate 17,686,041 of CM060403.1, forward strand.
AGAAATAGGGGGAATAAAAATTTCGTATGTTGAATTTCTTCGGTAAATTTCTAAACGCAATCACAGGTGGTAGAGTTTGTGATTTTCTGGTGATACTAACGGTTCGGCGTGGAATGTTTTGCACAGACACATATTTGAGGATTTTAATTAATTCTCCAGCCAGCGTGAAGGGTTTTGCACGGAAAAATACAGGTTTCTAAAGTCTACAGTAGTTACAAAAGCGCTGTTCACTGAAGACCTGGGGAATCTTAATGAAAGCTGATAGTTCAAGGCTGAAGACCTGCAGGATTCGGTTTTGGGTTTGATGTTTCTTTGGGATTTTACAGGGATCTGGGGGTAACTCAATTCGTTGAGTTTGCAAACGATGTACTTGGTCAAGCTGACTTCCTGAGTACTGATGCTGAAGATCCGTAGTGCATTACGTGGTCAACTTCACAAAGGCGAGACAATGAGATCTGGATGTAGTTCAACTAAGCATGCTGGTTGAGCTTGCAAGGGATACACTTGGTCTAGCTGACTTTCCTGAGTGTTGATGCTGAAGATTAAAGTGCATTACTTGGTCGATTCCACAAAGACGGTTTACAGAAGACAGTTCACCAGAAATCTCTATCAATGTAGTATGCTTGAAGATCAAGACTTGATGTAGTTTTTAAAGAATGGAACCCTTATCAAATGCCGGTTGGAGTATTGGAAGATCAGCGGAAGATCGGTCAATTGAGCCTTTTGAGGAAATTGCACAACACCCAACACGGATACGCATACTTTGAGGGGGAACTATTATACAAGAAGCATCAAGATACTACTTACCTGGATCATCGGTCAAGGGGGAATTTGTTAACACAGAGAAGATGAATACTTGACTGAAGATCGATTGCAGTTGCATTTTCGGCATTCGACAGCAACGGACAAGGGGGAATTTGTTGATGCAGATTTTGTGTCCGATGCTTGTCGAATAGATTAGTTATTATTTTACGCTGAATTTGTAATAGTTAGTGAAACGGTCAAACGAACGTGTATTGACCCGCTCGTTTGAAGTGGTCAAACGAGAGGGTTATTCGGTTGACCGTGTGTGTTTGCAAGACAAGGGGTGTGACTATAAATAGAAAACCCTTGTCATTTGCAACACTTGGAGAGTTTAGGAGGTTTGAGACCTCACCGGGAGAGATCACCACTTGGTCTCTCCCCGGATGTGTACTCCTTTGGTATTAGTTCGGTTATCTTGTAATCGGGCCGATTTGTAATGTTATACTACCGGATTAATACAAAGAAGTTGTTTGTTTATATCTAATCTCTCCCGTCTTGAACCGATCTCACAAGAATCACGGTTTCGGTCACGAAACTCGGTCCTACAATATGTGCCCTAATAGACCGTGTTAAGTCTTGATATATCTTAATGGCTCGTTAAGACCTTTATTATGTGATATTTGACGTTGAAGGATTACATGACGTTGTATTAAGTGCTATTATATCGTAACCAAGAATTACAAGTCATATATGCCCTAATAGACCATGTTGGGCCTTGATATATCTTAATGGCCCATTAAGGCCTTTATTATGTGATATTCGATGTTGAAGGGTTATATCACGTTGTATTGAGTGATATTATGTCGTAACAACCAATTACAAGTCCTACATTGTCACACCCCGACCCGCAGCGGAATAGGTGATCGGGGTATGATTGGGTTGATCCAAAGCTTATGACTTGCTATTACGTGTTTTAAATATTCATTAATCTAAACTGAATGTTTCACAGAATAATTAATTCAAATAAACAATTACAAATGAGACATTGATCATAACCACTAAGCTACATTTATCCGTTTATTGTTAACTAAGGTCCATCCTATGTCTAATCTTCTCTTCAAGCCTGTTCACCTGTATCATGTGTAAAAATAGTTTTTGGGTCAACAAAAGTTGGTGAGTGAACCTTATTGTTATTTGAAAAATAATATTTTTAAATTTGATTTATTGAAAAACGTGTGTTAACCAATGTAAGTAAATATGTTGTACGTTATATATCAAAACTCATATCACAACCTCAAACAATAAACAAACTACTGAAATGATTCGAATGAATGTATACATGTTGATGTGATGTCCAAATGAATGAAATGCACCAATTGATAAACAACCAAACACATAACACATATACTCCACATAACGGTAATTGCACGTATTTGAATTTGTAAAATGCGATGAAGAAATGCGACACATGATACACCCCAAAAATGAGTTTTTTTAATAAACCAACTCATTCTCTCATTCATAACTTGCTGCCACTCGCACAAGAACACTCCCTACCTGCTTTCTCTCTGCAACCCAAGTAAGAATCATTATTTTTACAAGTATCACAACGTTTTCCACAACGATTTTTCACGAGTTTATCTCCGATTTCATCTAAAACTTCTCTATTTTACGAAAACCTTCATCTTTTTCATCAAAACTTCTGATTTTGCTATGGATCTATACCGAAATTAGTGCATTGGACCTAGCTTTCGCTTCCGAAGATAGAGATCTGATGATTTCGCACTCACCAGGTGTTTAATCCAAGGAAAAACTGTTTTAAACTCGAATTTTACACTAAAAACGGACCAAAACCGACATATGTTTCGTTCACTGGATAGTGGGACGAAGCGGTGTCGAAACCTTCATGAAAAGGACTCGAAAATACATCCGATTCAGGCGAAAACACAGTTTCGGATGCTTGAAGACGCAAAAACAGCCACCTGTGCGAGCCGGACTGGCTTGTACGAAGCGCCCCTTCGTACGAAGGCACTGGCTTTGTACAAACCTTCCCATGTTCCCACATGAGACTAAATCGCTTAAAAGACCTCTCCAACTCTAAGTTTAATCAGTAGCTTAAGGCTAGAGGGATGAACACTCGATTTCCCGAAGAAAGACGCGAAGAACACTCGATTTTGGACACGGAAACAAGCAACTGGTACGAAGGCCTCGGCTTCGTACAAAGGCACTGGCTTCGTACGAAGGCATGAAGGCACCCCTTCATACGAAGAATCTGTTTCCCACTCGACCCTCCAACTTGACCGTTTCAGCACTTTGGAAGACTTATGCACTTTTGTTCCCGTACGCAGGCTGATCTGACGCTCCCTTCACTCCTTTCCAGACCGTGTTTAACTGTTAAGCATGCACTGTGAGTATACTCGACCCCTTTTTTCGCTTAACGCACTTTTTGGGTGTTACATACGTTCTCTATCAAAACACGACGCACTCAACGCTTAAACTCTTTTAAAACGCTAACCGCTCTCGCATGTTATACGTGAATAGTTGAATGGTTGTTTGCTATGTTTACACAGTGATGACTTGCCCTATCACCCTTAACAACGATAGTACTATAGTTTCGACTCAGGACATGTTTACTCAGGGGTTGTTAAGGTTTTCTTACGAACTTTACCTGCGTGCTCACTACAGTGAACATGTATCGCGCATACTCTACCACGCAGTCATGTTGGTTAGCTTGTATCATTGTCGATAGCTTACTTGATCCGTCCCTTTACGTGTTACATGATGGTTATGCGTAAACGTTTTATTACTATACTTATGCTAAACTTGTGTATTCACCTTTACATTATTGTATTGACTTTTATTTTAACGTATGTGACAGGTTGATGGATTTACTGCTGGAAATGATCTAAGATTCTAGAAGCCCGCCTAAATTTAATTTCAAGTTTTGTCATGTCTTGTTTTGTTGCTTGAGAAACTACTGAACTCGTTTCAATTTTCGTGAGAATATTTGTTTGATTGTATGGGAAATTGAACCTTATTAAATATGGTCATAATTAGTGGTTATGGATTCTCTCGAGCAACCTATTCGCATCATGTCACATCCCACATCCCGATGATTCCGCCATCGGTTGGGGTGCGACAGTCGATGTAGCGTGTATAAGACCTGCTTTGTCTTCATCATTTGATTGCTGCATACATGCCTACTGTTTAGGTTTTTTTAGACATTGAATTTACTTTTCAGATCTGCATTTTAAAGCGCGGATTCCAGAATTGTTGGCTTTAGTTTTCAAAATGGCAATATGATTACACATGGAATAGGATCTTAGTTTTGTTTTTTTATCAATTATAAAACTGAAATAGTTTGTGAACTTTAATGGTAAAATGTAGAGCTGTAAACGAACTGATTTGTTCGTGTTCGTTCGTTAAGGAAATAAATGTGTTCACGAACGGTTCATGAACACTTACCGAATGGGATATTATGTTCGTGTTCGTTCATTAAGAAAATAAGCGTGTTCACGAACACAAACGAACACAAATAAATTTGGCGAACGCAACGAAGGATAAAGATAGATGGCCCAGAGAGTAGCACTCGAACTTGAATCCCTAATTGTGGAATGGAGGTCGATCGTATTTGCCGATATAAATAATGAGAAATGAAAGGGAAATGATGTATAAACAAGGTGAAAGTGAGTTTCCTAGTTTCATTGTTAGGGTAATAAAATAAATAAAAGTTTAATAATATAAAAAGTACAAATAAAATATAAGAAAGTACAAAGATCTTCAATTAAAACACAAATATAGAAACATAAACGAACGCAAATCAGCAAATGTTCACGAACACCTTACCGAACGTTCACGAACATAATCGAACGAACGAGACATCTGTTCATGTTCGTTCATTTAACTAGTCGAACAAAATTTCTTGTTCATGTTCATTCGTTTATTAAACGAACGAACATAAACGAACTTCCAGCCGAACGGTTCACGAACTGTTCGCTGAACGTTCGGTTCGTTTACAGCCCTAGTAAAATGACACAAAAGAATAAATAAATTTGCAACCCAGGTAAAATGACAAGACTACCCCTCATTTAACCTTGAACTTTAATAGTGTTAGAGATTTGGATGGATTTAGCAACAATTTACAAACCTTAGTGGTTCAGTTAAGAAAAAAAAAACTTTTTTGAATGGATCTAGCAAAATTGGTCAAACCATAGTGACGATTTTAGCAGTTTACTTATATAAATATTTTATACAGATGGAAACCACGGTTTATTAATATTAATAAAAATACTGTTTTATTAATATATTATTTTAATAATATATAACGTTTTCATTAAAAAAAGTTAGATTATAGCAATTAGAAGCAAGTAAAAACATATAACTATGATTCTACAATTAAATAGGACATTAATATCATTACAAAATTACTAACCTTGTAACTCTTGAAGGTTATCAATGGTGGGTTAAAAAAATGTAGAATTTTGATGGAGATGATTGTTAAACCTGAGGTCGTTTACACAAGGGAACCAAGAACGCACAACTCCAATTAATACTCTTGCTTACAGCCTTTGATCAAACAAAATAAGCGTTATAGCACCAAAAGGAAACAAACCTTTATTCTTATTCAAAACTCAACCTTGCATTTTTATAAACCTAAGCTACTATCCTAATTAATTACAAACTTACTGCAACTAGGAAACATGGCCTTTTATCTCTATCCATATCATACTTAAAAAATTCAAATAATATATATCTCAATCATATCATACTTAAAAGGGTTTTTTATTTATATTTTAAGTGAGGGTTTGTAAACACCGTCTAAAGCTATGTAAGCATATTTTAAGTCGGGGTTCGTATCAAAAGACGTGAATTTTATTAGTGTTAAATTATATTTTAAGTCAGGGTTTGTAAACACCGTCTAAAGCTATGTAAGCATATTTTAAGTCGGGGTTCGTATCAAAAGACGCGAATTTTATTAATGCTTAAAGGATATTTTGTTAGGATCTTGATGTGATGAGATTGTGTGTGTATATTTAGACAGGGTTATGTGCATTACCGCGTCTAAAAACAAAACCGAACCCCGTCTAATGGTTACTTGTGTACTAGTGCAAACAGAACCTACTTACACATAGTCTGGGCCTCCCACTCGAGTTGGACTATGGCACTAAACCAGGCCGCACACCCAGGTGGGCCTGGGGCGTATCTGGGCCATGCATTCACGGACTGGACTACACAGTTTCTTTTTATTGAGTTTACATCGGGCTATACATGTCATGTGCGAATTGTACATTGAACCAGGGTATAGGGATTGTGATCCTGATGGTTGTTGTCTGATTGATATATATGGCTGTATGGTTAATTAGTAATCGTCGGATTTCATATATATGTATTAATGTGAATTCGATAGTATAATACGTGTAAATAATAAGATGTTGATTCGACATGTATACTCGGTGGAACTAGGATGTATTGATGTCATGCGTGTTAGACTAAGTAGAATCGATGGGTTAGTTGCCAATGATTTATTTGATTTGCGATAGTAGATTATCAGGTCCTATGCCTTATGTGATAATTACATGATTTAATGCTACCAGTCCATAGTGTACGTATATACGTGGCGCTGTAAACATGAACCAAATGAACCACTGTTGTGATTTTAGCATGACATATTGGATCAATACTAAATGGACCGAGTGGACTGGACAAATTGTATGCTATGTTATGAGTTGATTGTTATCAATGGGCTCTGATCATATGTAATGGTTTAGTAATCGGGCATACCCATGAATATTACATGTATCTAATGGATCAGTAGATGGTTACTAAAATAATAATCCTCATGTGAATCTATGGGCCGGGTGCATCAGTAGGTTAAGTGGTTGGAACGGCCCAACTGTTGATGCAGATTTGTGTCCGATGCTTGTCGAATAGGATTAGTTTTATTTTACGCTGAATTTGTAATAGTTAGTGAAACGGTCTATCGAACGTGTATAGACCCGCTCGTTTGAAGTGGTCAAACGAGAGGGCTATTCGGTTGACCGTGTGGGTTTTGCTAGACAAACAGTTAGATTATGGTTGTATAATGTTTGGTGTCGAAGGATAAGGCATCGAAGGATTGTGTATATCCGTCGATGAGCTCGAAAGATATCCATCGATAGATGAAGATGGACCTCGAAGGATATGTCATCCTTCGAGGTATATGTGTATCTTTCGATAGCTGGATGATCGACAGATGATCTATCGATCAATCAGTTAGATCCTTCGACCATACAACCTGTGTTGGGTATAAATACCAACACTTTGTCATTTGCAAGACTAAGAGAGAGTTTAGGAGGTTTGAGACCTCACCCGGGGAGAGATCACCACTTGATCTCTCCCGGAATGTATACTCCTTTGGTATTAGTTCGGTTATCATGTAATCGGGCCGATTTGTAACGTTTTACTACCGGATTAATACAAAGTTGTTTGTTTATCATGTCTAATCTCTCCCGTCTTGAACCGATCTCACACGAATCACGGTTTCGGTCTCGAAACACGGTCCTACAATTGGTATCAGAGCCATGGTGCCCGATTTAGTAAATCTAACAGTTTACTAAGTCACATGTGCTCTAGATCTGTGATTTTCGTGAGTTTTGTTCAAGATCTAAAAATGGTGAAATGAAGAAAAACTCAGATCTGGACCCGAATATTCAGATCTGTGCTGAAACAAGTGTTCGGTTTTATGTTTTTCACCTATATAATCAAGTTATCATCATCAAAAATCAAATATACAAAGTTTTTGTCAGATCTGCAAAATTGAACAGTGGCTGTGTTCTTGATGTTCTTGGGGCTGCTTGAAGATTCGAAAGATGATCAGTTCGAAAGATCAGTTCTCAACAACTTCGAAAGATGATCAGATTCGAAAGATGATCAGTTCGAAAGATCAGTTCTCAACAACTTCGAAAGATGATCAGATTCGAAAGATGATCAGTTCGAAAGATCAGTTCTCAACAACTTCGAAAGATGATCAGATTCGAAAGATGATCAGTTCGAAAGATCAGTTCTCAACAACTTCGAAAGATGATCCTCGAAGGATACATCTTTCGACCTGATATCTTTCGACCTACTGTTCATCGATGAAGGGTTTGAAGTTTGAAGGTGTGGTGATGACAAGAATGGCAGACGTGATGTCGGCTGGATTCTGATGAGCTTTACCAATACCATCTGTTGAACCGGTAACAAGTGCCCAAGATCCGTACTTTTCAGATTCTTTGCAGGTCCGAAGAAATTGACATATACCCATTTCAAGATTGAAGTTAAAGTTCGCAGAGAGGTGGAGGAGATTCCGATGATGGCAGCTGCTAATGTTGTGGATCAAGTTGCTGGTGTTTCATCATAGAATGGAAGATTTAATTTTTTGTTTGGGTGATTTTCTTTGAAGGTGGAAATGTTGGTTGGTATCACCGAAGAAAGAGAAGAAAGACAAAGGTATTTGTCGGCTGAAAATAAGTTGGGGATAGGGTTGTTGACTATTGCAATTGGGCTAAATAACAAGCATAGTACCTCGATGGGTTCTACTGGATCAAGGTTCTCTATTATTTTTTTTGGGCTTGTTAAATTTGAAATTTTTGGACCAATCAAAAGACCCACTAATATTTGATCTAATTAATTGGCTAAATTAATTGGCTAAATTAATTTTAGGCAAATGATTAAAAAAAAAAAAATTGGGCTCTATTGGACCAAATGTTAAAGATAAGGCATGGAGTCTTGGACCCGTCTCGACTCGTGAGTTGCAAAGTGGGGGTCGGGTGGTCGCGAAAGATATTGGAGTTAATTTTTGACGTCATATTCGTACGGGAAAGCGCGGGATGTTGCGGCATGATGAAAAGAAAACAAAAGATGATGATACTTGATGGTTGAAAAATTGTGGGGTAGTCACGGTTACCGATGCAAATGTCAAAAATGGTGACGCGACTATTATGGGCCAAAAACGAGAACGGTATGTTCACTTCCGCACGTCGATTGTTTATGATTGTTATCGGTTATTTGAAAATGTTCGAAAGCACTTTGTTATTTGTCATATTCTCGCATTTGAAGACGAACGTATGAACCTTGAACGCCAACACCGGTCCTAACGAGTTCACAAAGTCTTTGGAGGGATACAAGTCGGATCCTACGGGGTACTAGGGGACGGTCTTATTCAACTAGCATATGCAAAGAAGAAATTCGTTTTCGTGATTTTTCGAAAAACCAAGAACATTCAACGAAGATTGACGACAGTTCCGCTCAGTGGGGGGAATTGGTGAACATTTGACGACAGTTTCTTTGAAGTGGAGAGAATCTGTTAAGGTTTAGAAATCTTACCAAAGAAATAGGGGGAATAAAACGTATGTTGAATTTCTTCGGTAAATTTCTAAACGCAATCACAGGTGGTAGAGTTTGTGATTTTCTGGTGATACAAACGGTTCGGCGTGGAATGTTTTGCACATACACATATTTGAGGATTTTAATTAATTCTCCAGCCAGCGTGAAGGGTTTTGCACGGAAAAATACAGGTTTCTAAAGTCTACAGTAGTTACAAAAGCGCTGTTCACTGAAGACCTGGGGAATCTTTCTGAAAGCTGATAGTTCAAGACTGAAGACCTGCAGGATTCGGTTTTGGGTTTGATGTTTCTTTGGGATTTTACAGGGATCTGGGGGTAACTCAATTCGTTGAGTTTGCAAACGATGTACTTGGTCAAGCTGACTTCCTGAGTACTGATGCTGAAGATCCGTAGTGCATTACGTGGTCAACTTCACAAAGGCGAGACAATGAGATCTGGATGTAGTTCAACTAAGCATGCTGGTTGAGCTTGCAAGGGATACACTTGGTCTAGCTGACTTTCCTGAGTGTTGATGCTGAAGATTAAAGTGCATTACTTGGTCGATTCCACAAAGACGGTTTACAGAAGACAGTTCACCAGAAATCTCTATCAATGTAGTATGCTTGTATGAAATGGAGTTCTTATGACAAGATCAAGACTTGATGCAGTTCTTAAAGATTGGAACCCTTATCAAATGCCGGTTGGAGTATTGGAAGATCAGCGGAAGATCGGTCAATTGAGGAAATTGCACAACACCCAACACGGATACGCGTACTTTAAGGGGGAAATATTTTACAAGGAGCATCAAGATACTACTTACCTGGATCATCGGTCAAGGGGGAAGTTGTTAACACAGAGAAGATGAATACTTGACTGAAGATCGATTGCAGTTGCATTTTCAGCATTCGACAGCAACGGACAAGGGGGAATTTGTTGATGCAGATTTGTGTCCGATGCTTGTCGAATAGGATTAGTTTTATTTTACGCTGAATTTGTAATAGTTAGTGAAACGGTCTATCGAACGTGTATAGACCCGCTCGTTTGAAGTGGTCAAACGAGAGGGCTATTCGGTTGACCGTGTGGGTTTTGCTAGACAAACAGTTAGATTATGGTTGTATAATGTTTGGTGTCGAAGGATAAGGCATCGAAGGATTGTGTATATCCGTCGATGAGCTCGAAAGATATCCATCGATAGATGAAGATGGACCTCGAAGGATATGTCATCCTTCGAGGTATATGTGTATCTTTCGATAGCTGGATGATCGACAGATGATCTATCGATCAATCAGTTAGATCCTTCGACCATACAACCTGTGTTGGGTATAAATACCAACACTTTGTCATTTGCAAGACTAAGAGAGAGTTTAGGAGGTTTGAGACCTCACCCGGGGAGAGATCACCACTTGATCTCTCCCGGAATGTATACTCCTTTGGTATTAGTTCGGTTATCATGTAATCGGGCCGATTTGTAACGTTTTACTACCGGATTAATACAAAGTTGTTTGTTTATCATGTCTAATCTCTCCCGTCTTGAACCGATCTCACACGAATCACGGTTTCGGTCTCGAAACACGGTCCTACACCAACCGAACGGGTTTAACGGCTGGGGCGGTTGACTTGGGAGCCGTATGGCGAACCGAATTTATATAACACACTGTGCGTTATTCGGAAGTGTGGCAACATGGAACACTTATGATCCGAATGTGAAGGGAATGTGATACATTAATTAGTGTGGTGAATAGTCTATAATCAAAGTACTTGCCTGTCGTGTGTGTTAATATGTGATACATGGATTGTTTGAAATGTTTTATGTGAATAAATGCGTGATTACATCGAACTAACTGTCTTTGTAAACCCGGTAGGATTTGATTGACTAACGGTTGAGCGGGCACTTAGTCTAACCGAGCAAACCCAAGGTGAGTTCACTACATTCGAGCATGCGTCCCAGTGGTTGGGGACAGTCAGTGGTTTGGGTAAAAACGGGTATATTGGTTAATATTCTCACCTATCATTTTGTAAGTCCCTTATTCGGGTATTAGTTGGTAGCGCTACTTAGGTTTGGCACCCTCACACCGCTCCTGGATAGGACGGATGTGAACTAATGACCCAGTCGGGCCCAGTACTAGATAGGAGTACGTGGGATAGGGCAGTCATGTACATCAGGAGCCGTCTTGTTCGGAATTGAGATATTAACAATATTACTTGCATTGGTTATTGAACTGTTTTACATACAACTGGTAACAAACGTTTTCTAAAACTGTGAACTCGCCAGCTTTGTCTGATACACTTGTTACATGCTCGCAGGTCGTTAGGTACTTGGGAACAGGAACTTGCTGGCTGGAGGGCGTGAGTGGTCATGGTGGCATTGATGGGTTTATTTATCAAACATTTATTTACTATGGTTGTTGGAAAGTATTTACATTATGTTACGTTAACGCTTCCGCTGAACTTGATGGTTTTCGAATTACTTATGTTTGGATTTTATTACTATTAAACGATGAAACTTTATTTCAAACGTATGGATTCAATGTAATTGGTGGCTCATTACTAGTAGTCACACGCCTAACAGGGACACTCCCTAAGTGGTAATTTGAGGGTGTGACATGTACAGTAATTCACAGGTGTACATCAACATTCAATACAAAAAAAATTCTGAAATATCACAAAAACAGACGATATACATATGTGTACATCGTATTAAAAAGAGGGCAAAATCAGAATACACATGTATACATCGCATTTAAACAAATAATTATTTTGATAATTGAATTAAGTTACATCTTTCCTAATCCTTGACTTGATTTGTGAGAGATTTATGCAATCAATTTATGATTGAAATTACATGTATACCCTTTTTGTATTTAATTAAATGAAAAAAATTAACCAAATAATTACCATCATGCCACTCACTTTAATCTCAAGATCATAAAAATCAAGGGCCCAGATCAGTTCACGCAGTTCACTCTTGGGATTTTGTTCACGTTTGAACCTAATCCTATATATATATATATATATATATATATATATATATATATATATATATATATATATATTCAAGATTTAAAATTTTTGGGTCCCCGGAAGAGCGGGGCCCTATGCAGTCACACTCACCCGCCCTGCACATGGCCCCGGCCAGCCCTGTATATATGGGGAGGAGGTTCAATTTAAAACAATAATAATATGCATAAACAACAACATCCAGCTAATCCATTCAGCTACCAAAACATTTCCCATTATAAATGCTTAAAATTATATGTCACTTTAATTAAAGGAATCCATACTCTACTTTTACCTGCAATTACTAATACTTTGCTGGAACATTAACAAATACTCTTGCCTGAAAGAACATTAATCACAGGTAGAACATCATCAATTTATGCTCGACTATCGACACTTTATTCCCTGCACAAAATGTCAGCTTTCCGTCAATATTACTCAATTATGATTTTAAAAATTCAAATTGAAGACATTTAATAGGAAAACTAATTAAAGGAATACCTTGTTTGTAAATTGGCTCCTATGGGTCTTTCCTAGCTCCTCGAATTCATCGCTTGACAACATAAGGAGACTCCTGTTGTGAGTTCCTATGTTGTTCACAGCTATATGTAGCACATGGCGGTGTCTCCAGACATTTTTCTCAAGAATGTAAAACCGTATGATTCAATCCGCTCCTTAGACCATAAAATACGCAGTCCTTCCAAATGAAAAATGCTCTGCGGAAGATGCCTGATACCTGTGCCTTCTATATTTAACTCTTCCAAACATTCTAAACGTCCAAGTTCCTCTGGCAATTTCTTAACTAGAATACAATGGGGAAGATGTAAATACTTTAAGCATTTCATCTTACAGATGCTGTTCGGAAGATCTCGTAAGGATATACAACCTGCCAGGTCCAACCTCTCTACGCTCTCTAATCTTCCAAGATTCTTGGGTAAGTGCTCAAGAAGGCAACAAGATGTGAGTTTAAGAGATCTAAGATGTTTCAGCATGCAAATGCTATCTGGAATATGCTTAATCTCTTTGATCGACAAAGATAATTCCTCTAGACTTTCTAACTTATCGAAACACATAGTCAGCCCAAGTTTAAGGTAACTCGACTCAGAACCACTAAGACAAAGTAATTTCAGCTTTGGGCATTGCACAGGCGTGTGGAGTTCTACAAAATCATTACATTCCTCAAGATATAACTCCTCAAGATGTGGTGTGAGCGCAAGTATAAGTTCACTCACCTTAGAACCACTAAGGTCGAGCAATTTGAGCTTGGGTAGTTTGGGTATGCAGAATTCAAATAAGTCATTACATTCTCTAAGATCTAATATCTGGAGATGTGGGGTTAGACCAAGGTTAAGATTACGCACCTTAGAACCACTAAGCTTTAGGAATTTGAACTTTGAGCATTCAAAGGGAATGTAGAGTTATACAAAGTCATTGCATCCTCCAAGATCTAAAGTTTCAAGATTTGGAGTCATCCCAAGGTTAAGGCTAGTTAACTTAGAACCACTGAGGTAAAGGGATTTCAGCTTGGGACAATCAACGGGCATGTGGAGTTTAACAAAATCATTACATCCCCGAAGATCTAACATCTCAAGATGTGGAGTCAGTTGAAGGTTAAGATTACTCACCTTAGAACAACTGAGGTTGAGGAATTTGAACTTAGGAAGTTCAACAGGCATCTCGAGTTTTGAAAACTCATTCGTTCCAGTAAGATATAAGCTCTCGAGATTTGGAATCAGCCCAAGGTTAATGTTACTCAACTTAGAAGCATTGATGTTGAGGAATACGAGCTTTGGACATACACCGGTCATGTGGAGTTCTACAAAGTCGTTACATCCTTCAAGATTTAACCTTTGGAGATGTGGGCACTCATCGGGCATTTTAAGCTCTACCAAGTCCATACATTCTTTAAGACCAAATGTCTCGAGAACTGGAGTCATCTCAAGGTCAAAAGTTCTCAACTTTGAATACTTGAGGTCAAGGAATTTGAGCTTACTAAGAACCTATCACAAGGAGGAAAGTTAAATATCAATGAAATGAAATGAAATGAAATGAAATGATTAAATATAGCATAATAAGGCATTATTAAAACAACCAATTAACCATTATTCTACCTTTCTTTCTCCCCCTTCCCAGAGTTGAGAGATATTGCTCCAACCCATTGCAAGGTCAACAAGCTTATTTGCGGGAAAGGTTTTAGGTAAAGACGAAAACGGATATCGCGGCCAATGTAAACATTGTAAAGTATTTGGTAAGTATTGGTCAACTTCATCAATTATCCACTCGTTATATTTGTCATCCACGTATAGAAATCTAAGTCTCCTCAACTTTTTAAGACCTTTCATAATTATAGCTGGATGGAGATCTGTATCGTGCAGTTTTATACTTCTTGTTGCTTCAGTACCCTGTAGAATGTTGACAATTAAATTATGGTCATAACAAATAAACATGTATCAGTTTTACAGTTGAACCTTACCAAGTCATTACTCAATATGTCTTCAATTTCTTCTTTAATCCATAATCTGCTATGTCTGTAAGGCTCTTCAGGATGCGAACGACGAACAATATCCTTGCCCAATTCTTCTATATGGTCATGCAAGAGCAAACGGCCATCATCAGAAATAGTTAGCAACGATTTCTGCTCAAGAACTCTTAAACCAAGTTCAGCATAAAATCCACAGCTATTAAGTATTCTGATTGCTTTCCCTTTCTTTTTCCCCTTCAGTATGCATGCAACATCTAGGAATATTTCTTTCTGGTCATTCTCTAGACTAATGTAGCTTATTTCCAATCTTTTCAACGTTTGCTCTTCTGGAATTTTTTTTAGTCTTTCTATGGCACTGTCCCATTCACACTCAGTTTTACTACAAAGAGATGAACCCAAAACTTTGAGTGTTAAGGGAAGACCAGCAGCATAACATACAAGTTTCCTTGATAACTCTTCATACTCTTGAATTGGAGTATCTTTCCCAAATGCATACCTACTGAAGAGGCAAATTGCTTCCTTATCTGATAACATATCGACATCATGAGTATAGTCCACTTGGTGTGCCTTCAACACTTGCTCATCCCTTGTTGTGATGATGATTCTACTTCCCGGCTCAAACCAAGTACGCTCACCTGCTAACGCTTCAAGCTGACCTATATCATCCACATCATCTAGAACTAGAAGAACCTTTATCTTAACCATCCTCTTTTTTATCATACTTTTCCCATCTGCAACACCTGTTACAGTAATGCTTTTATCATTTAACACCTCTTGAAGGACCTGTTTTTGCAATTTCTTCAAACCAGAGCCTTTTGAACCTTCTCTGACATTCTCAACAAAGCTTTTACCTTCAAACTCATTAGATATATGATCATAAACAGCTCTTGCCAAAGTCGTCTTTCCGACAACTCCCATTCCTTTGATCCCTAATATGCGAACATCATTAAAACCAATTTTCAAAGATGAAAGAACATTCTCTACCCGCATCGCCATGCCAACTAGCTTCCCATCAACGCTCGTATCGACAAAACGTAGTTCTAGTGAAATGTATTCAACAATTTGTCGGATAAATTTTGCTTCATGTCTGTGTGTTAAAGAAGATTCAATCAGATTACTCAAAATCCCACATGAACAGTTAATTTCAAATCTACAACATACAATGATTACAATCATACATGAATTAATAGCATATTGATATACTCAAGTTGCAGGTTCAATCATTCAACATATTAGTAAAGAATATAAGATGAATGAATTACCCATCAACAGTGTTCTTCAACTCCCACCCAACCAGATCTGCTGCTTCCTTCAGAGCATTTCTCCATATACGAGCACCCTCTTTCTCTACATGTCTTTTAAAGGCTTCACCAACTGCCCCACTTTGATGGCGGACTTCGGTGGGTTCCACATCATAGAAGACCGGGTAAGCAGTCTGCTCCGTCGTCTTCTGGCACTCCATAATCTTTACCAGCTCCTCTAAGCACCATGATGAAGATGCATACTTCTTCGAGAATACAATTATGTGAAACCTCGAGTCTTCAATGGATGTGATGAGCTGCTCATCGATCCTTTTCCCTTTCTTGATTTTTTCATCATCTTTGTATGTTATAATGCCTTTATTGACAAGAGCAAGATAGAGATGGTCAACAAAGGTCTTACGGGTGTCTTCACCCCTGAAACTCAAAAATACATCATACTTGAACCTCTTTTGAATGGATGAGGCTGGTGTTGATGCCATTGAATGTATGCTTCAAGGATCGAATAAGTTGAACTCTGTATTGATCCAGGAAATTGATATGAACTGGTAAGTTATTTACAAAAGGTTCTTATTTTAATATTAAAAAGGACAAAGACCATAACATGGTAAAAAAGCATCTTGAACATTATTGATTAATGTAGTGGACGTATTTTCTTGGCTTTGTGGGTGCTAATTAGGGGGTAGGGGTGGAATAACTCACCCTCAATTCCATCACTCACAACATCCAATCAGATTCTGCCATATCATCAACCATTATTTTCATCACTCACACCCTTTTTTGCTGGAAATGGTCATCACTTGTACAAATTCCATCACTCACTAATTTTTTCATTTTTATTTTTTAATTATAAATTAACAATAAAACACTAAAATTATAAATTATAAATTTCATTTAAATAAAACGTAAATTACAAACTAAAAATAAAAAATAAAGCGCGCCGGCTCGCCAAGATTCGCTCGAACCTTTGGTCGTCCGGGATTTCTCTTCGAACCCGAACCTCTTTTGCTAGAACCCGAACCCCGAACCCCTCTTGCTTGAGCCATCCATCTTTGTTGAGAAATTTTTTGGATTTGGTTGTAGAATTTTTTGTATTGAGTTGAAGATTTTTTTTATTTTTTGAGTTGGAGAATTGTGAGTGGGAGAATTGAACGGCAACTTTTGTTTTTTTTTTTTGGATTTATATACACAGCCCCCCAAAAATCCAGTCCAATTGAACGGCAACTTCTGTTTTTTTCAACGCGTCATCCATTTAACGCGTTACAATATTAACGCGTGAAAACTGAAGGCGGCGGCGGTGTGGGCAAAAGTTCCACGCGTGATATTTGGGTATCACGTACCCACCCCGGGTGCTCTTAAAGGGGTGTGTCGGTTATATAAAAGAAACTATTGAAGACACACGTTATGTCACTTATTATATTAAAGTTATCTATGCTTTTCTTTTTCTTTTTCTCTTTCTTTCTCTATTACTTAATTATAAATACTTACTTTTTATAACTAAAAATACTCATTATATCTAGATATTAATTAATGATAAGATAGAAGAGACAACAAATTTAAAACATAAATATTAAGGGAATATTTCACAAAATAGTAACTAAATTTTATAAGCCTTCCAATCAAGTCATTCATAAAAAAAATTTCTAAATAATTCATTGAAGTTTATTTTATGTGTTAATTCTATATAATTAACCTGAATACCAGATAAACTATCCTAGATGGCATTCATTTTATTTTTTTATATTTTTATTAAACATGTTGACATAATGTAATTATTAAAAGAGATAAATCAAATTGAATCAAAAGGCACATATTAATAAAATGATAAATCAAATCCAAAAACAGATACTCATCATCGTTAGATTCATATTTGTTCTATGTTTGGTGACCACCTTCAAACTAAACTTCATATTTATCAACGAAGTTCATTTTTTTATACGAAAATTGAATTTAGTTCTTGATGGATATAAACAATAATTTTTATTATTGCTAAAATTGGATTGGATTATGTGTAAACATGTTTAGAATTAAAAATGATTAATTCCATGGTTTTGGGATTTTAATAAATTTTAACAATTTAAAAAATCATAATTTTTAAATTTTTGCAGGTTTTAAAAAATATTTTGTAATTTTTTAGTCCATGTTTACATTTATAAGCCATGTAAAAATATGTTAAAAAAAACTAAATAAATGTCATGTATGATGGATAAACTTTTATTTAGGTAGAAGAATAAATGCTAAAATGGTCCTTAAGTTTAGATCACTTTTGTCACTTTAATTTAAAAATGAAATCCTTTGTATCTAGGTCCCTGAGGTTTATTTTTGTTGCCCTTTTCATCCAATTGACCAACTGTGTTATAATTTTCTATTAACTTCTCCCCTTTCTTTGTCGTTTTCCTCCTTTAATTAAAACATATTATGGCATAAAATGACAATTATGCCCTTCATTTAAATGAGGAAAACGACAAAAAGAAGAGAAGTTAACAGAAATTCTAACCCAGTTTGCCAATTTGATGAAAATGTCAATAAAAATGAAATCTCATGGACCTAGATTCAAAATCTTTCATTTTTGGACTGAACGTGACTTAAACTCAAAGATCATTTTGACATTTTACTTTAGGTATAATATCTAGAATTAGAACATCAAAGTGAACTCTAGTGACCTAAATGGAACCGAAAAAATTTATAAGTAACCTAATTGGAACACTTTTAAAACTTGTTTACTATTTAGCAAATCTATAATACTATATAAAGCAAATCTGATGGACAAGATTGTAATTATACCACATGTACAATTTTTGAAACAACATTTACAAGAGAATACTAGCCATTTGAGAATGGTAAAATTGGAAGTTACATTATATTTTAAGACGCCATAGGGTTAAAATGGAGAAATCTTCCTCCCACGTTTAACATCCAGAAACCCAATCGTGTAAACTTAATTTCATTCGAAACCCTTGAGCCCTCCATCAGTTTCAACTCTTTCACAGCTGATTTCGATTTGTAGAAGTGAACCCTATGGCGTAGCCTGTCCCAAAACAGCCTATTGAAATCATCCTTCCAATTCAGTTCCAAATTCAAGCCTAACAGGCTCAATCTTACTTATCTTTCTTCACCGTTGAATTCATCCTTCAATTTTCGCCCAATCACTGGTGTCTCGGTTCGTAAATTGCCTTCAATATGTTGTTCATCAAACCTAGGTCACTGGTTTCAACTCCGTTGTCGGCGCCGGAGCGTGAATCAGATGGTTTCGAGGTGGTTTTTATTAGTGGTGACGCTGATGACATGGCGGCGTTGAAGAAGTCGAAGTCTATGAAGACAATGGTGTGTGGATCATTGTTTGGGCTCTGGTATCTATTTAACATCTACTTCAGTATCTATAACAAGAATGTTTGTTCTGTTTTGTTGTATGATTTACAATTGTATAGTGTTTGTTAGGTGATGCGTTAGGTTGTCTGTATGTTGTATGTCACACCCCCAAAATCCACCATGCGGAGTACCACCGCTTAGAGGCATGACGTGACCAGGATCGAGCCACCAATCATATTGAACAACACAATTAAGTAAATAAAACCAAACACAATACGATTGGTGACCAAAAGGAAGTAACCCGATTTTAGGTTAACAGCGGAAGCATAAAACATAAGTTCAAAACATAAGTTCGTAGTTCATAAGTTTAAAGTCCCAAAACATAAGTTTCATTAGTTCATAAAGTTTATTTATTGAGTACGGGACATATCAGTTCGCATCCCACAACGACCACCTCCATGTGCAAGCTCCATAGCATCTAACGACCTGCAAAGCATGTAATAACGAGTCAACAACAAAGTTGAGTGAGTTCACGGTTCGTTGTCTATTTTAGAGTTGTTTCCAAAAACATAGTTTAATCTCATTCGGCTATCCAGCCGTGGGGGTTACCCCATAGTTCGAAAACGTTTATTTGTTAACCATCCCATGTCCACCTTCCCTGGCTATCCAGCCCGGCACTTTGGCCGTGGGGAGCTACCCCAGTATTTTAAACTACCAGACTCGTTTATCATATCGACTACTAACAAAAATCAATTGTGCCCTAGCGTCGGTGTTCTATCACCACCGACGTGCCATAGTCCATTAGTACACACCCGTCCAACTGGCACGGTGTGAGGTTTGTTAAACCTAATAGCGCTATTAACTAATGACCCGCTCGCCATAGCCTCGGCGATTAAGTCGATACAAAAAGGGAGGGACTTCGCTGATAGAGTTCTAGTCCAGTAAGTCTAATACGTCCCAACAGGACGAGGAATTAACATTCCTGAACACGTCTCAAAGGACGATGAATCCCTATTCCTGTACCCATTCCCATTCCTACCGGGAATTTACCATGCTTTGTAGAAAAGTGTGAACTCACCTCGGTTTGCTCGGTTAGATTCTCAAATATAGCTAACAGTCAAGGTCGGTCAATCACGTCCTAGTATGATTTACCAGTTAGTCATTTAGTGGTTTCAAATAGAGCACAAAGTTCCTACACGTATCTATCACATAACATGCATTACTTTAACTGTTTATGCCCATATATACTTCCCATCAATTCCCCACTCATAAGAAAACATACGATAGTGCACGTAACACATATAACATGTTAGATCATTCACAGATAGCATACTCGACATTTAGACACGCAAGTCACAACTTATGTCAATTCAGCATTAATATTCAAAACCGGCTGTTTTCGGACATTTAAATAAAATAGTTAAATTATTCCAAAAATTCCCAAATTTTTACAGGATGTCTTAAACGTTCCAAATTTTATTGTGTAAAAATATCGGGGTTCGGTTCATTAGCAATATTTTATAAAAATTCATATCCCGGACTGAACTCAGATTTATATATTTCTGACCACAGTCCACGGAACAATTTATTAAAAATTCATCGAGCGTCCGATTTATGAAATTCCAGTGGGGTAATTACAAATGCATCGGTTGTCATCTACTGTACGAATTTCATGATCCGATTCATCACAAAACTCAGGTTATGACTGAAAGTATAACACCCATTTATTGCTGTCAAAATTCAGCTTAAGTTGTTGTTACAAATCGCCACTTTAAAAATAGTAAACGAAGTCCAAAAATTACGATTCCGGTGCCATTGGAACCTTATCTCATAATAACATATTTTAGATTCAAAATATCGGTTTTTCGTTGAGTTTATGACCTGTTTACAGCCAACTGAAGTTCGCTGTAAAACCGGGACAGATTCTGTTTTCCCTTTCTAACTTACTAACTTGTGTTCGATTGATTCCGTTAATCATGTTTGGTGTTTATAACAACATCCAACATCAATAGTAACCAGTAATTCGTCAAGAAATTAATCAAGAATCATAACAATACAAGATCTACAAGATTTACACACATCACTTCTCTTTATTCATCTTATTCATCTTTTATCCAAGACTAATGTAAGTTCTTTTAGAGTTTCATAAATTTTTAACCATTAATCATCTATTAACCATAAAATACATGAACAAGATGAAGATTTAAGAAACTTACCACTAGCACAAGGCTAGAGAAGTTCGAGTGAAGAAATGTGGCGGTTAATAGCGAATAGAGAAGGTCCTTCCACTTCCGAGAGCACCGAGCTTCGTTAGAGACCTTCTTACACCTTGGAGAGTATGTGAAATGGTTGAACAAGGTTGAAAGATGATGGTGGTGGGGTGGATGTGGTTCAGCCGAGAACCATGGAAGGAGGGAGAGAGTTAGGGTGTTGGTGGGTTTGTGAATGAGAGATGATGATGCTTGGGACCTTTGGTGCATTCTTATAACCATCCTACAACCTTAACTCTTGTGTATCATGTCTAACTCTTGTGTAACATGTCCCTCATGCCCCAACATAATCAAATTAAATATTGCAACAAATCAACAAGGTGGGTCCCGTGTTGGATCCGTGAGCATGGGGGGGGGGTAGTAGATTAGGTGCTAACCACTTTGGTTACAATCTAGTTATAATTATAGTGTTAGTTTCATACTTTAGTTAGTGGATATTTTTAGGGGGGTGTTATGATGTTCGGGGATCATAACTGGCTCAGAAAATAAGAACAATGTGTTTGACAATATTTTTGTGTTCCGGGTAGAGTCCGGTTGTTCGGTTCGATTCTGTTCCGTTAAAGTGCTTAATTAATTCGTAGGGCGTCCTATTTATATATTTTTGTAACGTTTTTACTTTCTAACACTTAGGGAATCATAATGGACTATTTAATGACTTTTCTGTACATTACTAGTGTGTTAACAAGTACATGTAAGCATAACACATAAATCAGAGAGCAGTTAAATAATTCCACACAGTCGTCAAGCACTTTAATTGTCATTAATAAATTGTACGGAATACATGGAATTTGAGGGTTGTCACATTCTCCCCCTGTTAAGAGAATTTCATCCCGAAATTTAGCGCGTGGTTACTGATGAAGCTAGTTAAGTTGCGTTGTTTTCCTGATTTTCCTGGGGTGTCACATCATCCCCCCGTTGATTTGGAATTTCGTCCCGAAATTATGCAGTAGCTTCAGCCTCAGTAGTGGTTGCGTTTTTCTTAAACAGTTGGGGATACTTGAGTTTCATTTGGTCTTCTCGTTCCCAGGTATACTCTGGGCCATGACGTGCATTCCAACTAACTCGGACCAGAGGTATCCTGGTATGCTTGAGGATCTTAACATCTCGATCCGTAATCTCTACTGGTTCCTCGACGAGTCGCAGCTGGTCGTCGATTGTGAGTTCCTTAAGAGGAACTATGAGGGTCTCATCTGACAGACACTTCTTCAGATTTGACACGTGGAATACGTTGTGAACTCCGCTGAGTTCTTCAGGTAGATTCAACCTGTAGGCGACTTTGCCAATTTTCTCGGTGACTTCGAAAGGTCCGAGGTAACGCGGATTGAGTTTTCCTCATTTGCCAAAGCGGACTACACCTTTCCAAGGTGAGACTTTGAGTAGCACTCGATCCCCAACCTGGAGCTCGAGTGGTTTTCTTCCCTTATCAGCATAGCTTTTCTGACGGTCACGAGCTGCCGCCATTCGCTGTCGTATCTGAGCAATTCTCTCGGTGGTATCTACCACAAGTTCTGGGCCAGTGATTTGGCTGTTACCAACTTCTGCCCAACAGAGAGGTGATCGGTATTTGCATCCGTACAATGCCTCAAATGGAGCGACCTGAATGCTGGTGTGGTAGCTGTTGTTATACGAAAACTCCACTAGCGGGAGGTGCTTTTCCCAGCCATTACCAAAATCGATTACACATGCCCTAAGCATGTCTTCAAGGGTTTGGATGGTGCATTCAGATTGCCCATCCGTCTGTGGGTGATAAGTGGTGCTCATATCTAAACGCGAGCCAAAAGACTTGTGCATTGCTTGCCACAGTTCAGAAGTAAAACGCGCGTCACGATCAGATATAATAGAGGTTGGCACTCCGTGCCTTGATACCACTTCCTTTAGGTAAATGTCTGCAAGAGTAGAAAACTTATCTGTTTCTTTGATAGCCATAAAATGTGCCGACTTGGTCAGTCGATCTACAATCACCCAAATGGTATCGTTTCCGCGTTGAGATCTGGGCAGGCCGGTAACGAAATCCATGGAAATTTGCTCCCATTTCCATTTCGGGATCTCCGGCTGTAGAAGTAGGCCTGATGGTTTCTGATATTCAGTCTTGACTCTCGCACAAGTCAAGCGCTTACTGACGTAGGTGGCTATGTGGGCTTTCATGCCAGGCCACCAATACGTAGTCTTGAGGTTGTGGTACATCTTGTCCGAACCAGGGTGTATCGAATAACGAGACTTGTGTGCTTCATCCATCATAAGCTCGCGTAGGTCTCCATACAGTGGAACCCAGATGCGTCCGTTAACATAGTAGGCGTCGTTTTCCTTTTGCTCTAGTCGCTGCCTCGATCCTCGCAAGGACTCAGCCCTGATGTTCCCTGCTTTCAATGCTTCAACCTGAGCATCGCGAATCTGAGCGGGAAGGTTGGATTGGATGGTAAGCTGTAAAGCACGTACACGCTTAGGTAGAGTATCCTTTCGACTGAGGGCGTCGGCCACAACATTGGCCTTGCCCGGATGATATTTGATTGCGCATTCATAATCATTCAAGAGCTCAACCCATCGGCGTTGACGCATGTTTAACTCCTTTTGCTTGAAAATATGCTCGAGACTCCTGTGATCGGTGTAAATGGTGCACTTGGTACCGTACAGGTAATGTCTCCATATCTTAAGCGCGAAAACAAGTGCTCCCAATTCTAAGTCGTGCGTAGTGTAGTTCCTTTCGTGAACCTTAAGTTGGCGTGATGCGTAGGCAATGACCTTGTCACGTTGCATCAACTCGCAACCAAGTCCTTGGATGGAAGCGTCGCAATAAACCACAAAATCTTCCGTGCCTTCAGGCAATGAGAGGATCGGCGCGCTACAAAGTCTATCTTTTAAGTGCTGAAACGAGGATTCCTGAGCATCACCCCATCGATAGATGACACCCTTTTGAGTTAATGAAGTGAGAGGCTGCGCAATCTTGGAGAAATCCTTGATAAACCTTCTGTAATATCCGGCCAAACCCAAGAATTGGCGGATTTCTGTTGGTGTACGGGGTGCAGGCCAGTTCTTGATCGATTCAACCTTAGATGGATCCACATGAATCCCATCCTTGTTTACCACATGGCCTAGAAAGTGGACTTCGCGAAGCCAGAAGTCACATTTCGAAAACTTGGCATACAACTGCTATTTTCGAAGAAGTTCCAGCATAAGTCGTAGATGCTGCTCGTGTTCCTCCTGATTCTTAGAATAGATCAGGATATCGTCGATGAACACAATAACGAACTTATCCAGGTAAGGCTTGCACACTCGGTTCATGAGATCCATGAAGACAGCTGGTGCATTCGTCAGCCCGAATGGCATAACCAGAAACTCGTAATGGCCGTAACGAGTTCTGAATGCTGTTTTGGAGACGTCCTCATCTCGGACCCTCAGCTGATGGTATCCCGATCTCAAATCAATCTTAGAGTAATAGCTCGACCCTTGCAACTGGTCGAACAAGTCGTCAATACGTGGAAGAGGATAACGATTCTTCACAGTCACCTTGTTAAGTTCGCGATAGTCAATACACATTCTGAAAGTACCATCTTTCTTCTTTACCAACAAGACTGGAGCTCCCCAGGGCGAAGAGCTAGGACGTATAAAACCCTTTTCCAGGAGTTCTTGTAGTTGTGTGGACAGTTCTTCAAGTTCTGATGGAGCTAGACGATATGGTGCTCGAGCCACTGGTGCTGCCCCAGGAGCTAGCTCGATTTGAAACTCGACTTGGCGATGAGGCGGAAGACCAGGTAATTCCTCAGGAAATACCTCGGGAAAGTCGCGTACAATAGGGATGTCCTCAATTCTCTTCTCTTCCGTTGATGTGTCAGTAACGAGTGCTAAAATGGCAGTGTGGCCCTTTCGCAAACACTTTTGAGCCTTAAGGAAAGAGATAATGCCTTCGAAAGCACCACTCTTGTCGCCACGAATCACGAGGGGTTCCTTACCAGAACGAGGAATGCGGATGATTTTCTCCTTGCAAACAATCTCTGCTTGATGATGAGATAGCCAATCCATCCCAATAACGACGTCGAAACTACCAAGTGTGATAGGAATAAGGTCGATAGAGAAGGTCTGACCAGCTAAGACGAGGTTACAACCTTTAACTACGTGTGTGGCTTCAAGACTTTTACCGTTTGCTAGCTCTACCGTGTGTTTGGTGTTCAGAAGTGTTGGGGTGCGCTTAAGCATTTGACTAACTTTTAAGGACACATAACTAGTATCGGCACCCGAATCGAATAAAACAGTAAACAAAGAAGTCATTCAGAAGAAACTTACCCATCTCAACGTTGGGATCGTTCCTTGCGTCAGCTTGACCAATCACGAAGGTGCGACCTAGGGCGCCATTGCCATTATTGTTACTCCCGTTTTTGCCTCCATTGTTGTTCTCATTTCCTTGGTTGTTGTTCTGATTCTGATTTTGATTTAGCTGTGGACAGTGCCTCTTGAAGTGACCCTCAGCACCGCACTGGAAGCATCCCTTATTACCCCGTTGGTGTTGCTGTTGGTTCTGCTGTTGTCGATTCTGATTCGCAGGACGTGTTCTAAGGCAATCTCTGGCTTCGTGTCCAAACTTGTTACATCTCTGACAACGGCCCTTGTTGCACGGCCTGCTGTGGTGCAAACTACATCGATTGCACTTAGGGTGATTTCCCATATATCCACCCTGACCTTGATTTCCAGAAAACTGCTGACTGGGGCTCCTGCGTTCATCTGTCTTTTGCTGCTGGGACTGGGACTGAACTGGAGTAGAACCCCTGCCCAAAGCGTTCATCTGTCTTTTCCATCCCACTTGCGCTTGTCATTGCTGGGAGCATCAGTAGTAGTAGCGTTAATACGCTTGGGCAGCCTGTTCTGCTCAACTGCCTGATCAGTGAGTTGGTGCACCAAACGAACGACTTGCTGGATTGTGGGAAGGTTGGCCGCAATTACAGACCCTTGGATTTCCGGGACTAAGCCTCTGAGGTATAGCTTGATTCGCCTAGATATGGGTTGTGACATGTTAGGACATAAGGCAGCCAAGTCGTTGGACCTCTTTGTGTATGCCTCAATCTCTGATCCTTCCATCTTCAAACTATAGTACTCTATCTCAAGTTTCAGAAGGTCGTCCAGGTGGCAAAACTCTTCCTTAATCCAATCCTTGAAGTCGCTCCAGAGGATGGCATTCGCGTCTGCCAACCCGAGCATCTGAACTTGTGCGCTCCACCAAGAATACGCTTTCCCTTGCAACATGCCAGTAGCGTACTCTACTCGTTTGCTGGCGGGGCTTTCACTCTCTTCGAATGTATATTTGATTCTCCGGATCCAGTGTAGAAGGCCGATTGTCCCTTCAGTGCCGTCAAAAGTGGGAGGTTTGCATTCTAGGAACGCCTTGAAGGTGCCCATGCGTGTTTGAGGGTGCATGGGTTGACTCCCTGTTTGGGTTGCTAAGGCTTCAGCAATCCGTTCGTTGATCAAGGTCGTCAGCTGACCCTGGGTCATGTCGAGACGTCCACTCATGATCTTCACATCGAAGGGACACACGTAAGAAAGGTGTCGCAAGTGCGTAAGTGTGGAGTGACAGAAAAGAGTAAGCACACAAGGTTCAAATAGTAGCTATCACATTAACTAATGCATACCATGAACAATGTACCATGTAACTAACAAGTAGGTAATATAAACATAAACCATATCACCTAGGATGTTGAGTCTTGCACGTGGAGCGAAGCGTCGTTGTGGATCGTTGAGCACTGTACAGGTTATAGTCTGGTTTTATCAAAAAGCTTTTTCCCCTTTTTAAAACCAAGTTCACTATAACCAATGGCTCTGATACCAATCTGTCACACCCCCAAAATCCACCATGCGGAGTACCACCGCTTGGAGGCGTGACGTGACCAGGATCGAGCCACCAATCATATTGAACAACACAATTAAGTAAATAAAACCAAACACAATACGATTGGTGACCAAAAGGAAGTAACCCGATTTTAGGTTAACAGCGGAAGCATAAAACATAATTTCAAAACATAAGTTCGTAGTTCATAAGTTTAAAGTCCCAAAACATAAGTTTCATTAGTTCATAAAGTTTATTTATTGAGTACGGGACATATCAGTTCGCATCCCACAACGACCACCTCCATGTGCAAGCTCCATAGCATCTAACGACCTGCAAAGCATGTAATAACGAGTCAACAACAAAGTTGAGTGAGTTCACGGTTGGTTGTCCATTTTAGAGTTGTTTCCAAAAACATAGTTTAATCTCATTCGGCTATCCAGCCGTGGGGGTTACCCCATAGTTCGAACACGTCTCAAAGGACGAGGAATCTCTATTCCTGTACCCATTCCCATTCCCACCGGGAATTTACCATGCTTTGTAGAAAAGTGTGAACTCACCTCGGTTTGCTCGGTTAGATTCTAAAATATAGCTAACAGTCAAGGTCGGTCAATCACGTCCTAGTATGATTTACCAGTTAGTCATTTAGTGGTTTCAAATAGAGCACAAAGTTCCTACACGTATCTATCACATAACATGCATTACTTTAACTATTTATGCCCATATATACTTCTCATCCATTCCCCACTCATAAGCAAACATACGATAGTGCACGTAACACATATAACATGTTAGATCATTCACAGATAGCATACTCGACATTTAGACACGCAAGTCACAACTTATGTCAATTCAGCATTAATATTCAAAACCGGCTGTTTTCGGACATTTAAATAAAATAGTTAAATTATTCCAAAAATTCCCAAATTTTTACAGGATGTCTTAAACGTTCCAAATTTTATTGTGTAAAAATATCGGGGTCCGGTTCATTAGCAATATTTTATAAAAATTCATATCCCGGACTGAACTCAGATTTATATATTTCTGACCACAGTCCACGGAACAATTTATTAAAAAATTCATCGAGCGTCCGATTTATGAAATTCTAGTTTGGTAATTACAAATGCATTGGTTGTCATCTACTGTACAAATTTCATGGTCCGATTCATCACAAAACTCAGGTTATGACTGAAAGTATAACACCCATTTATTGCTGTCAAAATTCAGCTTAAGTTGTTGTTACAAATCAGCACTTTAAAAATAGTAAACGAAGTCCAAAAATTACGATTCCGGTGCCATTGGAACCTTATCTTATAATAACATATTTTAGATTCAAAATATCGGTTTTTCGTTGAGTTTATGACATGTTTACAGCCAACTGAAGTTGGCTGTAAAGCCGGGACAGATTCTGTTTTCCCTTTCTAACATACTAACTTGTGTTCGATTGATTCCGTTAATCATGTTTGGTGATTATAACAACATCCAACATCAATAGTAACCAGTAATTCATCAAGAAATTAATCAAGAATCATAACAATACAAGATCTACAAGATTTACACACATCACTTCTCTTTATTCATCTTATTCATCTTTTATCCAAGACTAATGTAAGTTCTTTTAGAGTTTCATAAGTTTTTAACCATTAATCATCTATTAACCATAAAATACATGAACAAGATGAAGATTTAAGAAACTTACCACTAGCACAAGGCTAGAGAAGTTCGAGTGAAGAAATGTGGCGGTTAATAGCGAATAGAGAAGGTCCTTCCACTTCCGAGAGCACCGAGCTTCGTTAGAGACCTTCTTACACCTTGGAGAGTATGTGAAATGGTTGAACAAGGTTGAAAGATGATGGTGGTGGGGTGGATGTGGTTCAGCCGAGAACCATGGAAGGAGGGAGAGAGTTAGGGTGTTGGTGGGTTTGTGAATGAGAGATGATGATGCTTAGGACCTTTGGTGCATTCTTATAACCATCCTACAACCTTAACTCTTGTGTATCATGTCTAACTCTTGTGTAACATGTCCCTCATGCCCCAACATAATCAAATTAAATATTGCAACAAATCAATAAGGTGGGTCCCTTGTTGGATCCGTGAGCATGGGGGGGGGGGGGTAGTAGATTAGGTGCTAACCACTTTGTTTACAATCTAGTTATAATTCTAGTGTTAGTTTCATACTTTAGTTAGTGGATATTTTTAGGGGGTGTTATGATGTTCGGGGATCATAACTGGCTCAGAAAATAAGAACAATGTGTTTGACAATATTTTTGTGTTCCGGGTAGAGTCCGGTTGTTCGGTTCGATTCTGTTCCGTTAAAGTGCTTAATTAATTCGTAGGGCGTCCTATTTATATATTTTTGTAACGTTTTTACTTTCTAACACTTAGGGAATCATAATGGACTATTTAATGACTTTTCTGTACATTACTAGTGTGTTAACAAGTACATGTAAGCATAACACATAAATCAGAGAGCAGTTAAATAATTCCACACAGTCGTCAAGCACTTTAATTGTCATTAATAAATTGTACGGAATACATGGAATTTGAGGGTTGTCACATTCTCCCCCTGTTAAGAGAATTTCGTCCCGAAATTTAGCGCGTGGTTACTGAGGAAGCTAGTTAAGTTGCGTTGTTTTCCTGATTTTCCTGGGGTGTCACATTGTACATGTGACATGCGTTGCGTTGCGTTTAGTTCTGACTGGATTTTTATATTATTAGTGTGTTTTAATGATAGAATTAATTGATGTTATAATTGTAGATATTTGTGTGTCACACCCTGACTTTTGTTGAAGCGTATTATGTGTGACTTGCTTAATATCATTGCATTCAATTATACCAAACAACTAAATGATTAAAACCACGATGTTCATCCATTAATAAGTTTCAAAATAATACAACCCACATTGTTTTGGAACCAAACAAGACTTCGAGTTTATAACACAAACCAACCAAATGTATAAAGTTCCATAGAGGACTTGACACAATACATTGATAAAACAAGGCTTTGAATTGTATGTCTTATCCAGGATAAAACATCCAAGTCAAACCCTACAAAAGTACGGATGACATTGTTTATTGTAGACACATCTTGAAAACCTTAAACGCCCGCCAGATCCATTTTCAATTTCCTAAAATACATGTAGTTTGAAAACATCAACAAACGTTGAGCGAGTTCATGTGTTTGGATGTGTGCACGAATATCCTTGTAAACATTTGTAAGTATGCATTTGTAAATCGGTATGAAAGCGTCTATGAACAGATCAATTAATGATTTGCAAGGTCATTAATGTATGTGCAACGGTGTAGGAAATCTCAATCCTTTGCGTATTTCGTACCGGGCCACCCGGCTGGAACGACATAGTCACCACATGAGGCCAACTCGCGGACCCATGGGTGGGGCTCGCAACACCCAAATAGTTCTATCACTCATGCCCCTCGGTCCTTATACAATGATTAATGGTCTCAAGTTAACGCCTACCCATTAACATGATCTAACAGTTCATTCTTTAGCTAACCATACCATTTGTAATCATTGTAACATTTGTAACATGTATTTCACCCCCGAAGTTATAAAACTGAAAACAGTTAAAAGAAAAGGGGGAAATGAACTCACAATCTTGCGTCCTGCAAACTGGTGTAACTCAAAGATCCGGTCCTGGAGTCGTGCAACTACCTACACACGTGCTACGTTCTATTAGACGGATGGGTCGTGCCACGGTGGACATTGACGGTTACAAAAATTTTACAAATACAAGAGTTTACAAATACTTGGTTTTATGAACATAATGCGTTACAAATACAAAGTTATACGCATACAAAGTTTCCAAATAACATGCCAAAGAAAATGATTTTAAATTCGTTCTCTCAACATTATTTCAAAAACCGGTTATTCAAAAAGATTTGTTTAAAAATCCTTTCCAGAACAAACTATGAACTCGCTCAACTTTATGTTGATTTTTCACATGTTTCTTTCTTAGGTTACTTTTCAGCAATTATGGCACGGTTGGAATAGGAGAACCATTGGAGATTCGAGTACTTAGTGGGCGTTCGTTTTCTAGAAGTCTTAGCTTTTTGCTTCCACTGTGCAATGAAGATACCAGTCCAGTTACGCCAGCTCTGATATTTCGGGGTGTGACAGATTGGTATCAGAGCTATAGGTTACAGCGAATTAGGTTTTCTGTAGAAATACCTAGGCTTTAACCTCACTTTCCTCTAGGACTTAGATTATTAAGACTTTGAATACATACCGAATGCCTAAAACTCGAATATGGTCTCCAACCGTTGCCGAAAACGATGAGTCAAAACTTTGTTTTAAACAAAAGTAAATTTGTGTTTTATACACGGTACACAAATCAATTGCATACGATACACAAAACTCTAAGAGTTTAGGAAACAATCATTTAGGACCTTTGGAAACTTATGTTGAAGTTCATTAAAGGTCATCACGTAGGAACCACGACTATTAACTCAGGCAAATGCCATTATTATGTCATCTATGCTATTCTAATTAACCGAGCAGGTAACCTACGCAAAACGAAGTACAAGCGTGCAAGATTCACGAAACTCAATCTATACGTCAACAGAGATTGAAGTACGTCGCATATGACTATCAACGCGATGCCTTTGAAAAGACACGACAGCGTAATTCAACGACAACGCTAGATTCCGTCAGCAGAGGAACTACCAATCAGGATGCGACGATTTGTCACACGGTCCTGCAAACGGCACGAATCACGTCAAGGAGAAGACGTATGTCCCCACATTCCCCGTACTTCACTAATGGCGATTACGTTATGTTCGACATTCCATGGTAATGTCACCTAACAACCGGTCATCACATGAAACCCCAGGTAAAGTCCTTAAATTTCTTCTATTGAAATTCCGACTTCTACATGTGAGTAGATTTTCACATCTCTACTCCTCTTAATGGTCATTACATCACGATAATCTCTTTCGTTGTAGCGAACACACATTTGCATCATTGTAAGTGTTGACTTCTTGCTATCGAGTCAACGAATTTCTTGGAAACTACTTTTCTTTTCAAGCTACGTACATGGTTTTTCGTTGTAACCATGCCGAAATTTCCTTGTCGATACATGTATTTATTGTCGGGTTGCGCTGAAACCAAGTTCAATTGTGTGAACTTGTTCATTACGCTTATTCAATTCAAAACACCATATTCAAATTCGTCTTAACAAGTGTTTCATTTGTTTCGAGTTGTAGTAGACTTGTTTGATCCACGACTCCATCAAGTCGTTTGTTGATTTCGACACCTTGTGGTGGTGTTTTCATTAATTTGAAGCTTGCGCTAATCTCGTTTACACATCTCATGCACGTATTTAAATATTTATTTACTGATTTGCTATAAATCCGCTCTGATTTATCATATTAAAGCAGTCTTAACATAATCGTGTGTTAAGACAATGGTACACAAATTCATTTTTATATTTCGGTGTACCTACTAACGGTTCTTTCGTTATCGATCGAACGTTTTACGATATTCATTGCTTTTTCATCTTCGATCGAAAACATTATTTCTTTGATATTTCATTTTCAATTGAAAATCCTATGATGTCGTTCGAAACAAATTTTCAGATTTGCTTCATTCCGCTTTCATTTGATTTCAAACACGGTGAACTTGTTTGGTCACCGCTATTATTGAATTATTTTGATCACTACGACACCTTGTGGCGTCATTAGAACTTGCAGCTTGGGCTGATCATGATCGAGCGTTTCATGCAAAACACAAGTGATACTTGTTCGATCACCGCTATATTTGAATTGTTTCATTCACTACGACACCTTGTGGCGTTGGTATAACTTGCTTGTGCTGATCACTATCGAGCGTTTCATGCAAACTATTACATTTGAGCTTGTTGATCCTAAGTTCATCTTGTGGATGCTATTGCTTCTAGAACTCATTTACATATTGTGAACGTCCGTTTGGAATTCTATTGCTCGAAACTCCTCTTTTAATGGACCCCTGTTAACTTGGTCACACTAGTGACTGTATCTGTACGTCTCGTTTCCTTTGACATCAACTTCTGAAACACATTTCTCTTAATCGTTGGGTTCTTATTGCTGCAGCATGTCCTTAGATTCACATAATTCGAATAAGTCTTGATTTGATTTCATAACCATTCACCTTGGTATTATTCGTATATACCTACTCATGACATAACTCTAAGGAGTTAGCATAGTCTAAATTTCGAGGACGAAATTTTATTAACAGGGGGAGAATGTGACAACCGGTAGTTTACGCCTTTAATTACGTGATTAACAGGAGATTTACACGACAATAAATAGTTTTTATGACGCTAATTAACTTAATTAGGCCCTCAGTAAGTTTAGGAATGCCTATGCGCTTCTACAGTACGCGTATGACGGTCTGCGGGAAATCTGTGGAATATTAAACGGTAACGAACTGAAACCGAAAAAAATACTGACAACGCCGACAAATATTAAATTTTTACGACATATTTAGTTCGTAATTAAATTTTAACTACCGTAGCTGAAACCGGATCGAAAAAAGGTCTAAAACGACGAAAATCACGCGACTTTACGTTATCGACGAACGAACGCGCAAAAGATATCTACCGGCACTATTTTACACGTTTTTAAATCTAAAAATTTTATTTTACTATGTTACGGTGATTTTGGGTTTCGAAGACGGGTTCGTAGGATTTATCGGGCCACTTAAAACACGAGATTTGGGCTTGTGGGCCTTGGGCCCAAGCCCAAAGCCCATTACTCAAACGCTTAGTATAAAAAGGGTTTTCACCCCATTCCTTTTCATTTACAACAAAAACCAAACACACCCTCATGTCCTCTGTCTCTCTCTCGGCAGATCAAGGGCCGGACTCCGGCCGGCGAGCGGCGGAGCCGATGAAATCCCGGCGGCGATGGCCGGTGACCGCGGCGGAGCCGCCGTAGGCGGCGGTGGTCCGGCGAGGTTTAAACACGATAGTCATTTTTAAGATTGAACTCTGAAACATCAATCTTAAAAGCAACCTTCTTATCAACCAATCGAAATATCTCATGAGTGAATCCAGTATCATTGGCCTTAACCTGCCTCTCTCTTATGTCACTCACCGCTAATCCAAGAAGCTTCTGAACATCGATATCAAACATAACAAAAGAAACACTACCACTCTCATCCTGCACTCGCACTTGCACCTTGAACCTGAAATATACACAACTAACTAAGTAAACTGCAAAACTATATTCAAATATCAGTCTTAGAATGTTACTTATATAAATATAACGCTAAATAATCATCATTGCTTACTTTGTAGTGATCGATGTACATTCACTATGACATTTGGGACAAACCAAAGAAGTCGCAGGCAATCGAACAATATCATCTGAAACATTTTCAACATTCTGCAAGTATTCACTTTTACCCATCACCTTCTTGAAACACTTACGACATGCAGCATAAAACCAACCATACTCTTCTTGCACAATCTTAATTGTCGCAACCACAACACAAGACATTTCCTGTAAAAACACAAGACACTTCCTGTAAAAACATGCAGGTGACAAACCAAACA
Organism: Helianthus tuberosus; assembly: GCA_030545235.1. Lineage (NCBI taxonomy): Eukaryota > Viridiplantae > Streptophyta > Magnoliopsida > Asterales > Asteraceae > Helianthus > Helianthus tuberosus. The sequence goes on from CM060403.1 coordinate 17,720,809, forward strand.
AATAACCAAACTATATAAAAAGATGTGAAACCTTTTCTATCTCACTAATCTCATCAACATGTTTCTTCACACCATCAGTTACAAATTCTTTATGCAACGGAAAAACACTCTGAGACGATAGTATTGTTTGAGAAGTAGAACCACTACCTTGTCCAAACTTCAGTATAAGCTTTTGAATACCACAAATGATTAGAATTAGTATACAAATAACATGAAACCAAGTATTTGACTTGAACATCTATATACAAGAGAAATTACATTGACAAATTACCTCCTCCTTAGCTCATTAACTTCATCAATTTCTTCATTCAGAAAAATTCGTGTTGCAAACTTATCACTTTGAACAGTATATTCACCTACATGGAAAAGTATATAGATATTTAATGTATACCTGTCTTTATATTGCCAGAAATAAACAGTATAGTTATGATTTGCAGAAAGTAAAAAAAATACCTTTCCATTCCTTACACTTTCCATGCTGTATAACAGCCATCACATGCTCATGAGGTGTGATTTTAGAAATGAAGTCCTTAATCTGCAGAGCATAATCATTCCACACAGTACACCACAAAACCTTACCCCTACAAGAAAAAAATATTCATATGACGATATACTAAAGACTAATTTATGACCATTTCTTTAAAAATCTCTAATATGAAAACAACATTGAATGAATAAAAACAGAAAATTAAAGGAAAATTATGACATTTATTAAAGTAGCAAATGAGCCATAAATTAACTACCATATTCACTAAGAATAAACTGTAGACCTCATTTATTACCATGATTCAGCATTACATACAAACACTATAGATCTCATTTATTACCATTACCATGATTCCACATTAAATACCAACATTCTTCATCTTATTTCTTAACATCATTAAATACAAACAATGATCAGTACATGTAAACAACAACTTACTCCAAGTCTTCAATATCGAAATTCATCTTCTTAGTCTCCTTTGGAGGTCGATCAAAGATTTCAAGATCTCCACAACAAATCACAGATCTAGCAACATCTATATGATCACATTATACAAGAATATAAGTAAAACTCTCTAATATTATACAAGCAAGACATGATTACAAAAATATACACTACCAACACTGAAAGCGTTTAACGCCTCTCCTTGAAGAATATCTTCATAAGCTCTGAAGTTGAAACCATACTCAACACCTTGCCAATCTCTCACAGGAGTAACAGTTGTGCATCTATAAAAGTTGATTTTATAAGGCTGCACTACTACTTTATATAAATCTTTATTCTCACCAACACCAAATTTCGACAGAATCACAACAGCATCTTTTTGAAGCTGTCCATCAAACACAGGTATCAGATGAGTCTTAATACCAACTTGAATCTTAGCACCCTGAAGAACATTTAAAGAAAGTATCTTCTTAGCATACACCACTACATTCTCTAATAAAACGTAAAAGCAGAGATACAAATTACCCTTTCATCAATGAAGATGAGATCCATCTTTTAACCCTGATTCCATTTTCGAATAATTCTCGCTTTCATGTTCCACATATCTTTCCCAGGATTCAAATCGTTAACAAAACTAAGATTGTTACTGTCAACTGATATTGACATGCTACTAATTCGGAATTCGGATTGTGATTAAATTTCAAATTTCAAAATCAGAGAAGATGAAAGCGTGATGAAATATGAAGAAGGAAATGAGAAAAAAGCCTTATATAAGAAGGATGATTGACAGGAGTTTCTTGATGACATGCATTAATTGTTAATTACTTATTCCCATGCATTTTTGAATTTGAATTTCCCGGTATTTAGCCTTAAACATCTGCTGATCTAAAAGAATTACGGAAGATAACAACAACTGCTGCTAGGTATTAAAGTAAAGTCACATATAAATGAGCAGATGTTTACCCTGGAAGATGTTTTGACCGTATTTTAAAGTGATTTATATATTAGGCTTCATGATGTAATAATGATATAAGAAAAACATTGTTGGACAGCCTCTCCTGCTGACATATCAGCTTTTCTTATGTCATTGGGATTTCTCCTTTTATAGAAAGTATAGATAGATAGATTAATTCAGATAATTCATATGAACTTTTGCAAAAACAAAAAAACAATTATTTTTAATGATTACACCCTAGACTAATGAAACATAACCGAAAGGTCGTTTTATTATTATTTGTCAAAAATTGTTCTAAAATTAACCGAAGAAAGATTAAACACAAGGCTACGGTTTATACAAAACTATTTACAACCAATAACTAGAAGTGGAAAATGGGGCATTTGGGAGCATATGATGGGTCAAAGTGGATTCGAGTCAAAATGTATATTTTGGTCGCGATTTGGTTTACCTAAAGTCCTAAACACATCAAGACGAGTAAAATGTGATACGAACCTAATGCTCTGAGAGGGAACTGTTTCAGCCATTCCAAGAAATCAGGAACAAATCATAACTGTTTCGGTTCCCACCTAAAGTTTAGCTTAAATAATCGTTTCCTGCATTTTAATTCTTGTCTTGTTATATGTTTATCTGAGTTTTACTTGTAAGCGGAGAATTGCCCTTCTTGAATCGGGCTGACTTAATTGTCAACCCTATCAAATTACAACTTTCGATTTCCAGTATCTAACAAATTGCATTAAGGGTAAAATTGGCATTCTCCAAATTAAAAACTACATTAAATATACCTATCTTAAATCATGTGTTTTTTGCAACGTTTTTAAAACCGGACCGGCCGGTCGGACCGGTCCGGCCAGGATCCGGAAACACCACCGGGCCGGTTCAACCCTTTAACCCGTTTTATGTGTAAATAGGTCAAAATTGTCACCTGGAGTAATAAATTCTTAAAAAGGGAGAATTTGATCATTAAATTTCCTTAATATTATATAAACTGTTTTAATTATTTACCCGTTACCTATTAGAGATAAATATACAACCGCAAACCAATTCATGTGTAAATAGGTCAAAATTGTCACCTTTAGATATAACTTAAAAATTCGGTAAAACATTTTTTAACTCAAATTAATCATCTGTTTATAGTTTCATCTACATCATAAAGATTTGTAGCAATTATTCCAGTTGGTCCTCTCTTTAACCGTCCACATACATACAAACGTTCCTCGGGTTGAGCAACATCCTAAGAAGATAACACCCATACTCTTATATTAGGGACCATACCTAAGAAAAAAAATCATAAGAGGTGGAAAACGTGTGGGTCAATTAACGGATCCAATTGTCCAAAGAAATTACAACACAAAACAACCTCAGCTATAAATATAAAAGAAAATACAGAAGTAAGGTAGTGTTTGGTATGCAAGAATGGGTGGTGCAATGGAATGAACTATTGCGAGAGAATGAAAAAAAGTGTGTTTGGTTGGTTAATGTAATGGAATCACTCATTACATAAGTCATTCCATTCCCTTAAATTCATTCTATCCACTCCCCCTGTTTTTTTCCCATTCCATTCCCTCTCTCAGCCTACGTCACAAACACCGCCCATCACCTCCACCATCTACCACCACCACCACCTGCCGTCGTCACCACCCGCCACCAACCTCCGCCGACCACCCCCACTGTCCTCCGCCGCCACCGCCATCGACTACCATTGCTGCCACCCGCCATCGCAAACCACCACCACCCCGACCACTACCGCCACCCTCCGCCGACCACCACCAACATCCTCTGTTGCCACCATCCGCTACCGTCGACCACCACCACCCATCGTCGCCGCCACCACCACCCGTCGCCACCACCATCGCCGCCACCCGCCACCACCAACCACCGCCACCCCGACCACTACACCAACACCATCCTCTGCGGCCACTTCCCGCTATCGTCGACCACCACCACCCACCTTCGTCGTCGCCACAACCATCGATCACCGTCGTCGTCGCCACCACCATCGACCTACGCCCCCCGACCGTCGACCACCACCACCCACCATCATCGCCACCACCATCGCCACCACCTGCCACCGCAGACCACCGCCAACCCCGACCATCGCCGCCGCCACGGCTAACTACCGTCACCCACCGACCACCGCCACCCTTCGCTGCCACCACAACTAGCCGCCACCACCCATCGCCGATTTAATTCATTCATCTTTTCTTACCTACCAAACAAGACTATGGAATGTAATGATCCATTTCATTCCTTTGTCCATTCCATTACCTCGTCCATTCCGTTCCCTCATCTATTCCATTACGCCATACCAAACAGACCCTAATAAATCGGATGTGGTAATTTCAATCGTTCTACTTATGAATGGGTCCATTAGGATTATATTCTCTCTTACTTGTAAAACCAATAGAATCAATAAATTAACAAAAAAAAAAAAAAAAGGAAAATGGTTGTTCTAGAAGAATTGGTTGAAAGTCACCCAAAGTGTATTTTTAATGCATAAATAATAAAACCTCCTTACGCGTTATATTCAAAAAATTACATTATTTTATAATAAAACCTGACCAAAGCACCACAAACCCAAATGATTTTTGGATTGAGCTCCAAGTTTTACAAAGATCTCATTGCTTTTTGTTGTAGTAACTCTAGTTATGCAATTACTTTGACCATGATTCATGATCACATGTTATGTAGTTTATCGGTTCTTCATTGTTATTTATCTAAATTTTAGTAACAACAACAAAAAAAAGTCAAAAAATTACTCTAAAGTCTTGTCTTTTGAATTCTTGGAAAATTTGTCAAATTAGATAGGCCTTGTCACTTTGGTGTTTTCATAATTGTTCCAATACCTCAAGGATATGTTTAATAGTTAATTTACATTACTTTTTTTATGTGTATCCACCAAGTAATTAACTGGATCAAGCTATAAAAACTAACCCAGCTAGGTAATAAACATTTCGTTTCACACGAGTAACGTTAAAAATTTGACGGTGTTTGGGTTGGTGTCCTGATCGACACAAATAACTTTGTGCCGATTCTGTGTGCACCTATTATTGACGTGGCTTAATTTTGCATCGGGGATGGTTCTTGTCGCTTCCTAGGGACCGAGTGTATGGTAGACTGAAAGGGAAGCAAGCTCATCCGTTTCGCAAGTAATATCTTATCTCCCTATAAATATACATATACAGATACCCCGCAAATGGTTACTATCGTTTTTCTAAACATATTGGTCATAAAATCAAATTTACTCGCTATCAGGCTATGTTAATAAAAAAGAGTAGAAGTCATGAAAAAAAAATCCATTTAATTTCGTGAATCCTAGAATGTACAAAACATAACTAGTAAATCACGAAAAATTTTCCAAGTAAACAGTTTATTTTTGCGGTTCACCAAAATGTCTCTGTGTATTTTGTAGGCCAATTTCATGTACTTAGAAGAAAAGTTTTGACAAGTCGGTCAAGTTTTATACATTCTAACTATAAATATAGATTTCAATATCTTCAAACTACAGAATCCATAAACACCTACCAAAAAATTCCATTTGTGAATGCTTATTTGCCACTGTAATTTCGAAAACCCAGTCAACTTTTACCAACAATTAACTTATACTTTTGCTTGAAGATTAACTAATACTCTTGCCTGAAAGAGCATCGATCACACGCAAGAGCATCGTCAATTTGTGCTCGACTATGGACAGTTTAATGCCTACATAAAATGCCAGCTTTCCATCAATATTACACAATGACGACTTTATAATTCGAATCAAAGTAAGACGATAAATAGAAAATTTTGTGGAATACCTGTTACAATGCTTGTTGGTGAATCAGCTCCTATGGGACTCTGTAGTTCACAACTATACATGGCACATGGCGGTGTCTCCAGATATATTTTTTAAGGATCTAAAACCATACGACTGAAGCCGGCCCTTACACCATACAATACACAAACCTTTCCGTTGAAAAATGCTCTGCGGAAGATGCCTTATACCTGTGCCTTCTATATTTAACTCTTCCAAACATTCTAAACGTCCAAGTTCCTCCGGCAATTTCTTAACTAAAATGCAATGGGGAAGGTGTAAATATTTTAAAAATTCCATCTTACAGATACTGTTCGGAATATCTCGCAAGGATATACAACCTGCTAGGTCTAACCTCTCTACACACTCTAATCTGCCAAGATTCTTGGGTAAGTGCTCAAGAAGGCAACAAGATGTAAGTTTAAGAGATCTAAGATGTTTCAACATACAAATGCTATCTGGAATATGCTTAATCTCTTTACTTGACAAAGATAGCTCCTCTAGACTTCCTAATTTCTCAAAGAGTGGAGTCAGGCCAGGTTTAAGGTAACTCACTTTAGAACCACTGAGGTGGAGGAATTTGAGCTCTGGACCTTCAACGGGCATGCGGAGTTCTAAAAGTTCATTACATTCATCAAGATATAACTCCTCAAGATTTGGGGTGAGCCCAAGTGAAAGGTTACTCACCTTTGAATGACTGAGGTCAAGGATTTTGAGCTTAGGTCGTGCAATGAGCATGTGGAGTTCGACAAAGTCAATGCATCCTCTAAGATCTAACATCTCGAGATGTGGTGTCAGCCCAAGGTTAAGGTTACTCACCTTAGAACCACCAAGCTTGAGGCATTTGAGCTTTAAACATTCAAAGGGAATGTGAAGTTCTACAAAGTCACCACATCCTCCAAGATCTAACGTTTCGAGATGTGGAGTCATCCCAATGTTAAGGTTAGTTACCTTAGAACCGCAGAGGTAAAGGGATTTCAGCTTGGGACATTGAACAGGCATGTGGAGTTCAACAAAATCATTACATCCCCTAAGATCTAAGGTTTCAAGATGTGGAATTGGACCAAGGTTAAGGTTAGATAACTTAGAACCACTAAGGTACAGGGATTTCAGCTTGGGACATTCAACAGGCATGTGGATTTCTACAAAGTTATTACATCCCCTAAGATCTAACGTCTCAAGATATGGAGTCAGCCCAAGGTTAAGGTTACTCACCTTTGAACAACTAAGGTTCATGGATGTGAGCTTTGGAAGTTCAACAGGAATATGGAGTTCTGACAACTCGTTCATTCCGATAAGATACAAGCTCTCGAGATTTGGAGTCATCCCAAGGTTAATGTTACTCAAATTAGAACCACTGAGGTTGATCAATATGAGCTTTCTACATAAACCAGTCATGTGGAGCTCCACAAAGTCATTACATCCTTCGAGATTTAACGTCTGAAGTTGTTGACATTCATCGGGGATGTTGAGTTCTACAAGGTCCATACATTCCTTAAGACTGAATGTCTCAAGAATTGGAGCCATTCCAAGGTCAAAAGTTCTCAACCTTGAATAACCGAGGTCAAGGAATTTGAGTTTCCTAAGAACCTATCATAGAGAGAAAAAAAGATGAATATCAGTGTAATTAACGACAAAATATAGCATAATAATGCATCATGCAAGACAACTAATTAACCATTATTCTACCTTTCTTTCTCCCCCTTCCCAGAGTTGAGAGATATTGCTTCGGGCTATTGCAAGGTCAACGAGCTTATTTGCTTGAAATGTCATAGGTAAACTTGAAAAAGGGTATCGAGGCCAATGTAGACATTGTAAAGCATTTGGTAAGTAGTGGCCAACTTCATCAATTTTCCATTCCTTATATCCCTCATCCACGTAAAGAAATCTAAGTCCCTTCATCTTTCTAAGACCATTCATAATTGTAGCTGGATGGAGATCCGTATTCTGCAGCTGTATACTTCTTATTTTTTCAGTACCCTGTAAATTAAAAGATTACATGAAAATTGTCATATTTTACACCTTAAAAGGGAACTTGAACCTTACCAAGTCGTTAACCAATATTTCTTCGATTTCCTCTTTAATCCACAGTCGGCTATGCTTGTAGGGCTCATCGGGGTGCAATCGACGAACAATATTCTTGCCCATTTCTTCTATAAGGTCATGCAAGAGCAAACGACCAGCATCAGAAATAGTTAGCAAGGATCTCTGCTCAAGAACTCTTAAACCATTTGCAGCATTAAATCCGTGGCTTTCAAGTATTCTGATTGCTTTTTTCCTTTTTTTACCCTTCAGTATGCATGCGACATCAAGGAATATTTCTTTTTTATCATCATCTAGTGCATGATAGCTTAGTTCCAGTCGTTCAAGAGTTTCATTCCCTGGAATTCTTTTTAGTCTTTTTAGTCTTTTGATGAAATCTTCCCATTCACCCTCAATTCTACCGCAAAGAAATGAACCCAAAACTTTGATTGCTAAGGGAAGACCATCGGCATAATGTACAATTATTCTTGATAGCTCTTCAAACCCCTGATTTGGAATCTGTCTCCCAAATGCATGCCTACTAAGGAGGCAAATTGCTTCCTCCTCTGATAACAGAAAGACATTGTGAATAAAGTTCACTCGGTGTGCCTTCAACACTTGCTCGTCTCTTGTTGTGATGATGATTCTACTTCCCGGCTTGAACCAAGAACCTGCTAACGCGTCAAGCTGATCTATATCATCCACATCATCCAGAACAAGAAGAACCTTTCTACCAGACATCGTTGTTTTCATCTTATTTTTCCCTTCAGAAACACTTTTTACAACAATGCTTCGATCATTTAACACATCTGAAAGGATCCGTTTTTGCAATTTCCTTAAACCAAAAAAAGAGCCTTTTGAAACTTCTCTGACATTCTCAACAAAGCTTTTACCTTCAAACCGAATGGATATACAATCAAATACAGCTCTAGCCAAGGTCGTCTTTCCAGCACCTCCCATCCCCTTGATCCCAATCATTCGAACATCATCAGAATCAAGTTCTAGAGATGAAACTATATTCTTTACCCGGGACTCCATGCCTACTAATTTAGCATCATCGTTCAGATTGATGGACCTTATCTCTGGTGAAATACGGTCAACAATGTGTTCGATAACTTCAGCTTCATGCCTGTGTTTTAATTGTTAAAGAGAAGATTCAAATATTAGACAAGTCAAGATCCCTAGTGAACATTAACTGTTTAATGTATAGCTTACGATCATATACGTAGCAAATAATGTAGTGATATAATCATGTTTCAAGTTGGGGAAAAAAACAAAACAAAACTAAAGTATATACGATGAAGGAATTACCCATTAGAAGTCATCCTCACATCCCACCCAGACAGACTGGCTGCTTCTGTGAAAGCAGCTCTCCATCTCCAGACACTCTCTTTCTCTACATGTTTTGCAAAGGCTTCTCCAACTGCCCCACTTTGTTTGCGGACTTCGGTGGGTTCCACATCATAGAAGACAGGGAAAGCAGTCTGCTCCTCCATAATCTTTCGGCAATCCATAATCTTGACGAGCTCGTCTAAGCACCATGAAGAAGATGCATAGTTCTTTGAGAATATAATTATGTGAAACTTCGACTCTTCAATGGATCTGGAGAGCTCCTCACTGATCCTTTCCCCTTTCTCAATTCTTTCATCGTCTTTGTATGTATAAATGCCGCGCTGGTATAGAGCAAGATAGAGACTATCAACAAACTTCTTAGGCTTGTCTTCATCACTGAAGCTCAAAAAGACATCATACTTGAAGCTCTTTTGAACTGATGAAGCTGAAGTAGATGCCATTGATCAGTGTACGCTTCAAAGATCCAATAAAATGAAACCTTTATTAATCAGGGGAAATTTACATGAACTGGTAAGAGACTGATAATCGAAGACAATTATAATATTTAGAATACCTTTATTCTATGACGGTTGGTGGCAAAAGAGTCCTGTTTGACAGATAGATAAAGACGTAACTCTTCCTGTAAAGTAGTGATTACGCGTGAGACTTTATGGGTGTAAAGGTGCATCCAGCATAAAGATCGTTTAGTTATGATTATTAACTTAATTAATTATTTTACTAAAACTGAATCAATTACAAAAGTGGGTTAAAAAAGAGGGGTTGAGTTTTACCTTAACGCAATGCGAGAGAGCAGATCGGAGGAGATGAAGAGTCGTCGGAACTGTTCGGAGGCGGTGGCCCAAAGAGTGTTCAAAGGTGGTCGGAGCTGCTGGAGATCAGCCGGGAAATCACGAACGAGAGTTGAGACACAGACATAAGGTCAATAGAGAGAGAATGAAAGTGAGAGCATAGGGAAGTGTAGAATAAAGCGATACGAAGATTCGCCGGCGTAAAATCTGAGATTCCTCCTGTGTGGTGCTTTCGTTTATCCGAGGTGCTGACCCGGTTAAAGAACGACCAATTCAGATTTATTATTATTGCTAGAGAGCGTTGAGATGCTGTAGAAACAGTGCTAACTGTAAGAACCCTAAGAACAGATCTGAACCATTGATAGTTTAAATCAAGGGTTATGGTTGATTATAAATAAAACTCTTATAATTAAAAATTAGTACTAACAAGTTAGGGGTAATTATGTAAAATTGCTAGTCATTTGACATTTTCAATTAAATACAAATTCCACCAAGGTTTTTTAAACTAAATAACTTTTATATACTTTATTAATTTTTTTTTAAAATATACCATAAAATCAAGTATTTTTTATCTTTAATATGAGTACCATATTGCTATACTTTTTTTTATTTATAAAAGTAACTTTTAAAAAAGTTACCAAAAGTTGTTTTATAATTATGCTGCTAATGTGCTGATTATGTGTTAATTACAATATAATTGCCCATCTAGATATTTCATAAAATTTGTTAAATATTCTTCCCATAGGATTTTATCCTGCTTGAAGGTGATTTGAATCAGCACTTTGAAAACTAACCAACACGTGTATTAACAATACTTTAAAAACATACCAGCACATATGCTAACAACACTTTAAAAACATATCAGCACATGTGCTAACAGAACTTTAGAAACATACCAGCACATGTGTAAACAACACATTAAAAACATACTGAAAAAAATAAGTAGCACATGTTTTAGCAGCACTTGAAAAACAAGCACGATAGGGAATTAAATTTGTTTTTTGCTGCACTTGAAAAACAAACACAACAGAAAACTAAATTTATGTAAGAGTGAATTGCAAGGATTGTCCTTTATCTTTATACCTATTTGCAGACGCTGTCCTTTATGTTTAAAATTGACGAGTTTTGTCCTTTATGTTTTCAAATCATACACGTTTTGTCCTTTATGTCACACCCTGCTCGTAGCGGAAGCGCGAGGTGTGATCTGTTGGTTCTCATTGCATAACGATATAAGTAAACATACTAAATGAATAAAACATACTCCATTGCCATTACCATAATTGTTCAAAAGATGCGCAACATACATTAAGTTTATAATTTACAAACCATTCGAAAGAAAATAAGTTGTTACTATTTCATACATCCAAAACGAAAGTTTTAAACATTAAGGCTTTGTCCACTATAACACCGCAAAGCGGCAGTATAATAGATAAACCATTCAAAAGATGGCACGGAGTCTTGATACTTGTTTCCTGAATTAAAATCCCTGACAAGGTCCACTAATTCCCTGAAATACATGTTTAATAGAAAAATCAACAAAGGTTGAGCGAGTTCATGCAGTTTAGTTGTGTATGATACACCCGAAAAATGTAGAATGTATTTGTATTTGAATCAAATATAGTATGAAAAGCGTCAATGAAATCGTGATCATTAATGTTTTGCAAGGACATTAATATGTGTGACGAAATAGGAAGCAAACCAACCCTAGACGATTTTAATTGTATCGACACCATGTCGTAGGGACCATGAGTGGGGCTCGCCAAAACCCATTAGATCTAACCCTTTGTTCCTTGGTCAAAACTGGATTAATGGTGATTTAGTTATGGCCCTAATTTCTCACATGATCTAAGGTGTTTCATTCCTTGACTTATCATACGATTGTACATGTATTTTCCCTGATAGTTATAAAGCTTGAAAAGTATTTAATACGAAAAGGGGACATGAACTCAGAGTATCACGTCAGTGAGTAGAAGTAAATATGATTTCACTTGCGGTAGTCCTGAACAGTGTCGCAACCTACAATGGTTGTTATATTTGTTAGACACTTCGGTCTTTGTAAATAACTTGAGTACAAGTCTTATGTCTGAAATATGTGTAAGACTTGTATGTCTTTATCGTTTGTTGAACTTTGTATAATTGTATTTCTTTACAATTTATGTCTTTGAACTTAGCCCAATAAATGATATTGGGCCCAAATAGTGTTGGGCTTAAATAGTGTTGGGCTTTGGCCCATATGTTTGGTATTGGGCTTGGCCCATGAGTTATTTGCTATTGGGCTTAGCCCAAGTATTTAGTTTAAGCCCAATATATTTTATTAAAAATATAAGCCCATTTATATAAATATTTAGCCCATTTAAAAAAAATAGGTCTTTCATTTTTATAAAAACATTTTTATAAAAATTTACTAGTTATACTTTTTAGGTAATAAAACATAATAGTTTTTTTATAAGTTTTTCAAAATGTCCGAATTTTGTTAATGATAACGTAATTTTTGTGTCCGTGTCGAAAGATCGTCTAGATGTCGTATTAAGTCCTCGGATTGGTAATATGTCCATAAGTTCGTCCGTTTTGACCATAATTTATGTCCGATTGTTCGTATTGTCCGTAACATTTTTGTTTGTCCAAAAGTCCATATTGTCCAAATTTGTCCGTTTTTGTGTTCATGTCCAAGGATGGACATTTTATTAAGTTCATATATATATTTTTGTAATTTTCGTGATATGTAGAAAGTTTGTATTTGTTTCTACTAGAACTAACACATGATGTACACATCAAAATATATAACTTATGATACTTGATGAATATTTTTGTAAGTACACAATTTATCCAAAAATATATACTTTGTAAAACATGGATTTATAACTTTGTTCAAAATTTAAAGACCTCAAATAATTGTTTAGTAACAAACTTCTTTGTTTAACAACTTTTAATACATAGCAAAATATATAAAAAAATTTCCATAGTTTTGTTTAAAATATGGATTTTTCCCCAAGTTTATACAAAACTTGTTTTCAAATTATTTCAATACAAAACATCATCAAGTATCAATATTTAACAAAAGTTGTATATTGTTCTTAAGTTTCCTAAAAAGGAAACTTTATTCCTTATTTTTGCCAAAAATTTGTAGAACGAGATTTTATGAAAAATTCTTGTTTTAGATGTCTTACAAGGTCATTTGAAGCATAAATATGTATTCAAAACGTTTACTACCAACATATTTCTTGATTTTGATCCTTTCCAGAAATGGAAACTTTATTCAAGAAATATTTCAAAAATTTATTTTCTTGGTTTTAAATGGTTTCTTACATTTTACTAGCATGCATGTTCATAAAAATTCATGTTCATTCCTTTGTTGATGAATCTTGGTTGATCCTACATGCATATATGTAGAACATATTTTTGAGTAGAAATAACCAAGATTCAAATTTATTAGGCTTGATTCTCCAAGTTCATCTCTTAATCATAGAAAAATCATGTTTTAAAAATAATGATTTTTAGTTGTTTCTTGTTATTTTTCAAGTGGGTTTATGATGAACTTGTAAAAGAAATCAAAAATAAAAGTGAACTAGTATGTTATTCTTACAATTTTTGTAAAGAAACAAAGATGATGATAAGAAATCTTGTTGAACCAAAGCTTCAAGTTCCACCCAAAGACTCCAACTAGCTTTTCTAAATACCCTTGAAGATTGTTTCATCCATAGACTTCCATACTTGCAAGAATCTCTAATGTTTGAATTTTGAAAATGTGAAGATGGTGGTGTTTAGGTTTGGCCGACTTTAGAGAGAGAGAGAGAGTAATGATATGGATGGTTTTTGGTTTTGTTGGAAAATGAAAATAGATGGAGTGTTGTAGTTACTTGAATTATGATCTTCCATTAATCAACATATTATGTTTCCAACACAACATTAAAGATGACTAGGCCAAACAAAAGAGGGACCCACATAATTTCGAAACTCAGCTTAGACTGAGTGTAGTGGGGCATCCTTTTGAGGGGCGACTTGCGCCATGTGTCGCCACGTCATCATGAAGTTGCTTGGGTAAAAAAATGGGGGTGGTGTTCATGGCAACTCAAGATGCCCAAGAACAAGTTATGATTGGTTGTTATTAAATTAAGCTTTTTTGATTGGTGGATGAAAAAGGAAGCGCCCAACCTCTGCAAGACGGGCAAATGAAGGTTGCTATGGAAGTTGGGCAAGGGGAGCGGTGTAGGGGGCGACTTGGGGGCGACTTGGGGTGGGAGTCGCCCCACTACACTCAGTCTTAGGGAGAGGAAAAATGGCTGAATTTTTTTAATAAAAATATTGTTTCAACTATAAACTTTAAGCATTTTAATAACCTTGATATTTTTTTATAAAAATATCTACAAGGTTTTAAGCTCTAATATTTTAAAGTAGTGTGACACTAGGTAAAACTAGTTCATCAAAATTTTTAGTGTGTAATTCGGGTGAAAAAGTCGGTTCGGGTCCTGTACCGGGTTAAATACTGACACCGTGTTTCGTCTGGATAAATACATAACAAAAATTATTTTTGCACATGTTTTATTATCCAAATAATTAATCCAACTTTTTGGACTAAAAATTTTATTATTTTTGACACGGTTCCTGTACCGGTTTTGCTGACTGGCAGTTTACTGAACTAGCCATGCAGCTTAACAATGATAAGATTCGATTGCGAGATTTTGTGTCGTTTTTACTACCCATTATATTATTTATGTCAAATAATATTTATTTTTGGGTTTTCCGGACAGTTACTGTTTCGTTCTGCGGAATGCTGTATATTTCCGCACGATTGCTGTATTTTTTCTGCGGACTTGAACAATTTGGTTTTTAATTAGAATTTTGTAAATAATAAGGCACATATTAATTTTGGACAAAGCTTTTTATAAAATATTTGTGTAGACATAACTGTATGTCATGTTTTCATTGTGTCAGACTATACCTCGACAAGTACTGACAAGTATCGTTTATTCGCGTTCCTATTGTTAGGCTAGGATATTGTTTCTAATCACAACGGATTCATTATCATAATTCACTATGATTTTTGTAATTCCTAGACTCTCAAGACTTTAATTAATTAAAATCAAGTCAAATATGCGAAAAATAATAGTCGAAATAGTTATTCAAGTTGTACGGAATTACCGGAATTTTGCCGTTTGTCACACTTTAGCCCTAACCCAGTTATTTCTGTCAAATCTGGTCATGTGCAATGCACATGAGGGTAAAATTGTCTTTTCACCCTATTCTTTAAAAATGCATAAAAAAGAAAAAAAAATATTATCCTTTCTCTCACTAAACCTTCCTCATCTCTCACTAAACGACGCCACTCAGACAATTAAATGCGAATGAGAAGTAACGTCTCGTATCCTTCTCTTCGGAACAGCACCGGAGGTGTATCGGCTGTAGACAAGGAGATCTCCTTCTTTGACCAAATCTGGGTTTAGTGGCAGGGCGCAGTATACTGGGGCTAGGCCCAATACATTTGAAAGAAAGCAACAGGCCCAGGGAGAGGGAGCCCATTCGTTGATCCTCATCGTCAAGTACCTTCATTTTCAACATATACATTTGCAATGGCAGGGAATAGTGCTTCCCTTTCATGGGTCGAAATGGGTGGCTGCCCTTCTTCTATTGGACCAACCATTTTATTATTTTATAACATTTGCCATGGCAGGGAATAGTGCTTCCCTGTCATGGGTCGAAATGGGTGGCTGCCCTTCTTCTATTGGACCAACCATTTTATTATTTTATATCCACTTTAAAGTTACGGTTTTGTCCCCAGTTTAAAATTACGTTTTTCTCCCAACTAAAAAAATATAATATCCCTTTTGCCAGCAGCTCAAAATTACGATTTTGCCATCCGTTTAAAAATTACGATTTTACCCTCAGCTTTTTATTTTATACCCGCTTTAAAATTACGGTTTTGCCCCCAGTTTAAAATTACATCTTCGCCCCCAGTTCAAAATAAAATTATGTTTTTGCACCCAGCTCAAAATTACGATTTTTCCCTCGGTGCAAAATTACGATTTCACCCTCAGTTTAAATTTATTTTTTTGCCCCCAGCTAAAAATAAAATTATGGTTTTTCCCTACCTCAAAATTACTATTTTACCCTCAGTTCAAAATTATCATTTTCCCCCCGTTCAAAATAAAAATATAACTTTACACCTACCTAAACCGAAAATACGATTTCGCCTTCGGTAAAAAAAATTACGCTTTTATCCTCAGCCAAAATTACGTTTTTGCCCCAGTTAAAAATAAATTTTTTCCCACGGCTCAAAATTACAATTTTACACCAGTTTATTATTTTGTATCCACTTTAAAATTATGTTTTCGCCCCAGTTCAAAATAAAATTTCCCCCCCGGCTCAAAGTTACGATTTTACACCAGTTTAAAATTACGTCTTTGCCCCCAGTTCAAAATAAAATTATCCTTTTGCCCCAGCTAAAATTTACGATTTTCCCCTTGGTTCAAAATTACGATATCACCCTCAATTCAAACTTACGTTTTTTTTGCCTCCAGTGCAAAATCAAAATATGGTTTTCCCCTAGCTAAAAATTAGGATTTTACCCTCGGGAAAAAAATTTGATTTTTCCCCAAGTAAAAATAAAAATATGACTTTGCCACCAGCTAAAAATCTTGTCAAGGAGCTGTCTAACACTCTTTTTACTTTTTCTTTCTAGCAAAACTATGGTACTGTTTTTTAAATTGATTGAGAATTATTCGGCCATCGTCCCCCATCGCCCCGCAACGCGTGCGGGGCAACACCTAGTTGTTAAACAAATCAAAAGTTGTCTAACATGTATACAAACACCCATAGCTGAGATAATTATTTTTTTAAAGAAGGAAGAAAGTGTTGATTGACCTAAACCCATTTTTAGGTGTTATATAACTGATCGTTTTTAGTGAAAAAATGATTATACCCAGGGGCGGTTCTTAGAAGGACCATGGCAGGGCCACGGCCCGGGCAAGTTTTTCGGCCGTAGTGCTAATTTTCCGCATTTCGATCGAAATTTTTTGTATATACTATGTTTGGCCCGGGCTTGCCCGGGCTTTTTTTAGTGCCTGTGTCTTTGGGCCCTGACACGTTCAACAGGCAAGATCCACCACTGATTATACCTATAATAGGCTGAGCTTTACACCTCTACGGGAACCCAACTACGGGAACCCACTTAGATAGCCCTCCGTATGAATGTCAACATAATGAAATAATTTAAACATATATTAGTACCATAAAACAACACATAAAACACCCTTGAAGCTAAAGATTAATTGATGATCTATTTAATGTGCACCACAAGAAGAGGTTTTAGCGTTTCCTTAGCTAATGATATTTATTTACAATCATTTATTGATAAGATTAAACTTTTTTTCATAACCTGTAACAACATTTTTTTTGAATTTTTTGCAAAAGTAGGGGTCTTGAGCAAGAAAAGAGTGCCATTAGGTGGTCACCAACATTGTTTACATATCTAGGTAAATAGCTGTTTCATTCAGCGACCTTGAAGATCATTTTCTGCAAAAAGTAAGAGGTTCTACAAAAGCTGCACAAAGTAATGAAAGTCGCTGATTGATACAGCGACCTTGCTGAAAGTCGCCGTATGATATAACAATCTTGCTGAAAGTCGCCGTATGATATAACAATCTTTCTGAAAGTCGCCGTATGATATAACAATCTTTCTGAAAGTCGTTGTTTCATGTTTCTACCTTGCTGAAAGTCGCTGAATCATGTATCCACCTTGCTAAAAGTCTCCAAATAATATAACCAGCTTGCTGAAAGTCGCAAAATCATAAGGCAAACTTATAATAAGTCGCTGAATCATATAGCTTTATTATAAAAGGTCCTTGTTTGATATTGCAGTCTTTAAAAGGTTGCTGTTTCATGTAGCTTTCTTCCTGAAAATCGTGACATGGTGCAGCAATCCTGAGACTGTGTGGCAGTGGTCACATGTGAGTTATAATTTCAAATTAGGGCTACGATTACATGCAGCTGTTGTTTACATATCTAGGTAAATGTGAGTCACTGTTTGACCTTGTCTTTTTGCAGGGAGTCACATGTGAGTTGTGAATTGAATTTGTAGCCATCGTTCAAGACTGCATGCAATATACAGTACCCCTGCATGCATTCTTATGACATGAAATGACTAAAGAATGCAAAGTGTAATTTCATTGTGTAAGGATTCCACTGTAGTGTAAGAAATCCACTGTTCTTCAGTATGGATTTGAAAATTGATGCACAGAAACAAGTCTTTAAAGTTGAACATAAAGCAAAGCACTCGAGATACCACATTTCGTTTCAAACACCTATCAAACGAAGCTTCAAACCTTGCTTTACCGATAAATTTTCTGTGAACTTTGATCTGCCGAAGATGAGTTTTGAATGTCATCCTGGTCCTCTTAATGCATCGGTGTTGTTTTTGAACAAGGATCACCGGGCGTTTGAGGTATTCAAAAATCCAGAAAAGTATAGTAACCCAATAAATATTAAACGATCAGATCGATCGTTCTGGCAGCATATGAAAAAAAATCCGGTTGGTCCAACGGTAGAAGGTTTAATACGTGCAGCAGGATTCAGTGGGATACTGGAAATTGGGTACCGGTATGTAGACCACGCCTTAATAACTGCGTTGGTTGAGAGGTGGGGGCCAGAAACTCACACGTTTCACCTTCCTTTTGGCGAAACCACTGTGACATTACAGAATGTCAACGTGTTGTGGGGGCTACCAATAGATGGGTTGCCTATATCTGGGGCTGACACTGGTATGACAATGTATACTGTAAGATCCAAGTGTCAAGAGGTGTTGGGGTTTACCCCTGAGGAAGCTGAAGTGAAGGGCAAAAGGGTTAAGTCGACGCGAGTTTTACAAGAAATAAAGTCGAATTTTGTTGAAAACCAAGCATCAGATCAAGACTGCCTTTTTCGTGCACGTCCAATAATATTTTATTTGATAGGGTGCACAGTCTTACCTGATAATGCAAACCACCTGATTGATATAAAATTTTTAGAGTTTCTTGTAGACTTGCCCGCATGTTCGGGATATAGTTGGGGCAGTGCTGTGTTATCTCACCTTTACAGAAACCTTTGTAACGCTGCAGCACATAATGCTATAGCCGTTACTGGCCCAATTGCGCTTCTACAAGTGTGGGTTTGGGAGAGGTTTCGTTTTTTTGCTCCTGCTATTGCCGAGTTCCACTACAATGCCCCGTTAGCTGCTCGGTAGTCTGAATTGGAAATAATTAAATTTATTTTTTGGTATGTATATAACACTATGTTAATTTATTATTTATCTTTGTAGGTGGAAGGGAAGCTTAACCTGTACAGAGGTTCCCACACATTGCCTGAGAACATATAGATCTCAGCTGCAATTTATGACCGAGGCAACGGTATGGTTGTTAGTTGTTGACATATAAAATTTAAGTTTGTTTGAACACGTTTCTAAAGATTGATTTTTTTTTGTTTCAGTTTAATTGGAGATCATACGACGACATTCTGGGTAGACTCCCCGATATATGTCGGAGTGGTATGGGAATTTGGCGGAGTTGTTGCCCTCTGCTATACTACTCGGTTGTGGAGCATCACTATCCTCAACAAGTGATGAGACAGTTTGGCATGTTCCAGTATATACCTAACCCAATTGCCATAGATAATACTGAGCATGCCAGGCTTCATTCCATGAACCGGAGCGGGAAAACCGGGTGGAACTGGATAACTCGTCATGAACCGTATGTTCGTGGGTGGGAGGCACGTCATCAAAACTTGGTCACCGGGGAAATCATCACATCTGTTTCCGTTGCCAATGATTACATGGCGTGGTACATGCAACATACCGTGTTATATCTGACGAACCCACGGTTGCCAGCTGGCCCTACGAGCGGTTTTCAAGACGAAGGAGCAAGGGTCCAAATGATGGTATATACAAGTTTACAATTACTAAAAGTTACCTTTATTATTGTTAGTATAAAAATTAATTATTAATTTTTTTTTTGCAGTCGGAGACGATGGGTCTAATTCACCAATCTCAAGATCTGGACGTTATTCAGGGTGCGGCGTATCGGGCCCTTGAGATGTCTAATGTTCCAGAATACACACAATATCCGACTCATCTGACACAGGAGCCGGTGGACCTTGTTTCATATCCTCGTACACAGAGGTTAGGGAGGCCACGACGTCGTGGTGGTAGAAACGTTCAAGGGCACGGGACATCAAATTGGGGCACAAACTTCGAAACAAGGGGGACCAGGATCCGGTGTTAACAAAAATGAAAATTTTGCGGGAAACTTTGGTGGGTCACAAAACGTTGGCACTATGTTTGCGGACGCTGATCTAGCGGCAAACAATGATAATATTGAGCCATGGCAGTCACTGTTGGCTACGGCATGCAACTATGCCGGTTATGACGTCAACGGCTTATTGGACCTCCAAGAAAATGATATGGGTAACAACAACAACAACCAGTTTGTGGACCCAAACATAAGTCAGGCAGGGTTTCTTAGCCCTTTGCCACATATCATGGACCCCAGCATAAGTCAGGCAGGGTTTGTTACCCCCGCGTCACAGATGATCACCTTTATGCCGGAGACCCAAACAGACTATTAGTACTGGGCCCAAAACCAAAGTAACGAAGATCACCGGAACCGTTATCAAAATGTTGAACCAAACCCCTTAGACTGGCGTCTCGACTTGAACCTGTTTCCACCGAATCAAAATGACCCATAGTTAACTGGTTTAAGAGTGTAATACATTTTCGAATTAATATATTTTGTTTTTTGTTGTTGTTATTTGTTCCATATATTTTACTATTATTTTATTGTTCAAGGTAAACTGATACTGAACAAATTTCATAGTGTCACGTCCCCCGACCACACCCTGGACGGGAGCCGTGAGCAGTCAAGTGGTACCGGTGGTTATTTTGAAAATATTGCAGCGGAAAATTTCATCAGGAACGTGAGTTAGGAAAAATATCAGAGTTTAGAAAACACCTGGTTTTATTTATTAAACAGATGAGAATAAACCCATGTTTTACAAAGTTAGCTTTAATATGGCATAAACCCGAATATATAAAAATAACATCTAATTCATTTGATAAAATAAGCCACTTCTTTAAGCCGTTTGGTGTCGTGTCATAACTCTTATTCCAATCTACCGTAATCACCTGAAACGCGTTTTAAAAACATTTGGTCAGCAGGAAATACTGGTGAGTTCATTCATTTTTGTACAAAAACATATTTGTTATAATTCACAGTATTAAGAGTGATTACAATGTTTATATATCAACCAATTACCCCAAATCGGTATTTGTCACTCGACTCGTTTCTGTGACTATGGTCAGATCACCCATTGGCTAACTCGTTGTCCAATGGTGACGGGTATCAAGTAACGTCTACAAAACCCCACATACCGGCAGTAATTGAAGATTACAAAGACTTAATCCCTGTAATTATAACTTTGAAAATAAATAGGGTTTTGGAAACAATTTGGTAAAAAGAGAATGACTTACTTTGTAACTTTAGGGTTCAACTAGAAAGCCTCCTGGTATAATCTTGGGTATAACCCCTGAGCTATTTAATGAATATATATTTGCACTCGTGTTAAGTTAGTAACCCTAATTCAACCTTATCCCTATGTCACGAGACAGAACCCCAACGAACTTAGTCGGGCAGAGCCTTGACATGCGTTATGGGGCTCCAGATCAACCGAAAAGGGTATCCGTGATCAGGGGTTACAACACTTAAAACGGGACAGGGCTTTATTATTCTTATGGGGTGTAATACTAAGAAATATATATATATATATATATATATATATATATATATATATATATATATATATATATATATATATATATATATATATATATATATATATATATATGTTGAGATCGAGTGGGATGAAAGAATACAGAAATGGGCAAATGTATAGAATGCCTACCATTCTATTTATGGTTGTTATAATAGCTTTGGCTTCACGTAAATTTTTGACCTGTTGCCTTCAAACTATGCCACGCATCCCCTCATTGAATTCCTTAATTTTTCCTTTGTCCACGTATTGTGCTTTACAAGTTCTAAAGTATTATGCATTCATTGAATTCATTCACATCCATACGTAATCATATACAATCCCATTTCAATCTTTTTCTAAGTTTAGTTATATTATTATAATCGAATATAATATACATGTACAAATGCAATTTAAACTTTCATTTT
Source organism: Helianthus tuberosus (assembly GCA_030545235.1). Lineage (NCBI taxonomy): Eukaryota > Viridiplantae > Streptophyta > Magnoliopsida > Asterales > Asteraceae > Helianthus > Helianthus tuberosus. The sequence continues at coordinate 17,742,848 of CM060403.1, forward strand.
ACAATTTCTTTATTATATTTATATTATTATTATTTATTATAATTAATTTAACTGCTTCACTTATTTGGCGCTTATAACTTCTAAAATATGATGTTTTATAAAACAACGAATATGTTTTTAGAATGAGAATAATCTAATCTACATTTTGAACCAAGTTTCATTAAAAACGGAGTAAATTCAAAAATAATGTATTTTTATAATTTAATTATTAAATGGTTCATAGGCCCGTCTAGGTACTTCATATTTTTAACAGTCAACTTACCTGTAGCCTACTCGTTTAATAACTAAATTTTGAATTTAAAAATTTTAGGAATGTTACATCCTCCCCACCTTGTTTTAAATCTCGTCCTCGAGATTTGCTGAAATATAGATGAATACTTTTAGTTTGTCATGATCCTAGTTTATTCTGGTCTTTGCTTTGAACTTTGACCATAACTATTCTTTATGTTTTGAGACTCTTATTTTCTCAAGAGTTTCTTAATGAAGGTAAACTTACTATTAGCGTAAGTTTTAGACGTTTTGTGTCTTAGAACAACTTTTAGTTATAGGTTTCCTAATGCGTCAATAATCGCAAGGGGAATTCTTATACTTTCGATGGCGTCCCAACTTAAAGAGTTTCTGTCGTTCATCTTGTCGTACGAATTACGAGAGGGATGATTAAACGAAATAATGTTTGATATTGGAATTATAGATGTATATGAGAAATTCCTAATAAATAAATCTAAAATTATTGTTGACACACCTGTTCGTGATTTATCCCTAATTGTTAATCATTATGGATTTTCGATTTCCTTATAGATACACGTATCTATAAAATCATGTATTTCACATACTTGTAATATACACACCATTCATAAGATCAATGTATTTAACAGATTCATATTTCCAAAAACGGTCAGACATCAGGTCATGGTAATATTTAGGGAATTCCATTAACATAACATATACCTCATCTCACCCGGTCTTGCCGGAGAGGTACCCCATCTTACCCGGACAAGCTGAAGAGTCTACCACTCCATACCCAGTCTTGTCGGAGAGGTAATTATCATTGTATTTTCCCTAAATAGAATTTCTCTCGGTAAATATCAACATCTCAACTTTTTGTTTAAGCATAGGTATTATTATGGTTGTACCTTCTTTTGTTTTGGAAAATGGAGTTTTGACAAAAATATCACTGTCTCTATTGACACCATGGCTAGGTTCGATGAGTATGCTTACAGTTAACTCTATTCATGCCTATATATATTATTAGATTCCGTCGTAAGGAATATTTTATTGGGACAGATGACATTTTAAAACATAACACGTTTCATGATTTATTCTTTATAGTGACTTCATGTTTTCATATGGATCACCATTGATATTTATATATATAATACTAAATCATTTTGTAATATCTTTAATTCATAACAATCCAACTATATAACCGATGATACCAATCATCGAGCTTATTTTCATAATTTTGTTTACCCTTTTTATAAAAGTGGTATATTGAGATAAATTTCTGTTAAGTTTATTGAATAGAATATTTTGGAATTAAAGGATGGATAAATAAAAGCTTAAAGAAGTAAATTAATCAAAATATAGACTTTCTGGACTCGTGGAAACAGTTTCATTTTTAACTAGTGGGTTGAACCATATTGGTTTAAAACATTAAGACTTAACTCTTAATTTATTGTATAATATATTATTTATTATAGTAAGTAATACAAAGTTTGGTGTTTCTAAAATTAATTTTAAACATATTAAGTAATTTAGTAATATACATGTATTAGAATATGTATGTGTATCTTAAACGATAGTAATAGTAATAATATTAAAACTGTAATTTGTTTTTTTTTTAAATAAAGCTATATAAAGGACAAGTGTATTAAACATATATTTGAGTCAATTATTTTTATGTGAGGTATCTATTTTAATTCTAGCTTGCAAATGAAACAATAACTTAGAATGTTTAGAAAAATTTAACGTGCCAGGTAAAATAAATAAATAGATACTAAATTATCGATTTAAGTTGGATAAGAAAAGATGTTTTCATTTTTCTGTAATATCTTTACTTCTAAAAATTAATTATCTAATCTCTTTTATATGCATCGATTGTTCAAACCATCAAACCCATCTTTTCTCTTCTTTTTATTATACATCATAAAAATTTATTACTTCTTTTAAATATAATATTCTACATGATTATTTATATATGATTATCATAATATATATAATAATCTTTTGATCATATCCTTTCTTTAAATTATGTTATAGCTTTAGAGGTATTAATTTTACATGTATCCTAAAATAAATTTTAGTTTACAAAATATATAAACATTATTTAAATGTATTATAGTGTATATATATTTCAAATAATATAGAATTGTAATATATATTATCATATATTAAAAATGAAAGTCGATGAATATCATATATAGTTCTTGTAATACTTTTTTAGGTTTCCTATTATTATAATAATAATAACTATTATTATTATGATAACTATATTTTATTTTTCATCATAAATTTATACTGAAAGTTTAATAATATTAATTTAGTATGTTTCCGTAGTTTGTATGAAATAACTAAGATCTCTTTTGAGATATTAGTAAAAATATTGAGTAGAATAAAATACTATAGAATATGTATAGATTTAATTTTATATATTAAAAAATAGAAAATATAATTAGAATTATGTAAAGGCTAGTTTATTGTAGTAATATATTAGTATATATAATAATTTGAAGGAGTACAGGAAAGTTTCTACTCAAATATTTAATAATAATTGAAAAATTTTACGCATGGAATATATATGCTGATGTTTCCCCATGATCTAGCATGTTGCTGTTAAGCATACTTTTTAATCAAGATGGAGTTATAACAATATTGAAATAAATAATCATTAACACTATCTTTTTTTATAGTAATATATGTTTGCAATTTATTTTTATATTACTAAAATATATTTTTACATTTCATATTCATTGACCGAGGGGTAGTATAACATATTAAATGTTTACCCTTGTGTGATTTATGGAATGAATATAGGCTATGTTTTATAATATATAAACTTGCGTCAATATAAAGTACATAAGTGATCAAAAGATGCTATGGTGTTTCAAAAAAAAAAATTGTTACCCTTTCTAAACCGCATCTTATGTCTGTTTTAAAAATCAAGATCCAATAGATGTGTAACCAGAACCGTGTTTCTTGATATAATAGTAATAAATAAAACTAATAATAAAGTATTCTAACAATTTATTTTCTTTTATCTTATTATTATTATTATTATTATTATTATTATTATTATTATTTTACAAAACCTATATAAAACATTTGTAAATATAGGTATAACCTACCTTTAAGTGAACCGTTTTAATACTATATTTTACAGTGTTATTAAAATGTATTACATAATTATGACAAAATATCATTAAAATATTTTTTATACTCCATATTTTAATAAATACACACTATCTGTAGAAACATATTGTGTTTCTGATTTAATAAAATATGCGTTTTCTATACACTACACACCATTACAATACCTATACATATACCCAAATTCAACATATGTATATACACGAACATTAAAAACATTGTATATATATACTATAATATTATAGGACAGAATTTAGGTGTATAGCTGGAAAAGGCTTCATATATAGCCAACTTTTATTTCTTATTTTACGGTATATATTTTTATTATATATATATAATTTTTTTAAAGTGGATATTAACTTAATACAAGATTACAAGCTACAGTGGCACCCATGTTTGTTATATTATTGTTAATTTAGACCATGAGCTTGATTGCTTGGATTATATATAATTTTGTGGAATCATATTGGTGATATATAAAAATAAAGTAAGATAAAAAGAATAGCATAAGTGATATATCTAAATTTTTCAAAGACAATTTAATTGAGTTATTTCAATTAACATCATAGATTTCTTTCTTTCGTTAGTATGTTTTTGATTTGATGTTTTATTAGTTTACGAGAGTTTAAATAAAAAGTTCTGCCATTTAGTATGCATTTATCAGCCAATTAGGTAATAAAAATCAGTAATATTAATGATTTCACATGGTTAAAACCATATGGTATGATACATCATATATATATATTTTCATAACCCTAGCCTAACCCAATTGACAACCCATGTGTACCCTGTTGTTTTAGACAATAACTGGTGATATAGACCATAAAGTGTAATTTTAAATAGAGAAGTGTCTGCCTAGTTAAAATATAATAAATCCGCCTAAGTAGCCTACGGGTACATTTAATCATATTGGTCACTCTACTATGAATTCAAAAACATACGATCATAATATGAATATTAAGATTTATCTACACAGAATAACACATAATTTATTACATCAATTTCCTAACATAATGTTTAAGTTTTAGGTATTAAAAGAACACCTAAATGGCTTAAACCAGTGGCTCTGATACCACCTTCTGTCACGTCCCCCGACCACACCCTGGACGGAAGCCGCGAGCAGTCAAGTGGTACCGGTGGTTAGTTTGAAAATATTGCAGCGGAAAATTTCATCAGGAACGTGAGTTAGGAAAAATATCAGAGTTTAGAAAACACCGGATTTTATTTATTAAACAGATGAGAAAAAACCCATGTTTTACAAAGGTAGCTTTAATATGGAATAAACCCGAATATATAAAAATAACATCTAATTCATTTGATAAAATAAGCCACTTCTTTAAGCCATTTGGTGTCGTGTCACAACTCTTATTCCAATCTACCGTAATCACCTGAAACGCGTTTTAAAAACATTTGGTCAGCAGAAAATACTGGTGAGTTCATTCATTTTTGTACAAAAACATGTTTGTTATAATTCACAGTATTAACAGTGATTACAATGTTTATATATCAACCAATTACCCCAAATCGGTATTTGTCACTCGACTCGTTTCTGTGACTATGGTCAGATCACCCATTGGCTAACCCGTTGTCCAATGGTGACAGGTATCAAGTAATGTATACAAAACCCCACATACCGGCAGTAATTGAAGATTACAAAGACTTAATCCCTGTAATTATAACTTTGAAAATAAATAGGGTTTTGGAAACAATTTGGTAAAAAGAGAATGACTCACTTTGTAACTTTAGGGTTCAACTAAAAAGCCTCCTGGTATAATCTTGGGTATAACTCCTGAGCTATTTAATGAATATATATTTGCACTCGTGTTAAGTATAGTAACCCTAATTCAACCTTATCCCTATGTCACGAGACAGAACCTCAAAGAACTTAGTCGGGCAGAGCCTTAACATGCGTTATGGGGCTCCAGATCAATCGGAAAGGGTATCTGTGATCAGGGGTTACAACACTTAAAATAGGACATGGCTTTATTATTATGGGGTGTAATACTAAGAAAAATATATATATTATATATATATGTTGAGATCGAGTGGGATGAAAGAATACATAAATGGGCAAATGTATAGAATGTCTACCATTCTATTTATAGTTGTTATAATAGCTTTGGCTTCACGCAAATTTTTGATCTGTTGCCTTCAAACTATGCCACGCATCCCCTCATTGAATTCCTTAATTTTTCCTTTGTCCACGTATTGTACTTTAGAAGTTCTAAAGTATTATGCATTCATTGAATTCATTCACATCCATACGTAATCATATACAATCCCATTTCAATCTTTTTCTAAGTTTAGTTATATTATTATAATCGACTATAATATACACGTACACATGCAATTTAAACTTTCATTTTACAATTTCTTTATTATATTTATATTATTATTTATTATAATTAATTTAACTGTTTCACTTATTTGGCGCTTATAACTTCTAAAATATGATGTTTTATAAAACAATGAATATTTTTTAGAATGAGAATAATCTAATCTACATTTTGAACAAAGTTACATTAAAAACGGAGTAAATTCAAAAATAATGTATTTTTATAATTTAATTATTAAATGGTTCATAGGCCCGTCTAGTTACTTCATATTTTTAACAGTCATCTTACCTGTAGCCTACTCGTTTAATAACTAAATTTTGAATTTAAAAATTTTGGGAATGTTACACATAGCATTAAAACGTTCATTACGTTAACCAAAAAATACATCATTAACTGGTTTAGAGTAAACTGATACTGAACTTCTAAAACTTAAACTAAAAATACACATAAACCACCACAATCATGAACCAAGTAAACAATAAACACATCTTCAAAAACATCACTTCCTTAGCTTTCTTAATTGCCATATCATACAGCGACCTTCATTATCTTCTGCAGCTTTTGCAGAACATTCGGTTTTTGCAGAAAAGGAGTTACATGGTCGCTGATTGAATGGGCAACCTACCTAAAGATGTAAACAATATTGGAGACCACCTAATGGCACTCTTTGGGGTTCAAACCCCCTAGTTCTGCAAAAAAATCATTTTTTTGGTAAATGGGCTTTGCCTGGAAAATAGCTCAGGAGATTAAAAAAAATCAAAATAAGGTAACCAGTAGGCTTCACCTTACCAGGTCTATGATACAAATAGTTACTATAAAACTAACATAATTCCGAAAACCTCTGGACCAAATGATCAACTAAAGAGTAGTATGAAGCCACGTGACGTAACATGGGTCATGACGAAAAATAGTCTTCTCTTTTGTTTAGGCCATATAGACCACCAACATTGACAACAAGACTGTTTGTATAATTAATGTCCCAAATCCCAATACCACTTAGGCCCAATGGTCTTCAATCCGATAGACCGATAGCACAAGCCATCTTCAGACCCGAATCCCGAGACTGTTGCAAATACAGCTCCTTGAATAGATGGGGAGATATCCATTCCAATGCATATGGTGGCCAAAAAAGTATTGTGCCCACTGTCAACAAAGGATTACAAAACCAAACATTACACCAAAAGCATGTCAATACAATGTTGGGAGAATTAAAGCTGCCTTTCATCAATAGGGTTGGAACCTACCACTATACCACCTGCAGTTTTGTTGTAGGAAATGAATTGTTGCATATCTACTTATACAATATATATATATAGGGGATGGTTCAAATGAAAACCAATTTTATTGTGAAAACTCGAAAACTAACTAAAAAAAAGCCTAAAAAACACACAAATTTGTTTTTTTCAATTTTTTTATAAAAATCGCTGGTTTTTATATATGAAAAAAAACTTTTTTTCAAAAAAAAAAAATAATAATAATTTTTTTTGTAGTACACATGTGTAATAATACACATGTGTAGTACACATGTGCACTACACAAAAAAATTTATTTATTTTTTTTTTTTGAATTTTTTTATATATATAAAAACCTGTGAAAATTATTATGCAAAAAAAAAATTGGTATGTTTTTTTGGCTTTTTTAATTAATTTTCGAGTTTTCACAATAACTAGTGGTTTTCATTTAAGCCTTCCCCTATATATATATATATATATATATATATATATATATATATATATAAATGAGATGGATTTGGGCTAGGTGACATTTGTATTTGGCCATCTTGGCTGATGTGGCAATTTAGTTTAGGAGGGAAATGACATATGGCTTCTACAATCACCATTTCAAGAAAAATGAGGCGGGATCCGAAATGTATTGGGTCGGGTTTTATGTTTCCGAATGCACCTTATCAAAAATATTCGGATCATTTAAAACCTACTTCATTTTCTTTTCTTTCATTCATACCTACCTCAACTTTACCATCTTCTCTATTCCTTTTGTTCTACAATCGGTTATCTTCTCACCAAGTTTACAAAAATTAGGTCAACATCAAAGGTAAATACACTAAATTGAAGCTAAATATTTGTTATTATATGTTCTGAATCAAGATCGGAGTTTGATTTTATGTTATTCCTTTCTATGTATAGTTAAATTTATAAACATTGTTTGTACTTCTATTAACTTTTTATTTTGTATGATTTCTGTAGATCCGACCATAAATCTTGAAGGTATGTTGTTTTACTTTGTTGTTTATGTAGTATTCATCTTTAATCTAACCGATTCAACATGTTTACTTTTTTTATAAACCAAAATCTATACCAGAGGTTGTTGTAGATTTTTGTTTGAAACAAAATCAAGTTTTTGATTTTTCTTGATTTCGTCAGATCCGACCATATTTATCGTAGTTACTGATTTTGCTTGATTTTTTTTCATGTGAATCCATAACTCCGTCATAACAATCGGAATCCCATCATTCGTCAAGCAACAAAGGTTAGTTAAATCTTATATTTTTTTTTATCTTTTTTAACTTTATCATATATAATTTTATGTTTTCTGTTCAGTTTTTTTTATTAATTAATAGTATATTATGAATGTTTTATGGTTTATCCTTTTTTTAATTAATAATATATTTAATTTAATTTAATTGATATTGTTTGTTTTTTGAGATATATAGTGTGCCTTATGCCTTATACTTATTAAATTAACAGTGTTTTGAAAATATTATAATTTGATTATTCAGTTATCATTTTTTAAAATTTGCTTTAAAGATATCTTTAATTTATTTTTAAAAATGTTTTTTTTTTCTATAAACAGAGTAATGTTTTTAAGCTTAATTTATGAATTTGAAATTCTAAGTCTGTTTCTGTAATTAGACATTGTTTCTATAATTAGGTTGCCGTTATATTTTAAAAAAAATTACTTTCCTTTGCAGTTATGGTTCCAATCAACTCTTCAACTTCCCTCCAATCTTCTTCCAAGAATACCATCGGTTTCCATATAACAATGAATTTCTTCAGTGGATCTACATATATAGGTGGTTTTACATTCTTCACCGTCTTCATCTACATCTACTTTTTCTTGAATCTATATCTGAATTTGACATATCGCTCTATAAACCTGTAAGTTGTTTTTGTTAAATTCATTATTTAATCATTATTCATGTGTTCTTCCTTTTATTTAATGTGTTTAAACTATGTTTAAGAATATGGTTTTGTTATATAATATGATGTTTATGCAAAACCCTAGAACCGATTTTGATGCAGAATGTGATGTTTATAGGAAACCCCGAATCCGATTGTAATTGAATATAGTTTTTTATGAATTTTATTTTTTTATTTGGTATGATTATGTTTATATGATTTTTTCAGTCTGATGTATTGTTTAACTTTATGTTATACAAACCCTGATTCTGATTGTCATGGAAATTCTTATGATTTTGTTTTTATTTCACATGTTTATGTAATTTATCAATTTTTGAGGTCACTTTATCTGTATTTGACGATAGGATAATATGATTGTATATTTTTAGGTGTTTTAAATGTTGTTAATTGTCAGTGTAAATCATTTGGTTACAAGATTTTTTATTATGATTTATCATAATTGTTATATCATCGGTTGCCTCCATTTGTTCTAGATTTTGGAATAAAAGATACTTTTTATGGTGTTTGTTACATATTGAATGTCATTATAACATGTCGTTGACATTGTTTTTTTGTTGTTATTTATATTTTTTAATAATTCATCTGACGCGTTTTGTTTATGTAACCTGTTTTTGTAGGTGGCTGATATGGCTGAAAGTTCATCAAGGTATTTTTTGTTCATGTTGTTAGTTTATGTAACATTTCATTTGTATAATCTGTGTTTTTTTTCATTTATTTGTTTTTTTCTCACACTAACCTTAACATGTTACACTTTATTAACATCGTCATTTTTAAATCAATTTCAGAGGACCCTGGTTCTTAAGGCTAATGAATGTAGCAGACGAACTTATTCTGGTAAATGATAAATTATTACATAACTTATTTTTTTTCTTATTATTAAATACAGTTTATTATTATTGTATTGTTTATATCTTTTCACTATAATTATAATTCATTTTGCATTTGTTTGTTTTATTAGTCCATTCCAGATGACACTGCGTGCAAACTATGGGGTGTTGATAAAGGCCCTACAAATGTTGAAATGGAAACTAAAGATGGCCGATTATTTAATGTTTCTTTAAGCGCTTCTAAAGGAAAGTTATTCTTCTTCCATGGTTGGTCCAATGTTGTAGAACATTTGCGACTAACCAAAGGTTGTTTGGTAGTATTTAATCCTGTAGATTCTACTATGTTTAAATTAACATCTTTCGTTGATGGGGTTAGTCGTGGCTCTTTCTGGACGTATCTGCTCCCTCCATCATCTCATTTTTATGTAAGATAAATTCTATTTTTTTTCGTATTGTATTGATGTATTACTTTACTTATATTAAGACTAATTTTTTTTCTTTTTTTATCATTCCCACAGGTCATTCCTGAATGTATCCTGCCAAAAGTTTATGATTATTCCTCAAATGATGTAATATCTACTGTAATTATAGATAACAAAACGTTTGAAGTTGCCATTGAAACGTCTGACGGTAAAGTTGGTTTTACCGCTGGTATTGACGTAATTGTTAGTCAGTTACAGTTGAAGGCTGGTTGTATTTTGTTATTTACAAAAGCTTTTGGTAATTTTTTCCATTTAAATTTTTTTGGAAAAAACGGTGTTGAAATGAATTTTCCTGATGTAGAAGTCGATGAGGTAAGTTAAATTTTGTTAGTTAATTATATATTTTATATATGTTAATGTAATACATGTTATATATCTAATTTGCAGGCTGAAGTTGCACCTATCGATGCTGAAAATGAAGTTGATGAGCAAATACATAGTGGTGTTCGTTGTTTTACTCGTATGGCTGGTGAACGTTATTTTGTAAGTTTTAATATCATTTTACAAACCTCTAAAAAACAAGTGTTACAATTTTTTGTTACTTAATAAACATTGTTCTTTTAGTTTCATATTTATTATTAATTTTATTTTTACAACAATACAGAGGATTCCTGATCCTGTTTCACGGATGGCTAGACTTGATGAAGGTTTAAAAGATATCACCGTTAGGCTTATGCATCTGGATCCACCAAAGCAATTTACCAACGGTACCAGACGTAAAAAAAAAAAAGCGACGGAGGTTGGCGATACGCGTTAACCAATTGGAAGAAGTTCATGAAAGCTGCTAGAATTAAGGTCCGTGACACGGTTCACTATTCTTTTGATGAATATGACCAGGTGTTGAGTGTTGAACGAGTTGTACCTTACGTTAGGCATAGTCATTAGTTATATGACATTTAGGGCATGTTTTTTGCCTTTCATATGTTAGATATTAACTTTTTATATGGTTTTTTTATGGTTTTTGACATTCGTTATGGTTTTTAATTTCAAGTTATTACATTTTTTCATATGTTAACTTTGTTTTTAACCACTCATTTGTCATGTCTTGAAAGTTTAATCTATGTGTTAAGTAGTCATTTCTTAATTTCTTAAATTTTATAAATCGTTAACTGATGCTAATGATGTTACAAATTTCTTCAAAAAGTATATCAAACACAATTTTATGTTAATCAATTAAGCATTTAACATGATTTAAAATAATCTGGATCCCATTCTTTCTTTTATCTTTTTCATTTATGTACAGAGAGTATAGTGTTGTTATTATTATAAGATAGTATTATGAACCTTTAGTACTACATATAGAATAGATAGATAACACTATGATTGTCATTTTTAAACCTTGCATTATAGTTTTGAGATGTTTCATTATAAGGTTTTTATATAAGATTTAACATAAATAACCCATTTTATATTCATTTTAATTATAGAAAGTCAACTGTCACTTAGTATATTGCAATTTCAAAATTTCGTTCTTAATTTGCAAGTGATTAATCATAAAATTTCGTCCTTACTTTGCAATTTCAAACTTCTAATTATGGAAACTGATTATTCATAAAAATGTAAAAAAAATCTATTTTTTATATTTTAGTAAAGGTTGTCAATTATAGAAAATATGTTACAAATATAAAATTTTACGTTAATAATTGTAAATAATTTTTAAATTCGTAATGTGAACCCGAAGTTATATACTTAATATGTACAGTTTCCGTTTTTACAAATTTGAATTTATGTTAATTCGTGTTATCTAATTATAAATTATACCGTTTCCTTATTTATTGTATTTTTAAAAGGAGGTTTATTTTGATTAGAAATACTGATAATATATTACTAAAAATATTAACTTTATTAATTTGATATAAATAGATCATTTGTTTTCTTTTTAAGCCAAACTAATATTTTTGCAAGAGTCCATTCATTTATTTGATTTCTTCTTAGCTATAATGGAAAACGAAGGTCAGATCACCTTGCTGAACGATATCGATGCTCTTAGCACAAACTACACTATCAAGGTTGTTGATGCAGATTTTGTGTCCGATGCTTGTCGAATAGATTAGTTTTATTTTACGCTGAATTTGTAATAGTTAGTGAAACGGTCTATCGAACGTGTATAGACCCGCTCGTTTGAAGTGGTCAAACGAGAGGGTTATTCGGTTGACCGTGTGGGTTTTGCTAGACAAACAGTTAGATTATGGTTGTATAATGTTTTGTGTCGAAGGATAAGGCATCGAAGGATTGTGTATATCCTTCGATGAGCTCGAAAGATATCATTCGATGGATGGACTTCGAAGGATAAGTCATCCTTCGAAGTATATGGATCCTTCGATGGCTTTGTGATCGACAGATCATCTTTCGGGCAGTCCACATGATCCTTCGACCATACAACCTGTGTTGGGTATAAATACCAACACTTTGTCATTTGCAAGACCAAGAGAGTGAGAGGAGGTTTGAGACCTCACCCGGGGAGAGATCACCACTTGATCTCTCCCGGAATGTATACTCCTTTGGTATTAGTTCGGTTATCATGTAATCGGGCCGATTTGTAACGTTTTACTACCGGATTAATACAAAGTTGTTTGTTTATCATTGCTAATCTCTTCCGTCTTTGAACATAATCACAAGAATCACGGTTTCGGTCCCCCCAAACCCGGTCCTACAATTGGTATCAGAGCCATGGTGCCCGATTTAGTAAAACTAACCGTTTACTAAGTCACATGTGCTCTAGATCTGTGATTTTTGTGCGTTTTTGTTCAAGATGTAAAAATGGTGAAAATGAGAAAAACTCAGATCTGGACCCGAATATTCAGATCTGTACTAAAACGAGTGTTGGGTTTTATGTTTTTCTCCTAAAAATTCAAGTTATCATCATCAAAAACCGTTTACAAAGCGTTTTCATCGAATCTGCAGATTTACACAGTAGCTGTGTTCTTAATGTTCTTGACATCTTCATATTTCGAAAGATGAACAAGCTGCTCGAAAGATCACCTTTACTAATCAATTACTTTGAAAGATCAGGCTACTGTTTCGAAAGGTCATCTATTTGTTTGAAGGGTCATCTTCACAGTTAAACAAATTCGAAAGGTCATTAGAACAATTCCTCGAAGGATCATCAGCTGTATCGAAGGGTCATTTTTCCATATGTCTTTCGAAAGATCCCAACTTCGAAGGGTCAACTCACAAATTCGACAGATCAAACTGTTCTCGAAGGATCAGATCTGTTGTGCTTCGAAGGATCAACATCAACTGCTGTCGAAGGATGCTGTTTGGGCTTCGAAAGATTGACAAGACAGATCATATATCCTTCGTGAATTTGCAGAGAGGAAGACGAAGTTGGTTGCTGCCCTTTTGATATGATGTCGGCTGTGATGTTTTAAAATTGAGGGTTGTTGACTTTTGAGGAGAGAGACTGTGAAAGGGAATGTTGGCTGCTTGTTATGTATCGAAGAAAAGGACCAGGAGAGAGAAAGAACATGATTATTGTTCATTCTTTGGGTTGGCAGTTGGGCCTTTAGTAATTGATCGGGTATATGGACCATAATTTATTTGTGGATTTTTATTTGTGGCCCACTAGCAATTTACTAGCAACCATTATCATTATGGGCTCACATGATGGTTTCTACAAATTACTAGTGGGAGTGGGGTCGGGTATTTGCGGAGTTGATCTGAATCGCGCTCCTAATATCAAGGTCAAAATTCGTATGGGTTTTGGGAGCACGCGGGATGATTCGGAATGATGAAAACAAAAGATGATGATATTTTTGAAAAATGTGGGGTAGTCACGGTTACCGATGCAAATGGCAAAAATGGTGACGCGACTATTATGGGCCAAAAACGAGAACGGTATGTCCACTTCCGCACGTCGATAGTTTATGATTGTTATTGGTTATTCGAAAATGTTCGAAAGCATTTTGTTATTTGTCATATTCTCGCATTTGAAGACGAACGTATGAACCTTGAACGCCAACACCGGTCCTAACGAGTTCACAAAGTCTTTGGAGGGATACAAGTCGGATCCGATGGGGTACTAGGCGATATTGCTTTATCAACTAGAATATGCAACGAAGAAATCCTTTTTGTTTATTGTCATATTCTCGCATTTGGTAACGAATGAATGAACCTAGAATGTCAACACCGGTCCTAACGAGTTCACAAAGTCTTTGGAGGGATACAAGTCGGATCCTACGGGGTACTAGAGGACGTTCTTATTCAACTAGCTTATGCAAAGAAGAAATTCGTTTTCGTGATTTTTCGAAAAACCAAGAACATTCAACGGAGATTGATGACAGTTCCGCTTAGTGGAGGGAACTGGTGAACATTTGACGACAGTTTCTTTGAAGTGGAGAGAATCTGTTAAGGTTTAGAAATCTTACCAAAGAAATGGGGGGATAAAAATTGAATTTCTTCGGTAAATTTCTAAACGCAATCACAGGTGGTAGAGTTGTGATTTTCTGGTGATACAATCGGTTCGGCGTGGAATGTTTTGCACATACACATATTTGAGGATTTTAATTAATTCTCCAGCCAGCGTGAAGGGTTTTGCACGGAAAAATACAGGTTTCTGAAGTCTACAGTAGTTACAAAAGCGCTGTTCACTGAAGACCTGGGGAATCTTTATGAAAGCTGATAGTTCAAGGCTGAAGACCTGCAGGATTCGGTTTTGGGTTTGATGTTTCTTTGGGATTTTACAGGGATCTGGGGGTAACTCAATTCGTTGAGTTTGCAAACGATGTACTTGGTCTAGCTGACTTCCTGAGTACTGATGCTGAAGATCCGTAGTGCATTACGTGGTCAACTTCACAAAGGCGAGACAATGAGATCTGGATGTAGTTCAACTAAGCATGCTGGTTGAGCTTGCAAGGGATACACTTGGTCTAGCTGACTTTCCTGAGTGTTGATGCTGAAGATTAAAGTGCATTACTTGGTCGATTCCACAAAGACGGTTTACAGAAGACAGTTCACCAGAAATCTCTATCAATGTAGTATGCTTGTATGAAACAGAGTTCTTATGACAAGATCAAGACTTGATGCAGTTCTTAAAGATTGGAACCCTTATCAAATGCCGGTTGGAGTATTGGAAGATCAGCGGAAGATCGGTCAATTGAGGAAATTGCACAACACTCAACACGGATACGCGTACTTTAAGGGGGAAATATTATACAAGGAGCATCAAGATACTACTTACCTGGATCATCGGTCAAGGGGGAATTTGTTAACACAGAGAAGATGAAT
Source organism: Helianthus tuberosus (assembly GCA_030545235.1). NCBI lineage: Eukaryota > Viridiplantae > Streptophyta > Magnoliopsida > Asterales > Asteraceae > Helianthus > Helianthus tuberosus. Next base: position 17,758,243 of record CM060403.1, read on the forward strand.
ACTTGACTGAAGATCGATTGCAGTTGCATTTTCAGCATTCGACAGCAACGGACAAGGGGGAATTTGTTGATGCAGATTTTGTGTCCGATGCTTGTCGAATAGATTAGTTTTATTTTACGCTGAATTTGTAATAGTTAGTGAAACGGTCTATCGAACGTGTATAGACCCGCTCGTTTGAAGTGGTCAAACGAGAGGGTTATTCGGTTGACCGTGTGGGTTTTGCTAGACAAACAGTTAGATTATGGTTGTATAATGTTTTGTGTCGAAGGATAAGGCATCGAAGGATTGTGTATATCCTTCGATGAGCTCGAAAGATATCATTCGATGGATGGACTTCGAAGGATAAGTCATCCTTCGAAGTATATGGATCCTTCGATGGCTTTGTGATCGACAGATCATCTTTCGGGCAGTCCACATGATCCTTCGACCATACAACCTGTGTTGGGTATAAATACCAACACTTTGTCATTTGCAAGACCAAGAGAGTGAGAGGAGGTTTGAGACCTCACCCGGGGAGAGATCACCACTTGATCTCTCCCGGAATGTATACTCCTTTGGTATTAGTTCGGTTATCATGTAATCGGGCCGATTTGTAACGTTTTACTACCGGATTAATACAAAGTTGTTTGTTTATCATTGCTAATCTCTTCCGTCTTTGAACATAATCACAAGATGTACTATCATTTTCTCTTTTTCTCGCCAGGAAACTCATTGCATTGATGTACTATCATTTTCTCTTTTTCTCGCCAGGAAACTCATTTTTGTTTTTCTATTGTTTTTGTGCTTTTGAAATTTTTCGATGTTTTTGGATTTTCAAATTTTTGGATTTACTCCCCCTAAAATCAACAAACTAAGATAAATTTAAAACACAAAGATATTTACAAAAATGATTTTCCGATGTTGGTTTTACTCTTGCTTGACCTTAATGCCGTTTACCAATAATAAATAGTCAAATCTTGATTTGTCAAATGCTTTGGTAAAAAGGTCGGCACGTTGGTCATCGGTGTGGACCATGACAACATTGACGAGTTTCATATTGAAACAATCACGTGTGAGGTGATATTCGAGATCAACGTGTCAGGTCAAAGAGTGCTGTATGAGAGGATAATAAATTATAAAGCAGCTTAAATATCGACAAGTATAGGAGAGATTAGAAATTCAAAACCGTATCCTGCAACTGCTTCGTGCATTGCCAGGAATCTGAGCGCTCTTCTACACTGGATATCCACCCGGTGTGGACTTCAAAGTCGATTCTTTGTAGCTACTGAGAAATCTCTTGACAGCAACAAGATCATAGACCACTGAGTCCGGCTGGTCTTCCACATTGCACCAGCGAAGGTCTTTATCTTTCTCTTGAGAAGAAGTGTGCGGTTGTTCAATCCACGCCAAGGCATCCGCACACCCGGTTTGGTTTGATCAACCAACATATTTTCTTCAGTCACACCGTGGAGAAAAATACACTGCACGTTCATCTTGTTGATTTTGAACTTCAAACGTGCTGCAGGTGCGTACTTTTCATTCGAATCTTCCATGTTGACCCGATCAAAAACCATAACAACCAAATTTTGGAACATATTTCATCAGGTCGAATTTTCAACTTCATTCAACAACATTCTTTTATCAGACATTTTTGTCTTCTTTTCTCCTCTCTTTTCTCATTTCTCTCCATCAAAGGCAACAACTCCTAAATGTAACAATATTTCGGAGCCTGGTGTCGCCGATCTTGTGCATGGACGCTCCACTATCAACAATCCTAAGACTATCAATAGTTCCTCCTGGAACATCCTGCACACTCATTCAGAGATTAGTTGGAGAGGGGGACCCAAGCCTTCACAGACTTGGGTCGTCCGTCATCATCGAGGATTGTGACATCCATTTCCCGATGATTCGGAATTGATCTAGCTCCCCCTGAAACAGTTACTGGTTTTGGTTTCCAAATCTGTTTTTGTTTTTCATTTTTAATTTCTAACTTAACAGACTGTGTTTGGACAACCTCCGGTTTTAAAACCTTTTCAACATTTTTCCGTTGTTTCTTTCTCTGTTTCACTTCTTGTTGTTTAACAAGACGAGGGTCCTGTTTTGGTGAAACAGATCTTTTATGGTAACTGTTACCATGGAGGGAATCAACTTTGGCTTTTTGTTTATGAAGATATGGACAATTTCGAATTATGTGTCCAATTGTGCCACATTCAAAACATGATCTTCGTTCAACAAACCCCGAAGTATCATGTGGTTGTCTTGCCGATGATGATGAACTTTGTGAGCCCGAGGTACTAGGTTTTGAACTATTTTGTTCATTCCTTTTCATCACAGTTGCTTGCTTGACAAAATCTAAGTTAGATTGATTTTCAAATTTTGCAATTTTGTCCGTTCCCTTAGATTTCACAAAGTTCACATTCTTCTTCTTCTTTTGATTCGGCTTCTTTTGACTTTGAGTCGGTGCTTTACCTTTTGGTTTGGTATGTTTTTGCTGTTTTTGCTGTTTTTGCACTGTTGGTAATTTCTGATTTCCATATTGTTTTCGAACTTCAGCCTTTGGAATCGGAGGACACTGTGTTACTGTAACATGTGATCCTGTCTTTCCCAGAAACTTACTTGTCGAATTTTCAAAAACTTTACTGATTAAGGATTGATTTACATTCTTAATCGGAAAATCTTTGTCAGAATAGATTTTCTCATCACCAACAAGAGTGTACAGCAAATCCACACTCTCCGACTCTTTTGCAGACACAGGCTCGATTGCAACAGTCTTAGCAGGTTTTGCAGGAGGATCACACAGAATATGATTCTCAAGAGGTATGTCCTCTTCTTTTATCACCGCATCAGACTTTGCTGAAACAGTATCATCAGATTCATCATCAGAAGAATCAGTATCCTCAGCAACAACTGGAGGATTCTGATTCGGTTCAGCAGAAGACACACTTGTATCTGCTGATACATCTGAATCTGATGATTCCTCTTTCTTGTATCCGAGTCCTGTTGCACATTCTGTTGCAAATTCCTTAACATCTAGAGGAACAGATGGCTCAAAGTGAGTTCTATACTCCTCATCAGGCATGGCATCATAATTATTTCTCACGGGTGGTGGACATTTCTTGTATCCAATGCATGTGACATCCCGTTTCTCTTTCTGAACATCTATGATGTGATCTAACACATAGCTAGAGCTCAAATAACTGTCTAGCTTGAGTTGGATCGCCTCACTTTCAGTTTTGACACAAGCCATTTCTTTTTGCATTATCTCAAGCCTACTGATGTAAAGGTTTATTTCCGTTTGTTTTCTTGAAACCATTTTTGTCAGTTCGGTTTTATCTTTCTTTAATGTTTCAATCATCGACTTAAAGCCCTTTTCATGGTTGTCATAAAACATGTTGGCTTCAGTGCATTTAGAAAGATCCACGGTCAACTTCTGGTTGTGAATGAATGTCACATCATACTTGTTTTGCAAAGCCTCGTGTTTGCTTTGCAACTCACACCACTTAGCATCTAAATCAACATGTTTGTTTTGCAAGTCAAACAAACTAGCTTGTAAAGCATCATGTTTGCCTTGCAACTCAGACATGTTTGCTTCTAAATCAGCACATTTAACACCCAATCTATCACAATTATCACAATTTACAGCAGTAGGTTCATCGACACATACCTCACTGGAATTACTCTCAGATGTTGACCTTTCTGCATCAGAATCAACGACCTCCCTTGATGATTCATATTCAGATCCATCCTCGCTTGAACTTGAAGTTGTATCATCCTTAACTGAAGTTGAAACATCTTCATCTGAACTACTGTCATGTTCAGAACTGTCATGGTTTCCCGAGGATTCATCACCATTGGTGGAAGATTCTTCACCACTGGCGTGTTTAAGATCCTTGACAACCTCAGCAAAACAAGCTGTTCCATCTGGAGCATCACTACTCAACCGGATTGACCAATCACCACCTTCGTCTATTTGAACCACAAGTGCCTGGTTAGCATTTGATGGTCCTGCTCGGCTTTGGTTGTTGACAGGTATCAACGAACGCTCATTGTTCCTGTTCTGATTCTCCTGGTTGCCTTGATTTCTGAAAGGGTTCTGGTTCCCATGCTGAGCTGGCTTAACAGGAACTTGTATCGGATTGCCATATAAATCTGTTGTCACAGGAGGCCTTTGGGTTTGCTGTTGAGGCACTGGTTGAGGAACTGGTTGAAGCGGATTTCCAAACATGTCTGTTTTTGGAGGGACCGGAACTTGGATAGTATTGCCAAATATGTCAGTGTGAGACACAAACGCTGTTTGAATTGGATCTGTATTTATCGGAACACCCCACTGACCGGTAGATATAGCATTAGCTTGCGAAGATACAGGTACGGGAGATTCGGCCCATGCAGGAGATGCAGGTAAGGGAACACCCCAGGCCGAAATCATTTTTGATCAAGAAAAATAATATAAGAATCTCGACGAAACACAGTCCGATGTTTAATAATGAATGTCCGACGAAACTGGGTCCTTATTCCACTTGACAAAACAGGGCCCAAATCTTGTAAGCCCAATCAGAATTGTTTAAGCCCAACTGTTGACGAGAAGAAGTCTGTTACGTTGAGTATGTTTTTGGCGAAATGAATTGTGTTTCGTCGTATGTCTGATACGTCGAAAAAGGTGACAGAAGTTGGTGCTTTTTCAACTTTATCTCCTACTGACACACCACTCCATGTTTTCTGCTAACACATGCTGCTTGTTGGGTGTAATATTTTAATAAAATACCAGTTTCCAATCACACAAACAAGTTTCCACCAAAACCGTATGGGTTGAATATGTTAATCCTTTAACTCTTTCAAACACAAACAAGTTGGTGAGAATATTTCTTTAACCTATGTCTGACACAAGACACAAGTATTTTTTTTTTAATAATAAAGCTTATGACACACACCCACAATTTTCGAAAATTACACCATGCCTTGTCTGCCAACTAGTATGGTTATCTTACCAACATAAATATTTTAATCTTGTGGCACAATTTTCAAACACAAACAACTTAACAGTTAATTTCAATAGGATCAAAAGGTTGAAACACCAAGAACACTATGAAGATGTTATGAAGATATGAAGAACACAACCCAGAAAATATGAGTTTCCGGTAAACTAATGAGTTTTCCGGTGAACCGTAAAATTTCCGAAACCCGTTTTTGCTTGAAGCTTCACTCTAAAGCCACTTATAACATGTGAAAAAGATAAACAACAAGGTTTTTATAGGAACTTCCAGCAAAACATGCTGATTTTCGAAGTTTTAAGCAGAAAATTTCCAGAAAATACAAGCTTTTAAAACCCGAAAAACAACCCGAAAACGCTCGGTTTTAAAAAGGAGAAGAGCCAAAGCTCTGATACCACTTGTAGGTCCGGCTAGGAGGATCTAGTCGCCTAATCCTTGTTATCGAACACACCCGGTTGTGCGGAATCCAACCGGAGATGCAAACCGAGATCGAGAAAGTGAACAATACGTAAAGATATCAACGATTAACAGTTACGTGTATTGATTTCGACAAAGTTTCGGTACAATATTTGACAAATACAAAGCTCACCGGAACTTTCTCTCACTACACTCTCTCTCTAGTTTTCTTCTCGCCTTATCTAACTGAAATGAACACACATCATGGGTATATATACCCGAACACAGACCATCTGGTCGAAGGATCAGGATAACTGATCGAAACATCATCTTTCGATCATACAGCCATCGAAGGATCCACATATACCTCGAAGGATGGTATATCCTTCGAGGTCCATCTGCATGCATCCATCGAAGGACATCTTTCGAGCTCATCGAACCAACCTTCGACACAGACGTGTTACAACAATGTTTCAACTGTTTTTGCTCTCACACTTGTTTCTGCCTTGTGTCCTTGTTCGCTTCACACCCCCTTGTGTCTTTCTCTTGTCTGCCACCGAAATCAAAAGTGATTTCGGTATATATGTTGTGCGATTGGGCTTGAATGGGATAAGTTGGTCAAAGCCCAAGTGACAATGATTGGCCCAAAGACATGAGAAGCCCAACATGCAAACTGTTAAGCATTCACGTACAAGAATTCTACATGTTTCATATCTTTGAAGATTAGTCAACATAGTGACATCATCATGACATCATCATGATGATGTCATGATGATGTGGCAGCGGGAATCATCCTCGGCTCTCCGTGCTTCGCGTGACGAACTCTGGGACGCACGACGGAGGAATGTCGTGACGTCGGGCTTGAGCCGAACCTAACCGGGTCGAACCGAACCGAGTTGAACCGAACCAAGTCGCGTCCACATAATATGTATCAACAAAGGTTAAAATTGTTAGTTTGTGGAGGAAGAAGATGAGAGATAATGGAAGAGAGACATATCGTATAGATATGATACTGATGGATGAAATGGTAAATTAATGATTTAATCTTTTTTGTTTTAATTATACTGATTTTGATTGCATTTTAACATACCCTTTGCATGTTATTCTGTATTTACACACAGGGTACCAAGATTCAAGCTTCTTGCTTGCATAAGCTATTTTCAAAGTTTGAGAGGCATCTTAATGTTGATGAATGCCTTATCATTAAACGGCCATCTCTTGCTGCGAACACTGCATCTTTCAAGATTGTTCCTAACAATCAGAAGCTATCTTTTTATTATCATACGTTTGTGGAAAAGTGCAATATATGGGAAGGTCCGCAGTACGTTTTCAATTTTGTTGAGTTTAATGATGTTCTTTCCCAGAAAATAAAGAGGGTACGACAGTAGGTATGTTTAGTTTTTATTTACAATATTTATATACCATAATATTTGTTTGCTGATTTTATAGATTTTTTTATGTTCTTATATATGCTGACATCTATTTTATAATTTTGGTAGATTTCATTGGTTATGTTGGTGTTTGTTATAACATCGAGGAGACTAACAAAAAGGATGGTAGTAAAGGGAAACACCTTAATCTTAAGCTTCAAGATCTTGAGTATTACATTTTCGAAATTGTGTTGAATTTTTTTTTCCCATTTTATGCTTTCAAATTTACAAAATGTTTTTAAACTTATATTTTTTTTCTTATATTCTATTGTAGAGATGTTCAGATCGATTTAACTCTTTGGGATGATTACGCTAAGGACATGTATTCTTACATGGTTAGTGAAAAGCGTGTAGCACATGTTGTCGTTGTTGTCCATTTTGGTGCTGTTAAGACATACAAAGGTATTTAACTCATAGTGCATTTTATACCAAACAAATGTCAATAGATGTTGTTACTTTGTATCTATTTTTTTATTGTTTAAATTATTTTTAACTGACAATAGGCAAATGGGGATTTTCTAATAACTTTGATGGTTCACGACTTTTCATTAACGACAATTTTGATGACATGCTATCGTTCAAGCAAAAGTAAGTGTTATTATTTAAACATATTTTTTAAATTTTATCAACTTTACGTATTGTTTGTCTTTATTTTTAATTAAACTTTTTTGTTTATTCAAAATGTTTTTTAGGTTTCTTGCAAAACTTGCTGCTTCAACTGAGTCAAGTAGCCATGCAGGGTCATATATGATGTGTTCTGTCGAAGATGAATTTTTAAATAATGATGTTTTTTCACCAATTGCTTATCTTGCATCAATCTTAGAGGTTTTCCTTAACATTTCATGTTTTATATTTTTTATTTTAACAAAATTTTAATGAATTTTTTCTTTTATTATATTAAACAGCCAAAGAAAGTTGTTGTTGTTTGAACTATTGTAGCAATCGTTTCAGATAAGATGTGGTATTATGATGGGTGTAACTATTGCAAGTCCAAAGTTGAGCAAAAGTTTGAAACCTATGATAAGGATGATGGAACAAGTGATGTTAGAGATGAGAAGTTGTATCAATGTTCTAACAAGGATTGTAATGGGAAAGAAGTTTTCCCGCTGTCCAGGTAAAGTGTTTGTTAGTCATACTTCTAATTATTGTTCATACAACAACAACGTAGGTCGTCTATATTATCTATTCACATATGTTTGTTAATTATTTAAATACCATTTTTAAGGTTTAAAATTCCGGTTCGCGTTCAAGATTCAACCGGTACTGTGACGCTTACATTATTTGACCATGAGGCGTTGAAGTTTGTTGGGAAAACTGCAAAGGAACTTATACAAATTCATGACGAGGTTATATTTAGTTATACTTTATATTTATTTAAATTAAATTTTTATACATTTATTCTAATGACACATCATATTTTTTTTAATATAGTTATTGAAGACAAATGATTTTCCAAGAGAGTATCCAGTTGAATTTGAATCGTTGGTTAACCTAAAGTGTGCTTTCGTGATTAAAGTAACTGACTTTAATATTGTCAATACTGTTGAGAATTATCGAATATCTGTTGTTACGACTGATGATGACATCTTGGAGAAGCTCAACAAAAAATTTAAAATTGACCAAGTAAGTGATTGTTTTATTAATATATAGTTGCACTTTCAAAACCGTTTAAAATATGTTGAAGTATTTGTTGTTTGCTTTTCATGTTTTCACAGCTTGATGTTTCTGATTCTTTTGGTATGAGTCAGTCTGAGTTCCAAACTTCTGGTGGTGAATGTTTGAAGGTATAACTTAAAAAATAAACTTATATATAAGTTTAATAGTTGTCTTAGTTATAATTTGTTTATTTCTTTAAGGATGCTGATTCTTACACTGGGGATAACGCCACACCTGTTTCAAAGGATTATGTGGCTGACTTGAAACAATCATCTTCTGATATGAAGCGTAACCTTGATGATGTTTATTTGAATGAAGAGGGATTGGCGTCGTCAGCAAGTAAGCCTCGCATGTGTGTTGAGAAGAATTGATAAAGGAGATATGGCAAATGGTGGTTTTAATAAAAAAAACCAATTTATTTGGTATTTGAATATTGGAATTTTGTTTTGTTCGTATGACTTTTTGATGTTTCATGACATTTTATGTTTTGCCTATATATTGTCACTTTTTGAGTTATCCTATAATATTTTTGGTTGAGAATTATGTTTGGTTATATTCTTTATTGTATGACACTACGTTGATTACTTTTTTATTTTTGTAATGTAATAATGCGATAATATAAATACTGGAAAAATAAAAAAAATTTGGTGTATTAGTTTTGACCTTACTTAATTACTTTTCATGAACTGAACATTAATCATTTGTGTGTATATATAGATTTACTATTCAGTTACAATTCTAAAGTTATTTTAAGAAATATGCTAATCATGTCAATTTTTAATATTCAGTTACATTTCTAAACTTATTTTTAGAAATTTCGTAATTTTAGCAATTCTATTTTTACGAAATGACACACTATCTTCAAATTTCGAAACTAATAAATATAGAATTGTTTTCATATTTATGATCATTAATTTGGTTACAATTTATTTTTGTAATGTATATTATGAATTCCATAAATAACTTATACCTTAGGTCTATAAATTCAGATACTTCACAGACTTTTGAAACATCTTCATGGTTATCTGAATTTGCATTCTTAGCTTCCTTCTACGGTTGAATAATTTTTTTTCATCATTCTTTACATTTCCAGTAAGTTTTTATGTAGTTCGTTATAATTTTATTTATTCATGCGTTTGTTTTCATTGTAAGGCTATTAGTTTTTTTGTTGTAGTTCTTTGTTTTGGTTAAAAAATGCATAATAGGTTTGAACAACTTACGTCGTATTCTTCTGAACGTCCACATATTGGCCTTGATAATAAATGTAAGTGTTTTTTTTTCTTTTATCTCAAACATTTTAAATAGTATTCAATTTCTTTTTTTGAAAACGTTTTATGTTCTAAATTCTATATTTGTTTCTTCTTATTTAGTTTTTTTTTTTTTTTTTGCATTTTAGCTGGGCAAGCTAAATGTACACGTTCGTTAAGAAAACTATATCTTGATAATAAGAAATCAAGTGCAGATACATTTCCGGATTATTTTGTTAGAGGTAAATTTTATATCATTTTTCTATGTATATATGTTTTGAATATATTTAATCATATTTAAGTTGTATATATCACATTTTTGTCATTAAAGAAAGTAATTTTTTTACTATTTTATTATTTTTAATGTTTACTGTTACATATGTCAAATTTTATTCGTTATTCTATTTTTATATTATAGCTGTAGAGGCTAAACACAGGCGCAAGTTAAGAAAACTATACCTTGATAGTAAGAGATCAAAGATTACTAAAAAATTCATTTCTAGAGGTGGTGCTTCAACGTCGTCATCATCAACACGAATCCTTTTAAATAACAAAGAGAATTTAACTCCCAATTTTTCAATCACAACCTTTCCTACCGAATCTTCAACTGTTATAGGGACAAGTAAGTTTAGATTTATGTTAAATATTGTTACAAATTTCACATTACTAATTTAGTTCGTCAACTCCAGTTCGGTTATATTACATATTATATAATGATTGTTTATATCTTATTAGGTAATCATTTAAATTCGTCCGTTAATGTAAGATCTTCCATTATTACACATTCTACTTTGAAGAAGAAAGGAAATGTACTACAAGATCAGTTTACAACACCCAACCGTACACCGTTTGCAAACATAGAAAACATAATCCCAGGTTTGTAAATAAAAAACAAACAGTTACTACTTGCTGATGTTTCACATTTTGTTTGTTTTTACTACATATAATATTTGAACAAATTATTTTTAAAATACTTATTTGTATTATCTTATTTATTTATTTTTTTTGTTTAGGAAATAATTCTAATTCTTCGAGAAATGTAGCTTATTCATCTGGAGCATTTTCAAATCAGAATAGAAAGACAAATGTTTTGCAAGATTCTTCTACCTCAACACGACGAATGACGAGGTCAAACAAAGAAAACATAACACCAACTTCGTGTATTACAAACATACGTTCTCAAGTTCAAAGTATACCGCATTTTTCTAATGCTATGTCTTCTTTGAATCGTATATCACCTGGTAAATTTTATAATTATATTGTTACATACATTTTTAATTGTTTAATTCATATAGTTAACGAAAAATTATTTTTTCTTTTTTGTTCAGATAATATTGCAAGCTCATCAACTTTACCATTGAATGATTGCTATTCTCTTAATCCTAGAATAACGAATAAACGTAACACAACATCTTCGACCTCGGAATTTAGCTCGATAAAAAAGATGTCATCTGGAAAGCGTAGACTTATTCATAAACCAATTGAAATAGAACTCATACCAATGGCTGTTCTTGATTCTGATGATGAAAATCATGTTCACGAGGTTGTGTTAGACGCCACCAAAGGCGTATCTAAAGGTAACTCATTAATGTTATTCATTGTTGTTTCATATTTTCTTTTACCTACTTTATTATTCAATTTATGTTAAATGTTCAGATTATGTTGACCATGGTGACCAATCTCTTACGTGTGGTTTATGCTTTGCAAAGTTATGGCCAACCGAAGGTGGAAAGGGTCGCATTACACTTCAAAAGCAAACATATAGCTTATGTTGTGGATATGGTAAAGTTGACTTGCCTGAATATAAAGATTCTGATCCATCTTATCAGATGCTTTTTCGCTGTTTAGATCAGGAAATCAAGTTTTTCTTAAAGAACATAAGACGTTACAATTCTATGTTTTCCTTTACTTCAATGGGAGGAAAAGTAGATACTAAAATAAACAAAGGTAATGCTCCATTTGTTTATAGAATCAGCGGTCAGAATACACATAGTATGGGTAGTCTTCTTCCTAAGCACGGAGACCAGCCAAAATTTTCACAGCTATATATCTATGATAATGAGAATGAGCTTGCTAATAGAGAGTTGTTATTCGGGTATTTTTTTTTTACTTATCAGTATCTTAATATTAAGTTACAACGTAGAATTCTATTTTTTCCATTTCAACGTTTGAAACTGTAATTTAAAACGTATCATTTTCTTACAGTGATTCTTCAAGCAAAGCATCTTTAAGGGCAAAGGAACTTGATGTTAAATTTATAAAGTTTCTTACGAACATGTTAGATTCTACAAATATGTTGGTTAAAACTTATAGGATGGTACGAGACCATCTCCATGAGAATCCTAATGTTACCCTTAAGCTTCGTATAATCTCACAGAGAGATCGAGACGGTAGGACTTACAATTTACCTACGTGTTCTAAAGTTGCTGCTTTAATAGTTGATGAACCTGATCTCAAGATAGAAAGCCGTGATATTATTGTTGAAAAGCGTTCGGGAGTTCTTAAGCGTATTAGCGAGTTACATCCTTCTTATCTTGCTCTATAGTATCCAATTCTTTTTCCGTACGGAGACGATGGCTATAGGATTAACATTCCTCATAGGGATTTTGGTCCTAATACAAAGAAGACAAGACCAACTTGTACTATGAGGGAGTTTTTTCTTATAGAATTCAGGATAGGCATAACAAGTTTTCTCTAATTCTTAATGCAAGAAGGTTGTTTTAGCAGTTTTTAGTCGATGCCTACACAATGATTGAAAGTGAGAGGCTAAATTACATACGTTTTCAGCAAATCAAACTGAGATCTGATTCGCTTAACAGTCTTAAAAATGTTCAAGACGTTGGTCAGAGTGATTTGAGTCATACAGGACAACCTGTTATATTACCGTCATCTTTTACTGGTGGTTCTCGCTACATGATGCAAAATTACTTGGATGCTATGGCGTTATGTAGGACGTATGGGTATCCTGATTTCTTTATCACAATCACATGTAATCCAAAATGGTCTGAGATTGTAAGATTTATTGGTGACTCTTCAATTAAGCCAGAAGACAGACCTGGCATACTTTGTCGATTGTTTAAGATGAAACTTGATGAATTGATAAAAGATATGAAGCAAAAAAATTTTTTTGGCGATATTAATGCAGGTATGTCAATGCTACACCTACTTTCAATTTATACAATTTTTTGGTCTTTCCATACATTTTATTTACTATTTTTTACTCATCGTTAGTATGTTTTTTTTGTGTATTTGTTTACACAGTTGAGTTTCAGAAGCGTGGTTTGCCACATGCGCATATTTGCTTATTTATGAAAGCTGATCATAAGCTTCCTACGGTTGAACACATCGATCCCTTTATCTCAGCTGAAATTCCTGATAAAAACGAGGATCCTGAATTGTATTCTCTTGAGAGTGACTTTATGATTCATGGTCCTTGCGGACATGCAAACATGAAATGTCCATGCATGGTTGGGAACCGTTGTTCTAAGAATTTTCCAAAGAGGTTTTTGGAATCCACTTCCATTGATTCTGATGGATTTCCCGTTTATAGGAGAAGAGATTCTGGTCACACGGTTGTGAAGAAGGGTGTTACTTTGGACAATAGGAGTGTAGTTCCATCCAACAAAAAGCTTCTTAAAAGATATCGGGCGCACATCAACGTGGAGTGGTGCAATCAGGCTGGCTCAATTAAGTATTTGTTTAAATACATTAATAAAGGACCTGATCGAGCCACTGTTGCTGTTTTTGATTCAGACAGAGGCCCCGATGAGGAGATCCCAAAATATGAAATTAAAGAATATTACGAAGCTAGATATGTTTCCGCATGTGAAGCCAGCTGGAGAATATTTGCCAATGATGTTCATTATAGGTATCCATCTGTTATGAGATTACCCTTTCATCTTCCAGGACAACAAAATGTTGTATTTAGTTGTGACGACGATATTGAGGATGTCCTAAACAAACCTCAAGTAAATTCCTCAATTTTCTTAGAATGGATGAAGATGAACAATTCTAAGCCTGAAGCAAGAGAACTTACTTATGTTGAGTTTCCTTCAAAATATGTGTGGAAGTTAAAAGATCGTTGCTGGCAGCAACGCCAAAATTATGTTGTTATTGGGAGAATTTATTCTGCGTCTCCTTCTCTTGGTGAGGCTTATTACCTAAGAATTCTTCTTACTAAGGTTAAAGGACCACAATCATTTGAAGAAATCAGAACATATGATGGTGTTGTTTATCCTACTTTTAGGGACGCGTGTTATGCACGTGGTCTGTTAGATGATGACAATGAATATATCGAGTGTATTAAAGAATCCAGTTTCACTGGAAACGGTCATTATCTTCGTTCTTTGTTTGGAACACTTCTATTGTCTAATACCCTTTCAAGACCTGAAGTTGTTTGGGAGAAAACGTGGGAGCTATTGTCCGAGGACATTTTATACAATATGCGGAAAGGTTCTGGCATGAGCGGTATGTTTTCAGCCTTTTGTTATATTTTGTGATGTTATATTAACAAGTTGTTTCGTTATATTAAATAATTTTTGTTTTCATTGTAGGATTCGTTGTTTCTGACGAACGTTTAAAGAATATAACATTGTCCAAAATTGAAAAATTCCTTCTTCGTAATGGATCCAGCTTGCATAGGTTCTCACCAATGCCTTATCCTGATGATGACTATCTAATGTCCGAGAGCAACCGTCTGATAAACGAGGAGCTTTCTTTTGACACGGATGAAGTTAGAGCTGAGTTCAATAATATTCACAGGTCTCTAAACGACGATCAAAGAGCAGTGTATAATGAAATTATGGATGCTGTTCGAAGTAGGAAGGGTGGTGTGTTTTTTGTGTATGGTTATGGTGGTACGGGCAAGACTTTTCTGTGGAAAACTTTAGGTGCTTCCATTAGATGCAATGGAGAGATTGTTATTAATGTTGCTTCAAGTGGTATTGCATCTTTGTTGTTATCACGAGGTCGTACTGCTCACTCTCGATTTCATATTCTAATTAATCTCAATGAAGATTCGGTATGCCATATCAAGCCTAATACTGAAGTCGGGAATCTTCTATACGAAGCCAAGTTGATTATTTGGGATGAGGCACCGATGGTACACAAACATGCTTTCGAGGCTCTTGATCGTACAATGAAGGATGTTTTGAGTGTGTTTGATTCACGAAATTCAGAACTTCCATTTGGTGGAAAAGCTATCGTCTTTGGTGGTGACTTTAGGCAAATCCTACCTGTTGTACAAAATGGAAGCAGGCAAGAAATCGTAAACTCCACTTTATGTTCATCCCACATCTGGTCCAGTTGCAAGGTGTTAAAATTGACAACCAACATGCGTTTGTCGGTTGGATCCAGTAGCTCAAACATCGAGGAGATAAACGAATTTGGTAAATGGCTTCTTGAGATCGGCGAAGGTAATGTTGGTGATTCTAACGATGGTGATGCAAATATTGAAATACCTGATCATCTTTTAATAACTGATGAAAATGATCCAATTCAAGGTTTGATTGACTTTGTATATCCATCAGTTCTTCATCGTTATAAAGACCGTGACTACTTTTCTGAGAGAGCTATACTTGCTCCTAAGAATGAAGTTGTTCATGAGATAAATGATCGTTTGCTTGCTTTGTTTCCCGGTGAAGAAGTAGAGTATCTTAGCTCTGATAGTTTATGTCCGACTGAGGAAATTAACGATCCGTTACATCAAGATTTATATAATCCAGATGTGTTAAACAGTGTGAAAGTATCAGGGTTACCAAATCATAGATTGGTATTAAAATTGGGCGTTCCGGTTATGCTTTTGAGGAATATTGATTAGCAAAATGGTTTGTGTAATGGTACGCGTCTTCAAATCACACGTCTTGGTAAACGTGTTATCAAGGCTGAGATATTATCAGGAAGTAATGTTGGTTCAAGAACTTACATCCCAAGAATTAGCATGATACCATCTGACAAGAAAATACCCTTCAAATTTCAACGAAGGCAATTTCCAATAACCGTATGTTTTGCGATGACTATTAACAAAAGTCAAGGACAATCTCTATCGAGAGTTGGTTTATACCTGAGAGACCCCGTGTTCTCACATGGTCAGCTTTATGTTGCGTTTTCGAGAGTAAAGACAAAAGTTGGCGTTAGGGTTTTAATATTCGACAAAGATGGGAGGCCAACGAATAAAACTGTCATACCCCGACCACGTAGAACATACAAACGTGGCGGAAATGTCAGGGAGTGTTGTAACAGAATCAATCGTTTCAAATCCATGGCAATTAAAGTTTCGTTTTATTAATCAAACATGAGAGTTTACATTGCTTTAAACAAGAAACAAAGAGTACATAACAAAAATTAACTAGTTCTTGTCTCATTTTAAGTCACTAAGGCACAGGTCCGCCTAAGTATGTCTTGATAAGTCCTATGCATCATCTCCTGAAAACACATGTGAAAATAGGTACGCCAGCATAAAAATGCCTGTGAGATACATAGGTTTTGTGAAAATAGGATTCATGACTTATGTTTGAGAAAATGTTTAGTCATGAACCTTGTAATTTGCTTTGTTTTGTAAATCATTTGAAAAACGATAAGATAAGATGATATGTATTAATAAGAGAATAATGTATGGTTAAATGAATAACCATGTAAGATGAGTTTGTATAAGATAAGTTGTTTGTAAATCAATGTCTTGTGAAAAGTATGTTATTTGTATAAAATGTTATATGTCTCAAACTGAAATGATTCAAATAACGCTGCGATATGTAATACCATACAAACACTTATATATAGGAAGTACCAGCGGCGTATCCACCATGCTTGTATCATATTACACACGCCTCGTTACTTAATCACTTACTCAAACCAAACTACCAAAGTAAAATGTTCATGTCTAATGTGAATCATGTAATGTGTATCCAAAATGTAAGCAGATGATGAATAACAATGTACTAAGTATGCAACAAAAGACATACATAGCATAAAGTGTAATGTATAACAATGTACTAAGTACGCACACAATGGGCATACATAGCATGAAATGTAATGTAAAACAATGTACTAAGTACGCACACAATGGGCATACATAGCATGTAATGTAAAACAATGTACTAAATATGCACACAATGGACATACATAGCATGAACACAATGAAATCATGTACTATTAATGTACTAATGAACATAGCAAGTATATGATGTGAAAGCATGGAAAGCATGAAAGTAACAAGTAGGC
This sequence comes from Helianthus tuberosus, assembly GCA_030545235.1. Taxonomy (NCBI): domain Eukaryota; kingdom Viridiplantae; phylum Streptophyta; class Magnoliopsida; order Asterales; family Asteraceae; genus Helianthus; species Helianthus tuberosus. The sequence continues at coordinate 17,775,157 of CM060403.1, forward strand.
ACATGTGTTTCACCCCAAAACAGTTTGGAAACACAGTAAAAGAGGGGTCTATGTACTCACTTGAGATTGCTCAGTAGTCCTTGAGTAACAACCAAACAATGCTAGAGATCACGGATATCAAACGACACCTAATATAGGTAACTATGTTAATAAACCGGACCTAAATCGGAGGATCGGATAGAATGAGGGTTCGTAAACCAAACGAGTATGAGAACTCATGTAGTATGGTTTAACAAAGCCTACATACTAAATGAAACCTAACCTAAGTGCTTACGACCCATTACGACCCGTTTAGGTAGCTTATGCTACTTTAACGCGTCGTTTGCGTGAAACGCGTTCGGACCGTCTAACTAGTCCTATGACAAGTGTTATATGCCTAAACATGTTACATAATCAGTTATGTGACAAAAGTTTAGGTTACATATGCTTAATTACCGATTACACATGAAAAGGGTATTTTGGTAATTTACCTAAGGCATATATACTACCTATCATACAACTACTTAATGAAGCGACCATAAGGTATAACCTCGGAAGGTTATTCCCTATATACTATGGTCACCTAATGTGTTTGGTCGGATCCTAATGATCGACCAAAATGGGTCGGGTTCGAAGGTATAAGCGATTTATTAGATCGCTTACCCTACGACCTTAGACAACGTGGTAATCAGTAGGCATAGTCCCAAGGGACTATAACCATCGTGATTACAATCACGTTGCGAAGTTCAAACGAACTTCGCATTGACCATAACTGGTCAACACAGAAAGTCAAACAAAGTTTGACTTTCGGACTCGAAAAACAATAAAAGAACGAAGGAATACTTACGAAGGGTCCCCGAATGCTAATCTAGATCAAAATAGCTCAGGTATGAAACAAAGGTTTCAACTTAGAGCACATTAGATCAAATTCTTGTGAGAAAAAGTGAAGGGTGGAGGTGGGTATTTATAGTTTTCGGGTAACCGTTAAGATCGCTTCATGGAAACCGTGCTCGAATCCCACCCGTACATGTGTTGGAATGTTATGGTATGTCAAATGGCCACCCACCATAAGGAATTGACATGTGGAAATGGAATTGGGAGTGCACAACAGCTGGAAACAGGCAGTTAAACATCAAATCTGGTCTGGAACACTGACGCGGGCCGTGTAAGGATACACACAAACCTTACGCGGGCCGCCTGGCCATGTCTGATCAGAACCAAGTTTCAGAAATGACAGTTTTGGTCCCTGTTGTGTTTTAAGGCCATTTCCGACATGTTTAAGGCCCGTTAACCCCATTTCAAAGCTCTAAAATGAAGTTAAAGTATAGGGAACTTAAAATGTGCTCAAAAATATCTCAGATGTCGGTTCGTTTGGCCGTACGATCACGATGTTCGCTTAATTACGACGGAATGCGCATAAGCGCGAAAAACGATCCAAATGACGCGACGAATGGATTTTTCTTATGCCAAACACTAAAATAAAATGTTTCAGTGCTTACATAAATTTTTGGATGTCCGGATGTATTCAGAACGTAAGTTATGCGCGAAAATGCAAACTTATGCACTTTTTGACGCTTTTAGTCCCTGAATGACACAAAAGTTTATTTTAGCACACCGAACCCCTCAAAGCCTATTTCTAAGCTATGTAAAGGATATTTATGGTATGTTTAACTTATGGTCATGTTCCGGAATGTCTGTTACAGTTCAAATTGGCATACTTTCGCAGTTTGTCAATTTTAGTCCCTGTAAGCGATTTAACTTGATTTTGCCATACCAAAGCCTTCAAAACTTATTTCTAAGTTATGTAAAGGTTATTTAAGGTATGTTAAGCCTATTTCACTATTCCGGAGTGTTCGTTGCATTAAACTGGTTAAATCTACGCATTAGAGCGCGTATAACCCTCCAGAAAGCGATTTAAAGCTTGAAATCGAACAAGAGTTGATATGTGCAAACGATACACATATTTTTACAAATCCCAAGTATGAAATACAATATTTCATTGGTTTTGGGATTTTTTTGATGGTTGAAGTGACACAGGTGTCACAGTCTCCCCTACTTTAGAAAATTTCGTCCCGAAATTTAGTTTTAGAGGAAACTTGTGAAGACAGCTGTGACGGTTTCGCTTTCAGACAAATTCATTGAACCTTTAAGTAAAACTCTGGGCCATGTTAGGATTCTTAGCGAAAATTTCAACTCTCAAAGTGAAGTCCTTGTAGTAACAAAACATGGAGTTTCGAACTATAGACAGGAGAACGTTTCCCGTGAAGAATTTTCATAGGAAACTTGTGTGTGCTTGAAATCAGAATTGGGGAGTGTAAGAATAAAATGACATCGGTCAAAGTCCAAGACTTCTTCCGTATCATTACTCTTGTTACTGTAGGTCTTAACACATGACAAAACTTCCTGTGGTTTCTGTGCACTGAATTCCATAATTATGTAGGCCTCCATAATTACGTACTTCCTTGCACAGTCCGCACAGTTCATTTCATAATGCGTATGAGAAAAATCAACGAATAATCCCGTGGTGATTCAACTTGACTGCAACAGAGTCTCTTTAACTAGGTCACCAAAGGATTAGATCAACGAACAATCTCTTCAGCTAAACTAACCAAGAGAAATATTTAACTACATCAACGTAGGATGTCTTTAACTAGATTGTCGAACCAATCTATTTAACTTAGATCGACGTAGGATCTCTTTAACTAGACCACCAGAGGGCCTTTTTAACTATATCAACGCATGATATATTCAACTAGATTGTCGAACCAATCTCTTTAACTTAGATCAACGAAGGACCTCTTTAACTAAACTACCCACAGGGAATATTTAACTACATCGATGTAGGATGTCTTTAACTAGATTGTCGGACCAATCTCTTCAACTAAATCAACACATGTTGTCCTTAATCTTTGGAATAGTACTTTATAATCCAAGAGACTTAACTACAACGTAGAAGTCCATTAAGGATTTAAGATAGTACCCTTTTTTTTTTTTGAATATCCTACTACGAATCCCTCATATGAAGGTATGAAAGATTCTACGAGGATTTGGATAGCGAATATCCAGAGTATACAAAAACACAAAATGCATAAATGGAAAGACAAAATGCATAAACACATAGTCACATAACCACAAAATTGTTTATCTAGATCTTTAATTTGTAAGTTTTGTTTTGTTAATTACGTACATGCATTTAAAGCACACTAGGAATCCATTTCATGGATTTCATTTGGTACTTTAAACATTAGTAAGAATCTAACTATGAAGATAGAAAGATCTTCCAAAAATTCGATTTCGTTTTCAAGAAAACGCAATATTCGAATTAAGGTACAATAATTTTAGAATATACAGAAACACCCTTAGGTACCCTATTAAGAATTTATAGTGGTACTTTGGGTATTCGTACAGAGTTGTAACTTGCGCCTTGTACTTCGTTTCCTTGGAAGAAACGGGTACTTAGGATTTTTTTTGTGGGAAATCGCAAGAGATAATAAAATGGAAGAAATCACGGGGTAGTCTGTTCTTCAAGGAATACAGTTCCTTGATTGTCGGTATTGTAAGGGATACGTTGTTTATACAAGCCATCACATTTGTACATTGCAATGTAAATAAAAAGATTTATTTATAAACAACAACAACTGTTTCATGGACCTTGACTACAAAAGAAAATAATACATAAGGCTCGATTATTTCTAAACAACGTTGTCTTCTAGTTGGTCCGATGCTCATCCCTGCGCTGGATTCGCATTAGCAATCTTTGGGCAATTTCTTCGGAAATGGCCCATCTCGCCACAGTTGAAGCAAGGACCTGGTGGAAGACGAGCTTGAGCAGGATTTACTTGAGGTTGGTTTGGACCACCTTGGTTCGGGGTAAATCAACAAGCATTTACCAGGTGACCGAGTCGCCCACATGATGCACATAAACGACACTGTAGGTGAGCTAAGTGGTGTGCATTACATTTGTCGCATATCGGTGCAGTACCGGCATAAGGTTTCTTTGCAGGAGGTTGAGTTGGTTGGTTGCGGGTGTTTTGGTTGGTTTGAGCAGCAATCGCAAAATTCTGCGAAGCCTTACGCTTCTTAGAAGGTTCTGTTTTGCTTTCCTCCTGAACATTAGCTGCTTGTTTCTTGTCGCCTTTCCGAAAAAGTTTGTTCTTTCTGATCTGAGATTCAGTCAAGGTTGCAGCTAGCTCAATGGCCTGCCTAACCGTAGTGGGGTTACTACTAGTAACAATGTCCTGAACTGAGTCAGGGAGACCATCAATGTATTTTTCGATCGCCTTATCCAAAGGCGTAACCATAGTAGGACACAACAGGCTTAGCTCCTCATATCGATCAGTGTATGCTCGATGTTCACCACTGTCTTGCTTAAGATCATCGAATTCCCTTTCCAAGGCCCTGATCTCGTGATGAGGATAGAATTCCTTCATCATCAGTGCTCTAAGTTCTTCCCACGTTTGAGCCAGTGCCACTTCGGCACCCCTATCTCTCACCACACCGTTCCACCACGTCAAAGCTCGTTTCTCAAAGACACTAGATGCGAAATCTACCTTTCGCTCGTTTGGACATTGAACATGCCTGAAGGTGCTCTCTAGACTCTCAAACCATTGCAGAAGTGCAGTCGCTCCTTGAGACCCAGAAAACTTTGATGGCTTAGCCGAGTTGAACGTCTTGAAGTTGCAGAGGGCATTATTGTTGTTGAGAGCTTGGTGACATTGGGCAACGATGTTCGGGATTGCAGCAGTTATTTGTTGTGTAATGACAGCTGCCAGATCTTCAACAGATACCGGATTTTCGCGTCGTGGAGGCATTCTAAAAGGGGAAACAAGAGAGAAAACAAATGAAATGGTATTGGGTAAGAATAGGATGTTACAATTACCGACCAAAATTATGGATGATGGTCATTTGTTTGAACCACGAAGCAAACAAACGACACACAAAGGCTGAATCAAAGCAAATAGATCCTCATAATGTATCGCGAAGACATGCTCGCCTATAAGTGAACACTCACCCCAAGAGTTCCCAGGTAAGAGTGACTGGTCCGATTATGTGGATTTTTACGAACACTCTAGCCTTAGACAGAAAACTCAGGGTACAGGCATTCACTCTTCCAGTTTGCACGTGTTCACACTATTTAGGACCCAAAACTTTGACGAGATTTTGAAAACTCAAAGGGTTCAAAACCTTATAACAGAGGGTTCAAAACCTTACAATAGAGGGTTCAAAACCTAGTAATCAATCATCCTAGAATAGATGATTAATTTTCATAGCGGTTTTGAAATTTATGTTCTTGTTGTGGTCGTCGCCTAAGGATAGGTGACGGTATTGTTTTATGACTAAACGCAAGTAAACTCGCGTTAGGGTCCTAGGAAGGTTATAGACTACGTCAAAGTATTACTAATAACCTAATTCCCTATAACCATTGGCTCTGATACCATCTTTTCTGTCACACCCCGACCACGTAGAACATACAAACGTGGCGGAAATGTCGGGGAGTGTTGTAACAGAATCAATCGTTTCAAATCCATGGCAATTAAAGTTTCGTTTTATTAATCAAACATGAGAGTTTACATTGCTTTAAACAAGAAACAAAGAGTATATAACAAAAATTAACTAGTTCTTGTCTCATTTTAAGTCACTAAGGCACAGGTCCGCCTAAGTATGTCTTGATAAGTCCTATGCATCATCTCCTGAAAACACATGTGAAAATAGGTACGCCAGCATAAAAATGCCTGTGAGATACATAGGTTTTGTGAAAATAGGATTCATGACTTATGTTTGAGAAAATGTTTAGTCATGAACCTTGTAATTTGCTTTGTTTTGTAAATCATTTGAAAAACGATAAGATCAGATGATATGTATTAATAAGAGAATAATGTATGGTTAAATGAATAACCATGTAAGATGAGTTTGTATAAGATAAGTTGTTTGTAAATCAATGTCTTGTGAAAAGTATGTTATTTGTATAAAATGTTATATGTCTCAAACTGAAATGATTCAAATAACGCTGCGATATGTAATACCATACAAACACTTATATATAGGAAGTACCAGCGGCGTATCCACCATGCTTGTATCATATTACACACGCCTCGTTACTTAATCACTTACTCAAACCAAACTACCAAAGTAAAATGTTCATGTCTAATGTGAATCATGTAATGTGTATCCAAAATGTAAGCAGATGATGAATAACAATGTACTAAGTATGCAACAAAAGACATACATAGCATAAAGTGTAATGTATAACAATGTACTAAGTACGCACACAATGGGCATACATAGCATGAAATGTAATGTAAAACAATGTACTAAGTACGCACACAATGGGCATACATAGCATGTAATGTAAAACAATGTACTAAATATGCACACAATGGACATACATAGCATGAACACAATGAAATCATGTACTATTAATGTACTAATGAACATAGCAAGTATATGATGTGAAAGCATGGAAAGCATGAAAGTAACAAGTAGGCACATGTGTTTCACCCCAAAACAGTTTGGAAAAACAGTAAAAGAGGGGTCTATGTACTCACTTGAGATTGCTCAGTAGTTCTTGAGTAACAACCAAACAATGCTAGAGATCACGGATATCAAACGACACCTAATATAGGTAACTATGTTAATAAACCGGACCTAAATCGGAGGATCGGATAGAATGAGGGTTCGTAAACCAAACGAGTATGAGAACTCATGTAGTATGGTTTAACAAAGCCTACATACTAAATGAAACCTAACCTAAGTGCTTACGACCCATTACGACCCGTTTAGGTAGCTTATGCTACTTTAACGCGTCGTTTGCGTGAAACGCGTTCGGACCGTCTAACTAGTCCTATGACAAGTGTTATATGCCTAAACATGTTACATAATCAGATATGTGACAAAATTTTAGGTTACATATGCTTAATTACCGATTACACATGAAAAGGGTATTTTGGTAATTTACCTAAGGCATATATACTACCTATCATACAACTACTTAACAAAGCGACCATAAGGTATAACCTCGGAAGGTTATTCCCTATATACTATGGTCACCTAATGTGTTTGGTCGGATCCTAATGATCGACCAAAATGGGTCGGGTTCGAAGGTATAAGCGATTTATTAGATCGCTTACCCTACGACCCTAGACAACGTGGTAATCAGTAGGCATAGTCCCAAGGGACTATAACCATCGTGATTACAATCACGTTGCGAAGTTCAAACGAACTTCGCATTGACCATAACTGGTCAACACAGAAAGTCAAACAAAGTTTGACTTTCGGACTCGAAAAACAATAAAAGAACGAAGGAATACTTACGAAGGGTCCCCGAATGCTAATCTAGATCAAAATAGCTCAGGTTTGAAACAAAGGTTTCAACTTAGAGCACATTAGATCAGATTCTTGTGAGAAAAAGTGAAGGGTGGAGGTGGGTATTTATAGTTTTTGGGTAACCATTAAGATCGCTTCATGGAAACCGTGTTCGAATCCCACCCGTACATGTGTTGGAATGTTATGGTATGTCAAATGGCCACCCACCATAAGGAATTGACATGTGGAAATGGAATTGGGAGTGCACAACAGCTGGAAACATGCAGTTAAACATCGAATCTGGTCTGGAACACTGATGCGGGCCGCGTAAGGATACACACAAACCTTACGCGGGCCGCCTGGCCATGTCTGATCAGAACCAAGTTTCAGAAATGACAGTTTTGGTCCCTGTTGTGTTTTAAGGCCATTTCCGACACGTTTAAGGCCCGTTAACCCCATTTCAAAGCTCTAAAATGAAGTTAAAGTATAGGGAACTTAAAATGTGCTCAAAAATATCTCAGATGTCGGTTCGTTTGGCCGTACGATCACGATGTTCGCTTAATTACGACGGAATGCGCATAAGCGCGAAAAACGATCCAAATGACGCGACGAATGGATTTTTCTTATGCCAAACACTAAAATAAAATGTTTTAGTGCTTACATAAATTTTTGGATGTTCGGATGTATTCAGAACGTAAGTTATGCGCGAAAATGCAAACTTATGCACTTTTTGACGCTTTTAGTCCCTGAATGACACAAAAGTTTATTTTAGCACACCGAACCCCTCAAAGCCTATTTCTAAGCTATGTAAAGGATATTTATGGTATGTTTAACTTATGGTCATGTTCCGGAATGTCTGTTACAGTTCAAATTGGCATACTTGAGCAGTTTGTCAATTTTAGTCCCTTTAAGCGATTTAACTTGATTTTGCCATACCAAAGCCTTCAAAACTTATTTCTAAGTTATGTAAAGGTTATTTAAGGTATGTTAAGCCTATTTCACTATTCCGGAGTGTTCGTTGCATTAAACTGGTTATATCTACGCATTAGAGCGCGTATAACCCTCCAGAAAGCGATTTAAAGCTTGAAATCGAACAAGAGTTGATATGTGCAAACGATACACATATTTTTACAAATCCCAAGTATGAAATACAATATTTCATTGGTTTTGGCATTTGTTTGATGGTTGAAGTGACACAGGTGTCACAAAAACTGCAAACGTTGTTTACAAAGAAATATTCAGGAAATTGTAGTTTAAACTTTTGTTGTGAGGTTTATTCGGGAAATATGGTGGGTTTTTTATATGCTATTATTGTATGTTGGGTTTTTTCTATGCCATGTGTTGAAGTTACTTTTTTATTGAATATTTATTTTGTTTTATTTTTTTTTTGTGGTTTTTCATTGTTATATCAATAGAAGATGATATTACTATGTATTAAATATAACATATAAACAAAAACTAGAACATGTAGATATTTATAGACACGGTTACATAATAGAAGTTCAAAGTACATAAGTATCGTAACTATTAAACATGTTAACCTACTAGAAAACAACTTTTAACACTACATAACTTACTGTAGCTTTCTTCGTTAGCCAAAATTACTATATATTATGGTTCAACCCTGTTTCAAAGTTTCAAACATCACAACTAGCGGAAAACACCGGTAAGGAAGAAAACACAAATATCTGGAAAGTACTGGAGCTTGCAATGATCACCTTCTTTTATGTTGTTATCTTTAAGCCATTTCGCCCAGCCTTTCACCACATACTTGATACTGTTTTTATTTGGCTCTGCCCTAACTTCATGTTTTGTCTCCACATTAGCCTTTCACCAAATACTTGATACTGTTTTTATTTGGCTCTGCCCTAACATCATGTTTTGTCTCCACATTTTGCCTGTGGGCGATCTTAACTTTCAAGGTTTCGTCAATTCCTGTGATCCGTACTACTTCAACTGGTATGCGCTATAAGTTACAAAACATAATAATAATTTCCATTAATGATGTTGACGTATTTAAAAAATACAAAACTTAACCAAATTATGTAAACATATTTGACGCGTATTAACATATAATTGTTGTCGGAACTTACAAAGCGTTTCGTGTATGGCACAAAAAATATCAGCGGACCAATATCATCATCATCAAACTCCTCTGATTCAGCCGAAGAGTGTTCAGAATCCGATATGACGACAACATCGTTTTCAGCTCCAGCCATTCTAAGAAACATATAAAACGTTAACCCGTTTAAAATAAAATATCAAGTCATAACAAATAATGCAATATTTTTGTTGTACTTTAAATGAATGACATACATACATTAAATACGCTAATTTCTTTTGATGTTTCATTTCTATTCTATTTGACTTACTTTAAAGGAATGACATACATATCCTATATCATTAATCATTTTTAATCAATCTAAATTACACAAACGCATTTGTCATAACATACAAAAACAAAATTACGTTAAACGTCTTTGTTGTTACATCTTTTATTACCCAATAAGTCAATAGACGAGAACAAGTTAACTTTACACCCTAATCGTATAAGACACCTTATTATTGTTTCGTTTAAGATAATGATAGTTTCGTTAACTACAACATTTTTCATACAATCATTTGTTCCAACATCTGGTGTTCATACATATTTGTTCATAGCAATTTAAAAATTACGTGTTAAGTAATATTAGACAATCATTTTTGATAACTATGACTTTATGATTGTTATATTTTTAAATTTTAAACTGATATAATGTCATTAATATTTTCATTATTTATAATCTACATATAAACAATACTAAAGGAACTGTTATCACATGAATGTATTTGATTACAAATAAAGAATGATTCATTGTTGAATATTATGCTATACACATATTGTAATTCATGAGCAAAAATATAAATACATAACTTTAATAAAATCGTATGTCAGTTATAGATGAAAAGATAATAATGTAAATCATAATTTTTTTTTTGCAACAACCAAAACCATTTAATCATCCAAATCAAACTATAAACCAAGAAAATCAAATTTTTAATAAGATTTTCAACAGAATATTTAAACGAAATCACAGTATTAACCCAAAAAACTAAAGTTCCAAGCACATGCAATACATATAATCCCTTTTAAATTTACATAACATATTAATAATTGATTTTTCTTAACAAATACTTAAACTCCGATTTCACATCTACTTACTCCTTAATCGGTTCAAAAGAAACACCCTATGGGTTATTTGGAATAATAAAGACAACTTGGTGTTGAGGTTAACAAGATAACAGTCGTCTTAGAAGTGATCGGAGATTAAATCGGAAACTTACCTTTACTTATTTCTTCAACCTCTTTTTGGGTACTTCTTGAGCTATGTGAAGGATAGTGAAGTGAAGTTGCAGTAGATATTTAGGTGATATGATTTGATGATTGTTATAGATATTGTAAAAGAGATAAGTATTGTTTATTTTAAATTCGTTTATTTTATAATTTACATTTAAATTTGTTTCCTATTTCCAATATTTACTCTTATAATTTACATAAATACTTAATCCATAAGTATTTGGTGAACTTGCACTAGATTGTAGATGATATCATTGTGTTATTAATTCGGTTATTTCATAATGAACATTTACCTTTATTTATTTTGTTTTATATTTCCAATATTTAGTCTAATAACTTACATAAATACTTAATCCATAAATATTTGGTAAATTTATTTTTAAATCAATTTACCATTAATTTTCATTGGATCCAACCATTTATTCACAATTTTGGATTTATAATAATGAAATATAAATGATGTTGTCTTAATAAATGTCATATATTTCATGATATAGTATTTTAGTAATATATAACTTGAAAATCATATAAACTTTATATATATATATTCAAAGTATCTAATATCTAATTATGTAATTAACAATACGAAATATATATTCAAAGTATTTAATATCCAGTTATTTAATTTTTATAAATTTTACTAATTTTTTTAGACACCCAATGCTACTTTATCGTTTATTTGGTTTTTCATTTTAATACAGTTTTAACTCTAACAGTTACACAAGACGAGTGCAATGAGAGGCGTAAGGTACGGAAATTGCATTTGGATGGCAAAAGATGTAATGTACTATATGGCTTACCGGTTTATAATAAGACTTCAATGTAGTTTACAAAGACATATTATCAAATTTATAGTTTGATTTAAATAATTATTATTTTTATATTAACAACCAACTTTATAAGTTTTATTGAGATTGATTTTTCTATTTTTTTTTTAATTTTACTTCAGGTTCTTTGATTAGTTACCAATTATGTAAACAATCTGAATGACCTATAAATAATTACAACTTAATTTGTAAATATATATATTTCAACATTGATATATAATCCACAACCATTTATAAAAGATACCAACGTTACGTACATTTCAAAATATGGTATCACATATAAACATCAACAACTTATTATGTAAATATATCTACTTAAACATTGATAATCAACAACCGTTTATAGACAATACCAACGTTACTTACATACAAAAATATGGTTTCTGGGTTGATGATATAACACTAATTGTCTTTAAACTTAAACTACCAAGTAACAAAATAAAACATCATAACCACTGCTTACGTGTCCAAAACAAAATTAACATAAAATAAGTAGCATAAAAGAGTCATGATTTGTTCTACACTAACACCTTCATCATTAGAGTAGTTGTTAACCTACATTAACCCCATCCACATGTGATAAGATCAGGAGATTTCCTGCACTTACAAATGTGAAATGCATTGTGTCACCCAAACGAAGGCCATTCTCCTTCATGAACATCGGCCAACCTTCGATTGCATACCTTACACCATCTCCATTCTTCTGTCGCCTAAGATTCATATCGATGGTTTTTCCATTCATGTTTATCACTTTTAACTCATGCACTTTATTTCTGAATCCGGCAAATCTTACAACATTAGCAGGCATTCTCTGCATGAATGCCATAATTAACAAGTAAATTAGGCTTATGCATGTTATATTATTTCTGTTTATTATTGACTAAGTTAAAAAAGACATACCATGCGGTTTTCTCCTTTTGTTGTGAATTCATATTTACCACTTCCCTCAACAGTATTTTTCCTTGCAACAACTTTTCGTTCAACATCCAGTTTCTTCAAAGCCTTATCATTTCTCTTTCTTTTTTCGTTTACCTTATTTTTTAAGACATACATTATATTTAGACTAATATCTTAATTTATAATAAATATTGATAAATCAATGTTGTTATCTTATCATATACTTACCAACCGGTTCCGAGTTCTCTGTCCAACTGTTGAGACTTTTGGCATTTCAACTTCTGTCCCGCATATCAGCTCCTTACTGTCCTCCGCATGACAATATTCCTCAACCTGTTTTCCTTTCTTCTTAAGCTGTTAAGGGAAACACTAACTTTAGATAAGAATAAGCAATGATTATTAACTAAATATGTCTACATATATTAATGAAACAAATCATCTATTATTATGTTTGAAATAATTACATCATCTTTTGTTGGTTGGTTTGTCTCTTCTCTCATCGAAATCTTTGTTTCTTCCTTCCACTTTTCTTTACCAACAATGTTTTTATTCATCTCCTCTTTGTTACTACCTTCATGATTCTGTGTATGATAGTTAATAATATTACAAAATCTAATTGTAATATATTTTATTCTACATAAATGTAAAGTTAGTACCTCAGAAATCAACTGATCTATCGAGTCATCATCATCACAGAATGTCTGTTATATAATAACATACGTAAATAAGTCGTATTTATTAGTAAACCGTTATAGTTTAGTTGAAAATACTTACAAACTGAACGGTTTTATAGTATGTGTCTTTAGGTATTTCCAGCACAAAATCATCTTCACTTTCTTCTTTGTTGGTCAAAACAACCTCAACTCCTCGACGATAAATTTTTAACTCAAATGTGTTGCTGTCCGTCTTCATCAACAACAGTATATCATCATCTTTTATCCCAAGATCATGAAATAACTTCAGACAACCTTTTGTAAAAACATAAATATCATTTATTCTGTCCGTCTCAACTTTCCAAATCTGACCTGCTGCATATATGTTATAAGAATCGTTGACTGGCGTGTAAGAGTAATATTTTGTGACATACGCTTCTGGAATCACCTGAAAAGTTATGTAGCATTTTATTGTTAAATATATATGTATACCATTCATTTTACAACTATAAAAAAAGTGATTTATACATATTAGTATACTTACTGTTATCTTTAAAATACCGTAACGGTTTACTGTTAAAAAAGATTCACCACACATGTTATCGACGAAACAATCTATTTGCATATTTTTATCTTCGATTATCCTTAAGCGCAATAACGTCTGCTTTGTCAACTGAAGATCCCTTACCACGTCACGCCATCCGTCAGTGATAACAGATTCCCCGCTTACACTTCTCAAAGAAACTGGCCAACTTCTTTGACTTTCATGATGTATCATTAATTTTCTTCTTTGCCAATAATCACCATATACAGTCTTAACAAAATCAATTGGCAGCACCTGTGTTTAAATTTATGTCATATATCGTATGTAACACAATTTATATATACTTTTTTCTAACATTTGTAGCATACCACTTTTAACAAGGAATCCTCATCTAACACAGCTACGCATGATGAACTCATTTTTATATACCTGTAACATAGCAACAACTGTTATAAACATTTAGTATTCAACTTGAATTCATACATATAAGTTTATATGAATAACAAAATTACATCTTAAGCAATACTAGATAGACACGTTTTTATAAATATGCCTTTATTATTCTTATATTTCTAAAATGTATACTGATATAATGTAACCAATATTTTCATTATTCCTAATCCTAATTCATAATCTACATAAAATCTGTCTATGTAGATTTTCAATAATACAATATACAATATACATATAAAAAATAACAAAGGAACTGTTATTGGATCAATGTATTTGATTACAACTATAAAAATACTCTATTTAGTCGATCAATTTATAACAAGATACCTCTTTTTTTAGTGTTGAATCTTAGTGTATAAATATATTTTCATATATAATGAAAAATAAAAGTATATGCCATCAATGTAATCCTATTTCAATATAAGTAAAAAAAAATATTCTCAATATTAAATTTTATGTGATCCTGATAAACTATTCAATCATCCAAATAAATATGTTAACCAAAAAAAACATAATTTTCTTCACAAGAAGATCCACAAAATATATTAACCAAATAACTTTATTAACCTAAATTGTATACTTTGAAAGACATACAATACAATCTAATCCCTCTTAGATACACATAACATACACAAGATTCAATTTTATAAAAACCTAAATCAGATTTCACGTCTAAATTTTAAATAGCCGGATACAAACACATTTTGAGTCAAGAAAAAATATTTCAATCTTAAATTTTATGTTATAACCTATTCAATCATCCAAATAACAATGTTAATCAAGAAATTTTAAATTTCACAACAAGATTCACAAAATATATCAACCAAATCATCTAATTACCCGAAATTCTATACTTTGAAACACATGCAATAGAATCTAATCTCTTTTTGATACACATAAGATACACAACATTTAATTTCATAAAAAAACTAACACCTGATTTCACGTGTAATTTTTCAATAATAACCGGAAACAAGTCGGTAAAGTAATTCAAAGCGAAAATTGGCGTTCAACTGATTGGATAATAAGTGTGTAAATCAAAGCGAAGATTGCCGGTAAAATGATCGGAAAATAAGTCGGTAAAGTAACTTTACCAATTTCTTCTTCAACCGCCGTTTCCAAGTTTCTTGAGCCTTGTGATTTTTGATTGAAGATGTTATGCGTGTTGAAGCAGATTTCAGTTGATATGTAATGATTGTATTATGTATTTTAATTTTAATATTTAAGTATTGATATTTTTATTTTGTATATATCCGTTTGTTTTATGATATTACATTAACGTTTTTTTTTTGCCATTATTTATTTGAATATTATACATAAATAGATATTGACTTTTTACTACCAAGATTTTATAAATCGGTTAAATTTTTAATTACTAGCAACATTTTATAAATCAGTTAAATTTTTATTACACATTTACATTAATTTGTATATTTTTTCCCAATATTCAGTTGAATAATAATTTACATAAATAGTTACAACAACTTTTGATTCTATTGTATTTTTAATTATAATTTGGCAATTTTCTCTTATAAATACATACTCATAATTTTTTCTTTCATTCTATGTGCTGCAGTACTATTCGATTGTTAGTCTTCTTTCTGAACTTTCGTGTTTGGGTTAACATGTATCGTCATGGTCCGTATTTTATCATAACTATACTTGATCCGCTATCCCTTCAACAGGTACATAACTTTTATTATTATTTTTTTTAAACTAATGATTCGTATTGTTTTATCTTTTATTCGAAATAAATTTTCCGTTTCTTTTTTTGGTTTTCAGGCAATACCTATATGTATGAGTAGATTTATATGGATGAATAAGTTAGAATCCTCAACTGTTAGTCTTAAATTTGATGAAACGCATTCATGGTGTGTTGTTATCAAATTAATAGAAGATGTATTCTACTTTACGGATGGATGGTCTGAGGTTTTAAACTACTTTGGCCATGGATCTTTCTTCATTATTTTCAACTATCTTGGTGATCATACTTTCAAGTTCAAGCTCTTCTGTCATGATCCAAATAAAGAGTTTGGAAAACCGTTTTGTAAAATTATTCAAAATCCTTTACAAAGTCCAATGGTACGTAATTTTATTATAGATTTTAATTTTTTTTATTTCGATTTATTAAAAAACATAATACGCATAAATTTGTAATAATTGATTTTTTTACAGGTTCTACCAGATACTTTTCTTGCAGAACATTATGCTTATCCTTTACCGGATAACATGGTAATACTTAACGTATCCGAGAATCATAAATGGGAAGTCCGTATTAGAAAGATTGGTCGAAATTATTGTTTTTGCTGATGGTTGGTTTAAATTTATTGAAGATCTAAGGTTAAATCCTGGGGATATTCTGTGTTTTAAAATAAACGACGTGAAACATTTTAATATTACCATATTCAATAAACACGGTCGTCAAGTTTTGTTAAACAAAACTCCTTTGATTGAGCAAGAATATGAACATATTAGCAATGTGGAAGGTTATCGACAAGTTAGTGACGATCCTAACTATCCTTTTTTCGCAATGACAGTAACTAATGAATTGGTATTATACTATGTTGTTTTATGTTTAATTTTTTTTTTTATTTTTAGTGTTTTTCATTTAATAACATTTACATATTTTTAGTGTTCTTACAAAATGTAGATCCTTCCCAAATTGATTACTGACTTAAGTGGTTTAAATGAGTTTTCTGAACTAAAGATCAAAGTTCTTAAAGGAAATACTTGGGTTAAGAATCTTCAGACACACAATATTGATGGTCAAAGAAGGTTTGTCAATCAATTTATTATCTTATTTATTATTTATCTTTTACCCTATTTGTATATGTATTACTAACAAATTTTTTCATATTTTACCCTATTTGTTCTATGCATATATGTTTTGAATATATTTAATCATATTTAAGTTGTATATATCACATTTTTGTCATTAAAGAAAGTAATTTTTTTACTATTTTATTATTTTTAATGTTTACTGTTACATATGTCAAATTTTATTCGTTATTCTATTTTTATATTATAGCTGTAGAGGCTAAACACAAGCGCACGTTAAGAAAACTATACCTTGATAGTAAGAGATCAAAGATTACTAAAAAAATCATTTCTAGAGGTGGTGCTTCAACGTCGTCATCATCAACACGAATCCTTTTAAATAACAAAGAGAATTTAACTCCCAATTTTCAATCACAACCTTTCCTACCGAATCTTCAACTGTTATAGGGACAAGTAAGTTTAGATTTATGTTAGATATTGTTACAAATTTCACATTACTAATTTAGTTCGTCAACTCCAGTTCGGTTATATTACATATTATATAATGATTGTTTATATCTTATTAGGTAATCATTTAAATTCGTCCGTTAATGTAAGATCTTCCATTATTACACATTCTACTTTGAAGAAGAAAGGAAATGTACTATAAGATCAGTTTACAACACCCAACCGTACACCGTTTGCAAACATAGAAAACATAATCCCAGGTTTGTAAATAAAAAACAAACAGTTACTACTTGCTGATGTTTCACATTTTGTTTGTTTTTACTACATATAATATTTGAACAAATTATTTTTAAAATACTTATTTGTATTATTTTATTTATTTATTTTTTTTGTTTAGGAAATAATTCTAATTCTTCGAGAAATGTAGCTTATTCATCTGGAGCATTTTCAAATCAGAATAGAAAGACAAATGTTTTGCAAGATTCTTCTACCTCAACACGACGAATGACGAGGTCAAACAAAGAAAACATAACACCAACTTCGTGTATTACAAACATACGTTCTCAAGTTCAAAGTATACCGCATTTTTGTAATGCTATGTCTTCTTTGAATCGTATATCACCTAGTAAATTTTATAATTATATTGTTACATACATTTTTAATTGTTTAATTCATATAGTTAACGAAAAATTATTTTTTCTTTTTTATTCAGATAATATTGCAAGCTCATCAACTTTACCATTGAATGATTGCTATTCTCTTAATCCCAGAATAACGAATAAACGTAACACAACATCTTCGACCTCGGAATTTAGCTCGATAAAAAAGATGTCTTCTGGAAAGCGTAGACTTATTCATAAACCAATTGAAATAGAACCCATACCAATGGCTGTTCTTGATTCTGATGATGAAAATCATGTTCACGAGGTTGTGTTAGACGCCACCAAAGGCGTATCTAAAGGTAACTCATTAATGTTATTCATTGTTGTTTCATATTTTATTTTACCTACTTTATTATTCAATTTATGTTAAATGTTCAGATTATGTTGACCATGGTGACCAATCTCTTACGTGTGGTTTATGCTTTGCAAAGTTATGGCCAACCGAAGGTGGAAAGGGTCGCATTACACTTCAAAAGCAAACATATAGCTTATGTTGTGGATATGGTAAAGTTGACTTGCCTGAATATAAAGATTCTGATCCATCTTATCAGATGCTTTTTCGCTGTTTAGATCAGGAAAGCAAGTTTTTCTTAAAGAACATAAGACGTTACAATTCTATGTTTTCCTTTACTTCAATGGGAGGAAAAGTAGATACTAAAATAAACAAAGGTAATGCTCCATTTGTTTATAGAATCAGCGGTCAGAATGCACATAGTATGGGTTGTCTTCTTCCTAAGCACGGAGACCAGCCAAAATTTTCACAGCTTTATATCTATGATACTGAGAATGAGCTTGCTAATAGAGAGTTGTTATTCGGGTATTTTTTTTACTTATCAGTATCTTAATATTAGTTACAACGTAGAATTCTATTTTTTCCATTTCAACGTTTGAAACTGTAATTTAAAACGTATCATTTTCTTACAGTGATTCTTCAAGCAAAGCATCTTTAAGGGCAAAGGAACTTGATGTTAAATTTATAAAGTTTCTTACGAACATGTTAGATTCTACAAATATGTTGGTTAAAAGTTACAGGATGGTACGAGACCATCTCCATGAGAATCCTAGTGTTACCCTTAAGCTTCGTATAATCTCACAGAGAGATCGGGACGGTAGGACTTACAATTTACCTACGTGTTCTGAAGTTGCTGCTTTAATAGTTGATGAACCTGATCTCAAGATAGAAAGCCGTGATATTATTGTTGAAAAGCTTTCGGGAGTTCTTAAGCGTATTAGCGAGTTACATCCTTCTTATCTTGCTCTATAGTATCCAATTCTTTTTCCGTACGGAGACGATGGCTATAGGATTAACATTCCTCATAGGGATTTTGGTCCTAATACAAAGAAGACAAGACCAACTTGTACTATGAGGGAGTTTTTTTCTTATAGAATTCAGGATAGGCATAACAAGTTTTCTCTAATTCTTAATGCAAGAAGGTTGTTTTAGCAGTTTTTAGTCGATGCCTACACAATGATTGAAAGTGAGAGGCTAAATTACATACGTTTTTAGCAAATCAAACTGAGATCTGATTCGCTTAACAGTCTTAAAAATGTTCAAGACGTTGGTCAGAGTGATTTAAGTCATAAAGGACAACCTGTTATATTACCGTCATCTTTTACTGGTGGTTCTCGCTACATGATGTAAAATTACTTGGATGCTATGGCGTTATGTAGGACGTATGGGTATCCTGATTTCTTTATCACAATCACATGTAATCCGAAATGGTCTGAGATTGTAAGATTTATTGGTGACTCTTCAATTAAGCCAGAAGACAGACCTGGCATACTTTGTCGATTGTTTAAGATGAAACTTGATGAATTGATAAAAGATATGAAGCAAAAAAAATTTTTTGGTGATATGAATGCAGGTATGTCAATGCTACACCTACTTTCAATTTATACAATTTTTTGGTCTTTCCATACATTTTATTTACTATTTTTTACTCATTGTTAGTATATTTTTTTTGTGTATTTGTTTACACAGTTGAGTTTCAGAAGCGTGGTTTGCCACATGCGTATATTTGCTTATTTATGAAAGCTGATCATAAGCTTCCTACAGTTGAACACATCGATCCCTTTATCTCAGCTGAAATTCCTGATAAAAACGAGGATCCTGAATTGTATTCTCTTGTGAGTGACTTTATGATTCATGGTCCTTGCGGACATGCCAACATGAAATGTCCATGCATGGTTGGGAACCGTTGTTCTAAGAATTTTCCAAAGAGGTTTTTGGAATCCACTTCCATTGATTCTGATGGATTTCCCGTTTATAGGAGAAGAGATTCTGGTCACACGGTTGTGAAGAAGGGTGTTACTTTGGACAATAGGAGTGTAGTTCCATACAACAAAAAGCTTCTTAAAAGATATCAGGCGCACATCAACGTGGAGTGGTGCAATCAGGCTGGCTCAATTAAGTATTTGTTTAAATACATTAATAAAGGACCTGATCGAGCCACTGTTGCTGTTTTTTATTCAGACAGAGGCCCCGATGAGGAGATCCCAAAATATGAAATTAAAGAATATTACGAAGCTAGATATGTTTCCGCATGTGAATCCAGCTGGAGAATATTTGCCAATGATGTTCATTATAGGTATCCTTCTGTTATGAGATTACCCTTTCATCTTCCAGGACAACAAAATGTTGTATTTAGTTGTGACGACGATATTGAGGATGTCCTAAACAAACCTCAAGTAAATTCCTCAATTTTCTTAGAATGGATGAAGATGAACAATTCTAACCCTGAAGCAAGAGAACTTACTTATGTTGAGTTTCCTTCAAAATATGTGTGGAAGTTAAAAGATCGTTGCTGGCAGCAACGCCAAAATTATGTTGTTATTGGGAGAATTTATTCTGCGTCCCCTTCTCTTGGTGAGGCTTATTACCTAAGAATTCTTCTTACTAAGGTTAAAGGACCACAATCATTTGAAGAAATCAGAACATATGATGGTGTTGTTTATCCTACTTTTAGGGACGCGTGTTATGCACGTGGTCTGTTAGATGATGACAATGAATATATCGAGTGTATTAAAGAATCCAGTTTCACTGGAAACGGTCATTATCTTCGTTCTTTGTTTGGAACACTTCTATTGTCTAATACCCTTTCAAGACCTGAAGTTGTTTGGGAGAAAACGTGGGAGCTATTGTCCGAGGACATTTTATACAATATGCGGAAAGGTTCTGGCATGAGCGGTATGTTTTCAGCCTTTTGTTATATTTTGTGATGTTATATTAACAAGTTGTTTCGTTATATTAAATAATTTTTGTTTTCATTGAAGGATTCGTTGTTTCTGACGAACGTTTAAAGAATATAACGTTGTCCAAAATCGAAAAATTCCTTCTTCGTAATGGATCCAGCTTGCACAGGTTCTCACCAATGCCTTATCCTGATGATGACAATCTAATGTCCAAGAGCAACCGTCTGATAAACGAGGAGCTTTCTTTTGACACATATGAAGTTAGGGCCGAGTTCAATAATCTTCACAGGTCTCTAAACGACGATCAAAGAGCAGTGTATAATGAAATTATGGATGCTGTTCGAAGTAGGAAGGGTGGTGTGTTTTTTGTGTACGGTTATGGCGGTACGGGCAAGACTTTTCTGTGGAAAACTTTAGGTGCTTCCATTAGATGCAATGGAGAGATTGTTATTAATGTTGCTTCAAGTGGTATTGCATCTTTGTTGTTATCACGAGGTCGTACTGCTCACTCTCGATTTCATATTCCAATTAATCTCAATGAAGATTCGGTATGCCATATCAAGCCTAATACTGAAGTCAGGAATCTTCTATACGAAGCCAAGTTGATTATTTGGGATGACGCACTGATGGTACACAAACATGCTTTCGAGGCTCTTGATTGTACAATGAGGGATGTTTTGAGTGTGTTTGATTCACGAAATTCAGAACTTCCATTTGGTGGAAAAGCTATCGTCTTTGGTGGTGACTTTAGACAAATTCTACCTGTTGTAAAAAATGGAAGCAGGCAAGAAATCGTAAACGCCTCTTTATGTTCATCCCACATCTGGTCCAGTTGCAAGGTGTTAAAATTGACAACCAACATGCGTTTGTCTCAAACATCGAGGAGATAAACGAATTTGGTAAATGGCTTCTTGAGATCGGCGAAGGTAATGTTGGTGATTCTAACGATGGTGATGCAAATATTGAAATACCTGATCATCTTTTAATAACTGATGAAAATGATCCAATTCAATGTTTGATTGACTTTGTATATCCATCAGTTCTTCATCGTTATAAAGACCGTGACTACTTTTTTGAGAGAGCTATACTCGCTCCTAAGAATGAAGTTGTTCATGAGATAAATGATCGTTTGCTTGCTTTGTTTCCCGGTGAAGAAGTAGAGTATCTTAGCTCTGATAGTTTATGTCCGACTGAGGAAATTAACGATCCGTTACATCAAGATTTATATAATCCAGATGTGTTAAACAGTGTGAAAGTATCAGGGTTACCAAATCATAGATTGGTATTAAAATTGGGCGTTCCGGTTATGCTTTTGAGGAATATTGATTAGCAAAATGGTTTGTGTAATGGTACGCGTCTTCAAATCACACGTCTTGGTAAACGTGTTATCGAGGCTGAGATATTATCAGGAAGTAATGTTGGTTCAAGAACTTACATCCCAAGAATTAGCATGATACCATCTGACAAGAAAATACCCTTCAAATTTCAACGAAGGCAATTTCCAATAACCGTATGTTTTGCGATGACTATTAACAAAAGTCAAGGACAATCTCTATCGAGAGTTGGTTTATACCTGAGAGACCCCGTTCTCTCACATGGTCAGCTTTATGTTGCGTTTTCGAGAGTAAAGACTAAAGATGGCGTTAAGGTTTTAATATTCGACAAAGATGGGAGGCCAACGAATAAAACTACAAACGTTGTTTACAAAGAAATATTCGGAAAATTGTAGTTTAAACTTTTGTTATGAGGTTTATTCGGGAAATATGGTTGGTTTTTTTATATGCTATTATTGTATGCTGGGTTTTTTCTATGCCATGTGTTGAAGTTACTTTTTTATTGAATATGTATTTTGTTTTATTTTTTTGTGGTTTTTCATTGTTATATCAATAGGAGATGATATTACTATGTATTAAATATAACATGTCACACCCCCAAAATACCACCTAGGGAGTGTCCCTGCTAGGCGTGTGACGTGCCGACAGGGAGCCACTAATTACATTGAACCCACACAAGTTTCAAAATAAAGTTCTCAATCATTAATAAAATACCATCCACAAGTTTCTACGAAAACCAATATGTTCAGCGGAAGCAAATAACAACTAAAGTTAAACTGTTTAAACCAAGGTATAGTATCAAGAATTCAATCACATCAATCTCTCCAATCGACCCATGACCACTTCTGCTACTCCAGACAGCAAGTATCCAAAACCAAGAGACCTATTGACCTGCGAGCATGCAACAAGAGTATCAGACAAAGCTGGCGAGTTCACAGTTTAAGAAAACGTTTTGTTACCAGTTGTATGTAAAACAGTTCACTGACAAATGCAAGTAATATTGTTAATATCTCAATTCCGAACAAGACGGCTCCTGATGTACATGACTGCCCTTTCCCACGTACTCCTATCCAGTACTGGGCCTGACTAGGTCATTAGTTCACATCCGTCCTATCTAGGAGCGGTGTGAGGGTGCCAAACCTAAGTAGCGCTACAAACTAATACCCGTTACCCTCCAGGTAACAAAATAAGGGACTTACAAGAATGATAGGTGAGAATATTAACCAATATACCCGTTTTTTTACCCAAAAGACTTATCCCTCCACGGGATACCCACTGACTGTCCCCAACCACTGGGACGCATGCTCAAAAGTAGTGAACTCACCTTGGGTTTGCTCGGTAAGATTAATTTACTTGTTTATCGTTGGACACCCACACCCTAATATGGTTTCAATGACAGTTAGTCTCGCTTACGTATAAATCACATATTCTTTGTACAAATTCCACAAGTGGTAAACAAGTATGGCACGTATTATCACATAAGTTACAACGAGCATTCGTGCCATAAGTATTCTCACGTTACAGGATCATATATCACAATAACACATAGTAACAACCCAATCTTCGTTCAATTGAACACGTATATATAATGACAACAATTCGTAATGCTCTATAATCCTTTGGTTATAACAGTCTTGTATCCAAACCGTATACGACCCAACATAAACTTATTGCTTTCACTTCGTTCGCCTAGCCCAGTTGCTGAACGAGGCCCAATCCACAATATGTGTTATATTTATAACTCATTAACCCAATTATACTAAACCAGTTTATCTAATTGAATTACATACGAACACATAGGCCCAGCAATATTCAACAGCATTCATATTGTTAGTATTAAACTACCCGGCCCAACTGTGCATTTCCTATGTTACCCGTACCCCATACCCGGCCCCAACAACATAAGGCCCAATATAATTAACAGGCATACAACCGGCCCACTCTATATTCAAATGTGAATGTTATATGTGAACACATTATGTCTGTACCCTTAAAAAAAAACAATCAGGTATACATCATTCAGATGATGTCAGTCAACACATGCGGACCCTTATCTGCTCTCAAGGTGCACACCTTTCAATCGTTTAATGAATGCCCATGTGAATAAAAGAAGACAAGTTCTGATCACCTTATCCCCCATATTCAGACTATTATGAGAGCACATGCAACCCACTTATAATCAACAACAACAATACCAATTATTCAAACTAAACCACATCAACAATTATCGTTATGACACTAATATTATATGATTTAGATCAATAATTAACGTATATCTTACTACATCTAAATTAACGACCCTAATGGACGAAACATCACAACATCCTTTAATCTTAACCATATCAGTCGATCTTGACAATACCCCAATAATCATGCAATCCTACCATGCGTGAACGTGAACAAAGCTAGCCAATCAATATCAGATTCGTTGTAATGTAAATTCATCTAATAAGCATAATCATACTTTCTTTTGATGCACATATACAATATTAGCACATTGCACGTACTCACATACAACCAATATATTCAACACAAATAATATTGTCACTAACCGAGGGGACCAAGATACAAGACGGACTCGAAGGATGAGTTTCGCGAAAGAGATGTTGCCGTCGAGTTCAAGGACTCCTAGGGTTTCAATGCTTGCAAGTTCTAATTCACGTATTACTTCTTAGTAATATCCAAAACTCTTGAAGGGTGGGCTTAAAAAGGATAGTTCGGGCCGAACTCGTGTGGGCCGAGGGACACATGTGGGCCGAGGTTACTTGAGGGTGGCTGCGGTGTGTATGTGTAGCCCACTTATCGGTGCGGCCCACTACACCCTTAGATACACAACATATACTACCATGTTTTACGTTTAGCAACATTATTAAGGTTACGAGTGTTTAATAAAAATAGCATACTTTAAATTTAACGGAATTATTGTGACAACCCGAACTCTCGAGGTAGTGTTACTAGATTTCAAGGCTTGTACGGTTAGGTCCTATGTTCCACTGCATACAAATCTAGTGTACGATACGTAAACTTTTGATGGTTTTATGCAATAGTGTTATGAGAAGGCATCTAGTTATGTTTTGTAAGTTGTTACACCCTACTCGAGGGTCCGCTAAATTCAGTCGCACACACTACCTCATGTTCTCGGCCCAGTTCCAGTCAGACCTTAAGTGGGTTCGGCCCACTAGTGATCACACAAATGACACCCGACTCTCATTTATCCTGCATGCGACACCTAGAAACAAAACCCTAGTGCCAGTCTTTTCCTCTCAAGTGTGTGACGGCAACATGTATTATCGGTGCTCTCTCCTTTATTCGCTCGCGTCTCTCCCGCAACCGGTACGTAATCGTTGCTTGAGTCAAGATTCCTGTTAATATTTGGTTATGTGAATGATCGATTGGATGATGATATTTGCATGAGAACAAGGAATTTCGCTGTAATCATAATACGCTTGTGGCTTGACTAGTATGCTGTTGATTATATTAATTTTGTATGTTAGTGGGCTATGTTGACTATAATATGATAAAGTGAAACGATGAACTGGGGTTTTTTTGCAAAACTAAATTGTGTGTGTGAACTAGTAAGAGGTTGTGTCAGAGTAGGAGTAGGTAGGTTAGGATTGGCAAACTAAAAGGATAAAGAATTGCTGATGTTGTGTTAAGTTGCGATTGATAGGAATGTGTGTGAATTACCAAACTGTTCTACATGCTATCTATTATGTGGATTAGTAATGATTGTAACATGTGAATGTTTGTGGACCAAGAACATAGGCATGTGCACTAATCTAGGGGCGATAGACATAAACTGTCATGATAGTTGAATGTTGAGTGATGAGTACATGTTATAATGGATGCCACGTGATTAATGATCTGTTTGTGCGGAATTTATACAATTATACATAACAAGAATTAGTTCATGAATACAAGATCACCCTATGATGAATATATGTTGAACTTTTGTTATCGATAATGTACAGACTGTTTTGGGGGCTGCTGTAATCGACTAAAGCTAGGTTGCAACTATAAATTCGTATTAGATGTTTATTGAAAGAATTGTGTATGTGTTAATGATCTAGGGGTGTGTATATGTGAGTTCCATAAATGCCATGCAAAACATTAGTTTGTATCGTTGTTGAATGATGCAAGAAAACTAGAGGTTTCATGAAAGTTAGTGTTAATATTATTCTTGATTGAATATGTTGGTTGTATGTGTGTATGTGCTGTTATGGTATTTGTGCATCGAAAGAAAGTATGATTATGCTTGTTAGATGAATTTACATTACAACGAGTCTGATAGTGATGGGCTATCCTTGCTCATGTCCAAGCATGGTAGGGGTGCATGATTATTAGTATGATCGACTAGTATGGTTAAGGTTAAAAGATGTTATGACGTTAAACATGAATCACACGAGTTTAGTGAGTCGCACAAGATGCATCGAGTCGCACAAGACTTTGATTTGGACGAATAATTGGGCCAGCGCTTGTCGCTGGGCCACAAACAGAAACTGGGCCGCACATTTTAATCATAACGCACACTTGTGCACTTGACGTTTGGATTGTTATGTGATAATTATGTGATAGTATGGCATATGTTACTACTGAGTTCATGAACGACCGTTGTAATTCATATGATGACGTGTAAATTCTACTTGTGCAATATGAATGTGGAATGCGTGATTTACGTGCAAATAAACTAACTGTTTTTGGTAACCACGATAGGGTTTGATTGATCAACTGTCAAACAAGCATTTAGTCTAACCGAGCAAACCGAAGGTGAGTTCACTACATTCGAGCATGCGTCCCAGTGGTTGGGGACAGTCAGTGGGTATCCCGTGGAGGGATAAGTCTTTTGGGTAAAAACGGGTATATTGGTTAATACTCTCACCTATCATTCTTGTAAGTCCCTTATGTTGTTACCTGGAGGGTAACCGGTATTAGTTGGTAGCGCTACTTAGGTTTGGCACCCTCGCACCACTCCTAGAGAGGACGGATGTGATCTAATGACCCAGTCGGGCCCACTACTGGATAGGAGTACGTGGGAAAGGGCAGTCATGTACTTCAGGAGCCGTCTTGTTCGGAATTGAGATATTAACAATATTACTTGCATTTGTCAGTGAACTGTTTTACATACAACTGGTAACAAACGTTTTCTAAAACTGTGAACTCGCCAGCTTTGTCTGATACACTTGTTACATGCTCGCAGGTCGCTAGGTGATTGAAACAGGAGCTTGCTGGCTGGAGAGCGAGAGTGGTCATGGTTATACGGATGGGGATTATTTATCACACATTTATTTCTTATGATTGATCGAAAAGTATTTACATTATGTTACCTTAACGCTTCCGCTGAACTTGTGGTTTTTGAATAACTTATGATTGGGATTTTATCATTATTAATTGATGGAACTTTATTTTAAACTTATGATTCAATGTAATTAGTGGCTCATTGCTAGTGGTTACATGCCTAACAGGGACACTCCCTAGGTGGTAATTTGAGGGTGTGACAGTTTGGTATCAGAGCCACTGGTTATAGTGAATTTGGTTTTAAAAACGTTTCTATAAAACCAGACTATAACCGAACAGATCCGAAATCGACCATGACACTCAGCTCCAGACTGCAAGGTTCGTCTCTCGTTTACTTACTGTACTGCATAACTAGTGAACACTTACATATTATATTGCATGTGATTGCACGTTTAGCACAACCGTATGAATTCATTACTTGCATGTGCTATGTGATGGGTAGTGTGGTGTTTCCCTAGACATTCATGACTCGTGTTTTGTGATGTTCTTTGCTTGCTACTTGAGTTTGAGGAACCATTTGATATGAGTTAGGAGGAGCTGAGATGAGCATGCAAATCACAAAATTATTGTGGGTGCACACATAATCATAATCTGGGGTGCATGCGAGTCCCAGTGAGGCTTAACAAGTGAAAAAGGGGTTCCGATCCATTATTTGATTAATGTGAAACACAACGGTCTACAAGAGTCATAGCAGTGATTGTCTCTTACTTGAACGTGATCTTTTCACTCCACTCTGAATCCTTACGAATCTCGATGGTATCGAGTATTACCTGAACGCCTAGCGAACGGTGTAGAATGTTAGGTGCTGGTACGAACATCCCTGAGTTGGATGTTGCAGCGTCGAATGATTGGACTATACCTTTTCACTCTTTTTCATTGGTTGGAACTCAATGTACCGATGTCTTAGACCCCGGAGTGCGACCACTTCTGCAACACTCTAGAAACATATCAAGTATTACTCAGTCAACTTGCAAGAACGAGGGACAAGAGGATGAGCGTAGTGCCTTACCAACCTCAGTATTAAAACGACCTTGATTACCAGCAAAGAACTCCAGCAGATTGACCTCAACTGAACCCTTAACCCTAGCAAGCAACTTATGGGAGTCGACTCTTACGAATCCATCGGGATACGGAATGTGTAACTTCCCACGCAGTGAGTAATGCCTTAGGACGCGACACGGAATGGGACAAGATGGACCCTGTTGTTGAAAGATCGTAGGCCCCGTTTTAAGCAATGACAGTAGAGGCGACGGTCACGGCAACATCAAGGAACTCGTAATCATAGCTTATAGTATGGAAACGAAGTTGACCTCGACAAGGATTGACTGTGTTAAGTCAAAGTGCCAACATCCAAGGGAACAAAGACGGTACTAGGAGTTCTCGCAACGAAAACAACAACACTGGAAATGATGCTTACGGAAGGGCATTTAGAATTTGGCGTGGGCGACGACAGGATAATAGCAACATGGTAGCTAGTGTGAGTAGCCAATCGCTTCGTCTCTGTTTTGTTTAACCCTGATGCTTCTTGAAACCGAACCTGTTGTGGAACCGGCTGGTGGCAAGACAAATGAAACCTCATATGTTCGCTAGATGCAAACTCGACCTTGTGGGACAAGTGTACGACATCGATCTTCCTCCTACTATTCTTGATGGTGTCGATGCAGTAGTTAGTATGGTTTGGTTATCCAGATATCCCGCAGATATACCCGGTGAGGAGGAAATTTTGCGTATCCCTCTCCCTTGTAGAGGCTCGTTGTCTGTCTAAAGCATCAGAGTAGTGTACAGGTTGATATCATTTCAGTGATGAAAGCCAGGAGTGTCTACGGAGAGATTACCCCGCTATGTTGGCAACCGTTACTGACGTTGGGGCTAAGGAAAAGGGGATCGAGGATCCACCAATTGTTCGTAATTACACTCAATATGCTACCCGAGGAACTTTCAGGGTTATTTTCAAAACTGTTAGGCGAAATCTCAGTTGGATCTCACGTCAGAGGCAGCCTCGTACTCTTACCGTATTGCACCAGGAGGGTTACAAGGGCTGTCTAATCAACTATAGGAGCTGTTGAATAGAAGTTTGTCAGACCTAGCTCTTCGCTTTGGGGAGCCCCAGCTATATCCGTGAAGATGAGCTTTTTCGTATATGTACTTGTCATCGAGAACTCAACAAGGTGACAGTCAAGAACCGTTTGCCTTGACCATGTATTGACAACCTGTTGACCAGCTGCGAGGGTCAAGCTCCTATTCTAGGGTTGACTAACGTACGAACTATCATCAGATGGAAGTCTAAGAGGAGAAGGTTCCTAAAACGGCATATCGAACGCAGTACGGCCATTGCGACCTTGTATTCCATGACCTTTGGGTTAAGCAACACACCAGCAGCTTTATGGACCACATGAATCGACCGCGTTTATCGATGACGTTTTGGATTATTTCCAGGAGAAAGGAACATCATGGGCGGCGTATGTATCTTATTTTAGAGCTCCTGAGGGCGGAGCCACTCCACGCGAAGTCTTGCTAAAGGTAACTTCCAAATTCGAGAGGTACAATTTTTGGTCATCTAAACAACAAAGTGGGAATACACGTGGATCTCGCTAAGATCCATTTTGTTAGAAACTGATCGACACCAAAGATCCCTTCGAGGATACAACGATTTCTTGGTCCCGCTAGATACTATCGTAGATTCATCACAGGATTTTCGAGGGCTTCGCAGCTTTAATCTCTGTAGCACAGCAGAGTGCTGTGTATTCGTAGGAGACAAACCGGAGAATGTCTTTTCAGCTCTCGGATCCCAACTCTGCAATGCACTGAGCGTCGCCTTTACCCGAGGGTGCGGGTGATTTAGTGGTATATCATGATGATCCGAATCAGAGTCCCAGTTACACACCGATACAACGCGAGAGGGTGATGGCTTACGTAATGGAGTTACGAAGAGGAACTGCACGACACACAACCCGCGATGAAAACCGTGGTCTTTGGATTGAATCCGGAGGCATTACTTGGACGGTACCGAATACACTACTTAGACCGATCACAAGGGCCTCCTGTGTACCCTGGCTTCGAAAGAGCTAAATCAGCTAATGGCATCGTTGGATAGAACTTTTGGGATGATTACGACTGTGAAACTTGAAAGTGCACGAGCTTTGCAGCTCACTATCGACTCTAAATTACCTGATCAGACTCTGGAGAATAGAAAGAAGAGAATCTTCGAGTTGAACCCATGCGGGGAATGGGGAAGCAACCTCTGGCAGGGCGGATGATATTCGCTACCCCAGGAACGAGTGTGGATCGCATTATACGGCAACTTTAGGAGACTTGTGTTGAGCAAAGCACCGGCTATGATATTCTAGTCATCTGCATTTTGATGAGAGATAATAGGATCTATGAATCTTGTGCTGATGGTCGGGCATGAAGACCCACCTAGCAATGCATGGGTATGACGTTTGACTTGTGGGAAAGTCAAGGTGGAGTATCAGCAACCAGCAACACTCCTATGGAAGATGAGAGCAGACTATTATGGATTTCGTCGCTAGTCTGCTTACCACTCGAAACGGAAACAATATCACTTGGGCGATCGTTGACTGTCTCACGTAACCAGCACACCCTCTTGCAATCAAGGAAACTGACGAGTTTTCACAACTTGTGGCTATTCCTCTGAGAGAGGCGACCAGTTAGGCACGAGGTGCCAACTTCTGTTACCTTTGATTTTGAGTTATACCTGATTTATGACAGGCACTACACAACACCCTCAACCCATGTCTAGACATGAGCATTACTTGTCACGGTAGGACAACCAGACAGAGTAACGAACCATCCTGACACGCGAAGACATGCTGCATACCTTTGGCTGAGTTCCACCGTAGTAGTTACCATTCTAGTATTCAGACAGTTCTGGTTGAGGCATTGCATGAGCAATAACGTTAAACTCCCTGTTGGATTAGGGTGGGTGACAACCTAATCACAAATCTAGGATTTGTACTCGAACCACTTGGGAAGATTGTAAATCGTTTGGCGACAACGCATGACTGTCAGGAAAGCTGATAAGCTTAGGAAACACTTGAGTTCGATGTAAGCGAACGTGTCATAATCGAAAGCCTCACCCTGGGAGGGTGCGGTACGCTATACAAAACGTGGCAAGCTTAGTTATGGTGCGTGGGGCATTCGGATTTTTGGAACGAAGCGGTGGCATGGCTCACAAACTCGAGTTAACTGGCAAATTAGGTAACATTCACGGTGTCTTTGGTGTCTCGAATCTAAAAGAAGCGATTGTTCAATGTAACACTTGTGATACCCTAAGATTAATGACAAGTTGCAGTTGGTTCATGAACCTATTGAAAACATGGACCAGGAAGTCAAGGTTCATTAACACAGTCGAATTTCAGTCGTGAGAGCTCGTTGGAACACAAGGTGTGGACATGAGTTCACGCAGGAAGGAAATGATCGAAGTAAGCTCTAATATCCTCAGTTGTTCAAAAAGGTTGCATCAACATCTGATATCACTGGTGAATTTCGGGACGAGATTCCCTTTCAACTTGGGGATGATGTGGCACCCAAGGAAAATGGCACCCAAGGAAAATCCACAGCCATCCTGATCTAACTTTTTGGCTGCTTGGGATTACTTATCAAATTTCGGGACGAAATTTCTTTCAAGTTGGGGATGACGTGACAACCCGAACTCTCGAGGTAGTGTTACTAGATTTCAAGGCTTGTACGGTTAGGTCCTATGTTCCACTGCATACAAATCTAGTGTACGATACGTAAACTTGTGATGGTTTTATGCAATAGTGTTATGAGAAGGCATCTAGTTATGTTTTGTAAGTTGTTACACCCTACTCGAGGGTCCGCTAAATTCAGTCGCACACACTACCTCATGTTCTCGGCCCAGTTCCAGTCAGACCTTAAGTGGGTTCGGACCACTAGTGATCACACAAATGACACCCGGCTCTCATTTATCCTGCATGCGACACCTAGAAACAAAACCCTAGTGCCAGTCTTTTCCTCTCAAGTGTGTGACGGCAACATGTATTATCGGTGCTCTCTCCTTTATTCGCTCGCGTCTCTCCCGCAACCGGTACGTAATCGTTGCTTGAGTCAAGATTCCTGTTAATATTTGGTTATGTGAATGATCGATTGGATGATGATATTTGCATGAGAACAAGGAATTTCGCTGTAATCATAATACGCTTGTGGCTTGACTAGTATGCTGTTGATTATATTAATTTTGTATGTTAGTGGGCTATGTTGACTATAATATGATAAAGTGAAACGATGAACTGGGGTTTTGTTGCAAAACTAAATTGTGTGTGTGAACTAGTAAGAGGTTGTGTCAGAGTAGGAGTAGGTAGGTTAGGATTGGCAAACTAAAAGGATAAAGAATTGCTGATGTTGTGTTAAGTTGTGATTGATAGGAATGTGTGTGAATTACCAAACTGTTCTACATGCTATCTATTACGTGGATTAGTAATGATTGTAACATGTGAATGTTTGTGGACCAAGAACATAGGCATGTGCACTAATCTAGGGGCGATAGACATAAACTGTCATGATAGTTGAATGTTGAGTGATGACTACATGTTATAATGGATGCCACGTGATTAATGATCTGTTTGTGTGGAATTTATACAATTATACATAACAAGAATTAGTTCATGAATACAAGATCACCCTATGATGAATATATGTTGAACTTTTGTTATCGATAATGTACAGACTGTTTTGGGGGCTGCTGTAATCGACTAAAGCTAGGTTGCAACTATAAATTCGTATTAGATGTTTATTGAAAGAATTGTGTATGTGTTAATGATCTAGGGGTGTGTATATGTTAGTTCTATAAATGCCATGCAAAACATTAGTTGGTATCGTTGTTGAATGATGCAAGAAAACTAGAGGTTTCATGAAAGTTAGTGTTAATATTATTCTTGATTGAATATGTTGGTTGTATGTGTGTATGTGCTGTTATGGTATTTGTGCATCGAAAGAAAGTATGATTATGCTTGTTAGATGAATTTACATTACAACGAGTCTGACAGTGATTGGCTATCCTTGCTCATGTCCAAGCATGGTAGGGGTGCATGATTATTAGTATGATCGACTAGTATGGTTAAGGTTAAAGGATGTTATGACGTTAAACATGAATCACACAAGTTTAGTGAGTCGCACAAAATGCATCGAGTCGCACAAGTCTTTGATTTGGACGAATAATTGGGCCAGCGCTTGTCGCTGGGCCACAAACAGAATCTGGGCCGCACATTTTAATCATAACGCACACTTGTGCACTTGACGTTTGGATTGTTATGTGATAATTATGTGATAGTATGGCATATGTTACTAATGAGTTGAAGAACTACCGTTGTAATTCATATGATGACGTGTAAATTCTACTTGTGCAATATGAATGTAGAATGCGTGATTTACGTGCAAATAAACTGACTGTTTTTGGTAACCACGATAGGGTTTGATTGATCAACTGTCAAACAAGCATTTAGTCTAACCAAGCAAACCGAAGGTGAGTTCACTACATTCGAGCATGCGTCCCAGTGGTTGGGGACAGTCAGTGGGTATCCCGTGGGGGGATAAGTCTTTTGGGTAAAAACGGGTATATTGGTTAATATTCTCACCTATCATTCTTGTAAGTCCCTTATGTTGTTACCTGGAGGGTAACCGGTATTAGTTAGTAGCGCTACTTAGGTTTGGCACCCTCACACCGCTCCTAGAGAGGACGGATGTGAACTAATGACCCAGTCGGGCCCAGTACTGGATAGGAGTACGTGGGAAAGGGCAGTCATGTACTTCAGGAGCCGTCTTGTTTGGAATTGAGATATTAACAATATTACTTGCATTTGTCAGTGAACTGTTTTACAAATAACTGGTAACAAACGTTTTCTAAAACTCTGAACTCGCCAGCTTTGTCTGATACACTTGTTAGATGCTCGCAGGTCGCTAGGTGATTGAAACAGGAGCTTGCTGGTTGGAGAGCGAGAGTGGTCATGGTTATACGGATGGGGATTATTTATCACACATTTATTTCTTATGATTGATCGAAAAGTATTTACATTCTGTTACCTTAACGCTTCCGCTGAACTTGTGGTTTTTGAATAACTTATGATTGGGATTTTATAATTATTAATTGATGGAACTTTATTTTAAACTTATGATTCAATGTAATTAGTGGCTCATTGCTAGTGGTCACACGCCTAACAGGGACACTCCCTAGGTGGTAATTTGAGGGTGTGACATGATTCAATGTAATTAGTGGCTCATTGCTAGTGGTCACATGCCTAACAAGGACACTCCCTAGGTGGTAATTTGAGGGTGTGACAATTATAACGGGAAAAGACTTGGAAGTTCGGGTTGTCACATCATCCCCAACTTGAAGGAAATTTCGTCCCGAAATTTGATAAACGTTGATAAGTGGTCAGAGAGGGAGATGAAGTGATGAGTGAATCAGGATGACTGTGGGTTGTTGGTGCATGTTATATGACAACAGCTTTGGATTGGTCTTTGGATATTAAACAGGAGATTGGATCATGAAGACTTAAAGAAAAACGAGTTCTATAAAGCCCAATCAGTCCAAGTTTGTATTAAGTCTATTAGGCCCAAGTTTATGTGACAAATGTAATATGGGCAAAGCCCAATTCGAGATCTTGGTTGTGTGTATATAAACAACCTTAGTCTTGAGTTCTAGGGTTAGACACTTTAGACAACTTGAGAGCCTTTTGGAGATTGTGAGAGAGCATTCAAGTTTAAGAGGTTAAGAACAAAACAGAAATCGGCTGTTAGGTTCTTGTAGATCTTAGTGATTGTAAAACGCTTCTAAGGGTTTGATAATCATAGAAGATCAGTTTGAAAGTTTGCGTGTTTGTGTGTTCGAGTTCTTGTTCTTCTACATAAATCTTGTTTCTGTGTTCGAAGATCAATCAAGGGGATTCCGCACCCTTGATAGATTAACAGTCTTGTTACGATCCTTACGGGATTCAGGGACCTACAATTGGTATCAGAGCATTTGCTCTTGTGCGTGGTTCAAGACTGATCGATTGGATTCAAGTTGTTTTTCGGTTGAAGATTTTTTTTGGTGTCTTATTCATAATTTTCGTGAAGAACAGCAAGAACAAGGAAGAACAGTTCAAAATTCTGAGTTTTGATCTGTTTTGGTAGTTGGTTGTTTGGAAATTTCTGGTTAAAGTTCTGGGTTTTTGCGAAGAACAGGAAGAACACTTGAAGAACAGTTTAAATTCGTGTATTTTAATCTGTTTTGATTATTGTTTTGACTGTTTTCGTGTTTGTAGGAAGACTTTGCTTTGATTTTGTGTATGGAAAGAAGTGCTGATTAAGACCTTGCTTGTGCGATCTGGATTGTCAGCTGCTGCTGTTGTCAGTTGCTGCATGTTTTGGGATTGGGTGGCTGGGTGGCCCAATCAGCTCTTGTGCGATCATTTGAAATTCAAAGTTTAAAACTTGTACGTTTGGAGATCTTGTACGCTTGGAGAACTTGTGCGTTTGGAGTTCTTGTGCAACCCGGATTACTCTTGTGCGACCCGAAGTCAGCTTGTGCAAATCAGAAACTTGTGCGATCAGGCCCAGGCCCGTTAAAGTGACTGTTTGGCCCAAAGTTAGTGGACTGTGTGATCCAGAAGACCTTGTGCGTTTCAAAGGGTCTTGTGCGATCCTATCTTGTGTGATTCACAAGTGGTGGAATTTTAAAAGGCAAGCGTAGGAATTTTTTCAGTGTTTCGAGTTTAGAGAACTATCTATAGCTCATCTGAAGAAGCCGTTTGCACCGTTGAACTCGTGGGATTTTTAGGACAACAAAAAAAAGTCTGGAAAATCCCGAATTCAGTCTTCGACATTATATATCTTTGGATTCGTCTTTTCGAGACGATTCTAACGGTGTAATTTGGTAACCACTGTTTTCGGAAAAAATTGTACGGTTTTATCAGTCTGTTACGTCAAAATGTCGAACATGACAAAATTGAATGAACTCTTAAGGATGGAGCATGAGGTTGGCACCACCAACAAACCACCTAAGATGATGAAGGTGGAGAACTACTTGACATGGAAGGATAGGTTTCAATCCTTCATTGAATATCAGGACACACGAATGTGGATCTGTATCGCTGATGGGTACACAAACCCTACACATGACTTTGAGGGCAGACCTGGTGTCACAGCCTATGTGAACATGCAAGAGAATGATAAAAAGATGTATGAGGCTGAAAAGAGAGCCTTGGCTGCTATCAAGATGTCTCTACCTGATAGCATCAAGCATACCTTTAAGAAGTACACTACTTCAAAAGAAATGTGGGATGCGCTTGAGAAGAGATATGAGGGAAATCCTGATGTCAAGAAGAACAAAGTTGACCTACTGAAGAAGCAGTTTGCTGTATTCAAGTACATGAAGAATGAGTCACTTGAAGACGTCATCACTCGATACTACCATCTGATGTCGGAACTGGATAATTATGATATAGATTGCTATACTGACATTGAGAAAAACGACAAGCTGCTTGATGCTCTACCGGCTAAATGGGATATCTACACTCTCATGATTAAGGGAGAAGCAGATTATGACACGAAGGAATTGGAAGAAGTAGTTGGAAAGCTTAGAGCTTATGAGCTTAGTATGAAGAAAAAGGACACTAGTTATGATCAGGTTCAAGATCCAGGGATATACAATGGGCTTACATCTTCTGCATCTCATGATGCTTCTAGCGACTCGGCAACTGCATTTCTTTCGCGTGATAAGGAGCAGGTCACAGTGAATGAGGATGGTGATGTGTGTTTTGTAGCTGCTGCAGGAGGATCAACAGGAGTCAAGAGAACATCAACTTCAAAGCAAAGTAGTAGTGCAAAGTCAATGCCTATGAGTGTGAAGTCTGCTGAAGAACATCTTGCTCTACTTGCTTCTTTTGTTGCGTCTTATGAGAACTACATTCAAGGGAAAATATCTGATCCTGCCACTTTAGATGAAGACTATGATCAGATTGACCCTGATGATCTAGAAGAGATGGATCTACAATGGCAGATGGCCATGATTTCGAGACGTGTGAAGAGGTTCATGAACAGAACTGGAAGGAAGTTTGTAGGAAAGAGCGTAGGTTTTGACAAGACCAAAGTCAGGTGCTTTAACTGTCAGAGTTATGGTCATTTCGCTAGGGAATGTCAAAAACAAAAGCATGAGAATACGAATCA
This sequence comes from Helianthus tuberosus, assembly GCA_030545235.1. Taxonomy (NCBI): domain Eukaryota; kingdom Viridiplantae; phylum Streptophyta; class Magnoliopsida; order Asterales; family Asteraceae; genus Helianthus; species Helianthus tuberosus. Next base: position 17,813,042 of record CM060403.1, read on the forward strand.
AAGTTCAAACAATCGGAATGCATCAAACAACTCTAACTCAAGGGCGTTGATATCTACTGCAAGAGAAGGCTCATATGACTGGAGCATTCACTTAGAAAATGATGAGAATGTCACTCAAGCATTCATGGCAGAGATCACTCCAGTCAATGATGGTGAAGCTACAGTAGATGAGGCTAAAGTTGAGAAGAAGAGTGCAGTTGAGGAAGATAAGGCTGATCAGACAACAGATGCTGAAGAGGAAAAGCCAGAGTCTGAGCATGAAATGGAAGCTGATGAGAAAGATGAAATCATCAAAAGAATGGAAGCTCAACTTGCTGCTCTCATGGCCAACTTAGACAAATCAACAGGAGAGGTAAGTAACTCTGCCACTTCTGTTTGCTTAAAGTGTCGTGAACTACAGGGTGAAGTTGACAAATTGTCAACTCAAAACAAAAGTCTTGTGAGCGAAATGTCTAACGTAAAAGAGTCAAATTTCTTTGCTAGAAGAAACGAGTCATCATATTTGAAAAAGATAAAAGGCTATGAAGCTGAAATTGAAGCTTTAACCTGCAAATTAAATGAAAAACTTCAAGTCATAGACTTAGCTCATGACATGATGGCTGAGAAAACAAAAGAGATTTCTGATAAAAACAAAGAGTTGTCGGATGCACAACTTAAAATTGTTGAACTTGAAAAGAAGTTAGGTCAATTCAGAGATTCTACTTTTGTTATGAAACATATGATGGGTGGGTTAAAGAAGAGTAATGACAAGACAAGTGTGGGATTCCAAGGCTTTAATGAAGTCCCACCTCCTCTTAGTCATGACTACTCTTTCCTACCTGGTGAGGATGAGGTTACAGACTTTCTGTCAACATCACCAAGTAGTTCCACATCCAGTCAAGGTGATGTGTTTGAAGATAATGATGCTAAGAAGGAAAATAACAGCGAATCTGTTTTGAAAAAGAAAAATACACCTTCTAAAAACAATAATCAAACTTTTGTTAAAAAGGTTAATTTTGTTCAAGGAAGTGATATGAAAACCGAAACAGCTGTTATCGAAAAGGAATCAAATGTAGAGTTTGCTAAAAACAAAAACATAGAAAAATCTGAAATTAAGCAAACTGAACAAAATCCTTCCAAGGCATCATCATCAAAACCAGAATCTAGTTCAAAGGCTTCAACTAAGAAGTCTTCGAAAAAGAGATCGTGCTTCAAATGTCACACAAAGGGACATGTAGCTAGCTGCTGTCCTAACAAAAAGGTTGAAGCACAAGTTAGTGAGAAACAAAGAGGAAAATCACCTGAGAAGCAAGGTGATAATGAGGAGAAAGTCTCAAATTCTCCAAAGAAATCTGCTCCAAAGCAACAACCGGGGGTTGCTGGTGGTGTAGATAAGGCTGAAAAAGGAACTCCACAAGTTCCTCGTTTTCAAAGAAATCAACCAAGATTTCAGCCTGAATCTACATCAGGCAGATATGAAAGACCTAGAAGTAACTCACCAAGAATGAAAAATCAAAATTCAAATAATTTCAGAAGTCAAGGTCAATATCAAAATCGATACCAAAATAATGGTGGTCGAACTTTTTATAACAATGGCTTTAGAAATTACAACAATAATGCTTCTTGGAATCAAAATTCAAGGTACCAAAATCAACATTTTCAAAGGTCAAATAGTCCAAACACTTATAGGAACCCTCAGGACCAGAGACCTTATGGAAATCATACCCCATTTCCATCAACAGGTCCGAGATCCAAGACTCCAATTAGGGGTGATGGATCTTGGATGGTTATTCAAGTAGTAGGTGAATTTGGACGACCCAAGACCATTAAGGCTTGGGTCCCCCAATCTAACTAATCTTTTGGTTGGTGGGTGCAGGAGCTGCTAAGGAGGATTATCAACTTATGGTATGTTGATAGTGGCTGCTCCAGGCACATGACGGGGGATGCGAGATTATTTTCTGATTTTGAAGAATACGATGGTGGGCATGTAAATTTTGCTGGTGCTAAAGGTGGAAGAATTACTGGACGAGGAAAAGTGACGAATGGGAAGATCACATTGGACAAAGTGAACTATGTTGAGCAGCTTAAACACAATCTGATGAGCGTGTCACAAGTCTGCGACAAGGGTCACTCGGTCCATTTTACCAAGTCTGAGGCGTTGGTGTTGAAACCGGGTTTGGTCATTCCGGATGATTGGATAATAATGCGTGCTCCAAGGAGAAATGACACTTATGTCATGGACATGGGTGCCAAGGATCCAACTGCTGGGGTGGCGTGTTTACTGTCAAAAGCATCTGAAGCTGAATCAATGTTGTGGCACAGACGCATGGCTCACATTCACTACCGCAAAATGAATTACATTATTAAAAATGAGCTAGTGAAAGGGGTTCCATTGCTGAGGTTTCAAGTGGAAGATAAATGTCTTCCATGTCAAAAGGGAAAACAACACAAGAAACCTCATAAGTCTAAAACAGTAAATTCCATTAATGCCCCTTATGATTTACTTCACATGGATTTGTTCGGTCCAGTGAACGTGAGGAGCATAGGTGGAAAGTACTATTGTCTTGTTGTCACTGATGATTACTCACGTTATTCATGGGTTTTCTTTTTAGGTACAAAAGATGAGACAGCAGAGATGTTGATAGATCTTTTTACAAAATTGGAAAACGTTCATGATGCAAGGATCAAGAGGATAAGGAGTGATAATGGCACGGAGTTCAAGAATCGGATTCTGGATCTCTACTGTCTTCGAAAGGGAATTGAACATCAATATTTCGCTCCGTACACTCCTTAGCAAAATGGAGTCGCTGAGAGGAAAAACAGGACGTTGATTGAAGCCACTAGGACGATGCTTTCAGATTCAAAGCTACCGGTTCTTTTCTGGGGAGAAGCTGTGAATACAGCTTGCTACGTCCTAAACAAAGTTTTGACCGTTAAACGTTTTAACAAAACTTGTCATGAATTGATGTTTAACGAAAAACCAAACTTAACAGGCTTTAAACCATTTGGATTACCCTGCACCATTGTGCGAAACAAAGATAAACAAAAATTCGGTGAGGTGGCAGATGAAGGCTACTTTCTAGGCTACGTGCCTGGCACACCGAATAAAAGGGTTTTTAATCTAAAAACTGGTAAAATTGAGATTGTTTTCAATGTAGAAATTACTTCTTACAAACCTCAACAATCAACGAGTGGTCCTGCTATACTATATGATTATGACAGTGTGTTTAAATCATTTAATATTCCTGAGGTTTCTAATGCAGATACTTCTCAGCCGATTCAAACAGTGATTGGTGAAGACGATGAAGGTGAATTTATGCCTAGATCGAATGTAGATATGTCAGATGCTCCGGGAACTTCCCAAAGTGCTGCTGATCCTGATTCAAGCGATAGTGACTCTGAACCCATTCAGGGGGAGGATTTCATTAATCCGTTTGCAAATCAAAATATTCAGGGGGAGGTTGGATCAAACCTGGGTGATAATCTAGAAGTTGATGCGGTTGCTACTACACGAGCAAATAGAGATCATCCGGTTGATATGATACTGGGAGATCCTACTGTAGGTGTTCAGACGAGAAGAAGCATAGCAGAAAATTCTGGGTTATTTGTTTCGATTGAGAAGACTGGGATAGTGAATGAATGCTTGTACAGTTGCTTTATTTCCCAAGAAGAGCCGAAGAACATTCATATGGCTCTTAAAGACAATTCATGGGTTGAAGCTATGCAAGAGGAATTGGCCCAGTTTGCTAAGTTGAAGGTTTGGGAATTGGTGGACCTTCCAAAAGGTGAGAGAGAGATTGGCACTAAATGGGTATTTAGGTGTAAGAAAGATGAAAGAGGTATAGTCACACGCAACAAAGCTCGGTTGGTTGTCAAAGGTTTTAATCAGCAAGAGGGGATTGATTACAATGAGGTGTTTGCACCAGTGGCGAGGTTGGAGGCAATTCGTTTGTTTCTGGCTTTTGCTTCATTCAAGGGCTTCAAAGTTTACCAACTAGACGTGAAGAGTGCATTTCTTTACGGGAAAGTCCAAGAAGTGGTGTATGTCTCACAACCAGATGGGTTCGTTGATCCAGACTATCCAGATCGAGTGTACAAACTTGATAAGGCTTTGTATGGGTTACATCAAGCTCCCAGGGCATGGTACGAGACACTGTCTACACATCTGGTCAAAATGGTTTTGAAAGAGGTCAGATTGACGGTACACTGTTCATTAAGAGAAAGAAGGAAGATTTTCTGCTGGTACAGGTATACGTGGATGACATCATCTTTGGGTCATCTGACGAAAACATGTGTAAGGAATTTGAACAGGTGATGAAGAGCAAGTTTGAAATGAGTGCTATGGGTGAGCTGTCTTACTTTCTGGGATTACAAGTTGAACAGAAGGAGGATGGGATGTTTATACATCAAACAAAGTATGTGTATGACATTTTGGCTCGATTCAAAATGAATGATTGCTCTACTTTCAACACACCCATTTGTGAAAACCACAATCTCGGCCCAGATCATGAAAGCACTGAAGATGTTGATCCAACTCAATACAGGGCGATGATTGGTTCTCTAATGTACTTGACTGCTTCAAGACCCGACATCATGTTTGCCGTATGCTTGTGTGCCAGATATCAGGAAAATCCAAAGGAGTCACATATGAAAGCAGTGAAGCGGATTCTTCGTTACTTGAAGGGGAAACCTAAACTTGGGTTGTGGTATCCAGCTGATAGTGATTTGAGGTTCGTTGCTTACACTGATTCAGACTTTGGAGGATGCAAATCAAACAGGAAGTCTACAACAGGTGGTTGTCAGTTCTTAGGAGGCAGGATCGTGTCTTGGCAATGCAAGAAGCAATCCTGTGTGTCTACCTCTACGTGTGAAGCTGAATATATTGCTGCGGGTAGCTGTTGCTCTCAGGTTCTCTGGATCCAACAGTAGATGCGCGATTACGGTTTGGATTTCACTCGTACTCCTATTATGATAGATAATAATGCCACTATATCAATCACAAACAATCCCGTAAAGCACAGTAGAACTAAACACATTGACATACGTCATCACTTTATACGGGATTGTGCTGAAAAACAATTAATTGAATTGCACCGAGTCGACACAGAAGATAACCTTGCTGATCTTTACACAAAAGCTTTTGATCGAGCTCGCTTTGAACACCTAGTCGAACTCAATGGGATGAGGAATCCTGAATAACTGGTTTTTCATAAGAATTTTTGTAAATAGTTTACTGTTTTTTCTTAAAAATCTAAAATACAAAAACATCGAAAAATATCAAAAACACAAAAACAATAGAAAAGCAAAAATGAGTTTCCTGGCGAGCAAAAGAGAAAATGATAGTACATCAGTGGTCTGTCTAAACCTCTTTAAACCTTAAATGAAATATGCTAAGCAGCTCTATATAAGATGTATCGGTAGGCTCACAATCATTTTAAAGTGTGCAGGGTGATATAAACTTAAATCGACTGAAGACCAGGTGGGAACCATTCATTGGCATATGGTCTTAGTACCGAAATTTTGTTTGAGAGATTGCCGAGGTTCTGAGATATTCGGTCTTTATGCTGCTTATCATCTGGGTATCATGGTTGTATCTTTTACCGAAAATTTACGGGGACGCAAGTCTAGATCTTCCATGATATCATACATACGTGTACATATTGCATTCGACCTCAATAAGTGATCAACAATCACATGTCCCCAAAATAAGTGATAATATATCACATTTATCCGGGAGTCAGGTTCGTCTCTCTGCTGTACGAAAGTACTGACCTGTTCACGGACTTGCTCCTGTGCCCTCATGCATCTGAAAATCAAGTTCCTCATCAATAAGTGATTCTAATCACATAGGGCTTGTTTTCAATCAAAATAAGTGAGTTTCTCACATCATATACGGTCAAACAGATGATAATCGGTATACTCACCGGTAAGATGAACCCTCGTGCATACCTTGATACGGGAATGTGTCGTGATGTGGATGAACACCGGTCGGTAAGTATAAATCATACCTTAACGTATCCCCTCGCCATGATTACATATGATAAGTTGAGCTTATGTGGGCAACAATACCGATAATCGTTATAGGATGCTTATCTAAATGTTAACTAAAAGAACACCAAGAGCGTTTTGACATGACCGTACACTGATATGATTCTCTTACCCTCGAAACTCGCAAAAAGAATGTCTGTAAATATTTATTTACTGCTTTTAGTCTTTACATTTGAAAATATAAAAATCCAAAAATAGTGTCTTTTTCTGTTAAAATTCTTAATGTACGGAAAACTGTTATTCTTGGAGGAGTTGTTACCGAAAGGGGGAGACTGTGTTAGAAAGTGGGTTCAAAATTTTTAAAATCATGCAGGTTATAAGGTGTTTGTTACAATTTGTGCGTGTTGGTGCTTTATTTGAAAATGCTTAGGGGCTGTTTGGCAACTTCTGAATGATTAAGTGCTGAATGAATAAGAGGTCTGAATGGGTAAGAGGGTCTGAATGGGTAAGTGCTGAACCAGTAAAGTGCTGTTTGGTTCCATATCTGAATGACAATGTAAAATGACATTTTTACCCCTACCCACAAAATAAACCCATTATAGAATTTTTTATATAAAACCCTATCATCATCATCATTCATCAGTCATCACCCCCCCCCCCCCCCTCTTCCCCTTTCTCTCCCTACCTGCAACACCTCCATCATCATCATCATCATCATCTCCACCACCAAAACCTTCATCTCCTTCCTCTCAAATCAAACACAAAGAAATCAACCCCTCACCCAAACACCCAACCCTCACCTCTTAAACCCCCCCTCTCCGATGATCTCCTGCGACGGCAAGCGGAGCCGCCGCCTCTCACGGCGGTGGCGGTGGTGATTTTGTTCAGCCGACAACCCCCCCTTCTTCTTCTCCGCTGATGTGCAACCGGGGACGACAACCACCACCACCACCGTCTGGTGGTGGTGCGGCGACGCACACAGGGGCGGAGACGGCGGTGGAGCCAGTGACGGTGATGGCGGCTGTGGAGGAGGAGGCCGGTGATTGTGGAGGAGTGGAGAGGAGAGGCGATGGGGCTGTGGAGAACTCGTGAAGGAGATGGGGGCAAAGGGCATACAAGTCCAATGTTTCATTCAGATGTGGAAATTAGCTGACCCATTCAGACTGAATGGAAACCATTCAGAGGTATGTCTTAATGAACCAAACGCCTTCACCTCTGACCGAATCAGAGGTGGACCTCTGAATGGTTTCATTCAGAGCCAACCAAACAGCCCCTTAATCTGATACAGTTTAACTATCTCTTGTATAATAATAATTCTTTAACTATGTTGAAAAATTCTTATGGTTTCTCGAGATGTTTGTTTTATAGTATACAGATTGAAGCAGTTTGTTGATGAGAAGTTGCTGTAAAGAGAGGAGGAGTTTGTTGCTGCTTGGTAGAATCCTCCTTCTACAATGCAGAGTGGATGCTGTGAAGACTTACATTGAATGCTGAATAAAAACTTGGAAGATTTGGTGATTGGATGCATCAGCTTAGGGGGAGTCTGTTGCTGACAAAGATGTTGCTGACAAAGACAGAATTTCATGTTGAAGCTGACGCTATCCAAAGACCAAAGACAGTGAGACTCTGAAGACTAAAGTTTCCTTTGCAAGCTATTGTCAAGGGGGAGTTTGTTGGTGCATGTTATATGAAAACAGCTTTGGATTGGTCTTTGGATATTAAACAGGAGATTGGATCATGAAGACTTAAAGAAAAACGAGTTCTATAAAGCCCAATCAGTCCAAGTTTGTATTAAGTCTATTAGGCCCAAGTTTATGTGACAAATGTAATATGGGCAAAGCCCAATTCGAGATCTTGGCTGTGTGTATATAAACAACCTTAGTCTTGAGTTCTAGGGTTAGACACTTTAGACAACTTGAGAGCCTTTTGGAGATTGTGAGAGAGCATTCAAGTTTGAGAGGTTAAGAACAAAACAGAAATCGGCTGTTAGGTTCTTGTAGATCTTAGTGATTGTAAAACGCTTCTAAGGGTTTGATAATCATAGAAGATCAGTTTGAAAGTTTGCGTGTTTGTGTGTTCGAGTTCTTGTTCTTCTACATAAATCTTGTTTCTGTGTTCGAAGATCAATCAAGGGGATTCCGCACCCTTGATAGATTAACAGTCTTGTTACGATCCTTACGGGATTCAGGGACCTACATGGGTTTTCCCCGGGTACCACATCATCCCCAACTTGAAAGAAATTTTGTCCCGGAATTTGCCAATGACATCAAAAGTTGATTCAACCGTGGAGCAATCGAGGATAATAGGGCTTCATCTGATCTTTACGTTACCACGTGAACTCCGGTCCACATCTTGAGTTCCAACAAGCTCTCACGATTGGAATTTTACTAGGTTAACGAACCTTAACTTCCTGGTCCATGATTTCAATAGGTTACTCGACACTACAACTTGTCGTTAACCTTAGACGCTATTAAGGGTATCACAAGTGTCTTATCGGATAAACATTTCTTTAAATTCGAGACATAAATGCCATCGTGCACGTTACCTAATTCATCAGGTAACTCGAGTTTGTAGGTCACGTTACTGATTCTTCTCAGACTGTTGAATGGCTCAACGTGACGTAAGTTAAGCTCGCCATGCTTCCCAAGCGTACCACACCCTCCCAGGGTGGGACTTTCAACATGATACGATCGCCTTCAGCGATCTTCCATGGTTTTCTAAGCTTATTAGCTCTCCTGACGGTCACGCATTGCCGCCAAACGACTCCCGATCCAAAAAATCTTCCCAAGAGTTTCGAGTACACATCCTGGACCCGTAATTAAATTGTCAACCATCTCAGTCCAACAAGGAGGTTGGCATTATCGTCTATGCAATGCCTCACCAGAGCTGTCTGGATACAAGAATGATAATTGCAGTAGTAAAACTCAACCAAAGGTAAGTGTCATTCCAATTTTTTTACTAAAGTCGATCACACCCATGCTTGCAGCATGTCTTCGAGTGTCTGGATGGTTTGTTTACTCAGACCGTTTGTCCTACGGTGATAAGCAATGCTCATGTCTAGACGTGAGCCAAGGGTGTTGGGTATATTGTCTGTCGTAAATCAGGTATAAATCAAAATCAGGGGTAATAGGAGTTGGCACCACGTGCCTAAAAGTCGCCTCTCACAGAGGAACATTCACAGCCGTGAAGACTCGTCAGTTTCCTTGATTGCAAGACAGTGGGCTGGTAACGTGAGACCATCAATGATCATCCAGGTGATAATGTTTCCGTTTAGAGTTGTAAGTAGTCCAGTTATAAAACCCATGGCAGTCTGTTCTCATTTCCACATATGTGTTTCTGGTTGCTAATATCCCACCTTGACTTTCCCACAAGTCAAACATTGTTCCCATGCGTTGCTATATGGGCCTTCAGGCCCGGTCATCCGTACATGGTCTTCGGGTTTCAATACGTCCTATCAAAACTCAGATGAACAGGATATCGAGACCCGTGTGCTTCGCCTGCCCCAGTTCCCTAATGTTGCTGTATAGTGAGGTCCATATTCGTTCCATGACGTAGCAAATATCGTCTGACCTGCCAAAGGTTGCTCCCCCATGCCCCGCATGGGTCAATCTTGAGAACTCTCTTCCTTCAGCTCTTCAATTTGAACAAGGGGAATCTGATCAGGTATGTTAAAGTCGATAGCGAGCTACAAAGCTCATGCACGTCCAGGTTTCATGGTCATATTCATCCAAAAGTTCCACCCAGCGATGTCATTGGTTGCTTTAGCTCTTTCGAACATCAATACACAGGAGGCCCTTGTAATCGGTCTAGGTAGTGCATTCGGTACCGTCCAAGTAATGCCTCCCACTTAAATCCAAAAACCGCGGTTTCCACCGCAGATTGTATGTCGTGCAGTTCCTCTTCGTAGCTCCATTACGTAAGCCATCACTTTCTCGTGCTACATCAATGTGTAACGAGACTCTGCTTCGATCCATCAAAGTATACCACTAGATCATCAGTACCTTCGGATAAAAGTGATGTTCGGTGCATTGCAGAGTTGTGTTTCAAAAGCTGGAAAGACGTCCTCTTGTTTTGGTTCCCATGAATTCACATCTCCTCGTTGTGCTAAAGAGGTTACGGCTACGCAATCTTCGAAAATTCTACGATAAATCTGCGACGGCATCTAGCGTAACTACGAAATTATTGTATCCCCGAAGGACTCCTTGGTGCCGATCAACTTCCAACAAAGTGGATCCTAGCGAGATCCGCGCGTATTCCCATTTCGTTGACTACGTGACCAAGAAAGTGTACTCCCGAGGTCATACTTGGGTAGATTTCGGGTAGAGTTGCTCCTCCCCTAGAGGGCCTGAGATAAGTCACGCACGCCGTCCATGATGTTCCTTTCTCCTGGAAACGATTGAAAACGTTATCACTAAACACGGTCGATTCATGTGGTCTATAAAGCTGCTGGTGTGTTGATTAACCCAAAGGTCATGGAATACAAAGTTGCAATGGCCGCATTGTGTTCGATGTGTCGTTTTAGGAACATTCTCCCCTTGGACTTTTGTTTGATGACAATTCGTTCGTTAGTCAATCCTCGAACGAAGACTTAACCCTCGCAACTGGTCGACAGGTTGTCAATATATGGTCGAGACAAACTGTTCCTTGACTGCCACCTTGTTACATTCTCGATAATCAGTACACTTACAAAAAGGCTTGTCTTCCCTGATAAAACTGGGGCTCCCCAACGCGAAAATCTAGGTCCGACAAAAAGTCCTATCCAACAGTTCCCGTAGTTGATTAGACAGTCCTTGCAACCCTCCTGGTGCAAGACGGTAGGTAGAGTTCGAGCAATCTGAGCTGCCTCTGGCGCGAGATCAAACTGAGATTCTACCTCACAGTTGTGGAAGTAAATCTGAAAGTTCCTTGTGTGGCACACCGAGAGGAATCACGAACAATTCGGCGGATCCTCGATCTTCTTTTTCCTAGTCTTAACATCGGTAACGGCTGTTAACATAGCAAAGTAGTCCCTCCGTAGACGCTCCTGGCTTTCATTCTGAAATGATACTATCCTTTACACCACACTGATGCTTTAGAGCAGATAATGATTCTCCACTGAGGAGGGGGATACGCAAAATCTTCTCCTCACAAGGTATATCTGCACAACACCTGGATAACCAATCCATACCATCTACTGCATCGAAACTATCAGGAATAGCAGAAGGAAGGTCGATGTCGAACACTTGTCCCACAAGGTCGAGTTTGCATCCTAATGAACATAGGAGGTTTCCTTTGACTTGCCATCAGTCGGTTCCACTACAGGTTTGGTTTCCAAAGGCTTCAAGCTTAAGCTGAACAGAGACGAAGCAATTAGCTACTCATACAAGCTAACATGTTGCTTTTATGCCTGGGGTCGCCTACGCCTATCCTAAATGCCCCCTCCATGAGCATCATTTCCCGTGTTGTTACGGTCACGTGGATTCCCAATACTGTAATTGTTCCCTTGGTTGTTGATATTTTGATTTAATAACAGTCAATCCTTGTCGAGGTCACCTTTGTTTCCATACGGCCGGCTACGGTTACGAGTACCTTGATGTTGCCATGATCGTTGCCTCTTCTGTCGTTGCTTGAGTCAAGGCCCTAAAATCTTTCACCAACTGGGTCCATCTTGTCACATTTGCGTGTCACGTCCTAAGGCGTTACTCCTGGTGCGGGCAGTTACACATCCCATCCTATTGTCAGTTGTCATCGATCACGTCCCGATCGATTCGTAGGTGTTGACTCCCATAAGTTGTTTACTAGGGTTAAGGATTCGACTGAAGCCAATTTGTTGGTGTTCATTGCCAGAAACCAAGGCCGTTCTAATACTGAAGTCGGTGTGATACTACGATCATCCTTTTGTCCACCGATGCTGCAACTTGCTTGAGTAATACACGGTCCATTACGAGAGTCTTGCAGAAGTGATCGCACTTCAGGGCCTAAGACGTCAATACATTAAGTTTTGGCAAACAGAGAGAAGTGAGGGGGTATAGACCAATCATTCGACGCTGTGACATCCAACTCAGGGACGTCCGTACAAGCACTTAGCATTCTACACAGTTCGCTAGACGTTCAGATGGGTGTTCAGGTATACTCGATAGCATTGAGATTCGAAAGGATTCAGAGATGAGTGAAAAGATCGCGTTCGAGTAGGAGACAATCACTGCTATGACCCCTATAGGGTTGTTACGTTTCTCACTGATTAAATAACAGAACAGAACCCCTTTTTTCACTTGTTAAGGCTAACTGGGACTTGCATGCACCCCACATTATTATTATGTGTGCACCCACAATAATATTGTGATTTGCATGCTCACCTCAGTTCCTCCTAACTCGTGTCAATGGTTCCTCAAACACAAATGCCAAACAGAGGTTATCAAAATGATAAGATCACGAGAGTCTAAGGACTACGACACACCAACTATGCATCATAAAGTAAACAAGCAATCCATGAAATTATGATATCGTGTCAAGTATGTGTCCGTATGCTACTTCATAAACAAGTGTTCACTAGTTACGCAGTAGAATGAGTATACGAGAGACGAACCTTGCAATCTGGAGCTGAGTGTCATGGTCGATTTCGGATCTGTTTGGTTATAGTCGGGTTTTATAAAAATCGTTTTAAAACCAAGTTCACTATAACCAGTGGCTCTGATACCAAACTGTCACACCCCCAAAATACCACCTAGGGAGTGTCCCTGCTAGGCGTGTGACGTGCTGACAAGGAGCCATTAATTACATTGAACCCACACAAGTTTCAAAATAAAGTTCTCAATCGTTAATAAAATACCATCCACAAGTTTATACGAAAACCAATATGTTGAGCGGAAGCAAATAACAACTAAAGTTAAACTGTTTAAACCAAGGTATAGTATCAAGAATTCAATCACATCAATCTCTCCAATCGACCCATGACCACTTCTGCTACTCCGACAGCAAGTATCCAAAACCAAGAAACCTATCGACCTGCGAGCATGCAACAAGTGTATCAGACAAAGCTGGCGAGTTCACAGTTTAAGAAAACGTTTTGTTACCAGTTGTATGTAAAACAGTTCACTGACAAATGCAAGTAATATTGTTAATATCTCAATTCCGAACAAGACGGCTCCTGATGTACATGACTGCCCTTTCCCACGTACTCCTATCCAGTACTGGGCCCGACTAGGTCATTAGTTCACATCCGTCCTATCTAGGAGCGGTGTGAGGGTGCCAAACCTAAGTAGCGCTACCAACTAATACCCGTTACCCTCCAGGTAACAAAATAAGGGACTTACAAGAATGATAGGTGAGAATATTAACCAATATACCCATTTTTTTTACCCAAAAGACTTATCCCTCCACGGGATACCCACTGACTGTCCCCAACCACTGGGACGCATGCTCAAAAGTAGTGAACTCACCTTGGGTTTGCTCGGTAAGATTAATTTACTTGTTTATCGTTGGACACCCACACCCTAATATGGTTTCAATGACAGTTAGTCTCGCTTACGCATAAATCACATATTCTTTGTACAAATTCCACAAGTGGTAAACAAGTATGGCACGTATTATCACATAAGTTACAACGAGCATTCGTGCCATAAGTATTCTCACGTTACAGGATCATATATCACAATAACACATAGTAACAACCCAATCTTCGTTCAATTGAACACGTATATATAATGACAACAATTCGTAATGCTCTATAATCCTTTGGTTATAACAGTCTTGTATCCAAACCGTATACGACCCAACATAAACTTATTGCTTTCACTTCGTTCGCCTAGCCCAGTTGCTGAACAAGGCCCAATCCACAATATGTATTATTATTATAACTCATTAACCCAATTATACTAAACCAGTTTATCTAATTGAATTACATACGAACACATAGGCCCAACAATATTCAACAGCATTCATATTGTTAGTATTAAACTACCCGGCCCAACTGTGCATTTCCTATGTTACCCGTACCCCATACTCGGCCCTAACAACATAAGTCCCAATATAATTAACTGGCATACAACCGTCCCACTCTATATTCAAATGTGAATGTTATATGTGAACACATTATGTCTATACCCTTAAAAAAAACAATCAGGTATACATCATTCAGATGATGTCAGTCAACACATGCGGACCCTTATCTGCTCTCAAGGTGCACACCTTTCAATCCTTTAATGAATGCCCATGTGAATAAAAGAAGACAAGTTCTGATCATCTTATCCCCCATATTCAGACTATTATGAGAGCACATGCAACCCACTTATAATCAACAACAACAATACCAATTATTCAAACTAAACCACATCAACAATTATCGTTATGACACTAATATTATATGATTTAGATCAATAATTAACGTATATCTTACTACATCTAAATTAACGACCCTAATGGACGAAACATCACAACATCCTTTAATCTTAACCATATCAGTCGATCTTGACAATACCCCAATAATCATGCAATCCTACCATGCGTGAACGTGAACAAAGCTAGCCAATCAATATCAGATTCGTTGTAATGTAAATTCATCTAATAAGCATAATCATACTTTCTTTTGATGCACATATACATTATTAGCACATCGCACGTACTCACATACAACCAATATATTCAACACAAATAATATTGTCACTAACCGAGGGGATCAAGATACAAGACGGACTCGAAGGATGAGTTTCGCGAAAGAGATGTTGCCGTCGAGTTCAAGGACTCCTAGGGTTTCAATGCTTGCAAGTTCTAATTCACGTATTACTTCTTAGTAATATCCAAAACTCTTGTAGGGTGGGCTTAAAAAGGATAGTTCGGGTCGAACTCGTGTGAGCCGAGGGACACATGTGGGCCGAGGTTACTTGAGGGTGGCTGCGGTGTGTATGTGTAGCCCACTTATCGGTACGGCCCACTACACCCTTAGATACACAACATATACTACCATGTTTTACGTTTAGCAACATTATTAAGGTTACGAGTGTTTAATAAAAATAGCATACTTTAAATTTAACGGAATTATAACGGGAAAACACTTGGAAGTTCGGGTTGTCACATAACATATAAACAAAAACTAGAACATGTAGATATTTATAGACACGGTTACATAATAGAAGTTCAAAGTACATAAGTATCGTAACTATTAAACAAGTTAACCTACTAGAAAACAACTTTTAACACTACATAACTTACTGTAGCTTTCTTCGTTAGCCAAAATTACTATATATTATGGTTCAACCCTGTTTCAAAGTTTCAAACATCACAACTAGCGGAAAACACCGGTAAGGAAGAAAACACAAATATCTGGAAAGTACTGGAACTTGCAATGATCACCTTCTTTTATGTTGTTATCTTTAAGCCATTTCGCCCAGCCTTTCACCACATACTTGATACTGTTTTTATTTGGCTCTGCCCTAACATCATGTTTTGTCTCCACATTTTGCCTGTTGGCGATCTTAACTTTTAAGGTTTCGTCAATTCCTGTGATCCGTGCTACTTCAACTGGTATGCGCTATAAGTTACAAAACATAATAATAATTTCCATTAACGATGTTGACGTATTTAAAAAAATACAAAACTTAACCAAATTATGTAAACATATTTGACGCGTATTAACATATAATTGTTGTCGGAACTTTCAAAGCGTTTCGTGTATGGCACAAAAAATATCAGCGGACCAATATCATCATCATCATCAAACTCCTCTGATTCAGCCGAAGAGTGTTCAGAATCCGATATGACGACAACATCGTTTTCAGCTCCAGCCATTCTAAGAAACATATAAAACGTTAACCCGTTTAAAACAAAATATCAAGTCATAACAAATAATGCAATATTTTTGTTGTACTTTAAATGAATGACATACATACGTTAAATACGCTAATTTCTTTTGATGTTTCATTTCTATTCTATTTGACTTACTTTAAAGGAATGACATACATATCCTATATTATTAATCATTTTTAATCAATCTAAATTACACAAACGCATTTGTCATAACATACAAAAACAAAATTACGTTAAACGTCTTTGTTGTTACATCTTTTATTACCCAATAAGTCAATAGACGAGAACAAGTTAACTTTACACTCTAATCGTATAAGACACCTTATTATTGTTTCGTTTAAGATAATGATAGTTTCGTTAACTACAACATTTTTCATACAATCATTTGTTCCAACATCTGGTGTTCATACATATTTGTTCATAGTAATTTAAAAATTACGTGTTAAGTAATATTAGACAATCATTTTTGATAACTATAACTTTATGATTGTTATATTTTTAAATTTTAAATTGATATAATGTCATTAATATTTTCATTATTTATAATTTACATATAAACAATACTAAAGGAACTGTTATCACATGAATGTATTTGATTACAAATAAAGAATGATTCATTGTTGAATATTATGCTATACACATATAGTAATTCATGAGCAAAAATATAAATACATAACTTTAATAAAATCGTATGTCAGTTATAGATGAAAAGATAATAATGTAAATCATATTTTTTTTTTTTTGCAACAACCAAAACCATTTAATCATCCAAATCAAACTATAAACCAAGAAAATCAAATTTTTAATAAGATTTTCAACAGAATATTTAAACGAAATCACAGTATTAACCCAAAAAACTAAAGTTCCAAGCACATGCAATACATATAATCCATTTTAAATTTACATAACATATTAATAATTGATTTTTCTTAACAAATACTTAAACTCCGATTTCACATCTACTTACTCCTTAATCGGTTCAAAAGAAACATCCTATGGGTTATTTGGAATAATAAAGACAACTTGGTGTTGAGGTTAACAAGATAACAGTCGTCTTAGAAGTGATCGGAGATGAAATCGGAAACTTACCTTTACTTATTTCTTCAACCTCCTTTTGGGTACTTCTTGAGCTATGTGAAGGATAGTGAAGTGAAGTTGCAGTAGATATTTATGTGATATGATTTGATGATTGTCATAGATATTGTAAAAGAGATAAGTATTGTTTATTTTAAATTCGTTTATTTTATAATTTACATTTAACTTTGTTTCCTATTTCCAATATTTACTCTTATAATTTACATAAATACTTAATCCATAAGTATTTGGTGAACTTGCAGTAGATTGTAGATGATATCATTGTGTTATTAATTCGGTTATTTCATAATGAACATTTACCTTTATTTATTTTGTTTTATATTTCCAATATTTAGTCTAATAACTTACATAAATACTTAATCCATAAATATTTGGTAAATTTATTTTTAAATCAATTTACCATTAATTTTCATTGGATCCAACCATTTATTCACAATTTTGGATTTATAATAATGAAATATAAATGATGTTGTCTTAATAAATGTCATATATTTCATGATATAGTATTTTAGTAATATATAACTTGAAAATCATATAAACTTTATATATATATATATTCAAAGTATCTAATATCTAATTATGTAATTAACAATACGAAATATATATTCAAAGTATTTAATATCTAATTATTTAATTTTTATAAATTTTACTAATTTTTTAGACACCCAATGCTACTTTATCGTTTCTTTGGTTTTTCATTTTAATACAGTTTTAACTCCAACAGTTACACAAGACGAGTGCAATGAGAGGCGTAAGGTACGAAAATTGCATTTGGGTGGCAAAAGATGTAATGTACTATATGGCTTACCGGTTTATAATAAGACTTCAATGTAGTTTACAAAGACATATTATCAAATTTATAGTTTGATTTAAATAATTATTATTTTTATATTAACAACCAACTTTATAAGTTTTATTGAGATTGATTTTTCTATTTTTTTTTTTAATTTTACTTCAGGTTCTTTGATTAGTTACCAATAATGTAAACAATCTGAATGACCTATAAATAATTACAACTTAATTTGTAAATATATATTTCAACATTGATATATAATCCACAACCATTTATAAAAGATACCAACGTTACGTACATTTCAAAATATGGTATCACATATAAACATCAACAACTTATTATGTAAATATATCTACTTAAACATTGATAATCAACAACCGTTTATAGACAATACCAACGTTACTTACATACAAAAATATGGTTTCTGGGTTGATGATATAACACGAATTGTCTTTAAACTTAAACTACCAAGTAACAAAATAAAACATCATAACCACTGCTTACGTGTCCAAAACAAAATTAACATAAAATAAGTAGCATAAAAGAGTCATGATTTGTTCTACACTAACACCTTCATCATTGAGTAGTTGTTAACCTACATTAACCCCATCCACGTGTGATAAGATCAGGAGATTTCCTGCACTTACAAATGTGAAATGCATTGTGTCACCCAAACGAAGGCCATTCTCCTTCATGAACATCGGCCAACCTTCGATTGCATACCTTACACCATCTCCATTCTTCTGTCGCCTAAGATTCATATCGATGGTTTTTCCATTCATGTTTATCACTTTTAACTCATGCACTTTATTTCTGAATCCGGCAAATCTTACAACATTAGCAGGCATTCTCTGCATGAATGCCATAATTAACAAGTAAATTAGGCTTATGCATGTTATATTATTTCTGTTTATTATTGACTAAGTTAAAAAAGACATACCATGCGGTTTTCTCCTTTTGTTGTGAATTCATATTTACCACTTCCCTCAACAGTATTTTTCCTTGCAACAACTTTTCGTTCAACATCCAGTTTCTTCAAAGCCTTATCATTTCTCTTTCTTTTTTCGTTTACCTTATTTTTTAAGACATACATTATATTTAGACTAATATCTTAATTTATAATAAATATTGATAAATCAATGTTGTTATCTTATCATATACTTACCAACCGGTTCCGAGTTCTTTGTCCAACTGTTGAGACTTTTGGCATTTCAACTTCTGTCCCGCATATCAGCTCCTTACTGTCCTCCGCATGACAATATTCCTCAACCTGTTTTCCTTTCTTCTTAAGCTGTTAAGAGAAACACTAACTTTAGATAAGAATAAGCAATGATTATTAACTAAATATGTCTACATATATTAATGAAACAAATCATCTATTATTATGTTTGAAATAATTACATCATCTTTTGTTGGTTGGTTTGTCTCTTCTCTCATCGAAATCTTTGTTTCTTCCTTCCACTTTTCTTTACTAGCAATGTTTTTATTCATCTCCTCTTTGTTACTACCTTCATGATTCTGTGTATGATAGTTAATAATATTACAAAATCTGATTGTAATATATTTTATTCTACATAAATGTAAAGTTAGTACCTCAGAAATCAACTGATCTATCGAGTCATCATCATCACAGAATGTCTGTTATATAATAACATACGTAAATAAGTCGTATTTATTAGTAAACCGTTATAGTTTAGTTGAAAATACTTACAAACTGAACGGTTTTGTAGTATGTGTCTTTAGGTATTTCCAGCACAGAATCATCTTCACTTTCTTCTTTGTTGGTCAAAACAACCTCAACTCCTCGACGATAAATTTTTAACTCAAATGTGTTGCTGTCCGTCTTCATCAACAACAGTATATCATCATCTTCTATCCCAAGATCATGAAATAACTTCGGACAACCTTTTGTGAAAACATAAATATCATTTATTCTGTCCGTCTCAACTTTCCAAATCTGACCTGCTGCATATATGTTATAAGAATTGTTGACTGGCGTGTAAGAGTAATATTTTGTGACATACGCTTCTGGAATCACCTGAAAAGTTATGTAGCATTTTATTGTTAAATATATATGTATACCATTCATTTTACAACTATAAAAAAAGTGATTCATACATATTAGTATACTTACTGTTATCTTTAAAATGCCGTAACGGTTTACTGTTAAAAAAGATTCACCACACATGTTATCGACGAAACAATCTATTTGCATATTTTTATCTTCGATTATCCTTAAGCGCAATAACGTCTGCTTTGTCAACTTAAGATCCCTTACCACGTCACGCCATCCGTCAGTGATAACTGATTCCCCGCTTACACTTCTCAAAGAAACTGGCCAACTTCTTTGACTTTCATGATGTATCATTAATTTTCTTCTTTGCCAATAATCACCATATACAGTCTTAACAAAATCAATTGGCAGCACCTGTGTTTAAATTTATGTCATATAACGTATGTAACACAATTTATATATACTTTTTTCTAACATTTGTAGCATACCACTTTTAACGAGGAATCCTCATCTAACACAGCTACGCATGATGAACTCATTTTTATATACCTGTAACATAGCAACAACTGTTATAAACATTTAGTATTCAACTTGAATTCATACATATAAGTTTATATGAATAACAAAATTACATCTTAAGCAATACTAGATAGACACGTTTTTATAAATATGCCTTTATTATTCTTATATTTCTAAAATGTATACTGATATAATGTAACCAACATTTTCATTATTCCTAATCCTAATTCATAATCTACATAAAATCTGTCTATATAGATTTTCAATAATACAATATACAATATACATATAAAAAATAACAAAGGAACTGTTATTGGATCAATGTATTTGATTACAACTATAAAAATACTCTATTTAGTCGATCAATTTATAACAAGATACCTCTTTTTTTAGTGTTGAATCTTAGTGTATAAATATATTTTCATATATAATGAAAAATAAAAGTATATGCCATCAATGTAATCCTATTTCAATATAAGTAAAAAAAAATATTCTGAATATTAAATTTTATGTGATCCTGATAAACTATTCAATCATCCAAATAAATATGTTAACAAAAAAAACATAATTTTCTTCACAAGAAGATCCACAAAATATATTAACCAAATAACTTTATTAACCTAAATTGTATACTTTGAAAGACATACAATACAATCTAATCCCTCTTAGATACACATAACATACACAACATTCAATTTTATAAAAACCTAAATCAGATTTCACGTCTAAATTTTAAATAGCCGGATACAAACACATTTTGAGTCAAGAAAAAATATTTCAATCTTAAATTTTATGTTATAACCTATTCAATCATCCAAATAACAATGTTAATCAAGAAATTTTAAATTTCACAACAAGATCCACAAAATATATCAACCAAATCATCTAATTACCCGAAATTCTATACTTTGAAACACATGCAATAGAATCTAATCTCTTTTTGATACACATAAGATACACAACATTTAATTTAATAAAAAACTAAAACCTGATTTCACGTGTAATTTTTCAATAATCGCCGGAAACAAGTCGGTAAAGTAACTCAAAGCGAAAATTGGCGTTCAACTGATTGGATAATAAGTGTGTAAATCAAAGCGAAGATTGCCGGTAAAATGATCGGAAAATAAGTCGGTAAAGTAACTTTACCAATTTCTTCTTCAACCGCCGTTTCCAAGTTTCTTGAGCCTTGTGATTTTTGATTGAAGATGTTATGCGTGTTGAAGCAGATTTCAGTTGATATGTAATGATTGTATTATGTATTTTAATTTTAATATTTAAGTATTGATATTTTTATTTTGTATATATCCGTTTGTTTTATGATATTACTTTAACGTTTTTTTTTTTGCCATTATTTATTTGAATATTATACATAAATAGATATTGACTTTTTACTACCAAGATTTTATAAATCGGTTAAATTTTTAATTACTGGCAACATTTTATAAATCAGTTAAATTTTTATTACACATTTACATTAATTTGTATATTTTTTCCCAATATTCAGTTGAATAATAATTTACATAAATAGTTACAACAACTTTTGATTCTATTGTATTTTTAATTATAATTTGACAATTTTCTCTTATAAATACATACTCATAATTTTTTCTTTCATTCTATGTGTTGCAGTACTATTCGATTGTTAGTCTTCTTTCTGAACTTTCGTGTTTGGGTTAACATGTATCGTCATGGTCCGTATTTTATCATAACTATACTTGATCCGCTATCCCTTCAACAGGTACATAACTTTTATTATTATTTTTTTTAAACTAATGATTCGTATTGTTTTATCTTTTATTCAAAATAAATTTTCCGTTTCTTTTTTTGGTTTTCAGGCAATACCTATATGTATGAGTAGATTTATATGGATGAATAAGTTAGAATCCTCAACTGTTAGTCTTAAATTTGATGAAACGCATTCATGGTGTGTTGTTATCAAATTAATAGAAAATGTATTCTACTTTACGGATGGATGGTCTGAGGTTTTAAACTACTTTGGCCATATTTTCAACTATCTTGGTGATCGTACTTTCAAGTTCAAGCTCTTCTGTCATGATCCAAATAAAGAGTTTGGAAAACCGTTTTGTAAAATTATTCAAAATCCTTTACAAAGTCCAATGGTACGTAATTTTATTATAGATTTTAATTTTTTTTATTTCGATTTATTAAAAAACATAATACGCATAAATTTGTAATAATTGATTTTTTTACAGGTTCTACCAGATACTTTTCTTGCAGAACATTATGCTTATCCTTTACCGGATAACATGGTAATACTTAACGTATCCGAGAATCATAAATGGGAAGTCCGTATTAGAAAGATTGGTCGAAATTATTGTTTTGCTGATGGTTGGTTTAAATTTATTGAAGATCTAAGGTTAAATCCTGGGGATATTCTGTGTTTTAAAATAAACGACGTGAAACATTTTAATATTACCATATTCAATAAACACGGTCGTCAAGTTTTGTTAAACAACACTCCTTTGATTGAGCAAGAATATGAACATATTAGCAATGTGGAAGGTTATCGACAAGTTAGTGGCGATCCTATCTATCATTTTTTCGCAATGACAGTAACTAATGAATTGGTATTATACTATGTTGTTTTATGTTTAATTTTTTTTATTTTTAGTGTTTTTCATTTAATAACATTTACATATTTTTAGTGTTCTTACAAAATGTAGATCCTTCCCAAATTGATTACTGACTTAAGTGGTTTAAATGAGTTTTCTGAACTAAAGATCAAAGTTCTTAAAGGAAATACTTGGGTTAAGAATCTTCATACACACAATATTGATGGTCAAAGAAGGTTTGTCAATCAATTTATTATCTTATTTATTATTTATCTTTTACCCTATTTGTATATGTATTACTAACAAATTTTTTCATATTTTATCGACCATAAGTACGGTGTTGTTGGATGGCATGATATACTTGAAGCTGAACATATTTCCTTAGGTAACGATTGTTTTTTCAACTGGTCTAAAATGAATTCCAAGGTATTGGTTACGAAACTCCAGCATGCAGAAGCGCTACAGTAATACGCTTTCAGTTTTTATTTAAAATCCCAAAAAACATAATCTTACATTTACTTTTCGATCCCCCTTTATTTATGTTTGTGGTACAATGCGTTTGTTTTTTTATTATTTTAAATTCAGATTACCATTATAATTTTATCCGTACAGTCCGTTTATGATAACTAACATAAATCCTTTATATCAGAAGTGTAAACATGTCATTTATTCATACACCTTATTCATGATACAATGTTTCGTTTATTAATATAAATGTATATATTTATTTGTTTTGAAAGATAGATTAACAACCCGTGAGTATTCACGGGTTATAACCTAGTATATATATATATAGGGTAGGGTTCCAGCGTGAACAACTTCTCAAGAGTGAACTGCGTGAACAGATATGGACCCTTAATTTTCTTTTTAGTTGTTAAGGGTAGAATTGTAATTATATAAAAAATTAGATTTAAATCATTATTTTAATAATTAAGTTACATCTTTCCTAATTTAAATTCATTATCCACATTATGTTTATTTATTAATAAAATAATTATCAAAACAAACAACAAATCACCAGATTTCAATTTTAATTTTTATTTCAGATTTCATCACCAGAATTCAAATTTTGATTTTTAAGATCCACGTAACCTTCATATTTCAACGGTATACACATGTGTACTTGGATATAAATAGAACAGTACACATCTGTACTCAGCATCGTACATATGTGTACAGTAATTCACAGGTGTACATCAACATTCAATACAAAAAAAATTCTGAAATATCACAAAAACAGACGATATACACATGTGTACATCGTATTAAAAAGAGGGCAAAATCAGAATACACATGTGTACATCGCATTTAAACAAATAATTATTTTGATAATTGAATTAAGTTACATCTTTCCTAATCCTTGACTTGATTTGTGAGAGATTTATGCAATCAATTTATGATTGAAATTACATGTATACCCTTTTTGTATTTAATTAAATGAAAAAAATTAACCAAATAATTACCATCATGCCACTCACTTTAATCTCAAGATCATAAAAATCAAGGGCCCAGATCAGTTCACGCAGTTCACTCTTGGGATTTTGTTCACGTTTGAACCTAATCCTATATATATATATATATATATATATATATATATATTCAAGATTTAAAATTTTTGGGTCCCCGGAAGAGCAGGGCCCTATGCAGTCACACTCACCCGCCCTGCACATGGCCCCGGCCAGCCCTGTATATATGGGGAGGAGGTTCAATTTAAAACAATAATAATATGCATAAACAACAACATCCAGCTAATCCATTAACAGCTACCAAAACATTTCCCATTATAAATGCTTAAAATTATATGTCACTTTAATTAAAGGAATCCACACTCTACTTTTACCTGCAATTACTAATACTTTGCTGGAACATTAACAAATACTCTTGCCTGAAAGAACATTAATCACAGGTAGAACATCATCAATTTATGCTCGACTATCGACACTTCATTCCCTGCACAAAATGTCAGCTTTCCGTCAATATTACTCAATTATGATTTTAAAAATTCAAATTGAAGACATTTAATAGGAAAACTAATTTTTTTTTTTTTGAACGGCAAAACATACTTTATATATATATATAAAGGCCAGCAAGTAGCTGGAAAAAAAAACTACAAACCCCAAAGAAAAACAAAGACGACAAACCGATTACATTTGATCAACAATATCAAAATCTAACCATTTTCCCCAGCTCGGCTTCGGCTTCTTGAGATTGGATCTATTGTTAATCCAAAGGAACGACTCCTCTTTTATTAAATCCACCAACTTGTTAACCGGAATAAACGTGTCTTCAAAGGCTTTAGCGTTTCTGGCTTTCCACAGTCTCCAAACTGTGGCATTGATGACCGTATACACCATTTGTTTCCAAACTTTATCTCCAGGATTCAGCCGGATGAGACCAATGAAGTCATTTAGGTTGTTACAGTTTATGAAGCTAACCCGAAGCCAGGCAAGGATATTCCACCAGACACTACGCGCCCATAAGCAGCTAACGAATATGTGGTCCGGGTCTTCGTCTTTTATACCGCAACGGGGGCACAAGACATCCCCAAGAGGGACTCCCCTTCTAACCAGCCCTACTTTCGAAGCGACTTTGCCCAACATAGCTCTCCAAAGCAGATAATTGGCTTTAGGAGGAGCCCATTTGTTCCAATCGAAAATAAGATTATCGATGTTCCCTTCAATGCTAAGGTTATCAATATCTTTACGCACATGGCTGACCGAAAAGGATCCATTTGGGTCGGTGACCCATTTCCACCCGACTTCACCCGCCACCAGATTTTCTTTAATATCCATACCCAGATTAGAAAGGGCCACCTCCACTGAACCGATATCTTTCCACGCCCCAGGGATGTTCTTTTTTACCGGAATTATGTTGTTTGTTTGCGAGCTCTGGTTCCCTCCGTGAATAGCCTCCACCACTTTTACCCAAAGCTGATTCGGGTGCTGTTTAGCTCTCCACCACCACTTAGTTAACATGGCATAGTTAAAGCTTTGAATCCCTCCCACTCCCATGCCACCTGCTTTCTTGTTTTTTAATATGAAATTCCATCTCAGCCATCTCAACTTATTTCGATTATTCAATTTACCCCATAAAAACTCCCTTCAAATTTTCTCAAGTCTATTGATAACACACCTGGGAGCAGCAAATAAAGAGAGAAAGTAGGAAGGAAGGCTTCCGAGCACCGATTTAACTAACGTCAATCGGCCCGCAAACGAGAGGTGGTTCGCTTTCCATTTGGAAAGCGTAGAAGAGAACCTCTCGATAACCGGTTTCCATAAGGAGGCTCGTTTCATGTTAACACCGATCGGAATCCCTAGATAAGAGAAAGGGAGGGTGCCGGCTTCACAGTTCACTTTACTCGCAAGGCGCTTCACCTCGTCCGGAGCCACTCCAATACCATAGACCTTGCTTTTCAGCCGATTGATTTTTAACCCGCTAACAAGGTTGAGCCATCTGAGTAACCTGTTCAGAGTGATTATATTCTCTTCCGACCAAAGCCCAATAAACACCACATCATCCGCATAACACAGATGAGTGATGTTTGGGCCTCCGTTAGGAAGTTGGCAACCTTTGAATAAGCCTAACTGAGAGAGCCTATTGACAAATAAGGTCACAACTTCCATAGCAATAATAAACAAGAACGGAGAGAGCGGATCCCCTTGTCTTAACCCTCTCTTATACGGGAACTCTTTCGTTGGCAAACCATTAACTAAAACCGACCCCATACCAGAGACAAGGCAGCCCTTAATCCACGAGATCCATTTAGGAGGGAAATCCATCTTCTCCATAATGCCAAAGAGAAATTTCCAATTAATGGAATCATATGCTTTTTCGAAATCAACTTTGAAAATAAGCAGTTCCTTCTTTGATTTTTTTGCCCACGATACCGTCTCACTCAGAATAAGCGTGCTATCAAGGATGTTTCGGCCACCCACAAAGGCCGATTGCTCCGAGGACGAAATAACTCCAATAACACTTTTGATTCTATTAGCCAGGACCTTCGCGATAATTTTATAAATGGAACCAACCAAAGAGATCGGCCGGAAATTAGAAAGGTCTTGAGGGTCTTTAATTTTAGGGATGAGAGCAACGAAAGAAGAGTTACAGCCGCCACTAATAAAGCCAGTGGAGTGAAATTCTTTCAGCACCTCCACTATAATGTCTTTAAATTTAACCCAGAAAACCTTAAAAAATTTTAAAGAAAAACCATCCGGCCCCGGTGATTTCCCCCCATCGCAGTTTTTGACCGCCTCCAAAATTTCTATTTCAGAGAAAGGCTCGCATAGCAACGAACTGTGATGACCGGAAAGAGAGGGCAGCCCACTTGGTAAATAATCCGGTCTTCTTCTCATCGGCTCAGCGAATTGCTTTTTGAACCAAAGCCTGATCTCTTCTTTCAGCTCCACCGGGTCCGAAATCATCCTGTTTTGAAAAACCAGCCCCTGTATTCTATTTTTAGCCGCATTAATTAAAGGAATACCTTGTTTGTAAATTGGCTCCTATGGGTCTTTCCTAGCTCCTCGAATTCATCGCTTGACAACATAAGGAGACTCCTGTTGTGAGTTCCTATGTTGTTCACAGCTATATGTAGCACATGGCGGTGTCTCCAGACATTTTTCTCAAGAATGTAAAACCGTATGATTCAATCCGCTCCTTAGACCATAAAATACGCAGTCCTTCCAAATGAAAAATGCTCTGCGGAAGATGCCTGATACCTGTGCCTTCTATATTTAACTCTTCCAAACATTCTAAACGTCCAAGTTCCTCTGGCAATTTCTTAACTAGAATACAATGGGGAAGATGTAAATACTTTAAGCATTTCATCTTACAGATGCTGTTCGGAAGATCTCGTAAGGATATACAACCTGCCAGGTCCAACCTCTCTACGCTCTCTAATCTTCCAAGATTCTTGGGTAAGTGCTCAAGAAGGCAACAAGATGTGAGTTTAAGAGATCTAAGATGTTTCAGCATGCAAATGCTATCTGGAATATGCTTAATCTCTTTGATCGACAAAGATAATTCCTCTAGACTTTCTAACTTATCGAAACACATAGTCAGCCCAAGTTTAAGGTAACTCGACTCAGAACCACTAAGACAAAGTAATTTCAGCTTTGGGCATTGCACAGGCGTGTGGAGTTCTACAAAATCATTACATTCCTCAAGATATAACTCCTCAAGATGTGGTGTGAGCGCAAGTATAAGTTCACTCACCTTAGAACCACTAAGGTCGAGCAATTTGAGCTTGGGTAGTTTGGGTATGCAGAATTCAAATAAGTCATTACATTCTCTAAGATCTAATATCTCGAGATGTGGGGTTAGACCAAGGTTAAGATTACGCACCTTAGAACCACTAAGCTTTAGGAATTTGAGCTTTGAGCATTCAAAGGGAATGTAGAGTTCTACAAAGTCATTGCATCCTCCAAGATCTAAAGTTTCAAGATTTGGAGTCATCCCAAGGTTAAGGCTAGTTAACTTAGAACCACTGAGGTAAAGGGATTTCAGCTTGGGACAATCAACAGGCATGTGGAGTTTAACAAAATCATTACATCCCCGAAGATCTAACATCTCAAGATGTGGAGTCAGTTGAAGGTTAAGATTACTCACCTTAGAACAACTGAGGTTGAGGAATTTGAGCTTAGGAAGTTCAACAGGCATCTCGAGTTTTGAAAACTCATTCGTTCCAGTAAGATATAAGCTCTCGAGATTTGGAATCAGCCCAAGGTTAATGTTACTCAACTTAGAAGCATTGATGTTGAGGAATACGAGCTTTGGACATACACCGGTCATGTGGAGTTCTACAAAGTCGTTACATCCTTCAAGATTTAACCTTTGGAGATGTGGGCACTCATCGGGCATTTTAAGCTCTACCAAGTCCATACATTCTTTAAGACCAAATGTCTCGAGAACTGGAGTCATCTCAAGGTCAAAGGTTCTCAACTTTGAATACTTGAGGTCAAGGAATTTGAGCTTACTAAGAACCTATCACAAGGAGGAAAGTTAAATATCAATGAAATAAAATGAAATGAAATGATTAAATATAGCATAATAAGGCATTATTAAAACAACCAATTAACCATTATTCTACCTTTCTTTCTCCCCCTTCCCAGAGTTGAGAGATATTGCTCCGACCCATTGCAAGGTCAACAAGCTTATTTGCGGGAAAGGTTTTAGGTAAAGACGAAAACGGATATCGCGGCCAATGTAAACATTGTAAAGTATTTGGTAAGTATTGGTCAACTTCATCAATTATCCACTCGTTATATTTGTCATCCACGTATAGAAATCTAAGTCTCCTCAACTTTTTAAGACCTTTCATAATTATAGCTGGATGGAGATCTGTATCGTGCAGTTTTATACTTCTTGTTGCTTCAGTACCCTGTAGAATGTTGACAATTAAATTATGGTCATAACAAATAAACATGTATCAGTTTTACAGTTGAACCTTACCAAGTCATTACTCAATATATCTTCAATTTCTTCTTTAATCCATAATCTGCTATGTCTGTAAGGCTCTTCAGGATGCGAACGACGAACAATATCCTTGCCCAATTCTTCTATATGGTCATGCAAGAGCAAACGGCCATCATCAGAAATAGTTAGCAACGATTTCTGCTCAAGAACTCTTAAACCAAGTTCAGCATAAAATCCACAGCTATTAAGTATTCTGATTGCTTTCCCTTTCTTTTTCCCCTTCAGTATGCATGCAACATCTAGGAATATTTCTTTCTGGTCATTCTCTAGACTAATGTAGCTTATTTCCAATCTTTTCAACGTTTGCTCTTCTGGAATTTTTTTTAGTCTTTCTATGGCACTGTCCCATTCACACTCAGTTTTACTACAAAGAGATGAACCCAAAACTTTGAGTGTTAAGGGAAGACCAGCAGCATAACATACAAGTTTCCTTGATAACTCTTCATACTCTTGAATTGGAGTATCTTTCCCAAATGCATACCTACTGAAGAGGCAAATTGCTTCCTTATCTGATAACATATCGACATCATGAGTATAGTCCACTTGGTGTGCCTTCAACACGTGCTCATCCCTTGTTGTGATGATGATTCTACTTCCCGGCTCAAACCAAGTACGCTCACCTGCTAACGCTTCAAGCTGACCTATATCATCCACATCATCTAGAACTAGAAGAACCTTTATCTTAACCATCCTCTTTTTTATCATACTTTTCCCATCTGCAACACCTGTTACAGTAATGCTTTTATCATTTAACACCTCTTGAAGGACCTGTTTTTGCAATTTCTTCAAACCAGAGCCTTTTGAACCTTCTCTGACATTCTCAACAAAGCTTTTACCTTCAAACTCATTAGATATATGATCATAAACAGCTCTTGCCAAAGTCGTCTTTCCGACACCTCCCATTCCTTTGATCCCTAATATGCGAACATCATTAAAACCAATTTTCAAAGATGAAAGAACATTCTCTACCCGCATCGCCATGCCAACTAGCTTCCCATCAACGCTCGTATCGATAAAACGTAGCTCTAGTGAAATGTATTCAACAATTTGTCGGATAAATTTTGCTTCATGTCTGTGTGTTAAAGAAGATTCAATCAGATTACTCAAAATCCCACATGAACAGTTAATTTCAAATCTACAACATACAATGATTACAATCATACATGAATTAATAGCATATTGATATACTCAAGTTGCAGGTTCAATCATTCAACATATTAGTAAAGAATATAAGATGAATGAATTACCCATCAACAGTGTTCTTCAACTCCCACCCAACCAGATCTGCTGCTTCCTTCAGAGCATTTCTCCATATACGAGCACCCTCTTTCTCTACATGTCTTTTAAAGGCTTCACCAACTGCCCCACTTTGATGGCGGACTTCGGTGGGTTCCACATCATAGAAGACCGGGTAAGCAGTCTGCTCCGTCGTCTTCTGGCACTCCATAATCTTTACCAGCTCCTCTAAGCACCATGATGAAGATGCATACTTCTTCGAGAATACAATTATGTGAAACCTCGAGTCTTCAATGGATGTGATGAGCTGCTCATCGATCCTTTTCCCTTTCTTGATTTTTTCATCATCTTTGTATGTTATAATGCCTTTATTGACAAGAGCAAGATAGAGATGGTCAACAAAGGTCTTACGGGTGTCTTCACCCCTGAAACTCAAAAATACATCATACTTGAACCTCTTTTGAATGGATGAGGCTGGTGTTGATGCCATTGAATGTATGCTTCAAGGATCGAATAAGTTGAACTCTGTATTGATCCAGGAAATTGATATGAACTGGTAAGTTATTTACAAAAGGTTCTTATTTTAATATTAAAAAGGACAAAGACCATAACATGGTAAAAAAGCATCTTGAACATTATTGATTAATGTAGTGGACGTATTTTCTTGGCTTTGTGGGTGCTAATTAGGGGGGTTGGGGTGGAATAACTCACCCTTAATTCCATCACTCACAACATCCAATCAGGTTCTGCCATATCATCAACCATTATTTCCATCACTCACACCCTTTTTTGCTGGAAATGGTCATCACTTGTACAAATTCCATCACTCACTAATTTTTTCATTTTTATTTTTTAATTATAAATTAACAATAAAACACTAAAATTATAAATTATAAATTTCATTTAAATAAAACGTAAATTACAAACTAAAAATAAAAAAGAAAGCGCGCCGGCTCGCCAAGATTCGCTCGAACCTTTGGTCGTCCGGGATTTCTCTTCGAACCCGAACCTCTTTTGCTAGAACCCGAACCCCTCTTGCTTGAGCCATCCATCTTTGTTGAGAAATTTTTTGGATTTGGTTGTAGAATTTTTTGTATTGAGTTGAAGATTTTTTTTATTTTTTGAGTTGGAGAATTGTGAGTGGGAGAATTGAACGGCAACTTTTGTTTTTTTTTTTTTTTTTTTTGGATTTATATACACAGCCCCCCAAAAATCCAGTCCAATTGAACGGCAACTTTTGTTTTTTTCAACGCGTCATCCATTTAACGCGTTACAATATTAATGCGTGAAAACTGAAGGCGGCGGCGGTGTGGGCATAAGTTCCACGCGTGATATTTGGGTATCACGTACCCACCCCGGGTGCTCTTAAAGGGGTGTGTCGGTTATATAAAAGAAACTATTGAAGACACACGTTATGTCACTTATTATATTAAAGCTATCTATGCTTTTTTTTTTCTTTTTCTCTTTCTTTCTCTATTACTTAATTATAAATACTTACTTTTTATAACTAAAAATACTCATTATATCTAGATATTAATTAATGATAAGATAGAAGAGACAACAAATTTAAAACATAAATATTAAGGGAATATTTCACAAAATAGTAACTAAATTTTATAAGCCTTCCAATCAAGTCATTCATAAAAAAAATTTCTAAATAATTCATTGAAGTTTATTTTATGTGTTAATTCTATATAATTAACCTGAATACCAGATAAACTATCCTAGATGGCATTTATTTTATTTTTTTATATTTTTATTAAACATGTTGACATAATGTAATTATTAAAAGAGATAAATCAAATTGAATCAAAAGGCACATATTAATAAAATGATAAATCAAATCCAAAAACAGATACTCATCATCGTTAGATTCATATTTGTTTTATGTTTGGTGACCACCTTCAAACTAAACTTCATATTTATCAACGAAGTTCATTTTTTTATACGAAAATTGAATTTAGTTCTTGATGGATATAAACAATAATTTTTATTATTACTAAAATTGGATTGGATTATGTGTAAACATGTTTAGAATTAAAAATGAGTAATTCCATGGCTTTGGGATTTTAATAAATTTTCACAATTTAAAAAATCATAATTTTTAAATTTTTGCAGGTTTTAAAAAATATTTTGTAATTTTTTAGTCCATGTTTACATTTATAAGCCATGTAAAAATATGTTAAAAAAACTAAATAAATGTCATGTATGATGGATAAACTTTTATTTAGGTAGAAGAATAAATGCTAAAATGGTCCTTAAGTTTAGATCACTTTTGTCACTTTAATTTAAAAATGAAATCTTTTGTATCTAGGTCCCTGAGGTTTATTTTTGTTGCCCTTTTCATCCAATTGACCAACTGTGTTATAATTTTCTATTAACTTCTCCCCTTTCTTTGTCGTTTTCCTCCTTTAATTAAAACATATTATGGCATAAAATGACAATTATGCCCTTCATTTAAATGAGGAAAACGACAAAAAGAAGAGAAGTTAACAGAAATTCTAACCCAGTTTGCCAATTTGATGAAAATGTCAATAAAAATGAAATCTCATGGACCTAGATTCAAAATCTTTCATTTTTGGACTGAACGTGACTTAAACTCAAAGATCATTTTGACATTTTACTTTAGGTATAATATCTAGAATTAGAACATCAAAGTGAACTCTAGTGACCTAAATGGAACCAAAAAATTTATAAGTAACCTAATTGGAACACTTTTAAAACTTGTTTACTATTTAGCAAATCTATAATACTATATAAAGCAAATCTGATGGACAAGATTGTAATTATACCACATGTACAATTTTTGAAACAACATTTACAAGAGAATACTAGCCATTTGAGAATGGTAAAATTGGAAGTTACATTATATTTTAAGACGCCATAGGGTTAAAATGGAGAAATCTTCCTCCCACGTTTAACATCCAGAAACCCAATCGTGTAAACTTAAT
This sequence comes from Helianthus tuberosus, assembly GCA_030545235.1. Lineage (NCBI taxonomy): Eukaryota > Viridiplantae > Streptophyta > Magnoliopsida > Asterales > Asteraceae > Helianthus > Helianthus tuberosus. Next base: position 17,846,441 of record CM060403.1, read on the forward strand.
TTCATTCGAAACCCTTGAGCCCTCCATCAGTTTCAACTCTTTCACAGCTGATTTCGATTTGTAGAAGTGAACCCTATGGCGTAGCCTGTCCCAAAACAGCCTATTGAAATCATCCTTCCAATTCAGTTCCAAATTCAAGCCTAACAGGCTCAATCTTACTTATCTTTCTTCACCGTTGAATTCATCCTTCAATTTTCGCCCAATCACTGGTGTCTCGGTTCGTAAATTGCCTTCAATCTGTTGTTCATCAAACCTAGGTCACTGGTTTCAACTCCGTTGTCGGCGCCGGAGCGTGAATCAGATGGTTTCGAGGTGGTTTTTATTAGTGGTGACGCTGATGACATGGCGGCGTTGAAGAAGTCGAAGTCTATGAAGACAATGGTGTGTGGATCATTGTTTGGGCTCTGGTATCTATTTAACATCTACTTCAGTATCTATAACAAGAATGTTTGTTCTGTTTTGTTGTATGATTCACAATTGTATAGTGTTTGTTAGGTGATGCGTTAGGTTGTCTGTATGTTATATGTCACACCCCCAAAATCCACCATGCGGAGTACCACCGCTTGGAGGCGTGACGTGACCAGGATCGAGCCACCAATCATATTGAACAACACAATTAAGTAAATAAAACCAAACACAATACGATTGGTGACCAAAAGGAAGTAACCCGATTTTAGGTTAACAGCGGAAGCATAAAACATAAGTTCAAAACATAAGTTCGTAGTTCATAAGTTTAAAGTCCCAAAACATAAGTTTCATTAGTTCATAAAGTTTATTTATTGAGTACGGGACATATCAGTTCGCATCCCACAACGACCACCTCCATGTGCAAGCTCCATAGCATCTAACGACCTGCAAAGCATGTAATAACGAGTCAACAACAAATTTGAGTGAGTTCACGGTTGGTTGTCTATTTTAGAGTTGTTTCCAAAAACATAGTTTAATCTCATTCGGCTATCCAGTCGTGGGGGTTACACCATAGTTCGAAAACGTTTATTTGTTAACCATCCCATGTCCACCTTCCCTGGCTATCCAGCCCGGCACTTTGGCCGTGGGGAGCTACCCCAGTATTTTAAACTACCAGACTCGTTTATCATATCGACTACTAACAAAAATCAATTGTGCCCTAGCGTCGGTGTTCTATCACCACCGACGTGCCATAGTCCATTAGTACATACCCGTCCAACTGGCACGGTGTGAGGTTTGTTAAACCTAATAGCGCTATTAACTAATGACCCGCTCGCCATAGCCTCGGCGATTAAGTCGATACAAAAAGGGAGGGACTTCGCTGATAGAGTTCTAGTCCAGTAAGTCTAATACGTCCCAACAGGACGAGGAATTTACATTCCTGAACACGTCTCAAAGGACGAGGAATCCCTATTCCTGTACCCATTCCCATTCCCACTGGGAATTTACCATGCTTTGTAGAAAAGTGTGAACTCACCTCGGTTTGCTCGGTTAGATTCTCAAATATAGCTAACAGTCAAGGTCGGTCAATCACGTCCTAGTATGATTTACCAGTTAGTCATTTAGTGGTTTCAAATAGAGCACAAAGTTCCTACACGTATCTATCACATAACATGCATTACTTTAACTGTTTATGCCCATATATAATTCCCATCAATTCCCCACTCATAAGCAAACATAAGATAGTGCACGTAACACATATAACATGTTAGATCATTCACAGATAGCATACTCGACATTTAGACACGCAAGTCACCACTTATGTCAATTCAGCATTAATATTCAAAACCGGCTGTTTTCGGACATTTAAATAAAATAGTTAAATTATTCCAAAAATTCCCAAATTTTTACAGGATGTCTTAAACGTTCCAAATTTTATTGTGTAAAAATATCGGGGTCCGGTTCATTACCAATATTTTATAAAAATTCATATCCAGGACTGAACTCAGATTTATATATTTCTGACCACAGTCCACGGAACAATTTATTAAAAATTCATCGAGCGTCCGATTTATGAAATTCCAGTGGGGTAATTACAAATGCATCGGTTGTCATCTACTGTACGAATTTCATGATCCGATTCATCACAAAACTCAGGTTATGACTGAAAGTATAACACCCATTTATTGCTGTCAAAATTCAGCTTAAGTTGTTGTTACAAATCGCCACTTTAAAAATAGTAAACGAAGTCCAAAAATTACGATTCCGGTGCCATTGGAACTTTATCTCATAATAACATATTTTAGATTCAAAATATCGGTTTTTCGTTGAGTTTATGACCTGTTTACAGCCAACTGAAGTTCGCTGTAAAACTGGGACAGATTCTGTTTTCCCTTTCTAACTTACTAACTTGTGTTCGATTGATTCCGTTAATCATGTTTGGTGTTTATAACAACATCCAACATCAATAGTAACCAGTAATTCGTCAAGAAATTAATCAAGAATCATAACAATACAAGATCTACAAGATTTACACACATCACTTCTCTTTATTCATCTTATTCATCTTTTATCCAAGACTAATGTAAGTTCTTTTAGAGTTTCATAAGTTTTTAACCATTAATCATCTATTAACCATAAAATACATGAACAAGATGAAGATTTAAGAAACTTACCACTAGCACAAGGCTAGAGAAATTCGAGTGAAGAAATGTGGCGGTTAATAGCGAATAGAGAAGGTCCTTCCACTTCCGAGAGCACCGAGCTTCGTTAGAGACCTTCTTACACCTTGGAGAGTATGTGAAATGGTTGAACAAGGTTGAAAGATGATGGTGGTGGGGTGGATGTGGTTCAGCCGAGAACCATGGAAGGAGGGAGAGAGTTAGGGTGTTGGTGGGTTTGTGAATGAGAGATGATGATGCTTGGGACCTTTGGTGCATTCTTATAACCATCCTACAACCTTAACTCTTGTGTATCATGTCTAACTCTTGTGTAACATGTCCCTCATGCCCCAACATAATCAAATTAAATATTGCAACAAATCAACAAGGTGGGTCCCTTGTAGGATCCGTGAGCATGGGGGGGGGGGGGGGGCGTAGTAGATTAGGTGCTAACCACTTTGGTTACAATCTAGTTATAATTCTAGTGTTAGTTTCATACTTTAGTTAGTGGATATTTTTAGGGGGGTGTTATGATGTTCGGGGATCATAACTGGCTCAGAAAATAAGAACAATGTGTTTGACAATATTTTTGTGTTCCGGGTAGAGTCCGGTTGTTCGGTTCGATTCTGTTCCGTTAAAGTGCTTAATTAATTCGTAGGGCGTCCTATTTATATATTTTTGTAACGTTTTTACTTTCTAACACTTAGGGAATCATAATGGACTTTTTAATGACTTTTCTGTACATTACTAGTGTGTTAACAAGTACATGTAAGCATAACACATAAATCAGAGAGCAGTTAAATAATTTCACACAGTCGTCAAGCACTTTAATTGTCATTAATAAATTGTACGGAATACATGGAATTTGAGGGTTGTCACATTCTCCCCCTGTTAAGAGAATTTCGTCCCGAAATTTAGCGCGTGGTTACTGATGAAGCTAGTTAAGTTGCGTTGTTTTCCTGATTTTCCTGGGGTGTCACATCATCCCCCCGTTGATTTGGAATTTCGTCCCGAAATTCTGCAGTAGCTTCAGCCTCAGTAGTGGTTGCGTTTTTCTTAAACAGTTGGGGATACTTGAGTTTCATTTGGTCTTCTCGTTCCCAGGTATACTCTGGGCCACGACGTGCATTCCAACTAACTCGGACCAGAGGTATCCTGGTATGCTTGAGGATCTTAACATCTCGATCCGTAATCTCTACTGGTTCCTCGACGAATCGCAGCTGGTCGTTGATTGTGAGTTCCTTAAGAGGAACTATGAGGGTCTCATCTGACAGACACTTCTTCAGATTTGACACGTGGAATACGTTGTGAACTCCGCTGAGTTCTTCAGGTAGATTCAACCTGTAGGCGACTTTGCCAATTTTCTCGGTGACTTCGAAAGGTCCGACGTAACGCGGATTGAGTTTGCCTCGTTTGCCAAAGCGGACTACACCTTTCCAAGGTGAGACTTTGAGTAGCACTCGATCCCCAACCTGGAGCTCGAGTGGTTTTCTTCCCTTATCAGCATAGCTTTTCTGACGGTCACGAGCTGCCGCCATTCGCTGTCGTATCTGAGCAATTCTCTCGGTGGTATCTACCACAAGTTCTGGGCCAGTGATTTGGCTGTCACCAACTTCTGCCCAACAGAGAGGAGATTGGTATTTGCATCCGTACAATGCCTCAAATGGAGCGGCCTGAATGCTGGTGTGGTAGCTGTTGTTATACGAAAACTCCACTAGCGGGAGGTGCTTTTCCCAGCCATTACCAAAATCGATTACACATGCCCTAAGCATGTCTTCAAGGGTTTGGATGGTGCGTTCAGATTGCCCATCCGTCTGTGGGTGATAAGCGGTGCTCATATCTAAACGTGAGCCAAAAGACTTGTGCATTGCTTGCCACAGTTCAGAAGTAAAACGCGCATCACGATCAGATATAATAGAGGTTGGCACTCCGTGCCTTGATACCACTTCCTTTAGGTAAATGTCTGCAAGAGTAGAAAACTTATCTGTTTCTTTGATAGCCAGAAAATGTGCCGACTTGGTCAGTCGATCTACGATCACCCAAATGGTATCGTTTCCGCGTTGAGATCTGGGCAGGCCGGTAACGAAATCCATGGAAATTTGCTCCCATTTCCATTTCGGGATCTCCGGCTGTTGAAGTAGGCCTGATGGTTTCTGATATTCAGTCTTGACTCTCGCATAAGTCAAGCGCTTACTGACGTAGGTGGCTATGTGGGCTTTCATGCCAGGCCACCAATACGTAGTCTTGAGGTTGTGGTACATCTTGTCCGAACCAGGGTGTATCGAATAACGAGACTTGTGTGCTTCATCCATCATAAGCTCGCGTAGGTCTCCATACAGTGGAACCCAGATGCGTCCGTTAACATAGTAGGCGCCGTCTTCCTTTTGCTCTAGTCGCTGCCTCGATCCTCGCAAGGACTCAGCCCTGATGTTCCCTGCTTTCAATGCTTCAACCTGAGCATCGCGAATCTGAGCGGGAAGGTTGGATTGGATGGTAAGCTGTAAAGCACGTACACGCTTAGGTAGAGTATCCTTTCGACTGAGGGCGTCGGCCACAACATTGGCCTTGCCCGGATGATATTTGATTGCGCATTCATAATCATTCAAGAGCTCAACCCATCGGCATTGACGCATGTTTAACTCCTTTTGCTTGAAAATATGCTCGAGACTCCTGTGATCGGTGTAAATGGTGCACTTGGTACCGTACAGGTAATGTCTCCATATCTTAAGTGCGAAAATAACTGCTCGCAATTCTAAGTCGTGCGTAGTGTAGTTCCTTTCGTGAACCTTAAGTTGGCGTGATGCGTAGGCAATGACCTTGTCACGTTGCATCAACTCGCAACCAAGTCCTTGGATGGAAGCGTCGCAATAAACCACAAAATCTTCCGTGCCTTCAGGCAATGAGAGGATCGGCGCGCTACAAAGTCTATCTTTTAAGTGCTGAAACGAGGATTCCTGAGCATCACCCCATCGATAGATGACACCCTTTTGAGTTAATGAAGTGAGAGGCTGCGCAATCTTGGAGAAATCCTTGATAAACCTTCTGTAATATCCGGCCAAACCCAAGAATTGGCGGATTTCTGTTGGTGTACGGGGTGCAGGCCAGTTCTTGATCGATTCAACCTTAGATGGATCCACATGAATCCCATCCTTGTTTACCACATGGCCTAGAAAGTGGACTTCGCGAAGCCAGAAGTCACATTTCGAAAACTTGGCATACAACTGCTATTTTCGAAGAAGTTCCAGCGTAAGTCGTAGATGATGCTCGTGTTCCTCCTGATTCTTAGAATAGATCAGGATATCGTCGATGAACACAATAACGAACTTATCCAGGTAAGGCTTGCACACTCGGTTCATGAGATCCATGAAGACAGCTGGTGCATTCGTCAGCCCGAATGGCATAACCAGAAACTCGTAATGGCCGTAACGAGTTCTGAATGCTGTTTTGGAGACGTCCTCATCTCGGACCCTCAGCTGATGGTATCCCGATCTCAAATCAATCTTGGAGTAATAGCTCGACCCTTGCAACTGGTCGAACAAGTCGTCAATACGTGGAAGAGGATAACGATTCTTCACAGTCACCTTGTTAAGTTCGCGATAGTCAATACACATTCTGAAAGTACCATCTTTCTTCTTTACCAACAAGACTGGAGCTCCCCAGGGCGAAGAGCTAGGACGTATAAAACCCTTTTCCAAGAGTTCTTGTAGTTGTGTGGACAGTTCTTCAAGTTCTGATGGAGCTAGACGATATGGTGCTCGAGCCACTGGTGCTGCCCCAGGAGCTAGCTCGATTTGAAACTCGACTTGGCGATGAGGCGGAAGACCAGGTAATTCCTCAGGAAATACCTCGGGAAAGTCGCGTACAATAGGGATGTCCTCAATTCTCTTCTCTTCCGTTGATGTGTCAGTAACGAGTGCTAAAATGGCAGTGTGGCCCTTTCGCAAACACTTCTGAGCCTTAAGGAAAGAGATAATGCCTTCGACAGCACCACTCTTGTCGCCACGAATCACGAGGGGTTCCTTACCAGAACGAGGAATGCGGACGATTTTCTCCTTGCAAACAATCTCCGCTTGATGATGAGATAGCCAATCCATCCCAATAACGACGTCGAAACTACCAAGTGTGATAGGAATAAGGTCGATAGAGAAGGTCTGACCAGCTAAGACGAGGTTACAACCTTTAACTACGTGTGTGGCTTCAAGACTTTTACCGTTTGCTAGCTCTACCGTGTGTTTGGTGTTCAGAAGTGTTGGGGTGCGCTTAAGCATTTGACTAACTTTTAAGGACACATAACTAGTATCGGCACCCGAATCGAATAAAACAGTAAACAAAGAAGTCATTCAGAAGAAACTTACCCATCTCAACGTTGGGATCGTTCCTTGCGTCAGCCTGACCAATCACGAAGGTGCGACCTAGGGCGCCATTGCAATTATTGTTACTCCCGTTTTTGCCTCCATTGTTGTTCTCATTTCCTTGGTTGTTGTTCTGATTCTGATTTTGATTTAGCTGTGGACAGTGCCTCTTGAAGTGACCCTCAGCACTGCACTGGAAGCATCCCTTATTACCCCGTTGGTGTTGTTGTTGGTTCTGCTGTTGTCGATTCTGATTCGCAGGACGTGTTCTAAGGCAATCTCTGGCTTCGTGTCCAAACTTGTTACATCTCTGACAACGGCCCTTGTTGCATGGCCTGCTGTGGTGCAAACTACATCGATTGCACTTAGGGTGATTTCCCCTATATCCACCCTGACCTTGATTTCCAGAAAACTGCTGACTGGGGCTCCAGCGTTCATCTGTCTTTTGCTGCTGGGACTGGGACTGAACTGGAGTAGAACCCCTGCCCAAAGCGTTCATCTGTCTTTTCCATCCCACTTGCGCTTGTCATTGCTGGGAGCATCAGTAGTAGTAGCGTTAATACGCTTGGGCAGCCTGTTCTGCTCAACTGCCTGATCAGTGAGTTGGTGCACCAAACGAACGACTTGCTGGATTGTGGGAAGGTTGGCCGCAATTACAGACCCTTGGATTTCCGGGACTAAGCCTCTGAGGTATAGCTTGATTCGCCTAGATATGGGTTGTGACATGTTAGGATATAAGGCAGCCAAGTCGTTGGACGTCTTTGTGTATGCCTCAATCTCTGATCCTTCCATCTTCAAACTATAGTACTCTATCTCAAGTTTCAGAAGGTCGTCCAGGTGGCAAAACTCTTCCTTAATCCAATCCTTGAAGTCGCTCCAGAGGATGGCATTCGCGTATGCCAACCCGAGCATCTGAACTTGTGCGCTACACCAAGAATACGCTTTCCCTTGCAACATGCCAGTAGCGTACTCTACTCGTTTGCTGGCGGGGCTTTCACTCTCTTTGAACGTATATTCGATTCTCCGGATCCAGTGTAGAAGGCCGATTGTCCCTTCAGTGCCGTCAAAAGTGGGAGGTTTGCATTCTAGGAACGCCTTGAAAGTGCCCATGCGTGTTTGAGGGTGCATGGGTTGACTCCCTGTTTGGGTTGCTAAGGCTTCAGCAATCCGTTCGTTGATCAAGGTCGTCAGCTGACCCTGGGTCATGTCGAGACGTCCACTCATGATCTTCACATCGAAGGGACACACGTAAGAAAGGTGTCGCAAGTGCGTAAGTGTGGAGTGACAGAAAAGAGTAAGCACACAAGGTTCAAATAGCAGCTATCACATTAACTAATGCATACCATGAACAATGTACCATGTAACTAACAAGTAGGTAATATAAACATAAACCATATCACCTAGGATGTTGAGTCTTGCACGTGGAGCGAAGCGTCGTTGTGGATCGTTGAGCACTGTACAGGTTATAGTCTGGTTTTATCAAAAAGCTTTTCCCCTTTTTAAAACCAAGTTCACTATAACCAATGGCTCTGATACCAATCTGTCACACCCCCAAAATCCACCATGCGGAGTACCACCGCTTGGAGACGTGACGTGACCAGGATCGAGCCACCAATCATATTGAACAACACAATTAAGTAAATAAAACCAAACACAATACGATTGGTGACCAAAAGGAAGTAACCCGATTTTAGGTTAACAGCGGAAGCATAAAACATAATTTCAAAACATAAGTTCGTAGTTCATAAGTTTAAAGTCCCAAAACATAAGTTTCATTAGTTCATAAAGTTTATTTATTGAGTACGGGACATATCAGTTCGCATCCCACAACGACCACCTCCATGTGCAAGCTCCATAGCATCTAACGACCTGCAAAGCATGTAATAACGAGTCAACAACAAAGTTGAGTGAGTTCACGGTTGGTTGTCCATTTTAGAGTTGTTTCCAAAAACATAGTTTAATCTCATTCGGCTATCCAGCCGTGGGGGTTACCCCATAGTTCGAACACGTCTCAAAGGACGAGGAATCTCTATTCCTGTACCCATTCCCATTCCCACCGGGAATTTACCATGCTTTGTAGAAAAGTGTGAACTCACCTCGGTTTGCTCGGTTAGATTCTAAAATATAGCTAACAGTCAAGGTCGGTCAATCACGTCCTAGTATGATTTACCAGTTAGTCATTTAGTGGTTTCAAATAGAGCACAAAGTTCCTACACGTATCTATCACATAACATGCATTACTTTAACTATTTATGCCCATATATACTTCTCATCCATTCCCCACTCATAAGCAAACATACGATAGTGCACGTAACACATATAACATGTTAGATCATTCACAGATAGCATACTCGACATTTAGACACGCAAGTCACAACTTATGTCAATTCAGCATTAATATTCAAAACCGGCTGTTTTCGGACATATAAATAAAATAGTTAAATTATTCCAAAAATTCCCAAGTTTTTACAGGATGTCTTAAACGTTCCAAATTTTATTGTGTAAAAATATCGAGGTTCGGTTCATTACCAATATTTTATAAAAATTCATATCCCGGACTGAACTCAGATTTATATATTTCTGACCACAGTCCACGGAACAATTTATTAAAAATTCATCGAGCGTCCGATTTACGAAATTCCAGTTGGGTAATTACAAATGCATTGGTTGTCATCTATTGTACAAATTTCATGGTCCGATTCATCACAAAACTCAGGTTATGACTGAAAGTATAACACCCATTTATTGCAGTCAAAATTCAGCTTAAGTTGTTGTTACAGATCGGCACTTTAAAAATAGTAAACGAAGTCCAAAAATTACGATTCTGGTGCCATTGGAACCTTATCTTATAATAACATATTTTAGATTCAAAATATCGGTTTTTCGTTGAGTTTATGACCTGTTTACAGCCAACTGAAGTTGGCTGTAAAACCGGGACAGATTCTGTTTTCCCTTTCTAACTTACTAACTTGTGTTCGATTGATTCCGTTAATCATGTTTGGTGATTATAACAACATCCAACATCAATAGTAACCAGTAATTCGTCAAGAAATTAATCAAGAATCATAACAATACAAGATCTACAAGATTTACACACATCACTTCTCTTTATTCATCTTATTCATCTTTTATCCAAGACTAATGTAAGTTCTTTTAGAGTTTCATAAGTTTTTAACCATTAATCATCTATTAACCATAAAATACATGAACAAGATGAAGATTTAAGAAACTTACCACTAGCACAAGGCTAGAGAAGTTCGAGTGAAGAAATGTGGCGGTTAATAGCGAATAGAGAAGGTCCTTCCACTTCCGAGAGCACCGAGCTTCGTTAGAGACCTTCTTACACCTTGGAGAGTATGTGAAATGGTTGAACAAGGTTGAAAGATGATGGTGGTGGGGTGGATGTGGTTCAGCCGAGAACCATGGAAGGAGGGAGAGAGTTAGGGTGTTGGTGGGTTTGTGAATGAGAGATGATGATGCTTAGGACCTTTGGTGCATTCTTATAACCATCCTATAACCTTAACTCTTGTGTATCATGTCTAACTCTTGTGTAACATGTCCCTCATGCCCCAACATAATCAAATTAAATATTGCAACAAATCAATAAGGTGGGTCCCTTGTTGGATCCGTGAGCATGGGGGGGGGGGGGGGGTAGTAGATTAGGTGCTAACCACTTTGGTTACAATCTAGTTATAATTCTAGTGTTAGTTTCATACTTTAGTTAGTGGATATTTTTAGGGGGTGTTATGATGTTCGGGGATCATAACTGGCTCAGAAAATAAGAACAATGTGTTTGACAATATTTTTGTGTTCCGGGTAGAGTCCGGTTGTTCGGTTCGATTCTGTTCCGTTAAAGTGCTTAATTAATTCGTAGGGCGTCCTATTTATATATTTTTGTAACGTTTTTACTTTCTAACACTTAGGGAATCATAATGGACTATTTAATGACTTTTCTGTACATTACTAGTGTGTTAACAAGTACATGTAAGCATAACACATAAATCAGAGAGCAGTTAAATAATTCCACACAGTCGTCAAGCACTTTAATTGTCATTAATAAATTGTACGGAATACATGGAATTTGAGGGTTGTCACATTCTCCCCCTGTTAAGAGAATTTCGTCCCGAAATTTAGCGCGTGGTTACTGTGGAAGCTAGTTAAGTTGCGTTGTTTTCCTGATTTTCCTGGGGTGTCACATTGTACATGTGACATGCGTTGCGTTTAGTTCTGACTGGATTTTTATATTATTAGTGTGTTTTAATGATAGAATTAATTGATGTTATAATTGTAGATATTTGTGTGTCACACCCTGACTTTTGTTGAAGCGTATTATGTGTGACTTGCTTAATATCATTGCATTCAATTATACCAAACAACTAAATGATTAAAACCACGATGTTCATCCATTAATAAGTTTCAAAATAATACAACCCACATTGTTTTGGAACCAAACAAGACTTCGAGTTTATAACACAAACCAACCAAATGTATAAAGTTCCATAGAGGACTTGACACAATACATTGATAAAACAAGGCTTTGAATTGTATGTCTTATCCAGGATAAAACATCCAAGTCAAACCCTACAAAAGTACGGATGACATTGTTTATTGTAGACACATCTTGAAAACCTTAAACGCCCGCCAGATCCATTTTCAATTTCCTAAAATACATGTAGTTTGAAAACATCAACAAACGTTGAGCGAGTTCATGTGTTTGGATGTGTGCACGAATATCCTTGTAAACATTTGTAAGTATGCATTTGTAAATCGGTATGAAAGCGTCTATGAACATATCAATTAATGATTTGCAAGGTCATTAATGTATGTGCAACGGTGTAGGAAATCTCAATCCTTTGCGTATTTCGTACCGGGCCACCCGGCTGGAACGACATAGTCACCACATGAGGCCAACTCGCGGACCCATGGGTGGGGCTTGCAACACCCAAATAGTTCTATCACTCATGCCCCTCGGTCCTTATACAATGATTAATGGTCTCAAGTTAACGCCTACCCATTAACATGATCTAACAATTCATTCTTTAGCTAACCATACCATTTGTAATCATCGTAACATTTGTAACATGTATTTCACCCTCGAAGTTATAAAACTGAAAACAGTTAAAAGAAAAGGGGGAAATGAACTCACAATCTTGCGTCCTGCAAACTGGTGTAACTCAAAGATCCGGTCCTGGAGTCGTGCAACTACCTACACACGTGCTACGTTCTATTAGACGGATGGGTCGTGCCACGGTGGACATTGACGGTTACAAAAATTTTACAAATACAAGAGTTTACAAATACTTGGTTTTATGAACATAATGCGTTACAAATACAAAGTTATACGCATACAAAGTTTCCAAATAACATGCCAAAGAAAATGATTTTAAATTCGTTCTCTCAACATTATTTCAAAAACCGGTTATTCAAAAAGATTTGTTTAAAAATCCTTTCCAGAACAAACTATGAACTCGCTCAACTTTATGTTGATTTTTCGCATGTTTCTTTCTTAGGTTACTTTTCAGCAATTATGGCACGGTTGGAATAGGGGAACCATTGGAGATTCGAGTACTTAGTGGGCGTTCGTTTTCTAGAAGTCTTAGCTTTTTGCTTCCACTGTGCAATGAAGATACCAGTCCAGTTACGCCAGCTCTGATATTTCGGGGTGTGACAGATTGGTATCAGAGCTATAGGTTACAGCGAATTAGGTTTTCTGTAGAAATACCTAGGCTTTAACCTCACTTTCCTCTAGGACTTAGATTATTAAGACTTTAAATACATACCGAATGCCTAAAACTCGAATATGGTCTCCAACCGTTGCCGAAAACGATGAGTCAAAACTTTGTTTTAAACAAAAGTAAATTTGTGTTTTATACACGGTACACAAATCAATTACATACGATACACAAAACTCTAAGAGTTTAGGAAACAATCATTTAGGACCTTTGGAAACTTATGTTGAAGTTCATTAAAGGTCATCACGTAGGAACCACGACTATTAACTCAGGCAAATGCCATTATTATGTCATCTATGCTATTCTAATTAACCGAGCAGGTAACCTACGCAAAACGAAGTACAAGCGTGCAAGATTCACGAAACTCAATCTATACGTCAACAGAGATTGAAGTACGTCGCATATGACTATCAACGCGATGCCTTTGAAAAGACACGACAGCGTAATTCAACGACAACGCTAGATTCCGTCAGCAGAGGAACTACCAATCAGGATGCGACGATTTGTCACACGGTCCTGCAAACGGCACGAATCACGTCAAGGAGAAGACGTATGTCCCCACATTCCCCCTACTTCACTAATGGCGATTACGTTATGTTCGACATTCCATGGTAATGTCACCTAACAACCGGTCATCACATGAAACCCCAGGTAAAGTCCTTAAATTTCTTCTATTGAAATTCCGACTTCTACATGTGAGTAGATTTTCACATCTCTACTCCTCTTAATGGTCATTGCATCACGATAATCTCTTTCGTTGTAGCGAACACAAATTTGCATCATTGTAAGTGTTGACTTCTTGCTATCGAGTCAACGAATTTCTTGGAAACTACTTTTCTTTTCAAGCTACGTACATGGTTTTTCGTTGTAACCATGCCGAAATTTCCTTATCGATACATGTATTTATTGTCAGGTTGCGCTGAAACCAAGTTCAATTGTGTGAACTTGTTCATTACGCTTATTCAATTCAAAACACCATATTCAAATTCGTCTTAACAAGTGTTTCATTTGTTTCGAGTTGTAGTAGACTTGTTTGATCCATGACTCCATCAAGTCGTTTGTTGATTTCGACACCTTGTGGTGGTGTTTTCATTAATTTGAAGCTTGCGCTAATCTCGTTTACACATCTCATGCACGGATTTAAATATTTATTTACTGATTTGCTTTAAATCCGCTCTGATTTATCATATTAAAGCAGTCTTAACATAATCGTGTGTTAAGACAATGGTACACAAATTCATTTTTATATTTCGGTGTACCTACTAACGGTTCTTTCGTTATCGATCGAACGTTTTACGATATTCATTGCTTTTTCATCTTCGATCGAAAACATTATTTCTTTGATATTTCATTTTCAATTGAAAATCCTATGATGTCGTTCGAAACAAATTTTCAGATTTGCTTCATTCCGCTTTCATTTGATTTCAAACACGGTGAACTTGTTTGGTCACCGCTATTATTGAATTATTTTGATCACTACGACACCTTGTGGCGTCATTAGAACTTGCAGCTTGGGCTGATCATGATCGAGCGTTTCATGCAAAACACAGGTGATACTTGTTCGATCACCGCTATATTTGAATTGTTTCATTCACTACGACACCTTGTGGCGTCGGTATAACTTGCTTGTGCTGATCACTATCGAGCGTTTCATGCAAACTATTACATTTGAGCTTGTTGATCCTAAGTTCATCTTGTGGATGCTATTGCTTCTAGAACTCATTTACATATTGTGAACGTCCGTTTGGAATTCTATTGCTCGAAACTCCTCTTTTAATGGACCCCTGTTAACTTGGTCACACTAGTGACTGTATCTGTACGTCTCGTTTCCTTTGACATCAACTTCTGAAACACATTTCTCTTAATCGTTGGGTTCTTATTGCTGTAGCATGTCCTTGGATTCACATAATTCGAATAAGTCTTGATTTGATTTCATAACCATTCACCTTGGTATTATTCGTATATACCTACTCATGACATAACTCTAAGGAGTTAGCATAGTCTAAATTTCGAGGACGAAATTTTATTAACAGGGGGAGAATGTGACAACCGGTAGTTTATGCCTTTAATTACGTGATTAACAAGAGATTTACACGACAATAAATAGTTTTTATGACGCTAATTAACTTAATTAGGCCCTCAGTAAGTTTAGGAACGCCTATGCGCTTCTACAGTACGCGTATGACGGTCTGCGGGAAATCTGTGGAATATTAAACGGTAACGAACTGAAACCGAAAAAAATACTGACAACGCCGACAAATATTAAATTTTTACGACATATTTAGTTCGTAATTAAATTTTAACTACCGTAGCTGAAACCGGATCGAAAAAAGGTCTAAAACGACGAAAATCACGCGACTTTACGTTATCGACGAACGAACGCGCAAAAGATATCTATCAGCACTATTTTACACGTTTTTAAATCTAAAAATTTTATTTTACTATGTTACGGTGATTTTGGGTTTCGAAGACGGGTTCGTAGGATTTATCGGGCCACTTAAAACACGAGATTTGGGCTTGTGGGCCTTGGGCCCAAACCCAAAGCCCATTACTCAAACGCTTAGTATAAAAAGGGTTTTCACCCCATTCCTTTTCATTTACAACAAAAACCAAACACACCCTCATGTCCTCTGTCTCTCTCTCGGCAGATCAAGGGCCGGACTCCGGCCGGCGAGCGGCGGAGCCGATGAAATCCCGGCGGCGATGGCCGGTGACCGCGGCGGTGCAGTGGCGGAGCCGCCGTAGGCGGCGGTGGTCCGGCGAGGTTTAAACACGATAGTCATTTTTAAGATTGAACTCTGAAACATCAATCTTAAAAGCAACCTTCTTATCAACCAATCGAAATATCTCATGAGGGAATCCAGTATCATTGGCCTTAACCTGCCTCTCTCTTATGTCACTCACCGCTAATCCAAGAAGCTTCTGAACATCTCTATCAAACATAAGAAAAGAAACACTACCACTCTCATCCTGCACTCGCACTTGCACCTTGAACCTGAAATATACACAACTAACTAAGTAAACTGCAAAACTATATTCAAATATCAGTCTTAGAATGTTACTTATATAAATATAACGCTAAATAATCATCATTGCTTACTTTGTAGTGATCGATGCACATTCACTATGACATTTGGGACAAACCAAAGAAGTCGCAGGCAATCGAACAATATCATCTGAAACATTTTCAACATTCTGCAAGTATTCACTTTTACCCATCACCTTCTTGAAACACTTACGACATGCAGCATAAAACCAACCATACTCTTCTTGCACAATCTTAATTGTCGCAACCACAACACAAGACATTTCCTGTAAAAACACAAGACACTTCCTGTAAAAACATGCAGGTGACAAACCAAACAAATAACCAAACTATATAAAAAGATGTGAAACCTTTTCTATCTCACTAATCTCATCAACATGTTTCTTCACACCATCAGTTACAAATTCTTTATGCAACGGAAAAACACTCTGAGACGATAGTATTGTTTGAGAAGTAGAACCACTACCTTGTCCAAACTTCAGTATAAGCTTTTGAATACCACAAATGATTAGAATTAGTATACAAATAACATGAAACCAAGTATTTGACTTGAACATCTATATACAAGAGAAATTACATTGACAAATTACCTCCTCCTTAGCTCATTAACTTCATCAATTTCTTCATTCAGAAAAATTCGTGTTGCAAACTTATCACTTTGAACAGTATATTCACCTACATGGAAAAGTATATAGATATTTAATGTATACCTGTCTTTATATTGCCAGAAATAAACAGTATAGTTATGATTTGCAGAAAGTAAAAAAAATACCTTTCCATTCCTTACACTTTCCATGCTGTATAACAGCCATCACATGCTCATGAGGTGTGATTTTAGAAATGAAGTCCTTAATCTGCAGAGCATAATCATTCCACACAGTACACCACAAAACCTTACCCCTACAAGAAAAGAATATTCATATGACGATATACTAAAGACTAATTTATGACCATTTCTTTAAAAATCTCTAATATGAAAACAACATTGAATGAATAAAAACAGAAAATTAAAGGAAAATTATGACATTTATTAAAGTAGCAAATGAGCCATAAATTAACTACCATATTCACTAAGAATAAACTGTAGACCTCATTTATTACCATGATTCAGCATTACATACAAACACTATAGATCTCATTTATTACCATTACCATGATTCCACATTAAATACCAACATTCTTCATCTTATTTCTTAACATCATTAAATACAAACAATGATCAGTACATGTAAACAACAACTTACTCCAAGTCTTCAATATCGAAATTCATCTTCTTAGTCTCCTTTGGAGGTCGATCAAAGATTTCAAGATCTCCACAACAAATCACAGATCCAGCAACATCTATATGATCACATTATACAAGAATATAAGTAAAACTCTCTAATATTATACAAGCAAGACATGATTACAAAAATATACACTACCAACACTGAAAGCGTTTAACGCCTCTCCTTGAAGAATATCTTCATAAGCTCTGAAGTTGAAACCATACTCAACACCTTGCCAATCTCTCACAGGAGTAACAGTTGTGCATCTATAAAAGTTGATTTTATAAGGCTGCACTACTACTTTATATAAATCTTTATTCTCACCAACACCAAATTTCGACAGAATCACAACAGCATCTTTTTGAAGTTGTCCATCAAACACAGGTATCAGATGAGTCTTAATACCAACTTGAATCTTAGCACCCTGAAGAACATTTAAAGAAAGTATCTTCTTAGCATACACCACTACATTCTCTAATAAAACGTAAAAGCAGAGATACAAATTACCTTTTCATCAATGAAGATGAGATCCATCTTTTAACCCTGATTCCATTTTCGAATAATTCTCGCTTTCATGTTCCACATATCTTTCCCAGGATTCAAATCGTTAACAAAACTAAGATTGTTACTGTCAACTGATATTGACATGCTACTAATTCGGAATTCGGATTGTGATTAAATTTCAAATTTCAAAATCAGAGAAGATGAAAGCGTGATGAAATATGAAGAGGGAAATGAGAAAAAAGCCTTATATAAGAAGGATGATTTACAGGAGTTTCTTGATGACATGCATTAATTGTTAATTACTTATTCCCATGCATTTTTGAATTTGAATTTCCCGGTATTTAGCCTTAAACATCTGCTGATCTAAAAGAATTACGGAAGATAACAACAACTGCTGCTAGGTATTAAAGTAAAGTCACATATAAATGAGCAGATGTTTACCCTGGCAGATGTTTTTACCGTATTTTAAAGTGATTTATATATTAGGCTTTATGATGTAATAATGACATAAGAAAAACATTGTTGGATAGCCTCTCCTGTTGACATATCAGCTTTTCTTATGTCATTGGGATTTCTCCTTTTATAGAAAGTATAGATAGATAGATTAATTCAGATAATTCATATGAACTTTTGCAAAAAGAAAAAAACAATTATTTTTAATGATTACACCCTAGACTAATGAAACATAACCGAAAGGTCGTTTTATTATTATTTGTCAAAAATTGTTCTAAAATTAACCGAAGAAAGATTAAACACAAGGCTACGGTTTATACAAAACTATTTACAACCAATAACTAGAAGTGGAAAATGGGGCATTTGGGAGCATATGATGGGTCAAAGTGGATTCGAGTCAAAATGTATATTTTGGTCGCGATTTGGTTTACCTAAAGTCCTAAACACATCAAGACGAGTAAAATGTGATACGAACCTAATGCTCTGAGAGGGAACTGTTTCAGCCATTCCAAGAAATCAGGAACAAATCATAACTGTTTCGGTTCCCACCTAAAGTTTAGCTTAAATAATCGTTTCCTGCATTTTAATTCTTGTCTTGTTATATGTTTATCTGAGTTTTACTTGTAAGCGGAGAATTGCCCTTCTTGAATCGGGCTGACTTAATTGTCAACCCTATCAAATTACAACTTTCGATTTCCAGTATCTAACAAATTGCATTAAGGGTAAAATTGGCATTCTCCAAATTAAAAACTACATTAAATATACCTATCTTAAATCATGTGTTTTTTGCAACGTTTTTAAAACCGGACCGGCCGGTCGGACCGGTCCGGCCAGGATCCGGAAACACCACCGGGCCGGTTCAACCCTTTAACCCGTTTTATGTGTAAATAGGTCAAAATTGTCACCTGGAGTAATAAAATCTTCAAAAGGGAGAATTTGATCATTAAATTTCCTTAATATTATATAAACTGTTTTAATTATTTACCCGTTACCTATTAGAGATAAATATACAACCGCAAACCAATTCATGTGTAAATAGGTCAAAATTGTCACCTTTAGATATAACTTAAAAATTCGGTAAAACATTTTTTAACTCAATATCAATCATCTGTTTATAGTTTCATCTACATCATAAAGATTTGTAGCAATTATTCCAGTTGGTCCTCTCTTTAACCGTCCACATACATACAAACGTTCCTCGGGTTGAGCAACATCGTAAGAAGATAACACCCATACTCTTATATTAGGGACCATACCTAAGAAAAAAAATCATAAGAGGTGGAAAACGTGTGGGTCAATTAACGGATCCAATTGTCCAAAGAAATTACAAAACAAAACAACCTCAGCTATAAATATAAAAGAAAATACAGAAGTAAGGTAGTGTTTGGTATGCAAGAATGGGTGGTGCAATGGAATGAACTATTGCGAGAGAATGAAAAAAAGTGTGTTTGGTTGGTTAATGTAATGGAATCACTCATTACATAAGTCATTCCATTCCCTTAAATTCATTCTATCCACTCCCCCTGTTTTTTTCCCATTTCATTCCCTCTCTCAGCCTACGTCACAAACACCGCCCATCACCTCCACCATCTACCACCACCTGCCGTCGTCACCACCCGCCACCAACCTCCGCCGACCACCCCCACTGTCCTCCGCCGCCACCGCCATCGACTACCATTGCTGCCACCCGCCATCGCAAACCACCACCACCCCGACCACTACCGCCACCCTCCGCCGACCACCACCAACATCCTCTGTTGCCACCATCCGCTACCGTCGACCACCACCACCCATCGTCGCCGCCACCACCACCCGTCGCCACCACCATCGCCGCCACCCGCCACCACCAACCACCGCCACCCCGACCACTACACCAACACCATCCTCTGCGGCCACTTCCCGCTATCGTCGACCACCACCACCCACCTTCGTCGTCGCCACAACCATCGATCACCGTCGTCGTCGCCACCACCATCGACCTACGCCCCCCGACCGTCGACCACCACCACCCACCATCATCGCCACCACCATCGCCACCACCTGCCACCGCAGACCACCGCCAACCCCGACCATCACCGCCGCCACGGCTAACTACCGTCACCCACCGACCACCGCCACCCTTCGCTGCCACCACAACTAGCCGCCACCGCCCATCGCCGATTTAATTCATTCATCTTTTCTTACCTACCAAACAACACAAGATAATGATTTATTCCTTTCTTGCATGGTAACCAAACAAGACTATGGAATGTAATGATCCATTTCATTCCTTTGTTCATTCCATTACCTCGTCCATTCCGTTCCCTCATCTATTCCATTACGCCATACCAAACAGACCCTAATAAATCGGATGTGGTAATTTCAATCGTTCTACTTATGAATGGGTCCATTAGGATTATATTCTCTCTTACTTGTAAAACCAATAGAATCAATAAATTAACAAAAAAAAAAAGGAAAATGGTTGTTCTAGAAGAATTGGTTGAAAGTCACCCAAAGTGTATTTTTAATGCATAAATAATAAAACCTCCTTACGCGTTATATTCAAAAAATTACATTATTTTATAATAAAACCTGACCAAAGCACCACAAACCCAAATGATTTTTGGATTGAGCTCCAAGTTTTACAAAGATCTCATTGCTTTTTGTTGTAGTAACTCTAGTTATGCAATTACTTTGACCATGATTCATGATCACATGTTATGTAGTTTATCGGTTCTTCATTGTTATTTATCTAAATTTTAGTAACAACAACAAAAAAAAGTCAAAAAATTACTCTAAAGTCTTGTCTTTTGAATTCTTGGAAAATTTGTCAAATTAGATAGGCCTTGTCACTTTGGTGTTTTCATAATTGTTCCAATACCTCAAGGATATGTTTAATAGTTAATTCACATTACTTTTTTTATGTGTATCCACCAAGTAATTAACTGGATCAAGCTATAAAAACTAACCCAGCTAGGTAATAAACATTTCGTTTCACACGAGTAACGTTAAAAATTTGACGGTGTTTGGGTTGGTGTCCTGATCGACACAAATAACTTTGTGCCGATTCTGTGTGCACCTATTATTGACGTGGCTTAATTTTGCATCGGGGATGGTTCTTGTCGCTTCCTAGGGACCGAGTGTATGGTAGACTGAAAGGGAAGCAAGCTCATCCGTTTCGCAAGTAATATCTTATCTCCCTATAAATATACATATACAGATACCCCGCAAATGGTTACTATCGTTTTTCTAAACATATTGGTCATAAAATCAAATTTACTCGCTATCAGGCTATGTTAATAAAAAAGAGTAGAAGTCATGAAAAAAAAATCCATTTAATTTCGTGAATCCTAGAATGTACAAAACATAACTAGTAAATCACGAAAAATTTTCCAAGTAAACAGTTTATTTTCGCGGTTCACCAAAATGTCTCTGTGTATTTTGTAGGCCAATTTCATGTACTTAGAAGAAAAGTTTTGACAAGTCGGTCAAGTTTTATACATTCTAAGTTCTAACTATAAATATAGATTTCAATATCTTCAAACTACAGAATCCATAAACACCTACCAAAAAATTCCATTTGTGAATGCTTATTTGCCACTGTAATTTCGAAAACCCAGTCAACTTTTACCAACAATTAACTTATACTTTTGCTTGAAGATTAACTAATACTCTTGCCTGAAAGAGCATCGATCACACGCAAGAGCATCGTCAATTTGTGCTCGACTATGGACAGTTTAATGCCTACATAAAATGCCAGCTTTCCATCAATATTACACAATGACGACTTTATAATTCGAATCAAAGTAAGACGATAAATAGAAAATTTTGTGGAATACCTGTTACAATGCTTGTTGGTGAATCAGCTCCTATGGGACTCTGTAGTTCACAACTATACATGGCACATGGCGGTGTCTCCAGATATATTTTTTAAGGATCTAAAACCATACGACTGAAGCCGGCCCTTACACCATACAATACACAAACCTTTCCGTTGAAAAATGCTCTGCGGAAGATGCCTTATACCTGTGCCTTCTATATTTAACTCTTCCAAACATTCTAAACGTCCAAGTTCCTCCGGCAATTTCTTAACTAAAATGCAATGGGGAAGGTGTAAATATTTTAAAAATTCCATCTTACAGATACTGTTCGGAATATCTCGCAAGGATATACAACCTGCTAGGTCTAACCTCTCTACACACTCTAATCTGCCAAGATTCTTGGGTAAGTGCTCAAGAAGGCAACAAGATGTAAGTTTAAGAGATCTAAGATGTTTCAACATACAAATGCTATCTGGAATATGCTTAATCTCTTTACTTGACAAAGACAGCTCCTCTAGACTTCCTAATTTCTCAAAGAGTGGAGTCAGGCCAGGTTTAAGGTAACTCACTTTAGAACCACTGAGGTGGAGGAATTTGAGCTCTGGACCTTCAACGGGCATGCGGAGTTCTAAAAGTTCATTACATTCATCAAGATATAACTCCTCAAGATTTGGGGTGAGCCCAAGTGAAAGGTTACTCACCTTTGAACAACTGAGGTCAAGGATTTTCAGCTTAGGTCGTGCAATGAGCATGTGGAGTTCGACAAAGTCAATGCATCCTCTAAGATCTAACATCTCGAGATGTGGAGTCAGCCCAAGGTTAAGGTTACTCACCTTTGAACCACCAAGCTTGAGGCATTTGAGCTTTAAACATTCGAAGGGCATGTGGAGTTCTACAAAATCACCACATCCTCCAAGATCTAACATTTCGAGATGTGGAGTCATCCGAAGGTTAAGGTTAGTTACCTTAGAACCACATAGGTAAAGGGATTTCAGGTTGGGACATTGAACAGGCATGTGGAGTTCAACAAAATCATTACATCCCCTAAGATCTAAGGTTTCAAGATGTGGAATTGGACCAAGG
The DNA here is from genome assembly GCA_030545235.1 of Helianthus tuberosus. Classification (NCBI taxonomy): domain Eukaryota; kingdom Viridiplantae; phylum Streptophyta; class Magnoliopsida; order Asterales; family Asteraceae; genus Helianthus; species Helianthus tuberosus. The sequence goes on from CM060403.1 coordinate 17,869,246, forward strand.
TTAAGGTTAGATAACTTAGAACCACTAAGGTAAAGGGATTTCAGCTTGGGACATGCAACAGGCATGTGGATTTCTACAAAGTTATTACATCCCCTAAGATCTAACGTCTCAAGATATGGAGTCAGCCCAAGGTTAAGATTACTCACCTTTGAACAACTAAGGTTCATGGATGTGAGCTTTGGAAGTTCAACAGGAATATGGAGTTCTGACAACTCGTTCATTCCGATAAGATACAAGCTCTCGAGATTTGGCGTCATCCCAAGGTTAATGTTACTCAAATTAGAACCACTGAGGTTGATCAATATGAGCTTTCTACATAAACCAGTCATGTGGAGCTCCACAAAGTCATTACATCCTTCGAGATTTAACGTTTGAAGTTGTTGACATTCATCGGGGATGTTGAGTTCTACAAGGTCCATACATTCCTTAAGACTGAATGTCTCAAGAACTGGAGCCATTCCAAGGTCAAAAGTTCTCAACCTTGAATAACCGAGGTCAAGGAATTTGAGTTTCCTAAGAACCTATCATAGAGAGAAAAAAAGATGAATATCAGTGTAACTAACGACAAAAAATAGCATAATAATACATCATGCAAGACAACTAATTAACCATTATTCTACCTTTCTTTCTCCCCCTTCCCAGAGTTGAGAGATATTGCTACGGGCTATTGCAAGGTCAACGAGCTTATTTGCTTGAAAGGTTTTAGGTAAACACGAAAAAGGGTATCGAGGCCAATGTAGACATTGTAAAGCATTTGGTAAGTAGTGGCCGACTTCATCAATTTTCCATTCCTTGTATCCCTCATCCACGTAAAGAAATCTAAGTCTCTTCATCTTTCTAAGACCATTCATAATTGTAGCTGGATGGAGACCTGTATTCTGCAGCTGTATACTTCTTATTTCTTCAGTACCCTGTCAATTAAAAGATTACATGAAAATTTTGTCATGATAGATAAAAATATGTTAGTTGTATACCTTAAAAGGGAACTTGAACCTTACCAAGTCGTTAACCAATATGTCTTCAATTTCCTCTTTAATCCACAATCGGCTATGCCTGTAAGGCTCATTACGGTGCAAACGACGAACAATATTCCTGCCCATTTCTTCTATATGGTCATGCAAGAGCAAACGATCAGCAATAGAAATAGTTAGCAACGATTTCTGCTCAAGAACTCTTAAACCAAGTTCAGCGTCAAATCCGCAGCTTTCAAGTATTCTGATTGCTCTTTTCCTTTTTTTACCCTTCAGTATGCATGCAACATCAAGAAATATTTCTTTTTGATCATCATCTAGTGCATCATAGCTTAGTTGCAGTCTTTGCAGAATATCCTCCAATGGCATTATTTTTAGTCTGTCTATGGTGCTTAGCCAAGAACGCTCAGTTCTACCAAAAAGAAATGAACCCAAAACTTTGATTGTTAAGGGAAGACCGGCAGCATAACGTACAACTTTTTTTGATAGCTCTTCAAACCCCTGATTTGGAATCTGTCTCCCAAATGCATGCCTACTAAGGAGGCAAATTGCTTCCTCATCTGATAACAGAAAGACATCGTGAATAAAGTTCACTCGGTGTGCCTTCAACACTTGCTCGTCTCTTGTTGTGATGATGATTCTACTTCCCGGCTTGAACCAAGAACCCGCTAATGCCTCAAGCTGATCTATATCATCCACATCATCCAGAACAAGAAGAACCTTTCTACTACACATCATTTTTTTCATCATACTTTTCCCACCAGAAACACTTTTTACAACAATGCTTTGATCATAGAACACAGCGAAAAGGATCTGCTTTTGCAATTTCCTTAAACCAGAAGAAATGCGTTTTGAAGCTTCTCTAATATTTTGAACAAAGCATTTACCTTCAAACTGATGGGATATATGATCAAAAACAGCTCCAGCCAAGGTTGTCTTTCCAGCACCTCCCATCCCCTTGATCCCTATCATTCGAACATCATCAGCTTCAAGTTCTAAAGATGAAACTATATTCTTTACCCGGGTCTCCATGCCTACTAATTCATTTATAGCGCTTAACCTTAGCAGTAGTGAAATGCGTTCAACAATGCTTTTGATAACTTCAGTTTCATGCCTGTGTGTTAAAAAAGATTCAAATATTAGATTATCCCAGGTGAACAATTAATTGTTGAATGTATAGCATACAATCATATACATAGCAAATACTGTAGTGATATAGACCAGGCAAAACAAGCCCATCCATTTCATTTTGGGTTGATATGGGTATTTTAAATTTTAAGATGGGTTCAAATGGGCCAAACAAAATTAGTCACTAGGTTAGGATGAGTTATGAAGTGGTGGATAAAAAAAAAGAGTAGGTAAGGATGGGTATGAGATAAAACCCAAGCGAGTCAGGATGGGTATGAGATAAAATCACTAAACTAATTACTACTCGTAGATATCTATTCACAACTGCGACTTCGCCAATCGGTGCCGAAGTACTCTGTCGTCGTTCTTCGTTTAAAAATAATAAAAATTTTAAAAATAATAAAAAAACTATAAATAAAAAAAATATTCTAAAAAATCAAAAAAATTCTAAAAAAATCTGAAAAATTCTAAAAAATCAAAAAAATTCTAAAAAATCATAAAAAATTATAAAGAATAAAAAAATTCTAAAAAATAAAAAAAATGCAAAAAATTCTAAAATATCCAAAAAATTCTAAAAAATAATAAAAATTCCAAAAAATTCTAAAAAATCCAAAAAATTCTAAAAAATCAAAAAATTCTAAAAACTAAAAAAAAATCTAAAAATTCAAAAAATTCTAAAAAATTCGAAAAAATTAAAAAATAATAAAAAATCCAAATAATTCTTAAAAATCCAAAAAATTCTAAATTTTTTTTAGGATTTTTTTAGTTTCTTTTTATTTTTTAGTGTTTTTTTAGAGTTAATTACATAGTTAGTCCCTGTGGTTTGCACAAAGTAACATACTTAGGTACCAATAGTTTAAAATCACATTCTAGGGTATTAACTTTTCATTTTGTAATGTTTGGAGGTATTAACGTTATTTGTAGGTTTAAAATCACATTCTATTAGTACCTAAGTATGTTATTTTGTGGAAACCACAGGGACTAACTATGTTAATACCCAAGAAGTTAATGCCTCCAAACGTTACAAAATGAAAAGTTAATACCCTAGAAGGAGATTTTAAACTATTAGTACCTAAGTATGTTATTTTGTGCAAACTACAGGGACTAACTATGTAATTAACTCTTTTTTTTTTACTTTTTAGAAATTTTTGGATTTTTTCAAATTTTTATGATTTTTTAGAATTTTTTTGATTTTTTAGAATCTTTTGATTTTTTAGAGTTTTTTTTTATTTTTAAACTTTTTTTTTTATTTTTTAGATTTTTTTTATTTTTATAATTTTTTTTTATTTTCTATAATTTTTTTTACTTTTTTGGATTTTTTTTTTTTGATTTTTTTATTTTCTTGAACTTTTTTGATTTTTTAGATTTTTTTTTATTTTTCATAATTTTATTTTTAAATATCATCCTTACCTATACCCATCCTAACCCAAACCCAGTTTGACCCATTACCCATCCAACCCTTTTTTTTTTAAATAACCATCCTGACCTAGACCCATCCTAACCCAAACCAATCTTGACCCATTACCTAAACCCATTCAACTTGCCCACTTTGCCATCGCTATAGTGATATAATCACGTTTCAAGTTGGGGAAAAAAAACACAATATCAAAGAATATACGGTGAAGGAATTACCCATCAAAAATGGACTCCAACTCCCACCTAGCCAGACCTGATGCTTCTTTCAGAGCATCTCTCCATCTCCAGACACTCTCTTTCTCTACATGTTTTGCAAAGGCTTCTCCAACTGCCCCACTTTGTTTGCGGACTTCGGTGGGTTCCACATCATAGAAGACAGGGAAAGCAGTCTGCTCCTCCATAATCTTTCGGCAATCCATAATCTTGACGAGCTCGTCTAAGCACCATGAAGAAGATGCATAGTTCTTTGAGAATATAATTATGTGAAACTTCGACTCTTCAATGGATCTGGAGAGCTCCTCACTGATCCTTTCCCCTTTCTCAATTCTTTCATCGTCTTTGTATGTATAAATGCCGCGCTGGTATAGAGCAAGATAGAGACTATCAACAAACTTCTTAGGCTTGTCTTCATCACTGAAGCTCAAAAAGACATCATACTTGAAGCTCTTTTGAACTGATGAAGCTGAAGTAGATGCCATTGATCAGTGTACGCTTCAAAGATCCAATAAAATGAAACCTTTATTAATCAGGGGAAATTTACATGAACTGGTAAGAGACTGATAATCGAAGACAATTATAATATTTAGAATACCTTTATTTTATGACGGTTGGTGGCAAAAGAGTCCTGTTTGACAGATAGATAAAGACGTAACTCTTCCTGTAAAGTAGTGATTACGCGTGAGACTTTATGGGTGTAAAGGTGCATCCAGCATAAAGATCGGGCACTACTATACACACCCCCCCTATTACTAACTACACCCCCCCTCCTCTCACATAACTTACAGGTGGGGCCTACGTGGGACCGACAGTTTCCTCTCACAAGGGGGGGTGTGGTTAGTAATAGGGGGGTGTGTATAGAATGGGCCTAAAGATCGTTTAGTTATGATTATTAACTTAATTAATTATTTTACTAAAACTGAATCAATTACAAAAGTGGGTTAAAAAAGAGGGTTTGAGTTTTACCTTAACGCAATGCGAGAGAGCAGATCGGAGGAGATGAAGAGGCGTCGGAACCGTTCGGAGGCGGTGGCCCAAAGAGTGTTCAAAGGTGGTCGGAGCTGCTGGAGATCAGCCGGGAAATCACGAACGAGAGTTGAGACACAGACATAAGGGTGAGCGGGGCACTTCTAGGGGAGGGGATCGGTGAGTGAAGTCCCCTAGCGGGAACACCGCCGCCATCAAATCGGGGAGTGCAAGCGGGGAGGGGGAGCGGTGTGTGTTCACCGCACAACCTTTCACCATTTGACCGTTGGGCAACGTTTGAAAACAATAAAAAAAAATTCAATTTTAACCTATATAAATAACCAACTTAAATCTAATTTTTTACCACACAAATTCTCAATCTTACTCTAAAAAACTTTCAAATACAACACAAAGCCAAACCGAGCAATGGAGAACCAACCCCGCGAAGCCAAGAAAAAGTCCGTCGGCTCTAACACTAAGGGACGCGGCTCGCAACCGTCTCGTGGTGGTTCGAGCGGTGCAAGTGCACAACTACAACCACCTTTCGGATATACCTCACAACCCCCGTTTTTTTACCAACCTTCACACCCCTCCTTTTACAACACCCAACCACAACCCCCTTTCGGCTATTTTCAAAATTTGTTATCAATGGATCCTCAAACCCCCGCCTTCGACCCGTATGGTTTTTCGTTCCCCACAAGTTCCATCTCCACGAGAAAATGTTGAACGTCCTCTACCTATTGACGAGGACGAGGAAGTAGTGCCCGAAACTCAAAATTTGGGCGACTATGAAGATGACACCGGCGACGATGAATATAATGTGGATGAAGACGCCGACAACGAAGAAGATGACGCTCGGGGTAAAAAGGGAAAAATGGTGCGCCAAAATTGGACAAAAGACCAAGAAGAGGCGTTGGCGAAGGCGTGGGTACATTGCTCTACCAACAAAAAGAAGGGCAATCAACAAACCCGCGATGGTTTTTGGCGTAGAATTTTAGATCATTATAACGCCACCGTTGGTGGAAGTAACCGGACCGTGCATCAAGTACAGTCTAAATGGACCCCGATGATGACGAAAATAAATTTTTTCAACGGCCTATACCAACAAGCGGTAAAAATTATATTTTTTAACGTTGTATATTTTTTAATTTTGTTTACTAAGTTCATATGTTTTTAACATTTGTTATTTTATAATATGTAGGATCGGACACGAGAAAGCGGGTGTAGCGATCTCAACGTGATGAAAATCGCTTTAAAGGATTTTAAAGATAGATATCCGAGCGGTTTTCAACATGTCGAGGCATGGGAGGTCGTTCGAAAACACGACAAATGGGCCCAAGTCCCATTGTTGGGTGAGGAAGGGGAAGGTTCGGCACAAAAAAGAAAGCCCGTTGACGTGGACCCTTCCATACCCGATATGAACGAAGACCCCTCGCCACAAAGAACACAACGGTGAGACAAGCGTCAAGCGACATCGTCCAAGGGCTCGGGTTTGTTTGGATGTAAGGAATGACTGAATCCGAAAACATTTCTTTTGATAACCTTGACTTAGGGTTATCCGACTGTCTCAAGGCTTGAATGTGTGCGTTAACTTACCACATAAGTGTTTGTATCAATGTAACATGCATTTACTTTGCAAAACATAACGTTTTGATATATTCAAAATACCTTGTTTTGTACATTTATACATTTGGTTTACGTAACAACACATCACTTATCATACATAACATTTGTTACACATTGCTGGACTTCATGTGTGGGTACAAACATGTCATATTATGTATAGTTTTGTGTCGGTTTTAAGTGTTCGAGTGTGTTTATTCATATTGATATGTGTACTTATTGGTTGTTGGGTTTTTCAGGTTTAACGGTGCTTAAATGCGGTATAATGATCATACAAGTTGGAAATCGGGTGTTACGAGGCAATGCGGAGCAGGAAAACAGTTTTGCTGAAAACTATGCTCCCTCGCGCCACGCGAGGGAGGCTGTGTAATGTGTCGCGTGGCGTGAAAGACAGAAGTCAACGAAACCGGTCAAATATACTCCCTCGCGCCACGCGAGGGAGGGAATATGTAATGGCGCGTGGCGCGAAGATGTTAAGCGTGGAAACATTGTTTTTAACCTATTTTCTCAGACGGAAAGGGGGATTTTTCACTCAGCAGCCGCCACGAACGAATTGGGAGCACTTTTGGGCGATTTTTCTCACCATACTTCATCTTCCAAGGAAGTCCTTCATGTCCGATCAATTCACAACCAATCTTGAAGCTGGGATGACTACGATGCAAGGCTAAATTTCTTATAACTTCTACTCGGATGAACTTTTACATTGTTTTGCATTAAACCTTGTTTGCGAATTCGTATAACTGGTACAGCTTGACCACTTGTGTTGGATTCTTGGTAAACGTTTCTTGTGTTTGAATTACTTATCGTTTATTAAGCGTATTGGCAACTTACTTGCGTTGTTAGCGGGTTAGTAAATTGGTGGGTAGTTGATACAATTAAACGGGTTATTAGGTTGCATAGTGAATCTTAAAAACTATCCTTGATAACTAATCAGATTCATTAATTCCGAGGCCATGTCTATGTGGTGTTTTGAATTGGTAAACAGGTTTTGATGTTAAACGGGTAATTGGGATTCCGGGTAGAGGTTATTCTTTCTCATATTGATCACCACTTTATTAATTAGCTTTCTAGTTTTTATAATCAAATTCACAAAAATCCCAATCTAGTTAATTTAGTTCTTAGTTAAAAACGCGACACTGACCACAAATTCCCCGTGGATACGATACCCTACTTACGCTATCTACGTAGCTTATTTAGGTTTTTGATTGACCCTTACGACAGTCATCAGGACTACATTTGGACTTTTAACATTTGATATGGTTTATACAAGGACTTTTGATAATTGGTTTAAACATAGACTTTATACATTGGTGGTTTGTTTAAGTGACTTAAGTAACGAGATGTGAGTAGTATAATACAAACATGGTGGATACGCCACTGATACTTCCTATATATAAGTGCTTGTATTATATTACATATCATAGCGTTACTTAAATCATTCATTTTGGACTTATACATTTTACACAAGTAACACGTTTTTCACGAGACTTTGGTTTACAAACAGTTTACTTTATACAACTCATCTTACTTGGTTATTCATTTAACCATACATTATTCTCTTATTTATACATATCATATGATCTTATCGCTTTTCAAATGATTTACAAAACAAAACAATCTACAAGGTTCATGACTAAATTTTATTAAACATTTTCTTAAACTTAAGTCATGAATCCTATTTTCACAAATCCTATGTATCTCACAGGCATCTTTATGCTGACGTACCTATTTTCACATGTGTTTTCAGGAGCTTTTGCATAGGATGATGATCGTGACACTAGGGCGGACCTGTGCCTTAGATATTTAAAATGAAGATAGGCTTAGTTTAATTATGTTATGTGCTCTTTGTTTCCTGTTTAAAACAATGTAACTCTCATGTTTAATAAATAAAACTAAATTTTAATTTCCATGGTTGGGAAACAATTAATTCTGTTACAACATTCCCCGACGTTTCCGCCACGTCTTGTTGTTTTACGTGGTCGGCGTGTGACAGAAAAGTTGGTATCAGAGCCAATGGTTATAGGGAATTAGGTTATTAGTAATGCATTGACCTAGACTATAACCTTTCTAGGACCCTAACACAAGTTGTCTTGTGTTTAGATCTTAAAACATGCACTTCACCTATCCTTAGGTGATTACCAAAACAAGAACCCAATTTTTCGGGAACGATTTTTGAAAAACAATCTTCTGTTTTTGAATAATTTATTACAAGGTTTTGAACCCGCTGTTATAAGGTTTTGAACTCCTTTGAATTTTCAAAATCTCGTCAAAGTTTTGGGTTCTAAATAGTGTGAACACGTGCAAACTGGAAGGGTGAATGCCTGTACCCTGGGTTTTCTGTCTAAGGCTAGAGTGTTCGTACAAATCCACATAATCGGACCAGTCACTCTTACCTGGGAACTCTTGGGGTGAGTGTTCACTTATAGGCGAGCATGTCTTCGCGATACTATTTTTGACCCATTTACTTTGATTAGTCACTGTGTGTCATTTGTTTGCTTTGTGATGCGGACGAATGACCACCATCTTTGCTTTTGTTGATTGTATTTCATCTCATTCTTTTCATCCAATCATCTCACTCGTTTCCTTTCATGTTTCCTCTTTTAGAATGCCTCCTCGACGCGAGAATCAGATAGCGAATGCCAAACTGGCAGAAATCATTGCGCAGCAAATGGCTGCTGCGTTCCCAAACCTTATTGCTCAATGGAACCAAGCCAACAACAACCACAATGCTCCTTGTAACTTCAAGAGTTTTAACTCGGCTAAACCGCTCAAGTTTAGTGGTTCTGAGGGAGCAACTGGGCTCCTTCAATGGTTCGAGAGCATTGAGAACACTTTCCGTCACGTTCAGTGTCCTGATAATCGCAAGGTCGAGTTTTCTTCGAGTGTGTTTCAGAAGAGGGCTCTTACGTGGTGGAACGGGGTTATGAGAGACCGGGGTGCAGAAGTTGCTCTAGCACAAACTTGGGCCGAACTTAGGGCCCTTATGATGAGGGAGTTTTGTCCTCGTCATGAACTGCGAGCTTTGGAGAGAGAGTTTGATGACTTGAAACAAGACAGTGGCGAGTACAGGGCGTATACTGATAGGTATGAGGAGCTGAGTTTGTTATGCCCAACAATGGTTACCCCACTCGACAAGGCTATCGAAAGGTACATCGATGGCCTACCTGACTCAGTGCAAGACATCATTACTGGTAGTAACCCTACCACTGTCCGTCAGGCGATCGAGTTAGCAGCGACATTGACTGAGTCGCAGGTTCGAAAGGGAAAGCTGCACAAAAAGGGTGACAAGGGTAAGAAGCAGGCGTCTGACAAAGAAGATAGCAAGAAAGGTCAAAACAAGAGTGGAGAGAATTCTGGTTCCTCAAAGGGTTCTAGGAAGCGAAAGGCTTCCCAAAACTATGTCGTTACTGTACAGGCTCAAGCTGCACCAAATCAGCCTGTGCAACCACCCGCCAAGAGGCCTTATCTTGGCAATGCACCTTTGTGCAACAGGTGTAAAGGCCATCACCTACCACATCTCCAATGTCATCATTGCACTAACTATGGAAGAAATGGACATCTTGCCGCTACTTGCCGCATTCCTGCTAACCAGAATCAGGCAGCTCAGAACCAAGCCCAGCAAGTTGCTCAGCCTCTTGTTCAGCAACAAGGTCAAGCTGCACGACCTCATTTTCCTCCTGGTTCGTGCTACAATTGTGGGGATCTGACCCACTACAGAAACCGATGTCCAAGACTAGCTAACGCAAATCCAAATCAGAATCAGGCTCAGGCTCGAGGTCGAGTCTTCAACATGAATGCTCAAGAGGCACAAGCATATGATAGTGTGGTGAACGGTACGTTCTTTATTAATAATCAGCCTGCATCTGTTCTTTTTGATTCGGGTGCCGATAAGAGTTTTGTGTCATTATCTTTTGAGCCTTTGCTTCGCGTGTCTAGAATGAAACTAGGTAAGCCTTTGACAGTAGAAGTTGCTAATGGTGAACCCATTGTTCTTGACTATGTTCTTCATAACTGCCAGTTGAACCTTAACGACCATCTTTTTCCTATTGACCTAACGCCTATGCAACTTGGAAGCTTCGACGTTATTGTGGGTATGGATTGGTTAGCCAAGCATCACGCAGAGGTAATTTGTTTCGAGAAGATTGTTCGTGTGCCGCTTTCGACAGGCGAGATCCTACAGGTGCATGGTGAGAAACCTACCGGTGGTCTCAAACTCATGTCTTATTTTAAAGCTCGGAAGTATCTGCGAAAGAACTATGTGGCCTTTTTGGCACATGTTGTAGCAGATAAGGGCAAAGGTAAGTCTATTCAAGATATCCCTGTTGTTCGGGATTATCCTGAAGTATTTCCTGAAGAGTTACCTGGTCTACCCCCAGCACGCCAAGTCGAGTTCCGTATTGATCTCGTACCTGGTGCAAATCCCATTGCCAGATCTCCATATCGTTTTGCACCGTCTGAGATGCAAGAGTTGTCTAAGCAGCTTCAGGAGCTCTCTGACAAAGGTTTTATCCGTCCTAGCTTTTCACCTTGGGGTGCTCCCGTTCTTTTTGTCAAGAAGAAGGATGGATCTTTTAGGATGTGTATCAATTATCGTGAGCTTAACAAGCTTACCATCAAGAATCGATATCCCCTACCTCGCATAGATGATCTCTTTGATCAGTTACAGGGCGTTTCTTTTTTTTTCGAAGATTGATCTGCGTTCTGGGTATCATCAACTTCGTGTGCATGAAGAAGATATTCCCAAGACAGCATTCCGCACTCGGTATGGGCATTATGAGTTCACAGTTATGCCATTCGGATTGACTAATGCTCCTGCTGTTTTCATTGACTTAATGAATAGGGTCTGCAAGCCTTATTTGGATCAGTTCGTCATTGTTTTTATTGATGACATCTTGATTTATTCTAAGACGCAAGCCGAACATGAGCAACATCTTCGTCTTACTCTGGAACTCCTGAAGAAAGAGCAACTTTTCGCTAAATTCTCCAAGTGCGAGTTTTGGCTCAAGGAAGTTCAATTTTTGGGGCATATTGTCAACGAACAAGGTATTCATGTAGATCCCTCCAAGATCAGTGCGATTAAGGATTGGGATACGCCTACTACTCCTACTGAAGTTCGTTCTTTTCTTGGTCTGGCGGGTTATTATCGTCGCTTCATTGAAAACTTCTCAAAGATTGCAGTTCCTCTAACTGCTCTAACTCAGAAGAACAAGCCCTTTGATTGGGGATTCAAACAAGAGGAAGCTTTTCAAAACTTGAAGCAGAAGCTTTGTTACGCACCTGTTCTGACTTTGCCTTAGGTGCAGTTGTCTTCGCTCTTAAGAAACAAAGTCATAGCATATGCATCGAGGCAGTTGAAGATACATGAGAAAAACTACACCACTCATGATCTTGAGTTAGGTGCAGTTGTCTTCGCTCTTAAGATCTGGAGACACTATTTGTACGGTACAAAATGTGTGGTTTTCACGGACCACAAAAGTCTTCAGCATATCTTCAATCAGAAAGAACTCAACATGAGGCAACGACGTTGGGTTGAGCTTCTAAACGACTATGACTGCGAAATTCGCTACCATCCTGGTAAGGCGAATGTCGTAGCCGATGCTTTGAGTCGTAAGGAACGTACTAAGCTTCATTGTGTTCGTGTTCAATCTGATATTCAGGCTCGATCCGATATCCAGGCACGCATTTCTCAGGATCAACACGCTTGTGTTTCACAAGGTTTGATGGGTAAGGAGTTACCCTATCACATAACACCTGATCTGGAACTGAAGGACAATGGATCGTATTACTTCATGGACCGTTTGTGGGTCCCAAGCCAAGATGATCTTCGCACCTTGCTTATGGATGAAGCCCATAAGTCTCGTTATTCTATTCATCCTGGCTCAGATAAGATGTATAAGGATCTCCGTATTCAGTATTGGTGGCTTGGTATGAAGAAAGACATTGCCTTATATGTATCAAAATGCCTTACTTGTCTTAAGGTTAAGGCTGAACATCAACGTCCTTCTGGTTTATTGGTGCAACCAGAGATCCCAGTTTGGAAATGGGAAAACATTACTATGGATCTCATTACTAAACTTCCGCGGACAAAGAAAGGTCATGATGCCATCTGGGTAGTTGTTGATCGTCTTACTAAGTCAGCGCATTTCTTGCCAATCCGTGAGGATTTTTCTGCTGACAAACTTGCAAAAATCTATGTGGATGAAATTGTATCTTGACATGGTGTTCCTTTGAACATCATTTCTGACAGAGATGCTCGCTTCACTTCTCATTTTTGGAGAACCATGCAATCTGCTATGGGGACCCAACTTAATCTTAGCACAGCTTATCATCCGCAAACAGATGGTCAATCTGAAAGAACAATCCAGACTCTGGAGGATATGCTTAGAGCTTGTGTGATCGACTTTGGTGGTAGTTGGGATTCACATCTTCCGTTGATTGAATTCTCCTACAACAACAGTTATCACTCCAGCATCAACATGGCTCCTTTCAAGGCTCTCTATGGTCGAAAATGTCGTTCACCAGTCTGCTGGAATGAGATCGGTGAGGCTCAGCTTACTGTACATGCCCTCATTTTAGAAACTACTGATAAGGTTAAGAAAGTTCGTGATAACCTTCAGACAGCTAGAAGCCGTCAAAAGAGTTACGCGGACCAAGGACGCAAGCCCTTGGAATTTCAAGTCGGTGATCGCGTATTACTTAAGGTCTCACCTTGGAAGGGTGTGATCAGATTTGGAAAGAAAGGAAAACTTGCACCTAGATACGTTGGACCATTCAGGATCGTCGAAAGAATCGGTAAGGTAGCCTACAGACTTGAGTTACCTCCTGAACTTGGAAATGTTCATCCAACCTTTCACGTGTCCAACCTCAAGAAGTGTCTTGCTGATGAGAACCTCCACATACCGCTTGATGAAATTTGTGTGGACAACACGATGCATTTTGTTGAGAAACCTGTGGAAATCATGGAACGTGAAGTCAAGTGGCTTAAACGCAAGCGCATTCCTTTGGTTAAAGTTCGCTGGGAATCTAAGCATGGACCTGAGTTTACTTGGGAACGTGAAGATCAAATGAAGGCGAAGTATCCGCATCTATTCTCACGAGTTTCCTCTAAATAAATTTCGGGACGAAATTTCCACAAGTAGGGGAGACTGTGACACCTGTGTCCGTGATCATTGTAAACAGTTCAGTTATCAATAAAACGAAGTTATTTGATCCCAATGTTTGTTTGTTTATGTTTGACATTTTTTTCATGTTTTGACTTTTGTTCAATTTCAAACTCTATATCGCTTTCTGGAGAGTTATACGCAAACTCATGTGTAAACGTAATCAGTTTAACGCGACAAATACTACGGGACATCAACATATTCTTAACATACCTTAAATAACCCTTACATAACTTAGAAATAAGTTTTGAAGGCTTTGGTATGGCAAAATCAGGTTAATTCACTTACAAGGACTAAATTTGACAAACTGCGAAAGTATGCCAATTTGAACTGTAACGAACATTCCGGAACATGACCATAAGTTAAACATACCATAAATATCCTTTACATAGATTAGAAATAGGCTTTGAGGGGTTCGGTGTGCTAAAATAAACTTTTGGGTCATTCAGGGACACTAAGCGTCAAAAAGTGCATAAGTTTGCACTTTCGTGCATAACTTACGTTCTGAATACATACGGACATCCAAAAATTTATGTAAGCACTAAAATATTTTATTTTAGTGTTTGGCATGAGAAAAATCCATTCGTCGCGCTATTTGGATCGTTTTTCGCGCTTATGCGCATTCCGTCGTAATTAACCGAACAACGCAATCATACGACCAAACGAACCAACATCCGGCATATTTCTGAGCATGTTTCATGTCCACAATGTTTAGGCATCATTTTAGGGCCTTAAAGTTGGCTTAACGGGCCTTAAACATGTCGGAAATGGCCTTATATCACAACAGGGACCAAAACTGACATTTTACGAAAGTTGTTAGCTTACGGACCGTAAGCCCTTAGCCATACGGTCCGTAAGGACCTCCCAGAACATCAGAATGTGTTTAACAGCTGTTTACAACTGTTGAGCACCCATAAACTCAATTCCACATGTTGATACCTGATCATGGGGGGCTATTTTGAAGTACCTTAGTGTTGCAACAAGTGTAGGGATGAGATTGAATCACGTTTTACGATAAACGATCTTAACGGTTCAAGAAATCCTATAAATACCCCCAAGTTCCCAACTCAAAACCCACTTGATTTCTGAAAGTTTCTCTAAGTTGAGGTGTAAAAACGCTTCATACCTGAGAAATATTTGGAAATCAAAGCTTGCGGGGGCCCGTTGTAAGTGTTCTTTCGTTCTTTTTATTCTTTTAGCGTTAAAGTCAAACTTTGTTTGACTTTCTGCATTGACCAGTTTATGGTCAATGCGAAGTTCGTTTGAACTTCATAACGTGAGCGTAATCACGATGGTTATAGTCCCTAGTGACTACCTACTGATTACCTCGTTATCTAGGCTCAGTGACGAGTCGTAGTTTCGGCCAAAATGCGCATTCTTGCGTATTTTGTAACCAAACTACTCTTAGGTATCAAAACCGTTTGTTTTAATACCAAACCTGTTTTCTAAACTTAGTTAAGCATGTTTTAACATGCTTAGCTCGTCACTTTTAGTTTAGTGCTTATATAGGGTTGTAAGGTAAGCGATCTAAACAATCGCTTATACTTTCGAACCCGACCCATTTGGTCGATCATTAGGATCCGATCAAACATATTAGGTGACCATAGTTGTATAGGGAATAACATTTCGAGGTTATACCTTATGGTCACATCGTTTGAATAGTTGTATGATAGGTAGTATATATGCCTTAGGTAAATTACCAAAATGCCCTTTTTACGCCAAAATTCATTTTAAGCATATGTAACATAACTTTTGATATCTAAACTGATTTGGCAACAATATTAGACATGTTAAGGCATATTTTACTTATCATAGGGTTAGTTAGGCGTTCTGAACGCGTTTTACGCAAACGACGCGTTAAAGTAGCATAAGCTACCTAAACGGGTCGTAATGGGTCGTAAGCACTTAGGTTAGGTTTCATTTTAGAATGTAGGCTTTGTTGAACCATACTACATGAGTTTCCATACTCGTTTGGTTTACGAACCCTCATTCTATCCGATCCTCCGATTTAGGTCCGGTTTATTAACATAGTTACCTATATTAGGTGCCGGTTGATTTCCGTGATCTCTAGCATTGTTTGGTTGTTATTCAAGGACTACTAAGCAATCTCAAGTGAGTACATAGACCCCTCTTTTACTGTTTTCCAAACATTTTGGGGTGAAACACATGTGCCTACTTGTTACTTTCGTGCTTTCCTGTTTTCATATCATATGCTTGTTATGTTCATTAGTACACATATAGTACATGATTTACATTACATTGTTTTGCTATGTATGTTGACTGATAGCATACTTAGTACATTGTTTTACTTTACATTTCTGCTATGTGTTAGTTGCATTTTTAGGCACATTTTTATAGCATATTAATATTAATATTTCATCATATATCATGCATATTTCATAGTCGTACCTCATTATTTGCGAAACGCTTGTTTTTGTGGAATGGAATCTACTTTGGTTGGTTTTTGGTTGATATTGTAGGCGCAGAACGCTTGCTAAGAATGAAAGTTTCGAGACGGGATCTTAAAGGCAAAAGTTTGGAGACGAGAACGTGCTAAAACAATTAAAATAATGGTATTCAGCTTCTTGTGCAAATTGGAGGAGCAATTATGAAGAAAAAAATCGAAAAGTATTTATGAAAGTTGATACTATACTCGATCAAAAGAATGAAAGTTGGAAATTAACTCATGAAAGTCAAGACTTTCTATCAAGTTGGAGGTAATTTAATTTCCAGGTGGTTGAATTTTGAGATATCAGTACACTACATGGGCCAAATTGAATCAATTACAACTTTACAAGACCAATTATATGGGCTCATATTTAATCAAGTGGGCAAATTAGAGGAGCCCAATGAAATATTGTTGCAAACGTGGAGGTTTGAAGAGAAGGGGGATAGATATAAAAAAACCAACTTGACGCATATTTGGGGGAAGATATCTTTGGACGGCTGCTGGCATTCGAAGTCAAGAAGAAAAAAAGAAGAAAAGAAGTCAACTTTTTTTTTTTTCTTTTGGGGGTGATTTTTCTAGAACAACAAAAGGAAAAGAACTGTTTTGGTATTTTATTTTCGTAAGTTTTATTTTATTTTATTTTTTTTTTTGGATGTTTTGTTTCTCAATTGAATTGATTGTTATAGCCATCATGTCTGGCTAGACTTTTATAGTTTCAACATCGGGGCGTATTTTCTTTGATTTGGTTCATAAACTTGTGTGAAACGATCACGTTTGATTCTATTATTTTAGTGGTTTGTTTGTGTGATTCTTGTTTTTAATACGGATCCAATCCGGAAAATATTAGATTGTTAATAAACCTGATCAACTTATTAATTTTTCTAATAAAGTTCAATCAATTTTTAGAACCCTAATAAAGTTTTAATTTTTGAGAAGGAACAAATAATATTTTGAGTTTGTCTATGAACCCAAAATTATTATAGAATCATACAATATAATTAGACACTCCGAACGGCGTGAGTGTTTGATTGTAATTGATACTTCTATCCCGCAACCCGCACGCTAAAATCCGAACGGCGTGAGTTTAGAGTAGCGGGTTGGCTCTAATCAACGAACGGCGTTTGGTTAGACAATAAATAGAGTGGAGGTCCGAACTGCGTGACGTCTAGTGTCGATACAAACTATTATTTTAAAAGGATCATTGCACCGTGACCGTTAATGATCGTAAGTCGAACCGAATCAAGAAATTGCCCTGGTGTTGAAATTAGTTTTTAACATTTGATTTTTCTCAACCACTTTAATTAGCTTTTCTTTTCACTCTAAAATCTTTAAATTGTTTTTTTACATCTTAGTTAAACTAAAAAACCCCCCTTTTCAATACAATCGTATCCGTGTCTAAAATGTTTTTGGCATAATCAATTAATTAATCTGTATCCCTGTGGACACGAACCTGACTTCCATTCATACTATTTTTAGTGTGTCAAGTAGGTTTATTTTATATTTATTTGCTGGATTCGACACCCAACACTATGTATGTTGACTGATAGCATGCTAGCACATTGATTTACATGACTTTTCTGCTAAGTATGTTAACTTAGCATACTTAGTACATTGTTTTCATATAACATGTATACAATTGCTATAACATTTGGTTTGCACAAACGGGACTTATATACGTTCATTAACATTTGCTACGCCGCTCGGTTGTAAGTAGTGGTACCATAGGACTTGACAAATCTCATTCCTGACATCCCGGGTTTGTTTGGATGTAAGGAATGACTGAATCCGAAAACATTTCTTTTGATAACCTTGACTTAGGGTTATCCGACTGTCTCAAGGCTTGAATGTGTGCGTTAACTTACCACATAAGTGTTTGTATCAATGTAACATGCATTTACTTTGCAAAACATAACGTTTTGATATATTCAAAATACCCTGTTTTGTACATTTCTACATTTGGTTTACGTAACAACACATCACTTATCATACATAACATTTGTTACACATTGCTGGACTACATTTGGACTTTTAACATTTGATATGGTTTATACAAGGACTTTTGATAATTGGTTTAAACATAGACTTTATACATTGGTGGTTTGTTTAAGTGACTTAAGTAACGAGATGTGAGTAGTATAATATAAACATGGTGGATACGCCACTGGTACTTCCTATATATAAGTGCTTGTATTATATTACATATCATAGCGTTACTTAAATCATTCATTTTGGACTTATACATTTTACACAAGTAACACGTTTTTCACGAGACTTTGGTTTACAAACAGTTTACTTTATACAACTCATCTTACTTGGTTATTCATTTAACCATACATTATTCTCTTATTTATACATATCATATGATCTTATCGCTTTTCAAATGATTTACAAAACAAAACAATCTACAAGGTTCATGACTAAATTTTATTAAACATTTTCTTAAACTTAAGTCATGAATCCTATTTTCACAAATCCTATGTATCTCACAGGCATCTTTATGCTGACGTACCTATTTTCACATATGTTTTCAGGAGCTTTTGCATAGGATGATGATCGTGACACTAGGGCGGACCTGTGCCTTAGAGATTTAAAATGAAGATAGACTTAGTATAATTATGTTATGTGCTCTTTGTTTCCTGTTTAAAACAATGTAACTCTCATGTTTAATAAATAAAACGAAATTTTAATTTCCATGGTTGTGAAACAATTAATTCTGTTACAACATTCCCCGACGTTTCCGCCACGTCTTGTTGTTTTACGTGGTCGGGGTGTGACAATGCGTGGCCTCCTTAATATCTTCAATCATTTTACTTGCTGGTGTTGTTTTGCCTTCAAAGACTTTTTCATTCCAGTTTGACTAAATTCTCCAGATTGTTTTGTAAAAAAGACTGCATGTATTAGTTTATTTTTATTGATATTCATACCTATCCATATAGACACAATTTGTTGACACACAAAAAGTGTGTCCTAAAATCACGTGTCAAGATAGATCTTGTTTTTTTATGACGCTAAATGGATGACACACAAAAAAGTGTGTCATAAATATAATTGAATTTTGTAAAACCATGACATTTTTTTTTCTTGACAGACACTTTCGAATGTCATAAAATGAGCGTGTATCATTATTTGTGTGTCAAGATAAATCATTTTTTTATGACGCTAAAAACATGACACAAAAAAGAATGTGATAGATTTATTAAATTTTGTAAACCATGACATTTTTTTCTTGACATACGTTTTTTAATGTCATAAAATAGGAAAAATCACGATATTAGCCAAAGATTGGTCAACTTTTCAAAAATAGCCATTGGAAACCCCTCTCAACGAGCCGTTTCAAGAAAGCTGAAACGGCTTAAAAAATCCTTTCAGTTTAACCAACCGATGATTGCCACGTGTCCATTTGAGATCTTTCAAGATGGTTTAAGCCTTTTCAACACGGCTTGAGATCTTTTAGTGTAGCGGCTTGGCATGGCTTAAGATCTTTCAACACGGCTTGAAAACTTTCAACACGGCCTGAGATCCTTCAACATAGTTTAAATATAAACGAATAATTAAAAAAAATCTCAATTAAATGTGAGAACTTGAAAATCTCAATTAAAAAAATCTGAAAGTTTTAACTTGAAAATAAAAAATATCTAACTTGAAAATAAAAAAAGTACTAGGTTAGAACCCCGTGTAATACACGAGTTAAATAAATGTAAATTTTATACTAAATAATAAAAAATATAACTTTAAAAACCTCGTGTATTGTACGAGTTGAATAAATGTAATTTTATATATTAAGTAATAAAAAAGTTATGTATTTAAGAATCTCATGTATTGTACGAGTTGAATAAATGTAATTGTATATACCAAATAGTTAAAAAAAGTTATACCTTTAAAACTATGTGTATTACACGGGTTAAATAAATGTAATTTTGTATACTAAATAATAAAAATGTAATATTTAAAAAAAAACTCGTGTATTGTAAAAAAGTAATATCGTTAAAAAACTCGTGTATTGTACCCGTGTAATACACATATTTAACTCGTACAATACACGAGGTTTTTAAAGTTATATTTTTATTATTTAGTATAAAAATTACATTTATTTAACACGTGTAATACACATGGTGAGAACCTAGTAATTTTTATTTTCAAGTTAAATATTTTTTATTATCAAGTTAAAACTTTCAGATTTTTTTAATTGAGATTTTCAAGTTCTCACATTTAATTGAAATTTTTTTAGTTATTCGTTTATATTTTTAATTATTCGTTTATATTTAAACTATGTTGAAGGATCTCAAGCCGTGTTGAAAGTTCTCAAGCCGTGTTAAAAGATCTCAAGCCATGCCAAGCCGCTACATTGAAAGATCTCAAGCCGTGTTGAAAAGGCTTAAGCCATGTTGAATGATCTCAAGCCGTGTTGAAAAGGCTTAAGCCATGTTGAAAGATCTCAAATGGACACGTGGCAATCATCGGTTGGTTAAACTGAAAGGATTTTTTAAGCCGTTTCAGCTTTCTTGAAACGGCTCCTTGAGAGGTTTCCAATGGCTATTTTTGAAAAGTTGTCCAATCTTTGGCTAATATCGTGATTTCCCCATAAAATATGTCTGTTTCATTGTTCGCGTGTTAAGAAGAGTGTATTTTCTAGTAGTGTGATTCCCATCTCATTTAATGCATACTTTCCTTCCAGGTGAACGAGCCCCCATGCTCGCCTTCTCCAACGACTCCACTCAGACCATTAAATGCGAATGAGAAGTAACGTCTCGTATCCTTCTCTTCAAAACAGCACCGGAGGTATATCGGCTGTAGACAAGGAGATCTCCTTCTTTGACCAAATCTGGGTTTAGTGGCAGGGCGCAGTATACTGGGCCTAGGCCCAATACATTTGAAACAAAGCAACAGGCCCAGTGAGGGAGCCCATTCGTTGATCCTCGTCCTCAAGTACCTTCATTGTTAAACAAATCAAAAGTTGTCTAACATGTATACAAACACCCATAGCTGAGATAATTACGTATTTTTTTAAAGAACGAAGAAAGTGTTGGTTGACCTAAACCCAT
The DNA here is from genome assembly GCA_030545235.1 of Helianthus tuberosus. Classification (NCBI taxonomy): domain Eukaryota; kingdom Viridiplantae; phylum Streptophyta; class Magnoliopsida; order Asterales; family Asteraceae; genus Helianthus; species Helianthus tuberosus. The sequence goes on from CM060403.1 coordinate 17,890,217, forward strand.
TTTTAGGTGTTATATAACTGATCGTTTTTAGTAAAAAAATGATTATACCTATAATAGGCTGAGCTTTACACCTCTACGGGAACCCAACTATCCAATACCCTGAATGACTTGAGAAAGTTAGATAGCCCTCCGTATGAATATATATTAGTACCATAAAACAACACATGATTCACATATGTACCATAAAACACCCTTGAAGCTAAAGATTAATTGATGATCTATTTAATGTGCACCACAAGAAGAGGTTTTAGCGTTTCCTTAGCTAATGGTATTTATTTACAATCATTTATTGATAAGATTGTAAATGTAAAGTGTAATGCAATATTTAAAGGGATCCAGCCAAGTGTGGGCAGTGGCGAAGCTTGAATTTTTCGGCCGGGGGGCGAAAACATATATACCAAAAAATTTCTATAGAACCGGGGGGGCGAAAACGTATATACCCACAAATTTCTATACGAAAACTACATATATAACACTACTGAGCGAAAAATTCGGGGGGGCGGGCGCCCCTCCCCGCCCCTCTTATCCTTCGCCCCTGAGTGTGGGAAGGGTAAAGGGATCCAGCGAGTCTTTCGTGAGAAAATTGGTGTAACTTTGACTTGGCATGTATGTGTGTCTGATGTAACTTAGTGTTATGTTGGTTTGGGTTAACGCTTATGTTAATCCGTCAACTTTTAATAAATTGATTTGTTTGCTGTTCAAAAAAAATTTGTAATGAAATTAAACTTTTTTTCATAACCTGTAACTGCATTTTTTTTGGGTAAATGGGCTTTGCCTGGAAAATAAAATAATGAAAACAAAACATAGATTACAACTGAAAGAGGGACATAAACCCCTTTAACTAACCTATCATGCATCCCCTAAACAAGCTCAGGAGATTAAAAAATAATCAAAATAAGGTAACCAGTAGGCTTCACCTTACCAGGTCTATGATACAAATAGTTACTATAAAACTAACATAATTCCAAAAACCTCTGGACCAAATGATCAAGTAAAGAGTAGTATCAAGCCACGTAACATGGGTCATGACCAAAAACAGTCTTCTCTTTTGTTTAGGCCATATTGACCACCAACATTGACAACAAGTAATGTCCCAAATCCCAATACCACTAATGGTCTTCAATCCGATAGACCGATAGCACAAGCCGTCTTCAGACCCGAATCCCGAGACTGTTGCAAATACAGCTCCATGAATAGATGGGGAGATATCCATTCCAATGCATATGGTGGCCAAAAAAGTCTTGTGCCCACTGTCAACAAAGGATTACAAAACCAAACATTACACCAAAAGCATGCCAATACAATGTTGGGATAATTAAGGGTGCCTTTCATCAATAGGGTTGGAACCAACCACTATACCACCTTTAGTTTTGTTGTAGGAAATGAATTGTTGCATATCTACTTATACAATATATATATATGGGGCCATATGCAGTCACACTCACCCGCCCTGCACATGGCCCGGGCCAGCCCTGTATATATGGGGAGGAGGTTCAGTATAAAACAATAATAATATGCATAAACAACAACATCCAGCTAATCCATTAACAGCTACCAAAACACTTCCCATTATAAATGCTTAAAATTATATACCATTTTAATTAAAGGAATCCACACTCTACTTTTACCTGCAATTACTAATACTCTTGCCTGAAAGAACAGTAATCACGGGTAGAACATCGTCAATTTATGCTCGACTATCGACACTTTATTCCCTGCACAAAATGTCAGCTTTCCGTCAATATTACTCAATTATGATTTTAAAAATTCAAATTGAAGACATTTAATAGGAAAACTAAAGGAGTACCTTGTTTGTAAATTGGCTCCTATGGGTCTTTCCTAGCTCCTCGAATTCATCGCTTGACAACATAAGGAGACTCCTGTTGTGAGTGCCTATGTTGTTCACAGCTATACGTAGCACATGGTGGTGTCTCCAGACATATTTCTCAAGGATGTAAAACCGTATGATTCAAGCCGCTCCTTAGACCATAAAATACGCAGTCCTTTCAAATGAAAAATGCTCGGCGGAAGATGTCTTATACCTGCGCCTTCTATATTTAACTCTTCCAAACATTCTAAGCGTCCAAGTTCATCTGGCAATTTCTTAACTAGATTACAATGACGAAGATGTAAATACTTTAAGCATTTCATCTTACAGATGCTGTTCGGAAGATCTCGTAAGGATATACAACCTGCCAGGTCCAACCTCTCTACACTCTCTAATCTTCCAAGATTCTTGGGTAAGTGCTCAAGAAGGTAACAAGATGTGAGTTTAAGAGATCTAAGATGTTTCAGCATGCAAATGCTATCTGGAATATGCTTAATCCCTTCAATCGACAAAGATAATTCCTCTAGACTTTCTAACTTATCGAAACATGGAGTCAGCCCAAGTTTAAGGTAAATCGACTCAGAACCACTAAGACAAAGTAATTTGAGCTTTGGGCATTGCACAGGCGTGTGGAGTTCTACAAAATCACTACATTCCTCAAGATATAACTCCTCAAGATGTGGTGTGAGCGTAAGTATAAGTTCACTCACCTTAGAACCACTAAGGTCGAGCAATTTGAGCTTGGGTAGTTTGGGTATGCAAAATTCAAATAAGTCATTACATCCTCTAAGATCTAATATCTCGAGATGTGGGGTTAGACCAAGGTTAAGATTACGCACCTTAGAACCACTAAGCTTAAGAAATTTGAGCTTTGAGCATTCAAAGGGAATGTAGAGTTCTACAAAGTCATTGCATCCTCCAAGATCTAAAGTTTCAAGATTTGGAGTCATCCCAAGGTTAAGGCTAGTTAACTTAGAACCACTGAGGTAAAGGGATTTCAGCTTGGGACAATTAACGGGCATGTGGAGTTTAACAAAATCATTACATCCCCGAAGATCTAACATCTCAAGATGTGGATTCAGTTGAAGGTTAAGATTACTCACCTTAGAACAACTGAGGTTGAGGAATTTGAGCTTAGGAAGTTCAACAGGCATCTGGAGTTCTGAAAAATCATTCGTTCCAGTAAGATATAAGCTCTCGAGATTTGGAATCAGCCCAAGATTAATGTTACTCAACTTAGAACCATTGATGTTGAGGAATACGAGCTTTGGACATACACCGGTCATGTGGAGTTCTACAAAGTCGTTACATCCTTCAAGATTTAACCTTTGGAGATGTGGGCACTCATCGGGAATTTTGAGCTCTACCAAGTCCATACATTCTTTAAGACCAAACGTCTCGAGAACTGGAGTCATCTCAAGGTCAAAGGTTCTCAACTTTGAATACTTGAGGTCAAGGAATTTGAGCTTACTAAGAACCTATCACAAGGAGGAAAGTTAAATATCAATGAAATGAAATGAAATGATAAAATATAGCATAATAATGCATTATTAAAACAACCAATTAACCATTATTCTACCTTTCTTTCTCCCCCTTCCCAGAGTTGAGAGATATTGCTCCGACCCATTGCAAGGTCAACAAGCTTATTTGCGGGAAAGGTTTTAGGTAAACACGAAAAAGGATATCGTGGCCAATGTAGACATTGTAAAGTATTTGGTAAGTATTGGTCAACTTCATCAATTTTCCACTCGTTATATTTGTCATCCACGTATAGAAATCTAAGTCTCCTCAACTTTTTAAGACCTTTCATAATTATAGCTGGATGGAGATCTGTATCGTGCAGTTTTATACTTCTTGTTGCTTCAGTACCCTGTAGAATGTTGACAATTAAATTATGGTCGTAACAAATAAACAAGTATCAGTTTTACACTTGAACCTTACCAAGTCATTACTCAATATATCTTCAATTTCTTCTTTAATCCATAATCTGCTATGTCTGTAAGGCTCTTCAGGATGCGAACGACGAACAATATCCATGCCCAATTCTTCTATATGGTCATGCAAGAGCAAACGGCCATCATCAGAAATAGTTAGCAACGATTTCTGCTCAAGAACTCTTAAACCGAGTTCAGCATAAAATCCACAGCTATTAAGTATTCTGATTGCTTTCACTTTCTTTTTCCCCTTCAGTATGCATGCAACATCTAGGAATATTTCTTTCTGGTCATTCTCTAGACTAATGTAGCTTATTTCCAATCTTTTCAACGTTTGCTCTTCTGGAATTTTTTTTAGTCTTTCTATGGCACTGTCCCATTCACACTCAGTTTTACTACAAAGAGATGAACCCAAAACTTTGAGTGTTAAGGGAAGACCAGCAGCATAACATACAACTTTCCTTGATAACTCTTCATACTCTTGAATTGGAGTATCTTTCCCAAATGCATACCTACTAAAGAGGCAAATTGCTTCCTTATGTGATAACAAATCGACATCATGAGTATAGTCCACTCGGTGTGCCTTCAACACTTGCTCATCCCTTGTTGTGATGATGATTCTACTTCCTGGCTCAAACCAAGTAGGCTCACCTGCTAACGCTTCAAGCTGACCTATATCATCCACATCATCTAGAACTAGAAGAAACTTTATCTTAACCATCCTCTTTTTTATCATACTTTTCCCATCAGCAACACCTGTTACAGTAATGCTTTTATCATTTAACACCTCTTGAAGGACCTGTTTTTGCAATTTCTTCAAACCAGAGCCTTTTGAACCTTCTCTGACATTCTCAACAAAGCTTTTGCCTTCAAACTCATTAGATATATGATCATAAACAGCTCTTGCCAAAGTCGTCTTTCCTACACCTCCCATTCCTTTGATCCCTAATATGCGAACATCATTAAAACCAATTTTTAAAGATGAAACAACATTCTCTACCCGCATCGCCATGCCAACTAGCTTCCCATCAACGCTCGTATCGATAAAACGTAGCTCTAGTGAAATGTATTCAACAATTTGTCGGATAAATTTTGCTTCATGTCTGTGTGTTAAAGAAGATTCAATCAGATTACTCAAAATCCCACATGAACAGTTAATTTCAAATCTACAACATATAATGATTACAATCATACATGAATTAATAGCATATTGATATACTCAATTTGCAGGTTCAATCATTCAACATATAAGTAAAGATACAAGATTAAAGAATACAAGATGAATGAATTACCCATCAACAGTGTTCTTCAACTCCCACCCAACCAGATCTGCTGCTTCATTAAGAGCATTTCTCCATATACGAGCACCCTCTTTCTCTACATGTTTTTTAAAGGCTTTACCAACTGCCCCACTTTGGTGGCGGACTTCGGTGGGTTCCACATCATAGAAGACCGGGTAAGCAGTCTGCTCGGTCGTCTTCTGGCACTCCATAATCTTTACCAGCTCCTCTAAGCACCATGATGAAGATGCATACTTCTTTGAGAATATAATTATGTGAAACCTCGAGTCTTCAATGGATCTGATGAGCTGATCATCGATCCTTTCCCCTTTCTTGATTTTTTCATCATCTTTGTATGTTATAATGCCTTTATTGACAAGAGCAAGATAGAGATGGTCAACAAAGGTCTTACGGGTGTCTTCACCCCTGAAACTCAAAAATACATCATACTTGAACCTCTTTTGAATGGATGAGGCTGGTGTTGATGCCATTGAATGTATGCTTCAAGGATCGAATAAGTTGAACTCTGTATTGATCCAGGAAATTGACAATCCACTAGACCGTTTACAAAAGGTTGGAGACAAAAGGTTCTGATCTATCTATAAACAAAAGGTTCTTATTTTAATATTAAAAAGGACAAAGACCATAACATGGTAAAAAAGCATCTTGAACATTATTGATTACTGTAGTGGACGTATTTTCTTTGCTTTGCGGGTGCTAATTAAAGGGGTGTGTCGGTTATATAAAAAAACTATGGATAATTGCATATTTTCTCTTGAAAAACTTCTTAATTGTATATTTACCCAACTTAAAATTAAAATTGCATATATCTTCTTCGTTAACTAATAAAATTGTAAATTTACCCATTTTTATTTATTTTATTAAAAATAATTATATATTGACTATTTACCCTTATTTTTACTAGTTTTTGTGGCTTTTTCATAATTTTTATGTTTCGCTAGTTAGTTTTATTGTATATAATGACACGTTTTATTTTTCTTTTTTTCAGTTTGGGTGGTATTTTTTTTAATATTTCCTTCTTAAATAAAGACATTGCAAAATTGGGGTGTAAATATTAATGAAAATGGACGGTGTTACCCATTTCAAAACTTAGGTCTAATCACTTTCTGGTGTTTGCGTATGAGTATATATTGATATGGATCTAGATGTATTCTTGATTTTGGATTGATTTATGCATTAACATACATTAAATTATCAAAAAGATAAATGCAAAACAAATAACTTTGTAAAAATGGCAAAAAAAAAAAAAAAGAAAACAAAAAAACTAACAAGCGAAACAAAAAAAAAACAAAAATTATGAAAAAACCACAAAAACTAGTAAAAATGGATAAGTATATAACTTTTAAAGTCTTAGTAAAAATAAGTGAAAATTTGCCATTATATAATTCATTTTTAATAAAAGAGTGAATTTCAAGGATTGTCCTTTAACTTTATACCCATTTTCAGGCGTTGTCCTTTATGTTCAAAATTGACGAGTTTTTTTCTTTTATGTTTTCATATCATACACGTTTTGTCCTTTAAGTGTAACCCAGTTAGTTTTTTCAGTTAAATTTGGTCAAATGCTTTGCACATGAGGGCATTTTTGTCAATTCAAAGGTAAGTTCAACGGCAGATTTACAGCTCAAAGCTTCTGCAACCTTTGAATTGACAAAAATGCCCTTATGTGCAAAGTACATGACCAAATTTAACTGAAAAAACTAACTGGGTTAAGCCTAAAGGACAAAACATGTATGATATGAAAACATAAAGGAGCTTGTTGATGTTGTAATTTATGAAATTATAGAGTTAGCTAGTCAACCCGGTTGAACCGCTCGGTACAAGCTGGTTCAACCGGTTGAACCATTTTTTAGCCTAATCCGGTTTGATCTAAAAATCGGTTTTGATCTAAAAACCAGTTTTTAAAACATTGGGTATAAAGATAAAGGACAATCCTTGAAATTCACTCTTAATAAAATAAATCAAAATGGGTAAATATGCAATTTTATTAGATAAGGAAGGGGATATATGAAATTTTAAATTTAAATTGGGTAAATATGTAATTAAGAAATTTTTTAGGGTGAAACATGCAATTGTCCCAAAAAAAAAAACTATTGAAGACACACGTTATGTCACTTATTATATTGAATATTATATTGAAGCTATCTATTTTTTTTTTTCTTTTTATCTGTCTTTCTCTTTTACTTAATTATAAATACTTACTTTTTATAATTAAAAATACTTATTATATGTAGATATTAATTAATGATAAGATAGAACAAACAACAAATTATATCTATTACAATTGCAAGTAAGATTAACAGTAACTCTCTTTTTGATTTTTTATATTTATTTATTTTATTTTTTTTAGGTTCAACTAATAGTTAAGTTGACTTTCTTTAACTTTTTTTTAATTCTTATATTTCAATTACATACTTTATACTATAAATAATATACACTTTTAACCCAATTATTTTTTTTCTTATAACTTTCGTACGATGATCTTTTATATAAAAACTAAATACGCGAATTCATTTAATTTTTCCTTGACATTCCGATATAAACTTTATTTAAAACAATGTTGTATTCAAAACAATGAGACTTTGACGAACTAAGTCGGTACAACCAACAACATCGGTAGCGTTATTAGTGTTATCGGAACCGGTATCGATATTTATTGTTATAATATCTATCGATTAAAAAATGACTTTTATTTTTTGAGTTATACATTGTACAACCTTTGTCTCATAAAATCATTGCAAATATTACTACATCAACTCAGTTCGTCACCCTACCATTATTATACCTATATACATTTTAGTAAGGGATGAATATTGTTTTCTTTGGCTTCCAATGACTTCATTACGCTTGCACCTCATGCACCTTTATGTTTCTACCCCGAACTTTAATAAAGCTATGAAGTTTTATAATTCTTTTTTTCTAGCCAATATATATTTCTACCCATGAACTTTAATAAAGTTGTCATAAAGCTGTTGAATTTTATATTGTTTTTCACTTATAACTTTTAAAAAAAATATGATCAAATTATGAGGTATCCGTTACGACGTATTTATTTTTATCCACGTCCAGATATAAATTTTACTTGAAACCGTGTTGTGAATTGCGCTTCAGTTTTTATTTAATTACTTTTGTAAAGTGACATCGTTTACCTTTTTTCCAATATGCTGTTAGAACGTGTTATTTTATCTACAATTCGATAAAAGTTTTATTCGAAAGGTTCAAATACAGTTGATTATTTTTACCACTAGGAACCAAACAACTACCATCTAAATAATGTATTTGTTTTTATGGTTTTCTTGATGTGGTATTATGATATTCTCAATAGAGTATTTCTTGATGTTGTAAGCTATAGTGAGTGCATGTACGGTAACGGTATTGTGACGAACCGAACTGATACCAGCCAAACAACATCGGTATCGGCATTCGTTTCATGGCTTTCGATCGATTTAACACACAAGTTTATATCCTCTCTGGTATATTTTTTTCGTTTACTATATCGAGTGTCAATACCGTACTATACCAAACGAAACTAACACAGACTGAAAGTCCGCTGCGAAGCGCGGGTAATTCTGCTAGTTTAAAACATATATATTAAGAGAATATTTCATAAAATAGTAACTAAATTTTATAAATGTTCTAAACAAGTCATTCATAAAAAAAGTTCTAATTAATTCATTGAAGTTTATTTTATGTGTTAATCCTATATAATTAACCTGAATACCATGTAAACTATCCAAGATGGCATTTATTTTTTTATATTTTTATTAAACATGTCGACATAATGTAATTAATAAAAGAGATAAATCAAACTAAATCAAAAGGCACATATTAATAAAATGATAAATCAAATCCAAAAACACATACTCATCATGGTTAGATTCATATTTGTTTTATGTTTGGTGATCATCTTCAAACTAAACTTTATATTTATCAACGAAGTTTATTTTTTATATGAAAACTAGTTTAGAACCTCGTGTATTACACGTGTTGAATAAATATAATTTTATATACTAAGTAATAAAATAATTACATATTTTAAAAGCTCGTGTACGGCACGATTTGAATAGACACATGTCTTACACGAATAATGTAATCCGTTAACACATTTAGTCATCAAGATGTGTTTTCTAACAAAATGAACTTTGAGGTACTATTTACTCATTGTAACATCTCACTTTATTTTTATTAGGTTAGAGAGTTGTGTATTACATGGTTTATAACATTTTACTTTATTTTTTATATATTATTAGGTTAGAAACTTACGTATTACCTAATGTTGGAATGTGGGATACTTAAATTAAACTTGGCCACATATTCTACCATGGTTTAGTTAGGTTCGGTTTAATTTTTGGTTCCATTTTAATTTTTGGGCCAAGAAAGAGTTACAACCAATTAACGTGTGATACTTAAATGGAGGTTTAGAAATAAAGTGTGTATTCAAGTTTTTACATTGAATTTCAATAAAAAACAATAACCAAACAGTTGATTAAAATAAATATTATAATTTTAATATGTGATTATCAGTTATCCTTGTCCTTATCATTAAAATGTAAAAACAATTAAAACTACCAATTAAATAAAATCTTTATAAATATTTAAAACCCTAATATATTTTTTTAGATTTTAATAAGAGTAAATTACAATTTTGGCCCCTGTGATTAGATCACTTTTACCCTATTAGTCAAAAATAGTTTTTTTTTAACATTTGTGTCCCCATGGTCTCTATAACTAACTATTTTGGCCCCTAGGTCTAACTCAACCCATTACCCTGAGTCTAACCACAGGGACCAAAATCGTAATGGGTTGAGTTAGACTCATAGGCCAAAACAGTTAGTTATAGAGACTACAGGGGCACATATGTTAAAAAATTCTATTTTGGACTAATAGGGTAAAAGTGATATAACCACATGAGCCAAAATTGTAATTTACTCTTTTAATAATTAATATATGATTATAATAACTAATATATTATTAGCAGTTATCTTTATCTTTATCATTATCATTAAACTCTCTTCTACAAATTTCAAATTTTAAATTTAATATTATCAATAATTGATTTTCCATAATAAATATTTTAAAAAATAATTAATACCGTCTCATAGAACGCCATGTGTCCCTTACATGGTTTCTTTTATTATATGGTATAGATTGAATTTAGTTCTTGATGGATATAAACAGTAATTTTTATTATTACTAAAATTGGATTGGATTGGATTGGATCATGTGTAAACAAGTTTAGAATTAAAAATGATTAATTCCATGGTTTTAGGATTTTAATAAATTTTCACAGTTTAAAAAATCATAATTTTTAATTTTTGCGGGTTTTAAAAAATATTTTGTAAGTTTTTAGTCCATGTTTACATTTATAAGCCATGTAAAAATATGTTTAAAAAAACCAAATAAATGTCATGTATGATGGATAAGTTTTTATTTAGTTAAAAGAGTAAAATGTTAAAATGGTCCCTGAGTTTAAATCACTTTTGACACTTTAGTTTAAAAATGAAACCTTTTGTATCTGGGTCCCTAAGGTTTAATTTTTGTTACCATTTTCATCCAGTTGACCAACTGGGTTATAATTTTCTATTAACTTCTCTTTTTTTTTTTTTGTTATTTTCCTCCTTTAATTAAAATATATTATGGCATAAAATGACAATTATACCCTCATTAAACGACAAAAAGAAGAGAAGTTAACAGAAAATTCTAGCCCAATTTGCCAATTTGATGAAAATGACAACAAAAATGAAATCTCATGGACCTAGATTTAAAATGTTTCATTTTTTAGACTGAAGTGGCAAAAAGTGACTTAAATAGGGCAAAATATATTTTTGGATTTTTATGAATTTACATGTTTTCATGCAATATTCAACATAAAAACATGAACTAAAGGGGTTATACCTTTGCAAATATGTTTTTTCTTGAGAATTCTCAGCAGGTTTTAGTAGGTATGTGTGTTAAGAGTTATCTTGAAAATGTGGAATGAATAGAAATAATCAAAATTTGGCTTTTTAAAGCCTAAATGAACCGTGTGGAGCTTTCAAGGGGTTTCTAGATCCCTTTGACTAGTCAAAGGTGGTTTTAGGGGGTCCCACATGATAAGGTTGACTATTTTTCATGTTTAGGTTCGTTTTCAGGTCGCAAACGCGTCCCGGGGCGCCAAACGGCTCTTTTTTGCGCGTTTTTCGCACGGTTTTTAATGGTTTTGAAAACCGAACCCACCGACAACGAAATCGGTACACTTTGATATTTTGACTTAGAACCACTTGTATTTATGTTAAATAAGTTTTTTTAGGCTTGACCGACTGTTCATTGCATGTTTGGTTGTTTCCGGTTGCGCTAAAATCAAAGACGTTCCGCTAACCGGTAGCTGCTTCGTTTAGCGTGCCAACTGCCTAATAAGGCCTCAAATCTTACGTTATGGTCTAAATATCATGTTCATGTATTTTCAGGCCCTTAGAAATGTCTACGGCACTATCGTTTGTATCCAATTCGGTATTATTCGTTTTGAGCACTATTAAACGGTAAACTTTCGTTTAACCTGTTTTTAACACTGAGGCATCTTGATTGCACTGATTGTCATTATTGATCATGTACTACTCATAACGTACCATCGGATTCATCTGAGTCATGTTTGTTATCGTTTCATGAATCGTGTAAGTTGAACGTCCAATTAGTGTTTCAGACACAATTAATGTTTACCTGGTTTTGCCGTGATTGTCACAATGTGCGTTACATCAATCAAGCATATTGTGCAAGCTCATAAAGCGCACTCCTACCGAATCACACATTAACTACGTTCTTACATGGACTTCATCAAGGACATATTCCTCATGATATTTTACTACAAATACATTATTTCCACATTCTTTACATACTCCTATATTTCTGGAAAACAATTTCACATATTATTGTCATTAAACATTTCATCAAACACCTTGTGTGCGTACTACTATCTAAGAACAATGTACAACCCCTTCATGCTTGATTACCTAACTCATGCCATCAACATCCATTTTCTTACTAAACAATAGGCATCAATCATACATAAACATCAAACATAATGAAATCTTTATTTCTCCCAACTCATTCGTATTAAACCATAAACCATCAAAAACCCCAAAGTTCTTGAACATGGATTCTCTCATTTAAACTCCAATTTTTAGGTGATTAAATCATTAACGACACTAGATTAAGTGCATCTAAACCCAAATTCAACCACCCCATTCTCCCAATTTACCCAATTACGGTAAATTCCTCAAAACCCACCAAGAACTTCACCTAAAAAGAATCAAAAGGAAATTTGGGTACTTACTTGATGCACAGGAGATGATGAACACTTGATTATCCATGCAATTTTCGAATTGCTTCTCTTCTCCCTCTCCTTTTATTCACACAAGAACACACACTATATGTGTGTCGACATATGCTTCTGCCCAAGAATGGGCTTTTCTTTTTTCCCCTTCTTTTAATTAAAAGACTTTCCAATTTGACCCCTTTTAGCCCCTATAGTATTGTTTGTTTTTTTTTTTTTTGAACGGCAAGGTGTCACAATTTTTTTGGGTGCGAGACACCCCACACCCCCCCTCATTGGGGAGGCCCGTCGCCCCACTCCGGCCAGACGTGAGTGTCTTAACCGTGCCCCAGCTGGCATCAGAGTGTGACCGGCGTCCAAAGGAAAAACCCCACAGGTGCCTCGCCCATCGTAGGACTTGACGGGTTGAGAGCCGCCACAGAGGGGAATAAACCGCCTCAAGTGGGGATCGAACCCGGGCATCATGGGTAAAACCCTGGTGCCTCACCTTTGGAGGAGACGGGGATCGAACCGGAGCCTCCTAGGAGAACAACCGACCTACCAACCGCTCCACCAAAGGATCATTGACCTATAGTATTGTTTGTTATTTTATATTTAGCCACAAGAATTCATCCCTAGTTATTGAACTTATAAGTTAACTAATTTAAGCAACTTAGTTATCTCAAAGAACCTATTAATTTATTTCATGTTATATCATATGGAAACATATAGCGAATATACATATTCGAGTTTTGGTGTGTTACACGTCATAACGGGGTGCGTGGTTCAACGATTTTACGTATGTTTTTCATTCGGTGTTATTTTTTACTTTTTATTTATTTTATTTTTACGAGCTCTTTTTGATGTCGGTGGTCGTTGCACTGGTGTGGCATTAGTGCTACTTGGCACGATTCTACTAACGTATTTAATCTATTAAGTTTTTTTTACTAATAATATGTTTCGAGTTTACCGCTATACATCCTTTACTAAAGAAAAACTAATTTTTAACGTGCATATTTTTATGTACATGTCGGGATAAATTCGATTTGCTCTACGTTTCGACGTAAACTTTTCTGAAAACGAGTCAGATTAAATATAATACATTTTCGTTTAAAAAACCATTTTAATGTGCATATTCTTATGTACGTTTCGGTATAAATTCGAGTTGGTGTATGTTTAGATGTAAACTTTTTTGGGAAACGAATATGTTTTCATGATTATTTTACGAATGTTTTGTAAATTTTGTTTCGATCCGAGCGGAGTCAAATTGTGGTTTCTTTTTTCCCTTTTATAAAAGCTCTAATTAATCTCTTTTGATTATACGTGTCAACTTTTCTGTTATACCAGTTACATTTTCTACGTATAACTCGGGTCACATATAATACATTATGATTGCACGGTATAAATTTGATTTACTTTATGCTTTGATCTAATTGCAATGATTATATAGGTTACATTGAGTTCAATGAAATACGTCGAAACGCGTGTTTTCATATGGTTAACGCATCACATAACGTTTGGACTAATCCCTTTGATGTTTGCAACGCGGGTCATATTGCTAGTTTTATAAAAGTTGTAACTACTTAAACTGCCACACCCTCAAAAATACCACGTGCGGATCTCACAGTGAGGCGTGTGACGTACCAGGATCTAGCCACTAATCATGTTGAACTACTAGTAATTTAATAACAAACACAAGAATCATGTCCAACATGAATAGTGCATTTCATTAATAAACGTTTTAACAATGTAAAGGTTCAGCCAAAGCGATTGTAAATGTTCTAGTCATACGGAATCAAATTGTTTAAAAAGCTTAACATTAAATATTCGTCAAGCAACACGTCCCATGACACTCTTCGCTCATCAGACTGCAAGTTCCAAAGCATGATGTACGTCCTGCAAGCATGCAGAAAAGTGTGTCAACATAAAGTTGGCGAGTTCACAGTTTTATTGCGTAAATCAAGTAAGTGTTTAGTTTAAAGACATGTCACGAATAATAAACTCGGTATCGACTGACTGTACTGTTTGTTGTGCCCTCATCAATGTCTATCAGCATTGATCAAAGTGTTTAAGGTCATTAGTTCATGCCCGGCTCCCAGCACGGTGTGAGGTTTGTCAGGCTTAATAGCGCTATCAACTAATACGTCGTTGCCTCCCAAGCAACTAGCTCGGTAGTAAGTAGGGACTTTCGTGATAGAGTTTGAGTTTATTAACCAACATCACTTTTAAACTACAACATATAGAAAAAGTATTCCTCCCAGGAATAGTAGTTTGTTTATCCCCCCCCCCCCCCCCCCCCCCGGGATGCATGCTTGTGAAAGAGTAGTGAAATCACCTTAGTTTGCTCGGTTTATGTTACGTACTTCTACGCGTTAATTAAGTGTTAGGTCCGTTACACGCGACCTAAGGTATAGTATCATGTATTATGTAAATAAGTATACGAGTAGAGTTTTGCAATACCCTCCAAACAATTTAAACTTGGGACCATGCCATTATATTCCGAATAGAAGAGATTAACAATTTAAATCAAACACTCATATATGTCCATACAATAATCGGCCCCACAAATAGTCGACCCAATATACAGTCAACTTGAAGGATTTGTATTTATTACACTCAAATGAATATTTAATATATGAATATTATTGTCATACGATATATTCTTCAAATAAATTATTGAGTTCCTATAATATGTAAGAATATTTAAAGCGTTCACAACGTTCCACTTGGATTACATACATATAGCTTCAGCCTACCAACTAACCTATATCTGCGGCCCACTTAAACAATTAAAATCCGGACTCCATTCATCACCCCCACTAAATTATATGATCACCGGCCCATTAAAATAATTCAGCCCAACAATTTACATTGCTAAATTCGGAACAGTTTGTGTTCATCAATTCAGATTTTATACGTAATTCGGGAAAATTGCATTATTTTGCGAGACAACGTGGGCTTATTAGTGTAGTTTCTACTTTCGGCATATCTAATTCACAATAATCAACAATGTTGCAAACCAAGATAACAGTTTAGCATTTCTAGCATGTCAATACATCACTAATCATCAAGCAAACAACTACACAATCACCCATGAACCATTGCACATTCAATTAGACGTGATCAACTAAGCAGCGAACAATTGTTTGGATGTCTAAGGTTTGCATAAAATCAAGATAACAAAACATCAACATATAACATAAACATTTACCTCACATTAAATCTAGATGGATTGAAAGATCAAGGATTGATGATTGTGTGTGAAACTTGTGTAGCCAGGAATGATTGGAGATGATAACTACCGTGCAATGCATTGTGAGGGATCTTTAGGGTTTTGTGTTCTATTATAACTTCCCTAATCTTCACAACACACCCTTAATCATATATCGTAATAAACAAATCAGTAGTCATGTTCGAGTCGGGTCAGGTCGATTGTTATAACAAAAGACATCTTATTTACGGAATCATGATATAAGAGGAAGACTTTTGGGGTTGTTATAACAAAAGACATCTTATTTATGGAATCATGATATAATAGGAAGACTTTTGGGGTAGAAAGGTTAGGAAGGAAGAAATCCTATCTATTAGATTTAAAATATATGGCAAAGATTAAATGAGTGGAATTAAACAAAAAAAGGAGGCGCGTGGGTTTGTTTAAAGGTATTATAGTCCATACAAGACAATAGTTTCTCTGGGTTAGGATATAATAGGAAGTTTATTTGGGTAGGAAGCCTAGGAAATAATCTTGACCATCCATTTATTTAATCAAGGCCTAAGATTAAACGAGCGAAATTGAAGTGAAAAAAGGAGGCGCGTGGGTTTGTCTAGGGGCATTCTAGTCAATCCAAGGCAATAGTTTCTCTCTCATCCAATTCCCCCCATTTTTTAAACGTTAATAACTCTTTCATACGACATTATTTTTTTATAAAAATTGCACCCAAAAAACGAGCGTTTTCATCTTTAAAACGAGTATACTATTGCTATACTTTCGAAAAAAAATTGAAAACCCAGTTGCGTAAAACGCAATGGGAAAAAAAACCAAAAAAATAACATTTTTCTAAAACACAATACACAAAAAACACAAAGAAATGTCTTATTTGTAAAACGCAATGGCCAGAAAACACAAAGAAATGTCTTAATTCTAAAACGCAATAGCCTAAAAACTCAAAAGAAAGTGTAGTTTCTAAAACGCAATGGACTGAAAACACATAAAAATGTGTTTTACCTAAAACGCAATGCACAAAAAACACAAACAAATGTCTTATTCCTAAAACGCAATGGCCAGAAATGTAACACCCCGTGTTTCGAAAGTCAAGATTGAAGTCAAAGGAAGAAAAAATTGCTAATTGCGATCTGTCACTCCTTGCTCAACTCCTGTTTTGACTTCTTTGACTTGTTGATAACCTATTTATTTTATCGCATTAGTTGTATTATGTGGTATATATGTTAATAATCGAGATTTAATCGCTATTTATCGCTTGTTTTATCGCTTAATCGTTTATCGCATCGCAATCGCATTCGCGCCTTGAATTACAGGTTCTGTATATTGTTTTACGTGTGTGTGTTACTTACTTGTTACCTGTGCATGTTTACTTTATGTTTTGTGGTGGTTAATCGAAACGCAATCGCAACTCTATCGCATCGCAACGTGATCGCAAACGCTAAACACCAGTTATTTAGGATGATTGTATGTTAGATATAGTGAGCGATGGATAGGTTATGTATGGTTTAATACTAGTGCATCGCAACCTCGCTCGAAACGCATCGCAACGCTCAACACGCGAATCGAAACGACGAAACTCAACACGCCGGACACCAGGATCGAGTGGCCGCCCGATCGAGTTGCCATCCGATCGGACAGTCATCCGATCGGTGACCCACTCGACCCTTTGCACTTTCCTTTTTGGGAAACCCTATAAATACCCTCACTTGTCACATCACTTGATGTGACAGCTCTCTACTCGACCCAACCGCACTCCAGCCTTCTTTCTCTCGATTTCTCACGATTCTTGTAAGTTTTCAACCTAAATCCTGTACTTCTATGATCTACACGCACTCCTTCATCTTTTTCTCTTTTGAGTCTTAACTTTTAACTATGAAATCAACGGATTTGAGGTGTTCTAGGATGATGTCATCATGGAGTTCTTATGAACTTAAAGTATTGGCCTCAACTCCTGCAAGAACAACTCAGATCTGAAGGATTTCCACATGAATCAACAATGTTTTCACATAGATCTACACAGATTCATGGTGAAAAGGATTGAAAGAAGATTTTATAACTTTCTTTCAACTCTTTTACACTCAATGCACTCAAAACTGATATAATCGGAGCTCGTTCTGATCTCCTACTCCTTCTTAGTGTTGTATCGGTTCAAGATCTGATTTCTATCGAAGAGACTACCGATTTCGGGTTAAACATGAACAACCGTCTTGAGACAGTTGACTTATCGGATTAGGGTGATCTCTGTTCGATCGGGTTACTGGGATCTTGGTGGGGTTTCTGTTGATTGGCACGTCATCACTATTGTTTTGGTAAAAAATTACCGAAGCAATTAAGTGATCAAATTAGTTAAGTGAGGTAGTGTGCTAGAAATATGTGTGAAAAATGTGTTAACAAAATTAGATATGAAAACAGTTTCAGGATACGGCTCAAGATATAGAGCTGTATCTATGATCATACAATGAGCGAAAATGTAAAGGTGGACACGTGATGTACGAGGAAAGCCCTTGATCAATCTAGATCGCCGGCATAAAACCTCTGGAGCTGACAATCGCAGCCGCCTTGTTCTTCTATTGCTTCAAATATCAGGATACAGTGCAGGATATGATGCGGATCAACTAGGTGTTACAACGTGATTTGATTACAAGTGTTGGTGTGTAGTGATTGCTAGAAGCTAGAGAGCAAAGTGTGCGAAAGAGAGTGTGTGGAAAAAGTTGTGTTTGCCTATGATCCGATCGCTCCCATTTATAGTAACAAAAACTAACAAACTATCCTATTATTCCGGGATACTTTGGAATATTCCCTTTTGAACGTTATTGACCAAGTATTGCGGCTTCAACGTCTCTTTTCCACCTAATTTGAGCGAGTCTTCAGGGGAATTGGTCTTTATGAACGTTAAGAACCTTCAGCTACAAGCAAATCGTTAGTAACTGCCAGGATACTGCCTCAGGATGTTACCAATATCCTGGTCTGGTATCCTGATCATAAACAGCTAACATGAAATCAAGATATAGTGTCAGGATATGGGCTCAGAATTTCACCCATAACAATTGTCCCCAAAAATATAATTGTTGGATATCCTGATTCCAACAGATATATTTTTCAGTCATTCCAATATGTCCGGTAAGGATATCTGTTTTAAACATTCCCGCATATGTTTAGTTAATCAGCACATAATTTGATAAGATTGAAACTACTCCCTTTTCTGTAGACTCTGCTAAGGTCCCTGTTGTCTTCGATCTTGAGGAGCTTGACAGTTACCCCAAGCCTGTCCTGGTAAAAAAGGAACCATCTGTTGGCACCATCTCTAAGCCCTCCGCTGTTGCTGCCGAAAGTTTATGTTATGATGTCCTTGGCTTCATGGAATCCATCGAGCCCATGAACTCCTTCCTTAATAAGGTAAATATCCAAATCCTGTATCCCGTACACATATACTGAACATGTATCCTAGTTAGTTTGTCTTTAATGATACCTGTACTTAGATCAATTTATATTTCCTGCACTTAAGACAATACGATGGCCAAAGGTGGATGGGTCCTGAGTTTCAGGATGAAGCCTTTGGTCATCAATCAGTATGGTTTATTTTGAACAATATAACAGTTGAAGGCAAATGGGTTCTCGTGTTGTCAGGACGAAGCCTTCAACTGTTTATGTAAATATACTTTAAAAACTTAATTGTGTTCTTGGTGGATGGGTCTCTTTTTGAGATGAAACCAAGAATACAATTAATAATAAACTAACCTTTTAGCCTTACATGCTGTTATTTGTTATGCATTGCTTAGTCTGAATTCCAATGTTCCAAACTTAGTGCAATTATTACTTTTTATGAAAATATCTTGATCAGTATACTCGCAAATATCCTATTAAGACTTCCGTCAAATAGGGTTCTTACAACTCAAACAATTTCGATAAAGTTTTCAAAGAAAAAGGATGGTTCATTTTTATTTTGCAAAGCTTGTTTTGATAACAGTAGTTTGATTTGAATATAGTTTCAATTTTCAATCCAAGTATCCTGAAGTATATCCTGAGAATACATCTTGAGAATATATCCTGAGAACATGTCCCGACCAGGATACTCATAAGTGTTATACTTTCAGAAATTTAGACAATCTAGATAAGGTTTTTTAAAGAACAAAAATAGGAAAGATCATACCGAAACAGAAGACATCTCAATCCTTTCATTCCAGTCCTTTCGCAACCATTCCACCGAAGGTGTCCCCAGTCCAGGATACTTGGCGAATTATGCCCAAACTTGATCCTTTGAGTTCCTCACAATGCCTTAGTGGGATATAGTGTTGGCATATGTTTCCTTCTTGCTCCAGCATAAATGTCCCCAGTAGGATATAGTATCAGCATACGTCATGTTCTATCACGGATGTCCCCTGTCTGTGCAGGACCAGTATGTTGTACCAGGATATGATCCTTTAGCAATTCTTCAACCAGTTGTTTAAACTTAGCAATCCTTTTTCAAAAATTTATGTAGACTTGTAAATGATTATGTTTTTTGAAAATATACTTTGGGATTATCCAAAAACTTTGTATTTTATTGGGACTAAACCCATTTTCCAGGCATTTAAGCCGGAGTA
This sequence comes from Helianthus tuberosus, assembly GCA_030545235.1. Classification (NCBI taxonomy): domain Eukaryota; kingdom Viridiplantae; phylum Streptophyta; class Magnoliopsida; order Asterales; family Asteraceae; genus Helianthus; species Helianthus tuberosus. Next base: position 17,910,371 of record CM060403.1, read on the forward strand.
TAAGAACCTCAAGACTTGAAAAGGTGAAAACCTTTAAGTCTTTGAGTTTTGCTGGGGATTTTACCCACGTTTTGTGCGCTACAGGCGAGGGTGTGGAAACCCCAAAACTTAGAAAGGTGAAAACCTTTAATCCTGGGGAAAATCCCAAATTTTCATGCGCTACAGGCGGGAGTGTATAAACTCCAAGACTTAGAAAGGTGATAACCTTTAAACCTTAGAGAGTATGAAAATACCCTTTCGTGAGAGAGGGTGATCAATCCTCATATACCTTAAGGATCCAGGGTATAACCAACAGTAATGAAATTGTCAGCCACTTTTACATGAACTGGTCCCGCCACCTTGAACTATCCCTGGATAACTTGCGCTCCAGGCGGGGTGTTTAAACCCAATTCGTGAGAAAGGTGAATACCTTTAAACCTGTGAATGGATCAGGATCCCTTAAACATGAGAGAGGGGGCCAATCCTCTAATCTTTCGAAGTATCCTGAGTGAGCATCCTGGAGCTATATCTCGAAGCATATACTGCAAAACATCCTTACACTAAGGTGGGTGTTAGCTTGGCTAACACCCCTCCGATGCTTAAGTTAGTATAAGGTTTCAAAGAATAAATTAAACCAAACATATTTAAAAAAGATAGAATTCATACCATCTGGAGTTAGAAATTAAATTCTAAACTCATTTGAAATAAAGCTTAAGGTGTATAGCATTCCAAGATCTCGGTAGCATATCCCCTTTCATATTCTTGAGTCTATATGCTCCTTTCCATGCTTCTGATTCAACTTCATATGGTCCTTCCCATTTTGGAGCTAGCTTGCCATCGGCAGGATTAGTGGTATTCTGAAAAGCCTTTCTTAACACCCAATCTCCAACCTTAAATCTTCTGGTCCTAATATTCTTGTTATATGCTCTGGATATTCTTTGTTGATATGCTGCCATCCTTAGCCTTGCTGCATCTCTCTTTTCATCTATAGTATCCAAATCCTGACTCAAGGCTTCAGGATTCTGTTCAGGATCACTTAGGGTAGATCTTGCAGTAGGTATTGCCATTTCCGTTGGAATCATTGCTTCTACTCCAAATACCAAGGAAAATGGGGTTTGGCCTGTTGCGTTCTTTACCGTTGTCCTATCAGCCCACAAAACAAAGGGTAATTCTTCTGCCCATCTTCCTTTTTTGGTTCCAAGCCTCTTCTTTAAGTTATTGACAATTATCTTGTTTGAGGATTCTACTTGTCCATTCGCTTGAGGATGTACTGGAGTAGATGTTATCATTTTGATTCCCCAACTCTTGCAAAAGTCAGTAGTTCTCTTGCTTATAAATTGAGAACCATTGTCACAGATTATCTCGGCTGGTACTCCGAATCTGGTCAGGATATTTCTCTTTATGAAGGATACCACTTCTTGATCCCTGACTTGGACAAATGCCTCGGCTTCAACCCATTTGGAGAAATAATCTGTCATTGCCAACATAAAAACCTTCCCTCCTGAAGCCCTTGGAAGCTTTCCTACTATATCCATACCCCACTTCATAAATGGCCAAGGGGAAACGATAGGATATAATGGTTCAGCAGGCTGATGCAGTAGGTTACTATGTCTTTGACATGCATCACATCTTCGAACATATTATGTGGCATCTTTCCTCATTGTCGGCCAATAATATCCTGTCCTTAATACTTTTGAGAATAACGACCTGCCCCCAGTATGGTTACCACAATCCCCTTCATGTATATCCTGAAGTACTTCTTTGGCTTCAGGATCCTCCAAGCACCTCAAATACGGTCCTGCAAGAGATTTCTTGTATAAAACATTATTTATAATAGTGAATCGTGATACCTTCATCCTAAATGCCTTAGGATTTTCATTTTCGGGGATGTGTCCTTCCTTGAGATATCTCATGATTGGAGTCGTCCAAGATTTAGGATCCTCTTCAGGATACTCTGCTCCAGGATCCTGAATACCCGCTACTTCTTTATCCCGAGGATTCGTTGCAGTATACAAGACATGTATTATTGGTATTTGGGTTCCTTCTGGTATCCTGATCGATGATCCCAGATTTGCTAAGGCATCTGCTTCAGCATTATCCTCCCTTGGTACCTGTTCAAGTGTAAAAACATCGAAATATCCGGCTAATTTTTTGAGAATATCGAGGTATTCGATTAATTTCTCACCCTTAACTGCATAGGATCCATTAAAATGGTTAGTAATTAACAAGGAGTCAACATATACTTGCAAATTCTTGATAGTCATATCCTTAGCCAATTCTAATCCTGCAATTAAAGCTTCATATTCTGCCTCATTATTAGTAGCAGGAAATTCACACCTAATAGCCTGGGGTAATATGTCCCCCTGTGGCGATTTTAGTAGTATACCTAAACCTACACCTCTTATATTAGATGCACCATCAGTATATAATGTCCAGGATCCTGAAGATTCTCCTAACTGTTGAACTTCCAGGTCTACCTCATCCTTAATATCACTACTGAAATCAGCCACAAAGTCAGCTAAAGCCTGAGACTTTATGGCATTTCTAGGTTCATATACTAAATCATAAGCACTTAACTTTACTGACCACTTGGCCATCCTGCCTGACATCTCTGGTTTCCTAAGCACATTTTTGACAGGATAATTCGTTTTAACATGGATCCTATGTGTCTCAAAATAATGTCTAAGCTTTGTCGATGCCATGACTAGAGCTAATATCAATTTTTCTAAATGAGAATACCTAGTTTCAGCATCTAACAAACTTTTACTAACATAATAAACAGGATATTGCTGACCTTCATGGTCTTTTATAAGAACGGCACTTACAGCATTCCCTGATACAGCGAGGTATAGGGATAGTGGTTCACCATTTTCAGGCTTCATCAATAGAGGTGCAGTTGAGAGATATCGCTTCAAATCCTGTAAGGCTGCTTCATGCTTTACTCCCCATTCAAATTTCCTATTCTTCTTGAGGATATCATAGAATTCCTTGCATTTTTCCGAGGATCTTGAAATAAATCTATTCAAAGCTGCTACTCGGCCTGTTAACCTTTGTACGTCCTTCATATTTGAGGGTGATTTTATATCCAGGATAGCTTTGATCTGCTCTGGGCTTGCTTCTATCCCCCTTTTTGTCACCATATATCCTAGAAACTTTCCTGCCCCCACTCCGAAATGGCACTTAGCAGGATTCAGCTTCATGTTGTATTGATCCAGGATATCAAATGCTCCCTTGATATCCTGGAGGTGATCCTCAGCTTTTTTAGATTTTATCATCATATCGTCAATATATACCTCCATGGTGTCCCCCAGCTTATCTTTGAACATCATGTTTACCAATCTCTGGTACGTTGCACCTGCATTTTTCAAACCGAAAGGCATAGCAGTATAGCAATATATACCTGTTGGTGTCATGAAAGCAGTATCCTCCTGATCCGAAGGCTCCATTTGAATCTGCTGAAATCCTGAGGATGCGTCCATGAATGTTAACATTTCATGTCCAGCAGTAGCATCTACCATTGCATCGATATGAGGGAGAGGAAATGGATCTTTAGGACATGCCTTGTTCAAGTCTGTGTAGTCTACACAGACTCTCCATTTCCCGTTTTTCTTCTGTACCACAACTACGTTTGCTAGCCATCCTGGAAACTTGACTTCTCTGATCATCCTGGACTTCAACAATCTTTCAACTTCCTCTTGGATAATCTTATTCCGCTCAGGAGCAAATTTTCTTCTTTTTTGCTGAACAGGCTTGAATGATTTGTCAATTCCAAGCTTGTGAGGGATAATGTCTTTGGATATGCCTGTCATATCCTCATGCTTCCATGCAAACGTTGACATCCTGCATTTCAAAAAGTTAGTTAATTGCACTTCAATATCCTGAGGGATATTGGTTCCTACGAGCACCGAGATATCAGGATTATCCTGATCCAGGATAATTTTCTTCAAATCCTGCTCCAAAACTTCCAAGGTATCCCAGGCCCGCATCTTTAATTGCTATGCTTGATTAGGCTTTGTTGAAGATTTCATCGAAGATGAGTAGCATTCTTTTGCTTCCTGCTGATCACTTTCAACCTTGACAACTCCCCAAGGGGTAGGGATCTTAATGCATTGGTGATATGTCGATGGCACAGCCTTCATATCGTGAATCCATGGTCTTCCCAGTATGATGTTATAGCAGGATAAGGAGTCCATCACACAGAAGCGTTGTATTGAGTTGACCCCTTCAACATATACTGGTAACTTTATCTCCCCTAGGGTATTCCTAGCTTCTCCACTGAAACCAACGAGCACAGTGGACTTCGAAGTAATATCCATCGGAGATACATTCATCCTCTTCAATGTTTCCAGCTGAATTATATTGACAGAACTACCGTTGTCTACTAGTATCCTGCGTACAAAATGGTTAGCCACATATAATGTTATTACCAAAGCATCATGGTGAGGATCCTGAACAGTATCCCTGTCATCACTATCGAAAGTGATCACTTTATCAGTTGTGAGGGTAGTCATCCTGACTGGTCTGTCTCCCCTCTCACTCTTAGCTTCCTTTGCATGTCTCTTGGCCGCCGAATACGAAGTTCCACAAATATCGGATCCTCCTGAAATAAAGTTAATTATCTTGGCATCTGCTGGGGGTGATGCTGCTCATTCAGGATCCTTCTCGGGATCCTGACCTTTATTCTTCTTTTTCCCAGCAAGTCTTTCAGATACCCTTTGCTTAACAGGTAACTTATTTCTTTCCTTAAAGCAATGCAATCCTCGGTCATATGTCCGAAGTCTTCGTGGAAGGCACACCATTTGGATTTATCCTTCCAATCAGCTTTCTGCTGGTTCTTTCGAGGCCACCTAGCTTTGTCCCCTAAACCCTGCATAGCATACATTAACTCAGGTATATTAACAGAAAAGCAGTATTCAGATAAGTCAGGATATTCTTCAGGATCCTCGTCTTCAACAATATTCACTTTCTTGTTATCATTTCTGCCATATGGCTTGGAGCGATATGGCTTATATGAGGTTTCTGATTTCCTGTTAGTTGATTCATAGGTTGAGGTAGAATTCATCCTCTCCTGCATCTTCTTGTCATCTTCCAGACGGATATATCTCAAAGCCCTGTTACGAGCTTCGTCGAGATTCCTGCAGGGATTCATTACAAGATCCTGATAAAACTGAGAATCCTTTTGTAACCCCATCTTAAAAGCTTGCACAGCTGTTGCAACATCAAGATGTGGGATATCCAAGGATTCTCGACTGAATTTGTTCACATAATCCCTCAAGGATTCCTGAGGCCCTTGAGTTATCCTGTAAAGATCACTGGTTAGTTTCTCAAAACTCCGACTACAAGAAAATTGACTGTTAAATAAATTAACCAAATGAGCAAACGAAGTAATTGAGTGAGGAGGGACGTTTAACATCCATTTTAAGGCTAATCCTGTCAGGGTAGAACCAAATCCCTTGCATAAGCATGCTTCCTTGAGATCTGGAGGGATAGGATTGATTTCCATCCGTTCCCTATACTGGGCGATATGCTCCTCAGGATCCGTAGTCCCGTCATACAGTTTCATGTTGGGAGTCTGGAATCTTTTTGGGATTTCTGCATCACAGATAGGATACGCGAAGCGGGATATCCTGTGCCTGTCTTGGGATACTTCCGGAATTGGCTGGACCACTCCAGGTACGCTGGATATCATGTCCTTCAATTTCTGGAGTTCCCTGGTAAATGTTGACGTCATAGCTGCATCCTGCAAAGAGCCATTGTTGTTAGTAGCAAGAATATTATTATTTGACACATTACCGGTCTGAGGATTTTGGCCATATCCTGAAGCATATCCTGAACTCCTCACAGTCGACATCCTGACCGAGGAGGGTATCTCAAGAGTACGATTCTGAGAATGGCTTGGGACGATATTCCCCGTGTTATCCTCAGTGTAAACTGCGGAACTGAAATTCAAAGCCCTGGGCTGTATAGGAGTGACAGTTTCTTCAGCGGGTCTACTCGAGCTAGCTTTTAAGAGTTGTATTTATCTTAACATCATTTGATTAGTTTCCTGTTGCTGCCTCATTTGTTCCTGTACACTTCCAAATAAAGTTAGAATTTCATCATTAGAGGCTAAAACGGGAGCAGATCCCTGAACACTCCGAGTAGGGATAACATCTTGAGATTATGAAGAAAATGGCATCCTTGGAGGAGGTGGTGGAAGTACCGAACCGGTAGTAGCAGAGGTTGCAGCAGACATAGTGGAAGAGCTCATGTTTGATCTTGAGGCCATTGTAAACAATGTGGCAAAAAGTTTTGAAAATAGAAAACCGATTAACGATTTTACAAAGATTTTTAGTAAAAGTAGCACCACTTGCCCCAAGGTGGGCGCCAAATTGTTTTGGTCAAAAATTACCGAAGCAATTAAGTGATCAAATTAGTTAAGTGAGGTAGTGTGCTAGAAATATGTGTGAAAAATGTGTTAACAAAATTAGATATGAAAACAGTGTCAGGATACGGCTCAGGATATAGAGCTGTATCTATGATCAAACAATGAGCGAAAATGTAAAGGTGGACACGTGATGTACGAGGAAAGCCCTTGATCAATCTAGATCGCCGGCATAAAACCTCAGGAGCTGACAATCGCAGCTGCCTTGTTCTTCTATTGCTTCAAATATCAGGATACAGTGCAGGATATGATGCGGATCAACTAGGTGTTACAACGTGATTTGATTACAAGTGTTGGTGTGTAGTGATTGCTAGAAGCTAGAGAGCAAAGTGTGCGAAAGAGAGTGTGTGGAAAAAGTTGTGTTTGCCTATGATCCGATCGCTCCCATTTATAGTAACAAAAACTAACAAACTATCCTATTATTCCGGGATACTTTGGAATATTCCCTTTTGAACGTTATTGACCAAGTATTGCGGCTTCAACGTCTCTTTTCCACCTAATTTGAGCGAGTCTTCAGGGGAATTGGTCTTTATGAACGTTAAGAACCTTCAGCTACAAGCAAATCGTTAGTAACTGCCAGGATACTGCCTCAGGATGTTACCAATATCCTGGTCTGGTATCCTGATCATAAACAGCTAACATGAAATCAAGATATAATGTCAGGATATGGGCTCAGAATTTCACCCATAAAAACTATCATTAACTGTTAAGGCTAATCTCTCCCAGCACTCCCTTCAATCCAAGAGAGTGTTTACTTGTTAAACACAATCTGTGAGTATACTCGAACCCTTTTTGCTTTACGCACTTTTGGGTGTTACATACGTTACTTATTCTAAATCACAATCTACACACAACGCAAACACTATTTATACGCTAATCGCTCCCGCATGTTATACGTGTTATTCGATGAATGTTAGTATGTTATGTTTACACAGTGATTGTTGCCTGACACCTTAGCAACGATAGTACTATAGTTTGGACTCAGCACCTGTCGTGGACAGGGGTTGTTAAGGGCTTACTTCACGTATCCTAGAGGGGATATGTGTTGCGCATTCTACAACTCGCAGCCACGTCTGTTCATATTTCCCTGTCGATAACCTACTTGCCTTCACTTTGTACATGTTACATGTTGGTTACGCGTAAACTATTTCGAACTCTATTATGCTATTATCAAACTTGTATGCTCACCTTTACACTATGTGTATTGACCTCTATTTTAACGTATGTGACAGATGTTTAGGATGCTATCTGCTAGGATGCTTGCTACATGGAACCGAGTTAGGAAGAGTCTAGAAACAAATGAACAATTTATTTAAATCTGAGTTGTCGAAACATGTTATTTGTGTTTGAGATATCATTGTCTGTAATAACTTAATTTGCTTGATGGGTTATGGTATAGGACATAATATTAACTATCTGGTAATGTAGTTGTTATGGAATTTCTCTTGAACAATCTGTTTCTCTCAGTGCCATACATGCCCCGAGGTTTCCGCCTTCGGTTGGGGTGTGACAGATTAGTATCAGAGCCATAACTATAGGGAATTAGGCAAGACTCGACCTAGTCCGGGTCGACGTCTTAGAAATGACCTAGTCTATAGTCTAAGTACCAACAGACCGCTTTGTGCGAACCCGTTAGGGGTTCCGTACGAGCTTATTGCTATTTCTCGATCGCTTTGCACTCACGTTATACTATCACACTACCTTTCCTAAGGTAGTCACACCGCACTATTTTTCAAAAATGAACGAGTGATTAAATCGAGAATAGGTGTGAAAACCGTAAACTCTCGATTAAATCGCTTGTTCGACCCGCATTTTATCTACAAACAGGAGAATTTGCGTTGAATCAGGAGTGAAATCCGCACTTTAACGCAGAATTCCTTCTCTATTTTATCAAAACAGGAACTAAGCTGTTAAGTCCGGGGAACCCGAACCTTGACGACTTGTTCCATCCTCTATTTTCGTTTTACAAAACTCTCACCAAATTCTCGACGGACTCCTACGACTTGAAGTCACACTGTAACTCGAGGGATGCGTGCCAATCGCCCAAATCGAGGCGAGAGCACAGTCCCGAAAGACAAAGTGTGTACCAAAATTCCTTGTGAATAGTCGAATCACTTTGGATAGTTGATGTCTATCAGCCTAAGACAATCTATTTTCGATTTCAAACTCGCAATTGCCGATTTTATGTGTTTCGATTCTGAGCCCGCAATTGCTTAAAGTACAAAGTCGGTGGCCTTTGCCACCGACAATACTCACTCCTATTCTTTGATCAAGTCTTTAGTCCTTTTTTGTTTGCTATTCTTACCATTGTCCCTCCTACGTACCTTTCACCACCGCAACACAGCCGCCACCACACCACCGGCTGTTAAACCATTGGCCCATTGCTCACACTTCTACTTTGTGTCTGGATCTGATCCTAAGGGCTTTCTTCAAGCTATTTGTCAAATTATAACAATAGGATTCCAAAAACATAAGATTCTCAAAATCAAACTGCACAAGAAATCATCAAATTTCACTAAACTTAGAACGAATTCGACTAATGGGTTTCGCCATTTTACCTCAACACTTTCAAATCGTGTAGAAGGATTTAAAGTTGCAGCGATTTTGAGAGCCAGGAACTTCAAATGATATATCATATTTGCCGTTAAGGTCAGTCTTGCTGTGCACCTTCCTTTTTATCCATAACCTAGGGTTTCTTCTTTGTTTATTGTCTTTGGGTTTTTATTTTGCTGCATTTTATTTGCAAATTGATTTGTATGTTCTAAGTTTTGAATTCTTTGGATTTCATGTGGTATTGAATGAACATCATGCATGAATGGTTGATTTTATTTGAATGCATGATGATTAGACACATTGAAATTTAAAAATTACTTGATTCACCAGGATTGGAGCATTTTTTAACAAATGAATATTGATGTTTTATGAATGTTTGCTTTTTTTTTTTATTTGAATGCAAGATGAGATTATTTGAAGGCATCAGTTGTATGTTTCATTTGCAAATATGGAGTCCACTTCCATATTGTTATCCATTATTCATACATTTAATATCTATATAATTTAGGATATTAAAGGCATCAGTATATTCATAAGACTTCCTTAGACCGTGGGGTATGGTGGGGCTTGGGTTGGGGGCATGAGTTGACACGTGGAGTTCGAGCCCCCCCACCGGTGAGTGACGTGTCCGTGGGGTATGGCGGGGCTTGGGTTGGGGCGTGGCTTGGCAGTTTATTAAAAAAAAAAAGCGAATAGGAGCCCGACACATAGGATCACTAGCCCGCCCCACGCCCGGCTTCAAACTCCCGCCCCTTGGGCCACGCCCCAACCCACGCCCCAACCCAAGCCCCCGGGGTGGTGGCTTGGGCGTTTTCAGCCAACCCACGCCCCAACCCAGGCACCATACCCCATAGTCTTAGCTTTAACTGTGAGAAACAAGTCATAGCTTTAAATTAACATTAATGATGGATAATCATGACCGATTTTAAATGGGAGTATTTCATGTGATAGCACATTTGATTTGATAAATGGATCTCAATTAAAGAATGGTTTCCAAAGAATCATGAGTTAAAAGAGCTTACACCTGCTTTAAGGAGTTTATTTGTTTATTCATTAAAAAATGATGGTGAAAATATCTACATAAGCATAGGAGGATCTGCACCTATTATTCATTTGCACATATAGTTTTTGGTGGAATATCTAAACCTGGTATAACTGCTACTGATGTCAATAAGGCTGAGGTAATAAGTTTTAGCAAATTTTAAATAGTTAAGTGCATATTTTGATCCTAAATAATCTAAATGTTAATATAGTAAGTAGTTTTTGGCTTTTTGCCAAACAGTCATATATGATATTGTGAGTAGCTTGTAAAAACGGGTGGGTCGGATAACGGGTCAAATGGGGGTTTCGTCCAAAATGGGTTCGGGTAAGAGAGTGCATCTAAACACCCGCTATATTAGATTCTTATGCGAATTCGCTACCTTATATTCCATCCTGTTTGGTAAAAGAAGGAGATAAACTATGTTTAACTAGGCATGTAATTTTCTTGAAGCGTATAACAAATGCCTAAAACGAACCTGAGAAAACAGTTCCTGAAATGCAGTTCCTAAACAGTAAAATCGGCCAAATTTTACTTGATTACTATTTTATGTGGATGAACGATCAACGTGTAAATAAACCTTATTTATAGTTAAAATTATTTACACACACTTTTGAGTAAGACGCAAGTCGAGCAGGTAATCTAACGAGCCGAAATATGTTTCGTCTTAAAAGACCACTGAAAAAAACATATTAAACAGGTGTACGTCAAACATGATATTCTTTTCTCAACTCTCTCATGTTTATCTATTTTTATTTGAGTTAATTACACAAATGATAGTTTTGGTTTGTCCAAAGTCGCATGTTTGGGGTCTAACTTTTAAAAGTTGCAAGTTTAGGCTATGTGAGACAAAATGCATCACAAATGCATTTGACTTAAAACTATATACAAGATTTATTAGGCCTGGTGGAAGAAGCACTTACCACCCACTGTTTGATTTGAGCGTCATAGCTTTCTCCACTGTTAGGATGTATAAGAATTGGTTTATTTGTCACCTGCACAAGACAACAAATTGGGTTTCGGGTAGATCAGTTTGGGTTATTGGTTTTTCGTATGTGCAAATGTATCAAGTATCAAATGACCGACCTGATTAACATTTGGATTAATAGGGTTCAGTTTAATCATCATCATCATCATCATCATACTCAGTATATCCCACCAATAGCAAAGCTATGGTAGGGTCTGAGGAGGGTGAGATGTAGACAGCCTTACCTCTACCCCGTAGGAATAGAGAGGCTGCTTCCAATGAGACCCCCGGCTCGATTGTGGTTTTGCATCAAGCCTTGGACATAAGGCACATAACACTCAGCAATTGAGACAAACGCCGATTAGTGCATGCACCCCCTTGTCTTTTGGCTATCAACGCCACCACATGATGCATGATTAACCGTCCCCCTCTTTTAACGTTATTTTCACGAAATTAGTAAAATAACGTTAAAATTAGTGCACTTTCACTTTTGCCCCCCGAGCGCCCACGCATATATACATTATATGAGCATACCGCAAGCGGGGCGTCAGGGTTCAGTTTAATCGCGTTCGGGTATAATTGTTTGGGTTTCGTGTAGGGGCGCTTATTTTGAGCATAATAAACAAATCAAGTTCCAAAACATAATTTAATCCATAATTATAATTAAACCCATTACAAACGTCAATGTTTATATTGAGATTATTTGCAGGCAACAACAATTTGCACAATCAGATGCGGTTAGAGCTGCACGAGCTCAGATGCAAGCATCTGCAAGTAAGGCGAACCGACTCTTAATGTATAATTGTTTTCACATTTTTTTAAGTTGCGTGTATTGTCTTCTTTTTTAACCTGATGAGTTTTGTTATATTATGGTTGCAGTGCCAGAAGGGGTGATCGACGTATAGCTTTTGTAGCCACAACATCCGCCATCAAGTGCATTTGTAAGTAGTATATGATTATCTTTATTTTAATAGTTGTATGTTTTCTGGAAATAGTAACAGATTGTTAAATTTGACCCAAAAATCAATGCATATTACAAGTATATTTTGGCATCAACAACAAAAATGGGACCGACTACAAAGGAAATTAACGAACCCAACAACTTTGTATTAAATATAAAATAATATAACAAACTTTGATGTTAAAAAATGCAAGCTATAATGCCACCGACGTTGCTTTATAAAAGCTAATTTACACATAATACGTCATGTTATCCGTTCGATGTTTGTGATGTACCCGCGCCGCAACGCGCGCGGGTCTAATTACTAGTATGTATGAATATTTAAAGCGTTCACAACGTTCCACTTGGATTACATACATATAGCTTCAGCCTACAACTAACCTATATCTGCGGCCCACTTAAACAATTCAAATCCGGACTCCATTCATCACCCCCACTAAATTATATGATCACCGGCCCATTAAAATAATTCAGCCCAAAAATTTACATTGCTAAATTCGGAACAGTTTGTGTTCATCAATTCAGATTTTATACGTAATTCGGGAAAATGGCATTATTTTGCGAGACAACGTGGGCTTATTAGTGTAGTTTCTACTTTCGGCATATCTAATTCACAATAATCAACAATGTTGCAAACCAAGATAACAGTTTAGCATTTCTAGCATGTCAATGCATCACTAATCATCAAGCAAACAACTACACAATCACCCATGAACCATTGCACATTCAATTAGACGTGATCAACTAAGCAGCGAACAATTGTTTGGATGTCTAAGGTTTGCATAAAATCAAGATAACAAAACATCAACATATAACATAAACATTTACCTCACATTAAATCTAGATGGATTGAAAGATCAAGGATTGATGATTGTGTGTGAAACAGATGATAACTGTCGTGCAGTGCATTGTGAGGGATCTTTAGGGTTTTGTGTTCTATTATAACTTCCCTAATCTTCACAACACACCCTTAATCATATATCGTAATAAACAAATCAGTAGTCATGTTTGAGTAGGGTCAGGTCGATTGTTATAACAAAAGACATCTTATTTATGGAATCATGATATAATAGGAAGACTTTTGGGGTTGTTATAACAAAAGACATCTTATTTATGGAATCATGATATAATAGGAAGACTTTTGAGGTAGAAAGGTTAGGAAGGAAGCAATCCTATCTATTAGATTTAAAATATATGGCAAAGATTAAATGAGTGGAATTAAACAAAAAAAGGAGGCGCGTGGGTTTGTTTAAAGGTATTATAGTCCATACAAGACAATAGTTTCTTTGGGTTAGGATATAATAGGAAGTTTATTTGGGTAGGAAGCCTAGGAAATAATCTTGACCATCCATTTATTTAATCAAGGCCTAAGATTAAATGAGCGAAATTGAAGTGAAAAAAGGAGGCGCGTGGGTTTGTCTAGGGGCATTCTAGTCAATCCAAGGCAATAGTTTCTCTCTCCTCCAATTCCCTCACATTTTTTAAACGTTAATAACTCTTTCATACGATATTATTTTTTTATAAAAATTACACCCAAAAAACGAGCGTTTTTATCTTTAAAACGAGTATACTATTGCTATATTTTCGAAAAAAAATTTGAAAACCCAGTTGCGTAAAACGCAATGGGAAAAAACCAAAAAAATGACATTTTTCTAAAACGCAATACACAAAAAACACAAAGAAATGTCTTATTTGTAAAACGCAATATCCAGAAAACACAAAGAAATGTCTTAATTCTAAAACACAATAGCCTAAAAACTCAAAAGAAAGTGTAGTTTCTAAAACGCAATGGACTGAAAATACATAAAAATGTGTTTTACCTAAAACGCAATGCACAAAAAACACAAACAAATGTCTTATTCCTAAAACGCAATGGCCAGAAATGTAACAACCCGTGTTTCGAAAGTCAAGATTGAAGTCAAAGGAAGAAAAAATTGCTAATTGCGATCTGTCACTCCTTGCTCAACTCCTGTTTTGACTTATTTGACTTGTTGATAATCTATTTATTTTATCGCATTAGTTGTATTATGTGGAGTACATGTTAATAATCGAGATTTAATCGCTATTTATCGCTTGTTTTATCGCTTAATCGTTTATCGCATCGCAATCGCATTCGCGCCTTGAATTACAGGTTCTGTATATTGTTTTACGTGTGTGTGTTACTTACTTGTTACCTGTGCATGTTTACTTTATGTTTTGTGGTGGTTAATCGAAACGCAATCGCAACTCTATCGCATCGCAACGTGATCGCAAACGCTAAACACCAGTTATTTAGGATGATTCTATGTTAGATATAGTGAGTGATGGATAGGTTATCTATGGTTTAATACTAGTTCATCGCAACCTCGCTCGAAACGCATCGCAACGCTCAACACGCGAATCGAAACGACGAAACTCAACACGCCGGACACCTGGATCGAGTGGTCGCCCGATCGAGTGGCCATCCGATCGGACAGTCATCAGATCGGTGACCTACTCGACCCTTTGCACTTTCCTTTTTGGGAAACCCTATAAATACCCTCACTTGTCACATCACTTGATGTGACAACTCTCTACTCGACCCAACCGCACTCCAGCCTTCTTTCTCTCGATTTCTCACGATTCTAGTAAGTTTTCAACCTAAATCCTGTACTTCTATGATCTACACGCACTCCTTCATCTTTTTCTCTTTTGAATCTTAACTTTTAACCGTGAAATCAACGGATTTGAGGTGTTCAAGGATGATGTCATCATGGAGTTCTTATGAACTTCAAGTATTGGCCTCAACTCCTGCAAGAACAACTCAGATCTGAAGGATTTCCACATGAATCAACAATGTTTTCACATAGATCTACACAGATTCATGGTGAAAAGGATTGAAAGATGGTTTTCTAACTTTCTTTCAACTCTTTTACACTCAATGCACTCAAAACCGATATAATCAGAGCTCGTTCTGATCTCCTACTCCTTCTTAGTGTTGTATCGGTTCAAGATCTGATTTCTATCAAAGAGACTACCGATTTCGGGTTAAACATGAACAACCATCTTTAGACAGTTGACTTATCGGATTAGGGTGATCCCTGTTCGATCGGGTTACTGGGATCTTAGTGGGGTTTCTGTTGATTAGCACGTCATCACTATCATTAACTGTTCAGGCTAATCTCTCCCAGCGCTCCCTTCAATCCAAGAGAGTGTTTACTTGTTAAACACAATCTGTGAGTATACTCGAACCCTTTTTGCTTTACGCACTTTTGGGTGTTACATACGTTACTTATTCTAAATCACAATCTACACACAACGCAAACACTATTTATACGCTAATCGCTCCCGCATGTTATACGTGTTATTCGATGAATGTTAGTATGTTATGTTTACACAGTGATTGTTGCCTGACACCTTAGCAACGATAGTACTATAGTTTGGACTCAGCACCTGTCGTGGACAGGGGTTGTTAAGGGCTTACTTCACGTATCCCAAAGGGGATATGTGTTGTGCATTCTACAACTCGCAGTCACGTCTGTTCATATTTCCCTGTCGATAACCTACTTGCCTTCACTTTGTACATGTTACATGTTGGTTACGCGTAAACTATTTCGAACTCTTTTATGCTATTATTAAACTTGTATGCTCACCTTTACACTATGTGTATTGACCTCTATTTTAACGTATGTGACAGATGTTTAGGATGCTATCTGCTAGGATGCTTGCTACACGGAACCGAGTTAGGAAGAGTCTAGAAACAAATGAACAATTTATTTAAATCTGATTTGTCGAAACATGTTATTTGTTTTTGAGATATCATTGTCTGTAATAACTTAATTTGCTTGATGGGTTATGGTATGGGACATAATATTAACTATCTGGTAATGTAGTTCTTATGGAATTTCTCTTGAACAATCTGTTTCGCTCAGTGCCATGCATGCACCGAGGTTTCCACCTTCGGTTGGGGTGTGACAGATTAGTATCAGAGCTATAACTATAGGGAATTAGGCAAGACTCGACCTAGTCCGGGTCGACGTCTTTGAAATGACCTAGTCTATAGTCTAAGTACCAACAGACCGCTTTGTGCGAACCCGTTAGGGGTTCCGTACGAGCTTATTGCTATTTCTCGATCGCCTCGCACTCACGCTATACTATCACACTACCTTTCCTAAGGTAGTCACACCGTACTATTTTTCAAAAATGAACAAGTGATTAAATTGAGATTAGGTGTGAAAACCATAAACTCTCGATTAAATCGCTTGTTCGACCCGCATTTTATCTACAAACAGGAGAATTTGCGTTGAATCAGGAGTGTAATCCGCACTTTAACGCATAATTCCTTCTCTATTTTATCAAAACAGGAACTAAGCTGTTAAGTCAGGGGTGAAACCCGAACCTTGACGACTTGTTCCATCCTCTATTTTGGTTTTACAAAACTCTCACCAAATTCTTGACGGACTCCTACGACTTGAAGTCACACTGTAACTCTAGGGATGCGTGCCAATCGCCCAAATCGAGGCGAGAGCACAGTCCCGAAAGACAAAGTGTGTACCAAAAGTCCTTGTGAATAGTCGAATCACTTTGGATAGTTGATGTCTATCAGCCTAAGACAATCTATTTTCGATTTCAAACTCGCAATCGCCGATTTTATGTGTTTCGATTCTGAGCCCGCAATTGCTTAAAGTACAAAGTCGGTGGCCTTTGCCACCGACAATACTCACTCCTATTCTTTGATCAAGTCTTTAGTCCCTCTTTTTTGTTTGCTATTCTTACCATTGTCCCTCCTACGTACCTTTCACCACCGCAACACAGCCGCCACCACACCACCGGCTGTTAAACCATTGGCCCATTGCTCACACTTCTACTTTGTGTCTGGATCTGATCCTAAGGGCTTTCTTCAAGCTATTTGTAAAATTACAACAATAGGATTCCTATTAATGAATAAAAACCCTACTCAATTATATTTGGCCAATAATAACCCTAACTCTGTCATTAGCATCAAATAATTGAAGAATGAAAATTCATCTTTTATCATTAGCATATACGAAAGGTGTTTTGTATATGAAACACTTCAAAGACTGTATATCAATCCTTAATTCTTTCATATGAAAAACACTTCAGGGATTGAATATTATTCCCTAATTGGACTCGTTTCAAGAATATTTAAGAACTAAATTACATGCACTAATATGTTCCTTCCTTATTAGAGACCGAATGTCAGTCACTAACATAAGTCGCATAACAATCTAGCCCTAATATACCTTGCAAGTAGCTAATGGTTGAATTGCGCCTTTAGTAGCTAATGGTTGAATTGACAATGATTTTTGGGATACTGAAAATTAGTCTTTAGTCATTTCACATGCAAAGGCATTTAATACTGGTTATCAATCCCAAATACGATCTCTTACATAAATTGCTAGGACTAGATTTGAGTCTCTAATACATTTTCTTAATATGGTAGATTATAAGTTAATTATAAGAGAGTAAATATCAGTCCCTACTTCGAAGACTAAAGATCAGTCACGAATAACGTTAATACAAGTTTTTGAGACTGAATTTCAGTTTCAAATACATTTTCCTTAATATGGTAGAACTTGCGCCATATAATGATAGACCAAATATTAGTCTTTGAATCTTTCATATACAAAAGGCGTTCAAGACTGAATATGAGTCCCTAATTGATATGTTTTAAAAATAAGAACTGATTTTCAGTCACTAATACGTTTATTCCATGTTAGAGACTGAAGATACATTTTTACCATTTTTCGTTACGTATTTAGGACTGAATATCAATAGCCAATAAGCTTCCCTCCAAAACCTTGTATTGCATAGAAATATTTGCGACTGAAATTTAGTCTTAAATAAGGTGTCAATTTATTAGTGACTGGTTATCATTCACTAATATATGTAGCATAGAAATCAGTCCCCAATATTATTAGTAACTGATAAATCAGTCCTAGATATTATGTATTAGAGACTGATAAAATAGACCCTAATAATTTAGTCTCTAATGGTCACTTTTCTTGTAGTGGGCGCTGTCTATTGCAGACAATGTCGTCATTTGGATCTTTTCACTCACGATCAGTGCATCGCAACCACGATGACAAACGCATCGCCTCTCTTGTCGCTAAGCAGATAGCGAAAGTCATCCCCCAGATCAACAGTGAATTGAACGAAAACACTAGCAAGTCGTCTGAAGAATCCAGGACTGATTCACCTAAAGTCTGCTTTTAGCTTCAAGCAGTTCAAAGCTTGCAGCCCAAAGGAATTTACCGGCGAAGATGGTCCTACGGCCATGTTTTAATGGTTTGATTCGATAGAAGTCACTTTGCGTCAGAGCAACTGTCCTGACAACCTCAAAACCGTTAACGCCACCGGCGTCTTCCAGTCCGGCGCTTTAGACTGGTGGACGGCCGAGAGAAACAATAGAGGAAATGACGCAGCTTATGGTTTAACGTGGGATGAGTTGAAGGACCTGATGATGAAAGAGTTTTGCCCTCCCCACGAAATCCAAAAGCTAGAGGACGAGTTCTGGCATCTGAAGCAGAAAGAGGGTGACAACCCTTCTTTGACTGCTCGCTTCAAGCAGCTCAGCATAATCTGTCCTAACCAAGTTAAGACACCCGAAATCACCATCAAGAAATACATCCGTGCCCTGCTGGAATGTGTGGCTGATTTCGTCCAAGCTGCCAAGACGACAACCATCGAGGAGACTTTTCTACTTGCCGCTGAAATCAATGATAAGCGAGTGAAAGCTGGGTTTTGGGATAAAACCTTGAAGAATCTGCATCAAGCTACAACCGCCGCAACCGCTGAAACCGCCGCCGCTCCTCAATCATCAAAGTACTCTCGTCGCAAGAGGAAGAACAACAACAGTAGCTAAAATTGCACTGTCACCACCGCTGCCCCGCTTCAAGCTGTACCAGCTCAGCAGCAACCTCAACACTGACCAGCTGCAGCACCAGTTACCTATGCACCACCGGCAAAGCGTGCATATACTGGTCCTCACCCTGCTTGCCCAACATATACTTATCATCACCCAGTGGGAATCGCCTGCAGATATTGCATTGCAACATGTACGGCCACTTCACCGCAAACTGCCGTACTGGTCCTCGTCAAGCTACAGCTCCAGCTCCTGCTCAGCAAGCTCTACTTCCCACTCCTTAAGGCTAGCAAGCGGCTCCTACGCCTGCTATCCATGCTAGATCTTGCTTCGCATGTGGTGATCCCAACCATTTCGCGAATATGTGCCCGAATCAAGTGGTGAAGCAAGAGCCACAACAGCAGCAGCCCCAACAACAGCAACAGTAGCAAGCAGCACACAGACGAACTTTCAACATCAATGTCCGCCAAGCTCAAGCCGACAACAATGTGGTTAATGGTACGTTCCTTTTGAATGGTATATATGCTTCGTGTTTATTTGATACTGGAGCTGATAACTGTTTTGTGTCGTTAGAATTCGAAAAGCTCCTTAATCGTAAGCGCGCCCATCTCCCCTCGTCATTTGATGTTGAAGTTGCCACCGGAAGAACCGTCGCCGTCAATTCTGTACTTCGTGATTGTACTCTCGAACTCAACAATCACATCTTTCCTATCGACCTTATTCCGATGCAGCTCGGTAGTTTTGACGTCATAGTAGGCATGGATTTCCTTCGGGAAAATCGTGCTGATGTTGTCTGTTTCGATAAGATGATTCGATTCTCGCTCGCTAATGGTGATTTACTGTGTGTCAATGGTGAAGTCGCATCGAAGAAACTCCAACTCATGTCGTGTGTCCAAGCTAGCAAGTATCTCCGCAAGGAATACAGAGCTTTCTTGGCAAACATTGTAGTAGTGAAGGAGAAAAAGAAAGGTAATTCTGGAGTGAACGATGTTCCCGTTGTCTGCGAATTTCCTAACGTATTTCCTGATGAGCTACCCGGCTTACCGCCGAGTCGTGATATCGACTTTCGTATCGACCTCATTCCTGGAGCCAATCCCATTGCTAAAGCGCCTTATCGTCTCGCTCCCTCCGAAATGCACGAACTCTCAAGTCAGCTCCAGGAATTTCTTGATAAAGGCTTTATTCTCCCTAGCACCTCTCCTTGGGGCGCACCAGTCCTTTTCGTCAAAAAGAAGGACGGGTCGTTCTGGATGTGCATCGATTATAGGGAATTGAATAAGCTGACAATCAAGAATCGCTATCCCCTGCCTCGAATCGATGATTTATTTGATCAATTACAAGGTGCTATGTGTTTCTCGAAGATCGATCTACGCCCAGGCTATCACCAATTATGCATTCAAGAGGAGGAAATACCCAAAACCGCTTTTCACACTCGTTACGGCCACTATGAGTTCGTTGTTATGCCTTTTGGTTTAACCAACGCACCCGCGGTCTTCATGGATCTAATGAATCGCGTGTGTAAACCATTTCTTGACCGCTTCGTCATTGTGTTCATCGATGATATCCTGATCTATTCCAAGTCGAAAGCCGAATACGCGTAGCATCTACGTTTGGTTCTCGAGCTATTCCAAGGGAATCGACTCTATGCCAAGTTCTCAAAGTGTGAATTTTGGCTAGAGTAGGTTCAATTCCTCGGTCATATAGTCAATAGTCAAGGTATTCATCTCGATCCCGTGAAGATCGAAGCAGTTAAGAGTTGGGTTACGCCTAAGAACCCGTCAGAAGTCTGTTCTTTTCTCGGATTAGCGGACTAATATCGCCGATTTATCGAAGGTTTCTCTAAAATCGCTGTGCCGCTTACTTCTCTCACGCACAAAGACAAGCCTTTTGTCTGGGAAACTGGACAAGAAACTGCCTTTCAAACCCTCAAGCACATGCTTTGCAATTCTCTCGTCCTTGCTTTACCCGATGGAAACGAAGACTTTGTTGTCTATTGTGATGCCTCGAACCTCATGCAACGGGACAAGGTTATCGCTTAAGCATCTCGTCAGCTCAAGATCCACGAGAAGAACTATACAACCCACGGCCTCGAGCTAGGCGCAGTTGTTTTTGCGTTGAAGATTTGGCGACACTACCTTTATGGTACAAAGTGTACGGTCTTCACCGACCATAGGAGCCTACAACACATTTTCAGCCAAAAAGAACTGAATATGCGTCAACGCCGATGGGTGGAACTTCTCAATGATTACGACTGTGAGATTCGTTATCATCCTGGCAAAGCAAATGTCGTTGCCGACGCCCTCAGCAGACGGAGCTATTTGCATAGTGTTCATAATGTTCACGCCCAACATCATCTCGAAACTCTCATTCGCGAAGCCCAACATGCTTGCTTTACCGAGCACACTTTAAATAAGGAAAGGATTCTCAACGATGGAGCCCAGCTAGTGAATAAGTCGAATGGGATATTCCATTATCTGGACCGAATCTGGATCCCTAAGCGGACAAATTTACGACAGATTCCGATGGACGAAGCCCACAAGTCTCGACATTCTATTCATCCCGGTGCCGATAAAATGTACCAGGACCTTCGCTATAAGTACTGGTGGCCGGGCATGAAGAAAGATATCGCTCTCTATGTTTCAAGGTGCCTGACTTGCTCGAAAGTCAAGGCCGAGCACCAAAGACCCTCTGGCTTACTCGTCCAACTCGAAATTCCCATGTGGAAATGGGAGAGTATAGCCATGGACTTTATTACAAAACTCCCGCGTACAATCTCAGGTCACGATAGCATCTGGGTTGTCGTTGACCGTTTGACTAGATCTGCTCATTTTCTGCCAATTCGAAAAGACTACAAGGTAGAAAAATTAGCCCGAATCTACACCAATGAGATCATCTGTCGACATGGGACGCCACGCGACATCATCTCTGACCGCGATGGTCGGTTTACCTCGCGTCTTTGGGAAACGTTTCAATCTGCTCTCGGTACTACGCTTAATCTAAGTACCACATTTCATCCCCAAACCGACGGTCAGACTGAAAGAACGATTCGTACCCTTGAAGCCATGCTTCATTCGTGTGTCATAGATTTCGATGGTAATTGGGACGCATACTTACCTTTAGTCGAATTCTCATACAATAACAGTTATCATACTAGTATACAAATGGCACCATTTGAGGCATTGTACGGAAGAAAATGTCGATCGCCGATTGTGTGGCATGAGATCGGAGATGCGCAGCTAACCGGTCCTGAGCTACTGCAAGAGACGACTGACAAAATCCTTCAAATTCGAGACAACCTGCTGAAAGCTCGGAGTCGTCAGAAAAGTTACGCCGATAGACGACGCAAGCCCCTTGAATTTGACGTTAGCGACCATGTACTCCTAAAGGTATCACCTTAGAAAGGTGGGGTCAGATTCGGCAAGAGAGGAATGCTCGCGTCTCGATATGTTGGACCCTTTATGATTCTGGAAAGGATTGGCAGAGTGGCCCACAGACTCGAACTATCGGAGGAACTTAGCAACGTCTACCCGACTTTCAATGTTTCGAACCTCAGAAAGTGTCTGGCTGAGCATGATTTACAAGTTCCACTAGAGGACCTTCAAGTGAACGAAACATTACACTTCGTGGAGAAGCCTGTCGAGATCATGGACCGAGAAACCAAGCAACTCAGGCGCTCACGCATTCCCATTGTAAAGGTCCAATGGGAAGGTAAACGAGGCGCGGAGTTCACCTGGGAACTCGAAAGCGACATGAAGGCGAAGTACCCGCAGTTGTTTGTTATAGCTAAAGCCTAATTTCGGGACGAAATTCCCTCAAGTAGGGGAGGCTGTAACACCCCATGTTTTGAAAGTCAAAGTCAAAGTCAAGATTGAAGTCAAAGGAAGAAAAAATTGCTAATTGCGATCTGTCACTCCTTGCTCAACTCCTGTTTTTACTTCTTTGACTTGTTGATAATCTATTTATTTTATCGCATTAGTTGTATTATGTGAAGTACATGTTAATAATCGAGATTTAATCTCAATTTATCGTTTGTTTTATCGCTTAATCGCTTATCGCATCGCAATCGCATTCGCGCATTGAATTACAGGTTCTGTATATTGTTTTACGTGTGTGTTTTACTTACTTGTTACCTGTGCATGTTTACTTTATGTTTTGTGGTGGTTAATCGAAACTCTATCGCATCGCAACGTGATCACAAACGCTAAACACCAGTTATTTAGGATGATTGTATGTTAGATATAGTGAGCGATGGATAGGTTATCTATGGTTTAATACTAGTGCATCGCAACCTCGCTCGAAACGCATCGCAACGCTCAACACGCGAATCGAAACGACGAAACTCAACACGCCGGACACCAGGATCGAGTGGCCGCCCGATCGAGTGGCCATCCGATCGGACAGTCATCCGATCGGTGACCCACTCGACCCTTTGCACTTTCCTTATTGGGAAACCCTATAAATACCCTCACTTTCAAACTTTCAAAATAATCAAGTACCAAGACGATCAGGTCGTTGGGACGGATTGCCATCCGATCGGATTGCCGTCCGATCGGATTGCCATCCGACCGAACAGCCACCCGATCGGCTGACACTTGGGTTCAACACTTAACAATTTTCAACATGTTCAATGTTTATCAAAAACCAACGGATTGCCACCCGATCGGATTGCTATCCGATCGAGTGACAAACTGCTGTGAACTTGTTCTCACTAAGTGTCCTACTAATCGGATCGGCACCCGATCGAACCGCCGTTTGATCGATCGACCTGAAGGGTAGAGATACTTCTCTGTTTTCAAAATGCTACAACGAAAACTTCAAAGTCATCATACACAAACACATCCTTACCAAACGAGATGATAATCCAATCGAATGGTCACCCGATCGGATGACCATCCGAACGAATTGTCATCCGATCGGATTACCGTCCGACACTTGGTATTATTGCACCGTTTTACGCGCCGCTTATCGTTTATGCTATCGTTAACTGTTCAGGCTAATCTCTCCCAGCGCTCCCTTCAATCCAAGAGAGTGTTTACTTGTTAAACACAATCTGTGAGTATACTCGAACCCTTTTTGCTTTACGCACTTTTGGGTGTTACATACGTTACTTATTCTAAATCACAATCTACACACAACGCAAACACTATTTATACGCTAATCGCTCCCGCATGTTATACGTGTTATTCGATTAATGTTAGTTTGTTATGTTTACACAGTGATTGTTGCCCGACACCTTAGCAACGATAGTACTATAGTTTGGACTCAGCACCTGTCGTGGACAGGGGTTGTTAAGGGCTTACTTCACGTATACCAGAGGGGATATGTGTTGCGCATTCTACAACTCGCATTCACGTCTGTGCATATTTCCCTGTCGATAACCTACTTGCCTTCACTTTGTACATGTTACATGTTGGTTACGCGTAAACAATTTCGAACTCTATTATGCTATTATCAAACCTGTATGCTCACATTTACACTATGTGTATTGACCTCTATTTTAACGTATGTGACAGGTGTTTAGGATGCTATCTGCTAGGATGCTTGCTACATGGAACCGAGTTAGGAAGAGCTTAGAAACAAACGAACAATTTATTTAAATCTGAGTTGTCGAAACATGTTATTTGTTTTACAAATATCGTTGTCTGTAATAACTTAATTTGCTTGATGGGTTATGGTATGAGACATAATATTAACTATCTGGTAATGTAGTTGTTATGGAATTTCTCTTGAACAATCTTTTTCGCTCAGTGCCATGCCCCGAGGTTTCCGCCTTCGGTTGGGGTATGACAAGAAAACACTTAAAATGTCTGTTTTCTAAAACGCAATGGACTGAAAACACATAAAAAAGTGTTTTACCTAAAACGCAATTCACCAAAAACACAAAGAAATGTCTTATTTATAAAACGCAATGGCTAGAAAACACTTAAAAATGTCTCATTTCTAAAACACAATGGCCTAAAAAAACAAAAGAAAATGTTCTCTGTAAAACGCAATGGACTGAAAACACCTAAAAATGTGTTTTACCTAAAACACAATGACTAAAAACACTTCAAAAATGTGTTTGTCTAAAACGCAATGACTAAAAACACTTCAAAATGTGTTTTTCTAAAACGCAATGGCCAGAAAACACATAAAAATGTCTTAGTTCTAAAACGCAATGGCCTAAAAACACCAAAGAAAGTGTTCTCTTTAAAACGCATTGAACAAGGACAATAGTTTTGTCTGTGAATTGTCTGAACCAGGAATGCAGTTCTAAAACGCAATGGCATAAAACTGTCTACGAATGCAGTTTCCAGAGGCAAATTTACAGAAAATTAAATTTTCTTATGTTTTTTTATTAAAGCAATACAATCGAAAAAAAACACCAAAGAAAGTGTTCTCTCTAAAACGCATTGAACCAGAACAATAGTTTTGTCTGTGAATTGTCTGAACCAGGAATGCAGCTCGACCCTAGCCAGGGGCTCTGCCCCTTGGACCCCGCTAGGGGCTGCTGCCCCTTGGACCCTGCTACCAGGGGCGCTGCCCCCGGACCCCCGCCAAGATCGTAAAACGCAATGACTAAATCAAAAACCCATATCGTAAAAATGAAATTAAAGAATTTCTTCCATGGATCGAAGCCGATTTCTTCAACGATTGACGAAATTTGAATGATAGAAACACTTATCAGCGATCGAATCGAACGGATCAAATGATTATCTTCAAAATCACGGGAAAAAACGAGATTTTGAATGAAATTAAACTGGGTTTTCTTCAAAAAAAAAAAAAGCTGAAGAACACGTTGATCGGGTGTTTGAATCATTGATTGATTACGAAAATCGCACTATAATGTAGTGATTATTGAGATAGTAATTGACGAAAAGGTTGAAGATGGTGGGTTTTGAAGTTACTGGGGAGAAGGAAGAAGAAGAAAGGATTGGATTGACAAAAATACCATTTCTCTTTATTTTAAATTTTGCCACATTTCACAATCCTATTGCTTACTATCATTCCTAGCCAAAATAAACTTTCTGTTTGATCCCCACCCTAGTTTCTCTCTCCTCTAATTTCGCCTCGTTTTTTAAATGTTACAACTCTTTCATACGACATTATTTTTTTAATAATTGCACCATAAAAACGAGTGTTTTTTATCTTTAAAACGAGTATACTATTGATACACTTTTGAAAAAAAAACCTAGACGCGTAAAATGCAATGGACAAAAAATACAAAGAAATGTCTTTCTTCTAAAACAGAACGGACTAAAAACAGAAAGAAATGTCTTTTTTGTAAAACGTAATGAACAAAAAACACAAACAAATGATTCTTTTCTAAAACGCAATTGATAAAAAACCCAAAAAACGTTTTTTTTTTCCTAAAACGCAATAAACATGTTGTTTCTAATTCGCAATAGACTAAAAACACAAATAGATGTCTTTTTTCTAAAACACAATGGACTAAAAACACAAAAAAATTGTGTTGTTTTTAATTCGCATTGGACTAAAAACACAAAGAAATGTCTTTTTTTTTTCTTTCTAAAATACAATGCACTAAAAACACAAACAAATTTGTTTTTTTTTTCTAAAACACAATGAACAAAAAAACACAAAAAAAAATGTTATTTCTAAAACGAAATGGACTAAAAACACAAAAAACTGTTTTTTTTTTTCCTTTCTAAAACGCAATAGACTAAAAACACAAAAAAATGTGTTATTTCTAAAACGTAATGGACTAAAAACACAAAAAAAAATTGTTTTTTTCATTCTTTTCTAAAACGCAATGACTTAATTCGAAAATCCAGATCGTAAAACACAATTCAAAAAATTTCTTGCATAGATCGGAGTAGGGGTGATCAGAAAAAACCGTAACCAAATAAAAACCGTAAACCGAACTGTAACCGTAACCGAATAAACCGATCCGAACAATGAATTCGGTTTTTGGTTTGGTTTCTAACCGAAACCAAATTGTGATATGGTTTTTGGTTCGGTTTTGGATCCACAATTTTTTAATTTGGTTTATTCGGTTTATTTAGATAACCGAATAAACTATTAATCTAATTAATTATTAAATAAAAATAATAATGTTTAATAAACTATATACAATTTATTAGCCCAAAATAGTAAGTCTAATATCTAAGTATATTTGTCCCCGTGGTTTGAAGATTATTTATATTTTGTGTCATTAGACTTTTTGACAATTTATAGTTTCTATGATCTATGTTTTGAAGTTTTAAGTTTGTGGTTGTATGTTGACTATTTTATGGATATGTTTGTTTTATTTTGCTATGTCTTTTATTTATATATTGTTAGGTTTAAATTCGTTGCTGATTTGATGTTCGGAAGTTAGAACACAAAAATAAATATAAATTAGGGAAAAATTTTGGTTTATTTGATTTCTAACCGAAACCAGACCGAATTGAATTTGGTTCGGTTTGCATATTCCTAATTTGGTTTGGTTTGGTTTTTGGTTTGAGGTATAAAATTTTGAAAACCGAATAAACCAAACCATAAACCGAATCGATGAACACCCCTAGATCGAAGTCGATTTCTTCAAATTTCTTTAACGATTGAAGGAATTTGAATGCTTGAAACACTATCAATGCGAATTGAACGAAATCGAAATCACATGAAAAATTGAGAAATTGTATAAAATTAAACTGTTGTTTCTTAAAAAAAAGTTGAAGAACACGTTGATTAAGTGTTTGATTCATTGATTGATGACGAAAAATTGTACTATGATTTAGTGATTATTGAGATAGAAAGTAAAGAAACGGTTGAAAATGATGGGTTTTGAAGATGCAGGGAAATAGAAAGGGAGAAGATGAGATGGGGTTGACTAAAATACCTTTCCCCTTTATTTTTCAATTTTGTCACATGTCACAACCTCATTCGTTTCTACCCTTCCTATCCAAACTATACTTCCTATTTGATTATCTCCCCTTATTTATATTGTAAATGCACAGCAAAGATACATCATTTGTTTTTAGAAATTCACAATAGGAAATAATATCCATTGGTTTGTAACTGAGGCAACCCTAAGCCAAGATAAACTTAGAGGGTGTTTGGGGTTGAGTTTTAAAGTAGATTTTTAGATTATTGAGTTTTGAAATCGTAAATAATTAGTTTTGAGTGTTTGGGTAAAAAAAATTAAAAAATTGATTATTTGCGTTTAGAAAGTTACAAAACGCGGTTTTCCAAAAGCAGCTCCCCCCCCCCCCCCCCCCTTACTGTAACAAAACGCAGTTTTCCAAAAATTGATTATTTGCGTTTAGAAAAGGATTTTCACTTGTTTATTTTTTATATATATATAATTGCCAAACACTCAAATAGTTGATTATCTGATTATTGTGATATCAAGCAACATAATCAAATCCAAACACTATCTTTCAACATCACGTTTTGTTACAGTTAATTATCTGATTCTGATTATTCAAAACACATAATCTATTTTCAAAACTCAACCCCAAACACCCTCTTAGTTTGTTGACTCGTTAGTTATAAGCTCGGAACCTACTATCAATCGGTTTATGTAAAGAGGAATCAAAGGCAATAGTTTTGATTTTGTAATTTAACCTCTTTTTCCAGCTTTATTATAGAAATCATTCATATTGAAAACATACAAGGAAAGAAAAGAATTACAAAAAGATACACTAACAAATAAGGTTTATCGTCTAATACTGCTTTTTGTCCTCCCTCTCTTCCATTGTTGCAAAACCATAGATTTTTGAGTAAATTACAAGTTTTGTCCTTTATGTATGTCCAAAATTGCAGGCGCTGTCCTTTGTCTTTAAAATTGATGAGTTTTGTCCTTAATGTTTGCAAATCTTGCACGTTATGTCCTTTAGGCCAAACCCAGTTATATTTTTTGGTTAAAACTGATCATGTGCAAGGCACATGAGGGTATAATAGTCTTTTTATCTCTATTATTTAAAAAAAATCTGAAAATCAAAATATATATTAAAACCTGCACTCTCTCTTCCTCCCTCACTCTCTCTCTCTCTCTTCTCTCTCTCTTCTCTCTCCATATGCGGAGGAGATGCACCACCACCGCCGTCATACCCTTCACCTCCACCACCGCCGCCATACCCTTCACCTCCACCTTCACTCCCCACCACAACCGCCGCCATCCCCTTCAACTCCACCTCCACCAACATCACTGCCACAATCATCACCACCATCCCCTTCACACCACCACCATCACCGCCACAACCGCCGTCGTGCTCCTCCGCCGCTGCAGACCAAAATCCACCACAACCTCCTTCGCAGATCTAAACCCTAGGCGGCGGCTAGGGTTCCGCCGTGACGATCGACTGAACTGAAGTGTGACTGACGAGTCCGATGATTCCGCTTGATTGCTCATTGTGATTGATTCGTGAATTTAGATCGAAGAAATGGGTGAATTTGGGGATTTGTTAGGGTTTGGGGATTTTTTGGGTTTGGCGGTGGTGGTGGGTTTGGATGGGTTGACTGTGGGTGGGATTAGCCGATTAGGGAGGTGGTGGGTGGAGGACGGAGGTGATGTGGTGGTGAAATAGCCGAAGGTCAAAGGAAGTTGGTAGATCTTGCACTTGCAGGGACAAATCCAGAATCAGTCAACCCATTGATGACTCAAATAAGCAATGGACCAATTGGCAGTTTCCATGAGAAGGTCAGATTATGATATAGTTTTATATTGATGTATATATACACACACACATCATATTCTGGATCCAACGAAAGAGCTTTCTAGACTTGCATACGAGCACAAATACGTAGAAGCTTTTACTGCTGCCCTTCAAAGAAGCGATGTCAGGATCGTGTCTTGGTTATGCTCTCAGGTATTTTATTTAATCTTTTACATATCTGCAAATTGTTTGATTTGTACGACTTTTCTCATGTTTTAGTTTTGAATTTGGTCAAACAAACACTTACAGGGGCTATTAGCAAGAAATCCTTTGCCTCTGAGTCAAGGAGAACTGTTATCTCTGCTGCAGCAGTTGGCTTGTGACAGTGGTTGTGCGGTGGTGGTGTCGGGGTGGGAGTGGGTGATGGCAGATGGTGGGGGGAGGTGGAGGTGACTGGTGAGCGTGGGTGTTTTAGAGAGAGAGAGAGTAGAGAGAGAGGTTTATATATAAAAATTTTTTATTTTCTAAAACCTTTTTTAAATTAGGGAAAAAACAAGTGGGAGGTGAAATGACATTTCTACCCTCATGTGCCCTGCACATGCCTTCATTTAACTGAAAAATCTAACTGGGTTTGGCCTAAAGGACATAACGTGCAAGATTTGCAAACATTAAGGACAAAACTCATCAATTTTAAAGACAAAGGACAGCGCCTGCAATTTTGGACATACATAAAGGACAACTTGTAATTTACTCTAGATTTTTTTATGAAAACAAAAAGAAATACAATTTGTTAGGAGCAAAGCTCATCAATCATTTGTGGTGATGCCTTCAACCACAAATGGAACTTTGGTTAAATTGCCTTATGAGCTGATCATAATAACAAGAGACCTACTTTTTAGCATCCTCAAAGTGCACCACACCACATTTTATGGGTTAGTTTCTACACAAAATTACAAAGAATCATGAACACAAGCACAACAATATATATTGCAACACAGTGATGTTTTTCTAGAGACCTAAAGGCGACATTTTTGCCACCCGCTTATCGATACAATACAACACTAACACTATACAAAATAATAAATTTTGACGCAAATCTTGTAGGTCACCCTGAATGTTCTAAATCACTTGGACCGATTGCGGAACAAGGTAAAAAGAGTTAGAACTATACATGTATTAGTTAAATTTTTTGAATAAAGAAAAACGCTCATTTCTGAACCCTCTATAAAAATACCAATCAAACATGTCTTTGTATTTATCATCCTATCATCCAAAATCTAAAATATGATCTTTAACTGACTCCCCATGCCTACAAAACAAACAAAAATAGAGTAAATGAAGATTTGTTCCATAAAATGAACCAAAAATTGGTTAACATAAAACGTAGAGGTGGCAAAATGGGCGGTTAGGCAATGTCCAAAATGAGCCCTTTAAAATTGCTTATAAATAATTATGCTTTTAAGTAATATACAAAAACTTCATTATTAATAATTTAATCCAAATTTTTAAGTAAAAAGATTAGGACACGGGTCAAGTGGGATTTTCGTTTCAACAATGAAACAATTTGGGCTAGGGGCGGGTTTGAACTGAAAAAGGTTAGCTTTTAGCACGGGTTGAAACGGGTTGGGTCTCGTGGACCCACAAACACTATTTAAATTTATTTGTAACTAATTATGTGTTGTATATGATTACCAACACCACATTATTAAATAAATCATAAGTAGTTTTGAAAAAAAAGCTTTTTTTTCTATGAGGGTGTATGGGATTAACTACATTTTGGACAACTTATGACCCATCTACACATTTGACCCATTTCTTTTTTCGCTAGTTTTCTTTAAAAAAAGATGACGCATTTAACCACTTTGGTATAAATGTTACCTGAACTCTGCCATCAGAGGTTCCAACCACCAAATAATCTTCATTGGTGTCTATAGCCATGCAAGTAACTTTACTGTTTGAACCAATTTGTAGTACTTCTTTTCTACTTAGTTTCTTTTTACACCATACTTCAACAATCCCTCCTTTGCAACCCATATAAATCATATCTGAGCTAATTACCATTGCGCGTACTTCACTTGCTAATGATACCGAGTGGGTTAAAGTGTGATTTGAAGCGTTCCATACCTTCAAAAAAATCAGATTGATTTGATGAGCAAAGTTATTGATATTGATCAAAAGAATGATAATAATAACAAGGGTTGATTACACCAAAATTTGTAACTTACTTTCACTTTTTTTGTCATTGATAGTAGGAATAACTTTTTTTTTTCGTTTAATACGCTTTCAACTTTTTATCATTGTATGTAAGCAACCTTCTATTTTGTAGCACACAAAATCATGACGTTGTCATCACGTCATGAAAAAACTAGTGCTACAAGGGTTAATTACACCAAAATGTAACTTACTATCACTTTTGTTTGTCGTTGTGTGTAAGAAAAAAATGTACTTTTTAATTGTATGTAACATACTTTCCATTGTATGCAAGTAACTGTCTCTTCTATTGTTACCATTGTACTTTTGAATTGTATGTAACATGCTTCCCATTGTAAATGGGCTCACAAATTATCTTTTGTTATATCAACACATAATAAGCACATAAACAATTTAACAAATAAAATTATAATCATGCTAATTAATTAATACCTTTAATGCAGTCCCTTCTACAGAAGAGCTAGCTGAGTATATGAGCCCATCATGAACTTTCAAGGCATGAACCGGGGTTGACTTTCCTAGTAGTTTCCTTGACCCACTTTGAATGGAACTCAATGTGCCTGTTGCTATATCGATCTCCTGTAAAATACGATAAAGTTCTATTTTACGGGATTGCGTATTGAACTGCTTAATAGGCAATCTAGCACCACATTATATAGGTTTCAGTTAATGCAACACAAGAACTAACAGAAATAAAGGTGGGAATTTTGACCCATTTATACAAATGGATAATGTGGGATGCGTTTTATATCAAACGGATCAAACACGTAAAAAATAGAGCTTAAAAGAAACGGGTCTAACAGGTTTAAAGGATCGAAAATCCCACAAAGACTAAAAATGGGAGAGAATGTTTGTGGCTCAACCCAATTTGACTAGACGTACCAAATAATATTATACTCATCAAGTTACAGATGAAGTCGATTTGAGCTGTGTATTATCTCAAAGAGGGCAAGATAAATAAAAAAATTAGCTAAAAAGGGAATATGTTGAATGAGGGCAACATCCACATCATCGTCCATGTCATCGGCCACGTCAGCAAAAAACTAACTGAGTTAGACCCTGGTTAGAAAATGCTCGGTGGATGAAAATAGTTTGAAAGTTGGGACTGTTCTGAGGAATTTCTTAAGTTAGGATTAATGCCGGCTAACGGGTCAAAGTTAGAATTATTAAAATCCAATTTCCCTTTTAAAAAAGATGTTTGCTTGTCAAGCCAACCTGACCCGGGCAGTCAATGACATGTAAATTACCTATTACAACTGGAACCTCTTTAGACCCGTTACCCAATTAACCCATGTGGCCACCTCCAAACGAAAAGCACAACAAAATGCACCTGAATGCTATTATCATGACATCCCGAATACAATCTTCCATGAACAAGAGCCAAACACTTGACGTATTTACTAGGATTAAGCAGCTTTGATGTTCCACTCCATGAATGAATCTGATAACAGTTTTACTTTATACTTTAGGCGACTAGATTAGGAATTACTTCATCGAAAAAAAAAATCATATTTTTCGAGATAAAAACGTACCTTGATTCCAGCACCTTGGGGGATAAAACATGAGATGCTGTTTGCAACTAGCAGATTGTTAACATGATCTTTGACATCGTACACTTGTTCACACTGGATCATTTCTTTGTTAACAGACCACCCCTAGTTGATTGTGAAATAAAAAAATCAGGATTAAGCTATAAATAAAATAAAAAATTGGATTTACATAATCTCAACTATAAGTTAACCCAGTTAGTTTTTGCTGACGTGGAATGCCACATAAGCGGTCAACATCATCAAAAGTTTGACTTTTTGCACATAAGCAGTCCATGTCATCAGAAAGTTTGACTTTTTCCACATAAGCAGTCCACGTCAGCAAAAACTAATGGGGTTAGACCTCAGTTATGAAAAACTCGTTGGGAGAAAATAGATTTAAAAGTTGGGACTGTTATAAAACATTTCGTTAGTTGAGACTGTTGCCGGCCATTAGGTAATAGTGGGATTGGTTAAATCCAATTTTCCTAAAAGTATCAGGGGTAATAAACAATATGAATATTATGCTAACGAATAAATTGTCTTTTACCCGAACAGTTTTATCATGTGAACCACTATAAAGTGTATCCCCGGATTGTAAAACAGTCAAACTGGTAACTGTCTTTGAGTGTTCTTTGATTTCTTGAAGCAGATGAAGAACACTGCCTTTACCGGTCCAAACCTACACAAGTATGTTTTGACCCATAAGTAACCGTCACATTTAACTGTGGGTAGGATCTAGAAAGGGTAAAGGAAGTGAAGTACCTTTATCATACCATCTGAATGACCTGTAAAAATCTTGTCTTTAAAACATACAATTGATGAAACTTCTCCATTTATGCTGCAATCTTGTTGGGCTAGTTCTTTATGATTCCAAAGATCCTGATACCAACAAAGAACAATCAGGGGCTGCGATTTCCAAAATGCCATGAAAACATGGCAAGAAATAAACAAGGTTCAGGTTGGGGATACAATGGTCAACACTAGGGGTGTTCATCAGTTCGGTTTACAGTTTATTTGGTTTAATCTGGTCAGTTTATTGGGTTTTCAAAATTTTCTACCTCAAACCAAACACCGAACCGACCGAATTGGGGATATGTAAACCGAACTGATTTCAACCGAATTGAACCAAAGTACTTTTTTTCCTAATTATAATCTTATTTGTATTTCGAACAACAAGTTGGCAACTAATTCCAAATAATCAAACCACACAAAATATTGTAAAAGAAATTTTATAAGCAAAATAAACAAACCAGTTAACTAACCCGTTTAAGCTGTTTAAATAATTGGGTTAGTTGCGTCCGGTTTATGGTTCAACTCAACAAGATTAAGTAAACGGGTCATGTTCGGGCTGGGTTATACCAGCCAGAACCTAACACAAACTGCACCAATAGTTAGCAGCCATGACTATATATTTACTTCTAGCTTCTAAATTTTGGTTCAAAATAATAAACTCACAGCACTAGATTCACTCCCTTCTGAAAATGCTTTTAGCATTTCGAGTGCCACTGCAGATGACCTTTTGAACTCTCTTAAACCCTTTAAGATATCCTTCATGTGAGGGTTTATGTCCTTCAGCCCATCTGAAATCCACCAAAATTTTGTTGTAAGATCTATAGATTTCATTAATATTCAATATACCATTAATACATTTTAAAAACAGTAAAAGTATCATACATATCCATTTAATAGTAAATAAAAATCAATTACTTATAGCACCATGTTTCGGTGAATAAACAAACAGAACATTGTTCGTCGAGATGATTCAAAATAATAACATTTTTTTCTATTTGTTATTCAGTGTGTGTGTGTGTTACAAGTAACTGATTTTGTTTGATCTACTAATAAATGGATAAATATAATCTTTATGATGTTTTGGAAGGGTGAACATGATATTATGAAATTTAGAAGTATATGTATGAAATTAATCCTATATACGACTAGTCACCTCAAATATGATTACACGAATTACATTACTTAAAGTAATAATTGTCAATCTTTTGAATAAAATGAGTTAGCAGGTTTTATGCATTATACATACAACTAGTATTTTGACCCACCGCGCGTTGCGAAAGCTTCAAAACTTAAAGTAACTTAAACTTATACCGTCAAATATTTGACCTGACTCGTTTTCCAACAAAATATACGTCAAAACGTAGACTAACTGAAAATGCACATGAAAATAAGCACGAAAACGTATCATATTTGACCAACTGAAAACACACATGAAAATAAGCACGGAAACTTATTATATTTGGCTCATTACCAAGAAAATTTACATCGAAACATAAACCAACTTTGATTTGTAACAAAATGTACTTAAAAGTAACACGTAAGAAAATAGTGTTTTTTTACGTTGAAGAATGGTACCACACGTTGCGGCGGAGTCAAAATGTAAACTAACTCGAAAAATATATCGCCTAGTGAAAACGTATTATATTTAACCATTTTGACCGGTTACCAACCAACCCATTCCTTTTATGGATTTTCAACTTATTCATAACTAAACGGGTCAAACTATAAATTTGCTACTTCTAATAGACATACTAACCGGGATCGCGGATGAAACTTCTAAGAGCAAGCATAGAAAGAGCTTTATCTTCTGTATCTTTTGCTGATTTAAAAATAGATACAAACCGATTAAGCAAACAAATTCGTGCTGCCCCTTTAATGCCAGTATCAGGAAGAAGTGTGAGCATATGTACAAGCCATGTTGCACACAAAAAACATGCAGAACATATTTCTGCGTAATTACTTTTTAGCCCTTCTGATAAACCCTCGAAAATAAGACCGAATTCATGGCTCACTAAAACAAATGCTGTCTTTCTTTCCCATTCCTCAGCAGCCTTTTCTTCTTCCTGTTAAGAAAGAATTGGATATAAGACTGAATTCAATAGATGGGTTGGTCCAACAGGTTGGGTAACAAGTCAAAATGGACCTTTTTTTTGTTTGGGTCGGATTGGGACGACGCAAACCATTTTTCCCGTTTAATTTTTTAATATATCATAAGTATGTAAGTTAGATTACATAAAAGTATTATTACAATGACTCTGAATCTTTGAATATAAATGATCTAGGAGGTTGTATGCGTCGTTGCATCAAAATAAAATATTAATAATTAATGTCATGATTAAAAAATATATTAATTTCAATAATAATCCAACCATTTAAATAAAATGATTTAGGATACTTTGTGTTAAAAGTACATTTTGGGCGACTTTTGATGTGTTTGATATGTTTCCTCTTTAAATAAACTCGCATATTTTAGCCATTTGCCCGACACAGACACAAACATAACCCTAATCAACCCATTCATAAGTAAATGGGTTAAGAATTCAAGATTGACACCTCCAATTTGCTCTATGTGTAACATGTCAAATTAGTAAAGTTTGAAAAATAGCTTAAAAGAAAACGGGTGAATAACCAAGAGCCACCCACGATGTTTTTAAATGGATAAAACCTCCTAACTCAGTTTTATTCAACAAAATCATATTATCATTAAAATAATACGAGTTGTGTAATCATACTCGACACACTAAATATTATTAAAGAACAAACAAGAAGTGTTTCACGCAGAGCCGTTCCTACGTTTTTGGAGGCCCTAAGCAAACTACAAAGTGGAGGCCCAATTTCGTTATTGACTAACATTAGAGGTGAAAAAAGCGGGTTTCTCTAATACCCAATTTCGGGAACCAAACCGTGTTTCGGTATGATCGGGTATTAGAAAATCGGTTTTTTAGATACATAGACATTAATACCCTATTTTTTACACAATATAAATCCATTTTATTTTTAATTTGCTTTGTATTTGATAAAAATACTTGAAATAGTTATAGTATCACTACTTTATTTAATTAATATATCTCAGTCTTTCGTTTAATGTCACTAGAAGGATGCGCCAAAAGGAAAAAAAAATTATATTGCTTATGAGTCTTTCGTTTAATGTCACCAGAAAGATGCGCCAAAAGGAAAAAAAATATTTTGCTTATATGATTCGAGCTAGGGTCTTTACAAGACTAGGGCATGACTAATACCACTACACTAGCAAAGTTAATAGATCTATAGAATCAAAAGAATTATATATTATATATCATTTTTATATTAAATGGAGGCCCTAAAAGTTTGGAGGCCCTAGGCCCGAGCCTAGGTTTTGATAAGCATCGGGCCGGCTCTGGTTTCACGTTAACCCAACCCACATCTTCACAGTATAAATGAATCACAATAATATTTACATGAGGAAAAGACTATGAACATTGAAACAAGGGCACAATTATTCTTCTGGATATCATAATATCATATTCTTATCATATTCTACAAATATCTTATTTACTCATTCCTTGGTCAATAAAACAAAATTAGTTACTTATAACAGTTTGTCTCACTAAATAAATAAAGAGAACGTTATATGCTGAGATGATTCAGCATACTAACATTGTTTATTTAATAAAACAGATTGTTACAAGTAACTGATTTTTTTCACTTACTATGCAATGGATGAAAATGATATGAATCAATGTTTTGAAAGGGTGAATATGATATTATATATGAAATTTAAAACTTTTATAAGGATGTGTAAGAAATTTTTCTTTGAAATACTGACCATAGTTTCTTGTATTTCTCCAGAAATGGCTGAAAGTTGTTCTTTTCTCATCGTAGAACGATAACTTTTATCAAGTCCTACATTTTTAAGAAGATATGTGCGTATAAGCGGCTTCCCAAAAGACGAAAATCGCCCTTGGAGGGCTAAAATTGTTTCAGCAGCTGCAATTTGAGCAGATGG
Organism: Helianthus tuberosus; assembly: GCA_030545235.1. Lineage (NCBI taxonomy): Eukaryota > Viridiplantae > Streptophyta > Magnoliopsida > Asterales > Asteraceae > Helianthus > Helianthus tuberosus. Next base: position 17,948,232 of record CM060403.1, read on the forward strand.
GGAGTCTGAATTTTTAAGACATGATATAAGAGTATCGATAGCTTCTTCTCTATATATACTCATCTTTCTTGGTTCTGCCTGCAAAAAATATTGCGTGTAAAAGTAGAGTTTTGGTTTTGATATGTTTAGTTATGAATAGGTCGATTTGGGTTGTGTTTAATAATGAGTTGAATGGGTAAAATACAAAAAAGTATCTTAAAAGGGAAATGGGTCGAAGACGCCCAAAGTGTATATTTTATGCATAAAACCTTCTAAATCACTCTATTTAAAAAATTAGAAAAATTATTGAACTAATATAACTTTTGTAATCATATTTTACACATTAGTTATTTTTTATTATAAACAACCAACCACTAATAACTATACCAGCATTCAACAACTAACCACCAAAAATGCATATGAAGATTGGTTGTTAACCGTAACCGTAAAACCCATAAAAAATGTTAACCTGCCCATTTTGCCACCTCTAATTCAAATCGAAATACTTTTATAATACATACTTAAGTGAGTACGTGTGTGCACATATACATGTAGTGAAAGTTTTAAATACAAATGGGTTTTAAAGTGCGAAGGTACAAAGTGAGCAAATAACGTGCGTAGTAATGTTTTATAACATGCGTAATTTAAGTTAACCCATGCGTAATTTTTGAGTTTAACCTACGTGTAATTATGAGTTTAACCCATGCATAATTTGAGTTTAACCCATGCGTGAATTTCATTTTTGATGGCATGCGGGATTTTGATTTTTGGAACATGCGTATTTTAAAACTGCACATGTGTAATTTTGAATTTGGTCTTCGTACGCTTCACATGTTAAGAAACTATCGTATGATAACCCACCTCTATATATATGTAGAGAGAGAGAGAGAGAGAGAGAGTCGAACCAGTAGGTCTAGTTGGAGAAGGAGACCAGCGACAACTGGCAATTGTTCAGTTTCAGCAGTTTGTATATATGCAAGGAGTGTATGCATTGTACTAAAAGTCCCTTCATCCTTTATGATATGCAAAATTTGATTGTTGAATGTTCTCCTATAGTAACAAACATAAACAACAGGCCCTATGTCATCATAGATACGTGTTTTCAAGCCATAAAATGGCAAAGAGAATGGTCAGGTACCGGATCAATGTGGATTTGCGTCAAACCACATAATTTCCGTATGGTTGATACAAAAAACAGTTTTTGTCAAGAAAAAAACTTATTTATAAATCAAGAAAATACTATTTATCAAACATGCTAACAAAAGTATATTATTTCAATAATAATATATTTTTTTAGAATAAAATGATTCAAGAGGTTTAATGCTTTAAAAATCATACCAGGTGAGTTTTGGCATGTTTCTTTTTTAGCTAATATTTTGATTTTACCAGTTTGAACCATCAGAGATTTAATGCAACCCAGATCTTTTTTAGCTATTTTTCTGACTTACCAGTTTGACCCATTAGTAAGTAAACAAGTTGAAATTGCTGTCTCTAATTAGAGCACAACTGAAAAATTAAATACCTATTTAATTTAACCAACTCAGAAAGAAACTGGACGATTTCAAACCGATCTTCATCATTCGCTCCAACAAGAATCTCTAAAACTGGTGCTAGTTCAGCCTTATCAGCAATACTATTCCTACATTTTCCATCTTCTTGTATACATTTCGACAATAAACGAACGGCTGTGAATCGTTCTTCAGTCCACTCAGATTCCAAACTACTAATAATACATTCAATTACCTTCCCAAAACAAACATGTGTGTGAGTATATGTTGTTTGAAATATTAAAAAAAAATATATAATGTATAGATAGGTCACCCAAGTATTCAAAAGTTTTCACTTGGGTGGACTATGCGTATAAAATTACCTAAAGTGCTATTTTCGCCCGAGATTTAACCAGTTTTGCGACTTTCGTCTAAAGATTTGTTTTTTCGAATCTGGATTCATAAAAGGTTTGAAATCTTGCCATTTTCATCTGGCTCGTTAACCTCATCCAATTTCTTTCGTTAAGTCAGGGGTATTTCTGTTTTTTTTTTGTTAAGTTAAAGGGCAATTCAGGTTTTTTTTTTCAATTTAGCTAGGTTACATTTTGCATTATGCTAAACTCTTGTACATATAGAGTGAAAAAGACTTAATTGCCCTTTAAGTTAACAAAAAAGACGGAAATACCCATGACTTAACGGAGAAAAAGAATGAAGTTACCGAGCTGGATGAAAATGGCAAGATTTCAAACATTTTGAATCCAGATGCTGAAAACCAAACTTTTGGACGAAAGTCGTAAAACTGATCAAACCTCGGGAAAAAAACAATGACATTTTACTCATCCCATAATACATAACATTTAAGCAAATGAAAAACAAGTAAAAAACATACCTTCCCAGAGATCACCCTTCTAACAACTTCAAAAACAGCACCATCATCACCACTTGAGACAATCTGTCCCAATAACAAAACCGCAGCAGTTTTCGGTTTCACACACATTTTAAAAAACTCGTTTTCGTTCTTATTCACAACACTCAAAAGCGAATCCACCAACTCCACTTGAACAAGCATTGCAATAGACGGTTTCAACAAATAAATCAAAACAACAGCTTCAAACAACCCTTTCTGAAAAAGTGCAATGACACATTCAATATCCGAATCGACCCGTGTTAACGTTGAGATCACATCTTCATTTCTTGACCCGAGTTCACAAAGCAGAACAACCGTCGAAATCAAAACTCGCGTGTTTATCGAGCTAAAAAGAATCTCCATAAAACCGTTTATAACGGGTGGTTGCGAAAGCATATTTTGAACTTCACCTACGAGACCCGAATCTGTTGCATCTTGCCAAAATTTTTCTATCGTGAAAACCGCTGTTTCCGCTTCTTTTAACATCTCAGAAGTACAAAGTTTAGTAATAGCAACCCTTAGTTCATTAACTGTTCCAACTGTTCCATCATCTGGTGAAGTCAAAGTCAAAGTCAACGGAAGGGTGTCTAACTCTAACGGGTCGTTTTCTTGATTTGAATTGGTAGGATTCAATTCTTGCCAGCTGGCAATGAGATGTTTAAGGATATAATTTGTTTTAGGAAGTTGAGTGCTATGAAGCTTCTGTCGAGTAATCGGGCAAGTCGAGTTTCCTCTTTCTAACCATTGTTGAATGGCTTTACGTTCGTAAGTTTGGCCCGTTTCTAAAGTAACTGGGTCGCTAAATATGTGTGTTGTTATTGGACAAACGAAATCTTTCGGGGGCGTATGCTTTCCTTCGTTCATCGGGTTATCGTAGTCTCCCATTAGCGGATCAAACGAACTGGTTTTAGTTAAAATAAGTAAAGGATTAATCAAGATTTTGGGAAATGTAACACAGCCGAATGAACATTTAATCGAACACATATTTTTGTTCATGTTTGTCTATTAAGAAAATGGGCATGTTCATGTTCGTTCGTTTAAAACCTAAACAAACAGTTCACGAACGTAAACAAACATAAACAAACAAACTTAAACGGACATAATTTAGCTAACAATAAACAACACAAATGAACATAACTGACTAAACATAAACGAACATAAAGTAATTTTTATATAAATCACTGATTAATTACGATAAATTCCATTGCAAAACTCATTTTTATTACTAGAAAGTCCAATTACCAATTAGTTAGATTTATATAAGTAGTAAAGAAACTACCACATACTAGATGTCAATCTAACCGACTCAACTAACTGTTCTACATCTATATACTCTAATAAGTAGTTAGAAAGTTCCTTTTATGTTTAATATCCATATAAATAAAAGTACTTATGTACTTAAATTGAAACGAACATAAACAAATGTAAATAAACGAACATAAATGGACGTTCATGAAAATAAATGAACGAACAAAACTTGTAATGAACAAAAATTGTGTTCATGTTCGTTTGTTTATTAAATAAACGAACATAAACCAACTTCCCAAAGAACAAGTTCACGAACACTTCATGAACGTTCAGTTTGTTTACATGCCTATGCAAGTTCTTACCTTGATTCTATTATGATTGGCTGCTTCTGCTTCTGTTTCTGTTTCTGGGATAGTGTTTTCTTTGTGTCCAGTGACGTTATTTCAACGATTTTTTCCTTGTAAAGACAGATAAGACAGCTTTCATGGTTGAACATAAAATGTTGCTTAGAAAAATCAGTCAAACAAAGGAGAATATTCTTTCTTCTTTATTGTTTGTATCAATTAGTATAGATGTGGCTATTCGACCCATTTACTTACTAAAGGGTTAGTTTTGGTTAAGGTTAAGTTATTCTCTAACGGGTCAAAGGGTAAAATAAAATAAAAAATAAACTCAGATAGAAACAAGGCAAATTGGTCCACCGGTTAAAAGTCACCCAAAATGTAGTTTTAATGCATAAAAATCATTACATTGTTTTATTGAAAAAGTAGCTTCTTAATGTATAAAAATATATCATTTTTATTATATTTTATAAACGGTAACTATTTTAAAACTTTTGTACAAAAGGTGTTTTGGGTCAACCTGGCCTTCCGTACGATTTTGACCCGTAAACAATATAACCCGAACCCAACCTAACCAAACCAGCTGATTTTGCCACCTTTAAATTAGTATCTCTGCTTATAAATAGGTTGATTCAGGTTATGTTTTATCTCTAACGGGTAAAGAAAAAAAAATATAGCTTAAACATAAATGAGTAAAATGTGTACTAAGTTCACCCAAAGTGTACCTGTATGCATAACACTTCCTATACCATTTATTGGGAGAACTTATATTATTTTTGAAACAACACTGTATTTATGATCATATCTTACACGAGGTATGATTTACAGATTGGACGAAAGGCGTTTCACAAGACCCGGGACAAAAAAGTTACCCATATTGATCCAAGACACATTTTGACCCGAACCCATTTTGGCATGTTGCCAAACGTTTTTACCGGGCCAAAAATATCCCATCTTAGCCAACACACACATTTTAACCAGAGCCCATTTGACATGTTACCCAACCCAACCTGACCGACCAAAACCAAGCGTTATGGCCGAACCAAAATTAGTAGTTTTCGTCATTTTGACCGACCTGTTTTGGCATGTTACACAATGTGCCCAACATGGCCATTTTGCCACCTCTAAATTATTACCTCTAACTCTGCATCTGATTCGAAGGAAGACATGGAGCGAAAGTTATCTTCGGGTTCTGATTCAGAACCTTTATTATTAGGTGACGGTTTTATTGATCTTGAAGATGATCTTTCGTTGGTCAAAATCCTTGGAGAGACTCTTTCCGGGAAGAAAGACGGAAACCTTGAGAGATCTTTGGTCTTTTTGATTTGGATACCAATAGATTTTTCTCCTTTATGATCAGTCCATATTGGCTGCATAAAATAACAGGAACACTGGATTTAGTCATGTAGCTTGACTTTGTCAAATTGGAAGTTGAAAACAGAAATATTTACATTTGTTTATTCAATAGGTATGGACGTAGTTTTTAAAAGGCTTAGTTTTGCTATTCAAAAAGGGGTAGCGGCGCAGCTTGTTGTCCGTCGACCAACTATCTCGATGTAAATTCATATAGTAATTTAATCACTTTGAATTTAAAAAAAAAAAATAGGTATAATCATGGAAATAACTAACATTTTAAAGAATTTGAAGACCCATGATATAGTTTCATAATTCACATGCATATATATGCATGATGCAGACTCATTAAGCAAAAAATCTGAATCTTTTATTTTAGCAAGTAGAGGGGCAAATTTCAACTCAGGCTGTAATCGAGCAGACTCAAACTTAAAGGAGCCAGCTCGGCTCGTTTATTTTTTCGAGCTGAAAAGTCGAGCTCGAGCTTTGCTCGTAAAAACTTCGGGCTAGCTTGAACCTAATCGGGCTCATTCGTTAATTTCATTTTTTTTATTAATTTTTTTACAAATATAGATAACATAAAAAATTAAAAAAAAAGTTAACACGCATTTCTAAAAAAGTATATATGTATATACACACACATACATACGAGCCATCGTCGAGCCACAGAGACAAGCTTTGTTCGGTTACAAAACGAGTTGGCTCGGCTTGGCTCGAAAACTAAACGAGCTTTTCTCGGGTGAGTTTCGAGCTACAAGCTTTCTGAATACCCCTAATTTCAGCAAATTTATGTGAAAATGGGTTAATTTGTGTTACATTTAATTGTTAAAGGGTCAAATGGGTAAAAAAAAAAAATTGGCTGAAGAGTAAACAAGTCAAATGGTCAAATTTATGTTATATATTACTATATTAGTTATACAGATTCTAGATGACTTTTTCCTCTTAATCAACAAAAACACATGCATACTGTCAAATTAGGCCTTCAAGTTTCACTTTCAAGTAGATTGGTTCTAATATATATCTAGTATCTGACCCAATCAAAGGTGTATACTCAAAGAAATTGACTAATTCAAATGTGGTGGACACAAGAAAATAAAGTGGATCAATTTCGACCCATTTAGATTAAAACGGGTCGATTTCAACCCACTTACTTTGCAACGGGTCAGTCCGGGTCATGTTTATTCTCCAATGGATCAAATGCGTCAAACGGGTCAAAATTTGTGCAAAGCGTATTGTCTTTAATTTAAAAAATAAATTCTAAGTTTATGTAATCATAGTTAATAAAGCTAAATGATAGAAAAAAAAAACAGTGTCGGGTCAACGTAATGACCCATGTAACTACCCGTTTTACAAGAAAACATTGCCCGAACCATCTGACCCGACCACTTTGCCACCTCTAGCAAAAATATACCAATGAGCATTAACCTACTTTTAATGATTTAACTCAAAAGAATCCAAAATTTAAAACTCAAACTCGACTTGTTATATTTGTATTTGAGCCCAAATTACCATATAGAGGCTCTTAACTCATTTTCAAACTATGTAGAACATGAAGATCAAAAAATATATAAACTAGAAAACGAACATTACATTATACCGTCCATTTTCGGATCCGAATTCAGCAGACAAGCTCTTTCCATCTTGAATACACTCATCCTTACCGCCCTTACGAACCGCTTCAAGCACCACATCCGGCGGATCAATCACTCGATCGCCATCTTTATTCTCCAACACCTCCTTAAAATACTCAACAAAAACCCTACAATTCTCATCAAGCACATCCTCATAATCCCTCTCCAACTCCTTCAACTCCAAAGCCTGATCACCATTCATTTTCGACAACAAATTCACACACGACACACCCGAATCCACCACAAACGAATTCTCCTCACTCTCATCATTATCATCATCGTTATCATTCGAATTCAAAGATGACACAATCCTTAACCTTTTCTCATTGTACCACTCAAGCACCGGCACAAAATGCACCAAAAACATTTCCTCGAACACCTGGGGTGCGACTTCTGTTCGCGCAATCGACGGGTGACTTTCAAACAGTTCAAGAAGAGAAATGCAGGCTTCCACATGTTTGTCACAAAGAGTGTAAATGAGGGACAAGAGGAAGGATGAAACCGGGGTTTTCGGGTGTGAAAGTAAGAGTGTTTCGGATAAGCGAAGGGAGGAGGATTTGAGGGATGAGTTGGTGGTGGTGATGGCGTTTTCGAGTGTTTGTTGAGCGAGATTTAAGTGTGTGATTATCGGGTGGAGAGGTGGAGGGAGGGTGGTGAGGAGTAGGGTGAAGATGCGGTGGCGGTGGTCGGGTTGGGAGAGGGTTTGGTGGAGGAAGGTGGTGGTGTGGTGGAGGATTGTGGTGGTAGACATGGTGGTTAATGGTGGTTGATGGTGGTTGAAGTTTGAAATATGGTTAATGAGGAGTACAAAGAATGAGACGGAAATGAATGGAGTATTATTGTATTGGCGGGATAGTTTATATAGGACGGCTGATTGAATTACTAAAATAACCTTGAGAGATTCTATTTTTTAGGAGTTAAATGCCATTTTATTTCCAATGGTTTGTGACATTTTTGCCAATTTAGTCTAAAAATTTCATTTTTCACATGTGGGTTTAAAAAGTTTTCACCGTTGTCATTTTAGTCCACTGGGTTAACTTCATTCATTTTTTCTGTTAACGAGAAAGGCAATTCAGTCATTTTATATAATTCTGTTAACTAAAAGGGCAATTCGGCCATTTAAAATAACTGAATTGTCCTTCTCGTTAACAAAAATGATTGATGAAGTTAACCCAGTGGACTAAAATGGTAGTGGTGAAACCTTTTTGGACCCACAGACGAAAAATGAAACCTTTGGACTAAACTGGTAAAATGACCCAAACCACAGGGACTAAAATGACATTTAACTCATTTTTTAGTTAAATTTACATAATTGAGTTTCTTTTGTTAATAAACTTTAAAAATAACTATATGAGTAGATATATAAGCTTTTATTTCATAGCCAGTAATACATTGAGAATGCCAATGAGCTGGTGGTGGAATGATAAGGAAAAGACCTGATGTTTCAAATGACCAAGGTTTGATTCTTGCCTCCACCATTTAGTTTCAGCGGCACCTGGTGATGATGAGAGACCATGCAAGTAAGTGACGATCGCTAGTTCAATCATTGAGCTGAGCAGATTTTACCTCATCGCACTTTCGTACCTTCTGGCGAGTGTTCATTGGCTTCGGCCATCGGTGAGAGTTTTCTTCGGTTCGGATGCGAGTGTATTCCGATGTGGTGAATTTCGCATATAATTATACACTTTTAATATATTATTGGTTCTAAAATGATGTAAGAAAGTAAATACAAAACCATTTAAAGCTAAGTTGTTTTAGTTAATAACCTCCTACTTCGGATCAATTAAACTCATCTCCATGTTGATGTCACAAATGAAAGTTGGAAACAAGAAAATGATTTTAATTGAATTAAAGGGTTTTTTTTTTTTCGTTTGTCTAATAACATCATATTCGCTTTTGTCCTATGTATATGTATATTTATTGTGAAAAGACGTTGATAAATATATAGGTTAAAAACAGATAACCAATAATGAAAACTGACTTTGAATATGTGTTAATCTATAAGTTTTAGATCTCTTAGGGTGTCCGGAGTGGGGTGCGGGGAGGAGTGGCAAACTAGTTTACCACTCGGTAAACACCACCACCAACAAAGTTTTCCGCTTCCAAGTTTACCAAATCGGTGGTGTGATGCCGATGCGGTGAAGTAGAGGGTGTGTGTGGTGGGGTGGGGTCCATTCCTATCTCAACCAATCACAACTTTTTCCTTTTTTTTAAATAGTTTACCACTTCCCCAAGTGTCTAAATCATTGCCAACAATTTTCAGCAAAGTTTAAACACTTTTGCCTGATTGATATGGCGCACTCTGATTAGTCGGTTTTTTAGTTTACCACTCCAAAGTGTTTAACCACTCTTTACACCCTTAAATTTCTGTATAAGGTTGTTACTCATATTTGCTCTTATTTTTTGAACTTTAAATATTTTTTAATATTAAAAGAATGAGGTTTTCTACTAAAATTCCTTGCTTATTTTGATTTTATGAACACTGAAATAAAGTGCCAATTGTCCATGATAGATGAGGGTAACGTGTTTGGATCTTGGAGTGTTCCACCGTCCAGGAGGTTAACGTCTGCCGTCTACCGTCGTGGCCGGCTGCTGACGTGTCACGTGAAGCAATTTTTATGATAGACTTATAAATAATAAATCATACAGTGGATTATATAATTTATTTATCTTAAAAGTTGAAAAGAAAAACATTAATGCTTTGAACAAAATTGTAAAAATAAAAAAAAAATATTAAATATTGTGAAAGTGTAAAATACATTACGGCTTAACGTACATCACATACGACAACATGCGTGATTTTGTTCTATAACATGCGTGATTAATGTTTTCAACATGCTTGATTATTGTTTTCAACATGCGTTATTTTGAATTTATGAGTTATAACGTGCGTGATTTTAAAATGAACGTGCGTAATTATCTGTCGTACGTGATGTACGTTAAGCCGTAATGTACGTTAACCATCCTCTTAAATATTAGGAAGAACATCAAATCAGACCCAACAAGAAACGGAGATGGTGTGGCCACTTATTATGAAGGGTGCCCATGTGTTAGAGTGGCGGAACCATAACGTTTTACTCAGTGGGTCATCAAAAGCTTATTTTATTTACAAGTTACAATTAGAGGGTCCATCTCATGTTTTTTTTTAAAGTAAAATTTTATATATAAAAATTCAATAAAATTCTGGAGATTGGAAGGTCAGCGGACCCTCTTGACCCCCCCCCCCCTCTGCTTCGACCCATTGTTGAAGACGAAAAGGTGTGAAACCTTTTGTTGAACTAGAAATTAACAACATTGTTTATTGGCATTTAGGGGGGTTAACATATAATAGGAAGTTTTCTAGGGCAAGAAAGACTAGGAAGTAATCTTCACCATCAATTGATTTAATCAAGAACTAAGATTAAATGAGTGAAATTGAAGAGAAGAAAAGAGTCGCGTGAGTTTGTGTAAGGGCATTCTAGTCAATCCAGCACAATAGTTTCTCTCTTCTCCAATTCCCCCTCATTTTTTAAACGTTAATAATTTTTTCATACGACATTATTTTTTTTCATAAAAATTGCACCAAAAAAACGAGCGTTTTTTTATCTTTAAAATGAGTATAGTATTGTTATATTTTCGAAAAAAAAAATCGAAAACCCAGTTGCGTAAAACGCAATGAAAAAAAACGTAAAAAATGATTTTTTTTAAACGCAATGCAACAAAAACACAAATAAATGTCTTATTTGTAAAACGCAATGGCCAGAAAACACAAAGAAATGTCTTATTTATAAAACGCAATAGCCTAAAAACACATAAGAAAGTGTACTTTCTAAAACGCAATGGATTGAAAACACATAAAAATGTGTTTTACCTAAAACGCAATGCACTAAAAACACAAAGAAATGTCTTATTTGTAAAACGCAATGGCTAGAAAACACAAAGAAATGTCTTATTTCTAAAACGCAATAGCCTAAAAACACATAAGAAATTGTACTTTCTAGAACGCAATGGACTGAAAACACATAAAAATGTGTTTTACCTAAAACGCAATGCACCAAAAACACAAAGAAATGTCTTATTTGTAAAATGTAATGGCCAGAAAACACTTAAAATGTCTTTTTTCTAAAACGCAATGGACTGAAAACACATAAGAAAGTGTACTTTCTAAAACGCAATAGACTGAAAACACATAAAAATGTGTTTTACCTAAAACGCAATGCACCAAAAAACACAAAGAAATGTCTTATTTCTAAAACCAATGGCCAGAAAACACTTAAAAATGTCTTTTTTTTCTAAAACGCAATGGACTGAAAACACATAAAAATGTGTTTTACCTAAAACGCAATGACTAAAAACACTTTAAAAATGTGTTTTTCTAAAACGCAATAGCCAGAAAACACATAAAAATGTCGGGTAAATTATACTTTTCGTCCTTTATATTTATACCGGATTGCAATGGATGACCTTTAACTTCAATAATTACATTCACAGTCCTTTATTTGAAAAACTCCTTACACATTTCGTCCTTTAGTACTAACCAGGTTAAAAATTTATGTTAAGTCTTGTCATGTACACCTCATGTGAGGGTATTTCTGTCTTTTCAGACTTTGTTTCTTCTCCTTTCTCAAACTCGGACTCTTCAACTCTCTCTTTCTCAATATTACGGTGTTCCATGAAGGAAAACGGGTAACAATTCCCGGGTGTAATTTTTTACCTCTTGTACTCAATTTCTTCTTAAAAAATTGAACAATTCTAATCAATTTAAGGGGCTGTTTGGTAGCCTCTGAATGGTCATTAAGAGGCTACCTTTTAATGGAACCATTAAGAATTTTACCAATGAGAAGGTAGAAAAATGTGACAAGTGATGATTTACCATTCAGATGTTACCTCTTAACCATTCAGACTTGAGGTTACCTCTTATTCATTCAGAGGTTTTAAACCATTAAGAGGTAGCATCTGAATGGTTATTAAGAGGCTACCAAACAGCCTCTAAGATTTAAAAAATGCTTTATCCCTTCTAAAAATGCAGAGCAAGTGCATATTTGAATTTTATAAGCAAAATTGACATGAATTACCATTTCCAAAACCAAATAATAAATGATTACAGCACACACTAATCATTATACAATCAAACCCAGTTTTAAAACCCTAACTTTCTTTCATTTTTGTAATAAAAATTAGGGCTTTTGTTCAGCATCAAGAGAATAAAAATTACAAGAAAGAGGAAAAGAAATTACATTCCACGACCATAGGCTAGGAATTATTCTTTGTGGTCTAGAAAGCTCATTAAGCGACATGGGCTTCACTTGATTGGATCTGCGAATCTCCGTCACTCTCCAACCCAATCTCTGTTACTGACCACCTTAATTTCCATCGATTTCCACCCTCCCTACACTTCACACTCATCAAATTTTCTGATTTGTTTCAGATCTGCGAAGAATCTGGTGTCCCAATCTGCAAAGAATTTCACGACGGAGATCGGCGGAAGAACGATGATAGACGGAGGATGAAACGACGGAATTTGACGGTGACTGCAGCTTTCTCTCCGGCGAAGGTGCTACGTGTCTTCTAGCCACCGTTACTTTCAAAAACCCAAACCCCAGAATTATTACCTGATGTAATGGATTTTGAATTTTAAAAATAGAAGATTTTGACTTTGAATTATGGTGTTTGATTTTGAAATAGGGGGGCTGGATAGGGGTTCCATGAAGAAGATGCACATATGAAACCCTAAATGAATTAGGGTGTTCTGGGGACAAAAGATTTAGATATGAGTAAAAGAAAAATATATAATATATATTTATATATATTATAAGTTTTTTATTTTGTTTTTGTTTTATTAATAAAATATTTTAATCAGATTGGTAAAAAGACTAAACTATCCTTGTATGAATAAACTCAACTTAAAATTTTAACCTGATTAGTGACAAAGGACCTACGGTGTAATGGGTTTCACAAATAAATGATTGTGACTGTAATTATTGAAGTTAAAGGGTATCCATTGCAATCCTATACAAACATAAAGGACGAAAAGTGTAATTTACCCAAAAATGTCTTATTTCTAAAACGCAATGGCCTAAAAACACAAAAGAAAGTGTTCTCTCTAAAACGCATTGAACCAGCGTATGTTTTATCTGTGAATTGTCTGAACCAGGAAGTATGAAATTAAAAACTGTCTACGAATTTTTGTCTACGAAATGAGGCAATTTCCAGAAAATTAAATTTTCTAATGCAGTTTTATTAAAGCAATTTAATCAACCCCAGCCAGGGCTCTGCCCATTGGACCCCGCCAGGGGCTGCCGCCCCTTGGACCCTGCTCCCGGACCCCCGCCAAGGGGTCGTTGCCCCCTTGGAACCCCCGTAGAACGCAATGACTCAATTCAAAAACCCATATCGTAAAAATAAACTTACTATTTGATCCTCACCCTCACATTTAGATATCTATCAACTTAATTACATATTTTTCGGTTGAAAGCAGGTTGGACGAGACTATGTTGTAAACTTAACTTATCATTATTCAAGTGGAATATCCTAACCAACGATTTCATGACTTGACTATATAAATTATTTCAACTTCTTTATTTGTTTTGCATTTGTTGTTTTTCCTTTAGTAAAGCTTGTCATTGTAAATAAAATGAATGAAACGATAAGGTTTTTTACATGAATATTTAAAAACTATGCAAGAAATTAGGAGTATAATTTCACTAAAAATGAAAATGCATCATCGTTACTACTAAGCTATCACATGTCCTTTAACTCACCATTGAACCTCACCTAAGAAAAGGACAATGAAAATTTTATATGATACAGTTAAAAAAAACAAATTAGTTTCATAATATTCAATTGATAGCTAATGAAATTACATTGAGATAGAAGGTAAACGGGTAACAAGCTGAGTCACTACCCTTTTTTTAAATAGTAGAACTAAGTCTTTTAAAAACTACATCCATAGATCTCGGGGTCATAACATTACTGTGCATGACCCTTTGAACTCAGCTAAGTAGATCCACAACATCTGGCGCAAGGAAACCCAAAAGTATCAAAAGTGAATAGCATAAACACATTCTGGTTGTCAAGACACGCTTTCTCGTGTTTGGTCACTTTACCCAAAGCAGCTTGACCCACCGTGAAGCACTACCCGCTAAGCCTACATGGGAGAAACCCCTGTTAGATCCACACACGTCTTATATTTTGAAGATGACAGTCTCTTATTCTTCTTATTCTCGTATTCTTCTTACTGATCGATCAATAATAACACAAAATAGCAAAGCACATACAATCAGTTATGTAAAATTAATCAGCAAACTCGCATTTGAATGAATGAATAATATGAAATAAGTACCTCCTCTTACAACTCAACCATATTGAAGAGAAGCACAACCTCTTCTTCTTGTTGATTGGAGATAAGCGCAACCACTTCTCGTTCACCCATCTCTTTTTAGACAATAATCTCTCTCTAAACCCCAAACCATCACTCCCACCGTCTGATGGCTGTCAATAGCTGAAGCCTTAATTTTAGCCATCGTCCCCCATTAGTGATCGTACCTCTGACGAGTGGTTGGATGTGACGCCCAACGTTCAGGGTGGGGTGCAATGTCCCCCATTAGTGATCGTACCTCCGACGAGTGGTTGGATGTGACGCCCAGCGTTCAGGGTGGGGTGCAATGTCGATTTGTTGTCGATGTCCATCCAACTTTTTTGTTCTCCAACTTAAAAACATAACGTAAATCATTCGTAAATCATGCTAATGATTTACGAAATCGTCTCTACGATTATATGTATTAAATTTGTATTATTCGATTTCCTAGTATAGGTTGTTTGTATCTCTATATATTGTAACTGTATTGTGTTTTTATAATTTGAGAGATTGAGTTTTACATGGTATCAGCCAAACCGGCGATCCTACTCCCTCACCTCCCTTTCAATTTCTCGCCCTCCTTCTTACCCTGTTTCTCCTTTTTTTTCTGTCATCACTCAACATTGCTGCCGACCCGTTGCTTTCTACAAAAATTGTTGCCCACTCACCAATTGCTTTCTACAAAACCCTTTGACCACCCACCCATTAACCCTTTGACCACCGACCCACTTATACATTCTACAAAAATTGCTGCCGCCACGTTTTAACTTTACCAACAAATCCCTTTGACCACCCACCCATTTACACTTTATAGAAATCCCTTTGTGCAAATCACACATCAATTTTGGTCCGCTTTAGTGCCTGTTCGAATCAAAATTGTACATCAGCAACCCACCTGTCTCAGCAACCCCTGCCTCTACTGCTAGATTTCCTAATCATGTGTGTCGTCTACAGAAAGCTCTTTATGGTCTCAAACAGGCGCCTCGAGCTTGGTTTCAACGACTAAGCACATTCTTAACATCACATGGCTTCGTTTGCAGTCAAGCGGATCCATCACTTTTTATTTATAAGAAAGCAAAAGCCATTGTTTATCTTCTTGTGTATGTGGACGACATCATCATCACTGGCAGTGATTCCTCCTTTATTACGTCCTTTGTTGCTCGACTGCATAAAGAATTTTCAGTCAAAGACTTGGGTCCACTCGGTTACTTCTTGGGTCTTGAAGTTACTCACTCTGATGCCAGTCTCTTTCTCAGTCAGGCGAAATATGCACATGACATTTTGTCTCATGCTGGTCTGTTAAATTCCAAACCGGTTGCCACTCCTCTTGCTACAACTGATACTTTTCTTAGCAAGGGTGTCACGTTTCATGATCCTACTCTTTACAGGTCTCTAGTTGGAGCTCTTCAGTATCTCACCATTACCAGACCAGACATCTCTTATGCAGTCAATCAAGCCAGTCAACATCTACAGGCCCCTACAACATCTCATTTTCAGTTGGTTAAACGAATACTCCGTTATGTTAAAGGCACAATTGCTTTTGGGTTAACCTTCTCCAAACCAGCTTCAACAACCATCGTTGGCAACTCTGATGCAGACTGGGTCCGTTGTATTGAAACCAGACGCTCCACTTACGGTTATTCTTTTTATTTGGGTGGCAATCTGGTTTCCTGGAGTGCGAAGAAACAACGTACAGTCTCTCGCTCTAGTTGTGAATATCGGGCCATGGCAAATACCGCAGCTGAAATCATCTGGCTTACTTACCTTCTTCGAGAACTACACGCTCTACCTATGGCTCGTCCGACTTTGCTTTGTGACAACAAGAGTGCTATTTTTCTAAGTCAAAACCCGGTTTCACACAAACGTGCAAAGCATATCGACATTGATTATCATTTCGTGCGTAAGCTTGTTTCCTCTGGTCGTCTCTATACAAAATTTGTTCCATCCAATCTCCAGGTTGCGGATATTTTCACTAAAAGTCTCTCAAGGCCTCTCTTTGAAAAACTTCGCGGCTTGCTTCGTATTGGTCCCCCACCTGTTCGATTGATGGGGGGTAAAAGCATAACGTAAATCATGCTAATGATTTACGAAATCGTCTCTACGATTATATGTATTAATTGTATTAAATTTGTATTATTCGGTTTCCTAGTATAGGTTGTTTGTATCTCTATATATTGTAACCGTATTGTGTTTTTATAATTTGAGAGATTGAGTTTTACACAACTCCCTACACGTGTGCCGCCTAAAACCTCAAACGCCGTTAATAAAACTTATTACGCCCGTTATATTACTATTCATTTCATTCTATTGTTAATGTTTAAAATGTAAATGTATAGGATAATAAGTTCTATGAAACTACTTTTAATACATTTATATACGATAGTTTGTTAATTTAATAGAAACGGGCAAAAAGAGTGAGATATGTGTTTGGATAACTGTCTCCAGAGTAAAAATATATACATATTTACATTGATTTATAGCAGATGTTAAACTTGATTGTATGCTAAACATTGATGTTTATTTATTGTTGAAATCGATAAAAACCAAACTTGTCGTAGTTAATTTTAATTAATACTTAATTAATAGAAATGAATCCAGCTAATAAGTTAAAAACTAAATAGAGTCTGACAAAAACAAATCCAATGACGATACGCATTGCATGTATGTAGTGTGTATTATTTAAATTAGGGGTTTGCAAAAAACCGAATTAACCAAACCATAACCGAATTAAACGAACTATAACCGAATTAACCGACAAAACCAAACCGAAAAAACCGAACCAAATAAAAAACCAGTGGGTCGGTTAATGGTTTTTTTGAAAACCGAAAGTAGCGGGTCGGTTATGGTTATCATTTTTTCCATACCCACCATAACCGAACCGAACCGACATCTAATAAATCTTTGTAGGATTTATGACTATTCACCATATTTTTAATATTTGATGTTTTTTACTGAAGATTTTTAGTAGATTTTTAGTACTTATGGGTTTTTCATATCATTTTGTGGTTTTGGTTGAATGTTTATTTGAATTATGGAATGTATCGTATCACTTTAATTGAATATTCGATAATAATAATTGGTATTAATATTATAGATTATGTATATTTTTTAATGCTATGTAATATACTAATATATACAAATATGCAATAACAATTTATTACATGTTAAAAAAAATTAAGCTACTTTTAGCTAAAGCTAAATACACGGTTAACCACCCATAACCGACCTGCTATAACCATCAAAACCGAATAACCATAACCACCATAACCGATCGGTTATGGTTGTGGTTTTTGGTCAAAGCCGACCCAAACCGACCCATGCACACCCCTAATTTAAATTAAATATTTTTAGTTGACATAAATAAAATGTAAAATAAATAAGTTGTTTTAATATTGATTAATACTGATATATAAAACATGTCTCTCAAATAGTTAACATTTTTAGTATAGAACTAATACTGAAGTTATTAATCTTATTTAATCTTCAGTAACTATTACTAATACATAAATTTGATTACTGAAAACTAACCAAAAAACTATTTTTTTTTTATTTAGGGTGTTGCTTTTGGTAGGGTTCTGGTTAATTAACTTATTAGGCTTTTATATTCGGGATTGGTATCCACTAATCACCCAAACAATCTAAATAGTGTTCCAAAAGGTTTTGTGTTTCATACTAACAATAGAGATTTTAATAATTTTAGTTTATAAAGATAAACAACTTAACTAAATACCATTTTAAACTATTTTAGTTTATTGTGTTATGTTATTCTGGATATGAAAAACCTCTTATTCGGGTGATCCGAAACACCTCTATAAGAACACGGGCCCTACTTTCATGGTTTAATAAGGTTAAGTTAGGCTCTTGTAGAGGTGTACAAAAGCGGATAAATCAGTTCGCTTCCTAAATTGAATTGGTTTTTTCCATCATAGAGTCAAACCGGGTTGTTCCAAACCGGTTTAGGATGGAAAATGTCCGAACCTATCAAATCGATTGGGGCCGAGTTAGAGACCGGTTTGAGACATAAATTGATTTTAACTAGTTATTTTACTTGGAGTAAATTACTGTTTTGGCCCCTGTGGTTTAGCCACTTTAACCCTTTTAGCTCAAAAAGAAATATTTTAACATATCAGACCCGAGGTTGCATTTTATAACGGTTTTAGCCTCTGACACCAACTTTGTTACTCTTTTTGCAGTTAAGTGTAAGGGTAATTAGATAATTATATACCTTAGGGGTTGTTTTTTATTATTACAAAGTTTCAAATTGGTTCTGGTTATAAACCGGTTTCAAAAAATTGAGACTACGAACAAGTGCCTAATTAACCTACAACCTATATGTTGGGTCGGACGCAAACCGGTTTTATTTACATCTCTAGACTTTTGGATGGATTAGTGGTTTGGCAAAAACCCAATTAACTAAAACTCTACCCGTGTGAACACCTCAAAAATAACAAATAATTGAATCTCAATACGTATTTAATTAACTTTTATAAACTCAATACTTAATCATCAACACCGTTAAGCAGAAATACATAAGAGTAAGACCTCAATTAAGTATCCTAATTTTTAAGATATTTTATAAAAACATTCCCAATTATAAAATATCTCCTTTACACTATGTGTTGTCACTTACCTCACTTTTTCATCGACTAACAAAAAGTGTTGTCATGTCAGCGTTGACTTATAGGAATAGTAATGGGCTGAGCTCAGGCCGGGTATTGGTAATCCACTAATCCCAAGCCCGTACCCGATTATAATTATTTGTCTCATACCCGGCCCATTACCCGTCGGGTATTTATCAGGTAATTAACCATCGGGTATACCCACGGGTATCTGATATACCCGTTAATTTGTTAAAAATACAATTGAGACTCCCATGTGCATTTTTTAGTCTAATGTTTATATAATTTACTATTATATATATATATGGTCAAGATTTAGAGAAAAAGGTGGAAAGTGTGAGAACGGTGAGAACGCTTATTGATCGTCCGATCAAAACAATCTATGGACTAGATTGGCGCAGTAGCGTTTTCGTAAATAACACAAATTCTATTAAGTGGACGCACTTCATTAAGGGTAAAAGGGTCTTTACACTTCTATACCAAAAACGCCAAACTAATGAATAAAACGCCATTACGGGCCAAAACACATCCCTATATAAACAAAACATCTCAGACATAAAAACACCCCCCCCTGAACCTGAAACGCCATATTTTCTACTATATACCATTCATATTACAAACACCAAAATCCCCAAAACATCAAACACACCTACTCAAAACGTCATATTTTACTATATACCAATCATCTTAGAAAACGCCAAAACACTCAAACATCAAAGATTCCAAAAAAAAAATCGACGTTTCTTTCAGATAAACTATTTCCTCAATAAAACACCAAAAATGGCAAATATCGTTTCTTGTATATTCAATATTGTTCTACGCGAAGTTTCGGAGAATGCATTCTTCCCTGAGGTGCTGTGACTCAAATAACATTTTGCTGCATGAGATGGACAAATCATAAACAAAAAGATGCTGGTGTCAGACTTATGTCATTTTTTGTGTTTTATTATTGATGAATATTATAATGGCATGAATAGACGAATGACACTGATGAGTGGTTTGAAGATACATATTCAAAAAAAAAAAAAACTCATGTCATTTTGTCTTTCCAAACGGCCACAAAAACACAAGCATGACAAAGCCAAACCGCCAGTGAACATGTTTCAAAGAAAAAAGAGACTGGTGACAGTGAAGATTTGGAAGATGAATTGTTTCCGTTTTTATTTTTTAATTTTCTTTTTCTGTTGTTTGTGATGTATTTTTCAACTTAGAATAAAAAAATACATTATATTAATAAAACGCCAAACAGTCATAATGCTTGTGAAACGCCATAATGCAGTAAAACGCCAAAAACTCCCAAACTATAATAAAAGTAATTTGGAGAAGTATTATTAAAAGCTAAAAATGGAAAAAAAAAAAACGCCAAAAACTACTTAAAGCCATTAAAAACGCCAAACTTGGGAGATGGAAAGTCTATGACCCTAAAAACTCTTAAAAAACTGAACAAAAACAGTAAAAATACACACAGTAACTGAAAAGACGGCTACTTTATTAATATCATTTATTATAAATAAAATCCCTCCTAAACTACGCGCCAAAAACATCTTATAAGAGAGACGTCTCTGCACAATCAACTGATCACAAACCAAAAACAACGCCATGTTTCCTAGAAACCATTCACTTTAAAACGCCAAAAATAGTTAAAAAAAAGCCACAGATACGGAACCTCGTTTCTTCTATATTGAGTATTGTTCTGAATAAAGTTTCACTGAATGGATTCTTCTCTGAGGTGGGTATCTCTATAAGCTTTTGCTGAATAAGATGGATAAATATTCATGAAAAAGAGACTGATGACACTAATATGTCATCATGCCACTTTGTTCTTGATGGATATATTGATGGCATGAAGGGATCAATACATTCGAGTAGGCGTTGATCTTCAACATGTCACCAAACAAGTATATATCAAACCACAATAAAGGATCCCACAAAAAATAAGCATCTTTTAAAGACGGGTGTTATGTAGGAAAATAAGGATCTACATAAGGTATTCAAAACAGGTTCAAAACGCCAAAAAGGTTAAAGTAGAAGAGGCTGATGACAGTGAAGATTTGGATGAGAAATTAGATTATAATTTTTAATTTTTTTTCATTTTCTATTGTTTGTTATCTAATTCTATGATGTTTATTATCTAATTCTCTACTAATAAAAAAATTGAGTATAAAACGCCATAAACTACAAACACCAAAACGCCTGATAGTGTGAAAACTGTGAGAACGGATGCTAGCAAAGCACGATGTTGCTATATAAAACGGAAAAAAACGCCAAACAAAGTATTACTGGAAAAAGCAACACTAATTGACAGATGAAATTGAACGAAACAGTAATTGCAAAACAGTAAAATGAAGAGACGGTAACATTATTGCCAAACATTTATTATATTAAAAGTCACTACCTGGAAAATTGAATTCATCTATCTTTTCAAAACGTCATAATTGTCTGTCACATTATAAGCCTGCATCCTACATGGCGCAACACTTGATAGAAAAAAAAATAAACATCAAGAAAATTACTGATGTTTTTTACATTATAGGCCTGCATCCTACTTGGCACAACAAATCAAAGCCATAGTTAGTTAAAACGCCAAAATATTTACTATGATCCTGATATAAAAACAATAAAAACGCCGCGTATTTGTTAAACGCCAAAAATGGAAAGGTGATGTGACACACGTTTAAAAAAATAATATGAAAGGACAAAAAAGCCCATCCGCCCTTCTCTATGCCGCGTGACACGTGTTGGGCCAGGATGCGTTCTCACCGTTCTCACACTTTAGGGTGTTTTCTCCTGATCCCATACCTATATACATGGTTGTAGAAATCGGCCTAGGCGGCCGATTAATCGCCGCCTAGGCGCTAGTCGGTAGTCTACTGACTAATTTTAACCTAGTCGGTCCAATTAATCGGTAATCGGTCAAAGTCGGTCGTAGGCGGTCGTAATCGGTGAAAATCGGTCCTAGGCGGTCAAAAATCGGATTAAATGGCCTATATTAATCGGTCAAAATCGGATAAAATCGGTCCTAGGCGGCCCTAGGCGGTCCTAGGCGGTCAGAATTGGTCAAAATCAGTCAAAATCGAACCATACTATCTGAAACTTGAAGTATTTATGTGAATTTTGAAGTATTATTTTTATATTATTGGGTATATATATATATATATAATTTTGAAAAAATACATATAAAAATCCCATTCCGATTAATCCCGATTAATCCCGATTAATCCCTAGGCTGTACCTCACCGCCCGACTAGCGCCTAGCGCCTTCTACAACATTGCCTATATATATATATATATATATATATATATATATAAACGTGGCCCAACACGTGGCGCGCGATATAATTAGGGCGTATGGGCTTTTTTGTCATTTTATCTTCCCCTTTTCCAATTCGATGTCACAATATTGCTTCATTTTTGGCGTTAACCAAATTCAATAATTACCTGGCGTTTTAATGGTTTCATTGTATTAATATTTTGGCGTTTATGCCGTTTCCAAATCGTCGGCCGTTGGAACCCCAAGGGCCAGATGATCTCTCTGAATGGCTTCATCCATACTAAGTAGGCCAGGACTTTTTAGGATGATGCCCCATTGTTTGTTCTTAGATTCAATGGCGTTTTAGAGAAGATGGCCCATTGTTCTATTATTTTTTATATACATTTTGGTGTTTGTGGTATCTTGGCGTTTTACAAGCGAAAAATTATATTACAACCACAGGGGAAAAAATAGAAGAGAAAAAAATAAATTAAAAATCCTAATCGGATCTCTCTTTACAATCTTCACTGTCATCAGTCTCTCTCTTCTTTAATACTATAAGAACTATCACCAAATATATGGCGTTTTTATGTAAAACTTAACAAACCCATTGGTCTGATTATTTTGTTTGTTCGATGCCGTGTGAATGGGTTTTTCGCTTTGGTATTCAACTTTATCTTCATCTTTATAATCATCCCACTCTTCAGTGTCATTGATCTCTTCTCCTCATCCAAGCCTTCTTTAAGAACAAAGAACACAAAATGACATATGACTGTCATTGGTATCTTTTTCTTGAAGATTTGTCCATCTCATGCAGCAAAATCTTACTGAGTTACTCCCCTCACCTAACAATCCATTCAGTGAAACTTCACGAAGAACAATATTGAATATCCAAGAAAGCATATGTTAGCCATCTTTGATTTTTTTAAACTTTTGGTGTTTTACAGTGAGTGGTATTTAGGAACATTGGCGTCTGTTTTTTTGGTGTGATCAAATGGAAGTTGCTGAGAGGTATCATTTTATACGATGTCTTTGGCGCGTAGTTTAGGCGGGATATTATTATAATAAAGTATTCGTCGTTTCAGTTACTGTTTGTAATTACTATTTTTGATAAGCTTTATCTCTGAAGTCTGTAACACGTCCCATCTTTCAAGTTTGGCATTTTAGATTTTAATATAATAAATGTTGTTAATAATAAAGTTTTCGTCGCTTCAGTTTTACTGTTTTGTAGTTACTGTTTCTAGTTACCTTTTCGAGATTTTGGCGTTTTTTATTTTTAATGAGGTTTTATATAAAGATGGCACTTTGTTCTATTTCTCTTGTACCTTGTTTTTTATACTTTTTTTTGAGTTTTTTATAATACTTGTCCAAAGTAATTTTATTATAGTTTGGGAGTTTTGGGGCGTTTTATGGCATGATGACGTTTTCACAAGCATTTGTCTGTGTGGCGTTTTTATTATATATGGCGTTGTTATTATATAACAATCAACTGAAAAAGAAAATTATATATATATATATATATATATAAACAATTGATCTTCCAAATCTTCACTGTCACCAGTCTCTTTCTTCTTTTTGAATCATCTTAACTGGTTGTTTCGACTTTCGTATGATTCATTTTGTTTTTTTGCTTTTGAAGTAGCTTTTTTGTCGACGTGTGGAAGCACAAAGTGTGACATCAGCCTCTTTTTCTTGAAGATTTGTCCATCTCATGCAGCAAAATGTTATTGAGTTACACCCCTCAGCTAACAATCCATTCGGCGAAACTTCGCGTAAAACAATATTGAATATCCAATGAATGATGTTTGATTTTTTAACTTTTTGGCGTTTTACCGAGAAAAAGAACGCCACTAAAATAAAAGTACCTTAAACCTCTAAATTTGGTCATGCTAAACTCAATAAGGTTTTGTTGTATGAGATGGACATCATTGTTAATCCTCAGTTAAGAAAGATGTCTAACAATGTTGTCCACCCCATACAGCTAAACTTTATTGAGAATAAAACTAAATTTCCAAGAAATGACGTTTTTGCAATTTTGTGGTTTTTGTATGTTTTGGCGTTATAAATTGGATGGAAGTTGAGGATAAAGTCAATAAGATTTTACTCAATGAGATGGACAATATCCTCACTTAAGGATTTTGTCCATCACATTGAGCAAAACTTTACCGACAACAAAATTGAATTTCAAAGAAACGTTTTGTTTCAGGAATCTTTGATGTTTGGGTTTTTTGGCATTTCTAAGACGAATGGTATATATTAAATATGGCGTTTTGCGTTTTGTGTGTTTAATGGAAGGTCTGAGATGTTGTATATATAAGATGTTTTTGGCGGTTGTTTTAGGCGGGATTTTATTATAATACATGCTAGTAATTAAGTCCCGTCGTTTCGGTTACTGTTTGTTCAACTTTATCGTTTAAAACAAGTTTGGCGTTTTATATCTAATGGCATTTAAATTAGGATGGTGTGTGCTATGTAGGTTAAGGCGGGAATTTAATGGCGTTTTATTCATGAGATAGCGTTTTGTATAGAGAAGTCAAAAGACTTTTTTCCCCTTAATGAAGCGCAACACACTAATAAAAGTGATGTTATTTATGAAAACGCCACCGCGTCATCTAGTCCATAGATTGTTTTGATCTGACGATCCATAACCGTTCTCTCCGTTCTCACACTTTTCACCGTTTTCTCTAAATCCTGACCCTATATATATAGGGGAAGGTTCATTTGAGAAGAAATTTAATGTGAGAAGAAAAAGAAGAAAGGGCATATTAGTAAAATACTATTTCATTTATAACTCATGTCATTAATTTTTAACTCTTTAATTAATTAGTCAAACAAATCATTAATTATCCTACATATAATCTACAAAACCTACACATATCAATTTTTCCTACATTTACCTACACATTATAGAATTTTATCCTACACAGTCGAAATTTATCCTACACACCTCGAAATATATCCTACACAACTCGTAATTTATCCTACACAACTAGTAATTTATTCTACACTTGAAATTAAGTTGTTTTTTTAATTTGAAAAAAGTATATATTTTAAAAAGGAGTTACAAATTTAATTTAGTTAGTTATTAAAGTGGAAGAATACAAATTAATGATTTTTGTAAGTTTACCAATATACCCTTATATTAAAATTAAATGCAAATATTAAATGAAGTGAAATGAAGCATTTTTATTGGTTGAAACTTCTTCTTTTCTCTTCTTACAAAAAAATTCTTCTCATTTGAACCCTCCACTATATATATATATATATATATATAAGTAGATTTGATAAAAAATAGGTTTTTTTAAGATTTAGAAAAAAAATAAGTTAAGTGAGAGACACAGTACCATGATTAATTTAATAGTTATTCAAATTATTAGAATTATTCAATGAGATTAAGAATGAGAAACAAAAAAATCTATCAAAACACTATTTTGGTAAATACTTTTCCACCAACACCATTTTGATAAATAGTTTACCCAACAACACCATTATGGGAAAAAAAATTCTACATATCATATTCAAATGCATATTTGAAACATATATATATATATATATACACATATAATTAACTAATTAATGTACTACTACTTTGAAACACATAATGTTAGTTTATGTATTTTGCATTTAATCGAACACCACACATGAAAAGTAATAACATTAATCAGGATCCAAGTAATCTCCCTAACAACTAGAAATCTATTTAGAAAACTCCAAAACTAACACACATTTTTAATCCCATAGAAACAACATAACTAAATATAAAATCTTGTATGTATATGTTAAAGTCTTGAAGACAAACAACATAGCAAAATCTATGAATAATGAATAAGTGTATGTACTAAAGTTTATATAAATGAAAAATAAATTTAAATTAATATACTGTTCGGGTATTATTTGGGTAAACGGGTCGGGTATCACTAATCCCATACCCGTACACGAATTTTTTTTTATTTTTAATCCCATACCCATCGGGCTTCGGGTATACCTGGCCATATGTTTCGGATATACCTGTCGGGCTCGGGCTTTTTTGTCATTCCTACCGATTCAGCATGGTTTCATTAACTAGATTTCTCGTTAACGAGGTGTTATGGGTTAACCAAACCGCAATCATTTAACATTAATTATCCTTTTTATAAAACAAACTTTAAAAAACACACTAGAAATGAACTAAAAATAAGACTAATCGAAAAAAAACTTTATAAATGTCACACCCCGATATTTCCACGTATTACCGGTGGGGAGTATCGTGACGTAGTTGATATCATCATGGTCAATAATCACAGTTTAAATGCACAGCGGAAGTCTAAAGTAAAAATATTACAAACAGATTCGAAAGTAACATAAAGTATTACAAACGGAATGTAAAATGATCCACAGGCGGATCCAATATAAAAAGAAATATTGTTCAACAGATTTAAACATCAAAAGCATGCAAGACTTTTTATTTGATACTAGGAGTAGCCAGCCCATTTCGCATAGTACCTGCACTTAACCTTTTTGGAAAATACATCAGTTTACACTGATAAATACAATTAACCGACTCTTTTTGAAAAGTGTTTACAAAAATTGATTTGAATGCACTAGGCACAAATAATCTTTTATAACTTGGGATAATTATTTAAAAATAATCTTGTAAAAGAATTATATGTTTGTCATACATCCAGTAGCCCGGGTTAGAAATACCGGGTTAAAGATTAATAGACACACCACTAATATAGTCCCACAGGGAGTTACCCTCACGTGTGGTTATATCTTTTTACATATGCACTGGCAGGTGCATGCCTACACCCCGTGCTTAAGTCGTTGCCATTTCAATGAATGAACCGAGGATATCCAGGACACGGTCATTAACCCCCCCAAAGGCTTAGAGCAAACAAAACAGATTAAACGGGTTATCTCAATGATTTAACCACTATTCGATTAAAGATTCAATACCCGACCAAGCGGTATTATTAAATACCGTACCCCAAGCCCGTATAAGGGAAAATAAGTTAAAAGTATTTACCGGAGCAAAATATACAAATTTATCTCAGCCGTATAACAATCAGCAAGTGCAAATATCTTTTACTGGGCTCCTAAATCTGGAACGAAGGTTTTAATAACCTATTAGATTCCTAACGGGTCTTATTTAAGTCTTAACTTAGACCGGTTAGTTTTAATGAAAGGTTTACGTGTAACACCCGTTTATGATTCTAGTCTAAGTCTAATAAAAGTTAAACTTTAAATATATATAGTGTCTTGGTTTAACAAAATACAAAATAAAGGTTTCAAGTAACATCTACTAGTCAACTACCGACTAGTTTAAAACATACGAAACGTGATTAACACTTCATTTACATCAAAAACATTTTCTAGATGAAGACATCCCAAAAGTATTGTTTAAACATAAACTAAGTTAACGCGGAAGCTTGCAAATTGTGTTCGGTTCTTCAAAAGCTTGCTCGATCGCCCTCCGGTTAGATTCCAACATCACCTAATGTCAAACCACGTCAAGCGTTAGTTTTGACAATGTTAAAACACGTATAAACGAAACTTGGATTAAAAAATATATATATAAAAAATAAAATTTCGGAACTGGGTCTCTCGCGCCCCGCGAGAGACTCCCTAACATTTTACGCGGGCCGCGAGAGGTCCTCACGTGTCGCGACGGACTTCAGGTCTTCCTTCGCGTGGCGCGAAGGAGTATGTTTTCCAGCAGGTTGTTTTCTGAGAGCTGCACTTGCTGCCAGCTCCGAAAAACTCAGATTTTAACTTCAAATTAGCATATCTTTTGACTCGTGAGTCCGTTTTAGGTGATTCTTTTTCCTATGCGTCTGTAAATTCAATACCAACGTAACTACAATGATTTCGATACCAAAAGTTTGGTTTACAGGCTGAATGAATAAAAGTCACTTATGTGTTAATCGACCCATTCAAACTTTACTCATTTAGATACCATTTAACTAGCAAGCCTATGGCGCCTTATGCCCATCATCCGGGGCTTAACATCACTTGCATTACCTTACCAATTCCATGGTTTAATGCTCTTGTGATTTACATCGCCATTACTACTAGCTAAGACACTATTACTACAATTTACACTATTGTTCGACCCATTGGCTCATCTTGTGGAAAATCTTCCAATATGATGACTACCAAATGGTTCCTTATCAAAGCTAACACTATTAATTCCAATAACGATCATGGTCACTAAAATCAACACAACTTTTAATCAACAACGCAACTACACATAATTTAACAACAATTCATTGAATGTAACGGGTCAAGTTACATACCTTCAAAGTAAGCCTTTCAAATGCGATTCGCCACCTGCTTGTCCGCTTGACGCTCCTGTGTCCTTTCCTATAGAGTTCATTTATAACATGTTTATAACTCCATTCAAACCATATATCGCGTAATACACCGAAACATCATAATTATGCGTTTCAACTTTGAATTTCGGTTTTAAGCCTTCTTTGAGGCATTTTCACAAACACTTTAAGGGCAGATTTTTACATGATTATATAGCAAGTCCCTAGCTTATCATTTAGCCCGAATTTCACATCGATCAACCCATTTTACATAATTGTTAGCTTCTAAAATTCTGAAGTCACTTCACAATTGTCAAATTACACTAGAACAACACCCAATTTCCTAGTGTTTATCAAATTATACATAACCCACTAATCACCTACAATGGTGTTCATAGATTTCACTAAAAATTCACATGATTTCAACTTGTATTTGTCTAGGGTTTGTCCCTATACACTATATTGTTCCTAATCCATCATAAAACAAACATGCAACCATAAATTTCAGATTTCCCGAATTTATGAGAATTTCAAGTTGGGGAATTTTCATCAAATTTTACATACCTGATAATCCCCTTGCAACGAGGATCACTAATCTATGCTCGATTTTCGATTTTGACTTGGTTTGAGCCCTCAATTTGTGAGTTTTGTGATGAACTAGGGTTTTGATGGAGCTTGGGGTCGCCCCTGTTCTTGGTCGATTTCAACAAAACACAGACAAGTGTGTTTTATGTTTTATTTTGTTATTTCAATAAAATAGTTTTCATTTAGACACTTTTAGTCTCTCATTTTTCACTCTTTATTTGTTTGAACTCCTAACTACTCATAAGTGACTAACTAACTTAGTTAGTGTCATTCCTAGTTAGTTTATTTTACTAGTTTATTTGCAACCTAATTGCAAATTTATGAACTCACATTTTCGGGATGTTACATTACGGTTCAAAACGCAAGATTAAGCGAAGACCGGATTAGAATGTGATTTAGACCCGACAAGTATGAACACTTGTATAATATGGGTAAACTAAACACATTCTGGATTTTGAAGTAAAAATGATAAGGTTTGACCCGTTTCGGTTAATTTATGCAAACTAGTTACATAAACCGTTCTGAACGCGGATATGCGCAACGGGTAACCAAATGAGTCATGAACATGTTCCAAAAGTTAATATGCTTTAAATATGTTGTGATATCAGTAGGATACCTTCCATTATGCCCAAAACGAATTTAAAACAAATCTATGCCCCGTAGGGGTATTTTGGTCATTTTAATGTTTATAAAAGAGGTTAAATAATAAATATGAGTTTTTGGTCTAAATTTTTTTTTGAAAATATTTATTTTATGTTGTTATATCAGTAAGATATCATACATATGTGAAATTTATCATGTATAACCAAACTATG
Organism: Helianthus tuberosus; assembly: GCA_030545235.1. Classification (NCBI taxonomy): domain Eukaryota; kingdom Viridiplantae; phylum Streptophyta; class Magnoliopsida; order Asterales; family Asteraceae; genus Helianthus; species Helianthus tuberosus. Next base: position 17,978,073 of record CM060403.1, read on the forward strand.
CACCGTAGGGGCATTTTGGTCATTTCACATAAGCTTTAAGGGTCAAATTTGGAAATCTGAGTTCAAAACTTTTACTTACTGTTGAAGTATAAAACTTTACTCATAACATCAGTAGGTAACAAGCCTTAGGTGCTAAATATGGTTTTAAACCATACTATGCGCCTAAATCGCATAAAAGTCGGTATTTGACGATATTCGGGTTGAATAAGGAAATCTGAGATTTTGATCAGCCTTTACTGTTTAAAATAACTTATTTAATATATAAAATCAGTAGAAAAAGGTTTGACATGTAAAGGATGTGTAAAACTCATTTTATTAGTAAAAAAAGGGCAATATCGTCAATTACCGAGTCAATGCAAGAACCCTATGTTATGATCAGTTTAAAATTTAACAAAAATTTTCAAAAATCCCTAAATATTATATCTTAACAGTAGGTGGCAAGTTTGGTGTCAAAATTTGGGTTTAAATAGGTTTTATGCCAAAAATGCCGTTTAATTAATAAAAAGCTTTCATTTTACGATATCGCGTATAACTTCTATTTTAGACCACAAACTGATGTCAAACTTTTTGGACATATTTAAATATCAGTAATAAAGGTTTTTGTCCTCTCACATTTTCAAAAATCTCGTTTTAATATCTAAAGGGCATAATGGTCAACTTTTAAGCATTTAACGGAAACATGCAATGAACTAGGATTTCTATGGAACCAAGTTGTACAACCTCAGAGGGTTATACTAACCTATAATATGGTCCTAAAGGAACCCTAAGGCATATCTAAACCAAGCTAAATCGGGTCAGAACTGAAAGTCAAAGCAAAAGTCTACTTTTGCGACTTTCGGTTGCGAACCGAGCCTAAACTCAGAATTGTCGGGTTGAACATGTCTAAACATGTTCTTATATTATTTACCAAGTTATTTTAATGTTAAAACATGTTCCATAACTTCTACATTATCAGTTATGCATTTATTTGTAAAAATAGGTTCTGTTGACTTTTTAATAACAAGTTTGACCTGACAATTGACCAAGTTAGAGTGAGAATCAGTAGGTGCCCTTTTAAGGGTTTATTACCCACATAATTACCAACTCATAACCACCTTCAATTCGAAAAATGGCTTGACCATTAGTGATTAATCACTAAGTCAAAGCTTAATTACGATGGCTTTGACTTTTGGTCATTAGACAAATAAAACTTGAACTAAGAGAGCTAAGAACACTTCCAATGGTCCTTAGCACGAATTTGGGACCTAAGAAAACTTGCTTGAACTCCAGGAAGCTCCAGAGAAAGCAATATGAAGAAATTTGAATTGTACAAATGAACAAGTGAATACAAGAGCCCTAATATAGGATTTCTATAGCTCCAAGATTGATCCACATGCCCCTACAAATGATCCCTGATGATTCCAGGTGTCCCCTATGCATGAAAATCTGTTGGCTCAGTCCATGGAATCAAAAACAAGCATGCAAAGGCGGTGCAACAGGCTAAACATGCAGCTGTCAAGTTTTTCTGCATCTGGCAGTCTCTCGCGGCCCGCGTAAGAGTTGGCCTAATGTTTACGCGGCCCGCGAGGATCTCCAAAATCGGGAAAAATCTTTTAAACTTTGCAATTTCAGTCCTTGGTCCATTTTAACTTTATTTAACTTCCATTTATTGCATTTAGGACCCCCATAGTTAAATATCAAGGACCTTGGGTCATAAACTAACTCCGTTAAGCTCCCGGTTAGTCGTACGATCACCTGAAAAGTCTTGTTTGCTTCGGAACTCCTCAAAATTAATATCCAATATTCTTGGAAGCGAAAAATACAATTATTACAATGTTTTTGGGGTCGTTAAAAGGTCACTCAGAGGTTACTTTTAACATGTTGACACTTTTAACCCCTATGTTTCGTAAAATCCTTATTTTAAGCACAAACGACTTCCAATGTTCGATAAATTATTCATCAAAGAATACGAACGTCGTGTGAGGTCACTCAGAGGCACAAGAATGGCATGTTGACACTTTGGATCCTTTTACTAACATATTTACATTGTTTGACAATTTTAGTCCCTCCAGATTAATTCCTTACACGTTTAAAGTCCATGACACGTGTCTTTATTACACTGGTCGTGATTTTACGAGGTGTTACATCCTCACCCCCTTAAAAGAAATCTCAACCTCGAAATTTACTGAAATAAATGAGGGTACTTCTGTTTCATTATGGATTCAACCTCCCACGTGTATTCTGGGCCTCTACGGGCATCCCATTTTACCTTCACAATCGGTACATGCTTCCTTCGAAGCTTCTTAACCTGTCGATACTCGATCGACAAAGGTTTTTCAACAAATTTCAAGATTTCATCTATCTGTACGTCCTTATGTGACATGGCTAGCGATTCATCGACTAGACATTTCTTTAAGTTGCAGATGTGGAATACATTATGAATCCCATTGAGCTCTTCTGGCAAATTTAGCTTGTAAGCTACCGTTCCGACACATTCGAGGATCTCGAATGGTCCTATATATCTTGGGCTCAACTTTCCCTTCTTACCAAAATGCATCACCCCTTTCCAGGGTGATACCTTAAGTAGCACTTTGTCACCTACCTCGAATTTCAGAGGTTTACGCCTTTTATCTGCGTAGCTTTTCTGCCTATCCCTGGCAGCTTTGAGACGATCACGTATCTGCACAATCTTATCTGTCTTCTCTAGGACTATATCAGGTCCTGTTAGTTGGACATCTCCAACCTCCACCTAACAAACTGGTGTTCTACACTTTCTTCCGTACAAGGCTTCGAAAGGCGCTGCTTGAATACTCGAATGATAGCTATTGTTGTACGAAAATTCAATCAGTGGAAGATGGTCATCCCAACTTCCTCCTAAATTAATAACACAAGCTCGTAACATATCCTCAAGCGTTTGTATCGTACGCTCGCTCTGACCATCCATCTGAGGATGATAAGCAGTGCTAAAATTTAATCGAGTGCCTAAAGATTGCTGAAAGCTTTTCCAAAAATGTGACGTATATCTTGTATCCCTATCAGAGATAATAGATACTGGCACTCCGTGGAGAGATACAATCTTATCCACATACAGCTGAGCTAACTTGTCAGAGCTGTGGGTTTCTTTAATCGGCAAGAAGTGAGCTGACTTGGTCAGCCTATCGACTATAACCCAAATAGTATCATTTCCGTACTTTGTCTTTGGTAACTTAGTGATAAAATCCATGGTTACCATTTCCCATTTCCATGTGGGAAATTCAGGCTGTTGTAGCAAACCTGGCGGCTTCTGGTGCTCTGCTTTAACTTGCGCGCATGTCAGACATTTAGCCACATAAGTGGCTATAGATTTCTTCAAACCTATCCACCAATAATTTGCCTTTAAATCATGGTACATCTTATCACTGCCAGGATGAACTGAATATTTAGAACTGTGGGCTTCTTGGAGAATCACATCTCTAAGCCCTCCATAAATTGGAACCCATATTCTACTATTCAATCTTAGGATTCCATCCTTGCCATACGACAATTGTTCAGCAGTTATGCCTAACTTCTCATTTGGATAGTTTATGTCCAATACAGCTTCCTTTTGAGCGGCTAACAACCTTTCATTCAAGCTGTTCTTTAATTCAATGCTCTTGGCATTGATTCTAATGGGCTTAACTCTTTCCTTCCTGCTCAAGGCATCAGCGACTACATTTGCTTTGCCTGGATGATATCGGATTTCACAATCATAATCGTTCAGTGTCTCCATCCAACGACGCTGTCTCATATTAAGGTCCTTCTGATTAAACAGATGTTGAAGGCTCTTATGATCAGAATAGATCACACACTTGGTTCCATATAAATAATGTCTCCAAAGTTTTAGTGCAAATACAACGGCACCCAACTCCAAATCGTGGGTGGTATAATTCTTCTCGTGCACTTTTAACTGTCATGAGGCATAAGCAATCACCTTGCCTTTCTGCATAATCACACATCCCATGCCAGTGTGCGATGCATCACAGTACACAACAAACTCTTCAATTCCTTCTGGCAATGTCAATACAGGAGTATTGCTTCATTTCTGCTTAAGAATATCAAAGGATTCTTGCTGCTTGGGACCCCAGTAAAACTTGACACTCTTGCGGGTTAATGATGTTAGAGGTGCAGCAATCCTTGAAAATTTTTCAATAAAACGCCTGTAATATCCCGCTAGACCCAAGAAGCTGCGTATCTCTGTATGAGTCTTAGGTTCTTGCCAAATCATAAATACTTCAATCTTGGCGGAATCCACCTGGATACCACGCTCACTTACTACGTGTCCAAGAAATTGAACTTCTCGGAGCCAGAACTCACATTTTGAAAACTTGGCGTAGAGCTTCTCTTGCTGAAGAAGTTTAAGAATACATCGAAGATGCTTTTCATGTTCGGCTTGATTCCTTCAGTATATAAGTATGTCATCAATAAAGACAATGACAAACTTGTCCAAATACGGCTTGCAAATGCGAATCTTGAGATCCATGAACGCTGCAGGTGCATTAGTGAGCCCAAAAGGCATCACTAAGAACTCGTAATGACCATATCGAGTTCTAAATGCAGTCTTGTGTACGTCTTCGTCTCTGACCTTCAACTGGTGATATCCCGACCTTAAGTCAATCTTGGAGAAATAACTTGCCCCTTGCAGTTGATCGAACAGATCGTCGATCCTGGGCAATGGATATCTATTCTTGATTGTAACTTTGTTTAACTCGCGCTAATCGATGCATAGACGCATCGATCCATCCTTTTTCTTCAAAAATAGAATCGGTGCTCCCCAAGGGGACGAACTAGGTCGAATAAAACCTTTTACCAACAAATCATCCAACTAAGTCCTCAATTCCTTCATTTCAGTTGGTGCCAACCGATAAGGTGCTCTTGCAATCGGTGCTGCTCCAGGAATGATGTCTATTCTGAACTCCACTTGCTTATCTGGAGGTAATCCTGGTAGTTCTTCAGGAAAAACACTTGGGTATTCAGAAATAACGGGGATGTCTTCAATCTTGGGCTTTGGTTCATCAATGGTAACCTGTGCCATATAAATGACATAACCTTTCTTCATACACCTCGATGCCTTAAGCATAGACACTTGCTTAGGCAATCCATACTGAGTATCTCCTTGAATCGTAAGTGGCTCACCATAAGGAGTCTTAATAACTACTTGCTTTTTATCACATACAATTTGAGCTTGGTTATGAGATAACCAATCCATGCCTATCACGATGTCGAATCCTGCCAATTTCAACGGAAGCAAGGACAGCAGAAAAGAATGATTCCTAATGGATATAAAACATCCATCTAGAACTGTTGAGACAGTCTCTATAGTACCATCGGCCAATTCTACTTCATACTTTATGCTTAGAGTCTTAACAGGCAGATTTAACAATTTATAAAACTTATTGTCTACGAAAGACTTATCTGCACCCGAATCAAACAATACTCTAGCATAAACATCATTGATAAGAAAGGTACCTGTTATCACGTTGTCATCCTGAATGGCCTCTCATGCATTCATTTGAAAGACCCGAGCATTGGTCTTTTTACCCTCTTTAGGTTTCTTTGCATACTTTGGGCAGTTGGACTTGATGTGCCCTTCTCGTTACAGTTATAACAAGTCGCATCCTTTATCTTCTTGCAATCCAACGTTTTATGCTCACTTGATTTGCAGATCCCACAAGCTCTGGGCTGCGATTGGGATTTTGATTCGTACCTGCATTTCCCTAGATGATGCTTCTTGCAGGTTTTACACTTGGGTTTTTCACCCATCTGCTGGCTATCCTTTTTGAACCCAGAACCCTTCTTATGATCAAAGTTCCCTTTATGTTTCTTATCAGAACGGCATGAGTTCTCCTCCTCACGTTTCCTCTTTCCTTCATCGGAATTCTTAAGCGATCTCTGCCTGACCGCATCGAGAGTAAGAGATAACGACAAATCAGCCATTGACCTAAAGGTAGTAGGTCTTGATGCTTTCACACTTGCCTTAGTTTTCGGAGCTAAACCTCCAATAAAATGAGCTATACGTTTTGGTTCTGGTGTAACCAAGTATGGAACCAATCGAGACATGGTATTGAAACTGGTAAGGTATGCCTGACAATCTAAATTCTTCATAACCAAGGTTAAGAAATCAGTCTCAATTTTCTCAACTTCATGTTGAGGACATAAATTTTCTTTAATCAAAGCAACAAACTGATCCCAAGACATGTTGTAAAGTGGGATCTTTCCTGTAGCTTGGATTAGCGACCTCCACCAAGCTAGAGCTTCTCCTTTGAATGATTGTGATACAAATTTCACAATATCCTTATCAGCACAACCACTGATATCAACTACTGTGTCCATCTCATCTAGCCATGTCATACAATCTATGGCTCCTTTCTCCCCTGTGAAATCACTGGGTTTGCAGGAGACAAAATACTTGTAAGAACATGCCTTAACACGTGGCTCTTCATTGAGCACAATATTCTTAGACGGGACACTCCTTTGATTTGACGAATGATGAGTTTCGTCCTTATGAGATACATGAGTCTTGGAGGGTGGTTTGGCGTGAGCTACAGATAGGGTCTTGCTACGAGTACCACTGGACTCCTTGAATTGTCTGTCAAGAGCTCGAGTAACAACATTATCTATTAATGCTTGCAAGTCTGCACCAGCTACATTAATCCTGGTGGTATCATTATTCTCTCGAGGGTGACTGTTGACTTCTTCTGAATCAGCCATGTAGCTTGATTGCTACAAAACAATTGACAATATTTTATATAGAGGTTATTATGGAATCATCATTTTTGATGATTTATTAACCATGGTACTATAAAACCATATTGGTTAATTTGTTAATTATACTATTCAGGATATTAATCATCCTTTATTATAAGTCATGAAAGATATTAAAGTGGCACAAAAGGCCTAGTCACAAGGACAATTTTAAGTTGTAAGCCATGATTTTAGAGAATCGAGGCATTAAGGTTTGAACATAGTTCATTACCTTTTATTGACAGGGAGTCGTTGTCACGGCTCCCGACCCGGTTTGACCCGTTTCAGAAGCCGCGGGACAGAAATCCCGTGGTATTTATTTAATTGAGTTTAACAGCGGAAGTTTATCACCAGGATCGTTATAAAGCAAAAATTTTCCCGATTATTTTATTTCACCACTCGGGATAAAACCCCGTTAATTTACAATATTATGATTTCACGAAGAAATCTTTATTTAACAAAACATATTTCTTTCTTTTACAATGAGCCACTTTCTTAAGCTTGCAGTGCTCCGTAGCACCTTTCCTGAATCACAACAGATCACCTGAAACATGTTTGAAAAATGTTTTGTCATAGGGAAATACTGAGTGAATCATTCTATTTACTAAAACAACCTGTTTGTTATAATTTACAGTATTAAGGAAGATTACAATGTTTCTGATATCAACCAACTACCCACAGTATTTGTCACTCGACCGGATCTGTGACTATGGTCATATCCCCCATTGGCTGCCCCAATGGTGACGATTATCAAGTAATGTATACAAAACCCCACATACTGGCTGTAACTTGGTGATTACATAAACTTAATCACTGTAATTATAACCTTTGAAAATAAACATGATTTCAAAAGTAATTTGATAAAAAGAGAATGACTCACATTGCAGATTTAATACGGATAGAGTTTACTCTACGGATTAGCATTGTTAACCTAATTTAAATAACAATGCACACAAAACTGGGTTAGTAATCAATACAGCATTTACGATAACTCACGAGATCAACCCTCACAACGAATGACAAAGTGCTATGCTTAAACATCCATCGAATTAACGACTAATGACAAAGCATCACCCTAATGTGGGCAGCACTTAAACATCCATTGAGTACATTGATCGATCGGACAATGAATCGTAATAGCGATCGAGTTATTACCCTGTTTTGCGGCAGCAATTTAGTGAATCGTGTGTGTTTTTGTAGTAAACAGTGTCTATCTTTGTGTACGTAAAGATTTTTAACGTCGAACTGAAGCCAGGAATCAAGTCCCAAGCCCCTGTATTTATACCCTAAATTTGCACCCCCCGCGTGTCGCGAAGGGATCCATGGTCCCTGTCGCGTATCGCCTGGGATGTCAAAGTAGACTAGGCATGCTTCGTCACCTATCTAGCCCTTATGAGTCAACAAATTCGTAAAATTCGAATTTGACAGCATTTTATGTAGATAAATATAACTAGGGTTTACCCCCCCCCCCCCCCTTAGTTTTAGGGGCCCTGATTCTAATTCCAACTATTCTGAAATTTTTAGGGTTTATGCAGAATCACTTGGGTTTCTCAATTAGGGTTTCCTATTGGTCAATTTAATTAAATAAATATGACTTTTAATGAGAGTTCTTACATTCTCCCTACCTTAATAAAAATCTCGTCCTCGAGATTTACTGGAATAATTGAGGATACTTTCGCTTCATTTCTGATTCCAGCTCCCAAGTGTATTCAGCTCCTCTCTTTGAATCCCACTTGACTTTAACCAGAACTAATCGCTTGTGCTTGAGAAATTTCACCTTTCTATCTTCTATCTGAAGAGGTTTCTCAACAAATTTTAACTTTTCGTTTACCTCTATATCTTGAAGAGGTACTACCAGTGATTCGTCTGATAGACATTTCTTGAGATTGGATACATGAAATACATCATGTACTCCAGCTAATTCTTCTGGTAGTTGTAAACGATAAGCAACTGGTCCTATACGTTGGATCACTGGAAATGGTCCTACATACCTTGGACTTAGCTTTCCTTTCTTACCGAATCTAACAACTCCTTTCCAAGGGGAAACTTTCAACAGTACTCTGTCTCCAACTTGAAATTCTAACGGCTTGCATCTATTGTCTGCATAACTCTTCTGGCGATCTCGAGCCGTTTTTAGCCTTTCCTTGATTTGTGTAATCTTATCAGTTGTTTATTGTACAATCTCCGGACCTGATAATTGACTTTCTCCTATTTCTGCCTAACAAACTGGAGTTCTGCATTTTCTTACATACAGTGCTTCAAATGGGGCAGTTTCAATGCTTGAATAGTAACTATTGTTATAGGAGAATTCAATTAAAGGTAAGTGATCGTCCCAATTTCCACCAAAATCTATCACACATGCTCGGAGCATGTCTTCTAGAGTTTGGATTGTCCTTTCACTTTGTCCGTCCGTTTGTGGATGATATGCCGTGCTTAGGTTTAGTCAAGTTCCCATTGCTTTCTGGAAACTTGTCCAGAAATGAGAAGTGAACCGACTATCTCTATCTGATATAATGGAGAGTGGAACTCCATGTAGAGATACAACTTCATCTACATACAACTTTGCCAGTCTTTCCATGCTAAAGGTTTCTTTCATAGGCAGAAAGTGAACTGATTTGGTTAATCGATATACAATTACCCAAATCGCATCATTACCTTTTCTGGTTTTGGGCAACTTAGTAACAAAATCCATTGTTATGAGTTCCCATTTCCATACCGGCATTTCTAATTGTTGTAGTAAACCTGAAGGTTTTTGATGTTCTGCCTTAACTTGTAAACAAGTAAGACACTTTGATATATACTTATGTTAGTGCACTATGTCTATTGACTTCGTCTTGTATCATGTAATAGGATAAGATTAGATCTTGTTATATGATAGTATAGAAGGTTTTAGAGTATGTTGAATGTAATTTAGCTTGAAAGTGGTGATTTCCCTTGAAAATGTCACTTGACAGTTTCAAGCTAAATCAAGATTTCCCTTGAAAGTGGCATGTCATTTCAAGCTAAATCTCCTCCACTATAAATAGCATTCAAGCTAAATCATTTGTAATTTTTCAGAAAGTTTCCAAGTGATTCAAGGTTCTTTGTACGTTTCAGATTTATAAATAGAATCACGTTTATATTACGTCTTGTGTGTTTCGGTCTCGTTTGTGCACGGATTCCGCACGTCGCACAGTCGATTCGCAATTGTTTCAGAGTCAAAACAGGTCCTAACAACTTAGCTATATCCTTTTTCATACCTATCCACCAGAAATTCTTTCTTAAATCTTGGTACATCTTATTGTTTCCTGGATGTATAGTATACCTAGATTTATGAGATTCTTCCAAAATCTTATTTCTTATTTCTCCCTGTTTTGGTACCCAAATTCTGCTTTTGTGGAATCTCCAAATTCCATCAGCTCCTTGCTCTAATTCTTTTATTCGTCCCTTCATTCCTTCAGCAACATCCTCTATTGCTGTTTCTTGAAAATGCTTCAGTTGTTCCATTAAATCTAACTGTAGATTTAATCTGAGAGCACGAACCCGTCGTTGTCTCTCATGGTACTTACGACTTAAGGCATCTGCAACTACATTTGCCTTTCCTTCGTGATATTGAATATCACAATCGTAATCACTTAAGATTTCCATCTATCTCCTTTGTCTCATGTTTAACTCTTTTTGCCCAAAAATATATTTTAAACTTTTGTGGTCCGTATAGACAGTGAATTTACTTCCGTAAAGATAATGTCTCCAAATCTTAAGGGCAAAAATTATGGAGCCTAACTCTAAATCATGAGTTGTATAATTTTCTTCGTGCTTTTTCAACTGTCTTGAAGCATACGCAATTACCTTCTTGCGTTGCATAAGCACACATCCAAATCCTAGTTTTGAAGCATCACAATATACTTCAAAATCTTCAGTTCCTTCTGGTAAGGCTAAGATTGGAGCATTGGTTAATTTCTGCTTCAAGATTCTAAAGGCTTCTTCTTGTTTAGGTCCCCATTCAAACTTAATGGCTTTACAGGTTAGCTTAGTTAATGGTACAACTATTTTGGAAAAATCCTTAATAAACCGTCTATAATATCCAGCTAAACCTATAAAACTTCTAATTTCCATTGCGGTTTGCGGAACCTTCCAATTGGTAATTGCTTCTATCTTTGCAGGATCTACATGAATCCCTTCGTGATTCACCATGTGTCCTAAGAATTGCACTTCCTTTAACCAAAATTCACACTTCGAGAATTTGGCATACAGCTTTTCTTTTCTTAACAAAGTTAAGAGTGCATGCAAGTGCTCACAATGTTCGTCCTGACTTTTTGAATAAATAAGTATATCATCTATGAAGACAATTACAAATTTATCCAAATACGGTTTACAGATCCTATTCATCATGTCCATGAATGCTGCAGGTGCATTCGTTAACCCAAAGGGCTTGACTGTAAACTCGTAATGACCATAACTAGTTCTGAAAGCAGTTTTAGGCATGTCTTCTTCTTGTACCTTCAATTGATGATGTCCAGAACGTAAGTCGATCTTAGAAAAATATCTAGCCCCTTGAAGTTGATCGAATAGATCATCAATCCTAGGTAATGGGTATCGATTCTTAATTGTAACCTTATTCAATTCTCTATAATCAATACACATTCTCATCGAACCATCCTTCTTCTTAACAAACAACACTGGAGCTCCCCACGGGGATGAACTAGGTTGTATGAAACCTTTACTTAATAATTCATCTAATTGCTTTTTCAATTCCAACATTTCTGTGGGTGCTAACCGATAAGGTGCCTTAGCTATTGGTGTAGTTCCAGGAATTAGATGAATCCTAAATTCCACTTCCCTATCAGGTGGTAATCCCGGAAGTTCTTCCGGAAATACATCTGGGTATTCTGAGACTACAGGGATTTCCTTAAGTTCTTTGTTCTTAGTATTAATGATTACCGAAATCATATATACTATTCCTTGCTTTCGTTCATAACTAGCAACTTTCATTACTGATATGAACTTCATGGGCTTACGTGGTTTATCTCCTGTAATCATGATTATTTCTTCAGTAGGTGCTTGAATTTCTATGGAATTCTTATCACAAAGAATTCGAGTATGGTTGGCTATTAACCAATCCATTCCTAACACACCATCAAATTAAGCTAATTTCATAGGTAACAGATTTGCAGAAAATTTATGACCTGAAAGTTCTATTTCTACTTTTTGCAAAACCTGATCTATTTTAACTGAATTCCCATCTGCGGTTTCGACTGTAAAAATGTGCCTAATGTTGGTTAAAGGTAACTTAAGAGCTTGACAGAATAAAGTATTGATAAAACTTTGGTTTGCACCAGAGTCAAATAATACTTTTGCGTATACGTTGTGAACTAGGAATGTACCAGCTATAACATCTGGAATGAGTTCTGCTTCTTGAGTGGTTAGCTGGAATGCTCTGACATTTTTCTTAGTAGCTCCGTCAGTCGCCTTGGCTTTGTTGTCTGCTGGTTTGATCAATTTAGGACATTCTGTTTTGAAATGTCCGGCTTCTCCACAATTGTAACAAATTATGAATTTCTTTCTGCAGTTTTCTTCACGATGTCCTATAGTTTTGCAAAAATTGCAAGTTATATCGCATCTTCCAGAATGTTTCTTTTTGCATTTCCTGGAGAATGACGGAGTTGAGAATTGCCCAGTTCCTTTTTTCTTGAAATTACTACTATTACCCGCACGAAATCCTTGGGTAATTTTCTGAGCCAGTTCCTTTTTCCTGTCTTCATCTCTTGTGCGTACCAGTTCATCAGTTAGGGTGTTGGCTAGTTCCACTGCATTGTCAATAGTGCGAGGTCTCGCAGCTTTAACGATATTGCGGATTTCGCTAATTAATCCCCAAATGTAGCGAGAAATGAGTACCGGTTCTGGCGAAGCCAGCGTTGGTACCACCCTAGCATATTCGAAGAATGTCGAAGTATAACCACGATAGTCCACATTAACCATCCGATGGTTTAGGAACTTATTTGCCATTTTATCTTTTTCATACTCGGGACAGAATTTTCTTTCTACAAGACTCTTAAATTCTTCCTAGTTCATGGCATAGGCCACAATCCTTCTTTTAGCTTGTAACACTGTGTTCCACCATTCTAACGCCCCTTCTTTAAAAAGATTAGATGCATACATAACTTGGTCTTCCTCAGCACATTTGCTTATAGCAATTACTGCCTCAGTTTTCTCTAACCAACGTAATGCTGCAATAGCCCCTTCATTACCTGAAAACTCAGTTGGTTTACAGGCAAGGAATTCTTTGTAAGTGCAACCAGGTGTTGCAGCTTTCATTTTCTTGAAAATTGGGGTTTGCAGATCATTATTGTTATTAACATGATTTCCGCCTCCATTTATACTATTACTAAAGTTGTCGCCTTGGGTACGTTTACTAGGAATGATTGATTGCAGTTTAACAGGTTTTTGAACAGCAGCAACAATTGCTGGAATAGCATTGGCTATTCCTTGTGCAACGATATCCTCTATATCTTATCTATTTAACAATTGTTCTTCCTGAATTTGATTGGATTGATTTACTTCATTTACTGGTTCATTACCAATGTTTGCCATCTGATAATTAATTTATAGATAAATAATTAGTATAAAAGAAATAATCCAATGTCACAATTAATTGCACATAATCACGTAAACGAATATACAAACAAAATCTAAAATTTCATTTAGTTTATAGATTATATCATGCCTCTATATACAACCGTTTTATTATTTATTTTACAAATATTGATTTTACTATTACTATTACACAACCACAGTTTTACCAACCCACTATCTCTCGTCATTTGTCTTCCTAAAAACGAAGCTCCCTTTCATCATACTTCCAAGCAATTTGTCCCCCTATCTCCCGAATTCTACTTCCCGCATCCATTAATTCTTCACCAAAATGGCGAAGTTCAGCCAGATTTTCGTTACTCATGGGTGGATTTGGTAATGGTTCTGGATCGAATTGCGGAAGAAAGGAATAAGGACTGTTGACAATGTTTTGGAATTGCCAATCATTCGTCCATTCCTAAAGGTTGGGAGTGGACTATTGGTTCTGGGATTGCTGGTTCAAAATTTATAGGGAGTTGATTTTCAATAGGACGAGTAAAAATATTTGTATTGACAGGCTGAATAGTCTCACAGCTTGCCAATATAAAATCTATTTCTTCCTGAAAAGTCATTCCCTGGTTTTGTTTGGAGCTTTCTCCAATTTCCATCTGAGTTGGTCTAGAACCTTTTCCAACCTCCATTTCTATTTCCTTAGAATATTCCTCAAATTGTATTCCCATTTGCCTAGATTCTTCCCCAACTTCTATCTCCAATTCCTGCTTTCTTGAACTTTCCCCGGCTTCAATTTCTTTTCCTTTTTCTAAGGGATTGTTTATTTTAGGAAGTTTCGTAGCTGGCTTTTTCCTACGTATACGACTCCCCCATACGTATTTCCTTCTTTTCTTTGGTTTTGGCTTTTTCAAAGGTGGAGCATTGAATTCTACAGGTTGTTCCACATCAGGAAAATACCCAGTAAACTCTTTGGAAACTTCTATATTTACAGGGTGAAGGTTGAGATTCTCTAAAGCTCCAGATAATTCATTCATGCTGTTTTAACATATATGTAAAAATAATTAATCACAATTTCCAAAAATAACTTTCCCATATTATTGCATACCATATAACTTACAAAACAACTGAAAATTAAAACACACTATGTTTTATTGTGAATTTATTTATTTACTGGATGGATTTTCTAACTTGTAGGTGATAGTGTTTGCTGGTCAAATTATTTAGAGATCTGCATTTACTGCTACTGTAGCTAACATATATAGATCTGCCCATTTTTCGTCTAAATTGTCTTCCCATGGTGAATTACTGATTAATTCCTGAGTTTCCTGTTTAACTTTCTTCTCTCTGGCTTTCTTTATTTTCTCTTTACTTTTCCTAATAATCAGACTTCTTTTACTAGGAGAAAGTGGTTCCTCATATTGTGCTTTTCGAACAAATATTCCTTCTTCAGGAAGTTTTGAGGATTTAGTTTGGGATGAACTTCCCTTCTCATTGGATGATCTATCTAATTTAAGATAGATGCTGGAAAGCTTTTTCTTACCCATACTGTAACTAACAAATAGTCAGTTAATAAAACACATAATCACATAATAGTAATCAGGAAAAATTAAGTATTTCTAAATACTTAATTAGCTTAACTCAGTGGCTCTGATACCACCTTATTTCTGTCACGGCCCCCGACCCGGTTTGACCCGTTTCAGAAGCCGCGGGACAGAAATACCGTGGTATTTATTTAATTGAGTTTAACAGCGGAAGTTTATCATCAGGATCGTTATAAAGCAAAAATTTTCCCGATTATTTTATTTCACCACTCTGGATAAAACCCCGTTAATTTACAATATTATGATTTCACAAAGAAATCTTTATTTAACAAAACATATTTCTTTCTTTTACAATGAGCCACTTTCTTAAGCTTGCAGTGCTCCGTAGCACCTTTCCTGAATCACAACAGATCACCTGAAACATGTTTGAAAAAGGTTTTGTCAGCGGGAAATACTGAGTGAATCATTCTATTTACTAAAACAACCTGTTTGTTATAATTTACAGTACTAAGGAAGATTACTATGTTTCTGATATCAACCAACTACCCACAGTATTTGTCACTCGACCGGATCTGTGACTATGGTCATATCCCCCATTGGCTGCCCCAATGGTGACGGTTATCAAGTAATGTATACAAAACCCCACATACTGGCTGTAACTTGGTGATTACATAAACTTAATCACTGTAATTATAACCTTTGAAAATAAACATGATTTCAAAAGTAATTTGATAAAAAGAGAATGACTCACATTGCAGATTTAATACGGATAGAGTTTACTCTACGGATTAGCCTTGTTAACCTAATTTAAATAACAATGCACACAAAACTGGGTTAGTAATCAATACAGCATTTACGATAACTCACGAGATCAACCCTCACAACGAATGACAAAGTGCTATGCTTAAACATCCATCGAATTAACGACTAATGACAAAGCATCACCCTAATGTGGGCAGCACTTAAACATCCATTGAGTACATTGATCGATCGGACAATGAATCGTAATAGCGATCGAGTTATTACCCTGTTTTGCGGCAGCAATTTAGTGAATCGTGTGTGTTTTTGTAGTAAACAGTGTCTATCTTTGTGTACGTAAAGATTTTTAACGTCGAACTGAAGCCAGGAATTAAGTCCCAAGCCCCTGTATTTATACCCTAAATTTGCACCCCCCGCGTGTCGCGAAGGGATCCATGGTCCCTGTCGCGTATCGCCTGGGATGTCAAAGTAGACTAGGCATGCTTCGTCACCTATCTAGCCCTTATGAGTCAACAAATTCGTAAAATTCGAATTTGACAGCATTTTATGTAGATAAATATAACTAGGGTTTACCCCCCCCCCCTTAGTTTTAGGGGCCCTGATTCTAATTCCAACTATTCTGAAATTTTTAGGGTTTATGCAGAATCACTTGGGTTTCTCAATTAGGGTTTCCTATTGGTCAATTTAATTAAATAAATATGACTTTTAATGAGAGTTGTTACAGTCGTAGACTACAACTGTCTTTTGTCTTATAGGACAATAAGTGTACACCGTAGGCACTTTATCACTAATGGATGTTTGTAATATATGATCATCTTAATTGATGATTTGAACCCATGATTTCAAGATCATTAGGCTAGATAAGGGGGTTGTAAGATCCCAATATAAGGAGGACATGTGTGACTTTACCGAATCACATCTGCCAGGAGTGCTAACATGTTTTCAGATGTCAACAAGGATTTGAATCTTTTTTTTTAAATAGGTTTTACCATCATGGCCAGGTCTATAATGACACGTAGGCTAAGTTATACCCTTTTAAGATTCCTTTTTAATATATATTGGCAGATCAAATTTCAAAAAGGAATGATATTTTAAATTATTTCATATATTATGTTCATGCATATGATGATAAACGAAATCTAAATAAAACATTCCAATAAATTTTAAATGAAGTACATAGATGCCCTAAACGGGACTTGAAAGAAATAACATTGTCCACGTAGGGACGAAAAGGAAAATACAAGTCTTCGCAGGGACTGAATACATAAATAAATGTCCACGTAGGGACTTGATTGAAATTTAAAAATTACAAAACAATTAAATCAAGAAATTTAAATAATCCCACTTCTTCTTCCCCTTAAGTAGACTTGCCAAACCCTTAAGAAATCCCTGGTGGCTTCTACGCTCTTCTTGAACCTCTCGTTCCACCTGGCTCAACCTCTGAAGAATCTCCTGCTGCTGCGGTGGCTGGATCAGTGGCGGCTGCGGCGGCTGTTGTAGTGGAGGTTGAGGAGGTGGTGGGTATTAATACCCATATGCTTGGTACCCAGGCTAGTACGAAGCTGCGTAAGGCCCTTCTGGATGGAGAGCATTGTAGTTGGCCGCCTCGAGATACGGGTCGACGGCAGGGGCATTGTAGTAATTGTAGTCAGGATAAGCTGGCTGCTCAAAAGGGTTATACGCCGCTGTACCGGCGTATTAAGGAATTGGGTTATCATAACCCATGTGTGGTGGTGGTGCGACTGGCGTAGAGTCCACCTCAGAAACTGGGTTTAAAGGCCCACCCAGTTGCGGGTCTTCATACAGTGGCGGGTAGTGGCTGCCACTGGAGTGTTGAGGGTTTCTGAAATGGAAATCCCCTCCTCGCACGGACATCCGTGCACCTGTTCTCCTTCGCCTTGGTGGATCCGAAAGCGGTTGCTGTACTGGCGGCGGCGGTGGCGGTGGTGTAACCGCCTGGAAATGCGAATCCTCAGAGGGATCCTGCTGCTGCTGCTGAGGTGGGTTGAAAGGAGGAGTGAACTCCCAATGGTATGTGGCCCACCTTTCGGCAACACTGTCTGGGCCCTGGTATGGCGAACCATGAAATGATGATCCGTCGGAAATCTCTATGGGATGCGTGGGCGTCCCAGTTGGTGGCATCTCAGGATCGGGGTCGTCATCCATCTCCATTTCCCGAGCTTCAGGAAAATGGTCTTCTGGTCCCAATGGGTTATGGCCCATTGGTTCTCCAATCTGATTCACCGGGTTGAACCAGCTCTGAAAGCTAGGAGTAGCCAGCCCATTTCGCATAGTACCTGCACTTAACCTTTTTGGAAAATACGTCAGTTTACACTGGTAAATACAATTAACCGACTCTTTTTGAAAAGTGTTTACAAAAATTGATTTGAATGCACTAGGCACAAATAATCTTTTATAACTTGGGATAATTATTTAAAAATAATCTTGTAAAAGAATTTTATGTTTGTCATACATCCAGTAGCCCGGGTTAGAAATACCCGGTGAAAGATTAATAGACACACCACTAATATAGTCCTACAGGGAGTTACCCTCACGTGTGGTTATATCTTTTTACATACCCACTGGCAGGTGCATGCCTACACCCCATGCTTAAGTCGTTGCCATTTCAATGAATGAGCCGAGGATATCCAGGACACGGTCATTAACCCCCCAAAGGCTTAGAGCAAACAAAACAGATTAAATGGGTTATCTCAATGATTTAACCACTATTCGATTAAAGATTCAATACCCGACCAAGCGGTATTATTAAATACCGTACCCCAAGCCCGTATAAGGGAAAATAAGTTAAAAGTATTTACCTGAGCAAAATATACAAATTTATCTCAGCCGTATAACAATCAGCAAGTGCAAATATCTTTTACTGGGCTTCTAAATCTGGAACAAAGGTTTTAATAACCTATTAGATTCCTAACGGGTCTTATTTAAGTCTTAACTTAGACCAGTTAGTTTTAATGAAAGGTTTACGGTTCAAAACGCAAGATTAAGCGAAGACCGGATTAGAATGTGATTTAGACCCGACAAGTATAAATACTTGTATAATATGGGAAAACTAAACACATTCTGGATTTTGAAGAAAAATGATAAGGTTTGACCCGTTTCGGTTAATTTATGCAAACCAGTTACATAAACCGTTTCGAACGCGGATATGCGTAACGGGAAACCAAATGAGTCATGAACAGGTTCCACAAGTTAATATGCTTTAAATATGTTGTGATATCAGTAGGATACCTTCCATTATGCCCAAAACGAATTTAAAACCAATCTATGCCCCGTAGGGGTATTTTGGTCATTTTAATGTTTATAAAAGAGGTTAAATAATAAATCTGAGTTTCTGGTCTAAAAAATTCTGTGAAAATATTTATTTTATGTTGTTATATCAGTAAGATATTATACATATGTGAAATTTATTATTTATAACCAAACTATGCACCGTATGGGCATTTTGGTCATTTCACATAAGCTTTAAGGGTCAAATTTGGAAATCTGAGTTCAAAACTTTTACTTACTGTTGAAGAATAAAAATTTACTCATAACATCAGTAGGTAACAAGCCTTAGGTGCTAAATATGGTTTTAAACCATACTATGCGCCTAAATCGCATAAAAGTCGGTATTTGACGATATTCGGGTTGAATAAGGAAATCTGAGATTTTGATCAGCCTTTACTGTTTAAAATAACTTATTTAATATATAAAATTAGTAGAAAAAGGTTTGACATGTAAAAGATGTGTAAAACTCATTTTATTAGTAAAAAAAGGGCAATATCGTCAATTACCGAGTTAATGCAAGAATCCTATGTTATGATCAGTTTAAAATTTAAAAAAAATTTCCAAAAATCCCTAAATAGTATATCTTAACAGTAGGTGGCAAGTTTGATGTCAAAATTTGAGTTTAAATAGGTTTTATGCCAAAAATGCCGTTTAATTAATAAAAAGCTTTCATTTTAAGATATCGCGTATAACTTCTATTTTAGACCACAAACTGATGTCAAACTTTTAGGACATATTTAAATATCAGTAATAAAGGTTTTTGTCCTCTCACATTTTCAAAAATCTCGTTTTAATATCAAAAGGGCATAATGGTCAACTTTTAAGCATTTAACGGAAACATGCAATGAACTAGGATTTCTATGGAACCAAGTTGTACAACCTCAGAGGGTTATACTAACCTATAATATGGTCCTAAAGGAATCCTAAGGCATATCTAAACCAAGCTAAATCGGGTCAGAACTGAAAGTCAAAGCAAAAGTGTACTTTTGCGACTTTCGGTTGCGAACCGAGCCTTAACTCAGAATTGTCGGGTTGAACATGTCTAAACATGTTCTTATTTTGTTTACCAAGTTATTTTAATGTTAAAACATGTTCCATAACTTCTACATTATCAGTTATGCATTTATTTGTAAAAATAGGTTCTGTTGACTTTTTAATAACAAGTTTGACCTGACAATTGACCAAGTTAGAGTGAGAATCAGTAGGTGCCCTTTTAAGGGTTTATTACCCACATAATTACCAACTCATAGCCACCTTCAATTCGAAAAATGGCTGGACCATTAGTGATTAATCACTAAGTCAAATCTTAATTACGATGGCTTTGACTTTTGGTCATTAGATAAATAAAACTTGAACTAAGAGAGCTAAGAACACTTACAATGGTCCTTAGCACGAATTTGGGACCTAAGAAAACTTGCTTGAACTCCAGGAAGCTCCAGAGAAAGCAATATGAAGAAATTTGAATTGTGCAAATGAACAAGTGAATACAAGAGCCCTTTTTATAGGATTTCTAGAGCTCCAAGATTGATCTTCATGCCCCTACAAATGATCCCTGATGATTCCAGGTGTCCCCTATGCATGAAAATCTGTTGGCTCATGTCACGGCCCCCGACCCGGTTTGACCCGGTTCAGGAGCCGCGGGACAGAAAATCCCGTGGTATTTATTTAATTAAGTTGACAGCGGAAGACTTTATCAGGATCTTTTTAAGACTGCAATTTCCCGATTATTTTATTTCATAATTCGGGATAAACCCCAATAATTTACAATCATATGATTTCACTGAGAAATCTTTATTTTACAAAACATGTTTCTTTATTTTAAATTGAGCCACTTTGTTAAGCTTGTAGTGCTTCGCGGCACTTTTCCTGGATCACAACAGATCACCTGAAACATGTTTGAAAGAGTTTTTGTCAGCGGAAAATACTGGTGAATCATTCTTTTTAATAAAACGACGCATTTGTTATAATTTACAGTATTAAGAGCGATTACAATGTTTCCATATATCAACCAACTACCCACAGTGTTTGTCACTCGAACATCCATTGGTAACCTCAGAGTCCAATGGTGTCTGTGACTATGGTCATATCACCCCTTGGCTAACTCGTTGTCCAATGGTGAAGGTTATCAAGTAATGTATACAAAACCCCACATACCGGCTGTAATTTGGTGACTACAAAGACTTAATCCCTGTAATTATAACTTTGAAAATAAACATGATTTTGAAAGCAATTTGGTAAAAAGAGAATGACTCACATTGCAGATTTATATGAGCAGAGCTTAGCCTACTGATTAGCCTTTTGACCTAATTTTAATAACATGCACACGAATTCGGTTAGTAACTAATACAGCATTTACGATAACTCACGAGATTAAACCTTCACAACGAATGACAAAGTGCGATACTTAAACATCCATCGTATTCACGACGAATGACAAAGCATAAACCCTAATGTGGGCAGCACTTAAACATCCATTGGATAGTTTAATCGATCGGACATTGAATCGTAGCAGCGATCGAGTTAATACCCGGTATCGGAGCAGCACCTTGCTAATATTGAAGGTAATTTCGACTTCAGAGTACTAAAACTTCATTTTTGAAAGTTCGTTTCGACACCATTAGACTGTGCATGCAACAAGCTATTTATAGCTGAAAAATAGGGTTCACGCGGCCCACGTAAACCATAACCCAAATCTTACGCGGCCCGCGAGGCCGCCTAGTCTATGCGTAGGCTTGATTGGTCATCAGTAGGTGTGACGCGTAGGCGACACGTGGATCCGGAACACTTATCCGGTCAAACATGAGTTGACGCGGCCCGCGTAAGACTTTACTTACTCTTACGCGGCCCACCTGAGAACCATATTTCTTGTTTTATTAGTTTTTCATGCACAGTATGGTTTCAGGGGTCCGGGTTTTTTACTTACGGGTATTTTTAGGACAATTTTGAGAGTCCTTACATCCTCCCCATCTTATTTAGAATCTCGTCCTCGAGATTCATTGGAATAAGTAAGGATACTTTCGCTTCATCTCCGATTCTAGCTCCCAAGTGTATTCAGGTCCTCTCTTTGAATCCCATTTGACTTTAACTAGCACTAGTCGCTTGTGTTTGAGAAATTTAATCTTTTTGTCTTCTATCTGCAGTGGTTTCTCCACAAATTTTAGTTTCTCATTTACCTCTATATCTTGGAGAGGTACTACCAAAGATTCGACTGATAGTCATTTCTTGAGGTTGGATACATGAAATACATCATGTACTCCAGCTAACTCTTCTGGTAGTTGTAAACGATAAGCAACTGGTCCTATACGTTGGATCACTGGAAATGGTCCTACGTATCTTGGACTTAACTTTCCTTTCTTACCGAATCGAACTACTCCTTTCCAAGGAGAAACTTTTAATAATACTTTGTCCCCAACTTGAAACTCGAGTGGTTTGCGTCGATTGTCGGCATAGCTCTTTTGACGATCTCGAGCAGTCTTTAATCTTTCCTTGATTTGAGAAATTTTGTCGGTCGTCTCTTGCACTATTTCAGGACCTGATAATTGACTTTCTCCTATTTCTGCCCAACAAACTGGAGTTCTGCATTTTCTTCCATACAGTGCCTCGAATGGGGCAGTTTCAATGCTAGCATGATAACTACTATTATAGGAGAATTCTATTAAGGGTAGGTGGTCATCCCAGTTTCCACCAAAATCTATCACACATGCTCTGAGCATGTCTTCAAGAGTTTGGATTGTCCTTTCACTTTGTCCGTCTGTCTGAGGATGATATGCCGTACTTAATTTTAGTCGGGTTCCCATTGCTTCTTGGAAACTTTTCCAGAAATGAGAAGTAAAACGACTATCCCTATCTGAAACAATGGAGAGTGGAACTCCATGTAAGGATACTACTTCATCTATGTACAATTTGGCTAACCTTTCCATGCTAAAGGTCTCCTTCATGGGTAGAAAATGAGCTGATTTGGTTAATCGATCCACAATTACCCAAATCGCGTCGTTACCTCATCTGGTTTTGGGTAACTTAGTAACAAAATCCATTGTTATGAGTTCCCATTTCCATACAGGCATTTCTAATTGTTGTAGCAGACCTGAGGGTTTCTGGTGTTCTGCCTTAACTTGTGAACAAGTAAGACACTTAGAAACATATCGAGCTATATCCTTTTTCATTCCTATCCACCAAAAGTTATTTCTTAAATCTTGGTATATTTTATTGTTTCCAGGGTGCATGGTATACCTAGATTTATGGGCTTCTTCTAAAATTTTATTTCTTAATTCTCCCTGCTTAGGTATCCAAATTCTTCTTTTGTGGAATTTCCAAATTCCATCAGCTCCTTGTTCTAATTCTTTTGTTCGTCCTTTCATTCCTTCAGCATCATCCTTGATTGCTGTTTCTTG
The DNA here is from genome assembly GCA_030545235.1 of Helianthus tuberosus. Taxonomy (NCBI): domain Eukaryota; kingdom Viridiplantae; phylum Streptophyta; class Magnoliopsida; order Asterales; family Asteraceae; genus Helianthus; species Helianthus tuberosus. Next base: position 18,001,351 of record CM060403.1, read on the forward strand.
AACATTCTTTATTTGTTCCATTAAATCTAACTGTAGATTTAATCTAAGAGCACGAACTCGTCGTTGTTTCTCATGATTTTTACGACTTAAGGCATCTGCAACTACATTTGCCTTTCCTTCGTGATACTGAATATCACAGTCGTAGTCACTTAGGATTTCCATCCATCTCCTTTGTCTCATGTTTAACTCTTTTTGCCCAAATATATATCTTAAACTTTTATGATCCGTATAAACAGTAAATTTACTTCCGTACAAATAATGTCTCCAAATTTTAAGGGCAAAAATTACGGCTCCTAATTCTAAATCATGAGTCGTATAGTTTTCCTCGTGCTTTTTCAATTGCCTTGAAGCATACACAATTACCTTCTTGCGTTGCATTAGCACACATCCTAATCCTAGTTTTGAAGCATCACAGTATACTTCAAAATCTTCTGTTCCTTCCGGTAAGGCTAGGATTGGAGCATTTGTTAATTTCTGCTTCAAGATCCTAAAGGCTTCTTCTTGTTTAGGTCCCCATTCAAACTTAATTGCTTTACAGGTTAGCTTAGTTAATGGTACAGCTATCTTGGAAAAATCCTTAATAAACCGTCTATAATATCCAGCTAAACCTATAAAACTTCTAATTTCCATTGCTGATTGTGGAACCTTCCATTTGGTAATTGCCTCTATCTTAGCAGGATCTACGTGAATACATTCATGATTCACCACGTGACCTAGAAATTGCACTTCCTTTAGCCAAAATTCACACTTCGAGAATTTGGCGTAAAGTTTTTCTTTTCTTAACAAAGTTAAGAATGCATGCAAGTGTTGACAATGCTCGTTCTGACTTTTGGAATAAATAAGTATATCGTCTATAAAAACAATTACAAATTTATCCAAATACGGTTTACAGATTCTATTCATCATGTCCATAAATGCTGCAGGTGCATTTGTTAATCCGAAAGGCATGACTGTAAACTCGTAATGACCATACCTAGTTCTGAAAGCAGTTTTAGGTATGTCTTCTTCTTGTACCTTCAATTGATGGTATCCGGAACGTAATTCGATCTTAGAAAAATATCTAGCTCCTTGAAGTTGATCGAAAAGATCATCAATCCTAGGTAATGGGTATCGATTCTTAATTGTAACCTTATTCAATTCTCTATAATCAATACACATTCTCCTCGAACCATCCTTCTTCTTCACAAACAACACTGGTGCTCCCCACGAGGTTGAACTAGGTTGTATGAAACCTTTGCTTAGTAATTCATCTAATTGCTTTTTCAATTCTAACATTTTTGTGGGTGCTAACCGATAAGGTGCCTTAGCTATCGGTGTAGTTCCGGGAATTAGATGAATTCTAAATTCTACTTCCCTATCTGGTGGTAATCCTGGTAACTCTTCGGGGAATACATCTGGGTATTCTGAGACTACAGGAATCTCCTTAAGTTCTTTACCCTTAGTACTAATGATTACTGAAATCATATATACTATTCCTTGCTTTCGTTCATAACTAGCAACTTTCATTACTGATATGAACTTCATGGGTTTACGTGGCTTATCTCCTGTAATCATTATTACTTCTCCAGTGGGTGCACGAATTTCTATAGAGTTCTTATCACAAAGGATTCGAGCATGGTTGGCTACTAACCAATCCATTCCTAACACAACATCGAACCCAACTAGATTAATTGGTAATAGGTTTGCATAAAATTTATAACCTGAAAGTTCTATATTTTCTTTTTGCAAAACCTTATCTATTTTAATAAAATTCCCATATGCTGTTTCGCCTGTAAAAATCTGCCTAAGGTTGGTGAAAGGTAAGTTAAGAGCTTGGCAGAATGAAGTATTGATAAAACTTTGGTTTGCACCAGAGTCAAATAATACTTTTGCGTAAATGTTGTGAACTAAGAACGTACCAGCTATCACGTCGGGAATTAGCTCGGCTTCCTGAGTAGTTAACTGCAAGGCTCGAACATTCTTCTTGGTAGCTCCATCAGCTGATTTAACTTTGTTGTCTGCTGGTTTAACCAATTTAGGACATTCTGTTTTGAAATGCCCAGTTTCTCCACAGTTATAGCAGATCCTGGTTTTCTTTCTGCAAACTTCTTCGCGATGTCCTACGACTTTGCAAAAGTTGCAGGTTACATCACATCTTCCATAATGTTTCTTTTTTACAATTCCTGCAGAACGGCGGAGTTGAAGATTGCCCTGTTCATCTTCTCTTGAAGCTGCTATTATTACCCATACGAAATCCTTGGGTAATTTTCTGAGCCAGTTCCTTTTTCCTGTTTTCATCTCTTGTGCGTACCGGTTCATCAGTTAGGGTGTTAGCTAATTCCACCGCATCGTCAATAGTACGAGGTCTCGCAGCTTTAACGATATTACAGATTTCGCTAATTAATCCCCAAATATAGCGAGAAATGAGTACCGGTTCTGGCGAAGCCAGTGTTGGTACCACTCTAGCATATTCAAAGAATGTCGAAGTATACCCACGACAATCTACACCCATCATTCGATGATTTAGGAACTTATTCGTCATTTGATCTTTTTCATATTCGGGACAGAATTTTCTTTCTACAAGACTCTTAAATTCTTCCCAATTCATGGCATAGGTCATATTTCTTCCTTTGGCTTGAAGTACTGTATTCCACCATTCTAGCGGCCCTTCTTTAAAAAGATTTGACGCATACATGACCTTGTCGTCCTTGGCACATTTACTTATTGTAATCACTGCCTCGGTTTTCTCTAACCAACGCAGTGCCACAGTCGCTCCTTCATTGCCTGCAAATTCAGCGGGTTTACAAGCAAGAAATTCTTTGTAAGTGCAACCAGGCGTTGCAGCTTTCATTTTCTTAGGGAGCGGAGCCTGCCGTAATTCATTACCATGATTAGTATGATTACCGCCTCCGTTTAAGCTATTACTGAAGTTATCTTCAAAAATACATTTACTAGGAATGATTTGTTGAGGTTCAACAGGTTTCTGGGCAGCAGCAAGGATTGCTGGAATAGCATTGGCTATTCCTTGAGCCACGATATTTTCTATATCTTGCCTAATCATAAATTGATCCTCCGGGTGTTGCTCAAAATGGTTAACCTCGTTTACTGGTTCATTATTAGCGTTTTCCATCTGATAATTAATATATATAATTTATTAGTATCGAATAAATAACAATCATACACAAAATAATCATATAAATTTCACAACACACATAAAGCCAAAATTATCGATTTCTCGATTCCCATTTTATATATATTATAATATGCATCAATACACACCATTATCTTACAAAGTTTTATTTGTAGTTATTTTACAAGATTATATTTTTCTATTTATTATACAACCATAATTTCACAACCCCATTATCCCTCGTCAGTTGGTATTTTAATAACGACGTTCCCTCTCGTCGTATTTCCAGGAGATCTGTTCTCCTACTTCCCTGATCCTATTTCCTGCATCCACCAGCTCCTCGCCAAAGTGGCGGAGTTCAGCTAAATTTTCATTACTCATTGGCGGGTTTGGTATAGGTTCTGGGTCGAACTGAGGGAGAAAGGTATAAGGATTGTTGAGAAGGTTTTGGAACTGCCAATCATTGGTCCACCACTCATCCATTCCTAGAGGTTGGGTGTGGATTATAGGTTCTGGGATTGCTGATTCCAAATTCATTGGAAGTTGATTTTCCACAGGATAAGAGTAGAAATTATTATTGACAGGCCTGACGATATCACAGCTCGCCAATGCGTGATCCAATTCCTCCTGAAATGGTAACTCCTCAATTTGTCTAGAGCTTTCCCCAATTTCCATCTCTATCTGTCTAGAACCTTCCCCAATCTCCACTTCTGTTTGCCTAAAACCTTCCCCGGCTTCAATCCTCTTTCCTTTATCTAAAGGATTTTCTATTTTAGGAATCTTCCTAGTTGCGGGTTTTCTCCCGCGCACACGTCTCCATCCTACAAATCTTCTCCTTTTCTTAGGCTTGGGTTTCTCCGGAGGTGGAGCATTGAATTCCATGGGTTCCTCTATATCGGCTATGTAACCAGTAAAATCTCTAGAAACTTCTATTTTCACCGGATAGAGATTTAGATTCTGAAGGGCTTCAGATAACTCATTCATGCTGTTTAGCATATATGCAAAATGTACACAAAATGCTAAGTTAAAAAAAAAATTAATAATAAAATTTTAAAGAAAACATTTAAATATTATTACATACCGTGTGACTAATTTAATACAAAGGACAACTGATAACTAAAATATATTAGGTTTTACTGTAAACTTATTTATTTACTGGATAAGGTTTCTGGCTTGTAGGTGATAATGGTGCTAAAACTTGAGTCAGGTGTTATTTAAAGATTTGCATTTACTGCTACAGTGGCTAGCATATAGAGATCTGCCCATTTTTCATCTAACTTGTCTTCCCATGGTGGGTTACTTCCTAATTTCTGGGTTTTCTGATTAACTCTCTTCTCTTTTGGTTGTGATTTCTTTATTTTCTCCTGACTTTTCCTAATAATCAAATTTCTTTTATTAGGAGAAAGTGGTTCCTCATATTGTGCCTTTCGAACAAATATTCCTTCTTCTGGAATTGTAGAGTGATTTGAAGATGATGATCCTTTTTCTTTTGATGTAGTATCTAATTTATGGTAAGTAGCCGAAAGTCTTTGTTTACCCATACTGTAAACAAATATTCAAATAATAAAACATATAATCATAGAATAGCAATTAGTAAAATTAAGTATTTTCTAAATACTTAATAGGCTTAAATCAGTGGCTCTGATACCACCTTTTTCTGTCACGGCCCCCGACCCGGTTTGACCCGGTTCAGGAGCCGCGGGACAGAAAATCCCGTGGTATTTATTTAATTAAGTTGACAGCGGAAGACTTTATCGGGATCTTTTTAAGACTGCAATTTCCCGATTATTTTATTTAATAATTCGGGATAAACCCCGATAATTTACAATCATATGATTTCACTGAGAAATCTTTATTTTACAAAACATGTTTCTTTATTTTATATTGAGCCACTTTCTTAAGCTTGTAGTGCTTCACGGCACTTTTCCTGGATCACAACAGATCACCTGAAACATGTTTGAAAAAGTTTTTGTCAGCGGAAAATACTGGTGAATCATTCTTTTTAATAAAACGACGCATTTGTTATAATTTACAGTATTAAGAGCGATTACAATGTTTCCATATATCAACCAACTACCCACAGTATTTGTCACTCGAACATCCATTGGTAACCTCAGAGTCCAATGGTGTCTGTGACTATGGTCATATCACCCCTTGGCTAACTCGTTGTCCAATGGTGAAGGTTATCAAGTAATGTATACAAAACCCCACATACCGGCTGTAATTTGGTGACTACAAAGACTTAATCCCTGTAATTATAACTTTGAAAATAAACATGATTTTGAAAGCAATTTGGTAAAAAGAGAATGACTCACATTGCAGATTTATATGAGCAGAGCTTAGCCTACTGATTAGCCTTTTGACCTAATTTTAATAACATGCACATGAATTCGGTTAGTAACTAATACAGCATTTACGATAACTCACGAGATTAAACCTTCACAACGAATGACAAAGTGCGATACTTAAACATCCATCGTATTCACGACGAATGACAAAGCATAAACCCTAATGTGGGCAGCACTTAAACATCCATTGGATAGTTTAATCGATCGGACATTGAATCGTAGCAGCGATCGAGTTAATACCCGGTATCGGAGCAGCACCTTGCTAATATTGAAGGTAATTTCGACTTCAGAGTACTAAAACTTCATTTTTGAAAGTTCGTTTCGACACCATTAGACTGTGCATGCAACAAGCTATTTATAGCTGAAAAATAGGGTTCACACGGCCCGCATAAACCATAACCCAAATCTTACGCGACCCGCGAGGCCGCCTAGTCTATGCGTAGGCTTGATTGGTCATCAGTAGGTGTGACACGTAGGCGGCACGTGGATCCAGAACACTTATCCAGTCAAACATGAGTTGACGCGGCCCGCGTAAGACTTTACTTACTCTTACGCGGCCCGCCTGAGAACCATATTTCTTATTTTATTAGTTTTTCATGCACAGTATGGTTTCAGGGGTCCGGGTTTTTACTTACGGGTATTTTTAGGACAATTTTGAGAGTCCTTACAGCTCAGTCCATGGAATCGAAAACAAGCATGCAAAGGCGGTGCAACAGGCTGAACATGCAGCTATCAAGTTTCTCTGCATCTGGCAGTCTCTCGCGGCCCGCGTAAGAGTTGGCCTAATGTTTACGCGGCCCGCGAGGATCTCCAAAACCGGGAAAAATCTTTTTAACTTTGCAATTTCAGTCCCTGGTCCATTTTTACTTTATTTAACTTCCATTTATTGCATTTAGGACCCCCATAGTTAAATATCAAGGACATTGGGTCATAAACTAACTCCGTTAAGCTCCCGGTTAGTCGTACGATCACCCTAAAAGTCTTGTTTACTTCGGAACTCCACAAAATTAATATCCAATATTCTTGGAAGCGAAAAATACAATTATTACAATGTTTTTGGGGTCATTAAAAGGTCACTCAGATGTTACTTTTAACATGTTGACACTTTTAACCCCTATGTTTCGTAAAATCCTTATTTTAAGCACAAACGACTTCCAATGTTTGATAAATTATTCATCAAAGAATACGAACGTCGTGTGAGGTCACTCAGAGGCACAAGAATGGCATGTTGACACTTTGGATCCTTTTACTAACATATTTACATTGTTTGACAATTTTAGTCCCTCCAGATTAATTCCTTACACGTTTAAAGTCCATGACACGTGTCTTTATTACACTGGTCGTGATTTTACGAGGTGTTACAATAAAAGTCTAAAGTTTTGAACTTATTTCACAAACACCACAAACTAAAAGGACTATACTACTACAATTTTATGCTACTTTTTCATGATTTAGTAGGATAAACAAAAATAAATATGTTTTAATCCATACACAACTAATCTTATGGCCATGAGGGTTGTTCAAACTCTTATTACATGTAATAAGTTCATACATGATGTTTTATGGTGTAAAACTTCGGATTATGGATGAAAAACGCGAAAAATTCGACCCCAAACACGTATTTTAAACTCTAACCGAAAAAAACTATTAGCAAGGCTTTATATGTGATGATATATGCATGGTTGTGTTGTATATGGTTTTTAGATGTGGTATCTAGTCTTACTCAGGATTTGGAAGCGTAGAAATCATAAAAGGACTCGAGATTTGGTGAATTTATTGGTATTTAACAACGTTAATTAGGGGAAAATAGCAAACGGATTCAATAAATCCCCAAATTTTGCAGAGAGTCTCTATTTGTCATAAGAGTATTACACACAAAATCCGGGGTTCATTGGTTAAACCTAGCTATGGTTTCGATTTTCGGGTTTCATCGACTTTGTGGTAAATTTTCGGTAAGCAAGATACCATAGCTAGACAATGATTTGGGACTTGAGATTTTTAAAGGGACTTTCCATGCACATATTGACCATTGGATAAATGTTTTAGAACAATTGGATGTCGGATGGTATAAAATCGGCTAATTAATGGTTAATCGTGATTTTTAAACGTATTTTATTTAAAATATTAAATATATATGTATTTCCGTAAAATATTTTTCCTGAGGTTTTCATATTTGTGGGACCTTCCATAAATATTTTCAATAATTTAAAACATTGGGAAACATGGATATTAAAATCGACGCACACAAACGCTAATTTTATTGAAACTGGCGATTTGATCACAGAACTCATTGATTTGCAACTTTTGGGGTAATCCGATGGTCAATTGACTTTTTTAGGAAAGTTGGAGGGAATCCCGAATTTCCTAGATTAATTCGAACAATTCCGATGAATTGTATACACTTTTACAATTTTTGGCCGACAATTATCATTGGGCAAACTAGAACGTTTTAAACCTCGGGTTTTCTTTATAAAATGTAACACCTCGTAAATTCGTGTCAAGTTATATAATGACACATGTCCATACTCTCAAATGTGCCTAATATTGGACGAGAGGGACTAATTTTGTCAATATATGAAAATATGAATGTGGAGGGACTAAAGGTGTCAACATGTTATTTTTATAGCCTCTGAGTGACCCTTGCGGACTGTATAGCTGTTGTGCTTATGGACCGCAAGCAAGTATTTTTTTTTTGAGTTTTGATTAGCGGATACGGACCGCAAAGCCTTATGGCTTACGGTCTGTAAGGGCGATGAAACCTGTGTGCGCAGACTAGCTTACGGACCGTAAGCTTAAAGCCCATACGGTCTGTAAAGACTGTATCTGGGAAGATTTTGTATGGAGGCCAAGGCATTCTGCCCTTGTGCCACCTATTCGAAATGTTGAGCCTTCTAGTTGCTTGTGCCACGTCCTAAAACACTTGGGAGGATCCTAGATCAGTGCAAGACACCTGGATTAATCTCAAACATCCTCCACAACTATAAATAGGCCCCTTTGTGAACCATTTTCCTTGCACCATTTCTTCATTTCATTTCTTCTCCCTCTCTGGAAGTTCCTGATCTTATAGGAGCATCTTACTAAGTTTCAAACATTCCAAGGATCACTTGTAAGTGTTCCTTTCTAGTTAATTTCGTTTTTATAGGCTTTTATAAGCCGAAAGTCAAGCAAATTGACTTTTGCTTTGACTTTCGGTTTAGACCATTATGGTCCAACGATTGTTCGAATTGAACATGGCTACATGATCATAATAAGACAGGTGTTAATCCCTCAAAAGAGCACCTCCTAGAAATCACATTAAGTTGGTCAAATGACGAGTCAAAGTTAAGTTAAATAAAAAGTCAAAGGACATATTTTCGGAAACTTTATAAAATGAACTTGTAAATGTTATAACTCATGTTTTTGACACTAAATCAGTTGGTAATTAATATTAGAACATGTATGAACATGTTCAGCCCGTCATTTCCAGTTTAAGTGTCGGTTCACAACCGAAAGTCAAGCAGTTTGACTTCTGCTTTGACTTTCGATTCTGACCCGATTTAGCAACATTAGCTACTGATTATTAGTTGCATTATGATCATATTTTAGTTTAGTATAACCCTCTGTGGTTATGCTACTTGATCATAATCAGATTCTAAGTTTTTACACAAGTAATCATAATATGCCTATTTCTGACCAAAATGCCCTTTTGTGCAAAAACTTGGTTTTAATCAATGATGAACTTGCAAAATGAATTACCTACTGATATGTTATTATAATTAACATATTTTGGTATAATAAACTGTTCATAACCCGAGTTTTATTACAAGTTCATAAATTATGTTATATATTGACCAAAATGCCCTTATGGTGCATAGTTTGGTTTTAAATCATAATTATCACTCTACTAATGTTATAACATTATTAAAGTATTTTAACAGAAAGAACTTGTTCATAACATAAGTTTTTATGCAAGTTCTAAGATATGTCACATAATGACTAAAATACCCTTATGGTGCATATTTTGGTTTAAAACAATAATGGTCATATAAGTTGATAACCTACTGTTGTTACAACCTAATTAAAGTATTTTGGCATATGGAACTTGTTTATGACTTATCCGGTTACCCGATATCGATATACACGTACGGTTGAGCTTATGTAACTAGTTTACGTAAGTTTACCCAAATGGGTCAAATCTCTTCAATTTTATTTCAAATTCCAGAATGTATATTGTTTACCCATATTATACAAGTCTTAGTACTTGTGGGGTTTAAACTACATTCTATCCGGTCATCGCTTAATCAAGCGTATCGTACCTATTCGTTAATTTAAGTTAACGGTCCAAGTCTATGACTTGAATGGGACCCGTTAACATTCTAATTGGTTATTATACCATTCATTCCAGACTAAGGCCTTCAGGTAGATTGCAACCAACCTTAGTTAATTGATAAACGGCTGTGCTTATATTATTTCTTGCATTGTAAGACTTGTTTAAGCCAGGTAAATACTCTTAACCTATTTTCCCTATACAGGCTTGGGATACGGTAAATTATTACCGCTTGGTCGGGTATGGGATCATATGTCGGATTGTGACTACAAAATCCACATAACCCTTTTTAATCTGTTTTGTCTGATAACTAAAACATTGGGGGTTAACGCTACCGTGTCCTGGATATCCTCGGCTTATTTAATTTGCTAAGGCCACGACTTAAGCACGGGGTGTAGGCATACACATGACAGATGCTAATGCTATTAATAATGTTTTTCTTACCCATATTAGGGATACCCCTTTGTGGGTTAAAGTGGCGTGTCGGATAATCATGTTATTCGGTTTCTGCACCAGACCCCATATGTATTGACAGGCATGTAAAACTGTATACAAGATTATTATAATAGTCCCAAGTTATTTATAAAATGATATGTGCCTTAGGCACTTAAAACAATTTTTAAACGTTTTCAAAATGTGTCGGTTATTTGTATTTACCAGTGTAAACTGACGTATCTTCAAAAGACTAAGTGACATGTTGCAAGGTTACGAAATAGGTTGGAAGTGCCCGGTAATTCTTTAAGAGGAATTTGTAACTCCTTTGCATAGAAGCCTATAGTCTGTTATTTCATTTTTGTAATTTACGATCCGCTTGTGGATCTTTTGATACTATATCCGCATGTATAATATTTTGAACACTCGGACATTTATATTGTAAAAATTTAAATCCAAGACTTCCACTATGCTATCTGTGTTTTTTTAATATCAATCTAGTCACGTAATCCCCATCCGGGCCCACCGGGTGACGTGTGAAAATATCGGGGTGTGACAGGTTGGTATCAGAGCCAACGTTTGAGAGAATTAAACACTAGCCTTTTGTGTTTAATCTCAAACAGCACAATAGCATAATCCTTAGACTTTCTGAGTCTAGACATTCACATAGGGTTACTCTCATCTCTATTAAGTTATGTATATTATTTTTGATTTTATGAATTCCAGGGATATGCCGCTGAAAAAGGAAACCGTTGATGGTGATTCCATTCATTCGAAGCCAAGGAATCCGAAGCTTCGTACTAAACCGAGGATGTCGGTATGACCAATCTGGAGGATAGGCACATTACCCTCTACTTATGGCCAAAACCCTATTCCCATAACTAAACCTCAAGAAACTGTAAACCAGACTTCGAAGTCTATACCAGTGGACGCTGAAGATCCATACTTTTTACCCCTGAACTTTGAAATTCCAAACCTTGATTATACAATTCAAACTCCAATTCGAGATCCTTATTATTCATTAACCATTGAATCTGCGGATTCCACTCATATGATGGATCCTTACTTGGAGGACTTACCCCAACCGCTGAACCCTTCAGTGTCAATACTGTACACGGTGAAACAAGAAGATGAATAACAAGTATAAAGAAAAGGAGGCGATTGAAGAATCCTTCTTTCATTGGTGTTTCATTTTGATATTCCAAAAGTCCCTGTGTGGACATATCATTGTATTTCTTTTTCGTCCCTGTGTGGACAAGCATTTCATTTTATTTTATTTCAGAAAGTCCTATTTAAGGCAAACTATTCTAATCTTCTATCTTTTAATGATAATTTTTGGAATTCTCCATAATATATGTATTCATTACACCCCTTTTCAAAGCGATCATCTCGATTTTATTCGAACTTTATCGATCTGCTCAATATTTCAAAAAGATCTTCTTAATGGTTTTTGACCAACCATATAACAAAGCCTATATTATTGGCAATTATAAATGACAGTTAAGGATGAATAGTTCTTCTGTCTAGAGGTGGTGAACTATGTTCAAGCCTTATAAGCCTTTATGCTCAAATGCAACCATGGCTACATATATGTTTATAGTCAAACCATTAAGACATTCATTCTGTGTTAACATTCAAGTAATGTTAATACTCCTGGCAATGTGATATTGAGGAAACCACACTAGCCGTCTAGGTGGTGGACTACGTCCAAGCCTTATAATGATTAAATTAGATCATGGCTAATATCATCAATGCGATGATCATTTATTTTAATATCCTTAGTGATGATTTTGCCTACGGGCTATACTTTATTTTCAATTGAGACAATGACAACTGTGACCTTATGGTTCCCTGTCCAAGGTGGTGGACTATGTCCAAACCTCATAGTCTATATGATCAAATGAGATCACAACTAATATAATCAGTACGATGATTATTTATCTTAACATCCTGTGTGATGTCAATTGATTTGCCTACGAGCCATATTATTTCGTCAATTATGACAAAGACAATTGTGGTCATATGACTCCCTGTCCAAATATGGTGAACTATGTTCAAGCCTTAAAGCCACTTGATCAAATGAGATCGCGGCTCATATATAATATTATACATTTAATTGTCAATGTGACAATGACAGATGTGACTTTATGATCCACTGTCTAATGGGTGATGGACTATGTCCAAAACTAATAGCCCTTGATGGTCCTTTGAGACCGAGGCTAATTATACTTGATTTATTTTAATTCAACATTCATTTGGAAGGTTAACATCATGAAATTTGGCAGTTGTGACGTTGTGCACACTGGTCAAAAAATGTGAAGGATATATATATCCAAACCTCATAGCTTATATGGTTTAATAACACCATGGCCGATAAAATTTTCGAGTCATCAGATTCGATGACCAATTATTATTATTGCAACTGAGCAATTAATTACTTTTGTTTTTAGACCAAGTTTATTGATATGGCGAATCCACATTCTGATGGAGCCAGTAGCGGACATAATAATAATATTAATGTGAATATTAACCGCGACGGCGAGGGAGTTAATCTCCAAGACATGATAACCGAAGAAGTCGGCAAGGCCATGAATAACTTCATAGCAAACTGATGTAGACTAGAAAATGGGATACGAAATCGGACCTGTTGATTCTCACAGAATGCTAGGAACGATTCTTCCAAAATTCGTTGATTCACGAAGAATACCGAAAATTGCGGGGTTCACACATAAAACACTCAACAGTGAATTGGGAGAGAAAATGACTTTTCATATAATTCCCAACTGATTAGCTTCCTCCCATTACATTGGCCAAAAGCTAGAACGAAATAAAAGTCCACGAAAAGCACTAAAAACATAAAAAAGTAAATAAATCATAGAAATAAGCGTTTTTGGGCCCGAACGATGACCCAAACCACCTACAGTCATTTTTAGAAAGATGGGTTTCGTTCTCACGATCGATTTGCCTGCTTGCACACCCAAAACGGACACATGTAGCCCAAGTTAGAGCCATTTTAGTGAGCCCCTTTTGTCACGTGATCTTGGGCTTCCAAATACAAGATTTCCCTCTCCTCCATACTTGGGCCCACATCACAAACTTTAAGGGTACGAGTTCGACTCAACCCAAGTCCCATTTGATTCCACATTCGTATGCCCACAAGGAAAGCTCACATTACTCTTCAACTACGAAGAGTGAGCCAAAACGGCACTATAAGGAAAAGTCTCGTCTTCTAAGGACGATTGCACATATAAGTACTTCGTCTCGTGCAAGCCCCGGGACTTCAATGGAGAAAGGGGGTAATAGATGCCATGAAATGGCTGGACGAGATGGAGACTGTTGTGGATATCAACGGTTGTGCTGATAAAGATGTTAGGAAGTACGTCTCTCAATCATTCAAGGGCGATGCCCTAACTTGGTGGAAGGAAATGATACAATCAACAGGGAAGATACCCCTGTACAATCTGGAATGGTCCAAGTTCGTGGACCTCATCACGGAGACGTATTGTCCACCACATGAGGTGGAAAAGATGGAGTCAGGCTTTCTGACCCTCACCATGAATAACTTAGACTGTCGGAAGTATGTGACCGACTTTAACTCCCTGCCGAGGTTAGTGCCCTATTGGATTACTCCGGAATCAAAACGCATTGCGCGTTTCATAAGTGGTCTCGCACCTGAAATCAAGGGCATGGTGAAGGCTTCAAAGCCTACCTCCTATAAGTCTGCTTGGACCTATCCCTTTCCTTCACTCTTGATGTAGTGAGGCAGAAGTCTGTCAAGACTGAGACCGACGGGAAAAGGAAACGGGAGGATGATAACTCCCAAAAGTCAAAGAAAGGGAAGTTTGGGTTCAAGAAGAACCAACAAAGGCCTGACGAGAGGCCTGTGTGCAAGACCTGCAACAAACGACATTGGGTACAGTGTCGTTCAGATCAGCAGGCGAAACCTTGTGGTATATGCAAGAAGTCAGGGCATAGGTCCTTAGATTGTAAGGATTTAAAGAACGCTGTCTGTTATGGCTGTGGCGAGAAGAGTCACATTAAGACTAATTGCCCCAAAGCTGCCAAGGAAGGCACTGCTAAGCCTGAAGAGACGAAGAAAGGGAACGCCCAAGCCTTCCAGATGAATGCGTGTATTGAACCAGTAAGAGATCTAAACTATTAAAAGTCCACTGAAAGTTGAAACAAACACCTTAATATATTATATTATAATATATATTAAATAACGCCATGAAGCTACAATACAAATACAATCCTTCACTTTCAATTTATTTACATTAATACCATCATGTATTACTAAAGATATCTAAGTGATTTATGTGTAGTGAAGGGTAGAAACGTCATAAAAAAACTTTAAGCATAAACAATACCATTCACTTTAAATTTATTTACACTAATGCCATTAAATGTTAAGATGAAACCCAAGGGATTTGTATGTAAATGTCATTTTAATTATTAACCTAGATAATATTTCTAGCATAACATTTGTGTTAGCTACATTTATTAAATTAGTAGTTTTTGTTCTTAATTGTGATATTTTATTATTATAATTATTTTTAACATATTTTAACTTTCGCTTATGGTTTTTAAGATAATATATTTAATGAAATCCCGCGTATATTATTGTGACGTGTTTATTTTTTCTACATCTAGATATAAACTTTACTCAAAACATAGCTATGAATAGTAATGTACGATTGATCAAAACACAATCGCACATGTCATCAAAGCGACGTCATGCTTTAGTTTTTTTTTTTTTTTTTTTTTTTTATAAATGGCGTGTTTATCCTTTTCGTTATTTTAGTAAAAAAAATATTGCATCTTTTACATTTCGAACATAATATTTTGACGTGCTTATTTAAATCTATGGTAATGATTAGATATAGTTAAATTTTTGTATTTTGCCATGAGAAACAAACTGATATCATCCGAAGAACATTAGCATCATTTAATACAACATTTTTATGGTTTTATAGACATGACGTATTTAAGTAATATAATATAACGTTTTATAACTTCAAATATACCGTTATGATTTGAATACCGTATTCATTTTTATGGTTGTCTCAACACGACGATATAAAAGCTATAGCGATTACCGGTATAATAACAGTAAGTAACAAATCAAATGCAGATTTCCCGCCGCAATGCACGGTGAAAAAATCCTAGTTTTTTTTTTTTTTAATAATTGCACATGAATCTAAACATAACAAGTCATTGGAAACATATTATAAGACCATGTGTAATGGTTTAGTCAAATAATGCCCCCATCATGGGGCTGGCGCGTTATTGCAAAAGTGGCGTAGTGGGAATAATGCCCCTTCCAATCATTAAACAAAAAAAAAATACTAGTTTCTCATTGGTGGGTCAAACCCAGTCAACCATTACAGAATACAATTGTAGGCGTTTTATATATAACGCTTGGGCAATTTTTTTTCAAAAATAATGCTCCAAAACGCCTAGTGTAATGGGGGGGGGGGGGGCGTTTTTTTTCAATTTTTTTCAAAAATACCGCCCCACTACGGTATTCAAATCAGACCACCCGTAGTGGGGCGGTATTTTTAAAAAAAATTGAAAAAAACGCCCCAAAACGCCCCCGCCCCCATTACACCCGGCGTTATTTTTGAAAAAAAAAATGGATCTTGGCGTTTTAATTAAAACGCTGGAAGTGGTCAAATGGTTTATTGAAGTGGCCAATGGGAGTGGAGGAGAGTTTGACTAGCCAATGACCAACTAGTTTGTTTTTTTTTTGTTTAATGATTGGAAGGGGCATTATTAGGCATTATTCCCACTACGCCACTTTTGCAATAACGCCCCATGCTGACTAGACTGTCACGTGTCGGATAATAACCCATGGTGGGGGTATTATTTTTCTTCACCACTACACATGCTCTAATAATAAATGTTTTTATTTTCTTTCTTGAAACCAAGTACACTGTTGGAACAAGCCAACAAGGTGGCAATATACTAAACTAAACAACACCCATTTGATCAGGGTCTTCCTTCTTCTGCACAACCTTTCTCTCTCCTCTCTGAATCTTCTTCTCCACTCTTCAAACACCATATTTATTTAGGGTTTATTTTCCCCTAAAAGTATCAGTGAAAGAAGCAGTAGAAGCTCAAGAACACAAGAATGAGTGTTTCAAAGTTCATAAAATGTGTCACTGTTGGTGATGGAGCTGTTGGCAAAACTTGTATGCTCATTTGTTATACCAGCAACAAGTTTCCTACTGTAAGTATATATATATATTTTTTTTTGTATTTTTTGGAAATCCCATTTCATATGTGAAAAACCCTTTATTGTTCTTGCATTTTAGGTTCTTGATTTTGGGTTAGCACTTCTTGTACAAATTTTAAAGCACAATGTACAAGTCACTATAGCATAGGTTCATTTGTTCTTGCTAAATATAATTAATTAATTTGTGGGTTTTTGTCTTTTTTTAGTAGCATCATTTGTTTTTTAGATGTTGATAGCTTTATTATTGTGAGTTGTGTACAACTTCCATTGCACAATGTACAAGTCACTATTGCATAAATCCATTTGTTTTTGCCAGGTATAAAATTATGATTCATTAATTTGTGGGATTTTGTCTTTTTTAGTAGCATCATTTGTTTCTAGATGTTGATAGCTTTATTATTGTGTATTATGTACAACTTCCATTGCATAATGTACAAGTCACTATAGCATCACTACATTTGTTCTTGCCAACTATAACTCATTAATTTGTGGGTTTTTGTCTTCTTTTAGTAGTATCATTTGTTTTTAGACGTTGATAGCTTTCTTTATTGTGAATTATGAGTGCTACACTTTGTACAACGTTGATAGCTTTCTTTATTGTGAATTATGAAACGCCCAAAAAACGATTCTGAGGCGCGCCTCAGGGGGTTTCTGTTGTACGTGCGCGCCTTAGAGGGGCAGGCGCTAAAAAGGCTGCTCCTTAGGGGTTTCTGATATTTGTTTTTGATGTTTTCGACTTTTTGTGTCAATTTTAAGCAATTTATGTCTTTTTTAAGTGTGTTTTTGATGATTTGGATGAATTTGATGAATTTAGTTAGTATTATTATTTTTATAAGATATATATTTTTTATATTTATTTTTTAATTCCGCCTCGGGCTTACACCTCGGTTCGCCTCGAGGCTTACGCCTCGTGAGGCGAAGGGAAAATGCCTCGAAACTCGTTTCCGTTTTTTTAAACCTTGATTACATGTGGGCTTGTGTAAATTTTTGATTCTTGTAGGAAAGATTGCATCTTTTTAGGTCTTTTTTCATAATACTTGTTACAACTTCTATTGCACACACTGTACAAGTCACTACAGCTTCATTACCTTTGTTTTCTCTAATTATAATTTGTGGGTTATTTTTTAAAAATCTTTATCAGATTTTCAATGCTTAGATCATAGTCACAGGAAACGCTAAAAGACCCTTGTATCGCGTACCAGATTCGCCGTACCGAATCGGGGTACAGAGTCGTCCCAATCGCTAATTTGGACCGTTCCCGACCGTTCCCGATTGTGTACCATAATAGCGTTCCAATCGCGTTTCCGTTTGTGGTGTACGGCGTTCCGGCGTTCCAAAAGTCAGATTCCGGTACAACTAGGTCCTAAATAGTTTTTCCCTCCATTAACTTTTTCCCGCTTTTTATAGGTAACCGAAGAGTTTTTTTCCCACCAATAACTTTTTCCCATGTTAACTATAAATACATGTTGTAACAATCAATCTAGCACACAGAAAATAGTTTTTGATTATGTTCTTGAAAATTTAATGAAAGATCTATTTTATACTTTTTATATATATGATATGTGTACCAAACTACGGTGGTACGCCATAGGATACACCGTACCATGTACCGAATTAGCGTTCCCAAATGAACCTACCCCCCAACGTACCGATTTTTAGAAAGGCCCGAATTGCGTACCCGTTTTCGTACCACGTACCGGAGCGTACCGCGTTCCATGTGACTATGGCTTAGATATTGATATAGCTATCTTATAGTGAGTTAGATCTTCTTGTACTACTCCCACTTCACATAGTACAAAATCACATTTGTTTTTGCTGATTATAATTAGTGGGTTTAATTTTTGTATTTTGCTTTCTTTTTTACCTCTGTTTTTTTTTTTTTTTTTTTTTTTTTTTTTTTGCAGGATTATATTCCAACAGTTTTTGACAATTTCAGTGCTAATGTGGCTGTTGATGGAAACATTGTCAACTTGGGATTATGGGATACTGCTGGTAATACACCTCAATACAAAACGAGAGTTAGTGTACTAATTTAGGATCATGTATCTAATAACAATTTATATACGATGTCCCACTTTGTCTATATCCCGTCTTTGTCATGTCACGCTTGCATTGTAGACTCGTAATGTACAATATAGTACTACAAACTATGTTGTACTTGTACAGTATAGTCTACAATGTAGGTGGGACAAAGATCGGAAGTGGGACATCTTTGTCCCACCTGCTGTATGCTAGTATGGTTATACCGTACAATACTACACACTATGTTGTACAGTATAATGATACAATACAGGTGGGACAAGTATTATTTATAGTCATGACTAACGCTTAAGTGAATGTTAAAGATCCAAATCGGTACCCGGTTTCATTTTGACTTTTATTTTTATTTTTTGTAATTTAAAGGCCAGGAAGATTATAGTAGATTAAGGCCCCTAAGCTACAGAGGTGCAGACATATTTTTGTTAGCTTTCTCTTTAATCAGCACGGCAAGCTATGAAAATGTCTTGAAAAAGGTACACTTTTTTTTAGTGCTAAGTGCTCTCTCCTTTTTATAAATATTCCAAATTTTTGGTGGTCACTTTAAGATTCAAAGTTGGTTTATTTGAATCTGAGTTGAGTTTTCGCTATCAACCCTTTTTGGTTTTTGATTCTTGAATCTCGAAAACGAAAAACGAAATCATGACCAAGTTGAATTGTATTTTTTTGTTCACAACACTAGGATCATTTTGACTTTTAAAAGTCAAATGGATTTTCTTCTTATTTCAAAACCGATAAGATTACTTATAAACCCTATTAAGTTTTTGATTCTTGATAATGAAAAAAGAAACCATGATCGAGTTAAAATCTATTAACTTCTCGCGACGTTATGATTTCTTTGACTTTTAAAAGTAAAAGGGGTTATCTTCTAACTTTAAAATTCATTTACAACTTCCTTACAGTGGATGCCTGAACTTCGACGATTTGCTCCAAATGTTCCAGTAGTACTTGTGGGGACAAAATTAGGTACAAATTACATTTCACATTATATATGATCATCTTTATTTTTACATTTCATTTTAATAAAATGAGTAAAATGCACGGATAGTCCCTGTGGTTTGGTGAAATTTCACCTTTAGTCCCCAACTTTTCATAATTACACTCTTAGTCCCTGTGGTTTGACAAGTTGTAACTTGGATAGTCCCTAAAGCGGATGAAGGTTACTCGGATAGTCCCTGTGGTTTGACAAGTTGTTACTCGGATAGTCCCTGTGGTTTGACAAGTTGTTACTCGGATAGTCCTTGTCATTTCACACCCACTTAACAAGAAAACTAACCTCCATCCGCTTTGGGGACCATCCGAGTAACAACTTGTCAAACCACAAGGACTAAGAGTGTAATTTTGAAAAGTTGGGGACTAATGGTGAAATTTCACCAAACCACAGGGACTATCCGTGCATTTTACTCTAATAAAATTTATGTAAAACATATTCAAGATTTCGTCAAAAAACTAAGGATGTCAACCGTGTCGGATTGATGAGTTGAATTGTTGAAACCGAACACGACCCATATATATATCCGTATCAAATACATCAACCCTAACCCGATCACACTTAAAATTGTGTAACCCGAACATGACCAGTTTACGCCATCTAAATGAGTCAAACGGTTTGGAGAGTCGACCCCAACACGACCTGTTTTATTAAACATGTCAACTTGAACACAATCCGTTTATTAAATTGGTTAGATATGACAACCCAAAATTGATTATTTTCGTGCCATGTCAAAAATTTTCAAAAAAATAAAAATACCGCGGATTAAGCTCCTTTGTATTTTTTCCTTATAGATCTTCGCAATGACAATCGATATTTAGCTGATCATATGGGTTCTAATGTTATTACATCTGCCCAGGTACTAAATAATCAATATTTTGAGGGTTTTTAAGATTATATATATATTTTTCTTTAATATAATTGTTATGTTTGGTAGGGTGAGGAACTGCGGAAACAAATTGGTGCAGCCGCTTATATCGAATGTAGCTCGAAAACTCAACAGGTAAACTTATTTTTCAAACCAAAATGCATTTATTTTTCACCATTTTTTATTTACTAGTTTTGAATAAACTTTGAAGTAAACTTATTTTTTTTTCTTTGTTTTGATTTATGATTAATAGAATGTCAAAGCGGTTTTTGATACCGCCATTAAGGTTGTTCTTCAACCTCCAAGGCGGAAAGAGGTGATGAGGCAGAATAGGCGTGGAAGCTCCTCCGGTTGCTCGATCATGTACGTGCTACACTATAAAACATTTTATATTTTTAGAGTTAAATGCCATTTTAGTCCCTGTGGTTTGGGTCATTTTGCCAGTTTAGTCCAAAGGTTTGAAACGTTGCCATTTTAGTCCAAATAGTTTTAAAAGTTGCCATTTTAGTCCACTGGGTTAACTCCATCCCTTTATTCTGTTAACCAAAAGGGCATTTCGGTCATTTTATATGTAATTTTGTTAACTAAAAGGGCAATTCGACCATATAAAATGATCGAATTACCCTTCTAGCTAACAAAAAATGGACGGAGTTAACCCAGTGGACTAAAATGGCAACGCTTGAAACTATTTGGACTAAAATGGCAACGTTTCAAACCTTTGGACTAAACTGGCAAAATTGCCCAAACCGCAAGGACTAAAATGGCATTTAACTCATATTTTTATTGTATCCTGTTTAAAATTTTCGTTTTGTGGGCTCCATTTATACCATCCAAGAAGGAAACTTATGTTACACAAACTTTTGCTTGATGATAACAGGAGCATTATGTGTGGTGGTTGTGCTGCGTAGGGGCTTCCGTGCAGGATCTTTGATGTCGGTTTTGTTAATTTTCAGATTAGCGGATTTATTTTCATGGGGATTTATGTGAATGTTTCTAGCTGCAGTTGATATAGTTTGGTGATTTAGTGTTTTTGCTGCTGGCTGCTTTTGAATTTTGTATGAATAAATGTATGTAAAACTGCGTAAGTGTATGTTTTGTTAATGGTTTAGTTTGCATGCCGCAAGTAGCGTCAGATATGCCGATCATGCGTTCATTGGTGGTGGCCGCCTTGGCTCATTTGTAGTGGTGGAAATGTGTCATTGTTTGGTTCAACTGGTTCGAGCCATACAAGATTGGCCAAATTGGTCACTTCTGTTTGAGATTGTTGCAAACCAAACTATCAATGATCTCAGTGAGATTGATTATAAAACCGTTTAGTGGTATGCTCAGAATTATGGTCAACCGGATCAAATTGTTTCGATTTAACTGGTTTAGCTGATTTAAAACCAATAATAACAGCTATATAAGCATATTGATATCTTCTTAATGGAGTAACAGGTAAAGGTTGTTTTCAAATGGTGATTGTTTCAGCAAATTAATTCATATGGAATCATGAAGAAAAGTTTTTTGGGCTGAAATTGTAAACTTACTATAGTCCAGGGACCAAAGTTGTAGTTTACTGTATGTACTTATTTGATTTTAGTTTCTTTTTTATCCAAAGTTTAATTTTTCTTTAATCTATGATATAGTATATAGATTTTTCAAAACCGTATTTATTTTTATAGTCCAGGGACCAAAGTTGTAGTTTACTCTACTTATTTGTTTTTAGTTCATGTTTTTATTCAAAGTTTATTTTTTCTTTAAGAGTTAATTGCCAAAATCGTCCCTGAGGTTTGGGCAGGTTTGCCATTTTTGTTCAAAATGACACTTTTGTACCAAATTGCCCCTAACATTTGTAACTTTTTGCCATTTTCATCCAAACCACTAACTTAGTTTATTTTTTCTGTTAAGTTGAAGATATTTGGATGAAACTGGCAAATATAAAACCATAGGGACGATTTTGGCAATTTACTCAAACTCATTTAAATTTCTTTTATTTAATTAATTTTGTTACATATATAATAAAAAAGAATATACATGCAATTTTTATATGAAAAAAATAATAGCTTTGTCACATAATATTTATAAATTTTCATCCGACCACTAACTAAGTTAATTTTTCTGTTAAGGCGAAGGATGCTTATAAACTAAGACAGAAATTAATTTCTAATTTTTATATAGATCAGTCTTATAAAAATAAAATCTACTTAAACCTCTAAATTTTATAAAACTAAAATGCTGGTGACCTTATTGAAAAATGCTAAATAAAAAAATCTTATCATATGTACCAAGTTTGTAATTCATCGTCTACTCTTTTAAATTCGCTCCTAAAGAAAAACAGAAGTCAATGCCCCCCCCCCCCCCCCCCCTATCAAACAATGTATCGTTACCAAAACTTAAAATTGCCCCCTAAATTGTAATTATAATGCTATGAACCAAACGTTTCTTTACTCAAGCCACTCAGAATAAGTATTAATTAATTACCCTCATAATCTTAACTAAATAAATATTTTATTTCTACCAACATATTTCCTAGGTGCTCAACACATTTAAAAAATATGTAACATTTTACAATTTTTTTCTATCTCTACAACTAATAAATACTAAAATTTATAATCAATTGTTATGCGTTATGCCGTTTTTGTAAAAACTGATTTATATAAAGAAGCTGTAAATTAATTTCTGTTTTAATTTATAAAATTTAAAACATTCTTCAGCTTAACAGAAAAAATAAAATGAGTTAGTGATTTGGATGAAATTTTATAAAAAGTATGTGACAAAACTATTAATTTTTTTTCTTCTAAAAACTCCATGTATTTTCTTTTTTATTATATATGTAACAAAAGTAATTAAATAAAAGAAATTAAAAAGGGTTTGAATAAATTGCCAAAATCGTCTCTGTGGTTTTATATTTGCCAGTTTCATTCGAATATCCTCAACTTAACAGAAAAAATAAACCAAGTTAGTGGTTTGGATGAAAATGGCAAAAGGTTACAAACGTTGGAGGCAATTTGGTATAAACGTGTCATTTTAGACGAAATGGCAAACGTGCCCAAACCTCAGGAACAATTTTGACAATTAACTCTTTCTTTAATTTATGATATACTACATAGATTCAAAACTGTATTCATTTTTATCTACATTTTAATATATTTTTTCGATATTCTGGACATTTTTTTTTTTTTTTTTTTGAACGGTGACTTTCTTATGAGTGACCCATTGTCACTGAACCCCGTCAAAGACGGTATTCCCCAGCCAAGATCTGCCGACGATGTTCTATCGGGCCCCGTACGGTATCAGACTTGGATGGCGTTCCCCCGGAAACCGTACTGCCTCCACACGAGTTGCCTCGCTGGAGTAACAGCCGGGTGAAAACCGGGGTGACGCTCAGGATCAAACCCCCCTCGGTGGGTTAGTCACCATCATTGCGCACGGGTGTCCTACCCCCTTTCGCCACAAGCGGGAATCGAACCGGTGACCTCTAGGAGACCAAACCGGCCCTCAACCAACTGGGCTATGAAGGCAGGACCGATATTCTGGACATGAGTCGCTTTGTAATTTAACCTGTATATAAAAATAGATAGAAAAGACAAATTATAATGATTTATTTAACTCTATAAAACATTATATATATTAAAATTAAAAATTATAATTAAAATAAAGTACATAGAAAAGAAATTATTAAATTAAAATAGTTAAATGGGCCAACTTGCTACTTAGTTTTTTTTTTTTTTTCTTTCTTTCTTTCTTTTTGGGAACTTTTTGAGAACGAAAACTTTCATTAACAACTCGCAAAACCTCCCATGGCTTTATAGCCTAGTGGCATCTTGGGGTGGAATAAAGCTTTGTGACCAATAGGTCCTGGGTTCGATTCCCACAAAGGGGGTTTTCCCATATTTATTGGGTTTCCTGCTTAATTGGTGTATAGGCATTATGTCTAGTGGAGATGGATATGATCGAGTGGTTCCGCTGATGGCACGATGATACTCCAGTGGTCCGTCAGTGATCCAAACTTGCAGTTAAAAAAAAAAAAAACAACTCGCAAAACCTACTAGCAGTACACTAGTAGGCAGCGGCAACAACAAACACGAAAAAACGAAAACTAAACAACAATTACAAGAAGTGACAACAAACTGAATAAACAGATGTTTTTTCTCTGAGTAACAAAGACACGATCATTCACGTGACATACAAAAAGGTTAGTCAAATGAGATAGAAAACAAACAGATTAAAAGTCAACGCTAGAGAACGATAGTCAAAAAGTCAAAAATCCAGAATCACTCATATTGGATATTTGTTTCCCTTTATTCCTTCCTCGTTCTTTTCATCCTCCACCCATTTGCAAAACCAATTAATTTCTGAAGTCCCAATTCACCATTTTGCAAAATCTTTGAAACACACAATTCATGGGACAATCAAATTCAAGAACATGGAACTATTTAAAAAAGCGAAAACCATCCGTCTTCGAAGCATAAAAGACAAATATATGATCGCGGATGATGACGAGCAAACGGTTTCTCAAGATCGCGATGGATCAATAGAAAAAGCCGAATGGGAGGTCTTCCCAACCGGAGAAAAATACATACGTTTCAAAAGTTGTTATGGAAAATACCTAATGGCGTCCAACACCCCATTTCTTCAAGGGGTGAAGGGTAAAAAGGTCACTCAAACTGAATTGAAACCGGATTTAGATGGAAGTGTGAATTGGGAGCCATTACGGGACGGTTTTCAGGTTCGACTTAAAACGCACACGGGTACTTTTTTACTCCCAATTGGCGGGTTGCCTCCTTGGAGGAATAATATCACGCATGACAATCCGCATAGACCTAAAACGAAAGAAAAGATTTTGTGGGATATTGAAATTGTAGAACATCTCCCGTCTTATCGAAAAACAAACTCGGATTCACAACTTTATAGTATGCTAGATCCTAAATGATTGTAGGGGTTATGGTTTTGTGAAGTCTTCTTTATAATGCAAATTCATATTGAAATATTGTGTTTTTAGAATAGAATGGTACTTTAATGTTCATTTTAATAGGTAGTTTGGTTATTTGAAGGCTTATATATCAACTTTACATGTTGGGTAATAATAAATTCAAGGCTAACTCAAACAATTATTGAAATGAATATTTAATATCATTCTATCTTTAATCAATCTTTTTTCATCCCAGAAAACTTCCCAAAGACATTTTTGTTTTTGAACACAAACAACTTCTGAGATTTTTGTTTTTGACCACAACTTTTTGTGGGTTTTTGATTTGGGAAAAGTTCCTCTTTAGTTTCTACTTTCTTTTTAAATTCAAAACTAAACTTTATATACAATACTATAATTAACAAGTTCAATAATATCAATATTTAATATTATTTTATTATCATAATAATTTTTTAAAGTATTTTAAGTTTCTCTAAAATTTTAAAATACGATATTTTCTGAATAAGATAATAATTAGACCACCCGTAGTGGGCGTCTTCTCCCCCCAAACACGCCTAAAAACGCCACCGTCCCCACCCCCGCCGGCGTGTTTGGGCGTTTTCTTTAAAAAAAAACCCCCTGGCGTTTTTCAAATCACGTTTGGAGCAAT
The DNA here is from genome assembly GCA_030545235.1 of Helianthus tuberosus. Taxonomy (NCBI): domain Eukaryota; kingdom Viridiplantae; phylum Streptophyta; class Magnoliopsida; order Asterales; family Asteraceae; genus Helianthus; species Helianthus tuberosus. Next base: position 18,027,238 of record CM060403.1, read on the forward strand.
TTTGAATGGCCAATCACATTTAATCTTCCTTTTTTTGGCCAATAGCTTTTTTTGTTTTTTTTTATTTTTATTTAATTCTCTATACCTTTTTAACATAATGCCCACATCCTCACTACACCCATTTAAAAAAAAAACGCTCAATAATGCCCCTTGTTGGCTTTACGGTCACATGGCGGAAAACGCCCAAAGATGGGGGCATTATTTACCCTTACCACTACGCATAGCCTTATAACTTATAAGGATAAAACATAATAAGATAAATAGTCATTGAATACTATAAATGGGTGTAATGCTTCAAAAGTGTATTGAAAGATTAAATCATTGCTTCAAAAGGGAAAATGAAGAACGGTGAATTTGACAGAAATTATTAAATTTGACCAGTTTTAACCTAAAGATGATTTGACCAATTTAAGGGATTAATTTGGTTATACATGGTTTTACAAGTCTAAGATACATGACTAAATCTGTTTCGAAAGTGAAATTAGTCCAAATTTGAAGTTCATTTTAGTGAAATGGGTTTGGACGGGTCAAAGAGTTAACATATAATATTTTTTTAAACAGCCAACTAAAAGTTTTATTAGAAATGGATCAACAAACCACATCAGATAATGTGATCGATTAGGGACTGATTTGCGACCCGATTATATTTCTAAGTTTTATTTTTTTATTCATATAATTTTTGCGACCGAAAAATACGGTCACAAATTTTGCATAGGTGATTCTTTAGTTTTAAATAGTGTGACTACCCAGAAAAAGCGGTTGCAAAATTTGTGGCCGTTACTGAATCTTTGTCGGTCGCTAATTTTGAGATAAATATGGTTCGGTCGCAATTTGGTCATTGATTTTGCTACTGTTTTTTTCCGTTCGCAACTGCCAGTTTTCTAGCAGGGACACCCAAACAAGACACATCGGAGTTACACCAATTTTCCCAAGATAGACCCACCGCTTTGGAGCGATGCTTTACCCATAAGAATCCCATCACCTTAATATCCTCTAACGTTGTGTTCCCAAGTTTGAATGAAAAAAAAAAAACATGGCAAGGACCACACCACCTTTCTATCCTATGTGGCGCTGACATCGACAAGATCATCCAGGAGCTTCTAGAAGCTTCTAGAAAACATCAAGGTGGCACCAAAGATGCTCCATCCGACAAAAAGGACAATACGTGTCACCAGTCATCAAGCGCCAGGTAGGCCTACGACGAATCAAGGAGCAGTCCGACAATACCAGTACGACGTCTCCAAAATAGGCAAATGTAAGCGCGCCACGTGTACCACTACACTGACCACGGCAGAGGAGACCAATAGGATATCCCCCTTGGTCGGACAGCTGGCGCGCAACCACATCTGGCACAGCTGCTCCTCCCTCTTTCACCCTTCGGCTATAAATAGGACCCTTCATCATCCAGGTTGAATATCTTGCTCTATATACTCTCACACTCAACACACACTGTTTATTCTCCCTCAGAACAGTACTTATTCTCACGCCGGAGCCTGGTTAAGAGGGAAACCCCCATATTCCCCTCTTAACGAGACTAACGGTGTTGCTGTTTTGCAGGACCCAGGTCATTCCCACGAGTAAGAAAGGAGATTGAACCCACAGAAGAAACAACCCCACAGATTGACCTCGGTGTTATTCTGTGTTTCATCATTGGCGCCATCCGCTTTTAGCAAAAACCACCCTCATCTCTTTTCTTTTTTGGAAAACACTCGTCAAAATGGCTGAAACAAACCCTTCTCACCAAGTGGACGGAGACGTTTCTTCCTTTGAGCTCATTTCGGACACTGTGCACGTCCAAAGGGGCCAGAGGAACGAGATTATCCAGGAAGGACAAATAAACAACGATTTTCCTAGTATCTTTGGGAGTGCATCCAGGGTTGTTAGCCAAAATACAACATGTGCTACTTTCCAAACTCCACCTAGGATCATCACCCAAACTACAAACGGAGCCACTTTCCAACCTCCGTCGGGGGTAGTCCAACAAACACCTCCACCAGTGCAAACACAGAGCCATGGAGCTGGCCCCTCAGCTCCATCGGACCAGACACAACTGAACTTCTCTGCATTACTTGGGCTACCCGAAGGAAAAACTCTGGCTTCCTGGTATGCCGAACAAATGGCGTCTAAACCTTGTTTACACACAGTTGAGCGCACAGCAAGCTTTGCTCCAGGCACAAGCCAACCAATCCACATTTGTTACCCCACCGCAAAGGCCTTTGAGCGCTCACACGCCTCAACAGGCTAATGCATTTAACTTACGCCGTGAATCAGTACCTGCACCAAACATCAGAAGGCCGAGCGCGCACGACACGCGCGATACTTACGGCGAAACAGAAAGCAATTATGTGCAGTATTCTCACCCACCAAGAAAGCCAATACAAAGTCGTTTAGGTCCGCGCAACATAAACGACGAGCTTGATAATTATGAGGAAGAAGACGAGACATACAAAGAAAGCACAGTATTCAGCAGGCTGCCGCCGGAGCACGAAGCATACAAGCCCCACAAGCGCGCAGGTTACAACCCAAAAGCAGAGCATGATTACACCTTGAGCTATCGTCCAGACGATATGGCTGAAAATTCGAAATTTATCAGAGAGATTGCCACGGCCGCTATCGATAAAACGAAATTGCTACACAACGTGGGCAAATACAACGGGCTGACAGACCCAGATGACCACCTCCAAGTTTTTAATGGTGCTGGAGCAACAGGGGGATGGAACTTACCGACATGGTGCCATCTCTTCGCTCAAACCGTCGTCGGCGCAGCGCGCGTTTGGTTTGACAGCCTACCAGCAGGAAAAATCAAGTCATGGGTCGATTCCCGAGAGAAGTTCCTTGCACGCTTCTCTCAGCAACGTAGACACACCAGAGACCCAGCTGATTGTCTAAATATATGGCGCAGAGACCACGAGAGTGTGGAAGACTTCATCACTAGGTACAACAAAGAATGTCTGGAAATAGGAGACGTAGGTGAAAAAATGATGCGCGCACACTTCATGAGGGCAGTCAAGTGCGATGATTAAATCAAACGCGTAAAAGGAAGAGACGGAGGACCCAAAGATTGGGAAACCTTCATTGAAGCAGCAAAAACCATTGCGCAGTCCGACAGACAGTTGACTGGTGATGACCATCGTCAACGCGGATATAACCACAATGACCGGTACAACAAAAAAGGCAGAGGCCAACCATGGAAAGCGTCCGGTCACAGAGAAAGAAGCCCAGCAAGGGAGGATGCGCGCCACACAATCAATCAGATAGCCCACCGGAAAGAGGTAAAAAGAGAAAACAGGGAGAAACAGTGGACACCACTAACAAAGACCCTTTCCGAGGTCTTGGCCACCGAAAACCACCAGTTCAAACCACCCCTACAAATGCGAAACAAGAGGGGCCAAGACCCCAACCTTTTCTGCGAGTTTCACAAAGACACGGGTCACTTAACTGACGACTGCTTCAGTCTAAAGCAAGAAATAGAAAGGGCCTTAAGAGATGGAAAACTCACTCATTTGGTAAAGGGCGGAAAGCGCGACTACCGCCAAATACAAAGAAGAGAAGAAGGACCAGATAACAAAAAACTCAGGAAATTAGAAACCCACATGATTCAAGGAGGTCAGCGAAGGCCAAAGAAAAACTACAACAAGCGCACACAAGACGACTCATGGCGCGAACGGCAGGTTATTTTTCCCATTGTAAGAGGAGGCCCAAGAGAAAGAAGACCCATAGTCATCTCGGGCGTGATCGGACACTACCAAACCGATTACATTTTCATTGATCCAGGGAGCACCGCGGATATTATATATGAACAATGTTTCAACCAATTCGATCAGGAGGATAAGGCGCGTTTAGAACCAGTTGATTACCCACTCACTGGTTTCTGCAATGAAGCCGTCTTTCCCCTCGGACAGATATCGTTCCCTGTGTTACTCTCGGATGGAAGAAATTCAAGAACAGAAGATGTTACCTTCATGGTGTTACCCGCACATTCATGACATCCTCCTGGGAAGAGAGTCCCAAGGAGACTTCAGTATGATTTGCTCCGGTCCACATTCAGCTGTGGGATTCCCAACAGAAACGGGGGTAGCAATAATATACGCAACCAAAGAAGTGTTAGCAACAGATGAACTCAGACCTGCAAAGGCAAGTAAACCAACACCACGCGCGGAAGCAGAAAAATGGGTGTTAAACAACGCATACCCAGAACAGACAGTTACCTTAGGACCCGCAATGTCCGATCTAACGCGCGCGGCGCTAAAGAAGCTGTTGTTCCAAAACATGGATGTGTTCGCCTGGACACCTGCGGACATGGTGGGTATTCCACGGCACATAGCTGAACACCGATTAAACGTCTCAGAAGAAGCAAAGCCGGTAGTGCATGCCAAGCGCCACTTGGGAGACATAAAACATGATGCTATGAAAGAACAAGTGATGGAGCTTTTGAACGCGGGAATCATCAGAGAAGTTAGATACCAAACATGGGTGGCAAGCCCAGTAATGGTACAGAAGCAAAATGGTAGTTGAAGAATGTGTGTAGATTACAAGGATCTAAACAAGGCATGTTCGCGTGACTGTTATGCCCTACCAGACATCGATGAAAAGATTGATTCGCTGGCAACATTCCGATGGAAATGTTTTCTTGACTGCTACAAGGGGTACCACCAGGTACAGATGGCTGTGCAAGATGAAGACAAAACCGCATTCCGCACACCGACAGGGCTATAATGCTACACCAAGATGCCTTTCGGTTTAAAGAATGCGGGCGCGACTTATCAGAGGCTGATGAATGAAACATTCCACGATGCTATCGACAAGTACATCGAAGTGTATATGGATGACTTAGTCATTATGAGCAAGGAAGAGAATACAATGCTGATGAACATCCAAAAAACGTTTGACACCTTGCGCGGAGTAAGTATCAAGTTAAACCCAGCGAAATGCTCTTTCGGCATGGAAGAGGGAAAATTCCTGGGTTTCATCGTCACAAAAGATGGTTTCAAAGTGAACCCTGATAAGATACAAGCAATCGAACACATGCCTTCACCTTCGACGATCAAGGAGATGCAAAAATTGGCAGGGCGGTTGGCAGCACTTAACCGTTTCCTGGCCAATCATGCAGCCAAATGTTTCCCGTTTATCAAAACACTCCGCAATTGCATGAAGAAAAGCCAATTTCAGTGGACTCCGGAAGCCGAAAGCGCATTCCGCGAGATGAAAGATTGCCTCATCAGGTTGCCAACATTAACTGCTCCAGTCAAGGGAGAACCTTTGGTGCTATACTTATCAGCCTCCGACAGAGCAGTAGGAGCAGTGTTACTTGTTGATCGACAAGGTGTCCAAACACCAGTCTACTATGTATCACGAACCTTGACCGATCCAGAAACCCGATATGCCATCATGGAGAAGCTAGTACTCGCATTGATCCATGCATCGAGACGGCTGCGCAGGTACTTTGCCAACCACGTCATTCACATGCTAACAAACTACAACATCGGCAACATCCTCGCAAGGCCAGAGATTTCAGGAAGACTAACAAAGTGGGCGATAGAACTCGGGGGCCATAATGTGGTTTTCAGGCCAAGACCGGCAATCAAGGGCCAAGTGCTAGCAGACTTCATGACAGAAGTGCCTGACGATAAGGATCGGGAATGTAAAGCAATGGAGAAAGCCGAAAAACAGCAAGTAGAAGAACCGTGGTTGCTATACACAGACGGCGCGTCTAACGAAGACGGCGCAGGTGCAGGGCTTCGGCTGGTGAGTCCTGACAAACACGAATTCACTTACGCCATACGTTTGGATTTCAAGAGCACGAACAATGAAGCTGAATATGAAGCTTTCCTCGCCGGCTTAAGATTGGCAATCAAAATGGGAGTTAGACACATTGAAGCACATGTGGACTCCATGTTAGTGGCCGGACAAATCAACGAGCAATACGAAGCCAAGGGAGACGTAATGGCGCTATACCTGAATCAAGCAAAGACGTTGTTGCAAACCTTCTATTCTTACAAAGTGCACCACATCAATCGAAGTGAGAACAAACCAGCCGACGCACTAAGTAAGTTAGCATCTACAAGCTTCCAGCATTTGGCCAAGGATGTACGCATCGAAGTCTTGAGCAACCCATCGGTTCCGTTGAGGCAAGTGAATGTGATTCAGTTAGGAACGACGTCTTAGATGACCCCCATAATCATGTTCCTACAGTCTGGGATCCTGCCAGAAAACAAGGCTGAAGCACGAAAGATTCAATACAAGGCCGAGCATTACCAGATGGTCGATGGAATCCTGTACCGAAAATCATACCTCGGACCTTTGTTAAGATGTGTCGACCCAGAAGACGCAAACTATTTGATCAGAGAAGTGCACGAAGGGATCTGCGGCATCCACGCCGGGCCAAGAATGGTTGTAGCAAAAGTGATGAATGCCGGGTACTATTGGCCTGGAATGCATTTAGACGCGGTGAAAGTTCTGAGAAAATGCAGTGGGTGTCAGAGACACGCCCCAAAGACGATGCGTCCCAAGAACGAGCTAGTCCCTGTGACAACGGCGTGGCCGTTTCAACAATGGGGGATAGATATGGTTGGCCACTTTCCTGAGGCCCCAGGTGCTGTCAAATTCATAATAGTTGCCGTCGATTATTTTATAAAATGGGTAGAGGCAAAGGCACTCGCGTCAACCACATCCACTGTCATCAAAAGATTCATATGGGAACAAATCGCATGTCGTTTCGGACTACCACTCAGGATCATCACCGACAATGGAACGAACTTTGCCGCAGATGATCTCCAACAGTGGTTTAAAGAATTACACATTGAGCACACCTTCTCCTCGGTTGCGCACCCGCAGGGGAATGGACAAGTAGAAGCCGTCAACAAAAGCATCGTAGATGGCATCAAAGCATGACTGGGAGAGAAAAGAAGAGGCTGGGTCGATGAATTGCCCAGTATCTTATGGGCCCATAGGACGATGCCCAAGACAAGTAATGGGGAAACACCGTTCAGTTTAGTTTACGGGTCCGAGGCTGTGATACCAGCAGAGATCGGGCTGCCGTCGCCAAGAATGCTTTCCATGAACCTGATCAAAAACGAAGAAGAACGGAGGTTAGACCTTGACCTCCTAGAAGAAAGGAGAGATATGGTGGCAATAAATGAAGCAAAGTACAAGACAAAACTGGAGAAGTATTACAACTCCAAAGTCCGCATCTGCACTTTCAACCCAGAAGATTACGTTCTGAGGGACAATGAGGCGTCTAACGCCGAAAAACCAGGAAAGCTAGCCCCCAAGTGGGAGGGGCCTTATGTAGTAGATGCGGTACTCGGAAAAGGGGCATACAAGTTACGCACCCTAGACGGCAAGGAAGTTCCAAGAACCTGGAACGCCCAACAGTTAAGAAAATGCTACATGTAAAACACCGAAGTTTCTATGTACTTGTAACGGCCGCGCGCCAACACAGTTAGCATTAATACAAGAAGTGTTTGGCTAATCCTTTGCATGCAAATTTCTTGTCACAACTGCATACATTACTTTGGGCATAGACGAAAACATCAATGGCTCGACCATTAGGAAACGTTGTAGACCTCCAAGGCCTGTCACAAACAAGTGCACAGCCGAGTCAAAAACACAACTAAAGCCTAAAAAACGCCAAATAAATACTTCGTGCCCACATAAACACGAAAACATCGAACACAGGATAAACAAACATTGTAAACACCCCCAAGGCTGAGCACAGTTGGGTCCACACAATAACCTGTAACTCGATCACTTCGTATCCATGAACCTACCTGCGCACACGAACTACAGAATAAAACGTTGTAACTAACACAACACAACCTGTCAGCGCCATCACTCATTCGTGATACCTGAATCAAAGTAATTATACATGCACATATTATGACGATAACAAAATTCGTATAAAACAAAGGCGAATGTTAACATAACAAACGTCAAGCATAGTCAAATGTTCACAAGCATCACAGGTAAGCAAAAAATTAATATTGTTCACAAGATTGTCAAATGATTACAGGGCCGTCTAAGGCCATACGCGGCACGCAGGCCAGAATACTTCACTTGGGATGACTGGTCCCGGTACCCCCAGCCGCTCTGCCCTCATCACCAAGAGCCTTCTTCAGTAAGGCAATGCCATCTGGCTTCCGCGATAGCTTATGAGCAGCCTTAACAACGGAAAATCCAGGGAAGCGAATTCCTTGCGCTTGGCAGCATATTTACCATCACAGTCCTCTTTGTAAAACTCGAAGTGGTAATCTTTTTCATTACTGGCAGCTGCAGCCCTACCCTCAGCATAGCCAAACTTCCGACCACTATTGTACCCCGCTTGACCCAATTCAAACATGTAAGTGGCAAGCTCGCGAGAGTTAACAATACGATCCGCAATCTGCAAAATTCAACAAGATAAGAGAAAATACAACAAACCAGAAAACAAAATAAACAAAGAAAATTACCAAAGGCACAACGCGTGAAAGAAGCCACTTGCAATCTGCAGAAACCTCTTCAAGAAGAAGTTCAGAGGCCTTGCACTCAGCACCCTTCTCCTCAAGAAGACGCTCAGCAGCTTCACACTCAGAAACCTTTTGTTTCGCAAGGCTTTCCAGTCTAGCAATGCGATCAACATATTCTTTTTCTTTCTTTTCAAACGCAACACGCGCCTGTTGAGCTTCCTCAGCAATCTCTGCCTTTTCACCAGACAAACGCACGATAGCGTCATGTTGAGATTTCATCTCGGCATTAGTGCGTTCACAGGCAGACTCCCAGTCCTTTTGCTTTTGAACGTTGGCTTGTTTCTCTTGCTCGAATTTCTGCTCAGCATCCGCAAGCCTCCATAACAAACCCTTTTTCTCCGCATTAAATTTTTCTTTTTCTTCAGCAAATGCCTTATTCTCATCTTCAAATTCACCCGTCTCCTCCCTCCATCAACCTCCATTCACGCACAATCTCTTGAGAAGTGGCGAAAAAGTTAACCCCAGCACGCACATGATCATCTAACAACTCAAACCGATTGCGCCTCTTTTGAAACATCCTCTCAGCAGGAGGGAGAGAGAGCGAGAAGAAATCATGACAGTTACTCAGATCATTCATCCTAGATCCTTGGGTTAATTTCCAGCGCGGGGCATGTGGCAGATCATCACAAGCAGGGTTATTCGTATCCCAAGAATCAGCACGAACATTCTCAAACTGGGGGCTGCGGACAACACCTAAGGTAGCCCCAACGTCGTCACCCGGGGGGCGTTTAGTGTAAATGGTTTGATGTGGAGCAGTTTGACTGGACTCCACTGTCGTGTCAGCATCCTTACCTCTACCATCACCACCTGCAACGTCACCACCTGCAACATCACCACCACCTTCACCCACATGCTCAGTGGTCACATCATCTTTTTTCTTCTCAGGATCGTCACGAGGAGGAGACAAGTGAATGGTCCTTGACGGCGGAGAGGTAGGAGGAGTAATTTGTGAAATATCAACCCTGCACAGTGGTCTACCTGACTTGACACCTGAGATAAGATAAACACAAAAATAAAAAACAAGCAAAACGCCGAGATGACAAAACCCACAATCACAAATGCTTCACCTGTAGGAGCAGAGGCAGCAAAAATTTCCTCCAAGAGATTACCACGACCACCACTAAATACACCCATATCAACCTCGGACTCGGAAGGAGCAGGAGGAGTTTCCTTCTGGAGTTTAACCTTTTTCGAAGCAAGAAGAGCAGCAGCCTGCTCATCAAGTTTCCGCTTTTTATAATCAAGAGCTTTTTTCCGCATCAGCTCCGTCAAAGTAGCGCGGTCGTCCGGATCGGACCCACGAGGCTTCTCTCCGGTCCCTAAACCGGACAACGTATCAGAAACTACAACGTAATCTAGGACAGGAAGAGTAGAAGGTCGCTTACGAGGAGTTTCAGTGGCATGTTCCTCAGCCTTCTTCCCTTTCCCTTCTGGTTTGTCAGTTTTCGTTTTTCTCCTTGTTTCCAACTGCTCAGCAGTCTCAACCGGAATCTCCACGTCATCATCAATGGGGTCATTAACAGGCTCGCGCGCAACCCCTTGTGCTGGACCTGCACGCGGGGAACGAGAGGTTAGGCCTTTACAAGATCTGTCAGAGCCATCACTCGAAAGAACAACAACTTCTTCCAGAGTGGGATTAAAAGCATCATCATCATCCTCACTATCTTCACCTAAAACAGTGTTGGCTTAGGTGGTAAAACTCTCATTGGTCGGATGCAAGAAACGACCGCGAATCTGCTCCAACCAAGGTTGTTTCTCAGCCCTTTGAATCGCCTCAACCATGGCACCACCAGCTTTCGGATCCAGAACATTCAACAAGGTGTAACCCACTGCAAAAAAAAAAAAAAAAAAACAAAAAAAAACAAAACAAAACACGAAGATGAAGAGTATTGACAAAAACAACAAAAAAAAAATATATAAAAGAGAGACAAAAGGTTATGAAACAACACATACGTTTGCCATTATAACCATAAACTGGGACCCCCAAAGGATGCTTCGGAACCCACAACATACTCATACCGGCACCCACCAACGCCATCTCCTAAAGCTGAAGAATAGGAGTGGCTTTATGAGTCAACTTCTTATACCAGGCTTGTTCAGAAAAATCTGCAACCACATTTACCTTGGGGATCCCCTCACTCCCTGCCCGGTAATGCATATCTACCGGGATAACCCCTCGGCGAATATAGAAAAATTTTTGTTTCCAGTCATGAAGACTCTTCAAAGGAGCAGAACAAACTGGAGCAACACCGGTCCGAGAGTTAAAAGAATAAAAGCCACTTGTATACGAAACAGTATAGAAGACGCTGAACATCTCAAACATCGGATCCAAACGATTAGCCATGCAAACAAACTCAAAATGAGTAATACGTGGAAGTCCGATAGCATTGATTTGAGAAAGATGGAGCCCGTAGTTTCTCAAGACGTCGGCGGTAAACCTGGTGATTGGAAGCCGGAAGTTGCCCTCTCGAAAAAACGCAGCATACAAAGTCATATAGCCCGGGGGTGCATCCATAGCAGTCGAACCGGCAGTCGGATACTGGGCCCCCCATTCAGGCAAGAAACCCATCTTTCTCACAAGATTGTGGAACTCCTCTTCCTTCCACCCTATGACCGCCTGGTCAGGACCCGGAGGAGTTTTCCCTTTATTTCTTTTCTTCCTCGACGACGGATTCGTACCAGACATATTGCAAGAAGATGAGAACAATAGTATAGATGAACTCAAGAAAAGAGGAATCAAGATAGAGGAAGAAGAGAGAAAACCGGAGTTCAAAATTTGAAAAGTGAAGAAAATATAAGAAACCGTCATATATTTATACCCATCGCATTTAATGCGATATGTAGTGGGCCGTCAGAATTTGGAAAGGCAGTCAATAGGGGAGAGACACGTCAGAAGAGAGAGAAGACGACACCTCTTTTTTCGGGAGCAGGTAAACAAACGCCTGACACCTCGGCAGAAAGTAACTGACATGACTGAAAAGGCGCCTCTTCACCTTCGATAAGACAGGGGACACCAGACAGTCACATCAGTCACTCCCTCCCAAGACAACAAAACTTCCTTCAGAAGACAACAACAAGTGCCATTGCGCCATGCGTCCATTTGGCTCAACATTTACAAGTTGCCAAAACCCATGCGCCATGCGTCCATTTGGCTCAACTTTTACAAGTTGCCAAAACCCATGCGCCATGCGTCCATTTGGCTCAACTTTTACAAGTTGCCAAAACCCATGCGCCATGCGTCCATTTGGCTCAACTTTTAAAAGTTGCCAAAACCCATGCGCCATGCGTCCATTTGGCTCAACTTTTAAAAGTTGCCAAAACCCATGCGCCATGCGTCCATTTGGCTCAACTTTTAAAAGTTGTCAAAACCCATGCGCCATGCATCCATTTGGCTCAACTTTTACAAGTTGCCAAAACCCATGCTCCACGCGTCCACCTGGCTCAACTTTTACAAGTTGTCAAAACCCATGCGCCATGCGTCCATTTGGCTCAACTTTTACAAGTTGCCAAAACCCATGCGCCACACGTCCTTTTGGCTCAACTTTTCAAAGTTTTCCACAAAAGCATACGCCATAGAAACCACTACCTTCATAAGTCCAGAATCCCTCCTAGACGATCAACTCAACTAGAAGGCACACTAGACTGGGGGGACTTGAAGAGATATGTTCCAATTCCCTGCCAACATGGCAAGGACCACACCACCTTTCTATCCTATGTGGCGCTGACATCGACAAGATCATCCAGGAGCTTCTAGAAGCTTCTGGAAAACATCAAGGTGGCACCAAAGATGCTCCATCCGACAAAAAGGACAACACGTGTCACCAGTCATCAAGCGCCAGGTAGGCCTGCGACGAATCAAGGAGCAGTCCGACAATACCAGTACGACGTCTCCAAAATAGGCAAATGTAAGCGCGCCACGTGTACGACTACACTGACCACGGCAGAGGAGACCAGGAGGATATTCCCCTTGGTCGGACAGCTGGCGCGCAACCACAGCTGGCACAGCTGCTCCTCCCTCTTTCACCCTTCGGCTATAAATAGGACCCTTCATCATCCAGGTTGAATATCTTGCTCTATATACTCTCACACTCAACACACACTGTTTATTCTCCCTCAGAACAGTACTTATTCTCACGCCGGAGCCTGGTTAAGAGGGAAACCCCCATATTCCCCTCTTAACGAGACTAACGGTGTTGCTGTTTTGCAGGACCTAGGTCATTCCCACGAGTAAGAAAGGAGATTGAACCCACAGAAGAAACAACCCCACACATTGACCTCGGTGTTATTCTGTGTTTCATCAGGTTTTGAAGGATATTAAAAAGAATTAGTGTTTCAAAGTTTTTTAAGGAAGGAAATAGAGAGAAATAGAAGTAAAACTTATGTTTATTTCCTTCATTTTAAATCCTTTTAAATTGGAGAGATTTGAAAGGAAAAAATCTTTAATACATAAAATCTTTACTTTTCTTTTTATTATTTTCGAACTTGGGAACACCGAAAACGGTAATTAATTAAATCTTTTCTTTATATTCCCTCTCTTTTCTCTCCTTAATTCATTTTCTCTTATTTATCCGTTTATTAAACTCGGGAACTGTCACGGTCCCCGACCCGGTTTGACCCGTTTCAGGAGCCGCGGGATAGAAATCCCGTGGTATTTATTTAATTGAGTTTAACAGCGGAAGTTTATTATCAGGATCGTTGTAAAGCTAAAAAATTTTCCCGATTATTTTATTTCACACTCGGGATAAAACCCCGGTAATTTACAATACAGAGAAATCTTTATATTACAAAAATATATTTCTTTATTTTATATTGAGCCACTTTCTTAAGCTTGCAGTGCTTCCCGGCACTTTTCCTGGATTACAACAGATCACCTGAAACATGTTTGAAAAAAGGTTTTGTCAGCGGGAAATACTGAGTGAATCATTCTATTTTCTAAAACGACTCGTTTGTTATAATTTACAGTATTAAGAGCAATTACAATGTTTCTGATATCAACCAACTACCCACGGTATTTGTCACTCGACCGGATTTGTGACTATGGTCATATCCCCCATTGGCTGCCCCAATGGTGACGATTATCAAGTAATGTATACAAAACCCCACATACCGGCTGTAACTTGGTGATTACAAAGACTTAATCCTCGTAATTATAACTTTGAAAATAATATGCTTTTATAAACAAATTTGATAAAAAGAGAGAATGACTCACATTGCAGATTTAACACGGACATAATCTAGTCTTATGGATTAGCCTTGTTAACCTAATTTATATAACAATGCACACAAAACTGGGTTAGTAATCAATACAACATTTACGATAACTCACGAGATCAACCATCACAACGAATGACAAAGTGCTATGCTTAAACATCCATCGAATTAACGATTAATGACAAAGCATCACCCTAATGTGGGCAGCACTTAAACATCCATTGAGTACATTGATCGATCGGAAAATGAATCGTAATAGCGATCGAATTAATACCCGGTGTTTGAGCAGTACTACACTATAATTGAACTAAATTCAACCTTAGAGCAGTAGAATTTCGTTTGTGTAAGTTTTTATCGACACCAGTGGATTGTGCAAGTGAAGGGCTATTTATAGCTAAAATTGAGGTCTGACGCGGCCCGCGTAAACCTTAAGCTTAACCTTACGCGGCCCGCGTTGCCGCCCAGTCTACGACTAGCTTTGACCAGTCATACGTAGGTGCACCAGATGGTCAACACGTGGCACGGTTACGCTTATCCGGTCAACCCTTGCATTGACGCGGCCCGCGTAAGACTTACATTGTCTCTTACGCGGCCCGCCTGAGAACCCAGATTTTGTTTTTCTTAATTTTTTATGTAGGGTAAGGTTTCAAGGGTCCTGGTTTATACTTACGGGTATTTTTAGGATAATTTTTGAGAGTCCTTACATTCTCCTCACCTTATTTAAAATCTCGTCCTCAAGATTTACTGGAATAATTGAGGATACTTTCGCTTCATTTCTGATTCCAACTCCCAAGTGTATTCGGGTCCTCGTTTTGAATCCCACTTGACTTTAACTAGCACTAGTCGTTTATGCTTGAGAAACTTTACTTTTCGGTCTTCTATCTGAAGAGGTTTCTCAACAAATTTTAACTTTTCGTTTACCTCTATGTCTTGAAGAGGTACTACCAGGGATTCGTCTGCTAGACATTTCTTGAGATTGGATACATGAAATACATTATGTACTCCAGCTAATTCTTCTGGTAATTGTAAACGATAAGCAACTGGTCCTATACGTTGGATCACTGGAAATGGTCCTACGTATCTTGGACTTAGCTTTCCTTTCTTACCGAATCTAACAACTCCTTTCCAAGGAGAAACTTTTAATAATACTCTGTCTCCAACTTGGAATTCTAATGGTCTGCATCTATTATCTGCATAACTTTTCTGGCGATCTCGAGCCGCCTTCAGCCTTTCCTTGATTTGTGTAATTTTGTCAGTCGTCTCTTGAACTATTTCAGGACCTGACAATTGACTTTCTCCTATTTCTGCCCAACAAACTGGAGTTCTGCATTTTCTTCCATACAGTGCTTCAAATGGGGCAGTTTCAATACTTGAATAATAACTATTGTTATAGGAGAATTCGATCAAAGGTAAGTGATCATCCCAGTTTCCACCAAAATCTATCACACATGCTCGGAGCATGTCTTCTAAAGTTTGGATCGTTCTTTCACTTTGCCCATATGTTTGTGGATGATATGCCGTGCTTAGGTTTAGTCGAGTTCCCATTGCTTGCTGGAAACTTTTCCAGAAATGAGAAGTGAAACGACTATCTCTATCTGATATAATGGAGAGTGGAACTCCATGTAAAGACACAACTTCATCTACATACAACTTTGCCAATCTTTCCATGCTAAAGGTTTCTTTCATAGGCAGAAAGTGAGCAGATTTGGTTAATCGATCCACAATTACCCAAATCGCATCATTACCTTTTCTGGTCTTGGGTAACTTAGTAACAAAATCCATTGTTATGAGTTCCCATTTCCACACAGGCATTTCTAATTGTTGTAACAGACCTGATGGTTTTTTATATTCTGCCTTAACTTGTGAACAAGTAAGACATTTAGAAACATATCTAGCTATATCCTTTTTCATGCCTATCCACCAAAAATTCTTTCTTAAATCTTGATACATTTTATTGTTTCCAGGGTGTATAGTATATCTAGATTTATGGGCTTCCTCTAGGATTTTATTTCTTAATTATCCCTGCTTTGGTACCCAAATCCTTTTCTTATGGAATCTCCAAATTCCATCAGCTCCTTGTTCTAAGTCTTTTATTTGTCCCTTCATTCCTTCAGCAATATCTTCTATTGCTGTTTCTTGAAAATGCTTTAATTGTTCCATTAAATCTAATTGTAGATTTAATCTAAGAGCACGAACTCGTCGTTGTTTTTCATGATACTTACGACTTAAGGCATCTGCAACTACATTGGCCTTTCCTTCGTGATATTGAATATCACAGTCGTAATCACTTAGGATTTCCATCCATCTTCTTTGCCTCATGTTTAACTCTTTTTGCCCAAAAATATATTTTAAACTTTTGTGGTCCGTATAGACAGTAAATTTACTTCCGTAAAGATAATGTCTCCAAATTTTAAGGGCAAATATTACGGCTCCTAATTCTAAATCATGAGTCGTATAGTTTTCCTCGTGCTTTTTCAATTGTCTTGATGCATACGCAATTACCTTCTTACGTTGCATAAGCACGCATCCCAATCCTAGTTTTGAAGCATCACAATATACTTCAAAATCTTCAGTTCCTTCTGGTAAGGCTAAGATTGGTGCATTTGTTAATTTCTGCTTCAATATTCTAAAGGCTTCTTCTTGTTTAGGTCCCCATTCAAACTTAATGGCTTTACAGGTTAGCTTAGTTAATGGTACAGCTATCTTGGAAAAATCCTTAATAAACCGTCTATAATACCCAGCTAAACCTATAAAACTTCTAATTTCCATTGCGGTTTGCGGAACCTTCCAATTGGTAATTGCCTCTATTTTAGCAGGATCTACGTGAATACCTTCATGATTCACCATGTGTCCTAAGAATTGTACTTCTTGTAACCAAAATTCACATTTTGAGAATTTGGCATACAACTTTTCTTTTCTTAACAAAGTTAAGAGTGCATGCAAGTGCTGACAATGTTCATCCTGACTTTTTGAATAAATAAGTATATCATCTATGAAGACAATTACAAATTTATCCAAATACGGTTTACAGATCCTATTCATCATATCCATGAATGCTGCAGGTGCATTCGTTAACACAAAGGGCATGACTGTAAACTCGTAATGACCATACCTAGTCCTGAAAGCAGTTTTAGGTATGTCTTCCTCTTGTACCTTCAATTGATGATATCCAGAGCGTAAATCGATCTTAGAAAAATATCTAGCTCCTTGGAGTTGATCAAAAAGATCATCAATCCTAGGTAATGGGTACCGATTCTTAATTGTAACTTTATTCAATTCTCTATAATCAATACACATTCTCATCGAACCATCCTTCTTCTTTACAAACAACACTGGCGCTCCCACGGGGATGAGCTAGGTTGTATGAATCCTTTACTTAGTAATTCATCTAATTGTGTTTTCAATTCTAACATTTCGGTAGGTGCTAACCGATAAGGTTCCTTGGCTATCGGTGTAGTTCCTGGAATTAGATGAATCCTAAATTCTACTTCCCTATCTGGGGGTAATCCTGGTAGTTCTTCTGGAAATACGTCCGGATATTCTGAGACTACAGGAATTTCCTTAAGTTCTTTACCCTTAGTACTAATGATTACTGAAATCATATATATTATTCCTTGTTTTCGTTCATAACTAGCAACTTTCATTACTGATATGAACTTCATGGGTTTACGTGGTTTATCTCCTGTAATCGTGATTATTTCTCCAGTAGTTGCCTGAATTTCTACAGAATTCTTATCACAAAGGATTCGAGCATGGTTGGCTATCAACCAATCCATTCCTAACACAACATCAAATTCAGCTAATTTCATAGGTAACAGATTTGCAGCAAATTTATGACCAGAAAGTTCTATTTCTACTTTTTGCAAAACTCGATCTATTTTAACTGAACTCCCATCTGCGGTTTCGACTGTATAAATCTGCCTAATGTTGGTTAAAGGTAACTTAAGAGCTTGACAGAATAAAGTATTTATAAAACTTTGGTTTGCACCAGAGTCAAATAATACTTTTGCGTATACATTGTGAACTAAGCACGTACCAGCTATCACATCTGGGATGAGTTCTGCTTCTTGAGTGGTTAGCTGAAATGCTTTGACATTTTTCTTAGTAGCTCCGTCCGTCACCTTGGCTTTGTTGTCTGCTGGTTTGATCAATTTAGGACATTCTGTTTTGAAATGTCCGGCTTCTCCACAGTTAAACAAACTATGGTTTTCTTTCTGCAGTTTTCTTCACGATGTCCTATAGTTTTGCAAAAATTGCAAGTTATATCGCATCTTCCATAATGTTTCTTTTTGCATTTCCTGCAGTATGATGGAGTTGGTGATTACCCTATTCCTCTTTTCTTGAAGCTATTATTATTACCCATACGAAATCCTTGGGTAATTTTCTGGGCCAGTTCCTTTTTCCTGTTTTCATCTTGTGTACGTACCAGTTCGTCAGTTAAGGTATTGGCTAGTTCCACTGCATCGTCAATAGTGCGAGGTCTCGCAGCTTTAACGATATTGCGGATTTCACTGATCAGCCCCCAAATATAGCGAGAAATGAGTACCGGCTCTGGCGAAGCCAGTGTTGGTACCACCCTAGCATATTCGAAGAATGTCGAAGTATAACCACGACATTCCACATTCACCATCCGATGGTTTAAGAACTTATTTGCCATTTGATCTTTTTCATAACCGGGACAGAATTTTCTTTCTACAAGACTCTTAAATTCTTCCCAGTTCATGGCATAGGCCACAATTCTTCTTTTAGCTTGTATCACAGTGTTCCACCATTCCAGCGCCCCTTCTTTAAAAAGATTCGACGCATACATAACTTGATCTTCCTCAGCACATTTACTTATAGCGATTACTGCCTCAGTTTTCTCTAACCAACGTAATGCTGCAATAGCCCCTTCATTACCTGTAAACTCAGTTGGTTTACAGGCAAGGAATTCTTTGTAAGTGCAACCAGGTGTTGCAGCTTTTATTTTCTTGAAAATTGGGGCTTGCAGATCATTATTGTTATTAATATGATTTCCGCCTCCGTTTATACTGTTACTAAAGTTATCGCCTTGAGTACGTTTACTAGGAATGATTGATTGCGGTTTAACAGGTTTTTGAACAGCAGCAACAATTGCTGGAATAGCATTGGCTATTCCTTGTGCAACGATATCTTCTATATCTTGTCTATTTAACAGTTGTTCTTCCTGAATTTGCTCGGATTGATTTACTTCATTTACTGGTTCATTACCAATGTTTGCCATCTGATAATTAATTTATAGATAATTAATTAGTATAAAAGAAATAATCCAATATCACAATTAATTGCATATAATCACATAGATGAATATATAAAATCTAAAATTTTATTTAGTTTATAGATTATATCGTGCCTCTATATACAACCGTTTTATTATTTATTTTACAAATACTGGTTTTACTATTACTATTACACAACCACAGTTTTACCAACCCATTATCTCTCGTCATTTGTCTTCCTAAAAACGAAGCTCCCTTTCATCATACTTCCAAGCAATTTGTCCCCCTATCTCCCGAATTCTACTTCCCGCATCCATTAATTCTTCACCAAAATGGCGAAGTTCAGCCAGATTTTCGTTACTCATGGGTGGATTTGGTAATGGTTCTGGATCGAATTGCGGAAGAAAGGAATAAGGACTATTGACAATGTTTTGGAATTGCCAATCATTCGTCCACCATTCGTCCATTCCTAAAGATTGGGAGTGGACTATTGGTTCTGGGATTGCTGGTTCAAGATTTATAGGGAGTTGATTTTCAATAGGACGAGTAAAAATATTTGTATTGACAGGCTGAATAGTCTCACAGCTTGACAATATGAAATCTATTTCCTCCTGAAAAGTCATTCCCTGGTTTTGTTTGGAGCTTTCTCCAACTTCCATCTGAGTTGATCTAAAACCTTTTCCAACCTCCATTTCTATTTCCTTAGAGTATTCCTCAAACTGCATTCCCATTTCCCTAGAATCTTCCTTGACTTCAGTCTCCATCTCCTGTTGTCTAGAACTTTCCCTGGTTATAATTTCTTTTCCTTTTTCTAAAGGATTATTTATTTTAGGAAGTTTCGTCGTTGGCTTTTTCCTACGTATACGACTCCCCCATACGTATTTCCTTCTTTTCTTTGGTTTTGGCTTTTTCAAAGGTGGAGCGTTGAATTCTACAGGTTGTTCCACATCAGGAAAATACCCAGTAAACTCTTTAGAAACTTCTAAATTTACAGGGTATAGGTTGAGATTCTCTAGGGCTTCCGATAATTCATTCATGCTGTTTAAAGTACAAAGAAAATACAAAAATGCTAAGTTAACATTTAGAAATAACCTTTACATTTTATTGCATATCCTATGACTAATTTACACAAAAGAAAATGAACAATTTTTTAAACATTCTAGGTTTTATTTATTTACTAAATGATATTTTGGTTTGTAAGTAATAAGGTTGCTATTACGGAGTCATGGTATTTTAAATATTAGCATTTACTGCTACAGTAGCTAGCATATAAAGATCCGCCCATTTTTCATCTAATTTGTCCTCCCAAGGTGTTTTACTGACTAATTCCTGAGTTTCCTTTTTAACTTTCTTCTCTCGGGCTTTCTTTATTTTCTCTTTACTTTTCCTAATAATCAGACTTCTTTTACTAGGAGAAAGTGGTTCCTCATATTGTGCCTTTCGCACAAATATTCCTTCTTCAGGAATTGCAGGGAGTTTAGTTTGGGATGAACTTCCCTTCTCGTTGGATGACCTATCTAATTTAAGATAGATGCTTGAAAGCTTTTTCCTATCCATACTGTAACTAACAAATAGTCAGTTAATAAAACACATAATCACATAATAGTAATCAGGAAAAATTAAGTATTTCTAAATACTTAATTAGCTTAACTCAGTGGCTCTGATACCACCTTTTTCTGTCACGGTCCCCGACCCGGTTTGACCCGTTTCAGGAGCCGCGGGACAGAAATCCCGTGGTATTTATTTAATTGAGTTTAACAGCGGAAGTTTATTATCAGGATCGTTGTAAAGCTAAAAATTTTTCCCGATTATTTTATTTCACACTCGGGATAAAACCCCGGTAATTTACAATACAGAGAAATCTTTATATTACAAAAATATATTTCTTTATTTTATATTGAGCCACTTTCTTAAGCTTGCAGTGCTTCCCGGCACTTTTCCTGGATTACAACAGATCACCTGAAACATGTTTGAAAAAAAGTTTTGTCAGCGGGAAATACTAAGTGAATCATTCTATTTTCTAAAACGACTCGTTTGTTATAATTTACAGTATTAAGAGCAATTACAATGTTTCTGATATCAACCAACTACCCACGGTATTTGTCACTCGACCGGATCTGTGACTATGGTCATATCCCCCATTGGCTGCCCCAATGGTGACGATTATCAAGTAATGTATACAAAACCCCACATACCGGCTGTAACTTGGTGATTACAAAGACTTAATCCCCGTAATTAAAACTTTGAAAATAACATGCTTTTATAAACAAATTTGATAAAAAGAGAGAATGACTCACATTGCAGATTTAACACGGACAGAATCTAGTCTTATGGATTAGCCTTGTTAACCTAATTTATATAACAATGCACACAAAACTGGGTTAGTAATCAATACAGCATTTACGATAACTCACGAGATCAACCATCACAACGAATGACAAAGTGCTATGCTTAAACATCCATCGAATTAACGATTAATGACAAAGCATCACCCTAATGTGGGCATCACTTAAACATCCATTGAGTACATTGATCGATCGGAAAATGAATCGTAATAGCGATCGAATTAATACCCGGTATTTGAGCAGCACTACACTATAATTGAACTAAATTCAACCTTAGAGCAGTAGAATTTCGTTTGTGTAAGTTTTTATCGACACCAGTGGATTGTGCAAGTGAAGGGCTATTTATAGCTAAAATTGAGGTCTGACGCGGCCCGCGTAAACCTTAAGCTTAACCTTACGCGGCCCGCGTTGCCGCCCAGTCTACGACTAGCTTTGACCAGTCATACGTAGGTGCACCAGATGGTCAACACGTGGCACGGTTACGCTTATCCGGTCAACCCTTGCATTGACGCGGCCCGCGTAAGACTTACATTGTCTCTTACGCGGCCGCCTGAGAACCCAGATTTTGTTTTTCTTAATTTTTTATGTAGGGTAAGGTTTCAAGGGTCCGGGTTTATACTTACGGGTATTTTTAGGATAATTTTTGAGAGTCCTTACAGGAACACATCGTAACACTCTTTCTGGCTTGTCTCATGTCTGATTAAATACGACACTCACTATTTCTACTCTTCCACATACACCACACCACTGTTTGTAGTATGCAATATATGACTTGCTTCCATACCTTTGAGCCACAAACATAAGCTTGGTAGTTGACCACATCAACAATACCAAAGAAGCAAAGCGCTTGCAGGTTGCACCACTTCGAAAGTCCTTCTCACACCTTCTGAGAAAACCCGACACGACGAAAAAACATGCTTCGTTGATTCCTCCACATCTGCACAAAGCGCGCACACAGCCGATGGCACCTGTACTCCCATCCTAGCAAGCGAAACTCTTGTTGGCAACCTATCCAAACTTAGCCCCCAAAACAAGAAGTTAAAATATAATAGACTAGAACCATAATTACACATCGGCAGCGGCGGACCCAGAAATTATTTGTTGGGGGTGTGAATGAGTGGTTCAAACATATTTTCAAGGGGTGCGGTCAGGTTTTTTTGCCTAAAAAATACACTAATTTTTTTTTCAAGGGGTGCGCCCGCCCACCCTGGGCTTCTCCTAGGTCCGCCCATGCACATCGGATGATAGAAATTTATTCGTGACAGTTTTTATTCAGTCCCGGTGGTTCTTAACCGTGCACGCCTCTAATATGAACTAAAAGGAACGATGAGAGAAAAACAGGATTTATAAATAGTTTCAACGAATGGCCGTATCCATATGGACCAAACCATAGACGATTCAATGATTTACTCATAAAGGCGAAGATATAAAGATATATCCCTTTTTAGCACCTGTCCATGAAGTTACTCAACAATCTAATAAGTATAAAACATCATATAAATTCAAAACGTGAAGCTTTTAATTTGTATACACTACAAAAAATTAGAGTAATAATTTACATCGAGATAGTTGGTAAACGGGCAACAAGCTGCGCTGCTACCCCTTTTTGAATAGCAAAACTAAGCCTTTATGCCCTTTCCTTTATGCCCTTTAATACTTATACTAAAATATATATATTTAGCCTCTAAAGTTAATAAGCTACAGATAAATAAATAAATATTCACCTTATAATAAGTTATAACTAATTAATTACATAACTTTGTTTAAATACATTTTAGTTGTATATATAGAACGTGTTAGGTGGGTCGAGACCTAAAAAGAAACTCGGACGAAGAAGGATCATGGCTTTGAAAATTTAACAGTAACTCCCTAGTCTTTTCGTTGAAAATTCGTATTATGAACCTTATCTTATCTTCAGCAAATAAGAGGCTTTAGTTTCTCCACATTATAGCACACTTTTTTCCAATCAAAATATCAACTCTTCAAGACTTTTTTGATCATCTATTCATCTCTTTCAATCTTGTTTCCGATCAGTTCATACAGATTTTCCCCACTAACAAAGATATCATTTATTCGATTTTTGAAGCATACAATGGCATCTACTTCAACTTCATCAGTTAGAAAGAGTTTCAGTTATGATGTCTTTTTGAGTTTCCGGGGTAAAGACACCCGTAAGACCTTTGTTGATCATCTCTATCTTGCTCTTGTCAGTAAAGGCATTATTACTTACAAAGATGACGAGAAAATCGAGAAAGGGAAAAGGGTTAATGATCAGCTCATGAGATCCATTGAAGACTCCAGAATTTACATCATAGTTTTCTCCGAGAACTATGCATCTTCATCGTGGTGCTTAAACGAGCTCGTCAAGATTATTGAGTGCCACAAGACGGATGGGCGGACTGCTTACCCTGTTTTCTTTAATGTGGAACCCACCGAAGTCCGCCACCAAAGTGGGGCAGTCAAAGAAGCCTTTGCCAAACATGAAAACAATGAGGCTGCTGGAATATGGAGAGATGCTTTGAAAGAAGCAGCTGATCTCGCTGGGAGAGAGTTGAAGACTGCTTTTGATGGGTAATTTCTTCTTGTTCCGTTATATATGATTATATGTTATAAATTTGAAATTGATTGTTCATGGGGGGTTTTGAGTAATCCAATATAATCTTCTTTAACACACAGGCATGAAGCCAAATTTATCCAACAAATTGTTCAAGACATTTCACTAGAGCTGCGTTTCGTGAATTCAAATGCGAGCAATGATGGAAAATTAATAGGCATGGAGACCCGTGTAAAGGATGTAGTTTCATATTTAAAAGATGCTTCTGTTGATGTTCACATGATAGGGATCCTGGGGATTGGAGGTGGCGGAAAGACGACTTTGGCCAGAGCTGTTTTTGATCATATATCCGATTCATTTGAAGGTAAAAGCTTTGTTGAGAATGTCAGAGAAGTTTCAAAAGGCCCTGGTATGAAGGTATTGCAAGAGCAGATCCTAAAAGATGTGTTAAATGATCAAAGCGTTGGTGTAACAGGCGTTTATGAAGGGGTAAATATGATGAAAAAAATGATGGGTAGTAGAAAGGTACTTATTGTTCTGGATGACGTGGATCATATCCAGCAACTTGAGGCGTTAGCAGGTGAGCATACTTGGTTTAAGTCAGGAAGTACAATCATCATCACAACAAGAGATGAGCATGTGCTGGTAGCACACCGAGTGAAGTTTATTCATAATGTCAATCTGTTATCACATGAAGAAGGAATTCGCCTCTTTAGTAAGTATGCATTTGGCGAAGAGAGTCCAATTGAAGGGTATAAAGAGCTATCAGAAAAAGTTGTACATTATGCTGACGGTCTTCCCTTAACAATAAAAGTGTTGGGTTCATCTCTTTGTGGTAAAACTGAATGTGAATGGGATGATGCTATAAAAAGACTAAAAACAATTCCTGAAGAGCAAACTTTGAAAAGATTGGAAATAAGCTATAGTGATCTGGAAAATGATCACAAAGAAGTATTCCTAGAAGTTGCATGCATATTGAAAGGTGAATTAAAAGACAAAGCAATAAGAATACTTGAAAGTTGTGGATTCCATGCTCGAATTGCTTTAAAAGTTCTTGAGCAGAAATCATTGATAACTGTTTCGGATGATGGGTGTTTAGATATGCATGATCGTATTGAAGAAATGGGCATGAATATCGTTCGCCGTTTGCATCCTGACGAGCCTGGCAAACATAGCCGATTATGGATTAAAGAGGAAATTGAAGATATATTGGTGAATGACTTGGTAAAGTTTAAGTTTATTTTTAAGATAGAAAACCCAACTAACTAAATTCTATCTGTTAGGACAAAAGTTTCATGTTAGCTCTTTTATTTGTAGGGTACTGAAGCAACTAGAAGTATGAAAATGAAGTATTCATTTCTTGATATAGCTACAACTATGAAAGGGTTTAGAAAGATGAAGGGACTTAGATTCCTTCACATGGATAGTTTATTCGCATTTCAAACTGATGATCAGATTGATGCATACTTACCAAACACCTTACGAAGTCTATATTGGGGGGGATACCCTTTTCAGTGTTTACCTAAAACATTTCAAGCAAATATGCTTGTTTACCTTCAAATGGAGGGCAGCCGTATCTCTCAATTATGGGGAGTGGGAGAAAGAAAGGTAGATTATTGGTGGATTGGTTGTTTAGCATGATTCATTATTATGCTATATTTTGTGATTATAGTGATTTTAATCCTCTTTTTTCCTTATGATAGGTTCTAAATAAACTAAGATTCCTTGACCTCAGTCGTTCAGATTTGATAAGCTTTGACCTTGAGATGACTCCAAATCTTGAAACATTACATCTTGAAGAATGTGAGGCCTTTGTAGAACTCAACATGCAAGCTGGATGTCCAAATCTTGAAACATTACATCTTGAAGAATGTGAGGCCTTTGTAGAACTCAACATGCAAGCTGGATGTCCAAATCTTGAAACATTACATCTTGAAGAATGTGAGACCTTTGCACAACTCCACATGCCTGTTGAATGTCCAAATCTAAAATTCCTGGATCTAAAGTGTTCTAAGGTGAGTAACCTTCACCTTGGGATGACTCCAAGTCTCGAAAAGTTAGATCTTTCATATTGTGCAGACTTGGTAGAACTCTACATGCCTTTTGAATGCCCAAAGCTAAAATTTCTTAGTCTAAGTTATTCTAAGGTGAGTAACTTTAACCTTGTGATGACTCCAAATCTTGAGACTTTAAATCTTCATGGCTGTGAAAACTTTGTTGAATTACACATGCCTTTTGAATGTCCAAAGCTAAAAAGCCTCAACCTAAGTCGTTCTAAGGTGAGTAACCTTAACCTTGTGTTGACTCCAAATCTCGAGACTTTAAATCTTGGTGGTTGTAAAAACTTTGTTGAATTCCACATGCCTTTTGAATGTCCAAAGCTCAAATTCCTCTACTTGCCTAGTTTAAAGTTAAGTAACTTCAACCTTGGGCTAACTCCAAATATTTCGAGAATAGATCTTAGAGGATGTAATAACTTGGTAGAACTCCACATGCCCGTTGAATTTCCACATCTCAAATATCTCAACCTCAGAGGTTCTAAGGTGAGTTACCTTAACCTTGGGTTGACTCCACAACTCGAACAGTTAATTCTTGAAGAATGTTTTTATCTTCAAGAAATTCTTGCTCCAATGGGATGTCTAAACAATCTTTTCTACTTAAAGTTAAGTGGTTGTAATATCTTTGCATATTTTTTGTTTGGAGATTGGTATAAGGATTATTATCGTCATCGCATAGTAAAGTTAAAACTGATTGTAGAGTCCACAAATATCTGTCCATTGCATCCCAACAATAATTTGCCAAAGTTTCATGTTAGATGTGAATATGAAGAGCCTCTACCCTTATCTAGTGGAAATGTTGAGAAGCTCATTTCTTCTGGTCTATGTGCTTGCACATTCCTTGAGTCTTTTTCAGCAACTATTCGTGGTCTACAACGTTTAGGAGAGCTTACACTTATAGGCAGTATTCCAGAGGCGCCCAAGGATCTGTGGCTGTTAGAAGGGCTAGAGAAGCTAACTTTGTGCATGAAAGAGATTAAGCATCTTCCAAATAACATTTGTATGTTGAAACGTCTGAAATCTCTTAATCTTAAATCTTGTTGGCTTCTGGAGCAGTTACCAAAGGATCTTGGCAGATTAGAGGGTTTAAAGGAGTTAGACCTAACAGAGTGTATATCCTTACGAGATATTCCGAACAGCATCTGTAACATGAAATGTTTAAAAAGTTTAAATCTCTCCTTTTGTATTCGAGTCGAGAAATTGCCAGGGGAACTCGGACGTTTAGAATGTTTGGAAATGTTAAATATAGAAGGTTCGAGCATAAGTCATCTTCCGCACAGCATGTTTCAACTGAAAGATCTGTGTATCGTATGGTCTAGGTGGCGGCTTTTGAGCTATGGTTTTACATGCTTGAAAGAAATCTCAAGATACACAGCTTCCTCCTACGTACATCAACAACGTTATGACCCGATCGAAGTTCTTTCGGGCAATCGATGTTGAAGCAATCAATCAAGTCCATTTGATTTCATCAAGTTTGTGATTTCCTTAAATATATCAGTGATATCAAGGTATGCTTTCTTAAAATTAATGCATTATGTTAATTGATGTTCAAACAGTCAGATGTTAGTTTGTGCTTTATAAATGTATCAGGTCTTGAATGTTTAAGTCTGTAATTTCAGGCAATCATTTGATGAAACACAATATCAAGTTTTAGTAATTTCAAGCATTATCGTTTTCCCAGATTGATAATGTTTCTGTGAATTCAAGGTAAGATTATGAAGTTTAGAACGTTTTGTTTTTTAAATTTCTGGGATCTTAGTGAAAGGATTGTACCAATATACACAAAAGTGTATTTTTTTTTTGTCGTATAGCATCAAGCAATGGGAATTTTCTAATAGCTATAAATGAAGTCAATTAAAAGAGAAAATTTAAAATATATTTATTTATTTGGTATATTTTACACCGTGTTTTTCATGTGAAACAAGTTCTTTTTATTTCTGTAATCATAAAATATCCAATTTAATTTCGTAAATCGTCAATTGTCTTAGAATCTACAACATTTTACCCTGAAATCACGATTTTTTTGGTAACTCGTTTTTTTGCAGTACAGATACCTGACCCACATAGTGCGACAATATGGTGAATCGCGATAATAAAATGCATACGCGGTACTTTTCTTGATCTTTAGAAGTGTTAGATATAACAAGTGCAAGCATAAGTCATCTTCCTCATAGCTTTTTCTAATTGACAGTTTGTTATTTTGTATGGTCTAGTGATTCGCTTGAGACGTTTCCTTTTACACCCCCAAAAGACCCATTGGAGAGGTGATTCAAGTCACAAACAAGTATTGTAATAGGTATTATGTTAGATTTTTAATTAAACGTCTTACTTTGATTTGAATTGGTTGTAGAGTAATATTGATGGTAGGTAGGTGTTAAAAAAAACAACTCTGTTCATAGTTCATGTGTATATAATATGGCTTCTTGGGTATTGTCTACTAATAAATTGTGTTTTTAGTTTTTGTTTGGTTTGTTTGCAATTTCAGGATATGGGTTCATGGATTATTAGGAGCTGGTAGATAGTTGAGTGGTGGGTTTGTAGTTTGTAGATAGTTCGTGGGTTGGAGGGAAAGCTGGAGGACTAATTCTGACATAATGTCAAACTTAAAAGAGTACAAAACAAGTGGTGTTAGCACAGATACTGTTGAAGCCATTGAGCTGATTTAAGGTGATTTCATCAAGTGCACTATCATCTTCTTTTCCCCACATGGGTCTAGTTTTGGTACTTTTGAATAATTAGTCTTTGAATATTTAACTTTGTGACCGAAGAACGTTTTTGTTTTTAGTTTCCCGTATAAATATTGAAAGGATTTTACCAATATACCCAATTGTGTTTTCTTTATGTGTTAATTGCCCGTTTTTGTTAAGACTTAGGACAGGGATTTTCAAAGAGAGAATACATATTTCAACTTTTGCTTAGCGTCCCTTTGGAAGGTTTGGGCTAGGCGGTATGTGTAAGTGTGATATATGTGTATGAAAAATGGTTATGCATGAAATGTGACTCGGACACAACGCAGACCAAACTGACAAAAAGTTAAGCAATGTCCAAAGTAGGTCACACGAAATGGTATGTAATTGTTTGATTAATGCTGACACGATTTGTCAATCCAAACATGGTCAAAATTAAGGGTGTGCAAAAAACCGAATTAACCGAACCATAACCGAATTAACCGACAAAACCGAACTGAAAAACCGACCCAAATAAAAAACCGGTGGGTCGGCTAATGGTTTTTTTGAAAACCGAAAGTAGCGGGTCGGTTTTGGTTATCATTTTTTCCATACCCACCATAACCGAACCGAACCGACATGTAATAAATCTTTGTAGGATTTATGACTTTTTACCATATTTTTAATATTTTATGTTTTTTACTAGAGATTTTTAGTGCCTATGGGTTTTTCATATCATTTTGTGGTTTTGGTTGAATTTTATTTGAATTTATAGAATGTATCATATCACTTTATTTGAATATTCAATAATAATTGGTATTAATATTATAGATTATATGTATTTTTTTAATACTATGTAATATACTAATATATACAAATATGCAATAACAATTTATTCATGTTAAAAAATTAAGCTATTTTTAGCTAAGCTAAATACATGGTTATGGTATGGTTATCCAATAACCGACATCGCGGTTATGGTTATGGTTTTTGGTCAAAACCGACCCAAACCGACCCATGCACACACCTAGTCAAAATTATCAACCTTACTTTCATGTATGAAGTATGAAACAAGATGTCATTGCCTAGCTAGATTCGTTTTTATAGCTTCATTGACATCAACACAGAGAAATAAATGTAGATTCTTGTAATTGATTCAGTAATTGAAGAGTTCTGATCATCGGCTTTAAACAAGCTACAAGTGTTGAAAAACTGATTGTCGAAAGAAAAATTTAAATATAAAATATCTTAAATAACTATTAAAATCATTTTTAAGAGCTATGTTAAACAGTGTATTATTATTATTTATATTATTATTATTATTATTATTGTATTAATAATAATCTTAATAACAATTTTATATTAAAACACAAGTTTCTCGGTACAGTCACTTTTTGGGTCTTTTTAGGGGTGCAAACAATAGAACGTTCAGCGAACAGTTTGTTCGGCAGAAAGTTTGTTTATCTTTGTTCCTTTAATAAATGAACAAACACGAACAAAAAACTTCTTTTGGTAAGTTAAACAAACAAACATAAACAGAGACAATATTCATTTGTTTATGTTCATGAAAGTTCGGTAATATGTTCATAGTCGTATTTGACACTCATATTTCTTTTTATACAAAGCGTAGCCCAAATAAACTTCACAAATAGAATGACCCAATATGACAATTTATATGCGGCCCAAGTACAAAACAAACTCAGCCCAAATAAAAGGAACCATCACTGGTCCTCATAGTTGTTTAAAAGTCCAGCCCAAATCAATTCACAACTACTCATATAATGTCCGCCTTGGCCCAGTTAAATGTTATCACTTGCCCACTTATTCTAAAATTAGATCTCAAACTTAACAAATACCCCCTCATCCCCCAAAGTCCAAGCACAATCATCTCATGACAGAATCCCTAGACCCTGAAGTTTGGTGCTCCTTACTTTCTTTTTATTTAAAATCAGAATTTTAATCTAATATTTATTTTGTATGTTACAATAGTTTTTATTTTATTTATCCCAAAACCCCTAAACTCCCCTCAAATCGCCAGTTACCCTTCCCCCCCCCCCCCCCCCCCCCCCCCAAATTCCCCTCATCTTGAATTTCTAATCCATGTTACTTTCTGGTTAGGGTAGTATTGATCCATGATTGTTTCATAAGTATATATAGTATTGATCCATGATTGTTTCATAAGTATATATAAACCTAGGGTTAAGATACATCTACAATTATAAACTATATAAAAAAGCAACATATATATGCATATGCAAGTTGTACTATATGTTGTGGGAGTTTTTCAAAAAAAAAATTAGATTTTTCTTTTCTAACCCTAAAGTTTCAATATTTGGCAAAATAAGTTTAAAGTTTCATTCTTTGGTAATTTGAAACCCTTTAATTAGCTTGATTTTTCACTTATAATTAAAAGTTTATATCTTTTGCAATTTAACCCTGACATTTTTTAACATTCAACATTGGTCCCTTATACTTTTCATCTTTCGCAAGTTTTCCGTTTAACGTTTCGTTCTAAATTTTCCGAGTTAACACGCCGCAACGTGCGTGTGCGGTTTCAACGTTTTTTCATCTATTTTTCCCGTTTGACATGCCTTTTGCAACGCATCTATTTCCCCCGTTTGATAAGTTTGTCTCAAGACGCTGGTCAGATATCAACTTAGTTATTCTTTTTATGTTTTACACACAGGTTCACGATCATGTAAGAGATATTTGACTTTTATCTAATTTGATATATAACTAATGAATACCTGCCGCATTGCGGTGGGTGGTAAGCAAGTTATATGTGCATAGAAGGTTGTACCTTTAGCTTTGGGAGTCTTTCAAAAAAATAGAAATTTTTCTTTTTAACCCTAAAGTTTTAATGTTTGGCAATTTAAGTTTAAACTTCTAATCTTTGTTTCCTTCTTAACCCTAAAGTTTTAATCTTTGACAATTTTGCGAGTTAACACGACGCAACGTGCGTGTGTGTGAACATTTTTACATCGTCTTCCCTGTTTGACAGGTTCAACATAACGTATGCGTCCTAAATCGACTTAGTTATAACTAAAGAATCCCCGCCGCATTGCGGCGGGTCGTAATTCTAGTTTTCTAAAAATAAGAAGTGTAAGAAGGCATTATATAATGATAAGTGTCCAAGAAACTAAAATTTAAACCCACTACACCATCACCCAAAACCTAAACACCCCCACCCCATCACCACCCAAAAAACCTAACCCTCCACCCCCCCCCCCCCCCCCCCCCCCAAAAAAAAAAAAAGAAAAAAAAACTAACCTCCCCCCTCTAAAAAAAAACTAAACACGTACCCACCACCACCAAAAAACCTAAGGGTGGAGGGTATGGTTCAATCACTTTAGGGTGTTTGAGTTATTCTCTAGCCAATAATATTATGCCATGTCAAGTCTCTATTTCACTCCCCATTTTGCACTCAATCAGAGGGTATGGTTCAAGCACCTAGAGAGTGGTAATAGAATTTAAAAAAAATTGTGATTGATTAAAAGGGGTTGGGACCCACCATTAAACCCCCTCCCTCCTCTTCCCACATCGGTGACTATACACCGAAAACATTTAAACAACCGGTGACTCAAACAAGTGGGGGGTGGTTCACCGATCGGTGAAAGTAGTCACCGAAGCCATTAAAATAATCCATACCGTCTACCCTAAAACCCTTTTTTTGGTGTAATATGTTTATTTTTAGGAGCCTTTGTACACTTTTTTATTTTTAGGAGTCTTTGTAAACCTAACCTTCTTTTTCTATAATGATCTCATTCTTGAGGCTGTCTTCCCAAATTTAGATGTTTGGCTTTGCTTGACACTTGACAGAACAGAAGAAATACTTGATGCATTATGCGCTTCAACTATTTGGCGAAATGACAGACAAGCGTAATTTCGTATATAGCCTCATAAAATGCCCATCGGGTATAATCATCTAAAGTTCTTATATAACAAGCTGGAATAATATCTAAAGTTCTTTAGTTTTTGTTGTTGTTGAGCTTTTGGAGATCAGATTGGTAACCATTAGGTGAAGACTGCATAAGCTGATTAACTTGATTTATGAACTAAGTTAACCAATTACCACTTGGAACCAATTAACTTGATCTGAATATGTTTGGCATACATGCTTCATTTGCTGTTTTCAATTTTGGGGTTCTTGCTTCATTTGGTAATGGAAATATGTGAACAGTCGATTGTGCACTCCAACTGTTCGATAAAATGCCATACGAGCTTAATCTTGTATTTGACTTGATAAATTGCTATGTTGACTTACGTTTCACGTGTTATTGATGGGTTTGAGGTATCCTATCTATTTGATGTTATAGTAAGTACTGTAATCAAATTTCTTAGCAGCTACAGATTATTCGTCGTATCTCATGACATATATGTACTAACTTACTGCTGTGGCGTCTAATCCACTTGTTGAAGAGAATGTTAACATTGCAGTTAGTTTTCTGTTTCTGAAGATGGTAGTGTATTAAATAAAGATGCCATTTGAGCTTTTGATGTCAATTTGAATAAATGGTTCACAGTCTCATTCTATGCAGAATCAAGATTCACTAATGTTCATGTGTATCCACCGTTGGAACTTAAGGTATCGGAGGCAACAAAAATGGTTGAATATGATGAATCAGCCAGGGGCGGGGAGGGGCGCCTGACCCCCCGAACTTTTCGGTCAGTAGTGTTATATATGTACGTTTCGTATAGGATTTTGTAGGTATATACGTTTTCGATCCCCCGATTTTATAATTTTTTTTTAAGTATATACGTTTTCGCCCCCCCTTTTTAATTTTTTTTATTTATATAGCCCAAATAAAATATTTAATTAGCCCAAATATTATAGCCCAAATCATTATATTTAGTAGAATACTAGAATGTATATTATATAACCCAAATCAAATCATTGTATAGATCAACTTAAAAGTCCACCCTATCCAAAAAAACCCAAATTCGTTTACTTTGGGACATCGACCAGAAGAACATGTAGGACCGGTTTTGACTCCGAAACGATTGCGAAACGAACGTGTGACGTGCGAAAACTGTACACGAACGTGACCTAACACACAAGACGTAATATAAACGTGACTCTATTAGAAACGTATGAAATTGTACAGCACCTGAATCACTTTCTCTCTCTAGATCTAGAGCTCTCCAAATGTCAAAATGAGCAAAAGTTTCTAAACTATGACATAACATCCCTATTTATAGGTCAAGGCTTTTAATGATATTTCTCATTAATTACAAGATTGCCACCTTGCCTTTTGACTAGTTATTACAATATAAGCTTGTTATCTTCAGTTTCTCGCTACGGCTTGGATTGACGAAGGCGATAGACATAAATGCACTAACAGACTCCCCCTTGGATATTGCCGCAGTCAATCTCGTAGCGTCTTGTCTTTCTTTCTCTCTTTGAGTCTTCTTGAAGCTTTAACACGTTTTCATCAACGTAGACTCCCTCTTGCTAGAACAGAATCCCCGTAGATCTGTTTTTAGCTTCAGCTCCCCCTTTCTGTAGACTCTTTTCTTCATCAGGCTCCCCCTTTCGTCAAGCTTCCGTGCTTTGGGATCGACACCTGGCTTTCCGTATACAAGCTCCTTCAGAATAGTTACATGGCTCCTTGAATCCACGCTTCCTCTTGCGTTGAGCTCGTCTTCAGACTCCCCCTTAGACTCGGCTATCGGGATCGTAGTCTGGTACAACATCTGCAATTTCTCAAACATTTATAAGTACAAACATTTTAAACATTCAATTGTCCAGGAATAGTGACCTGGCTATATTAAACTTTATAAATCAAGATCCTGGATTTAAGATATAATAATATGAATATATCCAGAAATACTTGATACTCTCCCCCTATCAACAAACTACATAGATTTGGCAGTATTAAGGATCCAACATTGAAAACTGGATTTTTTTTTACAGATTTTAACAATATGAGCATTCAAATCCTTCACGGTTAATCATCCAAGTCCAATTTAATGACCTTGGAGATATCACAAACTGTTTTTGATTTTTAATTTTAAAACTACAAGTTTCAAATTAACGAACTTGATTTATTTTCAGAAACACAATCAGCATACTTAGATTTTGAAACTTAGCACTCAGACATCGGTTTTTCGAAAATAAAGCAGAATTCAAAATCTTTTTGCATTTTACTGAAACATAAAGCAGTAAAGAAATATTTACAAATATATTTACAGACAATATTTTTGTTTGAGTTCGTGTTAGAGGATCATATCAGTTTATGACAAATCACTAGCACCGTTGAGCTTTAAACACTTTAAGTTCTAAACAATTCACATTGATTGACAATATTGTTGTCCACTTAAACTCAATCTAAAAACTTTCGAAATGCTTACCGATACGTTAAGGTATATTAATTTGCACTAAATTCTTATGGACCCCACGATCTCAGCATATCCCCTCATCATGCAATACACTGACTCAAGTAATGCCTTTAAACTTTCATCAACTGTGATATGTGCGAAAACAACGCAGAATGTTTAAACATTAACAATCAGGTCGATCTTTCGATACGCAGAGAAAGTCCAATGTTTAAACAAAATAAGAAATAAAAACAAGTTGAAATTGTTTAGGCTTTAACCACCAGTTCGATACTCCCGTATACGCAGAGGTGATCTAAAGCTTAAACGAAACGCCAAAGAAAATAAAGCAGAACGTTTAGGCAATAACATCCAGTTCGATACTCACGTATACGCAGAGGATGTCCAATTCTTAAACAAAATAAAGAAATAAAACAAGTTTAAATCTTTGCAAAATGAAATGCACAATCACAGTGACTTTTCAGTAAGTTGTGAAAGTTCACAAACTGACCGGTTTTTATGCTCTTTCAGCATTTAGCGATTACTGAGTAGGTACACAGTCACGAAGGATAAAACTAAGTACTATGCTTTCAACCGCGTTTCCCACTAGAACTAGGCTTTTTCATTTAAGTTTGTATCGTTATCGCAAATCTACTAGTCTAGCTGAGCCTATTGTCACATCTTTAGTGAGATTGTTAATCGCTTTTTAACTTTCCATTTCTTTAGCGTACTTTGATTGTCTACTGATGTACTATCATTTCCTCTTTTTACACAAAAACTCATTTTTGAATTTTATCATGTTTTTGGCTTTTTCAAATTTTCTAATGTTTTTGGATTTTCTGACAATATTACTCCCCCTAAAATTCAAAACCATTCTAAAGAAAATTTGATAACCGATGTAGATAGCTTTATCTCGCCATCCATTGCCTGCATCTCATGCTCTGTTTTGTAGAAAATAACGTACCCCCATGATTTACAACACATTGATTTTTTTTTACAGTTTGAAAACCATTTTTCAATCTTGTGAAATTAATCATGTTTGTTCCGCCGTGAGGGTTTCGGCATATTCAAGCATCATATATTTGAATTTTTTGATTTTTGACAAATTTAAAAACAAACATATTTTTGATTTTTCAAAATTTTGACAAAATAAAAACATATTTTTGGTTTTTAAATTTTTAAATTTTTCAATTTTTAGGGTTTTTGAAATATTGTTTATTTATGTACAAAAATCAAACAAACTCCCTGTTTTAACCAACACAGGGTTCAGCAGCCTTCTCTTCCTGTGCCAGGCTACTCCTATTTCCATTTCCACAATCTTCGGTTTTCTTGAGCACCTGCACATTTACACTTACTCAATTACTTGAACAAATTAGCCCAGGTCTGTTTGACCTTAGGCATTTCAATACAATATGCATTATTTAACTTCGGAAAATCTTTGTCATTTTGTACAAAGATTTTGTCAATTTTGACTTCAACTTTTTCATCATTTACCGAGGTCATTTGTTTCTTAACACTCCATGTTTGACCTTTAGGAGTACCTCGTTTGTAAAAATGTGACTCTTTTTGAATAATTTGACTTTGAACAACATTTGGTTTCCAAACCTGTTGGGGTTTTGTCATATCAACTGATGTTTGCCAATTTTGCGTTGTTCTGAATCTGGGTGTGTGAGAATTCCAGGTCTGTCTAGAATTGAACCTATTCAGATTTGATTTCCAAGTTTGATTCGAAGTAAACTTGTTTGTGTTGTACCTCCAAGTTTGTTTTGAATCAAATCTGGTTGACTTTTGTTTCACATCCTCAGATTTATGTTTCTCAACATTTTCAGACTTCTTTTTCGACTCAACATCAACAGGTTTCAGATTCGGACACTTGCGTGCAAGATGTCCAGTTTGATCACATTTAAAACATGTTCTCTTTGACACATCTTTGACCTGTGGTTGTTGCTTTTTCTTTTGATCATAGAACTCTTCATTAGACTGTCGTCTAAATTGGAGTTCTTTCTCTTCTTCTGAACTT
Organism: Helianthus tuberosus; assembly: GCA_030545235.1. Classification (NCBI taxonomy): domain Eukaryota; kingdom Viridiplantae; phylum Streptophyta; class Magnoliopsida; order Asterales; family Asteraceae; genus Helianthus; species Helianthus tuberosus. Next base: position 18,064,147 of record CM060403.1, read on the forward strand.
GTTCCATGAACAAAATTCATCTTTGTCTGATAATTTGGAATTTCATTTTTATTCCAACTTTGTTTCTTCTTATAACCCAACCCAGCCTTCATGTTTTTCTTCTTGAAACCAGGTTTGTTATAAAAAGTTTTGTGACCTTTTCCAGCAAACTTTGAAATTTCAGACTTTTCAATCTCAACCATTTTGAACACTTTATCAATCTTTTCTGAAATCACATTCTGAATCGGGAATACAACATCTAAGAATAATTTGTCCGATCCAATCATGGAATAAACCAATCCTCTTGAATCATCATTCAAAATTTTCTCGGATTTTGAGTTTTTCAGATATTCTTCATGAAAACTACCTTCATTTTCATCATGTGTTTCAGATTTACCTGTATCAACCGACTCTTCTTTCAACGACCTTACCTACCACCTCTGAATCACTAGAATCATCAGATTTGGAATAGGCTACGTCAATGTTATCTGAAAATTGATCTACCATGTTGAAAGCTTTTTCGACCTTTTCATCATCATAAAATGCAAACTTTTCCGGTGGTGGAACTTGATGAAACTCTGAGCCAATGCCCTTTTTGTTTTGCTCAGAATCTTTACCATCCGGTTTTATGTTGAAAATTCTTTCAAGCACATATGATGACGCATGATAACTTTTTAACTTGTTGTTATCCTGTTCTAAATCAGCAATCTGACGCTTTAGCTTAGCAACATCCTCAATGTAAGAGTTTACAACTTGTTGCTTTATTTCATACTGTCGCTTAAGCGTATTAGTTGTTTCAGAACAGTAATTTAGTCTTGACTGAACAGGTTTCATTTGACTCTTCACTTTTTCATATGACTCTTTTGTAATGTGATAAGCCAATTTTATTGAATCATATTCTTTTTTCATTTCTTGACACTCATTTTCCTTTTGAAAACATTCTTCTGTCATTTTCAAAACTTTTTCTTTCAAACTTTCATTTTCTTTTTCTAAATTTTTACATTTTTCTAAAATCTTTTCATCATTTTCTTTTAAAACCTTTTCATTTTCAAACATTTCTTTGTATTTATTTTTAAAAACCTCTTCGATTTTTGTAAATTCAAGATCTCTTGTTCTGAACTTTTCGTCTTTTTCAGTACAAGCACTGCACATTTCCATGCATTTCTTGCACTGTTCAACAGTTTCATTTAAAACTTCAGAATCAGAATTTACCTCAGTGATTGGCACCTCGGTGTTTGCTTCTGTCTGCTTCTGATCAGCATCTTCTTTCTTTTCTTCTACACTAACACCAGTATCACCAGCATCACCAGCTTCCAAATTCTCATCCTTCACTGCTTCTTCTTCTACAACCTGCTGCTCTTCAATAACAGCTTCTATCACAGTTTCTTCATTCACTACACTGTTCTCTTCCTTTTCTTTCACTTCTTCTACTTCTACAGCTTCAACTTTAACTTCCTCAGCGATTTTCTTCAAATCATTCACCATCTCATCAACATTCTTCTTCATTATCTCTTCATCCCTCTTCTTCAGACTTGAAGTCATAACATCTCTAAGGAGTTTTTCAAAGTTCTTCACATATGTTTTATCTTTTCCAACATTTGTATAGTATTCGACGGATCGAGGGATTACTAACAGAACATCATCAAAGATTATGTCTTTCTTGGGAACAACAGGTTCACCATTTCTGTTGACGTAGCATTCTCGCTTCTTGTCCCATCTCTTGTTGCTTACTGCACTTTCATACTCTTCTTGCATTTCATCCATTCTATTCCAAGCAATGTTTCTTTCTCTGTACGTTTTCTCACTCAGAATCTCTTCTCTGGTTTTCTCTTTGACTTCAGCAACAAAAACATAATGTTTGCTTTTTGATATTGTTCTGCCATGAGCTGTGACTTTTTCATCAACACAATCACTCAGAATGTCTTCTTGACTTCCCTTTTTAATTTCAGCAGCCAATCCTGAATCAGATGGAATGTATTTGTCCCAACTGAATCCCTCTGCCACTTTTTCATCATCTTGATGTATAAGTAAAGCTTTCTTCTTGGGATTATTTTCGATCATTTTTGGCTCTTCTTTGCTACGGTGGTAAATCGCCTTTCGGTAATAATCATCATTGAATGGATTTTCATTTCCATCAAATGCAGAATTATGACATTCTCTCTTGAAATGACCTCTTTGCTTGCATTTGAAACAAGTCACTTTGGATTTATCAAATCCCAGCTTAGTTGATGGACCACCGATAGACTGCTTTCCAGTAATCTCCATATATCTCTGAGCTCCGCGGATGCAACTAGCCAAACACCAGCGGATATCAATAAGTTCCATCTCTTCCGGATCAATCTGGTCATAGTCTTCTTTGGTCAATTCGGAATTTTCAATTTTGCCAGCTACTAGACCTTCATATGATTCCAGAACAGATGCAAGAAAACTCATTTGTTGCTTGGCTGCATTGATGCTCATAGTCGGAGAATTCTTCAATTTGAGAGCAATGTTGCAGAGAACTTCTTCAGATTCTTCAACACTTGCTTTTGATGAAGACGAATGATATCCCGGATTGTAGCTTGATGAGCTTGTCGGAGGTTCTTTTGTCTTCACACCACTGAATGCTGTTTTTGGTATTTCACTAACTTTCACCGAAGGTATTGCACCTTTGTAATAAAGACCGACATTCTGTTGATGCGAAGAACTGCTCATCTTGTTCTGCTTTTGCAATTCAAGCTCATGACTTTCTATCTTTTCTATCAAGACATCAAGAGAAATTGTATCATATAAAGCATCATTTTTCAATATGAATACAAACGTTTGCCACTGATCAGCTCGTGGTAACGCTTCTATGATCTTATCAATTATTTCTTCTCGAGTTTTAACAATGCCAAAACGATCAAGTTCAATTTTTAGATGACCAAATCTCTCTATCATTTGTCTAACTGATTCACCTTTCAAACTATCAAACAAATCAAATTCTTTCTTTAATAATGCAATTTTATTTTTCTTGATTTGTTTACCCCCCTCAGCTTTTACCCGTAAAGCTTCCCAGGCAGATTTTGATGACCCATCATGTTGAAGTAAAGCAAACAGGTCATGTCTAATTGATGATTGAATTAAAGCAATCATTCACTGTTCAGTTGAGAATTCTCTTTTGTCTTCTACTGATAAACTTTTGAGCGGGGTTTCTTCTCCTTTATCATCGGTCGGCCTACTATAACCAAATTCCAAACAAAACCAGCTTTCATGAGCGTAAGCTTTTGCCCAGTTGATAAACCGCTCTTTCCACCAAGTGTAATCTTCAATGCTTTCAAGTGTTGGTGGTTTTGAATTTGTTCCGTAGAAATTATCATGTTTAATGTTTTCATTGATCGCTTTTGTAATGGTTTTTGGTGTGACAGTTGAAGTTTCGGAAGACTCGGATGTAAACGCGTTGTAGAACGTGTTGTAAAATTCTTCAGCCATGATGTGATCTTCTAGAATTACCTGAATCAAACAAACAAACAAACACTTATCAGTTTAAACACTATCAAACAACTGAATCAAACTGATACTCGGACTGGTGAATATTTTGTGCAGACTGAGTTTGATGTGAACTGAGTTTGATGCGAACTGAGATTTAAGTTGTCAAACCGTACGAACTGCTATGACCCGGATCAAATTCAAATGACCTGACCCTACTCCAACCGATCTGACAAGGTTCATACGACCTGGACCTTTGAATGATCAAACCGTGAGACTTGGACCTTTGACTGATCAATCCAGGTGAATTGGTTTTTCGATCGAGTCACACTACACAAATTCTTGGACAATCGTTTTAGCTAGTTGACTATTTGACCACAACAATGAAATACAATCTTTAATATGAAATCACATGCAAACTTAATTCAAATGACCGACAAAATTACGACTCACTTGGACCAAAATTCAAGTAGTGGACTATTGTATGTTATTATAGAATCACATGGGCCGATTACTTTTAGACTTAAAAAAAATCTTATAGGACCTCTAAACAAAAGGCACTGACATTACTTGTATCGAGAATCACACTCAGTGAATTTATGAGCCTATAATATGTAGTGGGCTGTCAACACTTTCACTTGATTGGGCCGTTCAATTAGTGAATCTGAACATGCACATGAATTGTTTAAAAGGGCTGACAATTTTTTTTAATTTCTTAACACTTATTTGACCGATATGTATTATGAATTAATATTGATTCACATGTGCTGTCAATCTCAAAACATTTTAATTGGACCTATATACTTATTCAGTCAACACACATGGTCTGTCAAACTTTCATTCACGTGCACATGTCGACAAGCTCTTTCAAACGATATAACGATCTGTTCAAGCGAAATAATGATTTTCACGCGAAATATCTTCAAACGAATATACACACTTCACACGAAATAGGCAGCTTCAAACGAAATATTCACACGAAATAGGCAGCTTCAAACGAAATATGGTATTTCGCACGAAATATGTGATCTTTTCAAACGAAATAGGGTATTTCGCACGAAATATGTGATCTTTTCAAGCGAAATATGGTGTTTTCAAACGAAATAAGGTATTTTCAAACGAAATAAGGCGTTTTCAAGCGAAATAAGATGTCAAATTGGTGCGAAATTAAGCTGTTGACACGAAATCGGACAGAAAAAGTTAGATTTCTCCTAAACGGCTTTGAATTAGGATCTGAAACTTTGTAGGGTTGTAGATCAGGTGTTTTCACACAACATATTAAAAAATCATGTAATTTGGACCATAAAAACCCGTTCAATTTTGAAAAATTCAGAAAAAAAACGTGAAAGAAGTGTAGAAGATGAAGAAATCGATGAAATCTGATGTAATTCGGATCTAAATCTGTCCGTTTGAACAGTGCAATCGAGCTCCTGCTCTGATACCACTTGTAGGACCGGTTTTGACTCCGAAACGATTGCGAAACGAACGTGTGACGTGCGGAAACCGTACACGAACGTGACCTAACACACAAGACGTAATATAAACGTGACTCTATTAGAAACGTATGAAATTGTACAGCACCTGAATCACTTTCTCTCTCTAGAATCTCTCTCTAGATCTAGAGCTCTCCAAATGTCAAAATGATCAAAAGTTTCTAAACTATGACATTACATCCCTATTTATAGGTCAAGGCTTTTAATGAGATTTCTCATTAATTACAAGATTGCCACCTTGCCTTTTGACTAGTTATTACAATATAAGCTTGTTATCTTCAGTTTCTCGCTACGGCTCGAATTGATGAAGGCGATAGACATAAATGCACTAACAGAACAAAAGCCACAAGCCAGAACTGCAGAAGAGGGGAAAAACGCAGGTTCCAGAACTATTCGACTTCAGCTTCTTGTTCGAGAACAGAAGCCAAAACTTCAACTTTCATAAGGTTAAAGGTATGTTTTTTTTATCTTTAGGTTTAATTTAGGCCTGCAATTTATGTGATTTAGGTTGAAATTATGGGTGCAATTGGTTCTAATTTTTGCCCTAAACTTGTTGAATCTTTCTGTAACTATGTCTAATTTTATATTTGGGGAATATGTCACAGAATAGTAACCAAGTTTCAAAAGTGTTCCAGTTAGGTCACTCGTATTGTTTTTGTCCCAATTAGATAACTTAACATTCAAATCGAATCATGTCCTTTTTTCTATGTGTCAAGAAAAAAAAATGAAGAATAAGATGTTGGGGTCGGATTATTTTAATATATGAAATTATATTTATTAAAAATAAAAACACTTTAATTACATTAAAAATTAAAAAAACAAGTTACAATTCATGGCATCACTCAAAGTTAGCGTCAAATAAAAGAGAAAAAAGAAACAAAAATCCACATCACCATGGTTACTTGTGAAATAGATGAAAAAACCCTTAATTTTAATGAAAAATGAATGTTGAGTGACCTGATTGGAACACTTTTGAAACTTCAGTGACCTAATTGGAACACTTTTAAAACTTGGTTACTATTCTACAAAGTTACCCCTTTTATTTGTTTAATCTTATTGTGATTGATTTAGATAGAAATTAGAGTTTGAAATTTAGGGTGATTTGTTAACTTGTTTTGTTATTAGATTATGCTATGGGGAAGAATAAAATGATAACTTCTTTTTTTAATGTTTTAGAACGTTTTTTATTTGATATTAATGTTTGACCCGACCCAACCCGAATCGAATCACCGACGTCCGACCCGAACATACACCTCGAAACTACGCGATAGATTTTTTTTTAGGTCCGTTACCTTCCGACCCCCCGAACTTTTTTTCAAGCTTCGCCATTGGAATCAACACTAGGAAAACAAGAGATCTCAGGGTACCAAGAATGGGATATCTGTACTCGACGATCACGAGGTTAATGTGTTAAACGGTTCTTGAGGTTCCGATAGCTCACCGGCGATTATACTTGTGTGTATATATGTACCGACCCGTAGCTACATACGGTTGGGGTCCAGGGTTCTGACGGGTCTAAAATGTAAACCACGAAAGGTTCTGGGCCGCCTTTGGACCATCTGCACCACACCACACCGCATCCAATGGTAAGGTAGAGTTTAACTGATACACGCATCATAGATGCCGTTTGAACATATCTTGTGAAAAAGATGATGCCATCTTCTCTCTTACTAGGCAACTAAGTATAGAGAGGCCAGTTCAAAAAAATTGCGAAACCTGCCCAACCTCTTCATTTCATCCATCTGGACCTGGGCTCCTAGCCAATGTCTTCCTTGGGCCACCAGGTTAGTACTGCTCTGTTATTTAAGCCCATTGAAAAACTGGCTCAGTTAATTGTAATTGAATTCACTTTCAGTAAAATAACTAATTAAGTTAATCATCATTATTAACTAATTGGTTTTAAATACTCTTTATAAAAATCTATAACGTTTGTCTACTTCGAACCCTCAAACTCATAGGCAAGGATAGTTTTTCGAATTTGATACCAATAGATTACAAGCTCTTTGGTGCATGATGATGGTTAGATATATAAAAAAGCTATGTACCAAACTTTCGATATAATTTAATCAAGCAAGTCGAGTCACCAAAAATTTTCAAGAGTACAAATAGTAATAAAGATAGAAATAAAATATAGTTAAATATTAATGAGAACAAAATGAATATTTGAATGCCTAAAATATTTTTAAATTAATATTAATGAGAACAAAATTAATACATAGTAATAAAAGAGTAAATTATCTTTCTACTTTGTTTTTTTTTTTTTCATAAATTTAAATTGTTAGTGTATTATTATATCTATAATAATAAGAGTAAATTACAATTTTGGCCCCTGTGGTTATTTCATTTTTACCCTTTTATCCCAAAAAGGAATCTTTTAACATTTAAGCCCCCAATGTCTTTTTTTCTAACCATTTTGGCCCCTAAAAGTAAATGGATGGGGTTAGTGTTAGGAGCCAAAAGGGTTAGAAAAAAAAAGACGTTGGGGCTCAGATGTTAAAAGATTTCTTTTTGGGCTAAAAGGGTAAAAGTGATATAACTACATGGGTCAAAATCATAATTTAGTCTAATAGTAATAGTAAGGGTCTGTTTGGTATGCGGTAATGGAATGGACGAAAGAATGGAATGGACGAGGTAATGGAATGGACGAGGGAATGTAATGGATCATTACCATTCCATGTCTTGTTTGGTTACCATGTGTGAATGGAATAAATTATTATTATGTATTGTTCGGTAGGCAAGAAAAACAGAGTAATAATGTCACACCCCAACCGATGGCGGAAACATCGGGGCGTGGCACTGAGCGAAACAGATTGTCCAGAAGTTTCCATAACAACTATAATTACCAATTATTTAAAGCAACATGTCCCATACCATGTCATAAAAGATAACATAATTATTACAGACAAGATCTAGTCAAATTGTTCTGTTCCGACAACTCAGATTTCAAATACAGACAATTGTTTATTTGTTTCTAGACCTTTCCTAGACTCGATTTCACAGCAAGCCAAGCATATAAACATCCTAAGCACCTGTCACATACGTTAAAGTAAAAGTCAATACACATAGTGTAAAGGTGAGCATACAAGTTTGATAATAGCATATAGAGTTCGAAATCGTAATGCAGAACCAGCACGTACACAGTGTGAAATGAAGCACGTAAGTTATCGACATGAACCTATCAACACCAATGACTGCGGGTTGACTGCCCAAGGCAGTTCGTAATACACTCTCACCACCGTGAGCCATGTAACAAATTGTCCTTAACAACCCTTGAGTGAACACGTGCTGAGTCCAAACTATAGTACTATCGTTGCTAAGGCAGGTAGACAGCATTCCATGTGTAAACATAATAAACAAGCATTCATTAAGTCACGTATAACATGCGGTATCGGTTAGCGTTAAAGTATTGCGTAGTGTGTTCGATGTGCTTTAGTATAAGTAACGTATGTAACACCCAAAAGTGCGTAAAGCAAAAAGGGTTCGAGTATACTCACAGTGATTGATGGATTGAAGGGAGCGCTAGAGAGTAAGGTTAGCCTGATCAGAACGATAGCATAAACGATAAGCGGTGCGTAAAACGATACAAGGTGTCATTGGATCGAACATCAATCCGATCAGGTGGCAATCCGATCGGGTGGCCGGTCGATCGGATGAATATCCGTTCGGGTGGTCACTCGATTGCATAGTCATCTCATTTGGGATGGATGTGTTTGTGTATGATGGCTTGTCTTTTGAAGTTTTCGTTGTAGCATTTTGAAAATGGAGAAGTATCTCTACCATTCAAGTCGGTCGATCGGACGGCAGTCCGATCGGACAGCAATCCGATTGGCGAGGCTTCTCAGGTTTGAGAACAAATTCACAGCAGGACGGTCACTCGATCGGATGGCGATCCGATCGGGTGGCAATCCGTTCGGAGTGAACATGTTTGAAAATCATTAAGTCTCTAAACGTCACATGATCGGACGGTTACTCGATCGGATGGCAATCCGATCGGGTGGTAGTCCGTTTCAACGTTCAGGTCCTTAATTAGTTTGAGAAAATGGTTTAAGGATAGAACCAAGTGCAGCCCGATCGGACAGCCGGTCGATCGGGTGGCAATCCGATCGGGTGGTAACTCGATCGGACGGTAGTCCGTTCCGATGGTCTGATAGTTCTAACATTGGTTTCTGTTTGGAGTGTCGTAGTTCTGAATGAGGCGTTTTGATGCCTTGTTTGTACAACGGAACCTTTATCTCGTCCCAAGTGAGCTGGCCGGACAGGAATCACCCTGGTCCGAACAGTTCCCGGTTCGAGTTGGTTGTTCATGTTCAAACCCGAAATCAACGTCTCGTGGATAGAATCCAGATCTTGAACCAACACATCAACACGAAAGAGTAGAAGGTTAGAAAAAGCTCTGATTCTATCGGTTTTGAGTGCATTGAGTGTAAAAGAGTTGAAAGAAAGTTGGAAAACCATCTTTCAATCCTTTTCACCATGGATATGTTCAGATCTATGAAAGATCTTTGTTTATTTGTGTGGAAATCGTTCAGATCTAAGTTGTTCTTGGTGGATTGAAGCCAAAACATAAAGTTCATAAGAACATCATGATGACATCATCCTAGAACACCTCAAATCTAGTGATTTCACGGTTAAAAGTTAAGATTTAAAAGATAGAAAGGTGTAGGAGTGCGTGTAGATTAAGAAAGTACAAGATTTAGGTGGAAAACTTACAAGAATCGCGAGAAATCTGAAGAAAAGTGGGCAAGAAGCGCTGGTCGGACGAGAGGTGCAGAAAAGGTAAGTTTGTGATGTTAACAGGGGTATTTATAGGGTTTCCATAAAAGGAAAGGGAAGGAGAGGGCTGGTCGATCGGGTGGCAACCCGATCGGATGGCTGCTCGATCGAGTGGCAACTCGATCGGGTGGCAGCTCGATCGGCTGGCCACTCGATTGGAGTGAACGGCGCGATGGGTTTTGAGATTTCGATTCAATTGCTGTGCGTTGCGATGCGATAGAGTTTCCTTTTCAAATTACTTTTAATCCTGATGTGTGTAAAATGCAACATATAAATTACATCAAATGAGGCATAAAACTAACCCTTTTTTAGTGCTAATATTGGAAAAAGAGTGTTTTTGTCTTCCTTTTGTATTTTCAGGATTAAATGAGCTCAAAAACGCAAAAGAAGCAAAAAGACAGCTAAATCCAACATAAATACAAGAAAAGGAACATTAGTGGACTGCCCGAACCCTCAACGGCACCTTCCAAAGCAAAATAGAGAAAACAGAAGACTGAACACGCCCCGTGCTCAGCCAGCACGGGGCCGTGCCCAAGAAGCAGCAGAAAAGACAAACCTATAGAAGCTTCTATTGCCCATCACGGGGCCGTGCTCAGCGGACACGGGGGTGTGTCGAAAGTACAGCAGGCGCATTTATTGTAATTGCGAATTACAATTAATGAGGAGAGAGAGTGTCAGACGGACACGGGGCCGTGCCCAGCGGACACGGGGCCGTGTCCAGCTCTCTGTTCAGCCTATAAATAGGAGTGCTTGGATTCATTTCATCTCATCCCTTGGCACACCACCTCTCTCACACTTCATCCACCACCCACCACCATCACAACACCATCATCCACCACCATCATCCATTGTCCATCGTAGAGTGTGTGAGTCGTCTCGGGATCCAAGATTGATCGTAAGAGTTCTTGACAATCAAGGCCATGTTTGCCTAAGTCTCTTACATCACTTGGTGAAGACAAAGTGTCTAGTATAATACTTTTTATTTCTAATCTTTTGCACTTTTTATTTGGTTTTGTATTAATGACTTTAATAACTAGTTACTTATGTTGAAGGTGATCTTTCCTTATCGTTTGTCCGTGGTGTCTTGGCATTATTTTACTGTCTATATAAAATAAAGGATTTTCACCATTCATATCTCCACGGTCTATATGGAGATATGTTGGCTACCTGGTAGGGGGTTAAGGGAACGGTTTGGTAAAGGTCTTGCCATTGTTCAGCGTTTAGAGGTCCTGCAATGGACCTGGGTCAAATTTAGTAGGACCTCCTTCAATACTTCACGGTATTGGATGGCGGGGGTCCAAACTCTTTGATCCCCTCATAAGTTAACTACTATTAATACTATAACCCGGCTATTTAGGACTGTATCCCTGCTGACTCAGACTACTTAGCCGAGGGTAACGTCACCGCCAAAAGCGGGGCCTACCACAATACTGCATTAATAACTTAATTCATTATCTTCCAATAATCCACCCTTTTAGGATTGTATCCCTGCTGACTCAAACTACTGGGGTGAGGGTAACGTCGCCTTCAAAAGAGGGGCCTACTACAATAACTAAGATAATCTCTTAATTATGTGCAAAAGTGCGGAAATAATCAAAGGTTATACTAGATACGAGTCGGAACCAAGTGATTCATCTTGTCTATCTGTTTTTCTTTTATTTTTATTTTCAGCATTTTAGTTAGTTTTAATTTTCTTAGTTTAAAACATTTTTCTAAACTTTTATTTTGGTTAGACGTTGAGGATAAACCGGTACTAAAAGCTCTTGTGTCCTTGGACGACCTCGGTATCTTACCAACACTATACTACACTCAACGATGGGTGCACTTGCCCATATGTGTGTTTAGTGTTAGTGAAATATCGTGTTTTATAAATTTAAAACTTGGCTAAAATAAGTGTTAAAAAGGGCTTAAAATATACACCTAATATATACGACACTTTATCGCACATCAAGTTTTTGGCGCCGTTGCCGGGGACACAAGGATTTTGAGAAAGTTTAAAATCGACGGCCTAATCAGTTTTTCAAAACCTGTTCAAAACGCGCGCGCATTTTTCTGCATTTTAGTTTAGTTTGCATTTACAGTAGCCTGAACACGGGGCCGTGCTCATTGAACACGCCCCCGTGCTGCATATTTTTAGTTAGATACCCAGATACAGAGTCTGAACACGGGGCCGTGCTCGCTAAACACGCCCCCGTGCTCAACGTGACCAGTAACTTTAATTAAAACGCCCAGATACAGATCCTGTACACGGGGCCGTGTTCACCAGACACGGGGCCGTGTCCAGCCTTCTGTTTCAATCTTTGTTTCATTTTCTGGTCCCGAGACTCAGTTGTGGTCTGCTGAGTGATTCTTATGGATCAATACTCAGGAGGTTACAACTACACCTATGATGAGGATGATTATAGGGGTAATTATTGCACAAATTGTCGTCATACACGTTCGATTCAAAATAATCACTCGTATCAACCATCCAATTCATACACTTACTATGAGGAGCCCAGGTACGAGCCATCAACTTCATACACATCCTATGAAGACCAAAGGTATGAACCTCCTCCCTCATACTCATATTTTGATGAACCAAGGTATGAGCCTTCTTACTCATACTTTGAGGAACCAAGATATGAGCCACCACCTTCATATGCTTATTATGAGGAACCTTGGCGTGAACAACCCACCTCATATGAGTATTATGAAGAACAAAATTACGAACCTTATCCATCATATGCTTACAATGAAGGACAATGGTGTGAACCATCAACTTCATATGGGTATTATGAGGAACAAAGGGTCGAACAACCGGATTCAAGCTTAGAAAATAATGATTCTTTTTCTATAACCGAAGTAACCGATAGGATATTAGAACACATTAGAGTTATCGATCGATGTATAAAAGAAGCTCGCGCAAGGGAAGAGGAGTCCCGCGCACGAGAAGAATTAAAAAGGGAAGAGATAACTAAAAATGAAAAAATGGAAGAACAAATAAGTGAAAAACCGACACATGAGCTAAGCAACGAAAAAGGTGAGTCCAATAACGTTAAAATCCAAGAAGAGTCTAATTTTGAAGAAATTAATCTCTTGACACCTTCTTTCGAAAATCATTGTTTAGTACCCACTCATGCTAAGTTTTTAAAAGAGTTAAACACTAACACTAAAATTGACGAAACGGTAAGTGTTAAGTTAACTAATGATCAAACTTCGCTAATAAAAGAAGACCCATTTGAAATTAACATTACACCGGTTCCATGTTTCTTTCAAAATTCGTTTATTAGTAATGTCACAATCGATAAAGATCTTTGTGTTAACATAATGCCTAACTACATTTTCGAAAAATTAAGTATTAGTGATTTTTCTCCACTTCAAATACCCATTTTTCTATCCAATCGGAAAGTAATAAAATCAATCGGTATAGTTGAAGATGTTTTGGTTCAAACAAATCAAATGGTAATCCCAGCCGACTTTGTCATCCTCGATGACGCTCCTCTAATGTTGGGACGACCATTTGTAAAAACTCACGAAGCTTTGAAAAACCGGAAGTTCAATAATTTACCTCTTCAATTAGGGGCATTTAAAAGAAGTGTCGATCTCGAACGATCAATGAAATATCCATTCGGCAATAATGACCCCCTAATTGAAGATGAAGATGAACCACCCGATACAAGTGAAGAGATTGACCACTTTGTTGAAGAAGAGGTCGCCATAGAACAAACTTTTAAAGTTCTTAATCGAAACGAGCAACCAAATAAGGAGTCTCCTAAAGACCCACCACTTGAGCTCAAAGAACTTCCAAAAGGTTTGGAATATGCTTTTCTAGAAAAAGATGGTAAGTTACCTGTAATTATTTCGTCTAAATTAGATAACTTAGAAAAAGAAAAACTAATCAATCTTTTGAAAAAACACAAAAATGCAATAGCTTGGAAACTTGTTGACATAAAAGGAATTAGTCCTTCTATGTGCACACGCAAAATTTTGATGAATGATGACTACAAATCAGTCATACAACCACAACGTCGCGTAAATCCAAATGTTCAAGAAGTGGTTAAAAACGAAGTCATCAAATTACTTGACGCCGGACTTATCTATCCTATTTCCGATAGTCCTTGGGTAAGTCCCGTCCAAGTAGTTCCAAAGAAAGGAGGTATGACGGTAATTACTAACGAAAAGAATGAATTAATACCAACAAGAACCGTCACAGGATGGAGAGTATGTATAGATTATAGACGATTAAATGAAGCAACAAGAAAGGATCATTTTCCTTTACCCTTCATTGATCAAATGTTAGAAAGATTATCCGGTCATAAATTTTACTGTTTCTTGGATGGTTTTTCAGGTTACTTTCAAATCCCGATAGCACCCGAAGACCAAGAAAAGACAACTTTCACATGTCCCTATGGAACTTTTGCTTATCGACGCATGCCGTTTGGTCTATGTAATGCCCCCGCAACATTCCAACGTTGCATGGTAGCCATTTTCCATGACATGATAGAAAAGACAATGGAAGTCTTCATGGACGACTTTTCTATCTTTGGGGATTCATACGACCAATGCCTCGATAACCTTGAACGAATGCTATCCCGATGTGAGGAAACTAACCTCGCCCTTAATTGGGAAAAATGCCATTTCATGGTAACGGAGGGAACAGTACTCGGTCACAAGATCTCAAGCGAAGGAATGGAGGTGGATCGAGCCAAAATAGATACCATTTCTAGGTTACCTCCTCCATCCTCCGTAAGAGCTATTAGAAGTTTCCTAGGGCATGCCGGATTTTATAGGCGGTTTATCAAAGACTTTTCAAAAATCTCAAGGCCTCTAACAAAATTACTTGAAAAAGATGCTCCTTTCATCTTTGACAAGGATTGCAATCAAGCATTTCTAACACTAAAGGAAATGCTAGTCAATGCGCCTATCATGATAGCACCTGATTGGACGTTTCCTTTCGAAATCATGTGTGATGCTAGTGACTTTGCAGTTGGAGCTGTCTTGGGACAGAGAAAGGAAAAGCATTTCCACCCAATATATTATGCTAGTAAAACACTTAACGATGCACAAGAAAATTACACAACAACTGAAAAAGAGTTACTAGCTGTGGTATTTGCTTTTGATAAATTTCGTTCTTATCTTGTTCTTTCTAAAACTATAGTCTATACAGACCATGCAGCCATTCGATATCTCTTTAAGAAGCAAGACGCAAAACCACGTTTGATTAGGTGGATTCTACTCCTCCAAGAGTTTGACATTGAAATCAAGGACAAAAGAGGAGCAGAAAATACCGCAGCAGATCATCTTTCGCGCTTAGAAGACCCAGCTTTGGAGGCAACCAGGGACGAGCAAATCAACGAAAAATTTCCAACTGAATCCCTGGAAATGGTGGAATTTAAGGAAGAACCATGGTACGCCGACTTTGCTAACTACCTAGCTAGCGGAATAGTCGCAAAAGGATGGCCACATCATCAAAGAAAAAAATTCTTTGCCAATGTGAAACACTATTTTTGGGAAGATCCATATCTTTTCAAAATGTGTGCCGACCAACTCGTCAGACGATGCGTACATGGTAGTGAAGCACGAAGAATTCTCCGCCATTGTCATGAAGGTCCATACGGAGGACATCATGGTGCTGCCAGTACCGCACGAAAGGTATTCGATTCAGGATTTTATTGGCCAACCATTTACAAAGATGCTCAAAATCTTGTAAAGACATGTGATGCTTGCCAAAGAACAGGTAATATTTCTTCCAAAAACGAAATGCCACAAAATGGCATTCTTGTTTGTGAAATTTTTGATGTATGGGGACTCGACTTCATGGGACCTTTCCCACCATCAAAAGGAAACAAATACATACTTGTGGCAGTGGATTACTTGTCTAAATGGGCCGAGGCCGAGGCACTTCCAACAAATGATGGAAGAGCAGTGGTAAGATTTCTGAAAAAAATATTCTCTCGTTTTGGCACACCTAAAGCTTTAATAAGTGATAGAGGTACCCATTTTTGCAACCATCAACTTGAAAATTTTTTAACAAGATATGGGGTCTATCACCGGGTTTCGACAGCATATCACCCTCAAACAAACGGACAAGTCGAAGTGACTAATAGAGGGTTAAAACGAATACTCGAAAAAACCGTAGGATTAAATAGAAAGGAATGGGCTGATAAATTAGATGATGCTTTATGGGCTTTTCGAACTGCTTATAAAACAACGATAGGTACAACCCCATATAAGCTAGTCTATGGAAAAAGTTGTCATTTACCAGTAGAAATTGCACACAAAGCCTACTGGGCAATCAAAAATGTAAACTTAGATCTAGAATTTGCTGGTAAAAATCGATTTTGTCAAATAAATGAATTAGACGAGCTTAGGAATTATGCATACTCAAACTCCGAGATTTATAAGGAAAGAATGAAAAATTTACATGACAAACATATTAAACCTAATGAATTTCGGGTGGGAGACTTAGTTCTTTTGTTTAATTCACGACTTCGATTGTTTCCTGGTAAATTAAAGTCTAGGTGGTCAGGACCTTTTTCCGTCACCCATATTTTTCCACACGGTGCAGTAGAAATTAAACCTCGAAATGGGCCACCATTTAAAGTCAATGGCCAACGGCTGAAACTCTATTAAGGATTCATTGAGGATGAGGAAGAAGAGATCTCGCTTCAAATCGTGGAAGAATAAAAACATCATGCCTGGTAAGTTACGAACGATTGAGACGACAAAATAAAGCGGTAAGTTTTCTAAACCATAGCTTATGGGGAAAAGGGGCACTCACACGCGCACAAAAAAAAAAAAAAAAAAAACTGCTCGGCACGAGGCCGTGTTCGCGCTGCAGACGGGATAAAACCCATTTTTCAAAACAATTTCTTCATTCCACACGCCCCGTTTCCCCACAAAAGCTCTGGTTCCAGGCGATTTTTCGCGAAATTCCAACGTCTCTTACCGATCTAACAACGTCAAGGTATGATTCTATCACTCTTAGTAGTTAGATTAGTTACTTGCATGTAGTTAATACACCACAAATTTGGGGAAAAATCTAGGGTTCTTGATGTTCATCCGGATCGAACCTAAAATTTTTGCCTAAATCTGCTTGCATTTAGTTAGATTAGTGTTAGGGGAAGTAAATAAACTTAGATTGTTCATAGATTCACCCGATTTCTTACAAAAACCCCAAAACCCTTGTTCTTGAACCGAAAAAGACAAAATTGATAAGGTAAACGGGATATTTTGGGAAAAACGGTGTTTAGGGTTTCATTTTCGGGGGAAACCGCACCTATTGGACCAAAAATTTTCAAGTTTTCGAAACCGGGTCGAAAATTGAAGTTTTTGAGTAACAGACCTCTGGACACGGGGCCGTGTCCGCTGGACACGGGGTCGTGTCCAGCCCACTGTTTGCAGTTTTGTCCGAAAACATTTCTGTTTCGTGCTAATCTTTGGTATATTCTTTCAGATGGCAAAGTTCACAAGGTTTAATGCAAGTGAGCTTGATGCAAGGGCAAGGTATGAGGTTCTCCAAACAAGACCCGAAGAGTACCCGAGGAGAGCTTGCACAGATCTGTTAACCTTGGTAAACCAGCTGAACCGATTCAACAACATCATTACGGGACCACTAGCTGTTGCATTAAACACTAGGCTTCAATCAGTACATCAATGTACCATGGAGTTCTACAGTACCTTCAACTTCGATTCAAGGTGTGACCCATTTGACAATACTGGGGTTGTATTTCGGTGTGGAGGAACAATGTACTCGATCTCCATGGCACAGTTTGGAGCCATAATAGGTCTATATCAAGAAGAGGAATCGGGAAACGAAGAAAATACCGGGGGATTACGAGACTTGGAGGTGAATGAAAGACAAGCCGCATGGGCTCAAATCGGTGAAGGAATCTACGACCCTCGTAGCACCAAGAGTACAAAGCTGAGGGATCCGCTCTATCGCTACATTCACAGGATCCTCACCTACTCTCTAAACCAACGACACGACAGTAGTGGTGTTGTAGGGTTGAAAGATTTGGTTGTCCTCCACTGTATCCACAACCAAAAGCCTCTTGATGTTCCGTATCTCCTGTTGAAAAACATGCATCTCAACCGCCTATCTTCTACGGAGGATGGGTGTACCGTCTTTTTAAGCATTACACGCGAATTCCAAGAGCCTTTGAAAGAAGCCCATGGTCGGGACGAGTTGACTACCACATTTGCCGAGCCATGAACTTACTCTATGAGGCGGAAGACGGAACAGTGAGTTTCCAAAGAACGCAAGGCTATGCATGGAACCCACAGGAGGCCCTAGTTCTTCACGCACCACCTCCCCACCACCAGTATCCACCCCATGGTGATCCGGGCCAATCCTCCTCACAAGGAGGCGGTTTTCCTAATTTTCAAAGCTTACATGATCTTATGCAGGAAAACCTTATGTGTACCAGGAACGCCTACAACCTCGCCAACAACACATACCACCGGGTCGGAGCTATTGAACGCAACATCAACAATATACAAGACGATATCAGCAGCATCCGGGAGCATATGGCGGGGCATGGGGATGGAGGTGATGATAGCGATGAAGATATGGATTAGAGGGTTTGGAGGAGCAGGAGCGGGTTGATGGCGAGCCCACAGGTTTAAGTCCCTTTATCTATCGAACGATTGGTGGCCTGCGTGCCAGAAGTTGAACAATTTACTTTCCTTAAACACTTTTATTTTCCGTTTTATTTTTCTTTTACTTTATGCTTGGAACAATTAACTGTGGTAATGTAGGATGTTTGTATTGCTTGGTGTGGTATTAAGTGTTGAAACAGGTACAAACCAAGGCTTGGGGTGCTAAGCCTCACCACTTATAGGGCCAGGATGGAAAAACCGGAGGAAGAAACCTGTTTTTCAGGCTTTCAGACTGTCCACACGGGGACGTGTCCAGCCAACACGCCCCCGTGCTCACCTCCCAGACCTGCTGTTTGGCTTCTGTTCGGCAGAATTTTGTCAGACACGTGGCCGTGTTCAGTGGACACGGGGCCGTGTCCACCTTCTGTAAGTTCTTGTTACTGGCACCTGAACACGGGGTCGTGCCCACTCAACACGGGGCCGTGTTCAGTGCCCAGTAACACAAATTTTTGCTTTTTAAACACTATTTTACACATCTAATCAACCTAAAAATTTATTTTTGGGACACATTGAGGACAATGTGTAATTTAAGTGTGGGGGGATGCTAAAACCTTGAATTTTGCAAATCCTAAATACAAGCCTTACACAAAACTCTATTGGAACCGCTAATCACCCCAAATTTTTTCAAAAATTTCATTTTTTTACTTGTCTAGGTTTAACTCGGGAAATTCAAGTTCTCAAAAAGGTTATATTTTTACAAATTTACAACCGATAGCGTAGTGATAAAAAGAACCAACATAAGAAAATTATGAAAAGGCATAGCAAACTTATTTAAAATTTAATTATATACTTGATCACATAAAAACCCATTCCCACAAAAGTGAGTTTTGAGCCTTTATTGAGCACACAATTACATATCATTTGACTAAATGCTCATTTTTCGTTTCTTGTGTGAATAGCTGCTTGGTTCTTACGACTCTAGAACTTGCCATGACAATACATTCCCGTTCCTTATCAACTTAAACCCGAGTAAGTAAATGATGGAGGCATTAGGACTAACCCTTTTCATTTCTACACCATTATTTTTCTTTTTTACCACCTACCCAAAAATCCCCCTAGTTAGCCCCTTTGAGCCTAAACCTTTTCGTTTCATCACCCAAACAAAAACCCTTTCATCCACCAAAACCTTTTTCATTTTTAACCCTTTATTTTAGTAACAAGTTCGGTTCTTCATGAAAAAAAATAAATAAATAAATAAATAATTTTGTGATAATGATGAAGCAAAAAGAAAATAAACAAACAAGTTAATAAAAAATAACTTAGTTTGAATAAAAGCTTCATCAAAATAAAAAGTTGCAAAAATACGAAAACCGACACTTGTTACGCTTTTAGCCCTTTTTCTACTAACCACTAACCCAACCACCTACCTTTAACCCTAGCCAACCCTTAACCCACAAAGTCCTC
Source organism: Helianthus tuberosus (assembly GCA_030545235.1). Taxonomy (NCBI): domain Eukaryota; kingdom Viridiplantae; phylum Streptophyta; class Magnoliopsida; order Asterales; family Asteraceae; genus Helianthus; species Helianthus tuberosus. The sequence continues at coordinate 18,083,886 of CM060403.1, forward strand.
TTGATATCTACAAAGGTATAAAAGTTAAAAAGGAGGAGGATTGATTTCTTGGCAAGCCTATGGTAGGAATAAGTTCCGTGCCGCTCTCGAGTGATTCACTAAAAATACACCTTCGGCCGAGTGTGAGTGATTTCCCCGCGAGGTATGTGAACTTGTATATAAATAGAATTTTAAAAAGGCATGTTATGCCCAAATAAGTAATTTCTTTTATGAACAGTTCTAAATAAATCATTACGAATAGGAGTGTAAATAAATAAAAATAAAACCCAAAAAGATCTTGGAAATCCCGACACTCTACGACAAGCCCAAAACCTTCTCTTCTACCTATTCCATTTGGGAGTGTAAGCCACATATTAAAGAGTTTTGCTTGAGGACAAGCAAAAGTTCAAGTGTGGGGGTATTTGATGTGTGTAAAATGCAACATATAAATTACATCAAATGAGGCATAAAACTAACCCTTTTTTAGTGCTAATATTGGAAAAAGAGTGTTTTTGTCTTCCTTTTGTATTTTCAGGATTAAATGAGCTCAAAAACGCAAAAGAAGCAAAAAGACAGCTAAATCCAACATAAATACAAGAAAAGGAACATTAGTGGACTGCCCGAACCCTCAACGGCACCTTCCAAAGCAAAATAGATAAAACAGAAGACTGAACACGCCCCGTGCTCAGCCAGCACGGGGCCGTGCCCAAGAAGCAGCAGAAAAGACAAACCTATAGAAGCTTCTATTGCCCATCACGGGGCCGTGCTCAGCGGACACGGGGGCGTGTCGAAAGTACAGCAGGCGCATTTATTGTAATTGCGAATTACAATTAATGAGGAGAGAGAGTGTCAGACGGACACGGGGCCGTGCCCAGCGGACACGGGGCCGTGTCCAGCTCTCTGTTCAGCCTATAAATAGGAGTGCTTGGATTCATTTCATCTCATCCCTTGGCACACCACCTCTCTCACACTTCATCCACCACCCACCACCATCACAACACCATCATCCACCACCATCATCCATTGTCCATCGTAGAGTGTGTGAGTCGTCTCGGGATCCAAGATTGATCGTAAGAGTTCTTGACAATCAAGGCCATGTTTGCCTAAGTCTCTTACATCACTTGGTGAAGACAAAGTGTCTAGTATAATACTTTTTATTTCTAATCTTTTGCACTTTTTATTTGGTTTTGTATTAATGACTTTAATAACTAGTTACTTATGTTGAAGGTGATCTTTCCTTATCGTTTGTCCGTGGTGTCTTGGCATTATTTTACTGTCTATATAAAATAAAGGATTTTCACCATTCATATCTCCACGGTCTATATGGAGATATGTTGGCTACCTGGTAGGGGGTTAAGGGAACGGTTTGGTAAAGGTCTTGCCATTGTTCAGCGTTTAGAGGTCCTGCAATGGACCTGGGTCAAATTTAGTAGGACCTCCTTCAATACTTCACGGTATTGGATGGCGGGGGTCCAAACTCTTTGATCCCCTCATAAGTTAACTACTATTAATACTATAACCCGGCTATTTAGGAGTGTATCCCTGCTGACTCAGACTACTTAGCCGAGGGTAACGTCACCGCCAAAAGCGGGGCCTACCACAATACTGCATTAATAACTTAATTCATTATCTTCCAATAATCCACCCTTTTAGGATTGTATCCCTGCTGACTCAAACTACTGGGGTGAGGGTAACGTCGCCTTCAAAAGAGGGGCCTACTACAATAACTAAGATAATCTCTTAATTATGTGCAAAAGTGCGGAAATAATCAAAGGTTATACTAGATACGAGTCGGAACCAAGTGATTCATCTTGTCTATCTGTTTTTCTTTTATTTTTATTTTCAGCATTTTAGTTAGTTTTAATTTTCTTAGTTTAAAACATTTTTCTAAACTTTTATTTTGGTTAGACGTTGAGGATAAACCGGTACTAAAAGCTCTTGTGTCCTTGGACGACCTCGGTATCTTACCAACGCTATACTACACTCAACGATGGGTGCACTTGCCCATATGTGTGTTTAGTGTTAGTGAAATATCGTGTTTTATAAATTTAAAACTTGGCTAAAATAAGTGTTAAAAAGGGCTTAAAATATACACCTAATATATACGACACTTTATCGCACATCAAATCCCAACTACTATATCAACATACAATCATCCTTAATTGACTTGCGTTTAGCGTTTGCGATTCGATTGCGATTAAGTTTCAGTTGCGTTTTGATTAATCACCCCACATAAACATAATTAAACATGCACAAGTAACACATAAGGCACACACACACATAGAATAATATCTGGAACGCATAATTCGAGTTGCGAGTACGATTGCGATCAGCGATAAGGCGATAAAACATGCGATAAATATCGAATAAACCTCGATTATTAATAAGTACTCCACATAATACAACTAACGTAAAGCATAAAAGACTATATACGAGTCAAAGAAGTCAAAACAGGATTTGAGTAAGGAGTGACAGATCTCAATCAGCAATCTTGTCTCCCTTTGACTTCAATCTTGACTTTGACTTTCGAAACACGGGGTGTTACAGCCTCCCCTAGTTGAGAGAATTTAGTCCCGAAATTAGGCCGAAGCCGTAACAAACAACTGCGGGTACTTCGCCTTCATGTCTCTTTCGAGTTCCCAAGTGAACTCTGCGCCTTGTTTGCCTTCCCATCGGACTTTCACAATGGGAATGTGCGAGCGTCTGAGCTGCTTGGTTTGGAGATCCATGATTTCGACAGGCTTCTCCACGAAGTGTAGTGTTTCGTTTACTTGGAGATCATCAAGGGGTACAATTAAATCATGCTCAGCCAGGCACTTTCGAAGGTTCGAAACGTGGAAAGTCGGGTGGACGTTATTAAGTTCCTCCGGTAGTTCGAGTCTGTAGGCGACTTTTCCGATCCTTTCCAGAATCTTAAAAGGTCCAACATATCGAGGCGCTTGTTTCCCTTCTTGCCGAATCTGACCACACCCTTCCAAGGTGATACCTTTAGGAGTACGTAGTCGCCAACGTCAAAGTCAAGGGGCTTGCGTCGTCTATCGACGTAACTTTTCTGACGACTCCGAGCTTTCAGCAGATTGTCTCGAATTTGGAGGACTTTGTCAGTCGTTTTTTGCAGTAGCTCAGGACCGGTTAATTGCGAGTACCCGATCTCGTGCCATACAATAGGCGATCGACATTTTCTTCCGTATAAAGCCTCAAACGGTACCATTTGAATGCTGGAAGGATAACTGTTAATATACGAGAATTCGACTAACGGCAAGTAAGCGTCCCAATTACCACCGAAATCTATGACACACGAACGGAGCATGTCTTCAAGAGTACGAATCGCTCTCTTAGTTTGGCCGTCGGTTTGGGGGTGGAATGCGGTACTTAGATTAAGCGTAGTACTGAGAGCCATTTGAAACGTCTCCCACAGGCGTGAGGTAAACCGAGCATCACGGTCAGAGATGATGTCGCGAGGCATCCCATGTCGACAAATGATCTCATCGGTGTAGATTCGAGCTAATCTTTCTACCTTGTAGTCTTCTCGTATTGGCAAAAAATGAGCAGATTTGGTCAAATGCTCAACGACAACCCAGATGCTGTCGTGACTTGATGGCGTGCGTGGAAGTTTTGTTATGAAGTCCATAGCTATACTTTCCCACTTCCACAGGGATCGGGGGTTGTTCGAGTAAGCCAGAGGGTCTTTGGTGTTCAGCCTTGACTTTCGAGCAAGTCAGGCACTTCCCAACGTAGAGAGCAATATCCCTCTCTTCATGCCCGGCCACCAGTACTTGTAGCGAAGGTCCTGGTACATTTTATCGGCACCAGGATGAATAGAGTACCGAGATCTGTGGGCTTTGTCCATCAATATCTGTCGTAAATTAGTCCGCTTAGGGATCCAAATTCGGTCCAGAAAGTGGAATATCCCATTCGACTTATTCACAAGCTGGGCTCCATCGTGGTAGATTCTTTCCTTCTTCAGAGTGCGCTCGTTAAAACAGGCATGCAAGAGACGACTGATAAGATTACTCAAATCAAGGAAAGACTGAAGATGGCTCGTGATCGTCAAAAGAGTTATGCAGACAATAGATGCAAGCCGTTAGAATTCCAAGTGGGAGACAAAGTACTATTGAAAGTTTCTCCTTGGAAAGGAGTAGTTAGATTCGGAAAGAAAGGAAAGCTAAGTCCAAGGTACGTAGGACCATTTTCAGTGATCCAACGTATAGGACCAGTTGCTTATCGTTTACAACTACCAGAAGAATTAGCAGGAGTACATGATGTATTCCATGTATCCAATCTCAAGAAATGCTTATCAGATGAATCACTGGTAGTACCTCTTCGAGATATAAAGGTAAACGAAAAGTTGAAATTTGTTGAGAAACCTCTTCAAATTGAGGATCGAAAGATCAAGTTTCTCAAACACAAACGACTAGTTTTAGTCAAAGTCAGATGGGATTCAAAGAGAGGAGCTGAATACACTTGGGAGCTGGAATCAGAAATGAAGCGAAAGTATCCTCACTTATTCCAGTAAATCTCGAGGACGAGATTTTTATAAAGGTGGGGAGAATGTAACAACTCTCATCAAAAGTTATATTTATTTAATCAAATTGTCCAATAGGAAACTCTAATTGAGAAACCCAAGTGATTCTGTATAATCCCTAAAATTTTCAGAACATTTGGAATCAGGATTAGGGCCCCTAAAACTTAAGGGGGGTAAACCCTAGCTAACGATTATCTCTAAAATGCGTTGTCTAAATTGAGAATTCACAAACTATCAACTCAGCAGGCCTATACTAGTGACAAGGCTACCCTAGGGTAGATTGGTACCCCAGGCGAGTCGCGACAGGGTCAGCAACATCTCCCGCGACACGCGGGGGAACTCATTTTCACGTATAAATAGGATAGTCTGTTTCATGTAATTGAGTGTTCTTTCGACGTTCAAATTCGAATTGTACGCTGAGTTATAGTATAATCACTACAAAAACACACACTGATCACGAAGTGCTGCCACAATTCAGGGTAATAACTCGATCGCTGCTACGATTCAATGTCCGATCGATTAAACTATCCAATGGATGTTTAAGTGCTGCCCACATTAGGGTTTATGCTTTGTCATTCGTCGTTAAATCGATGGATGTTTAAGTATCGCACTTTGTCATTCGTTGTGAAGGTTTTAATCTCGTGAGTTATCGTAAATGCTGTATTAAGTTACTAACCTAGTTTGTGTGCATGATTATTTAAACTAGGTTATCAAGGCTAATCAGTAGAATAAGCTCTGTTAAATCTGCAATGTGAGTCATTCTCTTTTTATCAAATCTATTTACAAAAGCATGTTTATTTTCAAAGATTATAATTACAGGGATTAAGTCTATGTAATCTGAAATTACTGCCAGTATGTGGGGGGATGTGCACATAGCTACTAATTATTTATCACTTGGGGGTGAACGGACCCAGCAAGTGATATGTCCACAGTCACAAGTCCGGTCAAGTGACAACTGGATCGGTTAATTTAAAAGATAGAGACATTGTAATCGCTCTTAATACTGTAAATTATAAACAGGTCATTTTATTAAATAGAATGATTCACTCAGTATTTCCCGCTGACAAAACCTTTTTCAAACATGTTTCAGGTGATCTGTTGTAAAAGTGCCGTGAAGCACTATCAGCTTAAGGAAGTGGCTCAGTATAAAATAATGAAACATGTTTTGTAAAATAAAAGATTTCTTCGTGAAATCTCAATATTGTAAATTACCGGGTTTTATCCCGAATTGTGAAATAAAATAATCGGGAAATATTTCAGTTTTAAAAAAGATCCTGAAGAAACTTCCGCTGTTAAATTAAATACCACGGGATTTCTGTCCCGCGGCTCCTGAAACGGGTCAAACCGGGTCGGGGGCCGTGACAGAAATAAGGTGGTATCAGAGCCACTGATTTAAGCCTATTAAGTATTTAGAAATACTTAATTTTACTGATTGCCAATTATGTGATTATGTGTTTTAACTGATTATTTGTTAATTACAGTATGGGTAAACAAAAGCTGTCAAACATCTATCTTAAACTAGATAGGTCATTCAACGAGAAGGGAAGTTCATCCCAAACTAAACCTTATGTAATTCCTGAAGAAGGAATATTTGTCCGTAAGGCACATTACGAGGAACCACTTTCTCCTAATAAAAGAAGTTTGATTATTAGGAAAAGTCAAGAGGAAATAAGGAAAAACCGAGAGAAGAAAGTTAAACAAGAAACCCAGGACTTAATCAATAAATCACCTTGGGAGGACAAATTAGATGAGAAATGGGCAAATCTTTATATGCTAGCCACAGTAGCAGAAAATGCAAATCTCTAAATACTCAAAAGTTTTAGCACTTTTATTTTCCAGAACCCTTATTTAGTAAATAAATAAGTTACAGTAAATCGTAGTATAATTTACTTGTCAGTTGTTTTATGTATGCAATAATATTTACGGGTTATCTATAAAATTTTTTTGTTATTTTATTTTAACATTTGGTATGTATTTTGCATATATGCTAAACAGCATGAATGAGATATCAGAAGGTTTAGAAAATCTTAACCTCTATCCCGTTAAGATAGAAGTTTCCAAGGAATTCACCGGTTACTTCGCTGATAAAGAAGAACCCATGGAATTTCAATCCAAACCACTGGCAAAACCTAAAACCAAGAAAAGAAGCAGATTTGTGGGCTGGAGGCGTGTACGAAGGAAAAAGCCAGCAACAAGAAAGGTTACTAAAACTGAAGAACCAAAAGACAAAGGAAAAGGGGTAGAAATTGAGGAAAATATTAATCAAGTAGAGATAGAAGCTGAGAAGAGTTTTAAGCAAACAGAAAGAGAAATCGGAGAAAGTTCTAGACAGAAACAGAAACTGACTCCCTGGGAAATTTTAGATCATAAACTAGTAATGAGTGACCTCATCGGACCTGCCGATGGAAACCTTGAACCAGCTAATCCAAACCTTATATTTACTGAAGATGATCTTTTCAGCTACCCACTAGAAGCTCCAATTCCAATCAATCTGGAACCTGCCATTCCAGATCCTATTGTCCAACCTCAACCATTACCAGTAGAATTAGATGAATGGTGGACAATTGATTGGCAATACCAAAATCTTTTAAACAACCCTGATACATTTTTCCCACAAGTTGACCCAGAACCTCCACTATACCCAACTATGAGCCCGGAGAATCTGACTGAACTTCACCTCTGGGGCGAAGAATTAATTGATGCAGGAAATCGGATTAGGGATGTGGGAGAAAGAGTTACTTGGAAGTATGACGAAAGGGAGCGTCGTTTTTAAGAAATTAGCTTACCAGATAATGGGAGTTTGCAGGAATATGTGTTAATAAATAATTATAATAACCAGTATGTATAATAACTTAACAATAAAACATTGTATGATAATCGTGTGTACGAGGCATAATATAATATATAGAAATGAAACCTGTGAAATCGATAATTTTTGGTTATACATGTTAATGTGATTATGTGCAAACTGTTTTATTATATTTATAATTATACTAATTATTTATATAAAATTTATTATCAGATGGCAAACATTGGTAACGAACCAGTAAATGAAGTTAATCAGTCTGAGCAACATCCAGGAGATCAATATATGACTAGACAAGATATCGAAAATATTGTTGCTCAAGGGATAGCTAATGCTATTCCAGCCATCGTTGCTGCTGTAAAGAATCCAATCGAACCACAACAAATCGTTCCTAGTAAACGTATTTCTGAAGATAACTTCAGTAATAGTGTAAACGGAGGCAACGATCATGTTAATCATAATGCGGAACCCCATCAAGCTCCATTACCTAAGAAAATGAAAACTGCAACGCCTGGTTGCACTTTCAAAGAATTCCTTGCTTGTAAACCCACTGAATTTGCAGGCAATGAAGGAGCAACTGCATCACTGCGTTGGTTAGAGAAAACCGAAGCAGTCATTGCAATAAGCAAATGTGCTAAAGATGATCAGGTCATGTACGCATCAAATCTCTTCAAGGAAGGAGCACTTGAATGGTGGAACACTGTGTTATAATCAAAAGGAAGAATAATAGCTTATGCCATGACTTGGGAAGAATTTAAGAGTTTTGTAGAAAGAAAATTCTGTCCCGAGTATGAAAAGGAACAAATGACAAATAAGTTCCTAAATCATCGGATGATGGGTGTAGATTGTCACGGTTATACTTCGACATTCTTTGAATATGCTAGAGTGGTACCAACACTGGCTTCGCCAGAACCGGTACTTATTTCTCGCTACATTTGGGGACTGACTAGTGAAATCCGCAATATCGTTAAAGCTGCGAGACCTCGCACTATCGACGATGCTGTGGAATTAGCTAATACCCTAACCGATGAATTGGTACGCACACAAGATGAAAACAGGAAGAAGGAATTAGCTCAGAAAATTACCCAAGGATTTCGTACGGGTAATAATAACAGCTTCAAGAGAAGAGGAACAGGGCAATCTTCAACTTTGCCGTTCTGTCAAAATTGCAAAAAGAAACATTTTGGAAAATGCAAGGTATATTGCAATTTTTGCAAAACTGTAGGGCATCGTGAAGAAAATTGCAGGAAGAAATCCATAATTTGTTACAATTGTGGAGAGGCAGGACATTTCAAAACAGAATGTCCTAAATTGGTTAAACCAGCAGACAACAAAACTAAACCAGCTGACGGAACTATTAAGAAGAATGCCAGGGCATTTCAGCTGACCACTCAAGAAGCAGAACTCATCCCAGATGTGATAGCGGGTACGTTCTTAGTTCACAACATATACGCCAAAGTATTATTTGACTCTGGTGCAAACCAAAGTTTTATAAATACTTCATTCTGCCAAGCTCTTAATTTACCTTTAACCAATATTAAGCAGATTTTTACAGTTGAAACGGCAGACGGAAATTCAGTTAAAATAGATAAAGTTTTGCAAGAACAAAACATAGAACTTTTAGGACATAAATTCTCTGCAAAACTATTGCCGATGAATTTAGCTGAATTTGATGTTGTATTAGGAATGGATTGGTTAGTAGCCAACCATGCTAGAATCCTTTGTGATCAGAATTCCATAGAAATTCAATCACCCACCGGAGAAGTGATTAGGATTACAGGAGATAAACCACGTAAGCCCATGAAGTTCATATCAGTAATGAAAGTTGCTAATTATGAACGAAAACAAGGAATAGTATATATGATTTCAGTAATTATTAGTACTAAAGGTAAAGATCTTAAGGAAATACCAGTAGTCTCAGAATACCTAGATGTATTTCCAGAAGAATTACCAGGGTTACCACCAAATAGGGAAGTAGAGTTTAGGATTCATCTAATTCCAGGGACTACACCGATAGCCAAGGCACCTTATCGGTTAGCACCTACAGAAATGTTAGAACTGAAAAAGCAATTAGATGAATTACTAAATAAAGGTTTCATACAACCTAGCTCATCCCCTTGGGGAGCGCCAGTGTTGTTTGTAAAGAAGAAGGATGGTTCAATGAGAATGTGTATCGATTATAGAGAATTGAATAAGGTTACAATTAAGAATCGATACCCATTACCTAGAATTGATGATCTGTTTGATCAACTTCAGGGGGCTAGATATTTTTCTAAGATAGATTTACGCTCCGGATATCATCAATTGAAGGTACAAGAAGAAGACATACCTAAAACTGCTTTTAGAACTAGGTATGGTCGTTATGAGTTTACAGTCATGCCCTTTGGGTTAACGAATGCACCTGCTGCATTCATGGACATGATGAATAGGATCTGTAAACCATATTTGGATAAATTTGTAATTGTTTTCATAGACGATATACTTATTTATTCCAAAAGTCAAACAGAGCATTGTGAACACCTTCATGCACTCTTAACTTTGTTAAGAAAAGAAAAGCTTTATGCCAAATTCTCGAAGTGTGAATTTTGGTTACAAGAAGTGCAATTTTTAGGACATATGGTGAATCACGAAGGTATTCACGTAGATCCTGCTAAGATAGAAGCAATTACCAATTGGAAGGTTCCACAAACAGCAATGGAAATTAGAAGTTTTATAGGTTTAGCTGGATATTATAGACTGTTTATTAAAGATTTTTCCAAAATAGCCGTACCATTAACTAAGCTAACCTGTAAAGCAGTTAAGTTTGATTGGGGATCTAAACAAGAAGAAGCTTTTAGGATTTTGAAGTAGAAATTAACAAATGCACCAATCTTAGCCTTACCAGAAGGAAGTGAAGATTTTGAAGTATATTGTGATGCTTCAAAACTAGGATATGGATGTGTGCTTATGCAACGCATAAAGGTGATTGCATATGCTTCAAGGCAATTGAAAAAGCACGAAGAAAACTATACGACTCATGATTTAGAATTAGGAGCCGTAATTTTTGCCCTTAAGATTTGGAGACATTATCTTTACGGAAGTAAATTTACTGTCTACACAGACCACAAAAGTTTAAGATATATATTTGGGCAAAAAGAGTTAAACATGAGGCAAAGGAGATGGATGGAAATCCTAAGTGATTACAATTGTGATATTCAGTATCACGAAGGAAAGGCAAATGTAGTTGCAGATGCCTTAAGTCGTAAGTATTATGAGAAACAACGACGAGTTCGTGCTCTCAGATTAAATCTACAAATAGATTTAATGGAACGATTGAAGAATGTTCAAACTACAGCAATCAAGGATGATGCTGAAGGAATGAAAGGGCGAATAAAGGAATTAGAACAAGGAGCAGATGGAATTTGGAGATTCCACAAAAGTAGAATTTGGTTACCTAAGCAGGAAGAATTAAGACCTAAGATTTTAGAAGAAGCCCATAAATCTAGGTATACTATTCACCCAGGAAACAATAAGATGTATCAAGATTTAAGAAAGAACTTTTGCTGGATAGGAATGAAAAAGGATATAGCACGATATGTTTCTAAATGTCTCACTTGTTCACAAGTTAAGGCAGAACATCAGAAACCCTCAGGTCTACTACAACAATTAGAAATGCCGGTATGGAAATGGGAACTTATAACAATGGATTTTGTTACTAAGTTACCCAAAACCAGAAAAGGTAATGATGCGATTTGGGTAATTGTGGATCGATTAACCAAATCAGCTCACTTTTTACCAATGAAAGAAACCTTTAGTATGGAAAGGTTGGCAAAATTGTATGTAGATGAAGTTGTATCCTTACATGGAATTCCACTCTCCATTGTTTCGGATAGGGATAGTCGTTTTACTTCTCATTTCTGGAAAAGTTTCCAGCAAACTATGGGAACTCGATTAAATCTGAGCACTGCATATCATCTCCAAACAGATGGACAAAGTGAAAGGACAATCCAAATTCTAGAAGACATGCTCCGAGCATGTGTAATAGATTTTGGTGGAAATTGGGATGATCATTTACCATTAATTGAATTCTCCTATAACAATAGCTATCATTCAAGTATTGAAAACGCCCCATTTGAAGCACTATATGGAAGAAAGTGCAGAACTCCAGTCTGTTGGGCAGAAATAGGAGAAAGTCAATTATCAGGTCCTGAAATAGTGCAAGAGACGACTGATAAGATTACTCAAATCAAGGAAAGACTGAAGATGGCTCGTGATCGTCAAAAGAGTTATGCAGACAATAGATGCAAGTCGTTAGAATTCCAAGTGGGAGACAAAGTACTATTGAAAGTTTCTCCTTGGAAAGGAGTAGTTAGATTCGGAAAGAAAGGAAAGCTAAGTCCAAGGTACGTAGGACCATTTTCAGTGATCCAACGTATAGGACCAGTTGCTTATCGTTTACAACTACCAGAAGAATTAGCAGGAGTACATGATGTATTCCATGTATCCAATCTCAAGAAATGCTTATCAGATGAATCACTGGTAGTACCTCTTCGAGATATAAAGGTAAACGAAAAGTTGAAATTTGTTGAGAAACCTCTTCAAATTGAGGATCGAAAGATCAAGTTTCTCAAACACAAACGACTAGTTTTAGTCAAAGTCAGATGGGATTCAAAGAGAGGAGCTGAATACACTTGGGAGCTGGAATCAGAAATGAAGCGAAAGTATCCTCACTTATTCCAGTAAATCTCGAGGACGAGATTTTTATAAAGGTGGGGAGAATGTAACAACTCTCATCAAAAGTTATATTTATTTAATCAAATTGTCCAATAGGAAACTCTAATTGAGAAACCCAAGTGATTCTGTATAATCCCTAAAATTTTCAGAACATTTGGAATCAGGATTAGGGCCCCTAAAACTTAAGGGGGGTAAACCCTAGCTAACGATTATCTCTAAATGCGTTGTCTAAATTGAGAATTCACGAACTATCAACTCAGCAGGCCTATACTAGTGACAAGGCTACCCTAGGGTAGATTGGTACCCCAGGCGAGTCGCGACAGGGTCAGCAACATCTCCCGCGACACGCGGGGGAACTCATTTTCACGTATAAATAGGATAGTCTGTTTCATGTAATTGAGTGTTCTTTCGACGTTCAAATTCGAATTGTACGCTGAGTTATAGTATAATCACTACAAAAACACACACTGATCACGAAGTGCTGCCACAATTCAGGGTAATAACTCGATCGCTGCTATGATTCAATGTCCGATCGATTAAACTATCCAATGGATGTTTAAGTGCTGCCCACATTAGGGTTTATGCTTTGTCATTCGTCGTTAAATCGATGGATGTTTAAGTATCGCACTTTGTCATTCGTTGTGAAGGTTTTAATCTCGTGAGTTATCGTAAATGCTGTATTAAGTTACTAACCTAGTTTGTGTGCATGATTATTTAAACTAGGTTATCAAGGCTAATCAGTAGAATAAGCTCTGTTAAATCTGCAATGTGAGTCATTCTCTTTTTATCAAATCTATTTACAAAAGCATGTTTATTTTCAAAGATTATAATTACAGGGATTAAGTCTATGTAATCTGAAATTACTGCCAGTATGTGGGGGGATGTGCACATAGCTACTAATTATTTATCACTTGGGGGTGAACGGACCCAGCAAGTGATATGTCCATAGTCACAAGTCCGGTCAAGTGACAACTGGATCGGTTAATTTAAAAGATAGAGACATTGTAATCGCTCTTAATACTGTAAATTATAAACAGGTCATTTTATTAAATAGAATGATTCACTCAGTATTTCCCGCTGACAAAACTTTTTTCAAACATGTTTCAGGTGATCTGTTGTAAAAGTGCCGTGAAGCACTATCAGCTTAAGGAAGTGGCTCAGTATAAAATAATGAAACATGTTTTGTAAAATAAAAGATTTCTTCGTGAAATCTCAATATTGTAAATTACCGGGTTTTATCCTGAATTGTGAAATAAAATAATCGGGAAATATTTCAGTTTTAAAAAAGATCCTGAAGAAACTTCCGCTGTTAAATTAAATACCACGGGATTTCTGTCCCGCGGCTCCTGAAATGGGTCAAACCGGGTCGGGGGCCGTGACAGAAATAAGGTGGTATCAGAGCCACTGATTTAAGCCTATTAAGTATTTAGAAATACTTAATTTTACTGATTGCCAATTATGTGATTATGTGTTTTAACTGATTATTTGTTAATTACAGTATGGGTAAACAAAAGCTGTCAAACATCTATCTTAAACTAGATAGGTCATTCAACGAGAAGGGAAGTTCATCCCAAACTAAACCTTATGTAATTCCTGAAGAAGGAATATTTGTCCGTAAGGCACATTACGAGGAACCACTTTCTCCTAATAAAAGAAGTTTGATTATTAGGAAAAGTCAAGAGGAAATAAGGAAAAACCGAGAGAAGAAAGTTAAACAAGAAACCCAGGACTTAATCAATAAATCACCTTGGGAGGACAAATTAGATGAGAAATGGGCAAATCTTTATATGCTAGCCACAGTAGCAGAAAATGCAAATCTCTAAATACTCAAAAGTTTTAGCACTTTTATTTTCCAGAACCCTTATTTAGTAAATAAATAAGTTACAGTAAATCGTAGTATAATTTACTTGTCAGTTGTTTTATGTATGCAATAATATTTACGGGTTATCTATAAAATTTTTTTGTTATTTTATTTTAACATTTGGTATGTATTTTGCATATATGCTAAACAGCATGAATGAGATATCAGAAGGTTTAGAAAATCTTAACCTCTATCCCGTTAAGATAGAAGTTTCCAAGGAATTCACCGGTTACTTCGCTGATAAAGAAGAACCCATGGAATTTCAATCCAAACCACTGGCAAAACCTAAAACCAAGAAAAGAAGCAGATTTGTGGGCTGGAGGCGTGTACGAAGGAAAAAGCCAGCAACAAGAAAGGTTACTAAAACTGAAGAACCAAAAGACAAAGGAAAAGGGGTAGAAATTGAGGAAAATATTAATCAAGTAGAGATAGAAGCTGAGAAGAGTTTTAAGCAAACAGAAAGAGAAATCGGAGAAAGTTCTAGACAGAAACAGAAACTGACTCCCTGGGAAATTTTAGATCATAAACTAGTAATGAGTGACCTCATCGGACCTGCCGATGGAAACCTTGAACCAGCTAATCCAAACCTTATATTTACTGAAGATGATCTTTTCAGCTACCCACTAGAAGCTCCAATTCCAATCAATCTGGAACCTGCCATTCCAGATCCTATTGTCCAACCTCAACCATTACCAGTAGAATTAGATGAATGGTGGACAATTGATTGGCAATACCAAAATATTTTAAACAACCCTGATACATTTTTCCCACAAGTTGACCCAGAACCTCCACTATACCCAACTATGAGCCCGGAGAATCTGACTGAACTTCACCTCTGGGGCGAAGAATTAATTGATGCAGGAAATCGGATTAGGGATGTGGGAGAAAGAGTTACTTGGAAGTATGACGAAAGGGAGCGTCGTTTTTAAGAAATTAGCTTACCAGATAATGGGAGTTTGCAGGAATATGTGTTAATAAATAATCATAATAACCAGTATGTATAATAACTTAACAATAAAACGTTGTATGATAATCGTGTGTACGAGGCATAATATAATATATAGAAATGAAACCTGTGAAATCGATAATTTTTGGTTATACATGTTAATGTGATTATGTGCAAACTGTTTTATTATATTTATAATTATACTAATTATTTATATAAAATTTATTATCAGATGGCAAACATTGGTAACGAACCAGTAAATGAAGTTAATCAGTCTGAGCAACATCCAGGAGATCAATATATGACTAGACAAGATATCGAAAATATTGTTGCTCAAGGGATAGCTAATGCTATTCCAGCCATCGTTGCTGCTGTAAAGAATCCAATCGAACCACAACAAATCGTTCCTAGTAAACGTATTTCTGAAGATAACTTCAGTAATAGTGTAAACGGAGGCAACGATCATGTTAATCATAATGCGGAACCCCATCAAGCTCCATTACCTAAGAAAATGAAAACTGCAACGCCTGGTTGCACTTTCAAAGAATTCCTTGCTTGTAAACCCACTGAATTTGCAGGCAATGAAGGAGCAACTGCATCACTGCGTTGGTTAGAGAAAACCGAAGCAGTCATTGCAATAAGCAAATGTGCTAAAGATGATCAGGTCATGTACGCATCAAATCTCTTCAAGGAAGGAGCACTTGAATGGTGGAACACTGTGTTATAATCAAAAGGAAGAATAATAGCTTATGCCATGACTTGGGAAGAATTTAAGAGTTTTGTAGAAAGAAAATTCTGTCCCGAGTATGAAAAGGAACAAATGACAAATAAGTTCCTAAATCATCGGATGATGGGTGTAGATTGTCACGGTTATACTTCGACATTCTTTGAATATGCTAGAGTGGTACCAACACTGGCTTCGCCAGAACCGGTACTTATTTCTCGCTACATTTGGGGACTGACTAGTGAAATCCGCAATATCGTTAAAGCTGCGAGACCTCGCACTATCGACGATGCTGTGGAATTAGCTAATACCCTAACCGATGAATTGGTACGCACACAAGATGAAAACAGGAAGAAGGAATTAGCTCAGAAAATTACCCAAGGATTTCGTACGGGTAATAATAACAGCTTCAAGAGAAGAGGAACAGGGCAATCTTCAACTTTGCCGTTCTGTCAAAATTGCAAAAAGAAACATTTTGGAAAATGCAAGGTATATTGCAATTTTTGCAAAACTGTAGGGCATCGTGAAGAAAATTGCAGGAAGAAATCCATAATTTGTTACAATTGTGGAGAGGCAGGACATTTCAAAACAGAATGTCCTAAATTGGTTAAACCAGCAGACAACAAAACTAAACCAGCTGACGGAACTATTAAGAAGAATGCCAGGGCATTTCAGCTGACCACTCAAGAAGCAGAACTCATCCCAGATGTGATAGCGGGTACGTTCTTAGTTCACAACATATACGCCAAAGTATTATTTGACTCTGGTGCAAACCAAAGTTTTATAAATACTTCATTCTGCCAAGCTCTTAATTTACCTTTAACCAATATTAAGCAGATTTTTACAGTTGAAACGGCAGACGGAAATTCAGTTAAAATAGATAAAGTTTTGCAAGAACAAAACATAGAACTTTTAGGACATAAATTCTCTGCAAAACTATTGCCGATGAATTTAGCTGAATTTGATGTTGTATTAGGAATGGATTGGTTAGTAGCCAACCATGCTAGAATCCTTTGTGATCAGAATTCCATAGAAATTCAATCACCCACCGGAGAAGTGATTAGGATTACAGGAGATAAACCACGTAAGCCCATGAAGTTCATATCAGTAATGAAAGTTGCTAATTATGAACGAAAACAAGGAATAGTATATATGATTTCAGTAATTATTAGTACTAAAGGTAAAGATCTTAAGGAAATACCAGTAGTCTCAGAATACCTAGATGTATTTCCAGAAGAATTACCAGGGTTACCACCAAATAGGGAAGTAGAGTTTAGGATTCATCTAATTCCAGGGACTACACCGATAGCCAAGGCACCTTATCGGTTAGCACCTACAGAAATGTTAGAACTGAAAAAGCAATTAGATGAATTACTAAATAAAGGTTTCATACAACCTAGCTCATCCCCTTGGGGAGCGCCAGTGTTGTTTGTAAAGAAGAAGGATGGTTCAATGAGAATGTGTATCGATTATAGAGAATTGAATAAGGTTACAATTAAGAATCGATACCCATTACCTAGAATTGATGATCTGTTTGATCAACTTCAGGGGGCTAGATATTTTTCTAAGATAGATTTACGCTCCGGATATCATCAATTGAAGGTACAAGAAGAAGACATACCTAAAACTGCTTTTAGAACTAGGTATGGTCGTTATGAGTTTACAGTCATGCCCTTTGGGTTAACGAATGCACCTGCTGCATTCATGGACATGATGAATAGGATCTGTAAACCATATTTGGATAAATTTGTAATTGTTTTCATAGACGATATACTTATTTATTCCAAAAGTCAAACAGAGCATTGTGAACACCTTCATGCACTCTTAACTTTGTTAAGAAAAGAAAAGCTTTATGCCAAATTCTCGAAGTGTGAATTTTGGTTACAAGAAGTGCAATTTTTAGGACATATGGTGAATCACGAAGGTATTCACGTAGATCCTGCTAAGATAGAAGCAATTACCAATTGGAAGGTTCCACAAACAGCAATGGAAATTAGAAGTTTTATAGGTTTAGCTGGATATTATAGACTGTTTATTAAAGATTTTTCCAAAATAGCCGTACCATTAACTAAGCTAACCTGTAAAGCAGTTAAGTTTGATTGGGGATCTAAACAAGAAGAAGCTTTTAGGATTTTGAAGTAGAAATTAACAAATGCACCAATCTTAGCCTTACCAGAAGGAAGTGAAGATTTTGAAGTATATTGTGATGCTTCAAAACTAGGATATGGATGTGTGCTTATGCAACGCAAAAAGGTGATTGCATATGCTTCAAGGCAATTGAAAAAGCACGAAGAAAACTATACGACTCATGATTTAGAATTAGGAGCCGTAATTTTTGCCCTTAAGATTTGGAGACATTATCTTTACGGAAGTAAATTTACTGTCTACACAGACCACAAAAGTTTAAGATATATATTTGGGCAAAAAGAGTTAAACATGAGGCAAAGGAGATGGATGGAAATCCTAAGTGATTACAATTGTGATATTCAGTATCACGAAGGAAAGGCAAATGTAGTTGCAGATGCCT
Source organism: Helianthus tuberosus (assembly GCA_030545235.1). NCBI lineage: Eukaryota > Viridiplantae > Streptophyta > Magnoliopsida > Asterales > Asteraceae > Helianthus > Helianthus tuberosus. The sequence goes on from CM060403.1 coordinate 18,101,967, forward strand.
TAAGTCGTAAGTATTATGAGAAACAACGACGAGTTCGTGCTCTCAGATTAAATCTACAAATAGATTTAATGGAACGATTGAAGAATGTTCAAACTACAGCAATCAAGGATGATGCTGAAGGAATGAAAGGGCGAATAAAGGAATTAGAACAAGGAGCAGATGGAATTTGGAGATTCCACAAAAGTAGAATTTGGTTACCTAAGCAGGAAGAATTAAGACCTAAGATTTTAGAAGAAGCCCATAAATCTAGGTATACTATTCACCCAGGAAACAATAAGATGTATCAAGATTTAAGAAAGAACTTTTGCTGGATAGGAATGAAAAAGGATATAGCACGATATGTTTCTAAATGTCTCACTTGTTCACAAGTTAAGGCAGAACATCAGAAACCCTCAGGTCTACTACAACAATTAGAAATGCCGGTATGGAAATGGGAACTTATAACAATGGATTTTGTTACTAAGTTACCCAAAACCAGAAAAGGTAATGATGCGATTTGGGTAATTGTGGATCGATTAACCAAATCAGCTCACTTTTTACCAATGAAAGAAACCTTTAGTATGGAAAGGTTGGCAAAATTGTATGTAGATGAAGTTGTATCCTTACATGGAATTCCACTCTCCATTGTTTCGGATAGGGATAGTCGTTTTACTTCTCATTTCTGGAAAAGTTTCCAGCAAACTATGGGAACTCGATTAAATCTGAGCACTGCATATCATCTCCAAACAGATGGACAAAGTGAAAGGACAATCCAAATTCTAGAAGACATGCTCCGAGCATGTGTAATAGATTTTGGTGGAAATTGGGATGATCATTTACCATTAATTGAATTCTCCTATAACAATAGCTATCATTCAAGTATTGAAAACGCCCCATTTGAAGCACTATATGGAAGAAAGTGCAGAACTCCAGTCTGTTGGGCAGAAATAGGAGAAAGTCAATTATCAGGTCCTGAAATAGTGCAAGAGACGACTGATAAGATTACTCAAATCAAGGAAAGACTGAAGATGGCTCGTGATCGTCAAAAGAGTTATGCAGACAATAGATGCAAGTCGTTAGAATTCCAAGTGGGAGACAAAGTACTATTGAAAGTTTCTCCTTGGAAAGGAGTAGTTAGATTCGGAAAGAAAGGAAAGCTAAGTCCAAGGTACGTAGGACCATTTTCAGTGATCCAACGTATAGGACCAGTTGCTTATCGTTTACAACTACCAGAAGAATTAGCAGGAGTACATGATGTATTCCATGTATCCAATCTCAAGAAATGCTTATCAGATGAATCACTGGTAGTACCTCTTCGAGATATAAAGGTAAACGAAAAGTTGAAATTTGTTGAGAAACCTCTTCAAATTGAGGATCGAAAGATCAAGTTTCTCAAACACAAACGACTAGTTTTAGTCAAAGTCAGATGGGATTCAAAGAGAGGAGCTGAATACACTTGGGAGCTGGAATCAGAAATGAAGCGAAAGTATCCTCACTTATTCCAGTAAATCTCGAGGACGAGATTTTTATAAAGGTGGGGAGAATGTAACAACTCTCATCAAAAGTTATATTTATTTAATCAAATTGTCCAATAGGAAACTCTAATTGAGAAACCCAAGTGATTCTGTATAATCCCTAAAATTTTCAGAACATTTGGAATCAGGATTAGGGCCCCTAAAACTTAAGGGGGGTAAACCCTAGCTAACGATTATCTCTAAATGCGTTGTCTAAATTGAGAATTCACGAACTATCAACTCAGCAGGCCTATACTAGTGACAAGGCTACCCTAGGGTAGATTGGTACCCCAGGCGAGTCGCGACAGGGTCAGCAACATCTCCCGCGACACGCGGGGGAACTCATTTTCACGTATAAATAGGATAGTCTGTTTCATGTAATTGAGTGTTCTTTCGACGTTCAAATTCGAATTGTACGCTGAGTTATAGTATAATCACTACAAAAACACACACTGATCACGAAGTGCTGCCACAATTCAGGGTAATAACTCGATCGCTGCTATGATTCAATGTCCGATCGATTAAACTATCCAATGGATGTTTAAGTGCTGCCCACATTAGGGTTTATGCTTTGTCATTCGTCGTTAAATCGATGGATGTTTAAGTATCGCACTTTGTCATTCGTTGTGAAGGTTTTAATCTCGTGAGTTATCGTAAATGCTGTATTAAGTTACTAACCTAGTTTGTGTGCATGATTATTTAAACTAGGTTATCAAGGCTAATCAGTAGAATAAGCTCTGTTAAATCTGCAATGTGAGTCATTCTCTTTTTATCAAATCTATTTACAAAAGCATGTTTATTTTCAAAGATTATAATTACAGGGATTAAGTCTATGTAATCTGAAATTACTGCCAGTATGTGGGGGGATGTGCACATAGCTACTAATTATTTATCACTTGGGGGTGAACGGACCCAGCAAGTGATATGTCCACAGTCACAAGTCCGGTCAAGTGACAACTGGATCAGTTAATTTAAAAGATAGAGACATTGTAATCGCTCTTAATACTGTAAATTATAAACAGGTCATTTTATTAAATAGAATGATTCACTCAGTATTTCCCGCTGACAAAACCTTTTTCAAACATGTTTCAGGTGATCTGTTGTAAAAGTGCCGTGAAGCACTATCAGCTTAAGGAAGTGGCTCAGTATAAAATAATGAAACATGTTTTGTAAAATAAAAGATTTCTTCGTGAAATCACAATATTGTAAATTACCGGGTTTTATCCCGAATTGTGAAATAAAATAATCGGGAAATATTTCAGTTTTAAAAAAGATCCTGAAGAAACTTCCGCTGTTAAATTAAATACCACGGGATTTCTGTCCCGCGGCTCCTGAAACGGGTCAAACCGGGTCGGGGGCCGTGACAATTCTTGATTGTCAACTTATTCAATTCCCAATAGTCGATGCACATCCTGAACGACCCATCCTTCTTTTTGACCAAAAGGACTGGTGCGCCCCATGGAGAGGTGCTCGGGCGAATGAAGCCTTTATCAAGTAGTTCCTGGAGCTGACTCGAGAGTTCACGCATTTCGGACGGAGCGAGTCGATAAGGAGCTCTAGCAATGGGGTTTGCTCCAGGAATGAGGTCGATACGAAAGTCGATAGCACGACTTGGCGGGAGTCCGGGGAGATCATCAGGAAAGACGTTGGGGAATTCGCAAACAACAGGTACTTGGCTTACCGCCATTTCTTTCTTTTCCTTCTCCGCTACTACGATGTTAGCCAAGAAAGCTCTGTATTCCTTGCGGAGATACTTGCTAGCTTGGACACATGACATGAGCTTGAGACCTTTCGAATCAGTTTCGCCATAAACACATAGTACATCACCATTTGCGAGCGAGAATCGAATCATTTTATCGAAGCACACAATTTCAGCATGGCTTTCACGAAGAAAGTCCATGCCTACTATGACGTCAAAACTTCCAAGTTGCATTGGAATAAGGTCAATTGGGAAGATGTGATTGTTGAGCTCAAGTGTACAATCACGAAGAACAGAATTGACGGCGACGGTTCTTCCAGTGGCGACTTCGACATCGAACGTCGAGGGGAGATGGGAGCGCTTACGATTAAGGAGCTTCTCGAAATCGAATGACACAAAACAGTTATCAGCTCCACTATCAAACAAACATGAAGCATAAATACCATTCACAAGGAACGTACCATTGACCACGTTGTTGTCAGCTTGGGCTTGGCGCGCATTGATGTTGAAAGTTCTGGCGCGGGCGGCTTGTTGCTGTTGCTGTTGAGGCTGTTGCTGCTGCTGTTGCTGTTGCTGTTGATGAGGCTCTTGTTTCACAACCCTGTTTGGGCACATGTTCGCGAAGTGGTTGGGATCACCACACGCGAAGCAGACTCTGGCGTTGATCGCGGGTGCCTGAGCCGCTTGTTGGCCTTGAGGAGCTGGAAGTAGAGCTTGATGAGCAGTAGCTTGAGCTGGTGCTTGCCGAGGACCAGTACGGCAATTAGCAGTGAAGTGGCCGTACATATTGCAGTGCACGCAGAATCGGCAGGCGATACCCACCGGGTGATGATAAGTACATGTCGGGCAGGTAGGGTGGGGACCGGTGTATGCACGCTTTGCAAGCGGTGCATAGGTAACTGGTGCTGGTCGGTGCTGAGCCTGCTGCTGAGCCGGTACGGCTTGAAGTGGAGTATCAGTAGTAGTGACAGCACAGTTCTTGTTGCTGGAGTTGCTGTTGCTGTTCTTCTTCTTGCGTCGAGAGGACTTTGATGATTGAGCGATGGCGGGTTTAGCGGTTGGTGTGGCGGTAGCTTGATGCAAGTTCTTGGTAACTTTATCCCAAAATCCAGCTTTAACTCGCTTGTCGTTGATTTCCGCGGCAAGCAAGTAGGTTTCTTCGATCGTTGCTGGCTTGGCAGCATGCACGAAATCTGTAACACAATCTGGCAGAGCTCGGATGTACTTCTTGATTGTCATGTCAGCAGTCTTGAATTGGTCGGGGCAGATGATACTGAGCTGCTTAAAGCGAGCAGTCATGGCAGCGTTGTCACCATCTTTCTGCTTGATGTGCCAGAATTCGTCCTCCAACTTCTGGCGCTCATGGGGAGGGCAGATATAACAACCCTCCCGAATATTTTTCTGCACCCTAATATGTTTTAAAATACCCCTATATGTCTTAAAATACACCCCGTATGTGAAAACCGAGCCCAAAATATATTATGCCATTAAAAAAAATAAAAAAAATAAGAAAATGGGTTTCAGGCGGGCCGCGTAAGCCTTCGCTTACATCTACGCGGGCCGCGACAACTTAAAAGTCCAGCGAACCCCTGTGTTGGCACTTGTCATAACGCGTGTTGAACCTATAAGCTGACCCAGATCACCTACGCCTTTGACCTGGTTTGACGCGGGCCGCGTAGCCCTTTGTTATCATTTATGCGGGCCGCATAAAAGCTGAAATCAGGCCCTATATAAAGGAGGCCTCGGGTTTCAACTCAAATCGTTCAAATTCTTTTCTGTATCTTGACTTTCTAAAGTTATAGGCATAATATTCGAGTATAATACCCTCTAATTAGCAAGGTTCTGCTCTGTTGTAAGTATTATAACCCCATTTTCGTATTAGATACGCTGCCCGATTGATTTAGGGTTTCGTAACAACTCTCGTGGTTCTGCCCGACGTAGTTGTTGGAATACCGTCTCGGGGACGGTATCGTTAATATAATTAAAGGGTTATTATACTAACATATGTACATTTGTGTAAATTATAGATTAAACCCAGGAAACCCTTACACGAAGTCTAAGATAGCAATGTGAGTTTATCTTCGTTTTGTTAATCTTTTTGTAACTATTTTACAAAACCTTAATGCTTTACAATGTGATTAAGCAGTGATTGAGTCTTTGTAGTTCTTCAATTACTGCCGGTATGTTGGGGTTTTGTATACAAAATGTGGAACACGTTACTATTGGACGACGAGTTAGCCAATGTGTAATATGACCCACCAGTCAGGATTGACAGTACTGAATGAGTAATTGTGTAGAAATAAACAATGTGATCGCTCTCAATACTATGTTAATTGATAAAATGTTTCTTGATTAAACTGGGATTCACTCACCAGTATTTCCCACTGACAAATGTTTTTAAAACGCGTTTCAAGTAACACAATGTGACAGCCAATTAGTAAAAAGCCAGCTGGAGAGCACTGACGGCTTGGAAAAAATGTGGCTATAAAAGTTACCTAAAGGATGATGTTTTAAATTCAATAAAATAGGGTTTATCCCTATAAGCGTATTGTAATAAAGAAACTTGGGTTTACCCAATTGGTTATTAATATAAATTATGGTGGTTTTACTCTGATAAACACTTCCTAACTACGGTCCTGATGAAATTTCCGCTGCCAAATTAATAAATTAAACAAACTGATACCACCACAAACAAATGTTCGCAAATGCCCGTTCCCGGGACAGATAAGGGGGCGGGGGTTGCGACAGAAGGTGGTATCAGAGCCTAGCCACTGATTCAGCCACAGGAGTGTTCTGCTGACATCAATATATTATTTAAATTGTTAGGAAACAAATTCTTAAAATACGTGAATATCTGTATTTTATTGTTATGTGTTATTTGACTATTTGTTAGTTTACAGTATGAGTGATCAAGGACCCTCAGACGTGTATCGTCAGCTGTCCGATTCACCTAGGAGTGAAGGTACCTCTTCCCAGCCTACCCTCTCTGGGTATTCCGATGATCAGGAAGAAGGGATATTTACTTTTAAAGCTCAGTCGGAAGAGCCATTCCCTCAGAAAAACAGAGGATAGTTCAGTAAGGGAGCCTTTGAGCGTAGAAAAAGAATGCGAAAGTTGCAACAGCAAAGAGCCCTAGCAGCCGTTAAGCGAGAGTCAGATGCCCATACACAGGATATGCTTAATAGAAGCCTAGCGAATTTCCATATCCTAGCAACAACTGCTGCCGACCCAAGTCTGGAACAACTAGTAGCCCCACAACCCTAACCTTTAATTCCCACTTAGCCGATGGAGGTAGAAATGCATGATTTCAATCCCGAGGAGATACCTAGGATACCAGCCCCTAATCCTTTAGACACAAATTATAATCCATGGTTTGATGATCTTAGGGATTATGTGCCACGTTACCATCTAAATGACGAAACCTTGCCGAACATAGCAACGTATCCAGGTCTGGACCCTCTAGATCCCTATTATGACAATGACGAATACATCAGGGAGATTTTAGAAAATCCGTACCCTCAGGAGAATCCCAGGCCACAGTATTCAGATCCAATACCAGCACCTGCACCCCCAATGAGTGCAGAGAACTTCCAAGAACTCCGAATTTTCAGAGAAGAAATCATAGAAAGTAGTGGAGGATGAGGTATGTAGGAGAGCAACTCGTATGAAAATATGATGAGCGTCAGATGGATTTCGGGGGAAATCCATATCCATGAAAGTGATGGTGAAGTTGGTAATAATAATAAAATAAATAAAATATGTGTAATAATAATAAATCTATCGTAGTATAGACCACTTTATGGTTAACGAGGCATAATAATATTGTAATTTTTAATTTCCTGTTTTAGTGTGTATTTGACGCATACTATATGAAAAGAGTAAAGTCGCAATGCTCGACGCTTTTGACCAATATGTGTATTATGTGGTTGTTACTTAAACTATTAATTTTCTTGTGATATTAATATGTGATAAATGTTTAAAATTCAGATGAACGACAAAGTAAACCAGGGAAATCTGAATAATGATAACCAGAGTAACAATAACTCGGGTAACGAAATTCCAAACAACAATTGAAACCAAGTGGATAACAGTGCCATCCAACACATAGTGGCACAAGGAATATAGATTCGATGCCATATATTATTCAAACGGTTAGAGAAGCAGAAAATAAAAGTAAACATGATAGCAAGCGACCTTCCGAACCCGAAAACAACGTAAACAATGGACCAGTACTTCAAATGCCCATTCCCAAAAGAAGAAGAACCGTGTCTTACGGTTGTTCTTATAAGGAATTATGGTCTTGTAAACCAATGGAATTCTTAGGAAACGAAGGGGCCATTGCAACCCTATGCTGGATAGAAAAAACTGAGGCAGTCTTAAGAATAAGCAAGTGTGCAGAAGAAGATAAGATAATGTTTGCTTCCAATTTGTTTAAGAATTCAGCACTAGAATGGTGGAATACTATTCTACAGACTAAAGTAAGTAATAGAGCATACAATATTAAATGGGAGGAATTTAAAAACATGGTAGAAAGGAAATTCTGCCCTCCTAATGAAAAACAACAAATAGCAAACAAGTTCTTAAACCTTAGAATGACTGGTGTGGATAGTAAGGGATACACTAAGTTATTCTTTGAATATGCTAGAATAGTGCCAACCCTTGCTTCACCCGAACCAGTGTTAATCTCCCGTTATATCTGGGGATTAATCAGGGAGATAAGACACGTAGTCAAGGCAGCTAGACCTTAAACCATAGAAGAAGCTGTAGAACTAGCCAATATCTTGACAGATGAATTAATCCGTACACGAGAAGAAGATCAAAGGAGGAACCTAACCCAGAAGCTCACACAAGAATTTCGTTCTGGAAATTCCAACCGTGGGAAAAATATAGGTTCTACCTCTACACCCTACTGCAAGAATTGCAAAAGAAAGCATTCAGGAAGATGCTCCATATACTGTAACTTTTGCAAAATATCGGGACACAAGGAAGAAGACTGCAGGAAGAAAGCTAATAACAAGACATGTTACAACTGTGGAGAACAAGGTCATATCAAGACTAACTGCCCAAAATTAGCTCCGGCTACAAACAACAAGAATACCAAAAAATGCTAGAGCTTTCGTCCTAACGGCAGAAGAAGCAAAGATGATCCCGGATGTGATCACTGGTACGTTTTTAGTTAATGACATTTTTGCTAAAGTATTATTTGACTCTGGTGCAAACCAAAGTTTTATTAATACTTCATTTTAAAAACTTCTCAATCAATCATTAAGTAAACTACCACAAGAATGTTTGGTAGAGACAGCAAATGGTGAAACCATTAGAATTTCTGAAATATTGCAGGGAGCAAGAATAGAAATTCTAAATCAGAAATTTATTGCAAACCTTTACCCAATGAATCTGGCAGGATTTGATGTAGTATTAGGAATGGATTGGTTAATAGCCAATAAAGCCAGTATTTTGTGTGATCAAAAGTCGATACAAGTAAATTCACCAAAGGGTGAACAGATCACAATTAAAGGATATAAAACTTCTAAATCCACTAAATTCATCTCTATGATAAAAACAACAAGTTACATAAGAAAAGGATCATTAGTGTATTTGATTTCTTTAATCACTAACACTAAAGGAAAAGAATTAAGGGATATCCCAGTAGTATCTCAGTTTTCAGATGTATTTCCAGAAGAATTACCAGGGCAACCTCCAGATAGAGAAGTTGAATTCAGAATCCATTTACTACCAGGAACAGCACCAATTGCCAAAGCACCTTACCGTTTGGCACCTGCAGAAATGCAAGAACTAAAGAAACATTTAGACGAATTACTAGAGAAAGGATTCATACAACCCAGTTCATCACCCTAGGGAGCGCCAATCTTATTCGTTAAGAAGAAGGATGGATCAATGCGTATGTGCATTGACTACTGTGAATTAAACAAAGTCACAATTAAGAATCGGTGTCCATTACCAAGAATTGATGATCTGTTTGATCAATTGCAAGGAGCACGATTTTTCTCTAAAATCGATTTAAGGTCAGGATATCATCAATTAAAGGTACAGGAAGAGGACATTCCTAAAACCGCCTTCCGAACAAGGTATGGTCATTATGAATTTACTTACATGCCATTTGGTTTAACCAATTCCCCAGCTGCATTCATGGACATGATGAACTGAATATGTAAGCCATATTTGGATAAATTCATAATTGTCTTTATAGATGATATTCTCATTTACTCTAAGAGTATAGAGGAACATGCAAAGCATTTGCACGCACTTTTAAGTTTATTAAGAAAAGAAAAGCTTTATGCTAAATTTTCAAAGTGTGAATTTTGGTTAGAACAGGTACAATTTCTCGGACACCTAGTTGATCATAAAGGAATTCATGTAGATCCCACCAAGATCGAGGCAATAACCAAATGGAAAACCCCTGAGTCACCAACCGAGGTTAGAAGTTTCTTAGGATTGGCTGGTTATTATAGAAGGTTTATTCAAGATTTTTCTAGAATCGCCATTCCTTTAACTAAGTTAACCTGTAAATCTGTTAAGTTTAAATGGGAACCAAAACAAGAAGAAGCCTTTAGAATTCTTAAGCAAAGATTAACCCATGCACCCATACTAGCGTTACCAGAAGGAGCTGAAGATTTTGTAGTGTATTGTGACGCATCCAAACTAGGTTATGGATGTGTATTAATGCAACGACAAAAGGTTATAGCCTATGCATCCAAACAACTTAAGAATCATGAAGAAAATTATTCAACTCATGATTTAGAATTTGGAGCTATAATTTTTGCTCTTAAGATTTGGAGACATTACCTGTACAGTAGTAAGTTTACTGTGTTCACCGATCATAAAAGTTTAAGGTATGTCTTCGGGCAAAAGGAATTGAATATGAGACAAAGACGCTGGATGGAACTACTTAGTGATTATGATTGTGATATTCAGTATCATACAGGAAAAGCAAATGTAGTTGCTGATGCTTTAAGTCGAAAATATCACGAACAACCAAAAATGGTACGTTCTCTTAAATTAAATCTACAAGTAGATTTAAATGAGCAGATTAGAAAAGCACAAGAATCAGTAATCAAGGATGATACTGAAAGACTAAAATGAATGATCAAGGAACTAGAACAAGGAACAGATGGAATTTGGAGATTCCATAAGAAAAGAATATGGGTACCTAAATTAGGAAACCTACGTCATCGCATATTAGAAGAAGCCCATAAGTCTAAATATACGATGTATCCAGGAAGCGATAAAATGTACCAGGATTTAAGAAAGAATTTTTGGTGGATAGGAATGAAAAAGGACATAGCAGCCTATGTTTCTAAGTGTTTAACCTGTTCACAAGTTAAAGCTGAACATCAGAAACCCTCAGGATTGCTGCAGCAGTTAGAAATGCCTGTCTGGAAATGGGAATTGATAACAATGGATTTTGTTACTAAATTACCCAAAATAAAGAAAGGTAATGATACAATCGGGGTGATTGTAGATAGATTAACCAAGTCAGCTCATTTCCTATCAATGAAAGAAACTTTTAGTATGGAACAATTAGCTAAATTGTATGTAAATGAAATAGTTTCTTTACATGGAATTCCTCTATCAATTGTTTCTGACAGAGATAGTCGGTTTACCTCACATTTTTGGACAAGTTTCCAAAAAGCAATGGGAACCAAGTTGAATCTAAGCACAGCTTATCATCCTCAAACGGATGGACAAAGTGAAAGGACGATTCAGACAATGGAGGACATGCTTAGAGCTTGTGTAATTGATTTTGGAGGTAATTGGGATGATCACTTACCATTGATAGAATTTTCCTATAATAACAGTTATCACACAAGTATAAATGCTGCACCATTCGAAGCACTTTATGGACGAAAGTGCCGAACCCCAGTCTGTTGGGCAGAAATTGGGGAAAAGCAACTATCTGGACCTGAGATAGTACAAGAAACAACAGACAAAATCATTCAAGTCAAAGAACGACTAAAAACAACACATGATTGACAGAAAAGCAATGCTGACAACAGACGAAAACCGTTGGAATTTCAAGTAGGGGATCAAGTATTGTTAAAAGTCTCTCCTTGGAAAGGAGTGGTAAGATTCATAAAAAGAGGAAAGCTAAGTCCCAGGTATGTTGGACCTTTCAAGATTATTAAAAGAATAGGACCTGTAGCCTATCAGCTACAACTGCCAGAGGAAATGGCAGGAATACATGTTATATTTCATGTATCCAATCTCAAGAAATGCTTAGCTGATGAGTCACTAATAATACCTCTTAAGGATATAGAGGTAAATGAGCAATTGAAGTTTGTAGAAAAGCCTCTACAGATTGAAGACTAGAAAGTCAAGAATCTCAAGCACAAAAGACTAGTTCTAGTTAAAGTGAAGTGAAGTGGGACTCCAAAAGAGGACCAGAATACACATGGGAGCTTGAATCAGAAATGCAAAGGAAATACCCACACCTGTTCCAGTAGACCTCGAGGATGAGCTCTAAAACAACGTGGGGGAGGATATAATAACCCTCCCGAATATTTTTCTGACACCCTAATATGTTTTAAAATACCCCTATATGTCTTAAAATACACCCCGTATGTGAAAACCGAGCCCAAAAAATATTATGCCATTAAAAAAAATAAAAAAAATAAGAAAATGGGTTTCAGGCGGGCCGCGTAAGCCTTCACTTAAATCTACGCGGGCCGCGACAACTTAAAAGTCCAGCGAACCCCTGTGTTGACACGTGTTATAACGCGTGTTGAACCTATAAGCTGACCCGGATCACCTACGCCTTTGACCGGGTTTGACGCGGGCCGCGTAGCCCTTTGTTATCATTTACGCGGGCCGCGTAAAAGCTGAAATCAGGCCCTATATAAAGGAGGCCTCGGGTTTCAACTTAAATCGTTCAAATTCTTTTCTGTATCTCGACTTTTTAAAGTTATAGGCATAATATTCAAGTATAATACCCTCTAATTAGCGAGGTTCTGCTCCGTTGTAAGTATTATAACCCCAGTTTCGTATTAGATACGCTGCCCAATTGATTTAGGGTCCCGTAACAACTGTCGTGGTTCTGGCCGACGTAGTTGTTGGAATACCATCTCGGGGAGGGTATCGTTAATATAATTAAAGGGTTATTATACTAACATATGTACATTTGTGTAAATTATAGATTAAACCCATGAAACCCTTACACGAAGTCTAAGATAGCAATGTGAGTTTATCCACTTTTTGTTAATCTTTTTGTAACTATTTTACAAAACCTTAATGCTTTACAATATGATTAAGCAGTGATTGAGTCTTTGTAGTTCTTCAATTACTGCTGGTATGTTGGGGTTTTGTATACAAAATGTGGAACACGTTACCATTGGACGACGAGTTAGCCAATGTGTAATATGACCCACCAGTCAGGATTGACAGTACTGAATGAGTAATTGTGTAGAAATAAACAATGTGATCGCTCTCAACATTGTGTTAATTGATAAAATGTTTCTTGATTAAATTGGGATTCACTCACCAGTATTTCCCACTGAAAAATGTTTTTAAAACGCGTTTCAGGTAACACAATGTGACAGCCAATTAGTAAAAAGCCAGCTGGACAGCACTGACGACTTGGAAAAATGTGGCTATAAAAGTTACCTAAAAGATGATGTTTTAAATTCAATAAAATAGGGTTTATCCCTATAAGCGTATTGTAATAAAGAAACTTGGGTTTACCTAATTGGTTATTAATATAAATTATGGTGGTTTTACACTGATAAACACTTCCTAACTACGGTCCTGATGAAATTTCCGCTGCCAAATTAATAAATTAAGCAAACTGATACCACCACAAACAAATGTTCGCAAACGCCCGTTCCCGGGACAGATAATGTCACGTCCCCCGACCCCACCCTGGACGGAATCGAGAGCCGCGAGCAGCCAAGTGGTACCGATGGTTATTTAGAAAAGTAGTGCAGCGGAAATTTCATCAGGACAGTGAGTTAGGAAAAATATCAGAGTTTAGAAAACACCGGATTTTTATTTATTAAATAGATGGGATAAAACCATGTTTTTGAAAGGTAGCTTTAATATGGGATAAACCCAAATACATAAAACAACTTTTCTTAATTTAATTTAATTGATAAATCAAGCCACTTCTGTAAGCCTTTTGGTGCCGTATCCAACTCTTGTTCCGATCTACTGTAATTACCTGAAATGCGTTTTAAAAACATCTGGTCAGCAGGAAATACTGGTGAGTTCATTCAGGTTTTATAAAATGACACCTTAGTTATGAATTACAACATAAGAGCGATTACAATGGCTTCTATCTTATTTTTATCTGGCGCCGTGTCACCTCCTGGTGACGATGGTCATACCACTATTGGGTCCTTTCACCCCAAGTAGTGATGATTATCACTGTTAGGATTTATTAGCCTAATCGTGAGAAATTAGTAATGTGCACAATACCCCACTTGCCAGTGATTTAAGATAACCACGACTTAATCCCTGTAATTATAACTTTTGAAAATAAATGGAGTATTGTAAAACATTGTTGATAAAAAGAGAATGACTCACATTATAAGCATGCAGTATTGATTTAACAAGCTTCTTGATTCTACTCCTTCTGATAATTAAGCAGATACTTTATTGTTTTGAACCTTTTGATGATTAAGCATCCATTTTGATTGTAAGGGTATGGTGTAGAGTTTCGGGTAGTTAAACATTTAGTTTAACAGAGTGGAATACGTATTAGTGTAAAACCACATCAAACCTAACGATGGTCACGAGATCCGAACCTTAACGAAATTCACAAAGTATAGTCTTGTTTAGATAGCACTTTGGCATTCGTTTAACGAACTCACAAAGTACAGTACTTTGGCATCCGTTTAACGAAGAACCTTAACGAAATTCACAAAGTATAGTCTTGTTTAGATAGCACTTTGGCATTCGTTTAACGAACTCACAACGTACAGTACTTTGGCATCCGATAGTTGGTTCCTGAATCGATCGGACAGAATATCGCATCAGTGATTATTGGTTAGAACACCAACGTATAGAGAGAAGAAGAAAGGAAATGAGCAAAGGAAATGAACTCTTAGGCTTCCTATTTATAGGTAAGAAATATGAAATTTCTAGGAAGTTTCCTATAGCTTTTCTAGGAAGTTACCTATACATCTTCTAGGAAGCTTCCTACCCACACACACACACATATATATATATATATATATATATATGTATATATATATATATATATATCTTCTTACACCTTCCTAGCACCTTCCTTTGATATTATCTATTTCATATATATATATATTTATTTTCATGTATATCTATTTAGGTGTTTAATTTGCTTACTTAATTAATTTTACTTAGCTTAATTAACCTTGCTTAGCTTAATTAATCTCTCTTAGCTTAATTGATCTTGCTTAGCTTAATTAATCTCGCTTAACTTAATTAATTTTGCTTAGCTTAATTAATCTTGCTTAGCTTAATTAATCTCGCTTAGCTTAATTAATCATACTTAACTGATTCATTAATCTTACTTAGCTGCTAAGTATACTTATCTATTAAGGTTTCTTAACTGCTAAGTTTTACTGAACTAGTAAGTTTACTTAATTACTAATTATTCTATTTTAGCATCTCCCTAGTTACGAGTTCTAATTTCTAGCTACAATAGAACTCGTATTAGTGTATTACTCAATTCAACTTTAACGATAATCACGAGATCAAAACTTACAACGAATGACAAAGTATAGCCAAATATTGGCAGCACTTAAACATCCATCGGATTCACGACGAATGACAAAGTATAGCCCGAGTTCGGGCAGCACTTAAGCATCCATCGGATTCACGACGAATGACTAAGTACAGTACTTAAACATCCATTGGATTGGTTTCAATCGATCGGATAAAGTATCGTACCAGTGACTAGAGTTATTACCCTAATAACGGGCAGAGTTTTCGGGATTTAGAAGGTATAATCCCGAGCTACTATTTACTATAATAAAAGCTGAAAGAAAGAAAAGAATTGAGCAGTTTGAAACGTAGCAGTGATCGAGTTAATACCCTGGAGTTGTAGCAGCGTTTCCCTATGCGGAAATTCGAATTTAAGCAGAATAGGGGCGTTTTAAGAATGAGATTTCGAGCACAGAGGATAGTCCCAGGTCCAGGAAATTTATAGCACGAAATTGGGTTTTACGCGGCCCGCGTAAACCCTTTGATGTATCTTACGCGGCCCGCGAGGGCCATAAGGGCGGCAGTAAGGGTTGCTGAGTCATCGGTGGTCTTGACACGTGGACGACACGTGTCCCTTAAGCTTATCCGGAACTTGCAGAGCTGTCGCGCCCCGCGTAGACTCTCCTTGAGTCTTTCGCGGTCCGCGACAGACTAATAAAATTTGATTTCTTGATTTTTCACAAGGATTAGGGTTTTAGGGGTCCGGGTTTTCACTTACGGAGTGTTGTGTGACATTTTTGCAGGTCCTTACATCCTCCCCACCTTGTTTTAAATCTCATCCTCGAGATTTGGGCTACGATATCTCTTTTAGAGTTATGTCATGTTTTAGTCAATAAGAACAGTTTTTAAGATGAATACGTGTTTTACAATAATTAGGGCTCAATGGTTCAACTGAATTAGTTCAAGAAGTTGATCTCAAATGAATGAGATGAAATGATATAGTTTCTAATGTGATTAGGTTCAAGTGAATGTTTACAAGTTGTGAATGATGTTTAGAAACAATAGAATTCACTGTAAATAGAAAATTTACTTTGATTGTCAACTGAGGAAGACTCAGAATCAACAAGCTCGAATGAAATAGAAGTACGAAAATGATTTGTCAACTGAGAAAAATCAATGGGTTGACATTTATCGAATTACAAGGATACACCGATTTACAACAGAGTTTAGTGTATCATTGTCTTAACACATAGTTGTATTAAGACCATTTTCAAGGATGAGTCAAGCAAAAGGTATATATAGATTAGTTCAAGCTACAAGTCTATACCGACGCCACAAGGTGTCGTAGTGATCGAAATAATAGCGGTGACTGGACGAGTTCACCGTGTTTTAAATCAAATGAAAGTTCAACGAAGTAAGTCCGAATGTTTGTTTCAAACAAATCTAGTAGGATTTTTGATTGAAATTGAAACAATTGAATAATGTTTTTCGATTGAAGATGATAAAGCAATAAATATTACGAAAGGCTCGATTGATGCTGTAAGAACCATTAAGAGATACACTGAAATATGACATGAATTTGTGTATCATTATCTTAGCACACGATTGTGTTAAGATTGCTTTTATAGGATAAACCAACAAAGCGGATTCAATATAAATAATAATTAAATCCGTATATGATGTGTGCAACGAGATTAGCGCAAGCTTTAAATTTGTGAAAACGTTACCACAAGGTGATCGTGATTAAAGAAACGATTCAATGAAGTCGAAGACCAAACAAGCATGTTATGGTTCAAGAGAATTGAAGTGCTTGTTGGGATTATTTCGAAGATGATGGCTTCAATTCATTATATGGAACGTTGAATTGAATACGTAATGCGAGCAAGTTCAAACAATTGAACTTGGTTTAAACAAAATGAGTTCATATATCAATAAGAAAGTTCTGACATGGTTACAACAAAAACCATGTATACCATTCAAAAGAAAATCGAGTTTTTTCAAGAAATTCGTCGATTCGATATTAAAGAGTCATCGTTTTGCAAAAAACGCGGTTTACAATGCAAAGATCAAGTATAGCGGAATGATATTGTGAGTTTTAATAAAACAACAAATTGGAATGAAGCCCTCCCATGGTCTTCATAATTCAAACTAACCACATGCGCAACAAACAGTGCATGTGTAACGTTTGGATTTACCAATAAATGAAACAATCAAATAAATATTTGTGATTATGAAAGAAATCCTTATGATGACCATTAGGAGAGTAGAAATGCAAAAGTCTATTTACTATGTGCAGAGGTCTGAATTTTAACAAAAGGAATTTAAGAATTTTATCTGGAATTTTGTGTGATAACCGTTGTTAAGTGACATTACCAGGGAATGTCGAATAAAATGAAATAGGGGGATTGTAAAGGTATGTGACTTCTTTTGCAGTGTCAAGAATTGGATTAGACTGTGCACCGATTGTTGTGAAATCTTGTTCTATCGTACCTCAGCAAGCTTCATGTCGTTTGTAGGATCACGTGGCCAAGTGCTGCTTTTTGATTAGTAGCTATTCCACTGACGGGATTCGTATTGGTGTCGTCATGCCCAATTATATTTTCCAAAGGTCTTGCCTTGAAAGTCGTGTGTGATATACTTCGACGTCTGTGGACGTATAACTTAAGTTTCCTGTGTTTTCTTGTGCACTAGCACAACTTTACATGCTTCTTAATTGTGTTAATAGTCTATGGTAACGCATTGGAAATTCTTATACTTTGATGGCGTTCCAACTTAAAGGGTTTTCATTGTTTATATTATCGCATGAGTTACGAGACATATGATCAAACGAAATAATGTTTGATATCGGAATTATAGATATATGCAAGAGATTCCTAATAAAGAAATCTAGATTTATTATTGACACATATGCTTGTGCTTTATTCTTAATTGTCAATTGTTATGGCTTTTGGAATTCCTTATAGATATACATATCTATATAATCATATATTTCACATGCTGTAATATACATACCCTTCATAAGGTCAATGTATTTAACAGATTCTTATTTCCAAAAACAAGTCAGATATCAGGTCATGATACTATTTTAGGGAAATCTTGTCACTTGTTTGACATATTATATACCCCGTCTTATCCGGTTCTTGCCGGAGAGGTAACCCCATTATATCCGGACAAGCTGGAGAGTTTGCTACACCATACCCAGTCTTGCCGGAGAAGAAATTTGTATTTCCCATAAATAGATCTTTCTTAAATCATGATTTGGAAAATGCATTATGACTTTCAACAAAGAATCAGGAAATTAGTATTCACCTGATGGATCATATTCTAGAACAAAGTAGTACCAATAAATAAGAAATAACAGTGGTCACGTGTTATTGCTTATTTATTATACTTGCAACGTTCTAGTTATCATCCTCATGGCATATCAAAACCCATTACACTTTATTTACACAAGTATTTAGCTTATCTCGAAGCTTATACTAAGGCATCTTTTCTTAAGTTCAAGTCTAAATGCTATCATGTGTGCTACCAGTTAATAGCAATTATCTAACTTTTTTATTTAGGCTTAGGTATTATTACAACACCTATTGGCTTAAATCAGTGGCTCTGATGCCACCTCTGTCACACATCCCCCGACCCCACCCTGGACGGAATCGAGAGCCGCGAGCAGCCAAGTGGTACCGATGGTTATTTAGAAAAGTAGTGCAGCGGAAATTTCATCAAGACCGTGAGTTAGGAAAAATATCAGAGTTTAGAAAACACCGGATTTTTATTTGTTAAATAGATGGGATAAAACCATGTTTTTGAAAGGTAGCTTTAATATGGGATAAACCCAAATACATAAAACAACTTTTCTTAATTTAATTTAATTGATAAATCAAGCCACTTCTGTAAGCCTTTTGGTGTTGTATCCAACTCTTGTTCCGATCTACTGTAATTACCTGAAACGCGTTTTAAAAACATCTGGTCAGCAGGAAATACTGGTGAGTTCATTCAGGTTTTATAAAATGACACCTTAGTTATGAATTACAGCACAAGAGTGATTACAATGGCTTCTATCTTATTTTTATCTGGCGCCGTGTCACCTCCTGGTGACGATGGTCATACCACTATTGGGTCCTTTCACCCAAGTAGTGATGATTATCACTATTAGGATTTATTAGCCTAATCGTGAGAAATTAGTAATGTGCACAATACCCCACTTGCCAGTGATTCAAGATAACCACGACTTAATCCCTGTAATTATAACTTTTGAAAATAAATGGAGTATTATAAAACATTGTTGATAAAAAGAGAATGACTCACATTATAAGCATGCAGTATTGATTTAACAAGCTTCTTGATTCTACTCCTTCTGATAATTAAGCAGATACTTTATTGTTTTGAACCTTCTGATGATTAAGCATCCATTTTGATTGTAAGAGTATGGTGTAGAGTTTCAGGTAGTTAAACATTTAGTTTAACAGAGTAGAATACGTATTAGTGTAAAACCACATCAAACCTAACGATGGTCACGAGATCCGAACCTTAATGAAATTCACAAAGTATAGTCTTGTTTAGACAACACTTTGGAATTCGTTTAACGAACTCACAAAGTACAGTACTTTGGCATCCGTTTAACGAACTCACAAAGTACAGCACTTTGGCATCCGTTAGTTGGTTCCTGAATCGATCGGACAGAATATTGCATCGGTGATTATTGGTTAGAACACCAACGTATAGAGAGAAGAAGAAAAGAAATGAGCAAAGGAAATGAATTCTTAGGCTTCCTATTTATAGGTAAGAAGTATGAAATTTCTAGGAAGTTTCCTATAGCTTTTCTAGGAAGTTACCTATACATCTTCTAGGAAGCTTCCTACCCACATATATATATATATATCTTCTTACACCTTCCTAGCACCTTCCTTTGATATTATCTATTTCATATATATATATTTATTTTCATGTATATATCTATTTAGGTGTTTAATTTACTTACTTAATTAATTTTACTTAGCTTAATTAATCTCGCTTAGCTTAATTAATCTTGCTTAGCTTAATTAATCTCGCTTAACTTAATTGATTTTGCTTAGCTTAATTAATCTTGCTTAGCTTAATTAATCTCGCATAGCTTAATTAATCATACTTAACTGATTAATTAATCTTACTTAGCTGCTAAGTATACTTATCTATTAAGGTTTCTTAACTGCTAAGTTTTACTGAACTAGTAAGTTTACTTAATTACTAATTATTCTATTTTAGCATCTCCCTGGTTACGAGTTCTAATTTCTAGCTACAATGGAACTCGTATTAGTGCATTACTCAATTCAAATTTAACGATAATCACGAGATCAAAACTCACAACGAATGACAAAGTATAGCCAAATATTGGCAGCACTTGAACATCCATCGGATTCACGACGAATGACAAAATATAGCCCGAGTTCGGGCAGCACTTAAACATCCATTGGATTGGTTTCAATAGATCGGATAAAGTATCGTACCAGTTATTAGAGTTATTACCCTAATAACGGGCAGAGTTTTCGGGATTTAGAAGGTATAATCCCGAGCTTCTTTTTACTATAATAAAAGCTGAAAGAAAGAAAAGAATTGAGCAGTTTGAAACGTAGCAGTGATCGAGTTAATACCCTGGAGTTGTAGCAGTGTTTCCCTATGCGGAAATTCGAATTTAAGCAGAATAGGGGCGTTTTAAGAATGAGATTTCGAGCACAGAGGACAGTCCCAGGTCCAGGCAATTTATAGCACGAAATTGGGTTTTACGCGGCCCGCGTAAACCCTTTGATGTATCTTACGCGGCCCGCGAGGGCCATAAGGGCGGCAGTAAGGGTTGCTGAGTCATCGGTGGTCTTGACACGTGGACGACACGTGTCCCTTAAGCTTATCCGGAGCTTGCAGAGCTGTCGCGCCCCGCGTAGACTCTCCTTGAGTCTTTCGCGGCCCGCGACAGACTAATAAAATTTGATTTCTTGATTTTTCACAAGGATTAGGGGTTTAGGGGTCCGGGTTTTCACTTACGGAGTGTTGTGTGACATTTTTGCAGGTCCTTACAGATAAGGGGGCGGGGGTTGCGACAGCAGAACTCTTCAAGCATAACATTCTTTAACTCATCCCATGACAGACCATAAGCTGCGTCATTTCCGCATTTGTTTCTTTCAGCCGTCCACCAGTCTAGAGATCGGGACTGGAAGATACCGGTAGCATTCAAAGTGCGGAGATTGTCAGGACATCCACTCTGACGCAAGGTGACCTCGATCGAGTCGAACAATTGAAACAAAGCCATAGGGCCATCTTCGCCAGTGAACTCTTTCGGTCCGCATGCCTTGAACTGTTTGAAGCTGAAAGCAGCTTTAGGAGTCTCGGTCCTGGATTCTTCGGACGATTTGCTCATATTCTCGTATAGTTCACTCACGATCTGAGGAACAGCCTTTGCCATTTGCTTGGCGACGAGTGCGGCAAGACGTTTGTCTTTCTAGTTTTGGCGAGCAGTGCGCGTGTGACGGGATCCAGATGACGACATTGTCTGCAATAGACATCGTCATAGGACTCAGACACAACATAGTCGAATCTCACCTCACACGTCTAATACTACTAAAGCTCAGAAACACGTATAATCACGTAGACACATAGGCACATAATCACAGATTCACATAAGCACCTAAGCACATAAGCATGTAAGGCACAAAATCACAAAGCACAGAGGCATATAAACACGTAATTCACCTAGAAGCACATGGGGGCAGTCAGAATACAGAAACCAATTATTCAAAGTCAGCGAGCGTTCGTAAAGAATAGCGATCGCGAATAGCATAGCGAGTAGTTTAGTATAAGCGTGTAATATAGTATATAGTATAGCGTGCGTAACCACCAATAGCGTCGATTTGTTAGCGATTTGAGATAGGTGTGCGGTGCGAGTCGTGTGTGTCGATCAAAACGAAAGCAAAAAGGGAATAAGTCACCAAAATTCATAACACATAAACAAATAATCACATAAAATACACAAGATCCACATAAAATCGACAAATATCAGAGTCGGCAGTAGCGAGCTCAGAATCGAACTCGTAAAAATCGAGAATAGATTGTCTGCGACTAGTTAGACATTGACTAACCAAAGTGATTCGACTATTCATAAAGACTCTTGGTACACACTTTGGCCTTCGGGACTGTGCTCACGCCTCGAATCTGGGCGATCGGCACGCCTCCTTCCAGTCATATCGTGACTTCGAGTCGTTGGAGTCCATCGAGACTTTGGTGAGAGTTTTGTAAAACCTAAAATGAGATCGGAATAAATCGCCAAAGTTCGGGTTTCATCCCTGACTTAGCAACTTCGTTCCTGTTTTGATAAAAATAAAGAGGAATTATGTGCCAAAGCATGGATTTCACTCCTGATTCGGCACAATTCCTCCTGTTTGTGGGAAAAATGCGGGTTGAACGAGCAATTTAGTCGAGAGTTTGTGGTTTTCACACCTAATCTCGGCCTAATCGCTCGTTCATTTTCGAAAATTAAAGTGCAGAAATAGTGTAGCGTAGGCGAGAATAGCGAGAAGTAGCAGGTAAGCTCGTACATAATCCCTATAGGATATGCACAAGTCGGTCTGTTGGTTCCTAACTATAGACTAGGTTGTTTCTAAGACATCGACCCGGACTAGGTCGAGTCTTGCCTAATTCCCTATAGTTATGGCT
Organism: Helianthus tuberosus; assembly: GCA_030545235.1. Lineage (NCBI taxonomy): Eukaryota > Viridiplantae > Streptophyta > Magnoliopsida > Asterales > Asteraceae > Helianthus > Helianthus tuberosus. The sequence goes on from CM060403.1 coordinate 18,124,479, forward strand.
CTGATACCAATCTGTCACACCCCAACCGATGGCGGAAACATCGGGGCGTGGCACTGAGCGAAACAGATTGTCCAGAAGTTTACATAACAACTATAATTACCAATTATTTAAAGCAACATGTCCCATACCATGTCATAAAAGATAACATAATTATTACATACAAGATCTAGTCAAATTGTTATGTTCTGACAACTCAGATTTCAAATACAGACAATTGTTTATTTGTTTCTAGACCTTTCCTAGCCTCGATTTCACAGCAAGCCAAGCATATAAACATCCTAAGCACCTGTCACATACGTTAAAGTAAAAGTCAATACACATAGTGTAAAGGTGAGCATACAAGTTTGATAATAGCATATAGAGTTCGAAATCGTTACGCATAACCAGCACGTACACAGTATGAAATGAAGCACGTAAGTTATCGACATGAACCTATCAATACCAATGACTGCGGGTTGACTACCCAAGGCAGTTCGTAATACACTCTCACCACTGTGAGCCATGTAACAAATTGTCCTTAACAACCCCTGAGTGAACAGGTGCTGAGTCCAAACTATAGTACTATCGTTGCTAAGGCAGGTAGACAGCATTCCATGTGTAAACATAACAAACAAGCATTCATTAAGTCACGTATAACATGCGGTATTGGTTAGCGTTAAAGTATTACGTAGTGTGTTTGATGTCATTTAGTATAAGTAACGTATGTAACACCCAAAAGTGCGTAAAGCAAAAAGGGTTCGAGTATACTCACAGTGATTGATGGATTGAAGGGAGCGCTAGAGAGTAAGGTTAACCTGATCAGAACGATAGCATAAACGATAAGCGGCGCGTAAAACGATACAAGGTGTCATTGGATCGAACAGCAATCCGATCGGGTGGCCGGTCGATCGGATGACAATCCGTTCGGGTGGTCACTCGATTGGATAGTCATCTCGTTTGGGATGGATGTGTTTGTGTATGATGGCTTCTCTTTTGAAGTTTTCGTTGTAGCATTTTAAAAATGGAGAAGTATCTCTACCATTCAAGTCGGTCGATCGGACGGCAGTCCGATCGGACAGCAATCCGATTGGCGAGGCTTCTCAGGTTTGAGAACAAATTCACAGCAGGACGGTCACTCGATCGGATGGCTATCCGATCGGGTGGTAATCCGTTCGGAGTGAACATGTTTGAAAATCATTAAGTCTCTAAACGTCACATGATCGGACGGATACTCGATCGGATGGCAAACAGATCGGGTGGTAGTCCGTTTTAACGTTCAGGTCCTTAATTAGTTTGAGAAAATGGTATAAGGATAGAACCAAGTGCAGCCCGATCGACGGTAGTCCGTTCCGACGGTCTGATCGTTCTAACCCTAGTTTCTGTTTGGAGTGTCGTAGTTCTGAATGAGGCGTTTTGATGCCTTGTTTGTACAATGGAACCTTTATCTCGTCCCAAGTGAGCTGGCCGGACAGGAATCACCCTGGTCCGAACAGTTCCTGGTTCAAGTTGGTTGTTCATGTTCAAACCCGAAATCAACGTCTCGTGGATAGAATCCAGATCTTGAACCAACACATCAACACGAAAGAGTAGAAGGTTAGAACAAGCTCTGATTCTATCGGTTTTGAGTGCATTGAGTGTAAAAGAGTTGAAAGAAAGTTAGAAAACCATCTTTCAATCCTTTTCACCATGGATATGTTCAGATCTATGAAAGATCTTTGTTCATTTGTGTGGAAATCGTTCAGATCTAAGTTGTTCTTGGTGGATTGAAGCCAAAACATAAAGTTCATAAGAACACCATGATGACATCATCCTAGAACACCTCAAATCTAGTGATTTCACGGTTAAAAGTTAAGATTTAAAACTAACCCTTTTTTAGTACTAATGTTGGAAAAACTAACCCTTTGACTTGTGATGTGTGCAAAATGCAACATATAAATTTCATCAATTGTGGCATAAAACTAACCCTTTTTTAGTACTAATGTTGGAAAAAGTGTGCTTTTGTCTACCTTTTGTATTTTCAGGATTAAATGAGCTCAAATTAACAAAAGAAGCAAAAAGGCAGCTAAATCTAACATAAATACAAGAAAAGGAACAAATGTGACATGCCCGACTGTAACACCTCGTAATTTCATGTCCAATAATGTATCGACACGTGTCATAAGCTTTAAACGTGTAAAAGATTTCTTTAGAAGGACTAAAGTTGACAAACAAGGAAACTATGTAAATATAAGGGTTCAAAGTGTCAACAATGGATAAATATATTCCAAAATGGCCCTACAAGATGTTTATACCTTCAAACGAATAAATCATGGATCATACGAAGCTGAAAATGAAAGAAAGTAAGGAATTACAAACTACAGGGGTTAAATGTGTCAACATGTTTAAAGTATACCTCTGAGTGACCTTTTAGCAAACCCGATGCTTTGTAACGGTAAATTATGCTCACTAGAATGTGTGATAAAAATTTCATAAAGTTTCGTTACCGTATGAGAAAGTTATGATCAAATTCGTATACAAGGGGTTAAAAGCGTCAACGTTGGAAATTATGACTTTTTGGGTGATTACAAAGTTAACCAAGGACTTGCTAATGTTTAAACATGTCATGGAGCCCTTATAAACAAGGTTAGAGGGCCAAAAGTGCAAGAAAAACACTTAAAACCACGTTACAAAGGACCAGGGACTGAAATGTAATAAATCAAAACTTGTTTGGCTGGTTCTGATAGGCCAGGCGGCCCGCGTAAGGAACCCTTATGGGTTTACGCGGCCCGCGTAGACAGCACAACGACAGATTACCTGCAGGTGCCAGTTGCAGGTCTGTAACCGACTTAAAATGGTTGTTTTCTTATACCAGAGGCCTCTCCAATGGTTTAACATGCAATAGGGGCACTTGGACTGATCTTATAACACTTGTAGACCTCCTTGGCATGATCTAAAGGCATCAAAGTGAGTATATAAGGAGCTTAGTGTTGCAACTCTTATGCACATTCATTTGCAAAAATTCACAAGACCTTTTCTGGAGCTCCCCTGATCAGCAACAAGTTTCCTTAGCCTTCCTAATCATACTTAGGACCTTTGTAAGTGTCCTAAACCCTTCCTAATTCAGTTTAGCTTAGTTAATTAGCTAAAAGTCAAACCGTCGTAATTAAAGTTTGACTTCGAGATTAATTAATATTTGTTCAGTCAAATCTCGAATTAAAAGTACCTATAAGTAGGTATTTATGTGGGTAATAAACCCTTAAAATGGTACTCTCTGATTCCCACTCTAACTAAGTCAATTGTCGGGTCAAACTTGTTATTAAAAAGTCAACAGAAAGCTTATTTTCAAATTAATACATAATTAGCAATGTAGGATCCATGCAACCTGTTTTATCATTAATATAACTTGGTAATTAATGTAAGAACATGTCTAAACATGTTCAACCCGACAATTTTCAGTTTAGGCTCGGTTCGGGACCGAAAGTCGCATAGTTTGACTTATGCTTTGACTTTCAGTTATGACCCGTTTAAGCATGTTTTAAGAATTCCGTAGAGCCTTATTTGGACCAGGTTTCTTGTTAGTATAACCCTCTGTGATATACAACTTGGTTCAATAGTTATCCGAATCATATGCATGTTTCCGTTAATTGCTTAAATGTTGACTATTATGCCCTTTTCACCTTAAAACGTAATTTTTGAAAATATAAAAGAGTAGAAACCTTAGTTACTGATTTATAAACTTGTCCTTAAAATTTGATATCAGTTTGAGGTCTAGATTAAGAGTTATGCTCATTAGCGTATTTAGAAGACTTTTTAGCGATTAAATGGCGTAATTAACATATAGCCTATCTAAACCCGATTTTTAATACCAAAATTTTTACCCACTGATGTAATATAATATTTTGGGATTTTTGAAGATTTTTATTCATTTTTAGGCTGAGCATAACTTAGAGTTCTAAGCTTGATCCGGTTATTGTCGGTTTTACCCTTATGGGCTATAAAATGAGTTTTACAAAACCTTTTGATGTCAAACCTTTTCCTACTGATCTAATATGTTAAATATAAAATTTTGAGCCTTCTGGAATAATAAAAATATCAGCTTTCTTTTAAAAACCCGGAAATGGCTCCAAATCGCCTTTTTAAGCGTTTTTGACACATAGTATGTATTAAAACCATATTAGATATATAAGACTCAATGCTTACTGATATATTAAGTAAATTTTGAGGTTCTAATAGTAAGTAAAAGTTTGTAAAGTCAGATTCCAGTTTTGACCTTTTAGGCCTAAGTGAAATTACCAAAATACCCCTAAGGTGCATAGTTTGGTTTTAAATGATAAATTTCACATCTATCTAATACCCTACTGTTATAACTTATTAAATTAAGTATATTTACTTATTAAATCAGACCTGTAATCCAGATTACTAATTAAACTCTTTTATAACCTTTAAAATGACCAAAATGCCCTTATGAGGCATAGTTTGTGTTAAAATCATTTTTGGGCATAATAGAAGATATCTTACTGATGTCACAACATATTTAAAGCATATTAACTTAGGAAACTTGTATATGATTCTTATGGTTACTCGTTACGCACTTTTCGCATTCGGATCGGCTTATGTAACTAGTTTACATATATTAGCTGAAACGGGTCAAACCATATTGTTTTTGTCTCAAAATCCAGAATGTGTTTAGTATACCCACATTAAACAAGTGTACAAACTTGTTGGGTCAAAACCACGTTCTAAACCAGTCTTCGCTTATCCATGCGATTGTACCGTATCTTCCTTTTAAAACTAACCGGTCTAAGCTTAGGCTTAATTAAAGACCCGTTAGGATTCTAATAGGTTATTATAAACCTTCGTTCCAGAATAGGAGATCCAGTAAAAGATACTTGCATTTGCTGTTTGTGAAATATACTTGCAAAGGTAAATACTTTTAACTTATTTTCCCTTATACGGGCTTGGGGTACGGTATATAAAATACATCTTGGTCGGGCATTCGACCTTAATCGATTGGTGGTTAAGTTTTATCGAGATGACCCGTTTAAAAATTTGTTTTGTTTGTTAACGCCTTTGGGGGGTTAATGACCATGTCCCGGATATCCTTGGCATCATTCATTGAAATGGCCACGACCTTAGCACACGGGTGTAGGCGTACACCCGTTAGTGCATTTATAAATAATAAAGGTATAACCGATGGTTAGGGAATAAACCCGCCACGGAACTATATCATGTGGTGTGTCTTTTAATCTTAAACCCGGCATGACCCGGATAACTGAACGCATAACAAACATGTAATTCTTTACAATGATTATATGCAAATAATTATCCCAAGTTATAAAAAGTTTTGTGCCATGTGCATTCAAATAAATTTTCTTAAAACGTTTTCAAAATGAGTCAGTTAATTGTATTTACCAGTGTAAACTGACGTATTTTCCCAAAAAGGTTAAGTGCAGGTACTAAGCGTAATAGGCTGGCCTCTCCTAGCATCAAGTAGAAGTCTCGCAAGCTTAGATGTCTCTGTTGAACAATAAAATTTCCGTTTTATTCGATTCCGCCTGTGGATCTGTTTCAACTATCTTGTGATACTTAATATTACAATATATTCAGTTGAAATAATATCTATCTTTTGCTTCCGCTGTGCATTTAAATTTGTGTTGTTTGACTATGATGATATCAACTACGTCACGATACTCCCCACCGGGCCCACCGGTAATACGTGGAAATATCGGGGTGTGACAGGTTGGTATCAGAGCCAACGCTGAGTGAATTAAACACTAGCCTTTTGTGTTTAATCTCAGTTACACAAATTGCACATTCCTCGATCCTCGAGTCTAGACAAATAACATAGGACAAATTCTGTTTTGTTTTAATTTTTTTTGCTGTTCATTTTTATATATATATATATGCTTGTGTTATCTTTGTTTATGTTGACAGGTTCAAGATGCCGCCGCAATTCTTCAGAGGTAGAGGAAGAGGTAAGGGGACATTCCGTGCCCCCAATGACGATGAAGCCGGACCTTCCCACCGGCGCATACCATCCGTCAACTTGAGCACTAGTCCCTAGGAACCCTGGAGGACATATATTGAACCAGGGAGACGATCCATCTCTATAAGCTCGTCACCATCGTACCTTCATTCTTTTGGACCCTATTCAAAAAACGAGCCCAACGAACCACAACCTTCCTTCATACCTCTAGAGCGATCTAATTCGCACCATTCCTTCGGAGACCCCACTCCTGCTTTCCAGAACCGGTTCAACCCGGCTAACTACATTCAAGAGCCAATGGGTTTTAACCCATTGGGCCCCGAAGACCACTTCCCTGAAGCTCAGGGAATGGATATGGATGAGGATCCGGAGCCTGCCGAACCACAAACCGGAACCCCCAACCATCCCTTTGAGATCTCCGATGGGTCCTCGTATCATGGATCGCCTTACCGCGGTCCAGATAGCTACCAGGCGAGGTTCGACCGGATTGATTGGTATTTTACCCCTTCTGAGCACTCGTCTCCTTACCAGCAGCAGCAGGATCCTTCCGAGGATTCCCGTTTTGTGGCAGTTACTCCACCGCCACCACCACCTGTTCAGCAACCGCCTTCGGAACCACCGAGGCGGCGGAGGTCAAACGCGTGGATGTCCGCGCGAGGAGGAGTGCGTATTAGCACCCATCAACCCTCAAGTGGCAGCCATTATCCGCCACTTTATAAAGACCCAGAGATGGGGGGACCCTCAAACCCTGTCTCTGAGGTAGATTCTGCGCCTGTAGCGCCACCACCATTGGGTTTTGGTAACCCAATTCCGACTTACACCGGTTCAGCGGCGTATAATCCCTTTGAACAGCCGGTCCACACCAATTATAATTATGCAGAGGCCGACCCGTATCTCGTAGCTGCAAACTACAACGCCCTCCACCCAGAAGGACCTTATGGAACTCCTTGGGGAACTGGGTACCCACCTTATGGGTATCATCAGCAGCCGCCTCCTCAACCTCCACTATATCAGCAACCCCCGTAGATGTCTCCACCACAGCATCAGGAAATTCTGCAAAATATTAGAGAGGTGCGACACTAATTGCGGGAAGACCGAAGGCACAACCATGGGATGTTCAAGACCTTGGCAAACTTAATTAAAGGAAAAAGCAAGAAGGATCGCTGAATCCTTTAATTGTTTGTTTAATTTTAGTGTTGTAATCAAGTCCCTGCATGGACATTTGTTTCAGTATTCCGCCCCTGCGTGGGCATGTCTTTCTGTTGACCCCTGCGTGGGTATGTTTATTTGTTTCGCCCCTGCGTGGGCGTGGTATTTTGTAGAAGTCCCGTTTAGGGCAAAATTTGTACCGTTTGAATTTATGTCGGAATGATTTAATTTTAAATTTTCATTATTGTTGTTAATTATATGCATAAACTTAAAGCATAAAATAAATAAAAATAAACATTCCTATTGTAAGGCCTACCATTATAATAAAAAGGGCAAAATCTAAAAAGGACAAGACCTAGCCATGTGTCGTCCTAAGACAGGGCCAAGATGGTAGTTCCATAATTAGATTTAGATCCATATTAACACCTCAATTTAGGATTGTTCTGCGTAAATTACTAAAAAGAATCTTAAAGGTAAAACCTAGTCTATATGTCATTGCAGACATGGCCAAAATGGTAAGACCTATTTAAAAGATTCCAATCTTTGTTAACATCTGTAAGCGTGTTAACATTTTTGACAAACCGTGATACGATAAAATCACATAGGTCATCTTTAAACTGGGTTAATTTAAATTTCCCTTATTTTTTTAACCATCCCTTATGGATGAAGTGCCTACGGGCTATAATTAATGTCCCTTGGGACTAAAGACAGTTGTAGCCTTCAGCTCCCTGTCTAGAAAAAGGTAATGAACTTTGATTCAGACCTTACTGCCCGGATTCCATGAAATCTGGGTTTGTAAATTAAATCTGTCTGTATGACTAGGCTTTTGTGCTATTATTAAAATTATATTATAGGATTGTAATAAAGGTCCTGAGAATATTTAAATAATTTATAAATTAACCAAAATGGTTATTAAGACCATGGTTAATAACTCATAAAATACTGTAAAAAGCTTCTGAATAAACCTTGCCTATTATTTTCTTATATGTAGCAATTAAAGCTACATGGCTGGGTCGGATGAGATTAACAGTCATCCGGTGGAGAACCACGAGAATGCTAGGATACAGATGACCGGTGCTGAACTGCAAGCACTAGTTGATAACGTTGTTACAAGGGCTATAGAACGGCAGTATAATGAGTCTAGCAGGACTCAAAGTAGGACCCTATCTACACCGTATTCCAAGCCTAAGACTCATTCTGAGGCTCATAGCAAGCCACCCTCTAAGAAGGATGGGCCAAAGAAAGATGATGACCAACATTCCTCAAACCAAAACAGTGTTCCATCCAAAAAGATAGTGTTTGATGATGCACCACGTGCTAAGTCCTGTACTTATAAATACTTTGTTTCTTGCAAACCCCAGGACTTCACTGGGGAGAAAGGGGCAGTGGATTGCATGACCTGGTTGGATGAGATGGACACTGTGGTAGATATTAGTGGATGTGCTGAAAGGGATATCGTGAAGTTCGTATCTCAATCATTCAAGGGTGAGGCCCTAGCCTGGTGGAGATCGTTGATTCAAGCTACTGGGAAGGTTCCATTATACAATATGACATGGGAACAATTTGTTGCCCTCATCAAGGAGAACTACTGCCCTCAGCATGAGGTTGAAAAGATTGAATCTGATTTTCTGTCCTTGGTAATGAAGAATCTGGATTGCCAAGCTTACCTCACGAGCTTTAATACAATGTCAAGATTGGTTCCGTACCTGGTGACCCCAGAACCTAAAAGAATAGCTCGATTCATTGGGGGTTTAGCCCCAGAAATTAAGGCAAACATGAAGGCCTCTCGGCCAGCTACATTCAGATCCGCAGCTGATATATCACTGTCTCTCACTCTGGACGCGATCAGGCAAAGATCGTTGAGAAACGCTGATGCAGAGAAGAGAAAGCGTGAGGATGACAACTCACAATGGTCAGATAAGAGGCATAAGGGAAATAATGACCACAAAAAGAGTTCTGGAGCTAAAAAGGATGGTCAACAGTCAGGCGAGAAACCCAAGTGTAAAACTTGTAAGAAGCACCATTTCGGGAGGTGCAGATTTGAATCGAAATCCCAGTCTCAACCAAAAGTGTGTGGGATTTGTAAATCAAGCGAGCACAAGGCCTTAGACTGCAAGAAAATCAAGGACGCAACGTGCTACAACTGCAATGAAAAAGGGCATATAATGTCACACCCTGGCTTTGCGGAAGCATGAGTTTATTTGGTGTGACTTCTTAATACCATAGCTTAATCACATCAAAGCTATATGAATTTAAAACCACGATGATCATCCATTACTTCATGTTTTAAAAACAAAATACCACAACATTGTTTTCAAATGTCGACACATGCAATGAAAATGCAACATAACAAACTAAAAACATTGTTCAAAAGACACAACCACAGACATGAAACAAACACAGCTCAAGACTTGTGACTCGTCCAGGTAAAAGCGACAACTCCCAAACTTGGATGACATCGCACTTCTTACGCAGCTTGAAAACATAACATACCTCGCCAGATCCCTAATTCCCTGAAATACATGTAAGTTGGAAAAATCAACAAAAATGTTGAGCGAGTTCACGTATAGTGAGTATGTAAAACCTTTGTAATATGAAAATCCCTGGTATGTAGCAAATAAGGAAATAATGAGATCACCAATGGTTTGCAAGGCCATTGATATGTGTGAAGTGCAGTAGGAAGACTCAAACCTAGGAGATTTTTGCGTCGGGTACCAAGTCACCCCGAGGTCCGTTCTGTTGGGCCTGGGGCTGGGCTCGCTACACCCAGATAGATCTACCGCTAAAGACCCTCGGTCCTACAATGAGGATTAATGGCCTCCAGTTCCCGCCTACCCACTCACATGATCTAAGTAGTAACCCTCCTTACGCTAACCATACCATGTAAAAAGTATTCGTAATCATAGTAACATGTATTTCACCCCCGAAGTATAAAACTGAAAACAGTTAAGAGAAAAGGGGGGACATGAACTCACAGAAGTGCGTCTCGAAATAGTAAATCCCCAAATCAACCTGCTGCGTGACGACCTACACGTACTAACTTCTATTAGACGGACGGCCGTGCCTTGGCTTAAGGTTTAACGTTTTTGGGAAATAGTTAGGCAACTATTTCGTATTTACACTTCGTAATTATCTATAGTTATATTCCTTCCCAAGGATGGGGGTTTTAATACATGTGCGTTTTGTAATTCCAGAAATATATTATTAAGTCTCACTTAATAAAATATATATTTTTTATTCATTTGTCTACAATATTCTATTTCCAAAATATACATAAGTTACATTTAAAGTTCGGATGGTAATAATAATACCGGTGTAACTTAAATATTTATTTGTGAAGGCGTTAGTATTATTTTGGAGTCGTGCTTTCATAATGTATTCCAGTTATATTATTTTTACTCTAAATAATATGTAGTTCACAAAATAATCATAAAATCACACAAGCGTTTTACTATGAAATATATATACTAAATATATATTTAACAAGTTTCATTTACGAAAATCCACCTCCGACACTTGGTAATTTTGTAATAAAAATCATGGCGAAGTTTGTTTGGAAAACAAGTCAAAAATATATTTATAAACACTTGTCACCAAAAATATTCTAAGTGTTATTTTCTGGAAAAATTTCGCCAGAGTTTCCTCTGTAACTGGAGGTGGCCACGCTTACTAGCGTATCATTTTCTTTTCAAAATTCAATCAACAATTTTCCAATCATCAATATTCAATGTTCAATCGTCAAACTAGTCAAAATAAGCATAAATCGCAAACACATGAACTTGTAAGTTGTGTAAAAGTATGTAGTAACTTTCCAACATTTTTAGTTGATCTTTCTATCTTTAAAAATGAATCGGTTTCCTGAAAAACTTTATTTTTAAAGAAGATGTAACCTCACAACTTCTAGTAAAAAATTACGGAAATATTTCTTTGTTAAACCCTTTTGTTACACAAGTGTTTACACACTTGTTTGTTCACAAAAACACTTTTAGTTTATGAAATATCTGGCTTTAAAATAAGACTTGTATATTTTACTTGGTTCTTCGAAAATACCACTTGTTGATCTTTAGATCTACTAGTTTAGAACTCCATTTTACAAGAAAAACTATTTTTACACAAGTTCATGGTTATGTATGGAAGGGTTCGTCATCTTGTATCTTCTACACTTAACATATTGCTAGTTCATGTTCCATGAACATGTTCTAGCGTGGTTAGATGACGATCCGTTCCACTATTAGTAACCAACAACATAAAATAACCATAACTAAACAAGATTCACAAGTTTTACACCATTATTTACCCTTTAACCAACAAGTTTATCATTCTTACAAGACTTTATGCTTTGATCTTAAGTGTTCTCGAGTTTTAACCATTAAACTTCTTATTAACCACTTTAATCATGAACAAGGAAGTGTTTAGAAGCACTTACTACTAGCTCAAGGCTAGGGAAGAATCAAAGCGAAAAACTAGGTGGATAAAAGCAATGTAGAGGGGTCCTTGAGATTCCGTAAGCACCGGGTTTCCTCGTATGTCACCTTTCACCTTTGTGTGTATGTAATATAGCAAGAACCAAACTTGATGATGGGTGGATGTGGGATGGTGGTCTCGGCCGTAAGCAAGGCAAGAGGGAGAGAGAGCAATTTTTGTTTAAGTGTTGAAATGAATGAAGGTCTTAGTCCCATAAGCTTATTTATAAACCATCATTTACTAGTGACCATTAGATAATGTGTAATCTAGATATTAGACATAGACTAATAAAATAATCAAGAATTTGTGGTGTGTGTCCCCTATGGGACCGATTCGGTTGAAGGGGGGGGGGTATTTAGTTTGATTTCAACCAAAGTTAAGTGATAACTAGTTAGTTTAGTTAAGTACTTAAATAAGTTATTAGTGTGTTATGAAATATAACGTGTCACACCCCGAAATTATCAGAGCATTGGCGTGACTGGACTGGTATCGTCATTGCACAGCGGAAGCAAATAAGCAAAGACTTCTAGAAACTGAACGCCTGCTAAGTACTCGAGTCTCCAATGGTTCTCCTATTCCAACCGTGCTTTGTCTTAGAAAAGTAACCTGAGAAAGAACATGCGAAAAAGTCAACATAAAGTTGAGCGAGTTCATAGTTTGTTTGTAAAAGATTTGCAATAAATCTTTTGAGTTGTGAAAGGTTTGAGATAGATCCTTTGAGTTGTGAAAGATTTGAAATAAATCTTTGGAATAACCGGTTTTTGAAATAGTATTGAGAAAATGAATTTGAAAACCATTTTCTTGCAAAGTTATATGGAAACGTTGTGTTTGTAACACGTTATGTTCATAAAACCATGTTTTTGTAATGTTCGTAAAATCATCAATGCCCACCCGGACTTTGACCCGCATAATCCTGTGCCTTAAATTTTGTATAAAACATGGTAATTAATTTGTATGAACAAGTATGTTTCGTAAGTATAAAATCCCTGGTATGTAGCAAATAAGGGGACTTGTGATCACCAATGGTTTGCAAGGCCATTAGCATGTGTGAAATGCAAGTAGGAAGATTCAAACCTAGCTGATTTTTGCGTCGGGCAACCAAGTCACTCAAGGTCCGTTCTGTTGGTCCTCACAGAGGTCCGTTCTGTTGGGCCTAGAGTTGGGCTCGCTACACCCAGATAGATCTACCGCTTAAGTCCCTCGGTGTTCTAACTACCCATTCACATGATCTAAGTAATAAACCTCCTTACGCTAACCATACCATGTATAAAGAAAAATATCCCTAGTCACCCTGACCAGCTCCCTGGTCACCCTGACCAGCTCCCTGGTCACCCTGGCCAGAATCATCCCTATTTCGAAAATAAGCATTTGTTTTGTAAAAACCGGTATGTTTAGTATAACCTTTCGTAAATCATTTGCGTTCCTCGAAATCCCTTCGTAATAGGATTTAAAAATACGAGTTTTGCGTTTGTTCTAAACTTTGTTTGTTTTTGCAAAACGTGCATGTCTTTCCACCCCGAAAACATTTACAAAAATTGTAAAACAGTAAAAAGTGGGGTTATGAACTCACCTGAATATTCCTGTGCAAAGCTAGCTAATTTACGACTTCGTGATGTCGTTTCCAAGAGTTGACTTGCTAGCGTGCATTCTACAATATTCCTAACACGGAATATCTAATAAGTTTCTAAATAAACGCAGTATCTAAACTATGTGTCACCGAGCTCTACCGAATCGTTAATCGAACGATTCAACGGTAAATAGTTAACTTAATGAGAATGACTAAGTTAAACTGCCGCGAGAAGTCGTTTGAGTATGTAGGAATATTCGTATAATAACTTGTATTATGTATATCACGTTTTGTGTATATTTGCCGAAAATATACGTATATGCCGTCTAGGCGTATAAAATAAATATGAAGAGTTATATTTATTTTATAAAGAAATCGTCGAGTTGTTATGTTTGAAAATAAATATAAACCATATTTATTTTTGTAAAAGATTTCGCGTTGGGCGACATTTAAAATAAATATATAACTATATTTATTTTGTAAAAGTATACGAGTTGACGACGTTCGAAATAAATATAACATTATATTTATTTGTAAAAACGTTTGGAATTATCAAAATTTGAAGTATTATAACTCAAATTCCGTTAAGCGTCGTTTTTTGATATATAATACGCGTCGTGTTTAAAGGTTTTTCTCGAAAAACGGGCAGAGTTTCCTCTATTTTTGGACGCCCCGACAACACAAGTTGTCGCTTTATTTTCAAAAATTCAACACAATTTAATCAAGATTCAACTATGTGCAAACTTGTCAAATATATAACGAATGTAATTTATAATTAGTCGGTTTCGAGAGCTCGTTATCACGTGATACGTTAAAAGTATAAAACACGAAATAGTAACGCCGTTAAAATCTTTACCACTTCTTCGAGTCGAAAGTCGAGTTGACCGAGTCAACTCGCTGAGTTGACTGAGTTTGACTGAGTTGACTCGGTTTGACCGAGTCAACTGAAACCGAAACTGAGCCGTCTGAACGAACCGCTTGCCCCGAACCGAACCATCTGAGCTGACTCGCTGCTGTTGACCGAGTTGACTCGGTTGAGTTGACCGAGTCGACCGAACCGCTTCATAAACTGACCCAAACCAAGCTGACCCGAACATGCTTGAACCACTGTTGAGCCGAACCCATCTGTTGACTGAGCTGGCTCGGTTGACCGAGTCAACTCAGACCCGAAATCTGACCCGAAACCTGCTGACTTGTTGGCTGAACCGAGACACCCGAAACCGAGCCGCAATACACCTCGAAGCCGAACCGTTGAACCACCCACCGTGAAACCCATCGGGTAATGTCGAGAACCGCCGGTCAACCAAACTGACCGGTGGTCCTAGTCTCCAACTCGTTCTCTGCTGCTTGGATCCCCAAAACGGAACCAGGTTGAGCCCGAAATCAAACCTGAAACCGGTGATTTCGCCGGGTAAAGGCAGTGTCCGGCGGTCAAAGGTACCGACCGCCGGTTTCTTTCATTCTTCACGGCTCTCTCTCTCGTCTCGTTTCGTCTCTCTCTCTCTCTCTCTCTCTCTTCCGCTTCTGTCTTCAGTCGCCGCTCACCACCACCCGACTGTGGTGGTGGTGGTCGTTTCTGGGTCAAAGAGGAGGGGTGGGGCCGGTTGTTTTACCGGAGAAAAGAAGGAGAAGAGGGGGGTGGTGTGCGCTGAAAAAGACCCGCCGGCAACCTCCACCGCCGCCGCCTGCGGCGGCGCCGCCGTGGCCGGTCACCGGTGAGAGAGAGGGAAGAACTGGGTGTGTGTGTTCGGTTTGTGTGTGTGTGTTGTTTCAAATGAGGAGACAAGGGACTTATGTCCTCATTTATAGCCAGAATGAGTTTTATTGTCTTATATGCATTGAAATTGCATGTAGGTCAGGTATTTTATCTTTTGGATCAAGATCTCATGAAGAGATTTATAGAGATATCGAAAATCTTTTGCAGATTATAAAAATCTTGTCTAGATCTTGTTGGGATTTTTGAGCAGATTTCATAAGATTTTGCAAGATCTTGTATGTTATGTGTAGGTTTAGGTTTAGGCTTGGGCCCGGGGCCCACAAGCTCGATCCCCGTGTGTAAGTGGCCCGTAAATCCTACGAGACCCGTTGTTAAAATTCTGAACTCCGTTTAACGTCAAAAATTAAAATGTACAAAAATACGGTCGGTAGTCGTTTGCACGCCCGTTCGTCGATTACGGTAATAATCGCGAAAAATGGTATCGTTGCCGTCTTTAATCCGTTTTTCGATCCGGTTCTGACTGTAGTCACTAAAAGTAATTACGGAGCTAAATATAGCGTAAAAATTTAATATTTGCTGGCGTTATCAGTAATCTGCTCGGTTTCAATCCGTTGTCGTTTAACGTTTCACCGGTTTCTCTATAAACCATCATTCGCGCACTGTAAAGACGGATAGACGTTCCCAGGCACTCCAAAGGCCTAATTAAGTTAATTCGCGCTGTAAGCCCTACTTATTATCGCGTTAATCACTTGTTAATCACGTAATTAAGAGCCGTAAATTACGGGTTGTCACATAACGGGTGTTAGGGTATTCGGGGACCCTAACTAGCTCAGAAAAGGAAAACAATGTCATTGACAATATTTTTGTGTTCCGGGTTAAGTCCGGTTGTTCGGTTGGATATTGATCCGTTAAAGTGCTAATTAAGCATTTAGAGTGTCTTTAATATTATTTTTAGTGACACAATGAATTCTCGCCACTTTGGAAAGTGTCTAGTATTATTTTCCCATGTTTTTGCACTTTACTAGTTAAGTTAAATGCTGAGTTTTTGTAATAAGGTGCAGAATTTTATACTTAACACATGTTTTAGGCACATCCGGTCACTATAACTATCGCCTAGTGACGCAGTTCTACAATCCTCACCTCCCTACACTCTTTACTAGTGTAGTAATCTATTCCCGGATCATACTGGCCTCAGAGACAATATCTGTCTAGTGCTGGCTTTGTCAGCATGTTTACTGGGTTATCCGTTTATTGTGCTAACTGTGCTTTTGTGCATCAAGTTTGTCACTATAGTTCTGTGTAAATAATGGAGTGACAGCAATAAAGTATGATGCATGTATGTGTATGTATCAGAATTCAAGTAGCAGTTTAGTCACAACTGTAAGCAAGCACATCAATCAAGCATTAATTAAATATTAATTAATTCGTACGGATACCTGGTTTGGTGAGGGTTGTCACATTCTCCCCCCGTTAAAGAAATTTCGTCCCAAAATTTTAGGCTCTGCTTCTAGTTGCAGGGGTCTTAGGAAATAAATGGGGGGTACTTCTCCTTCATACGATCCTCACGTTCCCACGTGAATTCAGGCCCATGTCTTGCATTGCATCGAACTTTGACGAGTTTGACACTGCTCCTGCGAGTTTTGTTAACTTTCCAATCTGTAACCTCGACGGGTTCTTCGGTAAAGTGGAGCGTGTCGTCGATATGAACTTCGTCAGCAGGAATGATCACTGTTTCTTGTGTTGGACTCTTTCTCAAATTTGATACATGGAATGTATCGTGAACACCATTGAGTTCAGCAGGTAGGTCCAACTTGTAGGCTACAAGCCCAATCCTTTGCAGTATCTTGAACGGGCCAATGTAACGCGGATTCAACTTCCCACGCTTTCCGAAGCGTGCCACACCCTTCCAGGGTGAAACTTTCAATAAAACCATATCTCCAACTTGAAATTCCAAAGGTTTCCTCTTTGGATCTGCATAGGCTTTCTGTCTGTCGCGAGCCACCTCGATGCGTTTTCGAATCTGCGCAATCTTGTCTGTCGTCTCTTGGACTATTTCGGGACCAACAAGCTGCCTCTCACCTGCATCAGCCCAGCATAGTGGTGATCGACACTTGCGTCCGTAAAGAGCTTCAAATGGCGCGGCTCCAATGCTTGTGTGGTAGCTGTTGTTGTACGAAAATTCGACCAATGGTAAATGATTATCCCAGCTACCACCTAGATCCATTACACATGCTCTCAGCATATCCTCCAATGTCTGAATAGTTCATTCACTTTGGCCATCAGTTTGCGGATGAAATGCAGTGCTCAGATTTAACTGTGAGCCAAAAGCTTCTTGGAAGGATTGCCAAATCCTTGATGTGAAACGTCCATCTCTATCAGAGATGATCGAGAGAGGCACTCCATGACGTGCAACAATCTCTCGCATGTATATTTCCGCCAGTTTACTAGTGTTATCCTTCTCTTTGATCGGCAAGAAATGTGCGGACTTTTTCAGACGGTCAACTATTACCCAAATAGTGTCATGACCTCTGGGCGTCTTGGGCAGTTTTGTTATGAAATCCATTGAAATCTGTTCCCACTTCCATTTGGGAATTTCAGGTTGTTGCAGAAGTCCTGAAGGCTTCTGATATTCATCTTTCACCTTGGCGCACGTTAAACACTTGCTAACATAAACAGCCACATCGCCTTTCATCCTAGGCCACCAATAATAATCCTTAAGATCTTGGTACATCTTATCCGCCCCGGGATGAATAGAGTACCGTGATTTGTGAGCTTCATCAAAAATAACTTTTCTCAAACCACTAAACAGAGGAACCCAAATCCGTTTCATGAAACATAACGTTCCTTCCTCGTTTGGCACTAATTGCTTCTCCATCCCACGGAGATATTCCTCTTCGATGTTTCTTTCTTTCAGAGCCTCTTTCTGCGCGGCACGAATGCGCAGGGAAAGATCTGTCTGGATAATCATCTCTAAAGCCCTAACCCTTATGGGCTTGATTCTTTCCTTCCGACTCAGGGCATCAGTGACCACGTTCGCTTTCCCTGAGTGATACTTGATCTCGCAATCATAATCATTCAAAAGCTCTACCCAGCGTCTCTGCCTCATGTTAAGCTCTTTCTGGTCGAATATGTGCTGCAAACTCTTATGATCCGTAAAGATCGTACATTTCATACCATACAAATAATGTCTCCAAATCTTCAACGCAAATACCACTGCGCCTAGCTCCAAATCATGCGTGGTATAGTTCTTCTCATGAACTTTCAATTGGCGTGAAGCGTAAGCTATAACTTTCTGGCGTTGCATCAACACGCAACCCAATCCTTGACGCGAGGCGTCACAGTATACCACGAAATCATCAGTTCCTTCTGGTAGTGCTAAGATCGGCGCATTGCAAAGCTTGTCTTTCAGTAACTGGAATGCTTCTTCCTGTTTGATTCCCCAATCAAACTTCTTATCCTTCTGTGTGAGGAAGGTCAATGGTTGAGCGATCTTTGAAAAATCCTCAATGAATCTTCGATAATAACCAGCCAAACCCAAGAACTGTCGAATCTCGGTTGGCGTCCTTGGGGTCTCCCAACTCTTAACCGCCTGGATCTTTGTGGGATCAACATGAATTCCATTTCCATTTACCATATGTCCAAGAAACTGGACTTCGCGTAGCCAGAACTCATACTTCGAGAACTTGGCGTATAATTTCTCCTTCTTAAGTAGCTCTAGAATAGCTCTTAAGTGCTGTTCGTGCTCGTCCTTTGTCTTCGAGTAAATCAAGATATCGTCTATGAACACAATCACAAACTTGTCTAGGTACGGCTTACACACTCGGTTCATTAGGTCCATGAAAACTGCAGGTGCGTTTGTCAACCCAAACGGCATAACTAGGAACTCGTAGTGTCCATAACGAGTCCTAAAGGATGTCTTCGGGATACTTTCCTCTTGTATCCTAAGTTGATGGTATCCAGATCGAAGATCGATCTTTGAATAAAAGCTTGAGCCTTGCAACTGGTCAAATAGATCATCGATTCTCGGCAAAGGATATCTATTCTTGATGGTCAACTTATTAAGCTCACGGTAGTCTATACACATACGGAAACTACCATCCTTCTTTTTAACAAACAGAACCGGAGCTCCCCAAGGTGAGAAGCTTGGTCTGATGAATCCTTTATCTAACAGCTCTTGGAGTTGTGTCGACAACTCCTGCATCTCTAATGGCGCAAGTCTATAGGGTGCCTTGGCTACAGGCGCGGTGCCTGGAACCAAGTCAATGTGGAACTCGACTTGCCTTGGAGGCGGTAATCCTGGCAAGTCTTCTGGAAAGACTTCCGAATATTCTCTGACGACTGGAATGTCTTAGATTTTCGGCTCGGCAGCTTTCTTATCCACGATGTGTGCCAAGAATGCAACACATCCCTTCTTCAAGCACTTTCTAGCTTTTAGACAGCTAATATTTCTCAGCGGCGTATCATGCTTCTCTCCGTGTACTATGATTGTTTCTTCATCCGTCACAGGGATGCGGATGGTCTTCTCATGGCAAACTATCTCGGCTTTGTTACTCGATAGCCAATCCATTCCCACTACCACATCAAAGCTTCCCAACTCGACAGGTAGTAAGTCTAGCGTAAACTCGTGCCCTCCTAGTTCAATCACAGATCCTCGGACAACTTCACTGGTCTCAACTAGTTTCCCATTTGCTAATTCGATGGAGTACGGAACGTTTAACTTACTAGGCGTCAACCCAAGTATATTCTTAAATTCTAATGACACGAAGCTATAATCGGCACCGGTATCAAACAAAACGGATGCAAAGCGATGGTTTATAGGGAACGTACCAGTAACAACATTGGGATCCTAGCGCGCTTCCCTCGCCTCAATGTTAAACACTCTTCCACGGGCTTGATTCAATCCTGGGCAGTCCCTCTTAAAATGCCCAATGTCACCGCAGTTAAAACAACCCAGTCTTTGACCATTACCTCCTCCGTTCCCCGCTTGATTGTTGTTTTGATTTCGATTCGCGTCCCCAGCTTGATTTGCATTGATCCCTCGATTTCCATTACCTCCATTATTCCCTTGTACACGATTTCCATTGCCACCTCGATTATTGTTCCGGTTACCAAAACCTCCTTGGCCTCCCCGGCCTGCACTAGCCCAGCAGTTATCCTTCAGGTGGCCAACTTTTCAACAAGCTTCACATACTTTTGGCCCACACCGGCCAGAATGATGGCGCTGGTATGTGTTACACTTGGGATGAGTACCCATATATCCTTTCCCCTTCTTTCCAACACCGGTTGCAGCTTGGACCGGTGCGCTTGATTCTCCTTTCTTGCCAACATTGCTAGTTCCCTGCTTGAAGTTCGAGAATTTCCTCTTATTCTCACCAGACGACTCTATGTGAGTCTCTTTCTTCTTTGGCTCAACATTCGAAAACTTGTTCAGGCAGATGGCTTCCTCAGTAAGAGCTATGCTCAGATCGATGGCCTCTGTGATTGTTGCAGGCTTGGAAGTAGTGACCATACTCATGATCTGTGGAGCTAAACCCCAGATAAACCTTTCAATCCGCTTAAATTCTGGTGTGACCATGTACGACACAACGTGAGATAAGTCATGGAATCTTTGAACGTACTCCGCAATCTTGGGACCATCCATCCTTAAATGCCAGAACTCAGTTTCCAACCTTTGTATCTCAGCACGAGAGCAATACTTCCTTCGCATTAACTCTTTTAACTCAGCCCAGGTCAACGCGTAAGCAGCGGCTTCACCAAGATTTTGCACTTGTAAGTTCCACCAGGACAGGGCTCCATCCAAAAATAGCCCAGAAATGTAAGTCACTTGTTGGTCTGGAGCGCACTTGCTCATTCGAAGAACAGACTCCGTCTTTTCGGCCTATCTTACAAAAGCAACAGCACCTCCGGTGCCGTCAAAGTTCACAGGCTTGCAGTCTAGGAACTGCTTGTAAGTGCACCCTGCACATACGTTAGAATATACAAATGGTATTAGCGGACGTGCTATAAATATCCAAATGTATTGTAATACGTCCCAAACGACTTAACATTACCATGTGGTGGATTGTTATTGTCGTTATTGTTCGAATTGCTTCCGCTGGTTCCTCCTTGTGAGGCTGCATACTGCGCAATGGCGGCAGCAATGATTCCTTGAAGTTCTGCCTCGTTGGCAGGCATACGCGTCTCGCGTCTTGGTGGCATCTTCTAAAAGATGGTTCACGTTGGTCAGGTCATAGTAAGTAAAGTGTACGTATGTATTCAACAATATCAACACATAACATCTCATGTTATAAATAAATCAACCACATAACATCTCATGTTATAGAACATAAACAATCAATAATCAACCCAACATATAATGAGAATACTGCGATTCTGCTGTCATAAATCAAGACCACAATGTAAGGTTTACAAGTACATAACTGTATCGTACATCATCAGTGACTAAGGGCCACATTGCCCTAGTCCAAACTATCTAATCAGTGACAACAGCAACAAATATACAAATCATCAAAAAGTCACAATCATCAAAAATGCGGTCTCCAAAAGCTGTGTAGTCTGCATAATCGCGGTCGTCTCACCCAAAAGTCTACCTGCGTTGAATCAAAAAGGCCTAAGCTGATGGCGGTGGAGGAGGGGGAAAATGAGAAAAGAGTAAACGTCGCATATGAAGCTAGTCCTCCTCCATAGCGGGATGAGCGCGCAGTAAGTATGCTATCTGCTGCTCGGGAGTCCAAAAACGAGCGGCAGAATCAGGTGAAAGTGGTCGAGGAGGGTGTGATACGGCAGGTGGGGTCTGGCACTGGCACGGGAGTCGCTGAGCTCTCTCTAGCTCCTGTACACGACGGGTCAGCGCCTCCTGCTGTATCATAAAAGATGTGAGAACATCCTCCGTAGAATACCCAACGTGGTATAGGTGATACGGATCCGTCAATGGCATAATGGGGGCGTAGTCCAGAGGAATGGCTCACTAGATGGAGCGAAGGATGGCACAGTAAATGGTGCAACAGTGGGAACAACAGTGGGATGAACAATCTGAGGCACAAACTGGCCTCCTCCTGACACAAAAGGTGTATGACCAAACGGATGACGTGACGAACCCTCCCCAGGACGTGGTAGAGGAATGTCCTGGAGATAAGTGATCGGGAGATCTGTGCGGTGAGTATCTGTGGTGTGTGTGGGAATCAAAGGAACATCAATGGGAGCTGAAACAGGGGCTGAAATGGGGGCTACAGGTGGTGTAACTGGTATCACGAAAGGTGGGTAATCATCGTCGTCCTCTATCCACCCATTGTGGGTGTGAGCGTATCGTGGATCAATGTGGGTCGCAAAAGGTGTGCGGTCGAACATCACCGGCATAGGATCTGGAAGTGGGGCGACAACAGGATCCTCTAACAACTTTGGAGCATCAATATGAACATCAACAGCATGATCATCCACCAACTGTGGAATAGCAACAGGATGATCATCAACAGGTATATCATCAACCAAAGGAGCAACAGCAGGTGCATCGGCATGAACAAGGTCATGCTCCAATGCAGGGTCAGGAGCAACGCCTGGCTAAGGGGCCACAGCAGGCTCCGGATCAACAAACTCCATCTCAAAATCAGCTGGATCAGCAAACATAGGGTCGACAGGGGCTACAGGATCCTCCAAGTGCTGGTCTAAGTGTACGAACTCAATGTCCTGGTCTGGATCAAAGCCAGGTGGAAAAATAGGATCTGAATCATCATCAACATCATGATCGAACTCAAAGCTGTGCGCAGGAGCAGGTGCAGCAGATGACGCCATGTCCGGGTCGGCGTCGTGTGAGTGGTGCTGCACTCCCTGTGTGTGCGAAGGTACGGATGCCACAGACTCAAAGGAGTCTGGAACAGGTGAATGAATGGGAGCCTCCTCCGTAGGAGCATCAGCAAGAAGTAGGATATCACCGGCAGCAATATGGGCCTCGCCCTCAAATGGGTCCTCCTCAAATAGATCGACATCGTCATCAGAGACAACGTCGAGGGGCATATCAACAACGGGATAAGCGGCAAGGGGCACAGGAGCAGGGATCACCACGAGTGGCAAATCCCCAACAAGATGGCCATCAGCAGGCTCTGCTACGACATCAGGCAGCGCAAAGGGCTGGAAGTCGTCATCGTCTGTGCTGGTAGTATCAGAAGTGTACACCTCGTGCTCCGATGAAACTATGTCGTCTGATACTATGGCCATGGGATCTGTAGTGTCCGACTCCCAGTACCTGATGAAGGCTTGACGTCTGTAACACAAACACACACATGCACAAATAATCAATCATATAATCAAATAAACATGTTAGTCACCGATAAGCAATCAAGTATTTCTCCTAGTCCCACTAGTCTAACCTCCCAGCCTCTCAGACTGAACCTCTTAGTCCCACTAGACTATCCTCCCAGCCTCTCAGACTGAATCTCCTAGTCCCACTAGACTATCCTCCCAGCCTCTCAGACTGAACCTCCTAGTCCCACTAGACTATCCTCCCAGCCTCTCAGACTGACTCCCTGGTCCCCTGACCAGAACCTCCCCAGCCACCCGGCTGAATTTCCCCAGCCACCCGGCTGAATCCCTGGTCTCCCGACCAACCAAAACTTTAAAAAAGTATGCTCAACTTTTGTTTGTAAAAATGTTTTGTACCTGGGATCTGGACGTAATGTATGCAATGTAAAAGTGTTTTCGTGAGAGCCCTAGTGATCATAGTCTAGACTCGAGAAGGAATCCTAGTTCGCTATGATCAAAGCTCTGATACCAAGCTGTCACACCCTGGCTTTGCGGAAGCGTGGGTTTATTTGGTGTGACTTCTTAATACCATAGCTTAATCACATCAAAGCTATATGAATTTAAAACCACGATGATCATCCATTACTTCATGTTTTAAAAACAAAATACCACAACATTGTTTTCAAATGTCGACACATGCAACGAAAATGCAACATAACAAACTAAAAACATTGTTCAAAAGACACAACCACAGACATGAAACAAACACAGCTCAAGACTTGTGACTCGTCCAGGTAAAAGCCACAACTCCCAAACTTGGATGACATCGCACTTCTTACGCAGCTTGAAAACATAACATACCTCGCCAGATCCCTAATTCCCTGAAATACATGTAAGTTGGAAAAATCAACAAAAATGTTGAGCGAGTTCATGTATAGTGAGTATGTAAAACCTTTGTAATATGAAAATCCCTGGTATGTAGCAAATAAGGAAATAATGAGATCACCAATGGTTTGCAAGGCCATTGATATGTGTGAAGTGCAGTAGGAAGACTCAAACCTAGGAGATTTTTGCGTCGGGTACCAAGTCACCCCGAGGTCCGTTCTGTTGGGCCTGGGGCTGGGCTCGCTACACCCAGATAGATCTACCGCTAAAGACCCTCGGTCCTCCAATGAGGATTAATGGCCTCCAGTTCCCGCCTACCCACTCACATGATCTAAGTAGTAACCCTCCTTACGCTAACCATACCATGTAAAAAGTATTCGTAATCATAGTAACATGTATTTCACCCCCGAAGTATAAAACTGAAAACAGTTAAGAGAAAAGGGGGGACATGAACTCACAGAAGTGCGTCTCGAAATAGTAAATCCCCAAATCAACCTGCTGCGTGACGACCTACACGTACTAACTTCTATTAGACGGATGGCCGTGCCTTGGCTTAAGGTTTAACGTTTTTGGGAAATAGTTAGGCAACTATTTCGTATTTACACTTCGTAATTATCTATAGTTATATTCCTTCCCAAGGATGGGGGTTTTAATACAAGAACGCGGAATCACCAGTGTAAGTTGCTTCCTGTTTGTAATTCTTGTGGAGATGTTTTGCGCTTTTTCCTTATTTGTTTTTCTTATTTTTATAGGTTGCTGAATCAGTGTTGAATTCTGAAGAGCTAGACAAAACGGTTGCACGCGTGGTGGTTGCCGTGCGAAATGATGGATATGCTCAAGGATATGCGGAATGCTCGCACCATGTAGTTAATGCTTTGAAGGTTGACTGGGATACTAGTAGATCCGCTACTCATGGTGTTAATACTGATGCCGCCCTTGCAGCTACGAAAACAGAATTCAACAACTTACAGCTCCCTGTCATGGATCTTATAAACGTTGCATTGCAGTCTGAAGATCATGTAGCGCAACTGAAGGAAATCTTCCCAGATGGAGAAGATGAAGATGATGACTTAGCGTAGTTTTTCTCTTTTGGTTGTATGAACAATTATCTTGTAGTTTTTTGGGATGTGTACCCCTTTTCGTCAATGCGCTGCCGCGCAAGTAACGTTTACTAATACACTGCTGTGTAGTTTGATAATTTTTTAAGTAGTATGATATGTCTTTTAATTTACAATATTTTGCATGGGTACAATTGCTTTGACTAGGTAAGGCGAATAAAGGTGGTATAAAGCTCATATGTGAACGTAAGGTCTTGCGCGATGTGTGTAATCGCTGACCGCTCATGAGACTTGTATTATATCTACCATAATGTTTTTGCGCTTACCAATAGGAATTTCATGCACTTTGTAAAAAACACAAAAATAATAGAAACTTTGTTTTTTATTCATGGATAAGGCGCAGAGGCCGTACAAAGTCTATTTTTGGAATAATTACATGAGACTTAACTTACACTACAGTCCTTGCTGAGAATTGATAAACTATAGAGCTCGATCATCTTGCAAGGAGACTATAGAACTGTTGCTTAATTATTTGCCTTCTTACTCGGGCCCTCCTCGCCGCGAGTAATTTGTTTTATCTCCTTGCGCACATTTTGCAACAGGTGAGTGAGCTCACCGCTTTTGAGCGTCTTTTCGATTTCAGTGCGCAGGGAGATACAGTTGTTGGTAGTATGCCCATTGTCTTTGTGATAATCACAGTAATGATTTGGGTCTTGGCCGCGCTTGTTCTTCATAGGTGGAGGTGCCTTGAACTGGTAGTCCTCCGTACTCAGCACCTCCGCTGGGGTTTTGGTCAGAGGAGTCCACTGCATCTCTCTGTTTTCTTGTTTAGCTTCTCTTTGTGCAGCGAGCTTGTTGATGGTAGCTCGTGCATCTTCAGATGAATAATTTCCTGAACTCGAGTCGCGCCAACCCTTCTTAAACTTTTTCCCGCTGTTCGGGCCTAAGTCTGTTGGGCAACTGTGCGGAGGTGGCGGTCTGTTGGTGCTGAGATTTTTCTCAGTCTGGGCATAGACCTTAGCTACCGTGTAACAACCCTCATTAAAAGACCTATTTATATTATTATTTTATTCAATAGGAAACCCTAATTGAGACACCCAAATAATTCTACGCGAACCCTAAAATTTTCAGAACAATCAAAATCAGGATCAGGGCCCCTAAAACTCAGGGGGGGCATTTCCTACTTGATGATTATCCTTATAAGTTATTATAAAATTCGAATTTAATCGAATCGTAAACTCAGCAAGGCTAGAAACACACGCGGCAAGCAAATAGCAATTTTGGAACCCATACGATGCGCAGGGGTTTTTGGCCTACGATGCGCAAGCTTGATAAAGTTCCATACGATGCGCAGGGGTTATAGTGCTACGATGCGCAGGGCTGGACAAAATTCAGCTATAAATAGAGGACATTGGCACTTGAATCTGGGCACTGAAACGACGTTCAAACTCCAAAATTACGCTGAGTTTTCGTCTGCATACCACAATTAACACACACGAAACTCTAATTAAGTATAGCGGGGTGCTGCAGAACAGGGTATTAACTCAATCGCTATTACGATTCATTTTTCGATCGATCGATGTACTCAATGGATGTTTAAGTGCTGCCCACATTAGGGCTATACTTTGTCGTTCGTCGTTAAATCGATGGATGTTTAAGTATCGTACTTTGTCGTTCGTCGTTAATTCGATGGATGAAGTATCGCACTTTGTCGTTCGTTGTGAGGGTTGATCTCGTGAGTTATCGTAAAATGCTATATTAAGTTACTTACCTAGTTCATGTGCATTAGGTTAAAAAGGCTAATCAATAGGCTAGGCTCTGCTCAAATTAAATCTGCAATATATATCAAGGATTATCTGTAGACTAAGCTTTGCTCGTAGAAATCTGCAATGTGAGTTCATTTCTCTTTTCTCACAGTTTGTGAGTCCACTCTATTTTCTCACAGTTTTATCACCTTTTTGTGAAACAATTATATTTACAAAGATTTTACAGAATCCTAAATGATTACCAGTTATACTTACAGTAATTAAGTTTTTATATTAACTGCTGGTATGAAAGATTTTATATATTATTTGATTCTCATTATTATTTGCCAGAAAGTTAGTTAATATTATCATGATTACAATAACAGTGGAAATTATGCATTTTACTAAGATTATATTTTAGTCTTAGTCACGTTAAAATATTAAATAATGATATTACAATTATTTAATTAACATATTATATTTGATAAGTTATAGTAATTTGACATAAATTGATATATGTCATTTTCTGGATTAAATGGTTTTATGCCAAAAGTAATATATTTGACAAAGAAATGTCACGGGACACAATTATGTCCAAAGACACTAGTTGAGAGAATGATCAACAGTGTTATGAATTGAAATTACTAGTTGAAAGAATGATCAACAGTAATATAATCTGAGTTACTAGTTGAAAGAAAGATCAACAGTGACATGACCAAAAACACTAGTTGAGAGAATGATCAACAGTGTTATAGAATCACTAGTTGAAAGAATGATCAACAGTGATATGACCAGAATCATTAATTGAAAGAATAATCAATATTGATATGATTATAGTCACAGGAATCGCCTAGTGACAGATAAATTGAATAATAGTAAAATAGAATTATTTGATAAATTCACTATTGGACTAAAGTAAGCCAATAATTGATATGATTACTGTCACATTGGAACTGTCATCATTTGACAAATACTGATTGAGTTGGGTAAATATAAACAAATATAAAAACCTTAATACTGTAAGGTATAACAATATATTTTATATAATTGGAATGAATTCACTCAGTATTTTCGCTGACAAAACCTTTTTCAAACATTTTTCAGGTAATTACAATAAATTGGAATAAGAGCTGGATACGACACTGAAAGGCTTCAAGAAGTGGCTTATTTTATTAATTAAATCAAATTAAGAAATATTGTTTTATGTAAACAAATTTATCTTATAAAACATGGGTTTATCCCATCTCTTTAAATAAAATCCGGTGTTTCTAAACTCTGATATTTTTCCTAACTTACGGTCCTGATGAAATTTCCGCTGCAACGTTTTTAAAATAATCACCGGTACCGCTGGACTGTTCACGGCTTCCGATTCCGTCCAGGGTGGGTCGGGGGTCGTGACATACCGCCATTAATTTCTCCCAGCTTTTTGGGAGTCCCTCTATTCTGGATAAGACTTTTATCATGTCGTCACATCGGACGGCATACTTAAATTGGGCTCGGATCAGGTGCTCGTGAACGTCTCCTATTTCGAGTACTTCTTTGTTGTAACGGGTAATGAAATCCTCTAAACTTTCATCGTCGCGACGCCAGATCTTCATTACGTCCGCCGTATCGCGGATGGACCGCCTTTGCTGGCTGAAGTGTACCAAAAACTTCTCGCGCAAGTCTATCCATGATGTGATCTTCCCTACAGGCAGGTTGTCAAACTAGAGCCTCGCGGCGCCTGTAAGGGTTTGAATAAAGAGGTGACACCACATCGGTAGAGTCCAGCCTCCCACCAATCCTGCACTCGTGAAGACCCGAAGATGGTCATCTGGGTCCGTCATACCATTAAACTTGCCTACGTTGGATGGGAGCTTCGCTTTTTCTAGTGGAGCCAATGCAATTTCGCTGATGAATTTGGAATTTTCTGCGGCTTCTTCCGGGCGATATATCAGATTATAATCATGTTCAGCTTCAGGATTGTAAACCGCGCGGGGTTTACATTTGTTGTAATTTGGTTGTAACCGACTAAACACACTTGCACTGTCTCCTTCATGGTATGTTCTATCATAAAAGGGTTGGTTTTATCGCCCGGAGAGACCCCTATCTCCTGGTTAAATGACCGGGTCATTTGGATGATTATCAGTGTAAACCCCGCGCGGAGAGACCCCTATCTCTGTATAAACACACTTGCACTTTTATACAAAGTTGTGCATACAAAGCGTTCAATGCTCCCTGAGATCTGACATACCAGGAGATAAGGGTCTCTCCTGGGGGTAGAATTGAGCTTACATGGATTTCAGGCTGTATCCCTGGAGTGACAGGGTCATTTGGATGATTATCAGTGTACTGCACTTCATTGTCATCCGAGACGTCCTCTACAATCCCCTCAACCTGGGTATTGTTAACGAAATTTGGCTGAGGGCCGGTTTGACGATGGGTCGAAGTTTCTTCCATTTAAAAAATGGAAATGACAAAGTGATCCGAAACGAGAAAAAACAGATGAAACTGGAAAATCGGTGGGCGCCAATGAAGAAACACTGGTTAAATGACCGGAATCAGATAAACCAGGGGGTTAGGTTCTGCATAAAAGGGTTGGTTTCTTCTCGTTCGGTTCGGGGATGGCAGATCTCCTTCTCTCCTCGATAGCTGCAAAACAAACACCGTTAGACTCGCCACGGGGAGAATGGGGGTTCTCTCCGTGACCACCCTCTGGCGTGAGAATAAGTATCGGTATATGAAGAAGAAGAAGAAGTATAAGTGAAGTGAATGTAACTTGAAGATTATACCTGAATTATCCTTCTATTTATAGTCGAAGTTTGGGCGGGAAAACCTGTTATTGAAATATTGACGGAAAATGCTAACTCCGTAAGCGGTTATTTTTCCCTCCATTGATGATTTGACGGACGTGAGAGCACACGGATCGTGATCTGTTGATCAATGGTTGGGGAATTGCCACGTGGAAAGTGGGCAAGTGAAGATCTCTCTTCAATTCCATGCCATCATCGCGACTTCAGGGGAGCCTGGGATGATGACACGTGGCCAGACGGTTATAACCGTCTAGTGATGCACGATAGGTCCTTCCAGAAGGTTACAGCAGTAATCCTGTGTGGCTCCTTATCGTGTGGTATTGGTAAAGCAAATAATATCCAAGTCTGGATGTTATTTATGCGGGAGTGTTTTATCAGGATTTTTATCCTTATCTGTAGTGGAGAAAGGCGCAAGGATTCATTAGTCTCCTTTTAGCGCGCAGGTGTTGCTTATTGTTTTCTTTCTAAGTTTTCTTTGTAGGACCAGTGCGCGGCCGCGCAAGGTCTAAAGAAGGTTAGGAAGATGAGGTTGTGGTATAGTCTCAAGCACTCGAAGCGAGGTTTTTGGGATCTTACCCCTTCAATACGAGTACCTTATTGTTATACTTTTCAAAAAAAAATCGAAAACTCAGTTACGTATTATACAATGGACGTGCGTAAAACACAATAGAAAGTAGATCAAAAACATAATTAATGACGCCAGGGAAAAGACACATTAGAAACAAACTAAAACACAATGAACATAACGTATAACACAATTAACATAACATATAACATAGTGAGTATCAAACTAAAAATTGCAATGGAAAGTAAACTAAACACAATTGATGATAACAGATGAAAGACACCATTGATGACAGTAGATAGAAGATACAATGGACAACAGACTAAAACACAATGGACAACATACTAAAAACACAATTAGGGCTGTAAACGAGCCGAGTCGAGCCGAGCTAGACCCAGGTCGAGCTCGGCTCGAACTCGATTTGAGCTGGTTCGGCTCGAGCTCGAATTTCAAATCGAGCTGAGATTTGAGGCTCGAGCTCGACTCGATTAGAATTCGAGCTAGCTCGGCTCGGCTCGATCTAGTTCGAACTAACAAAAAGCCGCAAAATTTACATCTTAAAAAGCCCTTAAAAATGAATTTATTCATAGACTAAGGGCCATAATTGCCATTTAATTTAACCATATGGCTAAATATGCAAGTATATAAATAGTTATTTCACTTTGTACATTGTCTTTACCTTCTTTTATAGGGGAAATACTTCCTTAGTTTTTGCTTTCTAAGCGACGTGGGACAAAAAAATGAAGAATGTAAACCTTATCGAGCCAGCTCACGAGCTCACGAGCCGAGCCAGACCAAGCTCGAGCTCGGCTCGTTTACAAACCGAGCCGAGCCGAGCTGGCTCGTTAACAACCGAGCCAATTTCGAGCCGAGCTTTCTTCGAGCTTTTTTCGAGCGAGTTTCGAGCGAGCTGCGAGCCACGAGTTTTTTGAACACCCCTAAACACAATGAACAACAGATTAAAACACAATGGATAACAAATGAAACACAATGAACTGAACCTATAACACAATATATAGAAAAACCGGATATAATACCAACTTCATTATGTCATACATTGTGTTTTAGGTTCTGATAAAAACGCAATGGATAGAATCAAAATTAACATTGTGTTATAAGGGTTTTTATTTTTATTTTTTTTATGTACTAATAATTAATTACCAGCTTTATTTTAATATATTTATTAAAGTGTTTGAGGTTTTTATTACTAAATAATCTCGACAATAAAGTATTTTTACATGGCGAAAAGTGTTATCTAGTGATTTACATGTGAAAAAAATAACATATACCTATTGATAAAAGGTTGTTATAAGTATTAACCTGCAAATAAAATAAAATAAAATAAAAGAAATTAATAATTAATAAATTAATAGATAACTAGTGGGTATGCCCGCGCTTTGCGGCGGGTGCCCTAACAGATATCAAATTCAATTATTCAATTATAATGTCCATTGCAAATTACAAATGTTGACGTTAAAGCATGCAGTTTATTAAATACAAAACCTGGTCATCACTCTTAAACTTACAAAATATCATTTTAGTAGTTTTTTTGGATGTGCAACTCGTCTTCAAACATTCATTCGTCGCCCTATAGGTGAGGATCTAGTGTGTCGGATGCTTCGCCAATCTTGTTTGAGACTTTAGTGGTATAATGAAGAAGCCACTCCAAAAGTTACAACAAAGAGATTCAAGTAAAACATGAAAATGCAGCTATAAAACAAAAGTCAATATGGTAATTAGGAATTTATCTACACCTTGTATTTTTTTTACAAATTCTTCAAAGACAATTACATTCATAAAAGTCAACAAGATTCGGATAAAAATCATCTTGTAATGTTGGTGCATCCAAAACCTAATCCCAAACCCAATACTCAAATAGTTACAAAAACATAAAGATTAACCAAAAACATGTATATTAGCAATCAATAAAATACTGAACTATCAAAATGGCATATCATCAAAGTGACAATAAATGCCTTGATCTGAAATCTGAATACACCAAATGACGTCTCCATACGACCGTTTAACATAGCGGAAATGGTCATATGGGCCGAATTACTTTGTTAATAGTCACATCAGTCATTCAGAGTTAGTCAAATACATCGTACAACCCACATGACCATTTTTCATCTGCACACGACCCATGACCAATTTTTGTTTGGTGGCTCGTGTATCCATTTACGCCCGTCATACGACCCATATGACCTTTTTTTGCCTGTCACACGACCCATGATTGTTTTTTGTCTATCGACTCATGTTACCATTTTCGCCCATTATAACCCATATCACATTTTTCGCCTGTCACACAAAGACTCATTTTCGTCCGACGACCTGTGTGACCACTTTTTGCCCATCATACGACCCATATGACATTAGTTTTCACCCATGCGACCATTTTTCGCCTAACAAAATCAATCAAAAACATTAACCATGTAAGGCGATCTAGCAACTTTCGTTCGGCTTTTAACAGGAATATGAACAACCCCAGTCAACTAATCATCACCCCTAGGAATGAGCATTTGGTACCGGGTACCGGTACCAAACCTTACCGGGAATATTCGGTACCGGTACCCACTTTCTCCGTTTTCCGGTACCGGTACGATACCTGTATTTACGGGTAAAACAACGGTAAATACCGGTTCGGTACCGGTACCCACTTTTTCTGTTTTTCGGTACCGGTACTTTTGGTACCGAAAAGGTACCGTGCTCATCCCTAATCACCCCCCAACAAATCCAAACACCACCTCATCTCACTCTTAAACTGAAAAAAAAATTTCTGGTTAACTGCCGAATGACTGACCCGCATAAATCTTTTTCCATGTCGCTAATGAAATATGAGTACAAATGATGGAAAAAAAAGACTTAAATAAAGTGCTTTCAAAAATAAGTAAACAGTGTATTGAACTTGATACATATTGTAAATGTGTGTTCCTGGGTACAAAAAAATGCACTGAACCTGAAATTGTTACTTGGATAAAAGCTGCCATTTGTTATCCTTTAAACTATGTAGGAACACAAAACAACTATAATCATTAATTATTATTATTATTATTATTATTATTATTATTATTATTATTATTATCATCATCATTATTATCATCATCATCATCATCATCATCATCATTATTATTATTATTATTATTATTATTATTATTATTATTATTATTATTATTATTATTATTATTAACAAAACAAGTAAGTATATATGTGTAAACGGTTTTGCTTTTGAATTATTAAAATCTAGAAACACACTTACAATGAGTATCAAATTCAGTACATTTTGGTCCTTGGCGCACCAATTCCCAATTTCAGTTCACACATCACATAAAAAAGTGCTTTTTTGGATAATGCTTTAGGATGCTACACATAATTACAATAGGTGTCAAGCTTGTTAAACCGATGAATAGATAATCATGTATCATCATTATACCAGATGGATAGAAATAAAGATTACTTGATTCTTCATCGGTCATGATCGGCTTGATATGGCGTTGGAAGTGCGTGAGTGCCACATGAACATATTATTAAACACAGTAATCAAAAAATTTATATCAAACAAATGTACCCATTTGTTTTCAAAAAAGTGATCCAAGAGCTCACCTTGTAGGAAGAACAGCCATGAGATCATGAGCTGATCAAACGGTTTAAATGTCAAGCCTTTACTAAACATCACCTTTGTGCTAAAAGGACCTTTTAAATTCAACGCAAAGGGCCTGTAGTGGGATGGATATAACCATGTCCATGAGGCTACGTCTGAGAAGTAATAGAGAATAACCTAACAAAGATCTTGGGTGTAATTCTCAACCTACAAAAAAAAGGCTTTATAAAGGCAACTCTATACAAGTAAATGGTAGGGTGCATGCTGTATCTTGAAGCTATGAGACCGATCTCCACATTATCCGACTACATGAAAACCATCTTGTTATTTTAATAACAATAGTATGTTTAATCATTTTCAACACATTAATATTAAAAAAATACTACAACTTAGACTAAAAAGTGTAGATGGGTCGTCCTAGCCAGACTTGTTTAGACCCGCACATTATCTGTACCCATTCCGACCCCCAGCCCAGCCCGTCCAACTGAGAGAAGAATCTAAAGCAGACGATGACGATTATCATCATGACATCATCATAATAATAATAGTATTTACCATATTAACATTAAGAGTATAGATATTAATATCTATATATATTTGAAAATTATAACATGATTGTAACACTAATAAAAGTAGGTGATAAGATATCCAAGCTTCCTTTAAACCATGGCTTGCAGCAACTAATTTAAGAAATTAACGTAAACGAATGTGAGATCCAAAAATAACTTAGAATAACAAATCTAGAGTCGATTAACATACAGCTTGAGATGAATTGATAATACTCACTGTCTAGGGTTCTGCTATGGCAGCCCTGTGGTTGTCAGAGTTGCTGAAGGTGGAAGAGCAGAGCAAGTACGGTTAAAAACCCAAATCAATAAACTTCAAATCCAAACAACACAATATAGTTTAAAATGAAACAGATAGGGTTCGTTGATTGTTATCTTAGCCGCCGGTACTTAACTCAGATCGGTTCTGCAGCAAAACCCTAGTGGTAGTCGCCACCACTTGAGCTTAAACCACGGGAACCCTTGATCCTATCTTACCGCAGTTGTCAGAATCATCATCTGTTAACTTTGATTGAACCAGGGGATCAATCGATTGGAGAGAACATAGGGAATACATGCTATTAATAAAGATTGATAATTGTAGATATTGAATCAGCATGAAGAGGGTTGCGATTGCTTTCAATTTTATTCAATTGAGGTATCAAATGGTTTGGAAAAATATAAGTATTTGATGCCTGTTGATTGCACCTATTACACTCAAAAGACGGTTTCAAATTAGAATCTTCAATTGGACGTCTTCAATGTACCATGACTGTTGGGCTGTTATGGAAGAATCATCTAGGCGAAAGGGGCAATTTTGGGAGAAAGAGATGAAAAATTAGGGAAATAAGCGTGACTATTGGTCTGCCATCTTAAAATTTTATTGGAAATTACACTTGTGTACATAGGAAATGCTTTATAATGTATTATAGATAAGTTGATTAAATGGTATCTATTTATTTTTCATCCTAATAAAGGAATTACCAGGGTGTCGTATGGTACTTTTCTAGCCTACATTTCACCCATGGCATGTTTTTTATGCTATAGATGCCACATGGCAATATTATGGCTCTTACTAGGGCTGTTCACGAGCCGAACCGAACCGATCAGACCTTTGCTCGTGCTCGGTTCGTTTACAAACCGATCCGAACCGAACCGAGCATTTTTTCAACCGAGCCAAACTCGAGCAAGCGTCTTTCGATCCGAGCATTTTTCGAACGAACGTCGAGCGAGTATCGAGCGTCACAGAACAAACAAGGAAAGCGACAATGAGAGTGCAAGTTATTAGAATAAAGTGCAGTTTTCGTCCCTGA
The DNA here is from genome assembly GCA_030545235.1 of Helianthus tuberosus. NCBI lineage: Eukaryota > Viridiplantae > Streptophyta > Magnoliopsida > Asterales > Asteraceae > Helianthus > Helianthus tuberosus. Next base: position 18,160,056 of record CM060403.1, read on the forward strand.
TGTTTCGTCCAATAGAACACAAGTAAAAATTTAACAAATAACAAGGAATACAAAAACACTCAACTAGTTCTATCGAGATTAACTAAGCGGGAAGATAAATTGTCGACCAATTGACACATACCCTTATTTTATCGGAATTTTGAAATTGAATGAATCGATTGAAGCAAAACTCTGGTGAGTTGCCGTCTTGGCGCGTGGTGATGGATAATCGAAGAACGATGGCCAATGGGGGGTTTTGATTAGGGTCTTGTACTTCTGAATCGAATGTAGGTTTAGACTTGAGTATTGATCGACGCTTCACATTTTAGTATTTGAACAATTCCTCAAATGGACATTTAAGTATTGGACAATGAACTATTGGTATTGGATTTCAATTCTAATTACTTAAGTGAGCTCTATTTGGATCTTAGACCAAACACTGTTGATGTTGGTCTCTAGTTGTTTCATTAAAAATGATACAAAGGGCAAACATTTTCAACACCTAATTTTGTTGTTTTAGCTTTATTCGGTTGCTTTTCTTTATAGCTTAGGCTTTTTGACTTCTTTATTTAGTATAGATGCTTAGTTTTCCTATCTTTGCCTATATATATGGCAATTGTATTTCATTGTAAGCACGGACAACTCTTACTAGCAATAATATTTTCACTTCAATGGCACACTAAACTCCCTTTCCACATCTCTTTAGCTCCACTCCCTTAATATCCCAAATTTTCCAGATCTTCATATTATATTCCAACCTACATAAAAAAAAAAAAAAAACTCTTTCTGCAACCTTCTTCTACTCCGCTGTGCATACTCTCATCATCATCCGTTGTGTACATCTCTTTTAAGGTAATTTGTGTATATATATATATATATATATAGAAACGGGATCAGGAGAAAACGACCAAAAGTGTGAGAACGGTGAGAACGCATCCTAGCCCAACACGTGGCGCAGGACATGATCAGGGTCCGAGGGGTTTTTTTGTCTTTTTAGTATTCTTCTCCTTTCCCGATTTTCGCGTTTGACATGCTTCTTCATTTTTGGCGTGCAAGATAATTTTGGCGTTATCTAGAATCATTAATTATTTGGCGTTTTACTGTTTTTCTCAGATTTCTTCTCGTTGAATTAATTCTTTTTATGTCACATAGTTAATTTTTTTGGCGTTATGGCCTTTTCCGTGTCATTTTTTTGGTGTTCTGGGTCTTTTTGTTAATAATTGATTACCATAGATTAATATTTTATAAATTACAATAATACGAAATCAAAATAAACTAATAGTCTTCCGTGGATGGGATTACATCAGAGATGTACCCATCGCTTTGTTCATCACTTTCTTTAGATTCATCATCATCAAATTTTAGATTGGCGTATAATGCCATTAGCTTGTCTCTTCTTTACTGCAGCCTATTCTTGGATATCACTGCATCCTTGGATTTTGGATCGTTCGCAGGTGCTAAATCACATAGTTGTTCAATGATAGATATCAACCATGTCTTCAGCATTTCCTCCATTGGCAATGAATATTGCACCCCGTTTTTATAAGTCACTTCAAGCGTTCCTTCTTCCTCATGCATCACCCAACTGCTAAGTGTTGGTAGAGTAGTATCGTCAATATCATCATCATCTTCTGCCGGAAATTTTTTCTTCAGTCTTTTTATTACAATTCGGGTTCTTTCACAATCGTTGGCCATTGGAACCCCAAGGGCCAGGATATCCCTCTGAACCCCTTCATTCATACTAAGCATGGATTTGATTGTCCTTACCTTCACCCTTCTCATATCAGAGAACTTTATAATGAATCGTTTCTCTTTCCTTTCAAAATTCCATGCAATAACCTTAGCCATTTTTAAAGTTTTTGGCGTTTTGGACAATATGTGGCGTTTTTAGTCAATGTTTTTGGCGTGTTTGAGCTTGTGTTCTAATGGTCTTCTTTTATATTGACTTTTTTTCCCGCGCATGACAGGTAATTATGGCGTTTTGAAAAAGATAAGTAAATTCAATTCCCCAAGTATTTGGCTTTCAATATAATAAATGTTAGTAATTATGTTTTCCGTCATTTTATTTTACTGTTTTTGCAATTACCGTGTTTTGTTTTCAGACTCAACTGTTTTTATTGTGTAACACGTCTAATCTTGAGGGCTGTAATTATCGCGTTTTGTTTTCCAATGGCGTTTAGATAACGATTGGACTTTTTTGTTTTATTTTCTTTGCACATTGTTTTAAGCTTTTTTTTATAATAGTACTTGCTCAAAGTATTTTATTATAGTTTGGTAGTTTTTTTGGGGGCGTTTTTATGGCATGATGACGTTTTACAAGCGTTTGCTTGTTTTGGCGTTTTATTATATTTTTCATTATACTAGTAATGTACTTTTGTTGTTTATTAGCTGAAATTACAAAACAAATAACAGATAAAGAAAATTAATAAAAAAATAAATAGAAGCAATTTATGATCTAAATCTTCAGTGTCATCAGTCTTTTTTTTCGTTTGAAACTACAAGAACTGTCACAAATAAATGGCGTTTTGGGTTTGGCGTGGTTTATTTTCTTTGTTCATGTGTTGAAGTGTCTTTGTGGATGTTGGAGACATAGATCGACCCTGTGTGGGTGGATGCTATCTGCCCGTCGTCTTCATTGTAATCATCGAGGCCAAAGTAGCATTTACACTGGGATAGATCTCTTCTAATCATCCAAACCTTCTTCATGAACAAAGATGACAGAATGACATATGGGTGTCATCAGTCCCTCTTTTTTGAATTTTGTCCATCTCATGCAGCAAAATCTTACTACACTCGCGTAACAAATCATTCACGAAACTTTCATGCAGAACATTACTGAGTATCAAAGAAAAGATGTTTGTCATCGTTGTATTTTTTGGCGTTTTACATTGAGTTGTATTTTTTTTAGGAACCACTGTGTTTTTTGTGTGTTTTTTTGGTGTGATAAACGGAAGATGGTGAGACGTTTCTATTTATAAGATTTTTTTGGCGCGTAGTTTAGGCGGGATATTATTTTTATAACAAAAAATGTATTTAACATTTATCCGGATGTAAGGTTTGGCGTTATATATTATGGCGTTTCACATTTTGTGGCATTTTTGTAGACTGAGAGCTTAAATAAAAACACAGAAAAAAGTACGCAGTGATAAAATTTGCGTTTTGTATTTATTTGGCGTTTTATATTTCAATGGCGTTTTATGTGAAAAATGATGTTTTACCTTTTTTTACCCTTAATGAAGTGCGTCCACGTAATAAATATGATGTTATTTACGAAAACGCCACCGCGCCAATCTAGTCCATAGATTGTTTTGATTGGACGATCCATAAGCGTTCTCACCGTTCTCACACTTTCTACCATTTTCTCTAAATCCTGATCCTATATATATATATATATAGGTAAAGTGTAGGATACAAATCCCCTTATCGTACATTATGTACGCGATGCGCACATCCATACACGTGTCCTGATTCAATTTAATTAGACAAGGGTATATCAGACATTCTGTTCAAACATCTGAGGGCTAATCAGGGAATTTCGTCAACAAGGAAGCAGATTACGAGTTCGTTTCATAACCGTCCATCTAATTATTGTTCGTATCAATTCGATTTGTAGGTCTTTTGATTGATTCCTGTACCGAACACAGATTGACGATTTCCGAAAATGCTGGATTCGTCATTTAGGATGTTTGTTTTTGGTTTTTCATCATAGGGTTATGGTTTTTGTTTGGGTTTTATTTGATTTGAAGGTATTTTCATTTTATTAGATTGCAACGAGGTTGAAGATAAGTTGTTTCTGGTTTTATTTGTTGAGTTTATCATATCGCATGTGTTGTTATAAATATCGCATGTTGTGATTTTAATATATCCCAGGTTTTTAAGATTGGATCATATGAATAATTTCGCATGTTTAAAGTTGGACATTTCGCACACAATGAAGTTTAATATTTAATTTCGCATTTTTAAGTTGGACATTTCGCAGACTAGAAAGTATTTAACATATATAGCTCTATATTTCGCACGCTTTAAAAGTAATTATATGTATTTTCGCACAGTTTGTTTTATAATTCAGTTCAATAATTCAAATCAAATAATTCAGTTCAATAATTGATTTCAATAATTCATATCAATAATTTTTCAGTGCTTTTTTCTTTTATTATATAGTTTATCTTTTTATCACTATTTCAAATATCCTATTAAAAATGGCAGACCTACCAACATCCTCTTCTTCTGAATCAAGTATCAAGCAGGCTTTGAGAAAAAGGATTCAGGAACAAATTCAAGAGGATCGATCATGTCAAGAGATGTTGGAGACCAACATTTCTTGTGTTACAGAAAACATGAAGAGAAGACAAGAAATTCTGAACTTGCTATCTCAGATGCAAGTGAGTAGTCTTCAAGAAATTGTTGTGATGTTCATGGTTGATCTGGGTGAGAGGGATGAGAAGCAGTTGAAAGAGTTGACGGATGCAATAACTATCTTAAGATGCTCGATGAAGATGAAAATGGAGTTTCTTTCATCTTTTGAATGAACGTTGTTTATTTTAGTGCTTTATTTTAATAAAACATTCAAGTTTTTCATGTTTCAATAAATTCGCATGCTTTGTTATGGAATGGATTTTTGATTTCACATGTGTATATTCCCCCATTTTGCATATTTTAAGCAATTCAATGTCAAACATGCGATATTATACATAATATATGCGAAATTATAAACATTAATGTTATCTAACAAGTCTAAATATTCAACAGAAATCCAACATCAAACAAGTTTACTAATCCTTTCCAATAAATACACTCAGCCTATCTGGGATTATTTTCTCCAAATCTTTCATATACTTTTCTTTGTCTGGCCTTTTATCGAAAGCATTTGCCTTTTTAATTACTTGTTCACGATGCACATTGTGTTCGGATAGAATGATTTTACTTAGATATCTGTGCCTCGGGATATGAAGTTGTGAATTCTGTCTGTTGTTTACTTCATTTTCTTTCACAAACACAGTCACCCATGGTGTTTTCTCTCCTTTGTATGTTTCCATGTGACGCATTGTAAACACTCCACAGTCTACGCCATTATTCTCCGTCCTCCAATCCATCTCTTTTCTTTCTATCTCTGATGTTCCAAGTTCTTCTATAGCTGGTGTTGGTTTTAAAGCCTTTTGTAGGTATACAACCAATACCCTTCTATGTAACATAGCAACATTGTGTCAGTATCTTTTACATAAAATATAACATGTATATGAAGAAGTTTTTGTATTACCAGTGTGTCTGGAAGCCCCTTGTATCTTTCCTTAAACTCTTGTTCAGCAGCTGAATTGTCAATCAGCTCAATTTTGCCGGTTTTCAAGTGGAAGCACAAGACATAGAAGTGGTCACCTGAAGTACCGAAATAAACACCAAGTTGATGTCTGTCGTTAAAGACATACAAAAACCAACTAAACTATGTAGATAGAGTAAGTCGGATATCGAACCAGAGGAGGATTGTGGAAAGTGTCGAATGAAAAGTATTAATTAATTACTACTGAATTAGAAAATCGGTGTGATTGATCATAAGAATTATCTAAATTAACGAATAAAAATTGAGAAAAAGATTGAGTTGTAATAAACAATGATGAGGAAAGGTGATCACTCCGGGATTCAGATTGTGTGATAACTAATAACTTAGATGATTGTCATATTGGATACTATTGGTTAAACGATATAATTATCAACTATTCATGCAATGAATAATTATTCAACCAACAAAGTATAATCGGATTTAAACGTATTTATGTCTCTGTCTATCACACAGGATTCGTTTGTCAAACGAATTATAAAAACGCAAGTAAAGACCGTCTGTCACACGGTTACAATCCGAACTCAATACATAAAACAATAAACCAAATCAATAGTGTCTTACACAATCATTCACCCGAAGTGTCCACCAGAAAATTAGCCGCTCATCTCGGTTGAATTTCGTCGGCCTCTATATCTGCGTCCGAGAGACCCTCCTGTCTGCCGTCGTAGATGATGATATCGATATGTTCTTTACTTGTGAATTGTGTGGATGAATATCGTAGCCCAAGATCTGACAAACCGGCCCATGTGCGTGTATGAGAAGCCCACATGTGCCGCCAAAAGTCCCTCCAAATGTCGGCCCACATAGAAATTGGGTTCTTTGTGATCATGCAAAGTAATAATAAACCCCCACATTCTCGAAGTGTGCGTATCCACCCCTCTGCCGTCAACAGATGATGTATGGTGATTTTTTTTCTCAATTCAAAACCTCCACTATCTTGTGCATCTCGAAACCCCCCCAAAGAAGTCTGCCAAAGTCCACGTGACCCCCTGATGTTGTTGATTTTGTGAATAAAAATCCTCCACATCAGCGTTTTTAATGATGATGATTATTGTTGTTGACCTCTTTTCAATTCATGCGCCCCCCAAGTCGTATGGGCTGCTCTAATTCGTATCCCATGTGCGGCCCACTATATATTTAGAGTTTTAAACTCTATTGATTGTCGGCCCAAGGTCTACATGAAAAGACATGTACTGTCCAAGTCCCTTATGTCTTTTATTTTAAACTGTAAGTTACGGTTACGGACGTAACCTACGGACCGAACTTTCTGTTTGTTTTTGTTTTCAGCTCATGATCACCGTAACCGTAGGTGGCGACGTAAAGATGCATAATCCTTTTTAAACACATACCAACCTTCTCATATTAACACTTTAGGTCTATCCAAACCATATTTCGGACCCGAACACATCCCGAATGCTATGATTTCTCTCGCCAAACATCCTAGCTTGTTCCTCTTCGCTTCTAAGCACTTTAACTTCTCCGAATTATGTCGATTAACCTGTAACACCACAAAAGCTCGTAGTTACTATATTCAACAAATATAATCGCATAAACCGCATTAAATCACACAAGATAATACTCTTAAAGCTCGTGTTTCAGACTCCTCATCACATCCCCACACTTATCATTGATTGTCCTCAAGCAACCATTACAAACATTACTCACCTTATTAACAAATCACCATTGAATCCCTTACCGAATTAGCAATTTAAGATCCCAAGTCATACCCGTCCAATAGACTGACACAATCGAGATTGACGATCTGACAAATAAATGATACGCATTTAGAACAATTTAAGACTTGTCTAACTAAAACTAACATGCTTATGATACTACACACATGCCACACGCCCCTCACAATAATCACTCCTCTCGGTTTAATCAAAACTAGCGTGTAATGTGCTAGTATGTAATTCACTCAAAACCAAATACGCTACCTTGCAATCATAAGCTTGTATGGCAATCACACCTCCACTGTATCAAATAACGTAACACATATCAAAAGGACTTTTCGGGTTTTGGGTTAAGGGTATAGGTAGGGATATATTTTTGGGTTTTTATGTTTATATGGTGAACACAAATGAATATACCAAACCATGACAACTTATTCACAATAATTACTAACACTTTGGGTGATTTTCGACCCACTTATTTAACACGAACATAACAATGAATTTTTGTTTTTCTTTTCTTTTCTCTTTTCTCTTTTTCTTTTTTTTTTCTTTTTTTTTCACAATTTTTTTTCGATCAAACATCTAACACGCAATTGTCATTCATGGTTGGTAATCAAACAGGTCAAACAAGGTGTAGCAAACGAAAGGTAAAAGGCTCAACATGGTTAACTAAAGTGGGTGGAATCAACAATCAACATATGAAACAATGAAGGGGTCCTAATGCCTTTATCATCTATGTGTATACGCTAAAGCACAGTCTCGGCACGTATCAAACCAGACAAGTTCTAACACAAAGCAACATATGGCCTACTCACAACAAATGAACATTTATAGCAAATTCAACTATCATTAAGTAGGCTCAAATATCTCACCGAACAAAAGGAATAAGGGTTGCCGACACGTAGCATGTGTAATTCCTAAAGCATGTTACCCCTAGTTAGGCATCTCTTTTTAACTCTTCTCTAAAACAACTGTCAGATATACTCTCATGAAACTTAAAGGGACAACCATGACTAGGGATCTAAGTTAGTTTAATATCAATAGAAACCCTTTAGCGATTGAAAATGTTGGTTTTCATGAAGTTCAAGCATACTTGAGACAAAAAATTTTAAAATTTTTCAATTTAGCCCAATTTCAACCCTTTAAGCATTTAAGATCATCAATCTTACCAACCCTCTCTCGAGTTACCGCATCCCCACACTTGAGATACATTGTCCCCAATGTATGGTGCAATTTATACTCTAAACTCGAGAGATACCACTCGCAAACCATGAACAGCTAATAACCAACTCGACTCAACACAAGGAAACCACTCCCAACACAAAAAATTCACACCACCAAGTACACGAAAACAAATAAAACACTAGATAGATAAACACATGCACCTGATCAGAAAACAAGTGAGTGTTTGTAGTGGTGTAGCTGCTGGGATCTAACCGGAAGATACGCCCCTCATGGATTCTTTGAGATCTCATCGGGGATGTTGCCAAACATCCCCACACTTGAATTATTGCATCCGTGAAGATAGAATTGTATAAACCTGTCAAAACACAACACACCAAACGAAACCAGAACAAAGTACAAACTCTACATCCTCGGGCTGCCTCCCGAGAGCGCTAAGTTTAAAGGTCTTCAGCCAGACCGTACCTGATATCTGCTACGGTGGTCTTAGTGCACACTTACCCAAAACATTTCCAACAAATGCCCGGAAATTTACATGCCATCTCCATAAATTCGTCAGTATAATTGGCATGTTCAGAAAGCACATGCGGGTTTCACTAATCCACTTCACGAGATATACACCGATGTCTTGTAGCTTCACCCTTTTCATCTTCTTCCTCGAACCCTCTTCCCCACACTTGTTAATTGGAATGATTGATATGGGGAGAGGTTCAGTACACACATTCATCTCCTCAGACTGCTTTGCCTCCTCATCCTCACACACCATCTGATCCACCAGTGACTCTTCATCAGATAAAGGATTCATTGGTGTGGTATTATCCTCCACAACCTCCTCCTCCATGTGAGAATAATCTCTAATATCATCAGGTAATGGTGAGAGACGCTCTTCTATTTCTATCTTCATTTTTAACTTCTGACACTTGGAAACTAGACAGCTGATTCGATCTTCATCGGAAAGGTTGGGTGCTGATAAATATTGCTCGAGTTTGGACAAACTCGCTTCCAACATAGCAAGCTTTTTCTCCTCCTCGGTCTTAGAATATTCCTCGGGATGATACTGTCGGTATCCCTGATACGGTCTTGAGATGTACGCATCCATCATTTTTTTATTCCAATACTCTGGATTTTCCAAATACACCGCGCACACATCATCATAATCATAAGTATGATTATGACCGCAACAGAAACATTGGCCATCCGTCCTTGGTTCATAATAAGCATCCTCATCCCGATCCCATCCGTCAGAGTAATAACCATCCTCCACCGTTGTATAAGAATCATAGAAATATGGTGGAGGGGAAGGATTATCATAGCAAGACATCGGTGGTTCTTCCAATTTCGCTCTTTCCCGTCTAAATCGGGCCTCGTGGCAACCGATGCACGGGTGAAGTGGTTCCCCGCACAAAATGCATGTAGAAGAGCCGCAAAATATAGTAAGATCTGTCATCCTGCACAAACACAGCTCAACTACCCACGTAAATCACGAACAAAACAAAACAAAACTGACACTATTTTTTGATTTTTTTTCTACTAAAAACTTAACACTAAACACTTTGCGCACGCCTCCCCGGCAACGGCGCCATTTTGATGTCTGTCGTTAAGGACATACAAAAACCAACTAAACTATGTAGATAGAGTAAGTCGGATATCGAACCAGAGGAGGATTGTGGAAAGTGTCGAATGAAAAGTATTACTTAATTACTACTGAATTAGAAAATCGGTGTGATTGATCATAAGAATTATCTAAATTAACGAATAAAAATTGAGAAAAAGATTGAGTTGTAATAAACAATGATGAGGAAAGGTGATCACTCCGGGATTCAGATTGTGTGATAACTAATAACTTAGATGATTGTCATATTGGATACTATTGGTTAAACGATATAATTATCAACTATTCATGCAATGAATAATTATTCAACCAACAAAGTATAATCGGATTTAAACGTATTTATGTCTCTGTCTATCACACAGGATTCGTTTGTCAAACGAATTATAAAAACGCAAGTAAAGACCGTCTGTCACACGGTTACAATCCGAACTCAATACATAAAACAATAAACCAAATCAATAGTGTCTTACACAATCATTCACCCGAAGTGTCCACCAGAAAATTAGCCGCTCATCTCGGTTGAATTTCGTCGGCCTCTATATCTGCGTCCGAGAGACCCTCCTGTCTGCCGTCGTAGATGATGATATCGATGTGTTCTTTACTTGTGAATTGTGTGGATGAATATCGTAGCCCAAGATCTGACAAACCGGCCCATGTGCGTGTATGAGAAGCCCACATGTGCCGCCAAAAGTCCCTCCAAATGTCGGCCCACATAGAAATTGGGTTCTTTGTGATCATGCAAAGTAATAATAAACCCCCACATTCTCGAAGTGTGCGTATCCACCCCTCTGCCGTCAACAGATGATGTATGGTGATTTTTTTTTCTCAATTCAAAACCTCCACTATCTTGTGCATCTCGAAACCCCCCCAAAGAAGTCTGCCAAAGTCCACGTGACCCCCTGATGTTGTTGATTTTGTGAATAAAAATCCTCCACATCAGCGTTTTTAATGATGATGATTATTGTTGTTGACCTCTTTTCAATTCATGCGCCCCCCAAGTCGTATGGGCTGCTCTAATTCGTATCCCATGTGCGGCCCACTATATATTTAGAGTTTTAAACTCTATTGATTGCCGGCCCAAGGTCTACATGAAAAGACATGTACTGTCCAAGTCCCTTATGTCTTTTATTTTAAACTGTAAGTTACGGTTACTGACGTAACCTACGGACCGAACTTTCTGTTTGTTTTTGTTTTCAGCTCATGATCACCGTAACCGTAGGTGGCGACGTAAAGATGCATAATCCTTTTTAAACACATACCAACTTTCTCATATTAACACTTTAGGTCTATCCAAACCATATTTCGGACCCGAACACATCCCGAATGCTATGATTTCTCTCGCCAAACATCCTAGCTTGTTCCTCTTCGCTTCTAAGCACTTTAACTTCTCCGAATTATGTCGATTAACCTATAACACCACAAAAGCTCGTAGTTACTATATTCAACAAATATAATCGCATAAACCGCATTAAATCACACAAGATAATACTCTTAAAGCTCGTGTTTCAGACTCCTCATCGCAAGTCAACTGAATCAAGTTTTTTTACCTCATATTTTAGTATGATGTCTTCAAAATTTGAGGCAAATACATTTAGACGTCTCTCGTCTGTGTATTTCTCCTCGTTGTAAAAGATATCCGGCTGTATGTTATGTAATCAGAATCAAAGTTAAGTAATTTATTAAAAGGTATTTTGAACATGCGAAATTAGTACATGCAAAATAAGGTGTGAAATTTTTCACATGCGAATTGTATGTATTCCCTATGCGAAATGTTGTTTTTGTTTTCATAGTAAAACTATCTAATATTCTATATGCGATTTAAATATAAATAGTATGCGAAATCACTGATTATTCATGTTCTGTTTTAATTTCAAATGCCAATATGTTTATAAAATCGTATCATCATTGTGCTAAACAAGTAGAGTCTGTATGCTAATGATTTTCTATCCCTCTTCTTCTCTTCAAGGTTTAGAACATCCACAAATGCATCTATTCCATTTGATGCTACGTACTGACCCCTGTAGAAGCTTTCAAAGATACCTTTAGGAGTGTGAACCCCAGTTTTTGATCGGTAAAGTTCATCCCTGCCAAGCAAAAATTAAATAATTAATATTTTGAGTGTATATATATAGATGTTTGTTAGTTGATATAACCGTTTTACTTACTCTATGTTTGCAAATGTAGCAAATGTATATCGGATCACACTCAATTATAGATTCAAGAGTGCTTCGTGCATGTTTACCACTCTGTTGCAGTAAGGGGAGCAAAATGCGTCTCCAAGCTCTGCACATCTTTTCTCTGCTTGAATTTTGGCTGCTTCTATTGTCTTATAAAGGAGTTCATTTAACCCCTTTGGTAGAACTTGTTTTGGAGCTTGCTTTGGCTTTGAGTTTTTTCTCCCCCTAGCTTGTTTTTTTCCTTTTTTTCTTCCAGGCTGGGTCCCAGGCTCAAAAGCAACTCAACAGACTGCAATTCCTCAGTCGTCACCTGAAGGCATTCAACTTCCGGTTCCTTCTCAACTTCGATACCCAGATCGGTTTGTTGAGGGTCTTTTTGTGTAGTTTCTCCTAAAGAAACTGCTTCCACTTCTGGCTCTTTTTCTTGGATATTTTGTGTAGATTCTGCCAAGTTCACTGTTTCTTCGATAACAGTTTTGTTTTCACCACTTTCTGCAGGCCAGAGTAAGTTAAGAAATATAATATTTTGTTCTTTTTAATTTTTTTCTAATATAAAGTGTTTTTTACCTTTGACAAGTGGTTTGTAAGCGTATACACCCGTTTCGACAGTTTGAATGTTTGCAATAAGGGTGTCTGTCACTCCTCCATCTTCTTTATTTGTCAATCCTTCATCATCTGGCAGCAGTACCCCTATAGATACAAATTATTGAATTTTAATACATCAAAATCAAAATCGCATGATATACATGACATTGCATGCGAAATCAAATGTGAAGTGTTTGTATGAAATCGCATGTGTTTTTTTAAGGTATCGCATGTGTATAGGAAATGGTGATTTTTTACATAAATTCGCATGTGTTAATTTGAAATCGCATGTTTTACCTTCTGATGCCATTTGTACCAAAACATTGGATATTACTTGTTGAGCTTCTTCATTCTGTCTACTTTCTTCGTTTGTAGTAACTTCATGATGAACTTCAGAAGCTGGATTTTCAGGCTGTTGATGAACATGAGAGGGTGCAGTTTCATGCTTTTGAACCGAATCAGGCGGCACACAAATGGGATTATTCCGAAGCGTCTCATCCCACTGCTTACAGGCCTCCATAATCTCCGGATCCCAAAAACACTTAGTTTTTGCTTCTGAAACTAAGTTGTTCATCCCTTGAACATCTTGAACCATTTTAATGTATTTTTTACATTGGCTTTCATTTTTTTCAACAGGTTCTGTAATATTTTTCGAGTTAAGATACTATCAATTCAGATGTTAAATATAAATGGATTAAGTGAAATTAATATTTTTTTTGCGCTTACCTTTTTGTTGATTTTCGAAGCCTCTCGATCTCGTTCATGGGCTGTGTCGTAGATTACCGATGGTGAAAGTTGAACAGGAGTGTTGCAATAATCCATCATTTTCTGTGTCAGTGTTCCAACTCCCATCTCAAGGTTCAATTGAGACATTTCATGGATTTCAAAACTGAAATCCAGCATATCATCAATGTTCTCGTTATCGTTTGGCTCTTCCTCGGTTTCAACGTTTTGTACTGCACGTGAAGTCCTTCTTTTGTAGCTTATTGTGGTGTCAACCGGTGGTCGTAGTGTATACTCCTCCGTTGAACGACCCTCTTCTTCTTCATTTTCACTCTCACTTGATGTCCACACAGGTCCGTTATCCGAAATATGCTCTTCGACTTTATCAATCTCCGGATGTGATATAACGAATAACTGGTATCTCCACGACTTTCTCAAACAGTTTAAGCCTCTTGTTGTACTCATGCGTGTATAGAAGCTGTATAAATCGCAAGATCAAACAAAATTATTTTTAAAATCGCATGTATCATTTAATTATATAACAAAACAAACTAGTCTTTAAAATATGTTATCAAATGTAGTAATGCATACCGTAAGAAAGGCAACAGGTCCCACGAACTGTATTTATAGTTCTTCCAGCCCGCTCGTGTACGACGCAAAGTGTCAAGTAGATATGAGCACCAATCTAGATTCTGTATTTCCTCAACAGCCTCTACACCAAGCAAACATCTATCATTTGCAGTTGTTGCCTTTGTAATCTCCGCAAAGAACGTCATCCAGTACACCAGGAAATTTAATCTAAACAGGCTCCCCTATCTCTTTGATCATCCATTGCAGTTGCAATTAAGCCATGGGTAATTCTCGTGTTCCCCCCCCCCCCCATTGGCTGATGAATGTATCCCTGACAGCATTTCCCGGTTCTTTACTCTTTTCAATTTTCTCCACCTTTTTAACTTTTCTCTTATCGACTATTATTTCAACTTGCTTTGGCCCCTTTGGTATTCCAAATACCTCATAAACTGTGTCCGATGTAATTTTTATTTGGTGTCTACCTACGTTTAGTGTATCGAACATCTCGTCAAAGTTTCTTGCTAGCCAATATGCCAAACGTGTTGAAATATGGTTGATATTCATATCTAGAATAGCTCCAAATCCCATATTTTTCACCTCATCAATCTGTTTTTTTGAATTTTTTTTCACAGTATCCATATATGAGTTAGGTTGACATCTTAACAGTATTGCTTCGTTGCTGTATTCGAAAAACTCTCTAGTTTCTGTTCTAGGTGGTTTCACCTTTTTTGAAGGATTTTTTGTTTGTATCTTAGATTTCCTGTCATCTTTTTTCTTTTTCGGGAGTGGCTTAACAAAGTCATCCTCCTCAGAACTTTCTTCAACAATCCTTCTTTTTCTATTTTTGTTAACTTTTTTCAATGTTGATGTTGGGTCTTCAATGTCATCATCAGAATCTATTTCTACAAAATCGCATGCTATCAGTCAAAAACCTTTATAGAATCGCATTTATCAGTTAATCATGTACCCTAAGTCATTAGGTTGATAAAATTGCATGAATGAGTTATCAATTCGCATGTCTTAGTTAAGCATTACCAAAACTAGCCAATATTTATAAATCGCATGCTTTAGACAACTAAAAATTATAATATCGCATGTCTAATTTAATCATAATCCCCTAAAACTAATTAATCATATAAAATCGCATGAGGTTTTTATCAATTCGCATGCTCAAGCTAACCTAAGACAAAAACCTTCTACAAATATAACTTTACATATAAAATCGCATTTGTAATACAAAACCCTCACAAAACCCTATATAATATCGCACATATATCAGCTTATCATTAACAAAACTGCATAATCATACAAAACCTAATAAATAACCATACCAGTCATAAACCCTAACAAAACCGTAGTTATGAACAATACGTAATCTTATAAAACTATATGTTTCAGTCTAAAACCTTAATAAACAAACAAAATCGCATATATCATTAAGTCCCTGTATATTCCATTATAAAATCGCAAATGTCAATCGATACCTGTATTCATCTTCTTCGCTTGTGGTCTGTCGTTGTTGGCTTTGCTTCGTTTCTCAAAACTCATGAATCTTAGTTGAATCGCAACGGTGAGTAGTAGGGAACTTGGGGGACGGAGAATGCAATGTTGATTTTGGGTTTACGGTATGATTGTGAGTTATTGTTTGCTGATTATCAGGGGTTTTGATCTCGCAATGGACGATTTTAACTTTGGCGGTTTCTTTTATTAATTTTAATTTGATTAATTTAATAGTTAAACACGCGGTTTAAATGAGATGATCTGACGGTTGTGGTTATAGCGTACATAATGTACGATTAGTGGATTTGTATGATAACCGGCCTCTCTCTCTCTCTACATATATATATATATATAGGGTAAGGTTCATGCGAGAGAACCACCTTTATTGGGAGAACCGTGAGAACCAATGTGAACACAACCAAAAATAGCTAAAAAAACCTAACCCCCCCCCCCCCCCAAAAAAAATAAAATAAATAAAAACCTAAACCCCCCTCCCCCACCCCCCCAAAAACCTAAACCCCCCCACCCCCCCCCCCCCCCAAAAAAAAAACCTAAACCCCCCCCCCCACCCCACCCCCCAAAAAACCTAAAAAAATAAAAAAAAAACACAATTTTTTTTTAATTTTTTACATTAAAATCGCTACATTTAGTAGCAAAATTTAAAAAAAAAAAAAAAATTTGGCTACTAAGATTAGCGATTTTTTAATAAAAAATATTAAAAAAAAAATTTGTGTGTTTTTTAGCTATTTTTAGGTATTTTTTGTTGTGTTCACATTGGTTCTCGCGGTTCTTGCAATAAAGGGTGGTTCCTAACGGATCCTTCTCCTATATATATATATACATATAGGGTAGGGTTCTAGAGTGAACAACCTCCCAAGAGTGAACTGTGTGAACTGATCTGGACCCTTGATTTCCTTTTTAGTTGTTAAGGGTAGGATTGTAATTATATAAAAAATAAATTTAAAGCATTATTTTAATAATTAAATTAAGTTACCTCTTTCCTATTTTAAATTCATTATCCACAATATCTTTTATTTTTTAAGAAAATAATTATTAAAACAAACAACAAATCACCAGATTTCAATTTCAACTTTTAAGATCAACAATAACTTTCAGATTTCATCACCAGAATTCAAAATTTTGATTTTTAAGATCCACGTAATCTTCATATTTCAACGGTATACACATGTGTACTTGGATATGAATAGAAAAGTACGCATGTGTACTCGGCATCGTACATATGTGTACATTAATTCACAAGTGTACATCAACAACTTTACACATTCAATACAAAAAAAATCTTGAGATATCACAAAAACAGACGATATACACATGTGTACATCGCATTAAAAACAGAGCAAAATCAGAATACACATGTGTACATCGCATTAAAACAGAGCAAAATCAGAATACACATGTGTACATCGCATTAAAAAACAGAGCAAAATCAAAAAATTGAACAAAAAAACTCAGCAACTAATTTCGTCGGATCAATGCTGGAGAGACCAAAAAAACTCAGCAACTAATTTTCGATTCGGATCTGAAAAACGATCCGGCGAAGATCTTAAAACGATCCGAAAAACTCAGCATCGGCGGCGAAGATCTGAAAAACTCAGCAAACGATTCAGATCTGGATTTGTTCTTCAACTTCATCATCGGCGACGAAGATCTGAAAAACTCAGCAACGATCCGGCGAAGATCTGGACCACCGTCGAAGCCTGATTTGTTCGATTCCGGTGATAGAACGGCGAACAACCCCTATTTTTTATTCGATTCCCGCGGTGAATGTGAAAGAGAAAGTTAGGTTTTTAAGGGTTTCTTGTTTCTTCGATTCAGATCTGAAAACGATCCGGCTGTGAATGTGAGAGAGAAATTCCGGCGTTCGTCATATCGTCGTTTTCACTTTTGCGCTGTTGTATATTCTTCTCTGGTGTGAGGGTTCTGCAACAATAGATTGTGTGTGATGTATTGATTGAATTTGGGGATCGATTGGTGAGGATATTGTGGTTGATTTGGAGGGTGAGTGGAATCCAGTTGGATCCTCAACGTGGAGTATATCTATTTTGAATTTTAATCTTCCATATGATTGATGAAAAATGGTTTTTGAATGTTAAAATTGAAAGAAATCTTGTCTAGTGAACAAATCGATCCAGTGATTACGGGATTTATGCAATCCATTTAAAATGGAAATTACACATATACCCTTTTGTATTTAATTAAATGAAAAAATTAACTACATAATTACCATCATGCCACTCATTTTAATATCAAGATCATAAAAATCAAGGGCCCAGATCAGTTCACACAGTTCACTTTGGAGAAGTTGTTCACTATTACCCTATATATATATATATATATATAGGGTAAGGTTCATGCGAGAACCACCTTTATTGCGAGAGCCGCGATAACCAATGTGAACACAACCAAAAATACCTAAAAAAACCTAGCCCCACCCCCCCCCCCCCCCCAAAGAAAAAAAACCTAACCCCAAGCTAAATGCTAAAAACTAAACCCCAAAAAAACCTAACCCCCACCCGCACCCCCCAAAAAAAACCTAAACCCCCCACCCAAGCTAAAATGCTAAAAACTAAACCCCCCAAAAAATAAAAAAAACACACACAAAATTTTTTTTAATATTTTTTACATTAAAATCGCTACTTTTAGTAGCCAAGTTTTTTTTTTAATTTTTTAATTTTTTTAATTTTTTTTTTGTAACGAAATCCAGCGATTTTTTCATAAAAAAATATTAAAAAAAAATTTGTGTGTTTTTTTAGCTACTTTTAGGTATTTTTTGTAGTGTTCACATTGGTTCTCGCGGTTCTCGCAATAAAGGGTGGTTCCTAACGGATCATTCTCCTATATATATATATTAAAAGATAAATCGAGCCAACCGAGCCGAACCAAACTGAACGCACCTTTGCTCGTTCTTGGTTCGTTTACAAACCGAACCGATTCGAACCGAACATTTTTTCAATCTATCTGAATCGAACGAGCAAAATTCGAGCATTTTTCGAGCGAGCATCGAACGAGCGTTGAGCGCCGAGAAATTTGAACCGCCCAAGCTTGCATAAACAAAAAAGCAATACAACCGCCCAAGCTCTTGCATAAACAAAAAGGCAATACAAATTCGGATTCAGAAAAAGCGGACCCGTTAAACCCAAGTTGGAGTCCGTATAAAAGCCTTATAACCCGACTTAACTCACAGCCAACTTCAGAGGCCCTAGGGTTCTTCCAGACGTCCGTTCGTCATCTCCACCCTCTCATCTATCTCTCTCCGGCCACCACTAACCAACTTGATGAACTCGCTGTAGAAACCGACCATGTGATGACTGCTAATCATCTCGATTATGCCTCTAGAGAGACGGTTGGGTGGCTAGATTGGAAAGTCGTCGTCGCCGATCCAAATCATCAGTGGCTAGGGCTCGATTGGTAAGTTCATCTTTTGCTGAAATTTCAGATATTACTTCAACATATAGTTGACGATTTTGGAAGTACAGTAGTTGTAGGTTTTTTTCTTTCTTTTAATTTTTGGTTTCTATATTCTGATTCAGATCCCTGCATCGATTTAGGATTTTTGTCTTCACCAACATCAGACGATTGAATGATGGAGCACGCTCTGCATTTGGGAACCACTCAAAGGTATGATTTGTTCTTTTGAACTTTTTGTTTAATTCAATTAAAAAGTTTCAACAAGTCTAGAAAAGTTAACGGACAAAACCACTACATAAAAAGTTTCAAGGCTTAAACTCTTTTGATATCGGTAACTGAAGTATGTGAACCATTCATTGTGCACTCCAACTGTTTGATAAAATGCACTGCGACCTTAATTACGTTTTATGTGGACTCACGTTTGAAGTGTTATTGGTCAAGCTGTGCAACTTAAATAGGGCACCTTATAAGGCATCCCTTTTATTTGATGTTATAATAGGTAGTCTAATCAATACAAATATTATTCATCTTGTTGTATCTCATGATATATGTACATGTACCAACTTCCGTGGCGTTTAATCCACTTACAGAAGAGAATGTTGACATTGCAGTTAATGTTGTTCTGTTAGAAACGACAATCACACTCTGTGCTAATTGCTGAAAATGTTAACAATGTGCAGCATTCAACAAGCCTTGTTGACTGAAACTGTTATTGTGAACACCAAACACACTTGGGGTATGTTTGGCATGGAGCTTTTAGGAGCTTCTAGCTTTAAGCTTTTAAGAAAAAGCTCATACTCAATAAAAAGTCTTGTTTGGTTGAAGGAGCTTTAAGCTTTTAGGTTAGGAGCTTGAAGCTTTTGGTTGAACGCTACTACTAGTAGCGTTTAGAAGGAGCTACAAGCTTTTAGGGAAAAAATGACTATTTTAACCTCTAAAAATAGGAAACTTTTAAATGCATCAACTTTCTAAAATTTTAGTTATGTCCATTTTGGTCATTTTATACATTTTATTAAAAGCTTCAGCTACTCTACCAAACACCAAATATATCTAAAAAGCTACAGCTACTAACTACCAGCTACAGCTACCAGCTTCCAGCCACCAGCTACCAGCTTACAGCTTCCAGCTAGCAGCCACCAGCTACTTTTGCCAAACATACCCTTGGTCTGAATATGTTATTTGCTGTTTTCAATTCAGGGGTTTTTGCTTCATTTTTGTAACTGAAATATGTGAACTATCCATTGTGCACTCCAACTGTTCGATAAAATGCCATACGAGCTAAATCTCGTGTTTGACTTGATAAATTGCTATGTGGACTTACGTTTCATGTGCTATCGATCAGTTTGAGGTATCCTATGTATTTGATGTTATAGTAGGTACTGTAATCAAATTTTTTAGCTGCTACAGATTATTCATCATGTTGTATCTCATGATATATATGTACCAACTGTTGTAGCGTTTAATCCACTTGCTGAAGAGAATGTTAACATTGCAGTTAGTTTTTTTGTTTCTGAAGATTGTAGTGTATGAAATAAAGATGCCATTTGAGCTTTTGTAGATAAATATATATGCCACACAACACCAGTATGTAGGAAGTGGGAAATCCAGTTTAGTTGTACTTCTAATGTATTGTTTTCATCTCATGTGTAACAAGTCACTTTGAGCTTCTCTTGGTGCTGGAAAGTAGCTTCATATGTCAGATGGAGTTCTAATCAATGGCAAGGGACCTCTTAAAATTGTTCCAGGTAAATGTTAATTGCACAAGTTTATTTATTTATTATTTTTTTTTTTGAGTTTTTTGTTTGCTAGTACACAATGATAGGTTAAGTTATTGATATTTTCCATTGTGCTATGGTCTTCCTTTTATGTCTTCCAGTTGATAAACAGAAGGCACTTTACCTCAATCTCTGACTTAGAACTCCAACCTTTTAAATAAATTTAAACTTTATTGGTTCAGTCACCAAGTGCAATAGATGTAGGTGTCAATGTGGGGTTTTGATTGAATTCGCAAAGACAGATTTTTTTTTCTTGTTTTTTTTTTTTTTCTTGTTTTTTTTTTATAAAACTACAATTAATAATACTATATAAATTGTAATATATTTTCTCATTCTGCAACAAAAAATGTCCCTCAACCAAATTTAGTATTTTTATATATAAAAAACTTGACAGGGTTAAATGAGATTTTTGTTTTGGAATGTGGAAGGTTGAATACGGAAGGTATTTTCTTGTATTTAATATTCAATATTTTTCTTCCCTTGGTGTTCTAAAAGCTGCATTATTTGTTGCAACTGTTTTTTTTTCGTGTGTCCTGATCTTCTTGGGTTGATCTGTATAACATATCATCGTGTTGTATAACTGTTGGCGGGAAAGTACATACAACTGGATCAAATATTCAAATCTATGATACATCTCATACTTGGAAGGATGCTAGAGTTTATTAAACTCATCCACAATGTCATTGTAATGCTGTAAGGTTTTCTTATCCTTATTATTTTCAAAGCATGTTCCTTCATCGGTGAACTCCTGTGTTGGACATATAATTTTGAATTGCTTGGCGGACGGTGTAGCTTCACAGAAACATGTTAGAAGGCTGAATTCTTGTTGGGCTTCTTTTTTTTTTTTTTTAATTATTATGTTGTGAGTTTAACATTGTGATTCTCTGACTTGAGACCATGTTGGCTATCCCCTGATCTAGGCTATCATTATGGTGTCTTGGATTAATTTGTTGAAAAGTTTTGCTTGTGCTGCTACGTTGTGTGTGCTCATTTGTAAATTGATTAGTTCGAAATGTTTTTTTTTTTTATGTTTATGCCCTTCTTTATAAAAGTCTAGTAATGCCCAAACCGTGAAACCAAACTAGAACCAAACCATTAGTAGGGGTTCGGTTTGGTTTTAATTTTCAACGGTTCACAAACCCGAAACTAACGGTTTGGTTCACGGTTTGACCCCAAAACCGTTTATACCGGATCAAAAAACGAAGACGACCAAAAAGTATGCACTTTGATGTAATCTTGTTTAATTATTAGGTTTCAAGCATTAAGACTTCTAGTTCTTATGTTCTAACAAAATTATGTATGCACTTTGATGTAATCTTGTTTAATTATTAGGTTTCTAATTATAAGCATAGTTCCGGTCGGGTTTTTTTAATACCCGGTGCGGGTTTTTTCCCAACCCGATGCATACCCGAACCCGGAAATAGGGTTTTATAATACCCGGGTTTTATAAAACCCTACCCGAACCCGGGTATATAGGGTATACATTTTTGGTAGAAAACCCGGACCCGGACCCGACCCGGTTTTTAAAAAAACCCGATTTTGTAAAACCCGATCCTACCCGAACCCGATCCTACCCGAAACCTGGTTTTTAAAAAAACCCGATTTGTGCACCACTAGTTAAGGGTGCTAGTTAAAGTATCGCGTCGCTGCCTTGTTGGCAGTGGGCTTTAACTAGCCCACCCACTCACTAGCATGCGGTGGGTTAACAATAGTTAATTAAAAGAAAAAAAAGGTTAACAAGTATTTAGATACAAAAAAGAAAAAAATAAAGAGCAATAATAATTGATACAAGACCACATTGCCCCACGTTTTCTCCTTCATGATCACTAAAGGCTTGGCGGAGCCTCTTTTGGCGCCCCACTTTGGCTAGCATGAGGCATTGTTGGGGGCTTTGAAGTGCCGAGGTGGTTAGGGGCATTATCCCACACAACCCAACCTTACTACTTTATGATATGGCTATTTTGAAATATGTAGACATTTTGTACATATAAAAAGGTTTATTAGTCGGAAAATTTTTAATGCCTAGTATAATACAAATGCTATTTTATTTTCATGATAATATTACACGTCTCTTAAGGTAAAACTACGGTTCTTTTTCTCTTTTAGGCTATCTGTTGTAGAATAACTATACACTCCAATAAATAGTTGAGCATAAATCCTCACAAAAAGAAACACCCAACCTATATTTAATTGAAGCTAATTGAGCATCATTTTAAAACCATTTTTCATACTCTATTATCATTTCATAAACTCTATTTCAGTTTATGAAATTTGAATTCTAATATACATAATAATATTAGTATTGATAAAAATCAATTTGCACAGTGGCCTTTGATTCCTTGGGTACTTCTTTCTTTGCCTCCACTGAACACACACTTACCAGCTCTGTCGATTACACACTCACCGGAGCTGACGGAATTCCGATCTCCGATGTAACGCAGAACGTTTCACTCAGGCCCTTACCGTCGAACTGAGCTCCGGTGTACCTTGAAACGAGACTAACATCAGATTCGCCGGAATCATTCAGTTTTCGTTTTTTTTTTTTTGGGTAAAGGGCTATCGCCCGGCAAAAGTATAAAAAACCAACCAAAGAATTACATCATCCAAGGGGGCATACCCCCGTCATTCAGTTTTCGTTGACATTATATTCGTCGGAATAAGAGGTTGTGATGGTAGTAGTTGTTGCAGGGGAAGCCCAAATCGGAGGTTGTGATGGTGGTTGTTGTTTGGTGGTTATTGATGGTTGTTGTTTGATGGCAAGAAAGAGACGAGAGCAAAGAAACATAGAGATAGAAAGAGGAGTAAACTTCCATTTTGCTCCCTGTGGTTTGGTCGTTTTAACGGTTTTGCCCCAAACCTTTAAAAATAGTCATTTTACTCCCTGGTCTATGTAACCTATCTCTATTTCACTCCCCGCCCCAAACGCCATCCATTTTCTCTGTTAAAACCTGGTCACATGCCCCTCACATGAGGGGCATTTCAGTCTTTTCCCATCATTAATATATGTGTATATATTTAAAGATACAAATATAAGAAAAAACATTCACCTCTCTCTCAACTCAACCACCAACCACCACCTCTTTATCACCCATCTCTCAACCTGCCGTGAACCACCAGCCGACAACCACCAGCCACAACAACCTGCCGTGAACCACCACCTACCGACCAGAACCACTTGTCGTCGAACAATAGGGTCTGAAACCCTGGTCGTCTTTTGATCAACTAGAAAACCCTAGATCTACCAAAAATCTCTCAATATACGGGTTCCAACCAGGCACCAATCACCACACCTGACCCCGACCATACACTTCCGACCGGCAACCACTGGCAACACAAATGGCAGACTAATAATAATAATAATCTTGCTTGTGAGCGGCGCCTTTCGGGTGGGTGTGGCAAAAGGCACACTTGGTTTTGAATACATTCTAACCAGCTTTAGCATCGCCTTCTTCAAATGACGCCATAGACTCCTTTGTTTGCTGCAGGTGCTAGCCACATGGTAGGTTTATTGAGAGTTGGTTGAAATTGAAAAAACCACCAAGCTTTTGACTAAAAATATCTGATGGTCTACTTTGGATTTTCATTTATCAACTAGCAAGTATAAAATATAATATAATACTAAATACCTTGAAGACCCAGAAACGGGTGGGATGATTTTACAAATCTCATATTGTGAAGTTTCTTTTCGATCTTGAATACCCAATTGGATCTTGGAACTCTGCTAGGGCTGGGTGGTACTATGGGGCTAAAGGTAGAGACTTTAACCAGGGGAAGACTTCTTGTTGTTGTTGTTCACTTCCCATTGAAATTGAGTATGTAGATGTCTGAATTGAGGTTGTGGGGTTAGTGATTAGTGAGTGTTGTGTGTGAATTTGGTAGATCTAAGATGGTTGTGTTCATGAGTTTTTAGGCTGCAGGGGTGTAGACAAAGAGAAAGTGTGGGAAAAATAAATAAAGAAATTAATAAGTTTAAGTGGGAAGAGACTAAAATGCCCCTCATGTGAGGGGCATGTGACAAAGATTTAACAATTAAATTGGATGGTGTTAGGGGCGGGGAGTGAAATAGAGATAAGCTTTATAGATCAGGGAGTAAAATGGCTATTTTTAAAGGTTTGGGGCAAAACCGTTAAAACGACCAAACCACAGGGAGCAAAACGGAAGTTTACTCTAGAAAGAGAATGGTGGGGGTAGGGATGGGGTTAATCTAGGAGTAAACTTCTGTTTTGCACCCTGTGGTTTGGTCACTTTAACGATTTTGCCCCAAACCTTTAAAATAGTCATTTTCCTCTAATAGTTTGCTATGGTTTTCCCATTTTGCTCCCTGCGAGGAGTAAAATGGAAAAACAGACAATTTGGATGGAGTTAGAGGCAGGGAGTAAAATGGAAAAACCATAGCAAACTATTGGAGGAAAATGACTATTTTTAAAGGTTTGGGGCAAAACCGTTAAAGTGACCAAACCACAGAGAGCAAAACGGAAGTTTACTCGTTAATTTATTTTATAAGAAGTGGGCCCTACAAGTATAATATATATAATACTTAATTAATTTATTTTGTTTTACATTAAGGGCATTCTAGTCATTTCACATCCAGTTAACACTAAAAACTAACCCCCATCCGCTTCAGGGACTATCCGGGAACGAAAATTGAAAAGTTTGGGACTATAGCTGTAATTTTAGAAAGTTAGGGACTAAAGGTGAAAAAAAGGCAAACCACAGAGAGTATCCAAGCATTTAACTCAATAAGTTATAAATAAATAATTACATAACTTTGTTTAAATACCTTTTAGTTGTATATATAGGACGTGTTAGGTGGTTGAGACCTAAAAAGTTATAAATAAATAATTACATAACTTTGTTTCACCGTAGCTTCCTAGTCTTTTCGTTGAAAATTCATATCATGAACCGTAGCTTCCTAGTCTTTTATTTATTGCATACTTTTTTTCCAATCAAAATATCAACTCTGCAAGACTTTTTCGATTTCATCTCTTTCAATCTTGTTTCAGATCCGTTCATACAGATTTCCCCCACTAACAAAGATTTCATATAATTAGATTTTTGAAGCATACATTGATCAATGGCATCTACTTCAGTTTCATCAATTCAAAAGAGCTTCAAGTATGATGTCTTTTTGAGTTTTAGGGGTGAAGACACCCGTAAGACCATTGTTGATCATCTCTATCATGCTCTTCACAACCGAGGCATTATAACTTACAAAGATGACGAGAAAATCGAGAAAGGGAAAAGGATCAATGATCAGCTCATGAGATCCATTGAAGACTCGAGAATTTATATAATTGTATTCTCCAAGAACTATGCATCTTCATCGTGGTGCTTAGACGAGCTCGTAAAGATTATCGAGTGCCACAAGACGACCGGGCGCACTGCTTACCCTGTTTTCTTTAATGTGGAACCCACCGAAGTCCGCCACCAAAGTGGGGCAGTTAAAGAAGCCTTTGCCAAACATGAAAAGAAAGATGCTGCTGGAAAATGGAGAGATGCTATGAAAGAAGCAGCTAATTTGGCTGGGAGAGAGTTGAAGACTACTTTTGATGGGTAATTCCTTCTTGTTAAGTCATATATGATTGCATTTTATAATTTTGTATTTAATTGTTTAACTGGGGTTTTTAGTATTCTAACTTATTCTTCCTTAACACAGATATGAAGCCAAATTCATACAAAAAGTTGTTGAAGATATTTCACTAGAGCTACGTTTCATTGATTCGAGTGTTGATGAAAAATTAATAGGCATGGAGACCCGTGTAAAGGATGTAGTTTCAAATATAGAAGCTGATTCTGATGATGTTCACGTAATAGGGATCAAGGGGATTGGAGGTGGTGGGAAGACGACTTTGGCTAGAGCTGTTTTTAATTATATCTCCATTTGGTACGAAGGTAAAAGCTTTGTTGAGAATGTCAGAGAAGCATCAAAAGGCTCTGGTTTGAAGAAATTGCAACAACAGGTCCTTAAAGATGTGTTGAATGATAAAAGCATTGATATAACAAGTGTTTATGAAGGTGAAATGATGATGAAAAAAGTGTTGGGTAGTAGAAAGGTACTTATTGTTTTGGATGATGTGGATGATATCGAGCAGCTTGAGGCGTTAGCAGGTGAGCATAGTTGGTTTAAGTCAGGAAGTACAATCATCATTACAACAAGAGATGAGGATGTGTTGGTAGCCCACCGAGTGAAGTCTATTCATGATGTCAATCTGTTATCGCACGAGGAAGGAATTCGCCTCTTCAGTAAGTATGCATTTGGTAGAGAGATTCCAGTCGAAGGGTATGAAGAGCTCTCAAGAAAAGTTGTACATTATGCTGCAGGGCTTCCCTTAACAATCAAAGTTTTGGGTTCATCTCTTTGTGGTAAAACAGAGTGTGAATGGAGTGATGCCATAGAAAGACTAAAAACAATTCCAGAAAAGCATACTTTGAAAAGACTGGAACTAAGCTTTATTGGTCTTGAGAATGATCACAAAGAAGTATTCCTAGAAGTTGCATGCATATTGAAAGGTGAATTAAAAGACAAAGCAATCAGAATACTTGAAAGTTGTGGATTCTTTGCTCGATTTACTTTGAAAGTTCTTGAGCAGAAATCATTGATAACTGTTTCGGATGATGGGTGTTTAGATATGCATGATCGTATTGAAGAAATGGGCATGAATATCGTTCGCCGTTTGCATCCTGATGAGCCTGGCAAACATAGTCGATTATGGATTAGAGAGGAAATTAAAGATATATTGGTTAATGGCTTGGTAAGGTTTAAGTTTATTTTTGGGTTTTTTTTTTACATATTTCCTCTTCCTAAGTTGGCTTATTACATTTTTTTTGAACGGTATCAACTGAATTTCCAGCTTACTCCAAAGGGCCAGCATATGTTGTTTAAACCCCTTACCCCAAGTTCGAATCCCTCCCAGAGGTGTTCTCCCATATTTACATAATTTTGCACTTAGTAGGGATCGAACCTGAGACCTCCCCAGGAGGAAACCACTTAGTGGAAAACCCCCTGACCAACTGGGCTATACCATATTGGCAGTTGGCTTATTACATATTTACCCAATAATAAAATTTAATTACATATTTCCCATTCCTAACCCATATATATTACATATTTCCCATTTTCATTAAAAACACTCTTATTGAATGACTATTTTACCATTAATGTACTAATTAAATGAATATTTACATATTTCTCCTTTTAAACTAGGGAAAAAGCTCGTGCGATGCACGGCATGCATAATAGCTATTGTTTGTTCGTGGTAAGATGTCTGACACGGCCGGTGCATAACATGTAAGACAATATGCCTATAAAGGGGCGTGATTAAAGTTTATTAAACCATGGGCCATAAGTTGTTTCCTTGGCAAAACTTGCCGGCCAAAAAGAAGTGAAAAAAGATGTCTTCCAAGGGAAAAAAACATGAAACAGAAAAAGGGAAAACGGATAAACTCTCGCACGCCTTCCTATCTTATTGGATAACGTCATCCCCAATCCCATCACCAGCCAACTGACTGCAGTGAAATAACGAAAAGAAAACTATTAAAAATGGTATACTATGTTTACGTATATATGCATCGAAAAGTAGTACAGGTTTTCATTACTAACACTAAGTGCAGACGGCATACCTTTCATGTGGGTCACTGTCAACTGTTTCTTCTGAATCCGAATCTGCATAAGCAGGCCTGCGAAGGAAAAGCACGAAACATTTATGTAGACGGTTATCTAAAAATAAATATGCACAATTACATTGTTTATGGAAATCAATTAATTACAGTTGAAAGTTTTTTTGTTGCCTTTCCATTTATAACGATACCAAGTTTATTTTTTTCAAAAGCCAACTTCTCCCCTTATATGTCTTTACACATTCGAAGTGATGCGTTACCAAGTTTTTTTATTCCTATTTTTTTTAATGTAGAGTAATGCACTTTTATATTTATGAACTCAAGTTTCCGACTGTTGTAGCCTCCTAATTTTAAAATAGAGTAAACATATACCAGGTATGTAAATAACATTTCAGATCGAGTAGAAAGGTAAATAGCACATCTTTAATTAAAATGGTTTATTAAACAGGGCACGAATAAAGTGTAAGCCGATATATACCTTACGATCGCTTCAACGCGCTTAACTGGTGTCGGTATGGGTAGCACCCCCTTGTCTTTAGCTGGGATCGATGGAGGTGTGGAAGAGCCAAAGGGCTTACAACCATCCCCATCTAGCAGGACATTCTTGCAGTTGTGGCAGAGTATCTTTTATTTTCACAAAAAATTAATATCATCTAACCTCATCTTCTGTAGCACAATTGATTTTATCAAAGAGAGCATGTGATGGGGTAAAATCTATCACATGTGCTTAATAATTCTGAATTTTCTCACAATTTCAGTTGAGGGCTTTCCTCTATGACATCAACAACAATTGCAGCATTATATAGATACAATCATTACACTCTTGTCTCAAAATAGCAAACCATATTTTACCAGGCACAAAGAAACCATTTTTTCCTAGGCACAAGGCTTTTCCCAAGCCACCTGGTTTAATATCTAAAAAATAAAATTAGATAAATATAAAAATACAAAGATTACTAACTTATAAAAGAAAAGATAAAAAATACAAATCAAGTCATAAATTTCCATAGTCTATCCATGTGTGCCATTGGCCATTAATCTTAAACTTAATCCACTTTTGCTAGAAGAACACAACATGAGTGTACATGCTCACAGGCAACCTCATACGCCTCACGGTCATGGGAAAACATTTCAGCATACTTTCAGTATACTATATTAGTAACAAAATATTAAGCTCGAGCCAAGATACAACAAACGATCAATGTTTAAGTTGCATATGGGAATATTATAGGAAACGTTCAACATTAAGCAACTATGGTGGATTTTTATATAACTTACTTGCAGTGAAAATTTTGCCTTATAGTTATTTGGATGCGGTGATTAATCAACAACCCAACAAAAGTGGCAGTTACCTCTTCAAGATCTGCTGGTCAATCTGGTTATCTTTAGTCTTTTATCAGATTGTTTTGTTTATCGGGTCAAATCCGTTGATAAAACAAAACCCTCCGTCGTGCAACAATAATAGAAAACCCAATTAAAGTAACTCTTAATCAGCATCTATCCTATATCGACAAAAAAAATATGCAAGTCAAGAATGCGCAAAGCACATATGATTAGCCATTTGCAAAAACATCTCATATTTGGCCAATTTGATATAAAGCATATACCAAACATGTCCATTTAAACAATTAATTAATGAAGTATATACATAATTGGAGGCTTTTAGCATAAATATACCTGAATTTTCATGAACCTATCAATCGTGTCAGCTTGTCTTGGCAATTCCCGTTTAAGTTCATCTTTACGAATAATAAGCAATATGAAGCATGATCATCGACAAATTCTTATATTCGTAAAACAAATGATTAAAATAGGAGTGTGTACCTAAACTTGCGAATCGAGTGATGATCGGCTATTACTCTGGCTCTACACCCTCACACTATACTTCCCAAGGCAGCTTACCTGTTTCCTGAACAAAAAAAATAGCATTGCATCACAAATTCTAATCAGAAAGAAAACTATAGATGCACGCATATGGGTTGTTGAAACAAAACACACTGAAGCAAAATAATGCACCCAAAAAGGTTGCCGGCGAGAGACGCTATAAAACATTTATTAAAATGTTTAATTAATAAACAAATTACAGAGCCACAATGAACATGAAAAATATAAACATTCACCTTAAAAGCATTAGGGATAGTGGATTTCATGCGATCTAGGATAAATTCACATGGCTACTACCCCCACAATTGTAATTCCTCCAAACAACAAATCAGCATTGCTCTGCAAACTATAAAAAAAAAAAAAAAAAAACCCCTCAGACTTTTCTTTCTTTATCGCCACATAATTAGAAAAAAAAAATCATACCTATTGAAATTCATCTCCACTCAAGCATGAGCCCAAAAAAACACTCAAATATAAGAACATTAACCTAAAGATAACTGAAATTAGAAAGCTTGTTCGTACCTGTTGGAGCCCTAATCTCTGACGAAACCGTCGATTGGGTTGTGGAGCCCTAATCTCGCCAACTTCGATTTGGGGAAGATCGAGGGTGAGGCAACGTTGGTTTGAGCCAGCGCGTGTGGAGTAGCGGTGTGGTTGCCGGCAGAGCGCTGGTGATTAGTGGTATTAAGTGGAGGAGTGGTGTCGATGGCCTAAATATGGATGCAGTATGAGCGATGGATGACACGTGTTGGTACTGTTTCTAACATCCTATGCAAAATGTATATATAGAATAATTTCATGGCGTCGGTAGCCTGTGACGCCGGGAACAGAGGCGATGGTGAGTCTGGTTGGACGGTGGTGACAGCGGCGGCAACGGTGACAATCGATTTGTATTCGTGGAGCCACAGTGGGTGGGTGTTGTGGCTTGCGGAGACAATTGAACGATTGTATAAGAACCGTTTAATAGCTTGAACATCTAATTTTCATCATAAATCCTCAATAACTATCAAAGTCGGTTTAGAATTTGGACAGTTTGTGTTCTAGAAGATTACATTAATAATATTCATGAAAATAAATCAATTAATGATGTGCCAAAATCACTAAAATACCCCTAAAGTGTCTTAAATTTTTGAACAATTGGCAACTTTACCCCCTCTAAAATGGCTTGACTCTTTTGTACATGTTGCTTGAAGATGTATACGTATAGCAAAATTACTAAAAGGGTAGAAAACCCAGTTCTCTTAATAAAGGTATATAGATAGATATAGTATTATTTTAATCAATATTATTTTAAGTATTGCATTTAAAACTTCATAAATGTTGATTTTAAAATAGAACAATAATTTACGGTATAAACACATGCGCAATGAATGTGGAGGTCAATATTACCATTCTATCAAATGCCAATTAAAAGACTATGTAACTGAAAACTCTTAAATTATGCAAGGATTCATGTATTTATTTTTGTGTAAATTCATATACGTTTTTTTTAATATTTACTTAACAAAAACTCATGATATTAGTTATGTTTATAATTCTAATTTCTCCTTTAATTCCATTAATTTAGAGTTAATGGAAGGAGATGAAGAGTTGTTCTTAAAATTCCTTTAATTCTATTCTTTAATTCCATTAATTCAGTTACGTTTATCTTTAATTTTATTTTAAGCCTAATTTGTTAGAATTATAATATTAATTTTATTAACTAAATTTCTAAGTATTTATTTTAATCAATATTATTTTAAGTATTGCATTTAAAACTTCATAAATGTTGGTTTTAAAATAGAACATGCAACTAAATTTTAGATTATATATAGGACCCCCTCTAAAATGGCTTGACTCTTTTGTACATGTTGCTTGAAGATGTATACGTATAGCAAAATTACTAAAAGGGTAGAAAACCCAGTTCTCTTAATAAAGGTATATAGATAGATATAGTATTATTTTAATCAATATTATTTTAAGTATTGCATTTAAAACTTCATAAATGTTGATTTTAAAATAGAACAATAATTTATGGTATAAACACATGCGCAATGAATGTGGAGGTCAATATTACCATTCTATCAAATGCCAATTAAAAGACTATGTAACTGAAAACTCTTAAATTATGCAAGGATTCATGTATTTATTTTTGTGTAAATTCATATACGTTTTTTTTAATATTTACTTAACAAAAACTCATGATATTAGTTATGTTTATAATTCTAATTTCTCCTTTAATTCCATTAATTTAGAGTTAATGGAAGGAGATGAAGAGTTGTTCTTAAAATTCTATTCTTTAATTCCATTAATTCAGTTACGTTTATCTTTAATTTTATTTTAAGCCTAATTTGTTAGAATTATAATATTAATTTTATTAACTAAATTTCTAAGTATTTATTTTAATCAATATTATTTTAAGTATTGCATTTAAAACTTCATAAATGTTGGTTTTAAAATAGAACATGCAACTAAATTTTAGACTATATATAGATATCTTCAATCAATTACATATTTCCTCAATTCATTGAGTATTTAGATATTAAATAAATACTTACATATCTCCCTTTATTGAATGAATATTTAGCTCCAATGCAAATTTAATTATGATGAAAAATACATAGAGCGAGAGGTCATTATTTAAAAGAGACTAACCGATTTTTTTTATTTGTGTTAGTATCCAAACCAAATTCTAAAGTTGAGTTTTTAAATGTTATTCGTATTTGTGATTTTTAGCCGACATAATTGAATTTATTTTTTTTTATACAGAAATAGTTTACTTTTTTTCCCCGCATACTTGTTTTATGCGAATCAACTTTTTTTTTTGAAGGGTGACTTTCTATGTACAAGACCTTATCGGTCACCGGGTTCTTGTCAAAGACAATCCTCCGTCAGGCCATTGCGGACGCGATGTTCTATCGGGCCCCGGCCGCGAACGGACACTGACCTTCGCCCGGAAACCATACTGCCCCCACACGGGTAAAGCCGCTGGGGTAACAGCTGGGTGAAAACCGGGTTGCCCTCCGGATCGAACCATGCCTCGGTAGGAGCGATCCATCATAGGGACGTCCCCCAAATGCAGTGGGTGGGGATCGAACCCGGGTCTCCAAGGAAACCCAAAGCTCTTTCCACCACTCCACCACAATACAGAATTGACAACATTTTCAGTTTTCATATCCTGATGCATCTCTATCATCCACATCCACATAATTTTTTCTTAATGGTTGATGCTCATAAAGTCAAGGTGCTAAACTATAACAGAAACCTTGACCATTACATGAATAATTGAAACCACTATAACCAACTCTTTGCACCATCACCAATCTCATCTACACCTCTGCAATTCCACCATAATAAATGACTGAACTTGTACCTTCTGTCTTCCTTGTTGCGCTCTTTGAAAAGCTGGCATGTTACATAGTAAACTCGAAAAAACAGCCCTGAAACTCGAATGAACCGTTCATGTTAGGGCTGCAAAAAGTCAAAACTCGAAAAAAATTGTGGACTGTGTGAATCTCGAAAGAACTATGCTTGAATAACCTTGCAAACTCGAAAAAACAGCCCTGAAACTCGAATGAATTGTGCGAAAGGATTATAAAGATGGGAGAAGATTATGGGAATAAGAAAAAGGGTAATTGAGTAATTTCTCAAAAAAAGGGGAAATATGTAATTGTTTTTTTTCTTTGGGGATATATGTAATAAGTCCTCGGAAAAAATGTAAGAATCCCTATTTTTAAGATAGAAAACCGAACCAAATTCTATATGTTAGGACAAAAGTTTCATGTTAGCTCTTTTATTTGCAGGGTACTGAAGCAACTAGAAGTATAAAAGTGGAGCATTTATCTCGTGATATAGTAGCTACAACTATGAAAGGGTTTAGAAAGATGAAGGGACTTAGATTCCTTCACCTGGTTGATTCACATTTCACATTGCAAACTGACCAGGTTGACCAATACTTACCAAACACCTTACGAAGTCTAGAATGGGATGGATACCCGTTTCGGTGTTTACCTAAAACATTTCAATCAAATATGCTTGTTTACCTTCGAATTAAGAACAGCCGTATCTCTCAATTATGGGGAGGGGGAGAAAGAAAGGTAGATAATTGGTGGATTGGTTGTTTAGCATGATTCATTATTATGCTATATTTTGTGACTATACTGACGTTAATCCTCTTTTTTCCTTATGATAGGTTCTTAATAAACTAAGATTCCTTAACCTCAGGCGTTCAAATTTGATAAGCTTAGACCTTGGGATGACTCCAAATCTTGAAACATTACATCTTAAATACTGTGAGGCCTTTGTAGAACTCAACATGCTTAATGGATGTCCATATCTTGAGACGTTAAATATAACGTGCTGCGAGGAATTTGCACAACTTCACATGCCTTTTGAATGTCCAAAGCTAAAATCAGTCGACCTAAGTGTTTCGAAGGTGAGTAACCTTAACCTTGGGAAGACTCCTAGTCTCGAGGAGTTAGATCTTTCAAATTGTAGTGACTTGGTAGAACTCCACATGCCTGTTGAGTGTTCAAAGCTAAAACACCTCAACCTACGTTTTTCTAAGGTGAGTAACCTTAACCTTGGGAAGACTCCTAGTCTCGAGGAGTTAGATCTTTCATATTGTAGTGACTTGGTAGAACTCCACATGCCTGTTGAGTGTTCAAAGCTAAAATACCTCAACCTCAGCAATTCTAAGGTGAGTAACCTTAACCTTGTGCTGACTCCAAATCTCGAGACTTTAGATCTTGGTGATTGTGAACACTTTGTTGAATTACACATGCCTTTTGAATGCCCAAAGCTAAAATCCCTCAAGCTTAGCAATTCTAAGGTGAGTAACCTTAACCTTGAGCTGACTCCAAATCTCGAGACTTTAAATCTTGATGGTTGCGTAAAGTTTGTTGAATTACACATGTCTTTTGAATGTCCAAAGCTAAAATCCCTCAAGCTCAGCAATTCTAAGGTGAGTAACCTTAACCTTGTGCTGACTCCAAATCTCGAGACTTTAGATCTTGGTGGTTGTGAAAACTTTGTTGAATTACACATGCCTTTTGAATGTCCAAAGCTAAAATCCCTCAAGCTCAGCAATTCTAAGGTGAGTAACCTTAACCTTGTGCTGACTCCAAATCTCGAGACTTTAGATCTTGGTGGTTGTGAAAACTTTGTTGAATTACACATGCCTTTTGAATGTCCAAAGCTAAAATCCCTCAAGCTCAGCAATTCTAAGGTGAGTAACCTTAACCATGTCCTGACTCCAAATCTCGAGACTTTAGATCTTGGTGGTTGTGAAAACTTTGTTGAATTACACATGCCTTTTGAATGTCCAAAGCTCAAATCCCTCAAGCTCAGCAATTCTAAGGTGAGTAACTTCAACCTTGGGCTGACTCCAAATATTGAAACATTAGATCTTGGTGGGTGTAATAACTTGGTAGAACTCCACATGCTCATTGAATTTCCACATCTCAAATATCTCAACCTCGGTGCTTCTAAAGTGAGTAACCTTAACCTTGGGTTGACTCCACAACTCGAAGAGTTAATTCTTGAAGAATGTTATTATCTTCAAGAAATTCTTGTTCCAGTGGGAGGTCTAAACAATCTTTTCCACTTAAAGTTAAGTGGTTGTAATAGCTTTGCATATTTTTTGTTTGTCAATTATTATAAGAAAAAATATCTTCCTCGCATTAAGTTAAGACTGAATGTAGAGTCCACAGATATATGTCCATTGTATCCAAACAATAATTTGCCAAAGTTTCTTGTTAAATGTGAATATGATGAGCCTCGACCCTTATCTAGTGGAAATGTTGAGAAGCTCATTTCTTCTGGTCTATGTGCTTGCACATTCCTTGAGTCTTTTTCAGCAACTATTTGTGGTTTACAACGTTTAGGGGAGCTTACACTTATAGGCAGCATTCCAGATGTGCCCAAGGATCTGTGGCAGTTAGAAGGGCTAGGGGAGCTAACTTTGTCGATGAAAGAGATTAAGCATCTTCCAGATAACATTTGTATGTTGAAGCATCTGAAATCTCTTAATCTTAAATCTTGTTGGCTTCTGGAGCAGTTACCAAAGGATCTTGGCAGATTAGAGAGTTTAGAGGTGTTAGACCTAACGGGGTGTATGTCCTTACAAGATATTCCAAACAGCATCTGTAGCATGAAATGTTTAAAAAGTTTAAATCTCTCCTTTTGTACTCAAGTCCAGAATTTGCCAGGGGAACTCGGACGTTTAGAATGTTTGTACATGTTAAATATAGAAGGTTCGGGCATAAGTCGTCTTCCGCGCAGCATGTTTCGGTTGAAAGGTCTGCGTATTGTATGGTCTAGGTTGCGGCTTTTGAGCTATGGTTTTAGATGCTTGATAGAAATCTCAGAATACACAGCTTCCTCCTACGTACGTCACCAACGTTATGACCCTTTCGGACAATCATGTTGAAGCAATCAATCAAGTCCATGTGATTTCATCAGGTTTGTGATTTCCTTAAATATATCATTGATATCAAGGTATGCTTTCTGATGTGTTTAAAATGCAACATATAAATTACATCAAATGAGGCATAAAACTAACCCTTTTTAAGTACTAATATTGGAAAAAGAGTGTTTTTGTCTTCCTTTTGTATTTTCAGGATTAAATGAGCTCATAAACACAAAAGAAGCAAAAAGACAGCTAAATCCAACATAAATACAAGGAAAGGAACATAAGTGGACTGCCCGACCCCTCAACGGCATCTTCCCAAGCAAAATAAAGAAGACAGAAGACTGAACACGCCCCGTGCTCAGCCAGCACGGGGCCGTGCCCAAGAAGCAGCAGAAAAGACAAACCTATAGAAGCTTCTATTGCCCACCACGGGGCGTGTCCAGCGGACACGGGGGCGTGGCGAAAGTACTGCAGGCGCATTAATTGTAATTGCGAATTACAATTAATGAGGAGAGAGAGTGTCAGACGGGCACGGGGCCGTGCTCAGCGGACACGGGGCCGTGCCCAGCTCTCTGTTCAGCCTATAAATAGGAGTGCTTGGATT
Source organism: Helianthus tuberosus (assembly GCA_030545235.1). Taxonomy (NCBI): domain Eukaryota; kingdom Viridiplantae; phylum Streptophyta; class Magnoliopsida; order Asterales; family Asteraceae; genus Helianthus; species Helianthus tuberosus. The sequence goes on from CM060403.1 coordinate 18,197,092, forward strand.
CATTTCAACTCATCCCTTGGCACACCACCTCTCTCACACTTCATCCACCACCCACCACCATCACAACACCATCATCCACCACCATCATCCATTGTCCATCGTAGAGTGTGTGAGTCGTCTCGGGATCCAAGATTGATCGTAAGAGTTCTTGACAATCAAGGCCATGTTTGCCTAAGTCTCTTACATCACTTGGTGAAGACAAAGTGTCTAGTATAATACTTTTTATTTCTAATCTTTTGCACTTTTTATTTGGTTTTGTATTAATGACTTTAATAACTAGTTACTTATGTTGAAGGTGATCTTTCCTTATCGTTTGTCCGTGGTGTCTTGGCATTATTTTACTGTCTATATAAAATAAAAGATTTTCACCATTCATATCTCCACGGTCTATATGGAGGTATGTTGGCTACCTGGTCGGGGGTTAAGGGAACGGTTTGGTAAAGGTCTTGCCATTGTTCAGCGTTTAGAGGTCCTGCAATGGACCTGGGTCAAATTTAGTAGGACCTCCTTCAATGCTTCACGGTATTGGATGGCGGGGGTCCAAACTCTTTGATCCCCTCATAAGTTAACTACTATTAATACTATAACACGGCTATTTAGGACTGTATCCCTGCTGACTCAGACTACTTAGTCGAGGGTAACGTCACCGCCAAAAGCGGGGCCTACCATAATACTGCATTAATAACTTAATTCATTATCTTCCAATAATCCACCCTTTTAGGATTGTATCCTTGCTGACTCAAACTACTGGGGTGAGGGTAACGTCACCTTCAAAAGAGGGGCCTACTACAATAACTAAGATAATCTCTTAATTATGTGCAAAAGTGCGGAAATAATCAAAGGTTATACTAGATACGAGTCGGAACCAAGTGATTCATCTTGTCTATCTGTTTTTTCTTTTATTTTTATTTTCAGCATTTTAGTTAGTTTTTATTTTTCTTAGTTTAAAACATTTTTCTAAACTTTTTATTTTGATTAGACGTTGAGGATAAACCGGTATTAAAAGCTCTTGTGTCCTTGGACGACCTCGGTATCTTACCAACACTATACTACGCTCAACGATGGGTGCACTTGCCCATATGTGTGTTTAGTGTTAGTAAAATATCGTGTTTTATAAATTTAAAACTTGGCTAAAATAAGTGTTAAAAAGGGCTTAAAATATACACCTAATATATATAACACTTTATCGCACATCACTTTCTTAAAATTAACGCATTATGTTAATTGATGTTCAAACAGTCGATGTAAGTTTGTGCTTTATAAATGTATCAGGTCTTGAATGTATAAGTCTGTAATTTTAGGCAATCATATGTTGAAACACAAGTATTGGTAGATATATTGATCGATCAAGTTCTAGTGATTTCAAGTATTATTATTGTTTTCCCAGATTGAAAATGTTTTGGTGATTTCAGGTAAGATAAGATTGTGATGTTTAATTTCTGGCATGTTAGTCAAAGGATTGTACCAATATACACAAAAGTGTATTGTTTTTGTCGTGTAGCATCAAGCAAGGTGTGGAATTATTAAAGTCAATTAAAAGAGAAAATTAAAAATATATTTATTTATTGAGTATATTTTGCACCGTGTTTATCATGTGAAACAAGTTATTTTTATTTATATAGTCATAATTGTCTTAGAATCTACAACATTTTACCCTGAAATCATGAATTTTTTTTTTTGGTAACTCGTTTTTTGCAGTACAGAAACCTGACCCACATAGTGCGACAATATGGTGAATCGAGATAATAAAATGCGTATGCGGTATTTTTCTTGATCTTTAGAAGTGTCAGATATAACAAGTGCAGGCATAGGTGATCTTCCTTAGAGCATTTTTAATTGACAGTTTGTTATTTTGTATGGTCTAGTGATCTGCTTGAGTCGTTTGGTTTTACACCCCTGAAAGGCCCATTGGAGGTGATTCGATTCACAAACACGTATTGTAACAGGTATTCTGTTAGTTTCTTAATTAGTTGTCTTAATTACTTTGATCTGAAGTGGTTGTAGAGTAATATTGATGGTTAATAGGTGTTAAAAAATACCAACTCAGTTCATGTGTACATGTGGGTTCTTGGGTATTCTCTACTAATAAGTTGTGTTTTTAGTTTTAAATTGGTTTGTTTGCAATTTCAGGATATAATAAAGGTGGTTTATGGATTAATAGCAGCTGGTAGATAGTTGAGTGGTGGGTTTGTAGTTTGTAGATAGTTCGTGGCATGGAAGGCATATGCTGGAAAACTGGAGGACTAATTCTGACATAATGTCAAAGTTAAAAGAGTATAAAAAAAGAAGTGTTAGTTAGCACAGATAGTGTTGAAGCAATTGATCTGAGTTAAGGCGATTACATCAAGTGCACTATCATCGTTTGCCCCATATGGGTCGAGTTTTGGAAATTTTGAATTATTAAATTTGAGATCCTATAACGTTTTTTGTTTTTACTTTCTGGAATTTAATATTGAAAGGATTGCACCAATATACCCAAATGTGTATTCTTTATGTGTTAGCTGCCCACATTTAATTGAGATTAACACTTGGTTAGTAGCGTTTCAGATTTTTTTTATAAATAAATGATGCATTGTTGTTGAAGGAATAAAAAGGGAACCATCGAAACATAAGTTAGAAGAGTGAGAATTTATCAGGTTGAAGGTTTCATTTAAAAGATGATTTGAAGTTACATGTGGGCTTAAAAGAAGGGTTGAGTTATAATACAAAAGAGTTTAAAAATAAGAATTGTAAAAAGCCGCATAAAGTAACAAGTGTCCATGGAAGAATCAAGTGAGAAGGGTAATTTTGTCCACAAGAGAAAAAGAATATGCAAATGCAAATCACATGCCATCCCCCCCCCCCCCCAATGTTTTAAACATCCGTAACTTTTTTATACGTCATTTGTTTTAAAAAAAAATTATACCGTAAAATCGAGCGTCTTTTTATCTTTAATACGAGTACCTTATTGTTATACTTTTCAAAAAAAAAATCGAAAACTCAGTTACGTATTATACAATGGACGTGCGTAAAACACAATAGAAAGTAGATAAAAAACATAATCAATGACGCCAGGGAAAAGACACATTAGAAACAAACTAAAACACAATGAACATAACGTATAACACAATTGACATAACATATAACATAGCGAGTGTCATAAAGATATTTGATGTTGAATATTTTCTGATGATCCATTCCAATAAACAAGAGCCCTTTAAATAGGGAGCAATACAATGTAAACCCTACCACTAAAATAGGAATAGATATCTACCCTTAATATAGATAAACATTAACAATATTATATACAAATAAAGTCCTATAATATGTATCGGCTAAGACTCCCCCGCAGTTTGAGCGGTCGATGGACAGACGCTTAAACTGGAGCGAAAAGATTGGAACAGCTCCCTTTGGTAAAGATATCAGCATACTGAAGTGATGAAGGAACATGGAGCACGCGGATATGACCAACACGAACCTTTTCCCGAACAAAGTGGATGTCAATCTCAGTGTGTTTAGTTCGATGGTGCTGAACAGGATTATCAGATAAATAAACAGCCGACACATTGTCACAGTACACAACCGATGCCTGCCGCAAAGGGATTTGAAGCTCAAGTAACAAGTTGCGAATCCAAGTGGCCTCTGCCACTGCATTGGCAACACCACGATACTCAGCTTCTGCACTAGAACGAGAAACCGTTGGTTGCCGTTTTGATGACCAAGAAATTAAATTATCCCCAAGAAATACACAGTACCCACTGGTCGATCGTCTAGAATCTGGACAACCACCCCAATCAGCATCTGAATAAGCTACTAACGAATGAGAATTAGATTTGACAATGCGAATTCCGTAGGTAAGGGTCCCCTGTAAGTAGCGAAGAATACTCTTTAGAAAAACGTAATGTGGGTCACGAGGTTCGTGCATGAACAAACACACCTGCTGAACTGCATACGATATATCTGGACGAGTAAAGGTTAGATACTGTAAGGCACCGGCTAGGCTTCTATATAAAGTAGGATCAGAAAACAATGCCCTATCCGTTGCGCTTAATTTTGCAGAAAGGTCCACTTGTGTAGTGCACGGTTTACAAGCAGACATTGAAGCCCGAGAGATTATGTCCCTTGCGTATTGAGTTTGATCCAAGAAGAGCCCATGGGAATTACGAGTGACCTTAATTCCCAGAAAATGATGCAGATGTCCTAAATCTGTCATAGTAAACTCTCGTGAGAGTGTGCGAATAATTTCCTGCAACAACGTGTCTGAGGATGCGGTGAGAACAATATCATCGACATAAAGTAATAGGTATGCTGTATTAGGACCCCTACCGTAAATGAAAAGCGAATTATCACAAGCACTGCTGTGGAAACCTTGTGACAAAATATATGTGGCAAACCGAGTGTACCACGCACGAGGGGCCTGTTTGAGGCAATACAAAGACTTCTTTAACCTGCAGACAAATGTGGGACATCGTTTATCAACGAAGCCCGGTGGTTGATGCATAAACACTGTTTCGTTCAAATTCCCATGGAGAAATGTGTTTTTAACGTCAAGCTGATGAATGGGCCAAGAACGGGAAACAACAACAGATAAAACTGTGCGAATGGTGGCCGGTTTAACAACCGGACTAAATGTATCATCACAATCAATGCCTACTGTCTGAGATTTCCCGTTCACAACCAACCGAGCCTTATACCGTTCAAGTGACCCATCCGATTTGAATTTGTGGCGAAATAACCACATGCAGCGGATAACCGGTTTGTCTACCGGATGAGAGACCAATTCCCATGTATCATTAACCTGTAACGCACTAAACTCTGTTTGCATGGCATGTAACCAGTGAGGGTCGGCAAAGGCTTTAGAGTAGGAAGTAGGGATGGGAGATATTGTGGCCGAGATGAGAGTGTGTTTAGATCTGGAACGGGTGGTCATGGGATGTGTGTTGGCGTTATGAGAAGGCACAGTGGGGTTGGTTTGAGCAGCCGAGGATGTGGCGGTTTGTGTGTGTCCCGTCGGGGCCGTGGGAGCAGCCGTCGCTGTTGGGGCAGGAGGTCGTGGGCGACGGGCATAAGTTATCGGAAATGGTGAGGTCGAATGTTGGTTAGGTTGAGGCGGTTTGGTAGTAGGTAGGGATGTAGGTCGGGTGAACGTGAAACCGGGTGGAGGAAGGTCATCGAGGAAGTGGTAGGTTGTTGGAGGTGTAGGGATTGTGTAGGGAAAGGTATACTCATCAAAGGTAACATGACGAGAGATTGTGACTTTGCCAGTGGTGGAATCAAAGCATCGGTATCCCCAGAAATCGGGAGGATATCCGAGAAAGATGCAACTAATGGACCTGGGATGAAGTTTATGAGGTTGGGTGGCTGAAGAGTTGGGGTAGCAAGCACACCCAAAGACACTTAAGTGGTCATATGTCGGGTGACGAAGGTATAATGAAAAGGTAGGGGTGAAAAAGTTAAGGCGTTTGGTTGGTAGGATGTTGTGAAGGTAGGCTGCAGTATGTAAGGCCTCAACCCAAAAAATGGGAGGGAGTTGGGCATGAATGAGTAAAGCACGAATGATGTCGTTTAGACGACGAATCATACGTTCAGCGCGACCGTTTTGGGAAGATGTTTGAGGGCAAGAAAATCGAAACAATAGGCCGTGCTGAGTGGCAAAATTTTTAAATGCATGGTTATCAAATTCACCCCCTAAGTCACATTGGAATGTTTTGACGTGACGATTAAACTGGGTGGTGATCATCTTGTGAAATTTGGCAAATGTGGGGAAGGTTTCGGATTTATATTTTAATGGATATACCCAGATAAAATGTGAAAAGTTATCAATTAACTCCATGTAGTATTTATACCCGGTTTTACTGGCAATAGGCAAAGTCCACAAATCACAGTGAATAATATCGAATGGACTAAAAGTAAATGAATTTGATTCATAAAATGGCAAACGTTTACTATTCGACGCATGACAAGAATTGCAAAAAGTAGAACCATGAGTTTTATTACATGAAAAATTAAAACGACGACTAAGAAGTTCTAAGACTTGAGTGTCGGGGTGTCCAAGTCGATCATGCCAGGGTAAGGATGTGGATGTGATGTAGCATGCTTGAGGCGGAAGAGTTGGTGGCGTGACTGGATAAAGGTTGCCCGTGCTATTGTGGCGGGATAGGAGGCGTCCCGTTTTGAGGTCCTTCAATGAAAAGCCAAAAGGATCAAATTCAATAGAAACGTTATTATCACGGGTAAATTTTCGAACAGATAAAAGCTTTTTAATGATTTGTGGACTATAAAGAATGTCGGGTAAAATATAGGTTCGATTGTGAATGGGGAGAAAGCCCGTACCGGATCCCTCAATGGGTAAAACATTGCCATTACCAACAAGTAATTTAGTATGAACAGGAAAAGGATTAGGGTGTTGGATCGTACCATGGTTATCAGTAACATGTTTCTCAGCACCGGTGTCCATGTAGGAGTTTGGATCTGTATAGTGGAATTGCATAGCAATAAACGCTGCACTCAGAGCCGATGGGTTCAATGTGTCATAATCGGTGTATTGTGGGCTGCCAAAAGTGCCAGTTGGGCCTGTAGGTGGGTATCCAGTGAAGTTAGCTGACGGGTTAGGGGTGTTGGTGGACGAATATGTAGGTGATTGGTTGGGCCGCTAGGAGGTTTGGGTCGGGTAGGGGCAGGGTGGAGTGTTCCACCATGCCTATTGTGGGTATGAATTGTTTTGGAAGGCCCAATTTGTAGAGCCCGATTGATAGTTTTGGTTCCCCCTGCCATGACCACCACGACCACGATAGTTTTGTCCACGACCCCGTCCCCGCCCTCGGTACTGATACTGATTGGAATTAGAGTTATGGTTTGAGTCAGCAAGTTGTTGGTTGATGTTAGGTGCCGGGTTTGGAGACGGGGCAGTAGGGGTGACAAGAACAGATGAATTGTGCTGTTGGCGAGCCTCAAGACGCATAACCTCATCATGAAGCATGGTGCGAGCCAAGTCCCAATCAGCCTTCTGTGCATTGATTAAGGAGGCAGTAGTATCAAACTCCGAAGATAGACCACGTACCAATTGTAACACAAGTTGACTTTCCGTGACCGGTTGATCAACATCATTCAACTGGTTTGCAATTTCTTTTAATTGCTGGCAATAGTCATCGACTGAGCTACAGGCCACAAGGGTGAGGTTGACAAACCGGGTCTCAAGAGCAGCAGCTTTAGCTTGTTTGTTACTCAAAAATATTTTCTCAAGTTTGAGCCAAATCGAACGGGCAGTAGATTCGGTGTCGAGAACCCGGGTGAGTAAGTCATCAGAGATAGTGTTGTATATCCATTGGGATACTAGTGCATCTAATTCTTTCCAAGCGGCATAACTCAGATCCGTGGATTCCGGTGCGGGAGTATCATCAAGATGATCAAGAACCTTGTAGGCAATAGCATGCAATTTAAATAATTTCACCCAGGATGAATATGTTACCTTTGTTCCATCTAGGGTTCGGATCTTGGTCAGAAGAGGAGGGAGTGTCAGCAGGTTTTGTCATTGTGAGAAGAGGGCTTGTCAAGAAAGAAAAATTGCAGAACAGGGAAGGTGACGAAAATTTGTGGTAGGGTATTCAGAGCCGTGGCTCTGATACCATAAAGATATTTGATGTTGAATATTTTCTGATGATCCATTCCAATAAACAAGAGCCCTTTAAATAGGGAGCAATACAATGTAAACCCTACCACTAAAATAGGAATAGATATCTACCCTTAATATAGATAAACATTAACAATATTATATACAAATAAAGTCCTATAATATGTATCGGCTAAGATATCAAACTAAAAATTGCAATGGAAAGTAAACTAAACACAATTGATGATAACAAATGAAAGACACCATTGATGATAGTAGATAGAAGATACAATGGACAACAGACTAAAACACAATGGACAACATACTAAAAACACAATGAACAACAGACTAAAACACAATGGATAACAAATTAAACACAATGAACTGAACCTATAACACAATGCAAATAACACAATGTATAGAAAAACTGGATATAATACCAACTTCATTATGTCATACATTGTGTTATATGTTCTGATAAAAACGCAATGGATAGAATCAAAATTAACATTGTGTTATAAGGGTTTTTTTTTTAATTTTTTTATATACTAATAATTAATTAACAGCTTTATTTTAATATATTTATTAAAGTGTTTGAGGTTTTTATTACTAAATAATCTCGACAATAAAGTATTTTTACATGGCGAAAAGTGTTATCTAGTGATTTACATGTGAAAAAATAACATATACCTATTGATAAAAGGTTGTTATAAGTATTAACCTGCAAATAAAATAAAATAAAAGAAATTAATCTATCTATTCTAATATAATAAAGCGATTTTAACTTATGTGTCATCTATACATCAACCCACCCTATTATTTTGACAAGTGGCATTCTCCCTGTTTATTCTTTTCACCCAATATTGTTCATCTATACGGGTGACACGTGTTAACTTTTACGCAAATCCCACGTTTACTGAACTTACCTATTTCTTCTCCCTGATTATCTTCAAACCGCAAATACATCTCTTCTATTCGATTCAATCCTAAATATCCTAAGTCGGGTTTTGATTCTAAGTTCTATAAAACCCTAAAACTGTTCTAAGCGATTGAAGATTTGTATTATTTAATAACAATTGAACTGTTCGTCGGAGACGCAGTTGGATGCTGGGAGCATCAGAAAGGTATGGTTTATTGGTTTTATTTTAAGTTTTGATCTTGATATATCAAACTTTGTTTCCCGAGCTTTGTTTGGATTCTCAATGATTTGAGATTTAGGTTTTTTAGGTCAGATCGGTTATATGAGGGATTACATTTTAGTTTTTGGAGAATTAGGGATTACATTTTAGTTTTTGGAAAATTAGGGTTTAAATCGAGATATGTAATGTATATCCATTTATTTGTTATGTGATTAAATGAATTTGAGAGTAAGCATGATGATCTGTTCATAATATTGGGGGGGGGGGGGGCGTTTGACCCATATATCTAATGTTGGCTTAAATTGCTCCAGTAAATTATTTAAATTGTTGGTTTCTTTGAGCCATGTTTAACTTTTTTATGGGCTATAGACATTGTGGGTTGAATAAAAGCTCATGCCCAAGTACTTTGGTTTGTGTACTTTGATTTTTTTTATGTTATGTGTTATACATGCAATGGGTATTACACACGGTTAGCTAGCAGGCAAGTCATCCAATTCTTTGATGCAAATTATTTTGTAATTTACAAGTAATGTTGGATCGTATGGTCACTCTTTGTTATGTGTTTTTCATCTACATTTTATAGATATCAAGTTTTGTGCAAAACAAAGGAAATGCTTATTATTTTATCATATGTTTGTTATAGTTTGCTAGCCAAAAGGATCTTATGTGTCGCAACCCCGATCCCGCTTCCCCAGGAATGGGCGGCCGCGAGCCAGTTTCGGTGATATCTCGTATTGTCTAATTTGGCAGCGGAAATTTTTTCATCAGGACCGTAGTTAGGAAATATTTGATCAGAGTAAAATACCACATTTTCATAGTATTAAACAAATGGGTTAAAACCCAAGTTCATAGTACACACGTTTTCATAGGAATACATCCTATTTATTTAATAAAAACATCTATTTTATTTTTAGGTAACTTTATTGCCACTTTTCCAAGCCTTCAGTGCTGTCCAGCTGGCTTCTATTTGGCTTTCACATTTTGTTACCTGAAACGCGTTTTAAAACATTTGTCAGTGGGAAATACTGGTGAGTGAATCCCAGTTTAATCAAGTTTAAAACATAATCATTTCACAGTGTACAGTATTGAGGGCGATCCCGCAATTATATTTGTTTCCAAGACATAACAATTAACATCCATGATACTGTCGAACCCGACTTGTGGAAATGTTACTCCTTGACCAGGTGGTAACAAATTTTATATACAAAACCCCAACATACTCATCATAATTGTATTCTTTACAAATACTCAATAGCTGTCATTCGCATGGAAAAGTATTTATGGTTTTGTAAAAACAATTAACAAAAAGTTTACAAAAAGTGGATCAACTCACATTGTTGTCTTAGATTTTCCGTAAGGATTTCCTGGTGATAATCTAAAATTTACACAAATGCACACGCGTTAGTATAATAACCCATTTTAACATTAGTAATACCCTCCCCGAGACGGCATTCCAATGACTACGTCGGGCAGAACCACGACAGCCGTTACGGAACCCTAGATCAATCGGGTAGCGTATCTAATACGTATCCAGGGGTTATAATACTTACAACGGAGCAGAACCTTGCTATTTAGGGGGTATAATACCCGAGAATTATGTCTATTACTCAGAAATTCGCTTAAGAAAGAAAGAAATGAACGACGGAAAACGAAAACCCGATGCTTTCTTATATAGGGTCTGATCTCGGTCCTCTCGCGGCCCGCGTAACACAAGGCAAGGCCTTACGCGGCCCGCGTTGACTCCAGGTCAACGTATAGCTCGTCCGGATCAGCGACTAGACTTGCCACGATGATGGCACGTGTCGCCCTGGGGTGTTGCCGTGTTGTTGATCTGTCGCGGCCCGCATAAGTGTTAAGGGTAGCTTACGCGGCCCGCCTAAACTTAAAAATTCAGTTTTTAATTATTTTTAATACTATTTAATGTATTTGAGGCTCGTTTTCGCATATGGGGTGTATTTTGGGACATTTTAAAATATACTAGGGTGTCGGAAAAATATTCGAGGGTGTCGGTTTATTGAGGATTGTTACATCCTCCCCACCTTGTTTTTAGAGCTCGTCCTCGAGATCTACTGGAACAAGTGTGGATATTTCTTTTACATTTCAGATTCAAGCTCCCATGTGTACTCAGGTCCTCTTTTGGAGTCCCACTTCACTTTGACCAGAACTAATCTCTTATGCTTGAGATTCTTGACCTTCCTGTCTTCAATCTGTAGAGGCCTTTCTACAAACTTGAGTTGTTCATTTACCTCTATATCCTTAAGAGGTACTACTAGTGATTCATCAGCTAAACACTTTTTGAGATTAGATACATGAAATACATCATGTATTCCTGCCATTTCCTCTGGCAGTTGTAGCTGATAGGCTACAGGTCCTATTCTTTTAATAATCTCAAAAGGTCCAACATACCTGGGACTTAGCTTTCCCCGTTTGATGAATATTACCACTCCTTTTCAAGGAGAGACTTTTAACAATACCTTATCTCCTACTTGAAATTCCAATGGCTTACGTCTGTTATCAGCGTAGCTTTTCTGTCGATCACGTGCTGCTTTCATTCGTTCCTTGACTTGAATAATCTTGTCAGTTGTTTCCTGCACTATCTCAGGTCCAGATAGTTGCTTTTCCCCAATTTCTGCCCAACAGACTAGGGTTCGGCACTTTCGTCCATAAACTGCTTCTAATGGTGCAGCATTGATACTTGTGTGATAACTATTATTATAAGAAAATTCTATTAAAGGTAAGTGATCGTCCCAATTACCTCCGAAATCAAATACACAAGCTCTAAGCATGTCCTCCATTGTCTGAATTGTTCTTTCGCTTTGTCCGTCTGTTTGAGGATGATAAGCTGTGCTTAGATTTAACTTGGTTCCCATTGCCTTTTGGAAACTTGACCAAAAATGAGAGGTGAATCGGCTATCCCTATCAGAAACGATTGATAAAGGTATTCCATGTAAAGAAACAATTTCATTTACATATAATTTAGCTAGCTGTTCCATACTGAAAGTTTCTTTCATTGGTAGGAAATGAGCTGACTTGGTTAGCCTGTCTACAATCACCCAGATTGTATCATTACCTTTCTTTGTTTTGGGTAATTTAGTAACAAAATCCATTGTTATTAATTCCCATTTCCATACTGGCATTTCTAGTTGCTGTAACAAACCTGAGGGTTTCTGGTGTTCAGCTTTAACTTGTGAACAAGTTAAACATTTAGAAACATAGGCTGCTATGTCCTTTTTCATTCCTATCCACCAGAAATTTTTCCTTAAATCCTGGTACATTTTATCACTTCCTGGATGCATTGTATACTTAGACTTATGGGCTTCTTCTAATATACGATGACGCAGGTTTCCTAATTTAGGCATCCACATTCTCTTTTTATGGAATCTCCATATTCCATATATTCCTTGTTCTAATTCTTTTAGCATACCTTTTAATTTTTCAGTATCATCCTTGATTACTGATTCTTGTGCTTCTCTTATCTGATCATTTAAATCTACTTGCAGATTTAACTTAAGAGAACGTACCTTTTTTGGCTTTTCATGATACTTTCGGCTTAAAACATCTGCCACTACATTTTCTTTTCCTTCATGATACTGGATATCACAATCATAGTCGCTAAGCATCTCCATCCAGCGTCTTTGTCTCATATTCAATTCCTTTTGCTCAAAAACATACCTTAAACTCTTATGATCAGTGAATATGGTAAACTTACTACCATAAAGGTAATGTCTCCAAATCTTAAGGGCAAAAATTATAGCTCCTAATTCCAAGTCATGGGTTGAATAATTCTCTTCATGATTCTTAAGTTGCCTAGATGCATAAGCTATAACCTTCTGGCGTTGCATCAATACACATCCATAACCTAATTTAGAAGCGTCACAATAGACTACAAAGTCTTCAGTTCCTTCTGGTAACACTAATATGGGTGTATGGGTTAATCTTTGCTTAAGAATTCTAAAAGCTTCTTCTTGTTTTGGTCCCCATTCAAACTTAATGGATTTACAGGTTAACTTAGTTAAAGGAATGACTATTCTAGAAAAATCTTGAATAAACCTTCTATAATAACCGGCCAATCCTAAGAAACTTCTAACCTCAGTTGGTGACTCAGGGGTTTTCCATTTGGTAATCGCTTCGATCTTAGTTGGATCTACATGAATTCCTTCATGGTTCACTAAGTGTCCAAGAAATTGTACCTGCTCTAACCAAAATTCACACTTCGAAAACTTAGCATAAAGTTTTTTCTTTCTTAATAAACTTAGAAGTGCGTGCAAATGCTTTGCATGTTCCTCTTTACTTCTAGAGTAAATTAGAATATCATCTATAAAGACAATTATGAATTTATCCAAATATGGCTTACATATTCTGTTCATCATGTCCATAAATGCGGCTGGGGCATTGGTTAAACCAAATGGAATGACAGTAAATTCATAATGGCCATACCTTGTTCTGAATGCGGTCTTAGGAATATCCTCTTCCTGTACCTTTAATTGATGATATCCTGACCTTAAATCGATTTTAGAGAAAAATCGAGCTCCTTGCAGTTGATTGAACAGATCATCGATTCTCAGTAATGGGTACCGATTCTTAATCGTGACTTTTTTCAATTCACGGTAATCAATGCACATACGCATTGATCCGTCCCTCTTTTTAACGAATAGTATCGGCACTCCCCATGGCGACGAACTTGGTTGTATGAATCCTTTTTCCAGTAATTTGTCTAATTGTTTCTTTAATTCCTGCATTTCTGTGGGTGCCAAACGGTAGGGTGCTTTGGCAATCGGCGCTGTTCCTGGTAGCAGATGGATTCTGAATTCAACTTCTCTGTCTGGTGGTAGTCCTGGTAATTCTTCTGGAAATACATCTGAAAACTGAGACACTACTGGAATGTCTTTTAGTTCTTTTCCTTTAGTGTTAGTGATTATAGAAATCAAATACACTATAGAACCTTTTCTTATATAGCTTGCAATTTTCATCACAGAGATGAATTTAGTGGACCTAGAGGGTTTATCTCCTTTTATTGTGATATTTTCACCTTTTGGTGAATTTACTTGAATTGACTTTTGATCACATAAAATACTGGCTTTATTGGCTATTAACCAATCCATTCCTAAAACAATATCAAATCCTGCCAGATTCATAGGATAAAGGTTTGCCCTAAACTTTTGATTTAAAATTTCTATTCTTGCTCCTTGCAAGATTTCAGAAATCTTAACTGTTTCTCCATTAGCTGTCTCTACTAGACATTCTTGTGGTAGTTTAGTTAATGACTGATTTAGAAGTTTGCAAAATGAAGTATTAATAAAACTTTGGTTTGCACCAAAGTCAAATAATACTTTAGCAAAAACATCATTAACTAAAAACGTACCAGCTATCACATCTGGAATCATCTTGGCTTCATCTGCAGTCAGAACAAATGCTCTAGCATTTTTAGTGTTCCTGTTGTTCACAGCTGGAGCCAATTTTGGACAATTCGGCTTGATGTGACCTTTTTCTCCACAATTGTAGCATAGTCCATTACTGGATTTCCTCCTGCAATCTTCTTCCTTGTGTCCTGGCATCTTGCAGAAATTGCAAAGAGTGGAGCATTTTCCTGAATGCTTTTTCTTGCAGACCTTGCAAAATGGTGCAGAGGTAGAACCCATGTTCCTACGGTTGTAATTCCCAGAACGGAATTCTTGAGTAAGCCTTTGGGTTAGGTTTCTCCTCTGATCTTCTTCTCTAGTACGGATTAACTCATCTGTCAAGGTATTGGCTAGTTCTACAGCTTCTTCTATAGTTTGAGGTCTAGCTGCCTTGACTACATGTCTAATCTCTCCAATTAATCCCCAGATGTAACGGGAGATTAATACCGGTTCAGGTGATGCAAGGGTTGGTACTATTCTAGCATATTCAAAGAATGTGGTAGTATAACCCTTACTATCTACTCCGGTCATTCTTAAGTTCAAAAACTTATTTGCTATCTGTTCCTTTTCATTAGGAGGGCATAATTTCCTTTCTACCGTATTTTTAAATTCCTCCCATTCCATGTTGTATACCCTATCACTTCCTCTTGACTGGAGGATAGTGTTCCACCATTCTAAGGCTGAGTTCTTAAATAGATTAGAAGCAAACATTATTTTATCTTCTTCAGCACATTTGCTTATTTTTAAAACAGCCTCAGTTTTCTCTATCCAGCGTAGGGCTGCAATGGGTCCTTCATTGCCCGAGAATTCTGTTGATTTACAGGACCAGAATTCTTTGTAAGAACAACCATAAGGCATGGTTCTTCTTCTTTTGGGAATGGGCGCTTGAAGTACGGGTCCATTGTTCACGCTGTTTTCTGGTTCAATTGGTCTCTTACTGCTATGCTTACTTTTATTATTCGCTTCTTGAACTGTTTGAATAATAAATGGCATTGCATCTATAATTCATTGTGCCACTATGTGTTGAACGGCACTATTATCCATTTGGTTTCCATTGTTATTGATGCTCGGATTCTCATTAACCACGTTAATGTTACTCTGGTTATCATTATTCAGATTTCCTTGATTTCCTTCATCGGCCATCTGAATTTTAAACATTTACCCCATATTAATATGGGATAATTACATATTTCCCCTTAAAAAAACATACTAATTGCATATATACCCAAGCCAAAACCAAAATTGCATATTTCCCCTTTATCATAAAATTGACTAGGTTGCCCTTTTCGAAATCAAAATATCCTCATCACTCACACAAAATCATCGATCAAGGGAAATCTCCAGTTTCAAAATATCCAAACTGACTCTTCACGTTCTTCTTCCTTTGCGATTCAGTCGGCGCCGATGTTCCGTCAACATGTTTTCTACTCTATTACAATTAGGTGTGATGAATGCTTTGGATTTGTTGTTTTTGACCTTGAATTCTGTTTTAGTTGGAGGTTTAGTTAGTAAATTTATGAGGGAATCTGTAAAGCAATAGTTGTTCTTTATTTTCTTCATTTGCTTGCAGTCATCGTATGTTCGAACTGTGTAGCTTTAATGTTAGGTTTTTCATTTTGATGGATGCATATGCTAAAACCACAAAGTCAGGGGAGATATCATATATGGATGCATATGGTTTTTGACGTTGAACTGATGATGTTTTTTATTTTCTACATTTTCTTGATGTCATATGGATAAATAAATATATGGCTTTCAATTGTTTTGTTACATGGATTTTTGGTGTTTATTTTTTATGATTTCGTTGTACCGTAACAGATTAAAGTTTTGACTTTTTTCGTTTGAATGATTGTCACTCATATTTTTAAAGTTTGTTACTTTAGCTTGTCATAGATGGAAAAACAAAGAAGAAATGCCAAAAACAACTTTGTAAAGACGTACAAAATGAATAAAAACTAATTTAGCGAAACGTAAGGAAAAAAACAAAAACAAAATAAATTTTGTGAAAAAAACACAAAAACTAGTAAATATGCAACTTCTTTAATGTTTAGTAAATTAAGGGTAAAATAGTCATTATATAATTAAACTTTAATAAAATAAATCAAAATGGGTAAATTTACAATTTTATTAGTTAATGAAGGGGAAATATGCAATTTTAGTTTAGGCTTGGGTATATATGCAATTAAAAAGTTTTATAGGGGGAAATATGCAATTGTCCCTATTAATATCACAAAATAATATTTAATATAGTCAATCACATGACACGCATTTTTGCCAAAAGCGTCGATCATTGCGACTTTACTCTATTCATCTACTATATATCTATTACACACCAGTACTGAAATAAAATTACAATACCAACTGAAATAAATAATAGTAGGCATCCGTACACACATATTTTATTATTTTATATTATTATTATTATTATTATTATTACCGTCTCCATTCTCACATTCACGGATATGGATTCATCCAAAAATCCATATTGCGCTTGTCGTACTTCCAGACGAGTCGCTCTCCCACTTGTCTCATTCTCTCACTGCTCTCTAAAATTTCCTCACCAAATGTCCTAAGTTCTTGTACGTTTTCTGCACTCATTGGGGGTGCAGGTTCTAGGACTGGGTTCGGAATCTGGGATGCGGGTTCCTGATATGGGGGTGTATGTGCCTGAAATCGGTAAGGATCTTCTAAGATCTCCCTAACATATTCATCATGGTAATAGGGATCTAAAGGGTCCATACCAGGGTAGGCTCCTATGGTTTGCATGGGTGTGTCTTCATGTATCGGGTAGCGTTGCACATAGTCCCTAACTTCATCCCACCAGGGATCGTAATTTGGGTCTAGGGGGTTTGGTGCAGGTACCCTAGGGATTTCTTCTGGATTGAAGTCATGCATCTCTACTTGGTTTTCAGGGTTTTCTATCTCCATTGGTTGGTTAGGGATTGGTGGCTGTGGCTGGGGTGCTATTATTTGCTCCAGATTAGGGTCAGCTGCAGTGGTTGCTAGGATGTGAATATTGGCTATACCCCTATTTATCATATCCTGGGCATAGGCATCTGTCTCTCTCTTGGCTGCTGCTAGTACCCTCTGGTCTTGTAACTTTTTCATACGTTTTCTACGCTCGTGTGCCCCTCGACTGAACCATCCCCTCTTTTTCTGAGGAAATGGCTCATCGGACTGAGCCTTAAACATAAAGATTCCTTCTTCCGTATCAGCTGAGTACCCTGAGAGGGCAGGCTGAGAAGAGGAGATGCCTTCACTTCTAGGCGAACCAGACAATTGACGGTACGCGTCAGATAGTCCTTGGTCACTCATACTATAAACTAACAAATAGTCAAATAACACATAGCAATAAAATACAGTTATGCACGTATTCCCGTAATTTATTTCCTAACACTTTACATTTTGATGTCAGCAGAACACCTCAGTGGCTGAATCAGTGGCTTAGCTCTGATACCACCTCCTGTCGCAACCCCCGATCCCGCTTCCCCGGGAACGGGCGGCCGCGAGCCAGTTTCGGTGGTATCTCGTATTGTCTAATTTGGCAGCGGAAATTTTTTCATCAGGACCGTAGTTAGGAAATATTTGATCAGAGAAAAATACCACATTTTCATAGTATTAAACAAATGGGTTAAAACCCAAGTTCGTAGTACACACGTTTTCATAGGAATACATCCTATTTATTTAATAAAAACATCTATTTTATTTTTAGGTAACTTTATTGCCACTTTTCCAAGCCTTCAGTGCTATCCAGCTGGCTTCTATTTGGCTTTCACATTTTGTTACCTGAAACGCGTTTTAAAACATTTGTCAGTGGGAAATACTGGTGAGTGAATCCCAGTTTAATCAAGTTTAAATAATAATCACTTCACAGTGTACAGTATTGAGGGCGATCCCGCAATTATATTTGTTTCCAAGACATAACAATTAACATCCTTGGTACTGTCGAACCCGACTTGTGGAAATGTTACTCCTTGACCAGGTGGTAACAAATATTGTATACAAAACCCCAACATACTCATCATAATTGTATTCTTTACAAATACTCAATAACTGTCATTCGCATGAAAAAGTATTTAAGGTTTTGTAAAAACAATTAACAAAAAGTTTACAAAAAGTGGATCAACTCACATTGCTGTCTTAGATTTTCCGTAAGGATTTCCTGGTGATAATCTAAAATTTACACAAATGCACACGCGTTAGTATAATAACCCATTTTAACATTAGTAATATCCTCCCCGAGACGGCATTCCAATGACTACGTCTGGCAGAACCACGACAGCCGTTACGGAACCCTAGATCAATCGGGTAGCGTATCTAATACGTATCCAGGGGTTATAATACTTACAACGGAGCAGAACCTTGCTATTTAGGGGGTATAATACCCGAGTATTATGTCTATTACTCAGAAATTCGCTTAAGAAAGAAAGAAACTAATGACGGAAAACAAAAACCCGATGCTTTCTTATATAAGGTCTGATCTAGGTCCTCTCGCGGCCCGCGTAACACAAGGCAAGGCCTTACGCGGCCCTCGTTGACTCCAGGTCAACGTATAGCTCGTCCGGATCAGCGACTAGACTTGCCACGATGATGACACGTGTCGGCCTGGGGTGTTGCCGCGTTCTTGATCTCTCGCGGCCCGCGTAAGTGTTAAGGGTAGCTTACGCAGCCCGCCTAAACTTAAAAATTCAATTTTTAATTATTTTTAATACTATTTAATGTATTTGAGGCCCGTTTTCGCGTATGGGATGTATTTTCGGACATTTTGGGATATTTTAAAATATACTAGGGTGTCGGAAAAATATCCGAGGGTGTCGGTTTATTGAGGATTGTTACATTATGGCTATAGGAGGATTGATTTATCTCAACTTTTAGAAGTTAGTAAATTATCATGATGTATAATTTTTATTTTGTGCCTGGAGCCTAGAGCCGAAATTATTCTCAGTATGAACCTGAACCATGATCATGGGGCTCATTTGATATCCAATAGGCTCAAGGACACATATAAACTCACTCACCCTAAGTTGTGATCTCTTAGATTGCTTATACGAGCCAAAAGATTGCACTCTGAATTGAATTTAAGGTTTGTTTGAAATGTTAATCTCACAAAAGACATTTATTAGTATATGCATATGCTATTAGGATATTGTTGTTTTTTTAGCAAAAACTAGCAGATAATATGAACTTTGAATTGCCTTTTTACATTAAATTAATGTCGTTTTGTCTATGTGTCATCTAAAGCATGTGTATGCTATCATTTGGATTATTTTTTCATGATTACATTAGTGAAATGTGGACGAGCAAAATGTTATTAACATTCATTTATACTTAATGGCTGATCTAATTTTAAACAGAACTTCAATATGTGTAGTGTGAGTCTAAACAACATACATCATTAAATCTGCAGTTACATTTTTATCGGAAAATCTTCAGTTACGTAAGACTGAACGTATGTGTCATATGGGCAGGGGCGCAACTTTGTAGGGGGGGGGGGGGTTCTGACCCCTGAACTTTTCGCTCATGTAGTTTTCGTATAGAATTTTTTAGGTATATACGTTTTCGACCCCTCGGTCGGAAATCTCAAGCTTCGCCAATGCATATGTTTTAACCAACCAGTTAGATTTATAATCGTAGTTTCATTTTCTCATCATCATGAATTGTTTATAGGTTTTTTTGAATTATTATTGTAGTTTAATTTAATATTTTATATCATTTATAAAAATTAATTATAGGGTTATCTACTATACATTTTATAATCTTCAACCCGTGTAGTACATGTTGCTCTAACCTAGCTTTCTCTGAGCAGTTAACAGATGATCTTAACAGCTGTTCGTCGGAGACGTAGTCTCTGGTATGCTGGCCAGCTGCCGGGAGATCCCCTTACCGGCCCGCCCTGTCAAGATTTGGAGTAAAGAAACCGGCTCACACGTTTGAAACCGAAGAAGATAAGCTTGAGAGTCATGAACCTATGGATTTGGGTGAGTTTTTATTGCATTAGAAATAGTTTATCTGCAATTTTTGGTTACAAAATCATTACATAATCATCACAAAATCATGTTAATTATGAGTTATGACCCATTAATAGGAAATAAATGCTTTGACTTTTCAGATGATATGAATTTTGCTTGAATTTCAAAATTAGTTTCTTTTCAATTCACCTGGCATTATATGTTGCGAAATTTAATGCACATGGCGTTATATGTTGCGAAATTTAATGTAATTATTAGTTTACTTTCTATAGCAATTTTAAATCACTATAATAAAACTCAAACATTCATTCAAAAACCCCTTGAAATGAGAACATAATCCATTTTTTAAGGTTTGGTTCTTGATATATTTTTGAAACAGAGCTCGAAATGATAAAAGAAAGATTCGCAAAACTTTTATTAGGAGAAGACATGTCTGACAGCGGCAAAGGAGTTTCTACTGCGGTTACTGTTTCTAATGCCATCACAAATTTTTACGGTACACATTTTCTATCTGATGTGTTAATGATTTGTACAATGCGACGCGCTATAACGTATTCATGTGTTTATAAGCTGTTTTGTTTTCGATCTTTGTAGCTTCTATGTTTGGCCAACATCAAAAGTTAGAGCCGTTGCATCCCGAGAAGACGATGATGTGGAAACGGGAGATGAACTGCTTACTCTCGGTTTGTGATTCATCGTTGAATTTATCCCAATGTCACATAGTTTACAGAACAGAAAAGCCATGGAGGTGATGTCTAGCACTCTAGCCGACCAAGGTCGGATATTTATATCAACCTTCCAGCGTTAAAGAAGCTCGACGCGCTCCTGTTGGTAAGACCAAAACACCCTTTTCCTCTCATCAAGACATGATTCTTTTTAAATTTGTGATTGTTAACAAAATTCCGTTTTTTTGTTTATTACAGGAAATATTGGATAGCTTCAAAGAGACAGAATTTTGGTATGTGGAGCAAGGAAGCATGTCGGGAAATTCAAGATCGGGGTCATTTCGAAAAATTCCTCAGCCTCAGAGAAAAGACGAGAAATGGTGGTTGCCCATTCCTTGCGTGAGCCTCGAAGATTTTTGAAGAAGGGTTTGAGTCTTCTACATTTTCTTCATTGGATCAAGGAGCAGTTGATAATGATCAGGATCATGAACATGATCAATCACCCACGATAAATTCGACACCCAGTGGTCGTTCGTTTGCGTACTATAGAACTAACTCGGATACTTCAACTTTCTCTGAGCAATTAACGGATGATTTTAACAGCTATTCGTCGGAGACGCAGTCTCCGGTATTGTCTAGAGTTAAAAGCAGAGATGGACTCAAACTCGTAATTGTTGATAAGGATGGTAAACTTATGAATACGACACTGAATGTTGTATATAAAAAAAGTTTTTAGAGATTTGTAATTTGTATTTGTATCTATAGATTTCTTAGTTGCGATAGTAAATATGATATGTAATTATAAATAAAGAATTTGCAATTACGATATGTATTTATTTTTTATAACTTTCTGTTTCAGTTTTTCATGTTACCCAACCCCGTATACCACATGAGTTTTAACCTAGTAATTAATAAATTAATAGATAATAAGTTGATTAAATAGTATCTATTTATATCTATTTATTTTTCATTCTAAAAAGGAATTACAAGAGTATCATATGACATTTTTCTACCCTACATTTCACACATGGCATGTTTTTTATGCTATAGATGCCACATGGCAATATTATGGCTCTTATAAATTCGGATTCGGATTCAGAAAAAGCGGACCCGTTAAACCCAAGTTGGAGTCGGTATAAAAGCCTTATAACCCGACTTCACTCACAGCCAACTTCAGACGCCCAAGGGTTTCTTCCAGACGTCCGTTCGTCATCTCCGCCCCCTCATCTCCACCCTCTCATCCATCTCTCTCCGGCCACCACTAACCAACTTGATGAACTCGCTGCAGAAACCGACGATGTGATGACTGCTAATCATCTCGATTATGCCTCTAGAGAGACGGTTGGGTGCTGGATTGGAAAGTCGCCGTCGCCGATCCAAATCATCAGCGGCTAGGGCTCGATTGGTAAGTTCATCTTTTGCTGAAATTTCAGTTATTACTTCAACATATAGTTGACGATTTTGGAAGTACAGTAGTTGTAGGTTTTTTTCTTTTAATTTTTGGTTTCTATATTCTGATTCAGATCCCTGCATCGATTTAGGATTTTTGTCTTCACCAACATCAGACGATTGAATGATGGAGCACGCTCTGCATTTGGGAACAACTCAAAGGTATGATTTCTTCTTTTGAACTTTTTGTTTAATTCAATTAAAAAGTTTCAACAAGTCTAGAAAAGTTAAGGGACAAAACCACTACATAAAAAGTTTCAAGGCTTAAACTCTTTTGATATCGGTAACTGAAGTATGTGAACCATTCATTGTGCACTCCAACTGTTTGATAAAATGCACTGCGACCTTAATTACGTATTATGTGGACTCACATTTGAAGTGTTATTGGTCAAGCTGTGCAACTTAAACAGGGCACCTTATAAGTCATCCCTTTTATTTGATGTTATAATAGGTAGTCTAATCAATACAAATATTATTCATGTTGTTGTATCTCATGATATATGTACATGTACCATCTTCCGTGGCGTTTAATCCACTTACAGAAGAGAATGTTGAC
Organism: Helianthus tuberosus; assembly: GCA_030545235.1. NCBI lineage: Eukaryota > Viridiplantae > Streptophyta > Magnoliopsida > Asterales > Asteraceae > Helianthus > Helianthus tuberosus. Next base: position 18,219,857 of record CM060403.1, read on the forward strand.
ATTGCAGGTAATATTGTTCTGTCAGAAACGACAATCACACACTCTGTGCTAATTGCCGAATACGTTAACAATGTGTAGCATTCAACAAGCCTTGTTGACTGAAACTGTTATTGTGAACACCAAACACACTTGGTCTGAATATGTTATTTGCTGTTTTCAATTCTGGGGTTTTTGCTTCATTTTTGTAACTGAAATATGTGAACCATCCATTGTGCACTCCAACTGTTAGATAAAATGCCATATGAGCTAAATCTTGTATTTGACTGATAAATTGCTCTGTGGACTTACGTTTCATGTGCTATCGATCAGTTTGAGGTATCCTATGTATTTGATGTTATAGTAGGTACTGTAATCAAATTTTTTGCTGCTACAGATTATTCATCATGTTGTATCTCATGATATATATGCACCAACTGTTGTAGCGTTTAATCCACTTGCTGAAGAGAATGTTAACATTGCAGTTAGTTTTTTTTGTTTCTGAAGATTGTAGTGTATGAAATAAAGATGCCATTTGAGCTTTTGTAGTCAATTTGTAGATAAATATATATGCCACACAACACCAGTATGCAGGAAGTGGGAAATCCAGTTTAGTTGTACTTCTAATGTATTGTTTTCATCTCATGTGTAACAAGTCACTTTGAGCTTCTCTTGGTGCTGGAAAGTAGCTTCATATGTCAGATGGAGTTCTAATCAATGGCAAGGGACCTTTTAAAATTGTTCCAGGTAAATTTTAATTGCACAAGTTTTTTTTATTTATTTATGAGTAAACTGCCATTTTGGTCCCTGAGGTTTGGTCACTTTTGCCATTTTAGTCCAAAACTCAAACCTTTTGCATCTGGGTCCCTGTGGTTTTAATTTTATTGTCATTTTAACCCAAAAGTAAAGTCACTCAGATTTCTCCAAAAAAATCCCAATTTTTGTCCTTTTCCTCAGGGATAAAATGGTCATTTTAACATAAATATATATTTAAACATAATCTTCCCATCACCTCTCATTTTCTTCAAAAGCTACACTCCTCTCTTCCCCTCTAGTTCCGGCTGCCGGATTTCCGGCAACGATCTCCGGCCGATTACCGGCGTCTCGCACTCACATACCCCAACTGAACCTATCTCACACATCTGAACCCCCCTCACACTCTCTCGCTGCGGTTCAGTCGCCGGAGCAGAAGTCCGACCAATGATTACGGCAACAAATCTCTGACCAGACGCCCAAATCACGAAACCTCCTTCCCTCTTCGTGCCCACACACCTATATTCAGAAGTGTAGAGAGAGAGAGAATCTGAGGAGAGAGAGAACGGCGGCGGTGGCGTCGCAGCTCCGGCAGAGCTCCGATTTAACGGCAGCGGCACAGTAGCGGCAGGAGCGGAGTGGAGCTGGTGCTGCAGGGGCGGTGGTAGCGGAGCCGACAGCCGTCCGGTTCATTCCCTCCTCGGTCAGTGATTGTATTTCATTTTCTTTGAGATTTTGGGTTAGATGTAAATTGGTGCTAAATGATTTGGTATTTAAGGAATTTTTGTTATGAAATCCTGTTTAAAGTAGCTATACATACACGACTTTGTTGATAAATTGTTGAGGATCTTCGATGTATGTGAGTGTTAGCTGTTTGGTGAATGGGGAAGTTGTACAGATATGTGTTAACTATTAACTTATTGTTAATTCATATTTTGTGAAGCTCTAGATTTAAGGGTTTATTTGGGCCTTGACTTTTTGACTGGTTGAAATGGCTATCTTACCCTGAGGAAAAGGACAAAAATTGGGATTTTTTTGGAGAAATCTGAGCTGACTTTACTTTTGGACTACAATGGCAATAAAATTGAAACCACAGGGACCCAGATGCAAAAGGTTTGAGTTTTGGACTAAAGTGGCAAAAACCTCAGGGACCAAAATGGCAGTTTACTCTTTATTTATTTATTTTTTGAGTTTTTTGTTTGCTAGTACACGATGATAGGTTAAGTTATTGATATTTTCCATTGTGCTATGGTCTTTCTTTTATGTCTTCCAGTTTATTAACAGAAGGCACTTTACCTCAATCTCTGACTTAGAACTCCTACCTTTTAAATAAATTTAAACTTTATTGGTTCAGTCACCAAGTGCAATAGATGTAGGTGTCAATGTGGGGTTTTGATTGAATTTGCAAAGACAGATTTTTTTTTTCTTGTTTTTTTTTTTAATTTTTTTTATAAAACTACAACTAATAATACTATATAAATTGTAATATAATTTCTCATTCTGCAACAAAAAATGTCCCTTAACCAAATTTTGTATTTTTATATATAAAAAACTTGACAGGGTTAAATGAGATTTTTGTTTTGGAATGTGGAAGGTTGAATATGGAAGGTATTTTCTTGTATTTAATATTCAATATTTTTCTTCCCTTGGTGTTCTAAAAGCTGCATTATTTGTTGCAACTGTTTTTTTTCGTGTTTCCTGATCTTCTCGGGTTGATCTGTATAACATATCATCGTGTTGTATAACTGTTGGCGGGAAAGTACATACAACTGGATCAAATCTATGATACATCTCATACTTGGAAGGATGCTAGAGTGTATTAAACTCATCCACAATGTCATTGTAACGCTGTAAGGTTTTCTTATCCTGTTTGTTTTCAAAGCATGTTCCTTCGTGAACTCCTGTGTTGGACATATAATTTTGAATTGCTTGGCGGACGGTGTAGCTTCACGGAAACATGTTTGGACAAATTTAGAAGGCTGAATTCTTGTTGGGCTTTTTTTTTTAAATTTTGTTGTATGTTTAACATTGTGATTCTCTGACTTGAGACCATGTTGGCTATTATTATGGTGTCTCGGATTAATTTGTTGAAAAGTTTTGCTAGTGCTGCTACGTTGTGTGCTCATTTGGAAATTGATTAGTTCGAAATGTTTTTTTTATGTTTATGCCATTCTTTATAAAAGTCTAGTAATGCCCAAACCGTGAAACCAAACTAGAACCAAACCATTAGTAGGGGTTCGGTTTGGTTTGGTTTGGTTTTAATTTTCAACAGTTCACAAAACTGAAACTAACGGTTTGGTTCACGGTTTGACCCCAAAACCGTTTATATCGGACCATGAACACCCATGGACATAATGACACAACACAAATTGCAAACACTTCCATTTTGTTATTCGATTAGGCTCGTTTGTTTTATTTCACGTGTGTTGGTGACGATGGAACTCTTTGAGGACATTGGTGGTACTTTTGAGGTTGCAATTTGAATCTCTAATATAATATAATTTAGATACATTCGAGTAATAATGTTGCAACACAGATGGCTAACATGTTTACTATTACAAAGCCAAATACATAAACATAATTATGCCATAAAATAATCGCAATAACAAAAGTTGGGTTAAGTGTGCTAGTTAAAGTATCACGTTGTTGGGTAAGGGTGCTAGTTAACAATAACAAAAGGTGGGTTAAGTGTGCAAGTTAAAGTATCACGTCGTTGGGTTAAGGGTGCTAGTTAAAGTATCGCGTCGCTGCCTTGTTGGCAGTGGGCTTTAACTAGCCCACTCACTTACTAGCATGCGGTGGGTTAACAATATTTAACTAAAAGAAAAAAAAAGTTAACAAGTATTTAGATAGAAAAAAAGAAAAAATAAAGAGCAATGATGATTGATACAAGACCACATTGCCCCATGTTTTCTCCTTCATGATCACTAAAGGCTTGGCGGAGCCTCTTTTGGCGCCCCACTTTGGCTAGCATGAGGCATTGTTGGGGGCTTTGAAGTGCCGAGGTGATTAGGCGCGTTATCCCACACCACCAAACCTTACTACTTTATGATATGGCTACTTTGAAATATGTATGACATTTTGTACATATAAAAAGGTTTATTAGTCGGAAAAATTTTAATGCCTAGTATAATACAAATGCTATTTTATTTTCATGATAATATTACACGTCTCTTAAGGTAAAACTACGGTTCTTTTTCTCTCTTAAGCTATCTGTTGTAGAATAACTATACACTCCAATAACTAGTTGAGCATAAATCCTCACAAAAAATCCTCACAAAAAGAACCACACAACCTATATTTAAATGAAGCTAATTGAGCATCATTTTAAAACCATTTTTCATACTCCATTATGATTTCATAAGCTCTATTTCGAAATTTGAATTCTAATATACATAATAATATTAGTATTGATAAAGATCAATTTGCACAGTGGCCTTTGATTCCTTGGGTACTTCTTTTTTTACCTCCATTGAATACACGCTTACCAGCTCTGTTGATTACACACTCACCGGAGCTGACGGAATTCCGATCTCCGATGTAACGCAGAACGTTTCACTCAGGCCCTTACTGTCGAACTGAGCTCCGGTGTACCTTGAAACGAGACTAACATCAGATTCGCCGGAATCATTCAGTTTTCGTTGACATCATATTCGTCGAAATCAGAGGTTTTGATGGTGGTAGTTGTTGCAGGTGAAGCCCAAATCGGAGGTTTGATGGTGGTGGTTATTGATGGTTGTTGTTTGATGGCAAGAAAGAGACGAGAGCAAAGAAACAGAGAGATCGAAGAGAGAATGGTGGAGGTAGGATGGGGTTAATTTATTTTAGAGTTAATTGCCCGGATGGTCCCTATGGTTTCCCATTTTTTCACGTTTAGTCCCCAATTTTTTAAAATAGCAAGTTTGTTCCCTGTGGTTTGCTTACTTGTTACTCGGATGGTCCCCGGAGTGGATGTCTGTTAGTTTGCTCAGTTAAATTAATGTGAAATTACTAAATTACCCTTATTTTATTCTTATAAAGAAGCAAGTTCAATATGCATACATGTGTTGTAACATGTGCTTAGGGAGTTTTTCAAAAAAAAAAACTAGAATTTTCCTTTTTAACCTTCAACTTTTAATCTCTAACAATTTAAGTTTTAAGTTTAATCTTTGTTTCCTTTTTAACCCTAAACTTTTAATCTTTAATAATTTAAGTTTAAAGTTTTAATCTTTGGTAATTTAACCCTTTTGATTAATTTGATTTTTCCCTTCTAATTCAAAAGTTTCTATCTTATACGATTTAACCCCTTTGATTAATTTGATTTTTCACTTCTAATTCAAAAGTTTCCATCTTTTGCAATTTAACCACTTTGATTTTTTTACTTATGTGTGGTAATCTTGGCTTTGGGGGTTTTTCAAACAAAAAATGGTTATGCATATGGTTGTTAAAACGTTGGCTTTTGGGTGTTTTAAAAAAAAATTGATTTTTTTACTTTTCATCCAAAAGTATTTCATAAATTACTTTTAACCCAAAACTATTTGTTTTTTTTTACTTTTAACACAAAACTTTTTATCTTTTGCAATCTATCCTCACAACTTTTTTTTTACTTTCAGCTTTGGTCCTTTATAGCTTTTGTTTTCCGCAAATTTTTCGCTTTATGCTTCGTTCTAAATTTTGTGACTTAATACATCGCAACGTGCGTCTTTGGTTTAACGTTTTTACGTTTCGTCTATTTTTTCCCGTTTGACAGGTTCAACATAACGTGCGCGTCATAAATCGACTTAGTTATAACTAAAGAATCCCCACCGCATTGCGACGGGTCGTAATTCTAGTTTCTAATAATAATAAATAAAAACAAAATTAAGTATCCCCATTATCTATTAAAATAAATAGAATTAAAATAAGTAGGGCCACCCCCACCACTTCTCAACTGCCAAAAATTCCCAAAACACCTCCTTTTTCTTCTTCTGATCGACTCAATGTGCAGATCGAGTCAATGTGCAGGGAAGAGAGACACAATAAATGTTGTTTGCAAAGCTGATTATCATAAACAGATGGAAGACACGAGAGTGAAGATGATGAAAGCATCGAATTCATGAAATTGATTGGTCAAAACCTGCAAGTATTTAAGAAAATTAAACAGTCGACAGGGGAGCTGAATCTGCAGATGAGGAAGGTAGCGCTTTGAAAATGAAGGTGGTGATGGTTCAGACGATGGTGGTTAGTGGTGAGGCAACGGTGGCGGGTTTATTGACCGGATGGCACATCCACCGACCGGCTTGTCACGAGTTGCAGGTTTCCGGCAACCCTTTGCTTGGTCTCGGAGTCGCCTGAGAATCACGAGCATGAAAGAAAAGTGGTATTTGTGTGTTTATTTTTACCTCTGGCATGCCTCATCACCCACCTCCGACGCAACAACCACTTCCGACCACCGCAAACCTCCACCTTTTTACCACCTTCCACGACCACCTTCTCCACCCTAATTTAACTCTCACCCATCCCTTTCCCCATTGTTTCCGTCAAACCCGTCATCCCTCCGCATTTTCTCTCCGTCAATGGTGTGGCGGTGGTGGCGTCTTGATGCAGAAACGGTGTGGTGGTCACTAATATGGTGAAAACGTTATGGTGTTCAGAGCTTATTGTAGGTGGTGATGGTCATGGGTTGTGGCTGGAAAAACGTGATGGTGGTGGCCGACGTTAATGATCATCGGAGAAGATCACCCGAGAAAAATATAAGTGGGAAGGGGGAATCATTTAATTTTAAATATATTGGTGGGACCCACTTTATATTTTAAATGATTTATTCGAATATTTATTTAATAACGATAGGAAGGGTAATTTGGTTATTTCACGTCAACTTAACTGAAAAAACTAACTCCCATCTAGTATAGGGACCATTCGAGTAACAAGTAAGCAAACCACAGGGAACAAACATGCTATTTTGAAAAGTTGGGGACTAAACGTGAAAAAATGGGAAACCACAGGGACTATCCGAGCAATTAACTCTTTATTTTATAGGAAGTGGGCCCTACAAGTATAATATATATAATACTTAATTAATTTATTTTGTTTTACATTAAGGACTATTAGGGAACAAAAATTAAAAAGTTGGGGACTATAGCTGTAATTTTAGAAAGTTAACGACTAAAGGTGAAAAAATGGCAAACCACAAGGACTATCCAAGCATTTAACTCAATAAGTTAATAATAAATAATTACATAACTTTGTTTAAATACCTTTTAGTTATATATAGAACGTGTTAGGTGGGTCGAGACATAGAAAGAAACTCGGACGAAGGATAATGACTTTGAAAATTTCATCGTAGCTTCCTAGTCTTTTCGTTGAAAATTCATATTATTATGAACCTTATCTTGTCTTGAGCAAATAAGAGGCCTTTATTTATTGCATACTTTTTTCCAATCAAAATATCAACTCTGCAAGACTTTTTGGATTTCATCTCTTTCAATCTTGTTTCAGATCCGTTCATACAGATTTCCCCCACTAACAAAGATTTCATATAATTAGATTTTGGAAGCATACATTGATCAATGGCATCTATTTCAGTTTCATCAGTTCAAAAGAGCTTCAAGTATGATGTCTTTTTGAGTTTTAGGGGTGAAGACACCCGTAAGACCTTTGTTGATCATCTCTATCATGCTCTTCACAACCGAGGCATTATAACTTACAAAGATGACGAGAAAATCGAGAAAGGGAAAAGGATTAATGATCAGCTCATGAGGTCCATTGAAGACTCCAGAATTTACATCATTGTTTTCTCCAAGAACTATGCATCTTCATCGTGGTGCTTAGACGAGCTCGTAAAGATTATGGAGTGCCACAAGATGACCGGGCGCACGGCTTACCCTGTTTTCTTTAATGTGGAACCCACCGAAGTCCGCCACCAAAGTGGGGCAGTCAAAGAAGCCTTTGCCAAACATGAAAAGGATGAGGTTGCTGGAATATGGAGAGATGCTATGAAAGAAGCAGCCGATTTGGCTGGGAGAGAGTTGAAGACCACCTATGATGGGTAATATCTTCTTGTTCCGTTATTTATGATTATATGTTATGGATTAGGATCAAATACAAAGGATCCTAATTGTAACAAGGGTACAAAGGCTCCTAAAAAAACCCACTAAAAAAAAACTTAAACATCCACCACCACCAAAAACCTAAACCCCCAACCCCCCATTTTTTTTATTTTTTATTTTTTTTTGGCCGAGGGGTGGGGGTTTAGGTTTTTGGGGGGTGGGTGGGGGGGGGGGGGGGTTGTAGGTTTTTTGGGGGTTTTTTTTGGTGAGGTATAGTTTTTATTTTTGTTTTTCTTTGCCGGGGTGGGGTGGTGTGGGGGGGGGGGGGGTTTAGGTTTTTTGGGGTTTTTTTGGTGAGGTATAGTTTTTTTTTTGCCGTGGGTGGGGGGGGGGGGGGGGGTTTAGATTTTTGGGTGGTGGTGGAGTGGGGTGGGTGTGGGTGTTTAAGTTTTGGGTGGTGATGTAGTGGGTTTAATTTTAGGTTATTGGACACTTGTCACTCTATAAATCCTTATTACACTTCTTACAAGTAGGAGCCTTTGTAGAATAACTTGACCTATATGTTATAAATTTGAAATTGATTGTTCATGGGGGGTTTTGAGTAATCCAATATAATCTTCTTTAACACACAGGCATGAAGCCAAGTTTATCCAACAAATTGTTCAAGACATTTCACTAGAGCTGCGTTTCGTGAATTCAAATTCGAGCAATGATGGGAAATTAATAGGCATGGAGACCCGTGTAAAGGATGTAGTTTCATATTTAAAAGATGCTTCTGTTGATGTTCACATGATAGGGATCCTGGGGATTGGAGGTGGCGGAAAGACGACTTTGGCAAGGGCTGTTTTTGATCATATATCCGATTCGTTTGAAGGTAAAAGCTTTGTTGAGAATGTTAGAGAAGTTTCAAAAGGCTCTGGTATGAAGGTATTGCAAGAGCAGATCCTAAAAGATGTGTTAAATGATCAAAGCGTTGGTGTAACAGGCGTTTATGAAGGGGTAAATATGATGAAAAAAAGGATGGGTAGTAAAAAGTTACTTGTTGTTCTCGATGATGTGGATGATATCAAGCAGCTTGAGGCGTTAGCAGGTGAGCATACTTGGTTTAAGTCAGGAAGTACAATCATCATCACAACAAGAGATGAGCATGTGCTGGTAGCACACCGAGTGAAGTTTATTCATAATGTCAATCTGTTATCACACGAGGAAGGAATTCGCCTCTTCAGTAAGTATGCATTTGGTAGCGAGATTCCAATTGAAGGGTATGAAGAGCTCTCAAGAAAAGTTGTATATTATGCTGCTGGTCTTCCCTTAACAATAAAAGTGTTGGGTTCATCTCTTTGTGGTAAAACTGAATGTGAATGGGATGATGCCATAAAAAGACTAAAAACAATTCCTGAAGAGCAAACTTTGAAAAGATTGGAAATAAGCTATAGTGATCTAGAAAATGATCACAAAGAAGTATTCCTAGAAGTTGCATGCATATTGAAAGGTGAATTAAAAGACCAAGCAATCAGTATACTTGAAAGTTGTGGATTCCATGCTCGATTTGCTTTAAAAGTTCTAGAGCAGAAATCATTGATAACTGTTTCGAATGATGGGTGTTTAGATATGCATGATCGTATTGAAGAAATGGGCATGAATATCGTTCGCCGTTTGCATCCTGATGAGCCTGGCAAACATAGTCGATTATGGATTAAAGAGGAAATTGAAGATATATTGGTGAATGACTTGGTAAGGTTTAAGTTTATTTTTAAGATAGAAAACCCAGCCAAATTCTATCTGTTAGGACAAAAGTTTCATGTTAGCTCTTTTATTTGCAGGGTACTGAAGCAACTAGAAGTATAAAAATGGAGTATTTATCTCTTGATATAGCTACAACTATGAAAGGGTTCAGAAAGATGAAGGGACTTAGATTCCTTGACGTGTATAGTGAAGATGACGTGTATAGTGAAGATTTCACATTGGAAACTGATCAGATTGACCAATACTTACCAAACACCTTACGAAGTCTATATTGGAGTGGATACCCTTTTCAGTGTTTACCTAAAACATTTCAAGCAAATATGCTTGTTTACCTTCAAATGGATGCCAGCCATATCTCTCAATTATGGGGAGGGGGAGAAGGAAAGGTAGATTATTGGTGGATTGGTTGTTTAGCATGATTCATTATTATGCTACATTTTGTGATTATACTGACGTTATTCCTCTTTTTCCTTATGATAGGTTCTTAATAAACTAAGATTCCTTACCCTCACTTGTTCAGATTTGATAAGCTTTGACCTTGGGATGACTCCAAATCTTGAAACATTACATCTTGAAGTATGTGAGGACTTTGTAGAACTCAACATGCCCACTGTATGTCCATGTCTCGAGACGTTAGATCTGAAAAACTGTTTTCAGTTTGCACAACTCCACATGCCTGATAAATGTCCAAAGCTAAAATTCATCGACCTACGTTGGTCTAAGGTGAGTAACCTTAACCTTGGGATGACTCCTAGTCTTGAGAACTTAGGTCTTTCAGGTTGTGAAGATTTGGTAGAACTCCACATGCCTTTTGAATGCCCAAAGCTAAAAACCCTCAACCTAAGTGGTTCTAAGGTGAGTAACCTTAACCTTGTGCTGACTCCAAATCTCGAGACTTTAGATCTTGGTGGTTGTAAAAACTTTGTTGAATTACACATGCCTTTTGAATGTCCAAAGCTAAAATCCCTCAAGCTCAGCAATTCTAAGGTGAGTAACCTTAACCTTGTGCTGACTCCAAATCTTGAGACTTTAGATCTTGTTGATTGTAAAAACTTTGTTGAATTCCACATGCCTGTTGAATGTCCAAAGCTAAAAAGCCTCAACCTAAGTCGTTCTAAGGTGAGTAAACTTAACCTTGTACTGACTCCAAATCTCGAGACTTTAAATCTTGGTGGTTGCGAAAACTGTGTTGAATTACACATGTCTTTTGAATGTCCAAAGCTAAAAAGCCTCAACCTAAGTTGGTCTAAGGTGAGTAACCTTAACCTTGTGCTGACTCCAAATCTCGAGACTTTAGATCTTGCTGATTGTAAAAACTTTGTTGAATTCCACATGCCTGTTGAATGTCCAAAGCTAAAAAGCCTCAACCTAAGTCGTTCTAAGGTGAGTAACCTTAACCTTGTGCTGACTCCAAATCTCGAGACTTTAGATCTTGCTGATTGTAAAAACTTTGTTGAATTCCACATGCCTGTTGAATGTCCAAAGCTAAAAAGCCTCAACCTAAGTCGTTCTAAGGTGAGTAACCTTAAGCTTGGGCTGACTCCAAATCTCGAGACTTTAGATCTTGCTGATTGTAAAAACTTTGTTGAATTCCACATGCCTGTTGAATGTCCAAAGCTAAAAAGCCTCAACCTAAGTCGTTCTAAGGTGAGTAGCGTTAACCTTGTGCTGACTCCAAATCTCGCGACTTTGGATCTTGTTGATTGTAAAAACTTTGTTGAATTCCACATGCCTTTTGAATGTCCAAAGCTAAAAACCCTCAACCTAAGTCGTTCTAAGGTGAGGAACCTTAACCTTGTGCTGACTCCAAATCTCGAGACTTTAAATCTTGGTGGTTGCGAAAACTTTGTTGAATTACACATACCTGTTGAATGTCCAAATCTTGAGACTTTAAATCTTGGTGATTGCGAAAACTTTGTTGAATTCCACATGCCTTTTGAATGTCCAAAGCTAAAACGCCTCAACCTAAGTCGTTCTAACGTGAGTAACCTTAACCTTGTGCTGACTCCAAATCTCGAGACTTTAAATCTTGGTGGTTGCGTGAACTTTGTTGAATTACACGTGCCTTTTGAATGTCCAAAGCTCAAATTCCTCTACTTGTCTGGGTCCAAGTTAAGTAGCCTTAACCTCGGGCTGATTCCAAATATCATAAGATTAAATCTTGGTGGGTGTAATAACTTCGTAGAACTCCACATGCTCATTGAATTTCCACATCTCATATATCTCAACCTCAGAGGTTCTAAGGTGAGTAACCTTAACCTTGGGTTGACTCCGCAACTCAGAGAGTTAATTCTTACAGAATGTTATTATCTTCAAGAAACTCTTGCTCCAATGGGATGTCTAAACAATCTTTTCCACTTAAATTTAAGTGGTTGCAATAGCTTTGCATATTTTTGGTTTGGCAATGGTTATAAGGAATCTGGTCTTCATCGCGTAGTTAAGTTAAAACTGATTGTAGAGTCCACAGATATATGTCCATTGCATCCCAACAATAATTTGCCAAAGTTTCATGTTAAATGTGAATATGAAGAGCCTCGACCCTTATCTAGTGGAAATGTTGAGAAGCTCATTTCTTCTGGTCTATGTGCTTGCACATTCCTTGAGTCTTTTTCAGCAACTATTTGTGGTCTACAACGTTTAGGAGAGCTTACACTTATAGGCAGTATTCCAGAGGCGCCCAAGGATCTGTGGCAGTTAGAAGGGCTAGAGAAGCTAACTTTGTGCATGAAAGAGATTAAGCATCTTCCAGATAACATTTGTATGTTGAAACATCTTAAATCTCTTCATATTAAATCTTGTTGGCTTTTGGAGCAGTTACCCATGGATCTTGGTAGATTAGAGGAGTTAGACCTAACGGAGTGTATATCCTTACGAGATATTCCGAACAGCATCTGTAACATGAAATATTTAAAAAGTTTAAATCTCTCCTTTTGTATTCGAGTCGAGAAATTGCCAGGGGAACTCGGACGTTTAAAATGTTTGGAAATGCTAAATATAGAAGGTTCGGGCATAAGTCGTCTTCCGCACAGCATGTTTCAACTGAAAGATCTGTGTATCGTATGGTCTAGGTGGCGGCTTTTGAGCTATGGTTTTACATGCTTGAAAGAAATCTCAGAATACACAGCTTCATCCTACGTACATCAACAACGTTATGACCCGATCGAAGTTCTTTCAGGCAATCGATGTTGAAGCAATCAATCAAGCCCATTTGTTTTCATCAAGTTTGTGATTTCCTTAAATATATCAGTGATATCAAGGTATGCTTTCTTAAAATTAATGCATTATGTTAATTGATGTTCAAACAGTCAGATGTAAGTTTGTGCTTTATAAATGTATCAGTTCTTGAACGTTTAAGTCTGTAATTTCAGGCAATCATATGTAGATGTATTGATCGATCAAGTTTTAGAGATATGAAGTATTATCGTTTTCCCAGATTGATTATGTGTTGGTGATTTCAAGGTAAGATTATGATGCTTAGAATGTTTGGTTTATAATTTCTGGTATGTTAGTGACTGGATTGCACCAATGTACACAAAAGTGTATTGTTTGTGTCGTATAGTAATTTTACACCATGTTTTCATGTGAAACAAGTTCTTATTTCTGTAGTCATAAAATATCCACTTTAATTTCCCTAATCATCAAAATCGTATTCTAGTCTACAACATTTTACCCTGAAATCATGAATTTATTTCAATTTTTCCGTACAGAAAATTGGCCCACATATACCAAATTATGGTGAATCGCGAAAATAAAGTTCATACGGTGTATTTTTCTTGATCTTAGGAATTGTTGGATATAAAAAAGTGCAGGCATAAGTCATCTTCCTCTGAGCATTTTTTAATTGAATGCAGGTTATTATATTGTATGGTCTAGCTGCTGCTTGAGTTGTATGGTTTTACATCCGTGAAAGACCCATTGGAGCTGATTCGATTCACAAACAAATATTGTAACAGGTATTCTGTAAGTTTCTTAATTATTGATGGTAAGTAGGTGTTAAAATAAACCAACTCAATTCATGTGTATATGTGGCTTCCTGTATATTATCTCCTAATAAATTGTGTTTTGAATTTTGACTTGGTTTGTTTATAATTTCAAATTTCAAGATATAATAAAGGTTGATTACGGATTGTTAGCAGCTGGTGAATAAAGGTTAATTTCAAGATATATCGTTTGCTGCATTTTGTGTGAGGAGCAGACGAATTGGTTGAACATTTATTCATGGCATGCTTATTCGCGAATAGAGTTTCGATGAGCTTTTGTGTTTGGTGTAATATCCCTCCACTTTATGTTTTTTTCAAATATCTTATGGAAGATCACAAACATCTTCAAATGGGGAAGAAAGCTACGGAGATTATTCATGGCCTCATTTTAGTAATATGTTAGAGTATTTGGAGAGGGAGGAACGAGATGGTATTCCAAAATAAAAGATGTACCTCGCAAGACATTATGGGGGAAGTTAAATCTAGAGGTTTTTGTATGGTTGAAAAATAAGTCTTCCTTTAAATCCATCCATTGGGTGGATTAGTGTAAACTCCCTTTGTATATGTTGTAATCGTGGCCTCTTGCCCGTTTGGGTCGGAGGCATGTTTAATGAAGTTTACTTTTCAAAAAAAAAAAAAAAGATAGTTGAGTGGTGTGTTTGTAGATAGTTTGTCGGTTGGAAGGCATATGCTGGAAAGCTGGAGAAGTTTTAGCACAGATGCTGTTGAAGCAATTGATCGAGACCAGACGATTTCATCTAATGCACTATCTTCATTCGCCCCGTATGGGTCGAGTTATGGTACTTTTGAATATTTAAGTTATTGAAAGGATTGTACCAGTATACCCAAATGTGTATTCTTATGTGTTAATTGCCCGTTAAACTAAGATTTACAATGAGAATTTTGTTAGTTTCATTTTTGGGCATTATATCATGTTTTTATCATTTATTATCATAGCATTTATGCATTTCGACCATGCATGTAAGATTATTTTGTGAAACAGTTGGTTAGGTGAACATAATCTAGTTTTGGTAGTTTTTAATAGGAGTGGCAAAAATAGGTGGGTTGGGTAGGTTTGGGTTTGGGTAATGGGTGAACATAATCTAGTTTTGGTAGTTTTTAACAGGAGTGGCAAAATGGGTGCGTTGGGTAGGTTTGGGTAATGGGTATGGGTTACGATGGGTTTGGGTTAGGATGGGATTATTAAGAAATGGGTTAGAATGGGTTTAGGTTAAGATGGGTTTTTGTCAAGATGGATTTGGATATAATAAAAAATTCTAAAAAATCCAAAAAATTATAGAAAATAAAAAAAAAATAATAAACAATTCTAAAAATTCTAAAAATTCTAAAAAATCAAATAAATTCTAAAAAATCAAAAAAATTGTAAAAAAATCAAAAAAATAATTAAAAATCCAAAAATATCTAAAAAATAAAAAAAAAATCAAAAAAATTCAAAAAAATCAAAAAAATTCTAAAAAATAAAAAAAATCTAAAAAATAAAAAATATCAAAAAAATAAAAAAAAATAATAAAAAAATCCAAAAAATTCTAAAAAATAAAAAAAAATTAAAAAAAAAAATAATAAAAATAAAAAAATGTCTAAAAAATAAAAAAAAATTCTAAAAAATCAAAAATTAATGAAAAATAAAAAAAATTCTAAAAAAAAATCAATAAGTTCTAAAAATTAACAAAATAATAAAAAATCCAAAAAATTACTTTAACTTCAGTAATTACAGTCACAATTCTTTATTTGTAAAACCCGTTACAGTTTACGTTCTTTAGTACTAATCAGATTAAAATTTTCACTTAAGTTTATTCACTTAAGGCTATTTTTTTCAATTCATGTTTTTATATAAATGTTTAATAAATAAAACCAAAAAAATGCATTTTACCCAATTTCCTAACCTTAAAATCCTAACCACCACATCTTGCCACCACCACCTCATCCTGCCGCCGCCACCACTCCGGCCACACCCACCGTCCCTAAACCTTTACAGATCTGCAACCCAGCTATTTCCGGAAGTCAAATACGCTAAAACTGGGGAAGATGAAGTGTATATGCAAAACTTCAGCCACATCCACCGTCCCTAACCCTTTGCGTCTCGCTTGCCGTTTCTTTCCGTCGTAATCGTATTTGGCGGCTTTTGCTTTATCGCCGCTGCCGGAACCTACTTCGGCAAGGTTGATTTTGATATCGGAAAAGTTGTGGAGTTGTAACTCAAAATACAATAACTCATACCAAAAAAAATATAACTGATTATAGCTTTGAAATTGGGGAAAATGCAATTTTTTTGGTTTTCAGCAGGTATGTGGAGTTCTACAAAGTCATAACATCCTTTAAGATTTAATTTATCTATACTTGGGGTCATACCAAGGTTAAGGCATCTCACTTTAGAATAATCGAGGTTAAGAAATTTGAGCCTTAGACATTTGTAGAAAAGGGTTAGATTTGTCAACTTCTAATTCTTGTGTTAAACTTATAGTTATACTGATATTTTCTTTTTTTATGTGAAGGTTATATTGTATAAGGACTTATGTGTACATAGTGCGATTTATTTAGGTCTGAGGAGTCTGGATTCAAGATAAGAGGGGCTGAAGTGTAAGTTTGTAAACAGGTGGTATAAAAGAGTGTTTTAGGGTTTTCCACAGCATTCTTTGCAGTCAGTCTTCATCTTGTTTCATTTTGTTCTCTCTTTCGTCTGTTAGGGTTTCATATTTGTAAGAGTCTTATTGATCGTCTGTTTCGGTCATTTTGTCTATATTTTGTTGTTATGATCAACTGATTATAATCAGTTGATCTGTGTATTGTGTATTGTTCTTCCGATCTTACAATAGTAAGATCTAGGGTTCGATTCGGGGTTTTTTGGGTAGGTTAACTAATAAAAGTTTTCGTCACGTTTTGTCGCTATTTCCAGCAGTTAGACTGTGTTCTGTATTGTTATCATACCATTTAGAGCTATGTAGCTCTTGATTGTGTCCTGTTCCTATCTATTTTTTATCGATTCTTGGGATTCTTGTGTTTCTTGGCTCAGAAACTGGTGCCGGTGTTTCTGGTTTGATTCTTGGGGTTCTTGAAACTAGTGCTGGGTTATTGTTGTGGTCAGATCTGGTGAGATCTAAGTTGTTGAAGAATATTGGTGTTTGTTTCAAGATCTGGAAGAAGAAATCCTAATCCAGAGTTTGTACGATCTGGAAGAAGAAACCCTAGTCTAGGGTGTGTACGACGTTTGGAGATTCACTCGGAGTTCTTGGAGCTTGGAGTTATTTTCAAGATCTGCGTTGGTCTCTATAACTCCTGAAAGTTATAGAGCAAACCAACCTGGTCTTGTCTGTGGATTTTCTGACAGTATCTAGTAACCCTAGAAGGTTACGGATCTGATCTAT
The DNA here is from genome assembly GCA_030545235.1 of Helianthus tuberosus. Classification (NCBI taxonomy): domain Eukaryota; kingdom Viridiplantae; phylum Streptophyta; class Magnoliopsida; order Asterales; family Asteraceae; genus Helianthus; species Helianthus tuberosus. The sequence goes on from CM060403.1 coordinate 18,236,702, forward strand.
TGCAGAGGCTTTGGTGAGATCGTTCCTATCTCTTATCTTTTTTATTGTTTTTTCTGTTTCTGCATCATATTGTTGTTGAGTCAAGGCATTCCTTGTTAACGGACTAGTCGGGCCGGCACTTGATCGAGTCTACTTGCTATTTGTTGCATTTTCTGGTTTTATTGTGTTGATATTCTATTTGTTGTTCTGTTTATAGTCTGTGTTGTGTTGGCTCCTGTGTAAAGGCATGTCCAGGCACCATTTGAGTGACGAACCTAGAATCTTGACCCTGACACAGCTTCGCATTGTTAGGATTTTTTGTGCTATTTTTTGTTTTATTGTCTGATTTTTTTTTTGTGATGGAGAGTGTGAAACCCGAGTGTTAGTGTGCTTAACTTGTGTGATTTATTGCCGTTTACGTGATTTTACTCTTTGAATATGTTCACTACGAGTGATTGTGGTTTCACAGGTAAAACGCGCAATACGACGAAGTTAGAGAGCTTAGTGATGAAACGGAAAAGCACGGATGATTATTAAAGAGATATCACGTAAACGGGAACTCGTTCGGATCAAAAGATAGCTCAAAAGAATAAGGAATGAGAAGGAATGCAGTCCAGGGGTTGACTGGTAATTAAATGGAAGTTGAAAGTAAGTCAAAATTGTTCCAGCAGTCAACCGTAGCCTACGGTCAGAAAAACGTAACCTACGGTATGAATAACAAAGAAACAGAATGTTCGAACTGTAACCTACGGTTTAAACCGTAGGCTACGGTTGAAGTTATAAAAGGCGGCCAACATGTGGATGAGACTTGGATTTTCTTTTTCCTATTGGACCATTCTAGTCAACAACAATTTCATTGGGCAAGACTTTTGGAGAGGTAATGGGCCGACATCTTGGGTTTTATTAAAACCAATACTCAATAACAAAAATTGTTGGGGTGGACTGCACATGCAAGGGATATCAACATCACAAGGAATCACGTGGACTTCTTGGACGCAACAGTGGGTTTTAGCGGCCTACTTTTTCGAGGGTTTGGACTTTTGGTGGACAATAAAAAACAACAAAGAAAATCATCATCATAATCATCCATCACCGCAGACTTGGGGAGGCAGCCATCACATGAAATCAAGATCATAGACATCATCATAGGGTTTGGTGAAAACAAAACTTGGAGGTTTGATTTTTGGTGGCACATTAATTTCCATCACATAAGCATTATTAGTCTCATAACATTTATTAGATTAATGATGGTTTTAACCGGGTATCAAGCCTTTGAAGATCAGTCAACCCACATGAGCGGCTAAATCTTTTGTGGTTTTCTTCGGGTGGAGGATTCTTGTAAGTGAACTAGGTTTTGTGTTTGAACTTTGTTAAATCCGGTAATCTAAGCATTCGATGCTTGTTACCTGTTGATTTGATTTGGTTGATTTGTAAACGATTGATTTTGATTAAAACCTAGTTTCGATTCTTTCAATTCCCGAGAGTTCTAGTAATTGGAATATATTAGATAGGGATTGGGTTTGGTAATTTTCAATTGATAATCGTGTGATAACCTCTTGTTGTTAATCAATTAGAGTACTTAATCCTCTTTTATCACAATCAGTTAAATCAGATTATACAGTTATGTCTATGTAATTGTAAACAATCCAACACAATCCGAATTTACTTTGAATCTGAAATCCGGAGGAACCATTGTTCTCTCCCATTGTTTACAACTTGTTTTTATTAATTATTAGTTTAATCAAACTCGTAAACAACCAAGTTTTATTTTATTGCAAGTAGTTAATCAGTACTTAATCAATACTTAGCATCGTGACACTTTTCACAATCCTCCTCTGGTTCGATACCCGACTTACTCTATCTGTATAGTTTATTTCGGTTTTTGCATGTTCTTAACGACAGACATCAAAATGGCGCCATTTCCGGGGAGGCGTGCGCAAAGTGTTTAGTGTTAAGTTTTTAATAAAATAGATAAAAAAAATCCAAAAATAGTGTTTTATTCGTGATGTGCAGGAAGCGGCATGTTAAAAACTTGTAAAAAAATGGTTAAATAAAAGATGACTCAAAAATAAACTTTAGACATGCTTTGGCCTAATAGGTATCGGTACTCTCATTGATAGTCCCCAGGTAGGAAACGGGTCCTTTTATTTGGATTTGTACAAATGCCAGCCTAGACAGGAGTTCTCAACTACCGGTACTTAACTCTTCCAGTTACTACATGTCCGGCACAAAAAAACATTTTTACAAATAAAATACAAAAAGACAACTTTAAAAATAACTTTAAACTAGACAATCTAAGTTTTAAATTTATAAACTGGACTCGATCTTAAAACTAAACCACACAACCCGCAAGTGTACCGATCAGTATAATATAGTTAAAGGAAGTCCGGATGTCGAACCCACATGACACTATTTAATTACGTTAATTAATTTATTTACACTAAAAATTACACAACAATAAACATTTTTATATTTTTGTATTTTTGTTTGAAAGGGGGGGTTTTGCTTTTAAAATAAAGATTTGCAAATTAATTAAAATCTACTTAATAATGATGAGCTAAAAACAAATTAAGGTAAAGGTTTGATTTTATGGTGATAAAGGACTATCTAGGTTAGAATCCCACTTGTTAATAACATATTTTCTACCGGATAATTGTGTGATATGAAACCAGGATCTTTAACTATTAAATCCTAAGAGAAAACGTATAGGATTCCCAATCCTTCTCGGGAAGACACCTATGTAACTCTAAAGACTTATTTTTATTACCGGTTGACTAGACTTCCTTTCGGTTATCTAGTTTTTTAAAAAAGTGCTTGGAAAGACTAACTATCTCTTGGTTAGAAATCTAAAGCAATTTAAGAAACTTGATTTGGTTTAATAGACAAGTAATGATAATGAAACTAAAACCGGGTTTATTTCAAAACACAATCCTAGTAATTTACCAAACTAGACATATTAATATCTTTATACCTTTCGGCGCTAAGGATAGTAGAACATTAAAACCAGACTAATTCTTGATCATTATTTCTATGGTTTATTGGCCATTTTACCATAAGATTACCCAAACCCGCCAAGACTTGAAAATCAACATTAATTCTTTTTATGAAAGACATTCAACGGAATTTATGTGAAATAAATTATCAAAATATTAACCAAGTTAAAATATGCATATACACCAAACTAGAAACTTAAATTATTTAATTAACTAGAACAAACCATAATCACACAATAACCGGTAAAAACTACATCTTTAACAAGTGTTCATCATAACCTAGATAGTTTTAAGTGTTTAGCCAAGCATCATGGTTATGAAAATCATAATAACAATACTTAAAAAGGAATTCATTGACAACTTATGAAAATTATGAAAATGAAAACAAGAATTGTAGGAAACAAGCCTTATGTCTTCACTTCAATTGTCTTCAAATTATTGCCAAGTGATTCACAGAGTTTCACCAGCTTCAAAACCTTTTCAAATTTGCTCCTAAGGTTGCCTCCCCCTCCTTTCCATTCCTCCCCGAGCCTCCCTTTATGCGAATTCCTCAGAAAATTAAATATAAGTTATGATCCACTAGTCCACCATAATTTTGCCTTTTATAATTGTTGTCCAACTTTGTCGTTCCCCACATCCTTTTGATCATAACCTTCTTTAATTTCCTAAGGGTCCAAATAATGATTCTTGACCCATATTAAATTAACTAGATTCACCCCACACAATAATTCGATGATCTGGCTCTGCTCCTTTCTTTTCTTTTATTTTTTTTCGAACCCCTCCACTATCATAATTGGATATTAAAATAAATGTTCATCTCTGGCCCGATGGTATGCACATATGATTTAGAATGGCAATCTCGTAATTTCTCATTTACTTTAACATGGCATAATGAATTGCTATGTTCTTCTAATGATGATGCCCCCCACTTCTTCCAATCATAAAATATGCCACCTTCATTCCTTTTCTTTTTGAGCATTGATGATGCATATTATATATATATATATATTTTTTTTCTTTGACATCTTCAACAATAATATATATATATATATATGACTCCAGTAATGATTTAGAGATAGCTGGTTTGGCTCACACAAGAAAAATAGCGACAATTTTAATTCGGTCACTGGTGTCCTACTCTGCCCAACTGGCTGGTTATTTCTTTATTCCTCGTTTTTGCTCCATAAGCACCAGGACCTTGAAAAACACAAAATAAAATAAAACAAACTGGAAACTAAATAAAAACAAATAAAAACCATACAATAATTATATATTTTACACGGGACAAATATGTGTATTTTACCACACATCAAATATCCCCACACTTAACCTTTTGCTTGTCCCCAAGCAAAGTCTTAAACAACTGTACAAACTGACATTTAAACGGTTATTTTAAAATGGAAAATTAAACACATAAAAATTAATGTACATAAATGATTTAAAATTAGCTAATAATGATAGAGATGAGAAAACTAAATGTGATTTTTCAAAAATAGAGTTTGTTGGTGCACTTATGTCTGTACTTTGTCTGTATTTCGTCATGATTCAAAACGATGTCTTGTGTTAGTCTGATTTACGTCTTAGGTTTGTTTTTATGTGCGTTCGATGTAAGTTTGACCAAGTCAACCATCCTCCTGGTTTGACTTGACCAAACAGTTAGCACATGGTTGAAAGATGTTTGAGTCGAAGGATGGTCATCGAAGGATTACTTATATCCTTCGATGATGATGAGCTCGAAAGATATCCTTCGAAGGATGGACCACGAAAGATCACATCTTTCGTGGTACATGTTGATCCTTCGAGCTGTTTCTGGTCGACAGATGATCTTTCGATCAGTCTGTCTGATCCTTCGACCAGACGATCTGTGTCGGGTATAAATACCCGTGTGTTGTGTTCACTTCAGTTTGGAGGAGACACAAGAGGAAGACAGAGAGAGACAGGAGCACACACACACACTTTGAGAGTTTATAGAATACTTCTGTAAACATTGAGCTTGTAACCGGACCCTTCATTCGTATTAATACAAGTGGTGTTAATCGGTGAATCTTGCGTGTTGTGTTTGTGCTTGTTCTCGTATAAAGTCTCGGTTGCATGCTAGCTTGGATTCCGCACTCGCTAGTGTGTTTGATTTAACAAGGATAAGGTTTTATCTCATCCTCGAGAGGGACCTACAGAGTTTTATCATCAATTACTCGCTTACTTGCATCTTTGATTTGATTCCCTCGGCTCACTTGTGTAAACTAGTGAATGGTGCACTAGTAATTTTCTATGATCACTCAGAAGCCGGGCCATATAGTAACATTATCATAAGCTTGTAATAAAATCTCATCTTTACCAATTAACATATAAAAATCATATAAATCAAGAGGACTTTTATTGTGGGTTATAACGTGGCTAGGGTTTAAAGGTAGGAATATATGGCTATTTACTGGGTGAAGTGTTTCAATCCGGTCTAGCAAATTATCCTAACAAACCTTACACAATTTTTTTTAACACACATACTCACAAACCAAGTGACTCTTTTAAGGTCAGATCGTCAAGATTGGTTTTATCCAAGATGTGAATCAAATCTTCCTTAATAATGTAGTGAACATTACTTTCAACTCTAATGGATCGTTCGGCATCGAGCCTAATAGCCCCCACCCTCATTAGAAGCGTGCATTCATGTTGGGATTCAGTTTGACTTCTTCTACATCTTCCTGTGTGAGACCAATTTCCACAACCAATACATTTGTCGTATCGTTTAGCTCTTCTTTTCATAGCACTTTTGGATGTCCCGGAAAATGGTGGCATTTGTTCTTTTTGTCGCCACTTTTTTCTAACTTCATTACTTAAGTGAAATATTTTCTCTCTTAGTTCTGCAGGTAATCTTGGTTTCGCGAATTGTAGACAACAAAGCAAATTTAAATTGAATGAATGCATCTCCAGTTCTTTAAAGTCTGCCGGTAAAAGACCAAAACTAAATTCTAATGAAAGGAAAATTAAACTAAACCGGAATCCACACATGGGTTTAAAACAACTGAACAGGAGAAGGCTCAACATGGTTTACTATTGGAATTTTTTTTATAGGTTTAAAAGAAAAGGGTAAACAACTGGGTTAATCCTATTGCCTCTATCCTCTTTATACAATTTTATAGTTAATGATTTTGACAAGTATATCCAAGACAAGTTCTGAAATGTATACTATTATGCGGAACACTCAATCAAATAAAGTCTTAAGCATATGATGAATGCTCGAGAAAGGCTCAAAACTCACTAAAATTGGGTGTGTATTTTAGATGCAAATTTATGAATAACTAGGATTTAACCCGCCGCGCGTTGCGGCGGCACGCGACGTAGATACGCGACGCAACGCAACACGCGGCATAGATACGATTTGGTTTATTATACAAAGTCTAAGCATTGATGCTGGTAGATGCGGACTTAGTCAAAGGATTGTGCATTATATTGTAGCATGTTTGAAATTGAAAATAACACTTTTGGTTTCAAGAGTTTTCTTTACAAAAACTCATAAATGTTGTATAATATCCATAAAAAATTAGAGTTCAACCCAGCTTTCATGCCTAACGGGTTATACAACACAAAATCACTTTAATCCTCTTTCAAAAGTCACTACAATTGAATGAAAACAAATTCTACCTCCTGCTTAAACAACCAAAAGTTGTCCTCGAAGCCCATTTTGTCTGAGCAAAGAAATTGTTTCAATCCTTTAATCACCTAAAATTATATGACAATTAAATACCACCTTGATGAAATGGTTCGTAAATTACATGGTGTTCCTGTATTATTCATGCTGCTATCAACCCACATAGCCACTATCAACCTCCATACCCACTATGAGGTATGAACCCCAAAATTACAAATTAATAACACGGTTGGTTGGAATACATTACCTTTTGTCCATTTTCTTTGAGTTCCAGATTTTGATAAGCTCTTGATGTAGGGTTTCCATGCTTTTAGTTTCTGTTAAAACATATAATAAATCAATATCAAAGTGAAAATTGATTTCAAGATTCCAAAAAGTCAAAATAAGTGAATCAGTGTATAAGATTATTGTATACCTTCGTTAGAATGTCTTTTTCTTGCTGCATTTTATTGTATCCCTCCATTAGCTTTGCATACTCATCTCTTCACCATGTCTCTTCCTTTGTTGTGACTTAACAAATTCTTCAATTATCTGCTTCAGTTTTGTGTCACGAATCAGCATATCTGCATATCTAGACCACTACCCAAGTCTTGGTTGTTTGAACCCCCACTTTGATATTGCCTATTTGATCCTCCTGATCCAAACTGACCCTACTGACCTGCTCCTACACCGGGGTATTGACCCTGGTTGCTTGAACTTCCACCATAGAATTGACCTTGCCCCCGGTTTTGATTTGAATTTGATTGGAAACCAGGGGGGTTACCAGAAGAACGAAAGTTATTGTTGTTATTTCACCAATTTGAACTAAAGTTGGAGTTGTTATTGAAAATATTTGTTGGACCTCGGGTTTGACCTGATATGTATTCAACTTGCTCAAGCTTGAGTGTCGGGCATTCAATTGTATCATGACCTCCTCTGCAAACCTCACACCTATCTACCTCAGCTTTAATCATGTCGATTTCTCTTTTGAAGTTCTCAAGAGCAGCAGCTACCGTTGTTTCCAAGCTAACTTGGTGTATTCCTCGGGCGGCTGTGGGAGTGGGTGTACTCGTCACCGGAACGGAAGTCCTAACGGTAGATCGATGATCGATATCAGAGTGTGCGAAACTTTCAAAAAGATCGTTACAGTCGGCAACCGTCTTCTTTCCCATGAGATGGCCTCCTGCTGAAGTGTCAAATCTTGCGCGAGTTTCTAGAGTGAGACCGTTGTAAAGTTTTTCTACAAGTGCCCAGTTGGATAGACCGTGTTGAGAACAACGAGAAAGCAAAGTTTGGAATCTCTCCCAAGCAAGATGATATGGCTCGTCGGGCTCCATTCTGAATGAGTGAATTTGATCACGAAGGCGGGATGCTTTGGCGGGTGGAAAATATTTTGCAAGGAAAGCATCTCGAAGACAGGCCCAAGTGGTGAACGTGTTCGGTGGTTGCGAATCAAACCAGGTGGCTGCGCGTCCGGCTAATGAAAAAGGAAATACTTGAAGGTAACGAACGTCATTTCCGGCACCTTCAAGGTTGAAAGTGCTGCAAAGGCGTGTAAGGCGGTTTATATGTGCTGGAGCGTCCTCGTCATCACGACCATGGAATTGGCATGAATTGGTTATTGCAGTCATGATATAAAACGGAATTTGCCAAAGATTTATCATTGTTTATTTCAGGAATTTGGATTGGTGAATTTGCTCCAGTGAAACCGGCAGTAGAACGCTGGTGTACGGTTTGATTATTAGCAATTTCTAAATAGGGTGGCGGACTTGAAGAGCCGGAGATTTCTAAGGAATCAGACTCTGTTTCTGTTTCGGTTTCAAAGTAAGGATTTTCAAAAACTTGGTATCTACTTGTGTTACCTGATTCTCCTTCCTGATTGATTGTTTGTCGGCTGAACAGAAGTTCAGGATCGTCTCGTGGCTCGAATTCAGGTGCTCCTCGGGAGCGCGTATGTCGCATAAACTAAGGAAACTTAAACTAGGAATTGGAAATAAACAAGTAAACAAAATCTAACTAAGGATTAAATAAAAACTAAAAATAAAAATTGCACATAAGACAAAAAAAAAAAAAAAACACAAAATACACTAGAATTAAAATAAACAAAAATACAATCTAAACGAAAAAAAAAAATACAAAATACACTAATGGATTTTAGACTCCTATGACTAAAAAAAAAAATAAAAAAAATATTAACAATCTAATTAACGCAATTGCAAAGTGACCGCGGCAACGGCGCCAAAAACTTGATGTGCAAGAAGCGGTATGTTAAAAACTTGTAAAAAAATGGTTAAATAAAAGATGCCTCAAAAATAAAATTTAGACATGCTTTGGCCTAATAGGTATCGGTACTCTCATTGATAGTCCCCAGGTAGGCAACGGGTCCTTTTATTTGGATTTGTACGAATGCCAGCCTAGACAGGAGTTCTCAACTACCGGTACTTAACCCTTCCAGTTACTACATGTCCGGCACAAAAAAACATTTTTACAAATAAAATACAAAAAGACAACTTTAAAAATAACTTTAAACTAGACAATCTAAGTTTTAAATTTATAAACTGGACCCCGATCTTAAAACTAAACCACACAACCCGCAAGTGTACCGATCAGTATAATATAGTTAAAGGAAGTCCGGATGTCGAACCCACATGACACTATTTAATTACGTTAATTAATTTATTTACACTAAAAATTACACAACAATAAACATTTTTATATTTTTGTATTTTTGTTTGAAAGGGGGGGTTTTGCTTTTAAAATAAAGATTTGCAAATTAATTAAAATCTACTTAATAATGATGAGCTAAAAACAAATTAAGGTAAAGGTTTGATTTTATGGTGATAAAGGACTATCTAGGTTAGAATCCCACTTGTTAATAACATATTTTCTACCGGATAATTGTGTGATATGAAACCAGGATCTTTAACTATTAAATCCTAAGAGAAAACGTATAGGATTCCCAATCCTTCTCGGGAAGACACCTATGTAACTCTAAAGACTTATTTTTATTACTGGTTGACTAGACTTCCTTTCGGTTATCTAGTGTTCTAGAAAAGTGCTTGTAAAGACTAACTACCTCTCGGTTAGAAATCTAAAGCAATTTAAGAAACTTGATTTGGTTTAATAGACAAGTAATGATAATGAAACTAAAACCGGGTTTCTTTCAAAACACAATCCTAGTAATTTACCAAACTAGACCTATTAATATCTTTATACCTTTTGGCGCTAAGGATAGTAGAACATTAAAACCAGACTAATTCTTGATCATTATTTCTATGGTTTATTGGCCATTTTACCATAAGATTACCCAAACCCGCTACGACTTGAAAATCAACATTAATTCTTTTTATGAAAGACATTCAACGAAATTTATGTGAACTAAATTATCAAAATATTAACCAAGTTAAAATATGCATATACACCAAACTAGAAACTTAAATTATTTACTTAAGTAGAACAAACCATAATCACACTATAACCAGTAAAAACTACATTTTTAACAAGTGTTTATCATAACCTAGACAGTTTAAGTGTTTAGCCAAGCATCATGGTTATGAAAATCATAATAACAATACTTAAAAAGGAATTCATTGACAACTTATGAAAATTATGAAAATGAAAACAAGAATTGTAGGAAACAAGCCTTATGTCTTCACTTCAATTGTCTTCAAATTATTGCCAAGTGATTCACAGATTGCCAAGTGATTCACAGAGTTTCACCAGCTTCAAAACCTTTTCAAATTTGCTCCTAAGGTTGCCTCCCCATACTTTCCATTCCTCCCCGAGCCTCCCTTTATGCGAACTCCTCAGAAAATTAAATATAATTTATGATCCACTAGTCCACCACAATTTTGCCTTTTATAATTGTTGTCAAAACTTTGTCGTTCTCCACATCCTTTTGATCATAACCTTCTTTAATTTCCTAAGGGTCCAAATAATGATTCTTGACCCATATTAAATTAACTAGATTCACCCCACACAATAATTCGATGATCTGGCTCTGCTCCTTTCTTTTCTTTTAATTTTTTTTTCGAACCCCTCCACTATCATAATTGGATATTAACATAAATGTTCATCTCTGGCCCGATGGTATGCACATATGATTTAGAATGGCAATCTCGTAATTTCTCATTTACTTTAACATGGCATAATGAATTGCTATGTTCTTCTAATGATGATGCCCCCCACTTCTTCCAATCATAAAATATGCCACCTTCATTCCTTTTCTTTTTGAGCATTGATGATGCATATTATATATATATATTCTTTTACATCTTCAACAATAATATATATATATATATATATATATATATATGACTCCAATTATGATTTAGAGATAGCTGGTTTGGCCCACTCAAGAAAAATAGCGACAATTTTAATTCGGTCACTGGTGTCCTACTCTGCCCAACTGGCTGGTTATTTCCTTATTCCTCGTTTTTGCTCCATAAGCATCAGGACCTTGCAAAACACAAAATAAAATAAAACAAACTGGAAACTAAATAAAAACAAATAAAAACCATACAATAATTATATATTTTACACGGGACAAATATGTGTATTTTACCACACATCAATTCGTCACATATTCCACTGTTTGCTTTTACCTTGGGTATACTAGCTTTGTCTGTGCAGATTCATTGCGGATCTTATTATGGAAAGTGCTTACTCATCATGCCGAGGTTGTGGAAGTCCATGTCACACGCGTTGTAACACCCCGTGTTCCGAAAGTCAAAGTCAAAGGCAAGATTGAAGTCAAAGAAAGAAAAGATTGCTAATTGCAATATGTCTCTCCTTGCTCAATTCCTGTTTTAACTTCTTTGACTTATAATCAGTCTATTTTACGATTTACGTTAGTTGTATTATGTGGAGTAATTAATTATAATCGCAGTAATCGATGCATATTTATCGCTACGAATCGCTTTACGACTGTGAACAATAGGAAGTAACAATGCGATAAAGTTATTTAAACGCTAATCGAACTAATCTAATCAACATCGTGCTCGCAACTCGAATTTCGCATTTTGGTGGTTGTTATACGTGTGTGTGTGCCTTATGTGTTACTTGTGCATGTTTATTTATGTTATGTGTGGTAATCAATCGAATCGCAATCGAACTCAATCGCACTCGAATCACAATCACTAAACGAATACGAAATAAGGATGATTGTATGTGGATATAGTGTGATAATTAGTGGAGAAGAGATAGCGCGAGATATGAGTAGTTGGGATTAAAAGTAATTTGAATAAGGAACCTCTATCGCATCGCAACGCTCGCAATCGAAATCGAAACGGCAAGACTCATCGCTCAAAACGCTCAAATCAAGCGACTGATCAATCAGGCGACCAGCCGTTTGATCGGACTACCGTCCAATCAGACAGGCTGTCCGATCGAGCTGCCTGGCCGATCGGCCAGCCCTTTCCTCTTTTGGAACCCTATAAATACCCATGTCACTTTCATTCTTTCTACTTTTGGAAACTCACTGACCGACCAGCTCGTCCTCCTCACCTTTTCTTCGATTTCTCTCAATTCCGGTAAGATCTCGTCCTAAATCTTGTACTTTCTTGATCTACACGCACTCCTACACCTTTCTATCTTTTAAATCTTAACTTTTAACCGTGAAATCACCAAGATTCAAGGTGTTCTAGGATGACGTCATCATGTGTTCTTGAAGAACTTCATGTTTTAGCCTCAATCCACCAAGAACAACTTCGATCTAACCGATTTCCACATAAACAACAAAGATCTTTCAAAGATCTAAACATAATCACGGTGATAAGGATTGAGAGAATGTTTTCTAACCTTCTTTCAACTCTTTTACACTCAATGCACTCAAAACCGATAGGATTGGGGCTTGTACCGACTTCCTACTCATTCTCGTGGTTGTGTTGGTTCAAGATCCGGATCCTATCGACGAGGGTTACCGATTACGGGTTAAACTTGGAACACCGTCTTGAACAGTTAACTTACCGGATTTGGGTGATTCCTGTCCGATCAGGATTACCAAGTATTGACGAGGTTTCTGTTGCTTAACACGTTATAAAAAACATCTCGATAAAATGACAAACAATCAAAACAACCAAGTGTAAGACGAACAGGACGGGGTGTCGTCCGATCGGACTGCTGTCCGAACGGACAGTCACCAGAACGACCGGTCAGCCGAACGGCTTACACCTTGGGTCCCACACTTAACCAACTTTATCTGAAGTTTGAGTATTGAACGAATTGCTACCCGATCGGACTACCATCCGACCGGATTGCCCCTCGGATCATGAGATACTTGGACTTTAACACTTAATCAATTTTTCAAACATGTTCAATGCACTAAGGATGCCACCCGACCGGACTGCTGTCCGATCGAGTGACAACCTGCTGAGAACTTGTTCTCGCTGAAATACCCAGCCGAACGGGTTGCCGGCCGATCGAACGACCGTCCGATCGACCGACCTGAAAGGTAGAAGTACTCCAATATTTTCAAAATGCTACAACAAAAACTTCAAAAGACAAACCATCATACACAAACACATCCTTCCCAAAGGAAGAAACAATCCACTCGAACGGTCATCCGAACGGACAGTCGTTCGAACGGACTATCAACCGCACGATCAGCTGTCCGATCGGACTACCGACCAATCGACCAGCTGTTCGGACCACCAACACTTGTTCTCGTTTTACGCGTTACTTATCATTATGCTATCAAACTATTCAGGCTAACCTTACTCTCAAGCGCTCCCTTCAATCCATCAACCGCTGTGAGTATACTCGATCCCCTTTTGCTTTATGCACTTTTGGGTGTTACATACGTTACTTATACAAAATCACATCGAACACACTACGCAATACTTTTAACGCTAACCGCTACCGCATGTATTACGTGACTTAATGAATGCTTGTTTGTTATGTTTACACATGGAATGCTGTCTACCTGCCTTAGCAATGATAGTACTATAGTTTGGACTCAGCACCAGTTCACACGGGGGTTGTTAAGGACAATTACTTGCATGGATTACAGTGGTGATCATGTATTGCGAACTGCCTTGGGCAGTCAACCCGCAGTCATTGGTATCGATAGGTTCATGTCGATAACTAACATGCTTTGTTTTCCTCTGTGTACGTGCTGGTTATGCGTAAACTATTTCGAACTCTATATGCTATTATTAAACTTGTATACTCACCTTTACACTATGTGTATTGACTTTATTTTAACGTATGTGACAGGTTTTTAGGATGCTTATCTGCTAGGAAAGCGAGGCTAGAATAAGGTCCTAGAGACCAACAAATAGTTGTCTGTACAAATGAAATCTGAGTAGTCGGAACAGAACTATTTGCCTAGATTTTGTCTGTAATAATTGTACTATCTTTATGACATGGTATGGGACATGTTGTTTTAAGTAATTGATAAATATAATTGTTATGGAAACTTCTGGACAATCTGTTTCGCTCAGTGCCACGCCTCGATGATTCCGCCATCGGTTGGGGTGTGACATGCGTGACGATTGTCCTGTGTTCCGGAAAATGTGTGAGGACGCACAGTGGGAGTTATATGAATTAGATGTTTATTATGATGATATTCAACCATATTACCCGTCCGTTGATTCACCTTCACATGATTCTCGATATTATTATCAAGAAGATCTGGATTACTACAATAAGCAACATTATTATCAAGAAGAAAATGTTTCTAAAAATTTGGAGTTTGTTTATCAATCCAAGGAGGATGAACAACTTGCTCGAGCGGAATCGATGTTATCCAAGATCGATGAATTATTATCAGCACCCAGCCTTTCAAAGCAACAACGAATTGACTATATGAGCATGAAGTGTGATGTATTATCTATGAAGATACAAGTAGAAGAGTCCATCTCACCATTACCCGATGATATCAAAAACCGTTTTCAAGAAGGTGAGGAGGTTGTGGAGACTAATACCACAATGATTTCCTCGTTTGATGAAGAACCACACATGAAAAAGTTTGTTGTTGAGAGTGAAGTGAAAGAAGAAGTTACAAGTGCTTCGACACATGAAGTTGAATGCTTAGCATTTCGCACAGTACCACAAACTGAGGTAATCAAAGTATATCTTGATCCTCCTTCCATATTAGTTACTGCAACCAACAAAGCTAGGGATGATCGCTCAAGGTTTAGGAGTCGAAAGGTGGATTTGCAAAACATCAGGCAATTTATCAAGCAATGGGCCCACAATAGCATATCATTCTTATAGAGCATGCTGCACATCGTTAAACAAAGCTTAATGTGTCTTGTTAACTCTCAAGTCTACATTGGGAACTCGGTAGGAAAGTGTTCGATTCGACCACCATAACGGAAACTAGGTATGATCTAGCTGAAGATCTAAAACTTAGCGCTCTCGGGAGGCAGCCTGAGGATGTAGAGTGTGGTACTTTGTTTGTTTTGGTGTGTTTGTGTTTTGACAGGTTTCTTGATTCAATCCTCACGGATGCAATGATTCAAGTGTGGGGATGTTTGGCAACATCCCCGGTGAGATATCAAAGAATCCATGGGATGCGTATCCTCCGGTTAGAGCGCAACAGCTACACCACTACAGACACTCACTTGTTTTCTGATCAGGTGCATGTGTCTATCTATCTTGCATTCTATTTATTTTTGTATATTTGGTGGTGTGAACCGTTGTGTCGGGAATGGTGTCTTTTGTGAGTCGAGTAGGTTGTTAGCCGTTCATGGTTTGCGGGTGGTATCTCTCGAGTCTAGAGTATAAATTGCACCATACATTGGGGACAATGTATCCCAAGTGTGGGGATGCGGTGACTCGAGAGAGGGTTGGTATAATTGTGGATCTTAAATGCTTGAATTGGTTGAAATTGGAAAAAATTGAAGAATTTTAAAATTTTTGTGTCTCAAGTATGCTTGAACTACACGAAAACCAACATTTTCAATCGCTAAAGGATTCCTACTGATATTAAGCTAACTTAGATCCTTAGTTATGGTTGTCCCTTTAAGTTTCATGAGAGTGTTTCTGACAAGTTTTAGAAAATAGTTGAGAAGAGATGCCTAACTAGGGTAAACATGCTTTAGGAATTACACATGCTACGTGTCGGTAACCCATATTCCTTTTGTTTTGTGAGATATTTGAGCCTACTAGATTGTTAATTGAATTGCAATGAATGTTCATTTGTTGAGAGTAGGCCATATGTTGCTTTGTGTTAGAACTTGTGTGGTTTGATACAAGCCGAGACTGTGGTTTAGTGTATGCACATAGATGATAATGGCATTAGGATCCCTTCATTGTTTCGTATGTTGATTGTTTTTCCATCCCACCTTAGTTAACCATGTAGAGCCTTATACCCTTCGTTTGTTACACCTTGTTTGACTCGTTTGATTACCAACCATGAATGACAGTTGTGTGTTAAATATTTAAAAAAAAGAAAAAAAAAACAAAAAAAAATCATTACTATGTTTGGTTATGCCAATGCGTCGAAAATCACCCAATGTGTTAGTATTATTGTGAATAAAGTTGTCATGGTTTAGTATATTTGTTTGTGTTCACCAATAAACATAAAATTCCAAAAATACTTCCTTACCTTTACCCTTAACCCAAAACCCAAAAGTCCTTTTGATATGTGTTACGTTAGTTGATACAATGGAGGTGTGATTGCTATATAAGCTTATGATGGCAAAGTAGCATATTTGGTTTTGAGCGAATTATATACTAGCCCATTACACGCTAGTCTTGATAAAACCGAGAGGAATGATCATTGTGAGGGGCATGTGGCATGTGTGTAGTATCATAAGCATGTTAGTGTTAGTTAGGCAAGCCTTAAGTGTTTTAATTGTGCATTAAGTACTCTCAGATTGTTAATCTCGATTGTGTTAGTCTATGGGACGAGTATGACTTGGGATCTTAAATTGCTAATTTGGTAAGGGATTCAATGGTGATTTGTTAATAAGGTGAGTAATGTTTGTGATGGTTTATTGAGGACAATCAAAGATAAGTATGGGGATGTGATGGAGAGTGTGAAACCCGAGTGTTAACGTGCTTATCTTGTGTGATTTATTGCCGTTTATGTGATTTTACACTTTGAATATGTTCACTACGAGTGTTTGTGGTTTCACATGTATAACGCGCAATACGGCGAAGTTAGAGAGCTTAGTGATGAAACGGAAAAGCACAGATGATTATTAAAGAGATATAAGGTAAACGGGAACTCGTTCGGATCAAAAGATAGCTCAAAAGAATAAGGAATGAGAAGGAATGCAGTCCAGGGGTTGATTGGTAATTAAATGGAAGTTGAAAGTAAGTCAAAATTGTTCCAGCAGTCAACCGTAGCATACGGTCAGAAAAACGTAACCTACGGTATGAATAATCAAAGAAACAGAATGTTCGAACTGTAACCTACGATTTAAACCGTAGGCTACAGTTGAAGTTATAAAAGGCGGCCAACATGTGGATGAGACTTGGATTTTCTTTTTCCTATTGGACCATTCCAGTTAACAACAATTTCATTGGGCAAGACTTTTGGAGAGGTAGTAGGCCGACATCTTGGGTTTTATTAAAACCAACACTCAATAACAAAAATTGTGGGGGTGGACTGCACATGCAAGGGATATCAACATCACAAGGAATCACGTGGACTTCTTGGACGCAACAGTGGGTTTTGGCGGCCGAATTTTTGGAGGGTTTGGACTTTTGGTGGACAATAAAAAACAACAAAGAAAATCATCATCATAATAATCCATCATCGCATACTTGGGGAGGCAGCCATCACATGAAATCAAGATCATAGACATCATCATAGGGTTTAGTGAAAACAAAACTTGGAGGTTTGATTTTTGGTGGCACATTAATTTCCATCACATAATCATTATTAGTCTCATAACATTTATTAGATTAATGATGGTTTCAACCGGGTATCAAGCCTTTGAAGATCAGTCAACCCACATGAGCGGCTAAATCTTTGTGGTTTCCTTCGGGTGGAAGATTCTTGTAAGTGAACTAGGTTTTGTGTTTGAACTTTGTTAAATTCGGTAATCTAAGCATTCGATGCTTGTTACCGGTTGATTTGATTTGGTTGATTTGTAAACAATTGATTTTGATTAAAACCTAGTTTCGATTCTTTCAATTCCCGAGAGTTCTAGTAATTGGGATATATTAGATAGGGATTGGGTTTGGTAATTTTCAATTGATAATCACGTGATAACCTCTCGTTGTTAATCAAGCAGAGTACTTAGTCCTCTTTTATCACAAACAGTTAAATCAGATTATACAGTTATGTCTATGTAATTGTAAACAATCCAACACAAACCGAATTTACTTTGAATCTGAAATCCGGAGGAACCATTGTTCTCTCCCATTGTTTACAACTTGTTTTGAGTAATTATTAGTTTAATCAAACTCCCAAACAACCAAGTTTTATTTTATTGCAAGTAGTTAATCAGTACTTAATCAATACTTAGCATCGTGACACTTTCCACAATCCTCCTCTGGTTCAATACCCGACTTACTCTATCTATATAGTTTATTTCAGTTTTTGCATGTTCTTAATGACAGACATCACTATTGTTGTTGTTTTATTGTCTGATTTTTTTCTGTTGATTATGGGTGATGGTAGTACTTCTCAGACCCTGATCAGTAAACTAGACATTGGGGACCCATTATACTTGCACCCCAGTGATTCTAGTAGTTTAACTATAGTTAGTATCAAGTTGAAATGGACTGAGAATTACTCTGTTTGGTCTAGTGCAATGAAACTTGCACTAGAAGCCAAGAATAAGTTTGGATTAATTGATGGTAAATGTGAGTGATCCACTGATGATCATGTTCTAGCTAATCAGTGGGATAGATGCAATTTAGTAGTTTTAACTTGGTTGTTAAACTCAGTCTATGAGGAGTTGTTTTTGGGTCAAGTTTTTTTCTAAATATGCCTCAGAGTTTTGGGATGATCTTAAGCAAACCTATGACAAGGTGGACGGGGTTGTCGTGTATGATCTTTATAAAAAGATAAATGTAATTTCACAAAATGGGAGTTCTGTTGCTAACTATTATAATAGATTAACAACAATGTGGAAACAGTTTGATGCTATGCTTAAACTGCCCACTTGTTTTTGTAAAGCAGCAAAAGATTACAATGGTTTTTCAATGTTAATAAACATATGGAGTTTCTCATGGGTCTTGATGACATTTATCAACCTGTGAGAACTAATTTGTTTACAAGAGAGACCTTTCCATTTGTCAAGGTTGCCTTTGCTGTGGTTTCTCGGGAGGAGTCACATAGGATTATTAGTGGTGGTTCTAAGGGTCAAAATGTGTCATTTGCTTCTAAAACTAATCAGACTTTTGATCCTAAAATAAAAATAACTAGAGGTCCTAATCCAAATCTAAAATGTACAAACTGTAATATGCTTGGTCATACTGTTGACATATGTTTTAAGTTAATTGGGTATCCTCCTGGCTTTAATAAAAGATTAGGTCAAAGTAGTAACTAATGTGTCTAATAATAAGTTAAATGTGTCTACTGGTTTACCATTTACTTCTGAACAGATTAATAAGTTGTTAAATTTGGTAGGAGAGAAGTCTGGAACTGAACGGGGTAGTTCTAATATGGCAGGTAAGAACTCAAATGTGAATGATGTAATTAGTAGTTTTGTCAGTTGCTCTAGTTATGTTAAAGTTGGGTTTAAATATAACTGGATTATAGATTCTGGGGCAAATCAACACATGGCAATGACAGATAGAGATATGTATAACTGTGTTAATGTAACAGAGTTTGATTTAAAGGTGTGTCACCCAAATGGAACTAGTGCTAAAGTGTCTAAGATTGGTAATATAAAATTGGCAACTGGAGTTGTTTTATATGATGTGTTTTATGTTCCCAGTTACAATGTGAATCTGGTGTCTGTTTTTAAACTTGCTAGAGATAGTAAGGTGTCTGTTGTGTTTGATGAGAGTACCTGTTCTCTTCAAGATTTGAAGTCAAGGAAAATCCTAGTGACTGGTAGACAGGACAATGGTTTGTATTTTGTGAATAATTATGGTAATAATATTGGTTTTAGTTTTAATAGTATAAGTAAATCCAGTTTATGGCATAGTAGACTGGGTCATCCTTCTGACTGTGACATCTGTGCTTGTGTAATCATTGTACAAATTCTGAACAATTCAATTGTCAATAAAGCAATGTGTTTTGATTCTAATGTTTGTTTATTTATGTTTGACATTTCGCACGTTTTGATTTTTGTTCGATTTTAAACTCTAAATCGCTTTCTAGAAAGTTGCACGCAAACTGATGCGTAAACGTAATCAGTTTAATGCGAAAAACACTCCGGAACAGTAACATATGCTTAACATACCTTAAATAACCTTTACATAACTTATAAATAAGTTTTGAAGGGTTTGGTATGGCAAAAACAAGTTTATTCGACCACAGGGACTATTTGCGACAAACTACAAAAGTCTGCCAATTCGTATAGCAACCTACAATCCTGAACAATATCATAAGCTAAACATACCCTAAATACCCTTAACATAGCTTAGAAATAAGTTTTGAGGGGTTCGGTGTGCGAAAATACGCTTATTTGATCATAGGGACTAAAAGCGTCAAAATTGCGAAAGTATGCATTTACGTGCATATCTTGCGTTCTGACCATATCCGAACATCCAAAAATTTTTGTAATCACTAAAATATTGTACCTTAGTGATTCGAATGCAAAAAATTCATTCGTTTCGCAATTTGGATCGTTTTCGCGTCCGTTACGATTTTCGTCGTAATTAACCGAACAACGCAACCGTACAGCCAAATGAACCGACATCCGTGACATTTTTGAGCATAATTCAAGTTGAATACACTTTAACTTAATCATGGAGCTTGAAAATGGGCTTGACAGGTCTTAGAAGTGCCAAAACGCGACGAAACAAGCTCAGGGGCTAAAACTGTCATTTTGCAAAAATTGCTGGTCTGCAGACTGCATACGGACCATATGCAGTGGACCTTACGGTTCGTAAGCCTATTCCAGACATAAGAAAACAGTTTCTTGCAAAACCCAGCTATGCGACTAGTTTTGATCCTTGTTTTAGCATTCTATGGGCTGGTTTGTGTGCTTATCAAGTTGCCCAATCAATGTATGACAAGTGTATGGTCTAGATTATGTCTTAATCCACTCAAAAAAACATGTCATTGATCCAATGGCACTTGAATTACTATAAATAGCAAGGCATTTTGCCTCATTCCTTGCTCATTCATCATTTTCTTCTTCACCTGCTCTCGAAGAGGCTCTCACACTTGTTGAAGGCCTCCTACTTCAGTTTTCTTTGTCTTCTTTCCAAGCTTGGACTCTTGTAAGTGTTCTTTCATGCTTGGTTATGTATTTCAAGTATGAAAGTCAAACAGTGTTTGACTTTCTGCTTTAACCATGATTTGGTCAAGACAAAGTTCGTTTGAACTTTGCAACGTGAGCGTAATCACGATGGTTATAGTCCTTTGTGACTATACCTAATGATTACCACGTTGATTAGGTGTAGTGATGAGTCAAAGTTTCGGTCAAAATGCACGTTTATATGCATTTTGCAACGAAACTATTTTCGGGTATCAAAACACTTTGTTTTGATATCAAACATGTTTTCTAACTTAGTTAAAAATGTTTTAACATGTTTAACTCGTCACTTTTAGTTTAGTGCTTATTTAGGGTCGTAAGTTAAGCGGTCTAAACAACCGCTTAGACTTTCGAACCCACCCGTTTGGTCGATCATTAGGATCCGACCAAACATATTTTGTGGCCATAGTTATATAGGTATTAACCTTTCGAGTTTATACCTTATGGTCACTTTGTTTAATTAGTTGTATGATAGGTAGTTTATATGCCTTAGGAAAATGACCAAAATGCCCCTTTGCGCATAATTTCATTTTAAGCATATGTAACTTAATTTTTGACACTTAAACTGATTATGCAATGTTATTAGACATGTTAAGGCATATAATACTTGTCATAGGACTAGTTAGGCGGTTTAAACGCGCTTTTGCGCGAACAACACGTTAAAGTAGCATAAACTACCTTAACGAGTCGTAACGGGTCATAAGCACTTAGGATAGGTTCCAACTTAGAATGTAGGCTTTGTTAAACCATATCGTATGAGTTCCAATACTCATTTGGTTTACGAGACCTCATTCTATCTGATGTTCCTATTTAGGTTCGGTTTATTAACATAGTTACCTATATTAGGTGCCGTTTGATTCCGTGATCCTTCGAGCGTTACTTGGTCGTTATTCCAAGACTATTAAGCAATATCAAGTGAGTACATAGTCCCCTCTTTTACCGCTTTCAAATATTTTGGGGTGATACACATGTGCCTACTTGTTACTTTTGTGCTTTTCATGACATATACTTGCTATGTTCATGTAGTACACATATAGTACATGATTTCCATTATGCTTTGCTATGTATGTTGACTGAGCATGCTAGCACATTGATTTCATAAACACTTTTGTTGCATATGTTTACTCATCATATGGACATATTGATTTACATGACATTTCTACTACATATGTTTACTCAGCATATTGGCAAATGGTTTTTACATGATATGCTTACATTTGGTATGACATTTGGTATGTTTAACGGGACAAAAATACGTTCATTAACATTGATCACGCCACTCGGTAGTTTGTAGTGGTACCACAGGACTTGACAAATCCCGTTCCTGGCTTCCTAGGTTTGTTTGGAAGTAGGGAATGACAGAATCCGATATACATAAATGATAAACCTTTAACTTGTTAAGGGTTTATCCGACAGTCTCAAGGCTTGAATGTATGCGATAAACATTACTGCATAAATGTTCGTAACAATAAAGCATTGATTTTGCAAAGACATAACTTTTGATTTAAACTATGGTTTATTCAAATACATTGTTTTGTGCATGACATTTAGTTTCACTTGACATTTGATTATACATGATATGGATTTCATTTGACATTGGACATTGTTTACATATAACATTTTGACATTTGGTTAACAAGACATTTTGGCGGTTATTTAGTAAGTGATTTAAATAAACGAGGCGTGTGTAATATGATTAAAGCATGGTGGATACGCCGCTGGTACTTCCTATATATAAGTGCTTTTATGATATTACATATCGTAGTGTTATCTAAACCACTTCGACAAAAACAAAGACATGATATATTTTATACAAAGACATGACACGTTATTTACAAGACATTGTTTTACAAAAGACATATTTTATACAAACTCATTTTTATTTGGGTATTTATTTAACCAAACACCTATCTTTTATTATCATCTGATTTTCATTATCGATTTTCGTATGATTTATAATAGAAAACATTTTTATAAGGTTCATGACTACTTTTTGTTAAACATTTCTTTTAACTTACAAGTCATGAATCTTGCATCAACAAAACCTATGTATCTCACTGGCATTTTTATGCTGACGTACCTATTTTCACATGTGTTTTCAGGAGCTAATAGCATGACGATGATCGTGGCACACTTAGGCGGACTCGGGCCTTAGTGACTTAAAAGAAGCAAGAATAGTTTAACTTATGTTGTGTTTTCCTTAATTTCCAAGACAATGTAATCAAGTTAATAAATAAAACTAAACTTTAATTACCATGTGTTGTAAAACAATAATTATGTCGCTCCACTCTCCGACGTTTCCGCTGCGGTTTGTTGTTTTACGCGGTCGGGGTGTGACACTGACCAAGTTCTGGCTATTTTAAGAGATAGTCTTGAGATTGGGTCTGTTGATTAATCATCCTTGTGAAATATGTCACATGTCAAAACAAACTAGAGTCCCTTTTCCGTTAAGTGAACATAAGACATTAGGTGATTTAATTCATTTAGATGTTTGGGGTCCGTATAAAGTAACTAGTAAGGAAGGTTTCAAATATTTTCTAACTGTTGTAGATGATTTTACTAGAACAGTTTGGTGTTATCTATTAAAAGGGAAATTTGAAGCTTTTGATAATTTAGTGTCTTTTTATGAATTGTTACATACTCAGTTCTAGAAAAAAAATTAAAATTTTTAGAAGTGACAATGGAACTGAGTTTGTTAATAATCAAATGAATGTTTTTTGTAAAAGAAAAGGAATTATACATCAGACCTCTTGTGCCTATACACCACAGCAGAATGGTGTGGTGGAAAGGAAACATCGACATATCTTAAATGTAGCTAGGGCCTTGTTATTTCAGAGTGGTTTACCATTAAGGTTTTGGTCCGATTGTGTGCTAACTACCGTGTATTTAATTAATAGGATTCCCTCTTCTGTGTTGTTAGGAAAGTCACCTTATGAGCTAGTTCATGGTTTTAAACCCTCTCTTAGTCATTTGAGGAACTATGGGTGATTGTGTTTTAGTACAGTTTTAGATGAAACTGATAAACTTTCTTTTAAATCTTATAAGTGTGTATTAATTGGTTACTCCAATGTTAAAAAGGGATACAAGTTGTGGAATTTAGATAATAAAAAAGAATTTTTTTTTCTAGAGATGTAAATTTTTATGAAACAGTGTATCCTTTTAAATCAAATGTTTGGAGTAATCAATAAGTTTTAACTGATAGTAGTTTAAACCATTTAAACTTTTTTGATTTGTATGATGCACCAGCACCTTCTAGTTCTGATAATAATGCCGTTGAAAGTCCCTATGATGAAGAGAGGGAATTAGGTTCTCCTGAGAGACCTTGTGATGATCAGCAGTCATCTGGTTCTCTCACATCTGCCTTACCTAGTCAAGATGTTAGTGGTCAGCCTACTCAGACGGGTGTACAGAGTAGTAATGAGGAGAACAGTGATAGGGCAGAGGACACAGGTCTCTCACATGATGAGACCATCCAGTCCGAGGAAACTATTTCACAACTTAGGAAATCATCTAGGATTAGTAGTTTGCCTAAGAGGTTTGGCCAGTTTGTTGTACAGGGAAAAGTTAAGTATGGGTTGGAGAAAGTTGTTAACCATTCTCATTTGTCATGTGAAAATTTGTGTTTAATTTCTTCTTTGAATAAAACTGTTGAACCTGTTACATATAATGAAGCCGTTAAAGATAATAAATGGATAGAGGCAATGAATGATGAAATGGAAGCCTTACATAGAAATAATACATGGGTTTTAACTGATCTTCCAAAGGGAAGAAAACCCACAGGGTGTAAATGGGTGTACAAAATTAAATATAAAGCCAATGGTGAAGTAGAACGGTACAAAGCTAGATTAGTTGCTAAAGGCTTTAACCAACGGGAAGGTATAGACTTTGGAGAGACATTCTCTCCGGTTGTTAAAATGGTAACTGTTAGGATAATAATTAAATTGGCTGTTAATAATAATTGGTCGGTGTAGCAGTTGGACATTAATAGCATTTTTATATGGGTAGTTATCCGAAGATGTTTATATGACTTTGCCTCAAGGTTATTATGTTGGGATTGAACCCTACCAAAGGAACAGATAATTAAAGCCAAAACTGGATTAGAGCAGTGGATTCAGAATAAGCAGATGTTATGCATACAAGTCTCTCCCCTTGAAAGTGGTTTCAACATCTGCTGACTTCCTATCTACTGATCATACAAACTGCTGACCTACAAACTACTGTCCAAGTCAAAGACTGATGGAAGACTAAAGCTCTGCTGTTCAATCTACTGCCTTGAGTCAAGCTCTGCTGATCATTACAAGTACTGCTGGGTTCACATCAGTGGAATGATGCAACAGTAGTTTAGTTTATATTATGTAATGAATTGTAATAACAGTAGTTAGCACAAAAGAGGTTGTATAGATCAGAGGTTAGAGTTTGTTAGGAGGTTAGATGTCACTTTCATGGTGACGTCAGCTTAGATGCTTCAGTGGTTTGCTCGTACCTATAAATAGAACAGTGCTCTGTACTATTCTATTAGCTATTTCACCATCTTCTTCCTGCACGAACAAACACTGTGAGCTCGGGCTGAGGGGGAGTTTGTTGCATACTTGCAAATTGTAATCGTTGTTGAAATTAAATTCAATCATTCGGTTCAATGTTAAACTTGTATGTTAAAAGCAATTCTCCTGTTTGATTGTGAAAAGTTTGCTTCCATTATAATTCCGCTGCACAACTCATTCATCTTCATCTTAAATACAAACGTAAACACAATCAAAACCAAACTCAGATCCTAACAATTGGTATCAGAGCTTGGATAGTCAAATTTGATTTAACAATCATTTTGACATAAATAGTTCAGCTCATAATAGTTGATACTGATAGTTTGTTCGTTTTGTTGAAAAACAGAGCAAGGTTTAATCACCATCAGAGTTGATTAATCAGTGCCTGTAAAACAACCAGGATGACATCACAATCACAAGATGATAAGAATAACATTGGCTCTCTTTTCAAACCACCCATGCTTAAACATAATGAATACAACATCTGGCAGAGAAGGATGGGTCACATCCTTGCTCAACAGAACACTGGATGTTGGAGGTCTGTTGTTTTTGGTCCCCATGTTCCTATGGTGCCAAGTGCTGAGGATGCAAAGAAGTTCGTACCTAAACCATCTGAAAACTATACTGAAACTGATTTTCAAAAGTTCGAACTCGATGCCAAAGCATTTAGCATCATAGCATCTGCATTACCCAATGAGATCTATGCTGGACTGTTACACTGTAACAGTGCCAAAGAGCTATGGGATGCACTGAAGGAACAGTTTGGGGGGACAGAAGAAATTATTGAAAACAATTGGGAAATTCTGAATCAGTAGTATGAAACATTTTGTCACATCAAGGGTGAATCATTGACTCAGCAGTTTGAGCGATTCAGTTGTCTAATTAGTGAACTAAGGCTTGTTAAAGTAACTTTTCCAAATTCAACTCAAAATAGCAGGTTCCTTAGATCACTACCAGAAAAATGGGATACCATCGCTTTTGTTACTAGAAACTCTGCTGAGTTCAAAGATCTGACCCTGACCCAACTTCATGGTAGACTCCTGACCTATGAAATGGAGTTAAACCAGAAAAAGAAGTTGCAAGAGTCTGGCAAAGTTACTGATGATTACTCATTCGGTAGCACATCTCTTTTTGGTCAGGAAGAATCTGGTAGCAGTGGTAAGGATCAGGGTTATGATCACTTTATTGATATAACTGCTGGTGCAAATTTTAACAACCCTGATTCTCACTCTGCAAATTATGCTTTTACTGCAAATTGTGAAAACCAGATGTCAGATAATTTGTGCTTTGAACTCAATGATTTGCAACACTTTGATCCCACTGACTTAGAAGAGATGGACATTTTGCATCAATTGGCTTTGCTTAGTGTAAGAACAAGCAAATTCTACAAAAGAACAGGGAGAAAATTCCCAGGGTTACATGGGAATTTAAGAGTGGGGTTGGATAAATCGAAAATTAAGTGTTACAAGTGCAATAGGCTAGGTCATTTTGCTAGGGAATGCAGGAGTCAAACCACTGGTCCAATAATCACTCATCCCAGCTCAAACCCTAGACCACAAAATCAAAGCACTGTTCACTATACCCAATATACCCCTACAGCCCATGTTAACACTGCTCACTATGCTGCAACCCCTGTGCCTGTGCATTATGTTCAAACCACTGTTCCACAAATTCAGTATGTTCAAACCCCTGTCCCTCAGGCACAAGTGCAAACTGCTGCACCTCAACAAGCTGCTCCAACAGTGGTACAACCAGATCAACAAAGCTTTTTCACCCAAGGTTTTGTTGACTGGAGCAGCATGCCTAATGAGCTTGGTGATGAAAATTTTGCACTCTATGCTTTTAATGATCCTTCTAATGATGAATTTTGTTTGATGGCATTAGAGTCAATACCAGAGGGGGTAGAAACTGAACGTGAATAGCTAAGTGTTGAAATAGTGGATGAAGTGACTGAAGCAGTGGTTACTACAGTTACTGGTGAACTACTACTGGGAGAAAATTCAGAAACCTTGATTGAACCACTGTCTGACCCCTAGTCCAAAGAAAACACAGAAGATAAGGAAGAGAAGATAGCAGGTGAGCAAGAAGTGAGAGCTGATGAAGAAGGAGATCATCAATGTGATTGTGCCATGATGGCTGCTGCCAAGGTATCACCTCAAGATCTTGAAAAACTGTGTTCAGACAAATGCATTATTGCATTTGCTAACATCAAAGAGGTAAATGAAAACCTTAGGGATAAAGTCTTATCTGACGAAGTCAAATTTGAAAAGTCATTAAAAGAACTTAGAAACAAATTGGCTGAAAAAGATAAAGAAATCAGCAGTCTCAAAGAAGAGCAAAGCATAACCAAAACTCAACTTCAAACTATGGTAGAAAAATACCAAGTTTGCAAAAAGGAGTTGGAGTCCACCCAGATCACATGTGAAAGATGGGTGGAATCTTGTAAAGGGTATGAGGTTATGCTTGAGAAACAGCTTGAAAGCAATGTCAAGTTTGGTGTAGGATATAGAAAATATGATGATCTTGTAAACACTGCTGGAAAACAAGCTGGTTCATCTGAAATTAAACCAACCAACAAGAATGGCCAAGAGGTTAAAATAACCGACAAACTTGGTAACAAAATCACTTTGGAAAGATCTGTGGGATCCTCAACTTTTGAGGAAATTGAAAAATACCAATTTAAACCCACATGGTCTGATGAGTGTGACATTCTTGAAAATTTCAAGCCCATGGACTTTACAACCACTGATGGTGTTACAGCTCCAAAAGCAAAGGTCATTCCTATCAAAGACATCCCAACAGTGGTTCAAAACTCTGTTGCAAAGGAGTCTGAGAAAAGGAAGAAAAAAGAAAAGGTCAAAAACTTGTTTTGTGAATTTTGTGAAAAGAGAAACCATCTAACAAAAGACTGTTTTCATCTAAAAGCATATGATCTAAACAAAACAAGTGTCATTGTTCCTGCTGAAAGCTGCACCATCTGTGGTAAAACAAACCACAAAACTCAAGCATGTGTGTATCTCAAAAACTTTGATGTGAAAAAGAATGAGTACACTGCTAAAACATCCTTGAGTCCATCAACATCATCTGTCAAATTCACCAAAAACCAACCACTGTTTGTGCCAGTCCAAACAACTGTCACAAAACAGCTGAATCAAACATCTGTCTAAAGAGATGTTCAAGTGACTGATGCACCTCCTGCCAACCAATTCAGAAAAGGCAAGGGACAATCATCTTACCAAAGGATTCCACATGTTTATGAGACCTACAAAAGGCCCTCTAAACCCAGAGTGAACAGGCATCCTTTTGGTTATCAGCAGGTGATTGGTCAAAACCCACAACAGTGGTTAGAGAGAAACAGTCATAAAACTGTCCAAACCCCTGACCTAACCACTGTCCATGCATCTGAACTCCTTCCAGACACTGTTGAGACCCCATCCAAAGCCTTATTGGCTTTGGAAACCTTAATGAACTAATCCTTTTACTTCATGTGTAGGGAGCTTCTGCATGCTTAGATAGTCTTTGGTATGTAGATAGTGGAGGCTCCAGGCACATGACAGGATGTAAAGCCCTACTCAAAGATTTCAAAATCCATGGAGGGGGTGATATATCCTTTGGGAATAATAGTAAAGGGAAAGTTCTGGGGTCTGGTACAGTGCAGTCTGGTAATGTAAAATTTGAAAATGTTAATCTGATAGACAATCTAAAATTCAACCTCCTGAGTGTCTCATAAATGAATGATAAGGGGTATGGGTCATTATTCATAAAGGAGTGTTGTAGGATTGTTGGACCAGAAATGGTTGAAAAGATTGAAGCAATAATAAAAACTGGAAAAACAAAACTTGTTGCTCAAAGAAGTGGCAATGTTTATGTGGTTGATATGTCAAAAGAGAGCCCCAGAACTGATGCCTGTCTGTTCTCAGCTACATCAAACAAAGAAACAGAACTATGGCACAGAAGATTGGGGCACACAAATCTCAAGACAATCACTGCAATTTCAAAACAGGGGTTAGTAAGAGGTTTACCTCAAAAACTGTTCACCTATCCTGAGCATTGTGTTTCCTGCCTAAAAGGAAAACAACATAAAAGCTCCTACAAATCCATTGATGAGTCCAAAACAACCAAATGTTTGCAAATGCTTCATATGGATTTGTTTGGCCCAGTCAAAGTCATGAGTCTCAAGAAAAAGAGATATTGTTTGGTAATTGTTGATGACTTTTCTAGGTTTACATGGACTTATTTTTTACACTCAAAAGATGAGACTGCAGGCATTCTGCAAGACTTTGTGAAACAGGTTGAAAAGCAGTTTGACCTTCCAGTAAAAATCTTCAGAAGTGACAATGGCACAGAGTTCAGGAATAAGGAGTTGGATGATTTCTGTGTGTCAAAAGGAATTGTGAGGCAATACAGCATTCCAAGAACACAAGAACAAAATGGGTTGTAGAAAGAAAGAACAGAACTTTGATAGAGGCTGCCAGAACCATGCTTGCTGATTCAGGTTTGCCATTAACATTTTGGGCAGAGGCAGTAAACACTGCTTGCTATGTCCAAAACAGAGTTTTAATTAACCCCAGGCATCAAAAGACTGCCTATGAACTGCTGTATAAAATAAAGCCATTGATTTCATACTTCAAAGTTTTTGGTTGCCCATGCTTCATTTTAAACTTAAAAGATTCAATTTCTAAGTTTGCAGCCAAAATTGATTGTGGTTATCACCTGGGATACTCAACCACTGCCAAGGCCTACAAAGTGTTTAATACACGGACCAAAGCAGTGGAGGAGACTTTGAATGTTAAGTTCAATGAACTTTCATCAATAAAAATCCCAGCAAATCCTGCTGAATTGTTTGATTTTAAAAATTTACCTTCGAAAATACTGCTGTCAAGACTAACAGTGCAGGTCCATCAGAGGATTCAACACCAGATTATGGATATGAAATCATCATTCCTCAAAGGTCTTTCAAAATGGGAAGAGCATCAGATGTTCAAAACAGCTGTCAAAGCTCAACCACTGCTACCTCAACAGTTGTTGACCAAAGTAGCCCCATAACCACTGCTTCCACATCATCAAGCACTGTTAATAAAAGTCCACAAACAGTGGATCAAAATCAGCATGTGTCCACACCATTACCTCCTATTCCACTACCTTTTAAAGCCACTGCTGGATCATCAAAGTCACCAGCAGTGGTTAGCTCAAATGATACACATCTGCAGCCTTCACCAACAAATGCCATCATACCATACCAAGGAGATTTAATCTTCTTGAGATCTCATCCCCCTGACCAAATCATTGGCAACATCAATGAAGGGGTGCTCATAAGAAGCCAAACCCAAAACATTTGTCTTTTTGCTGGTTTTCTATCACTCCATCAGCCAGTCAAGTACCAAGAGGCACTAAAAGACAACAGCTGGGTAGAAGCCATGCAAGAAGAGCTCCAACAGTTTAAAAGACAACAAATATGGGAGCTTGTACCACTGCCAAAAGATGTAAGTCCCATCGGCACAAAGTGGGTCTTCAAAAATAAAACTGATGAAAGGGGCATTGTTGTCAAGAATAAAGCCAGGCTTGTGGTTCAAGGTTACAGACAGGAAGAGGGGATAGACTATGATGAAACTTTTGCCCCTGCAGCAAGATTGGAAGCTATAAGACTGTTTCTAGCCTTTGCTGTCAACCGCAACATGAAGGTGTTCCAAATGAATATCAAAAGTGCTTTCCTCTATGGTACAATTCAAGAAGATGTGTATGTTTTTCAACCTCCAGGTTTTGAGGATCCTTTTATCGTCTACAGACTAAACAAAGCTTTGTATGGCCTGAAACAAGCACCCAGGGCCTGGTATGAAACTCTTTCCACCTTTCTACTCTCAAATGGTTTCAAAAGAGGTACCATTGATAAAACTTTGTTTCTAAAATGAAGAGGAAAGGATTTAATGATTGTCCAAATTTATGTGGATGACATTATTTTTGGAAGCACATGTAATAAAATGTGTGAAGAGTTTAGGCAACTCATGACAACTGAGTTTGAAATGAGTGCAATGGGTGAACTGCAATGCTTTCTTGGTCTCCAAGTTCAGCAAATGCAAAATGGAACTTTCATTCATCAAAGCAAATATGCTAAAGAACTTTTAAACAAATTTGATATGAATGATTGCAAACCATGCAGCACACCCATGACAAACAAATAAGCTAGTCATGTCTGATGAAAAGGATGCGCTGATTAACCAAATTCTATATCGAAGCATGATTGGGTCTCTTTTGTACCTAACTGCATCTAGGCCAGACATCATGTTTGCAACATGTGTCTGTGCAAGGAGTCAATCAGCCCCTAGAAAATCCAACCTTATTGCTGTAAAAAGGATATTCAGATACATAAAAAGTGCTCCCACACTTGGTATCTGGTATCCAGCTAATGGGAATATCAAGCTTTCAGGATTTTCAGACAGTGATATTGCTGGATGTAACACCACAAGGAAGTCCACTTCAGGAGGGTGCCAGTTTCTAGGTGATTGCTTAGTTTCATGGCAAAGCAAAAAGCAAGCAGTTGTTTCCACATCCACTGCTGAGGCAGAATACATAGCTGCTGCAAGCTGTACAGCCCAACTGCTCTGGCTTCAAAATCAGTTATTGGATTTTGGTATCACTGCCCTAAAGACACCACTCATGTTGGATAGCCAGGCAGCAGAAAATATCATCAAAAATCCAGTTTCCCACTAAACCACTAAACACATCGACATCAGACATCACTTTGTGAGGGATTGCTATGAAAAAGGTTTGATTTCTCTGCATCATGTTCTAACTAAAGACCAGCTGGCAGATGTGCTCACAAAAGCATTAGATACATCCACTTTTGAAAGCTTGGTCTCTAGGATTGGCATGCTAAACATGGAATAGCAGGCAAAATCCTGTTTTTCTATGAATAAAAGCATTAAAATGTTTTTAGAAAGTCAAAAATCCATCCTTAGAAATAGCTAAAAATGAATTTTTCATTAAAATCCTTAAAAGTCTGCCATTCCCACTGCTTGTTCAAAAGTCTGCTCTACTTCAAAGTCTGTCCACTGCTGAAAGTCAACCCCTGTTCTCTCATTTTCTTGATAAGCACTGATGCTCAAAATCAGTGTTTTATCCACTGATATGCTATCTGCTGATAGTGAAAATCATCCACTGCTTCCATTTGTTACCGTTGTAACCACTGCCTATCATCAGTAGTTTTCATAAAAGTACCGTCCTTCATGATAGCCAGGCAGCAGAAAATATCATCAAAAATCCAGTTTCCCACTAAACCACTAAACACATCGACATCAGACATCACTTTGTGAGGGATTGCTATGAAAAAGGTTTGATTTCTCTGCATCATGTTCTAACTAAAGACCAGCTGGCATATGTGCTCACAAAAGCATTAGATACATCCACCTTTGAAAGCTTGGTCTCTAGGATTGGCATGCTAAACATGGAATAGCAGGCAAAATCCTGTTTTTCTATGAATAAAAGCATTAAAATGTTTTTAGAAAGTCAAAAATCCATCCTTAGAAATAGCTAAAAATGAATTTTTCATTAAAATCCTTAAAAGTCTGCCATTCCCACTGCTTGTTCAAAAGTCTGCTCTACTTCAAAGTCTGTCCACTGCTGAAAGTCAACCCCTGTTCTCTCATTTTCTTGATAAGCACTGATGCTCAAAATCAGTGTTTTATCCACTGATATGCTATCTGCTGATAGTGAAAATCATCCACTGCTTCCATTTGTTACCGTTGTAACCACTGCCTATCATCAGTAGTTTTCATAAAAGTACCGTCCTTCATTTCATCAGGGGTTGGCACGTGGGCAGTACATAGTGGTCAGTCTTTTTGTAACCACTGCCACGTCAGCATTCACTTTTTCTCCATAAAACCCCCTTTCAAAACCCCAAACAGGGTTTTACTATCGAATTGAATTCTTAAAAATTCCTTTCTCAAAGCAGTTTTTCTCTCATTTCCTCAAATTTCTTCACAACCTTCTTCAATCATCATCTTCAAAATGATAAAATCGAAGTCATCTGCAAAACCCACTTCCAAATCATCTTCAAAAGAGGCCTCTCAAAAGGCTAAACCCATCGAAATCCCACACAAACCATCTCACAATCTTCTGGGTCTTCTCACAAAACCCGGCACCACTGATGCTTTCGACTCCATCATTGATATCATATCTACATCAAAGTATAAAACTTTGTTAACAGCAGATGCACCAATTTACTTGACGACCCAAAGAGAGTTCTGGAAAAACGCAACCCTTGACAAACAAGGTGAGACTGTCATAGCCATTAACTCTTCTCTAAAGGGTAAAGCTGTCAAAATTACACCATAATCCATCTCGGAAGTCTTTCAACTCGAGGATCAGCAAGGTAAAACTTCCTTTCCTAAAAACGAGTTAAAAATTGACTTTATTGAAAGAGGGTATGCAGATACAATGATGAAGAGGGATACCTTACAAAAAGGTTTCTTCCCTCCTGCAACGAGGTTTTTATTTCATACCCTCCTAATGTGTGTTTCAAACAAAACCACTGCTTTTAATGAAATACCATTAAAGATTCAAAACTTGGGATATGCTATTCTTCAAGAAGAAAATTTTAATTATTCTAAGGAAATCTTTAATGATCTGTTTAAAAATGTTGAAACAAAAGCATTCATACTGTTTCCAAGATTTCTAAGTTATTATTTTGAAAATAAACTTGGTAAGAATGATGCTTCTGCAATACAACAAGGTGAATCTCTTCAAATGCACAGCTTAACTGCTGAAACTTTTACAAGAATGTCAACACCTTGCAAAACACAAGCAGAGGTGCCTGAGCAGAATTTAGCAGCTACCACTACTCCTCAGGTATCTGCTGCTGAGCCCACTGCTCAAGGTGATCAAAGTAGCAAAACAACTGCTTTGAAACCCACACCTACAATCACCAAAAAGCCACAGAAAAAGAAAACTCAAAAACCCCCCAAACCTATAAAAAAGGCAACTCTGGAGGATGAGATACCAGAGCAACTGCCAGTGACAGCACAAAAGTCACAAGAAACCACTGCTGCTACTTCCTCACAGCAGTTGGTACAAATATCTCAACCCATAACCGAAACTCCTCTTGTTTCTTCTCAAAAAGAAAAAGTTGTACAAATGGGGACACCACAATATGATGCTCTGGAATCACTTGCTTCCATAATCCACAGCCCAATGCCCGGGGCAAATTCTCTTTCTACACCCAACCTCACATACATAATTCCCCCACCAACAAAATTATTGTTGGATGCTATTGATTTGAACCAGGCACAAACCAGTCCTTCTCAATCACCTATCAATGAGAATATACTTCAACAAATGACTGGGTCTGATGTATCAATCATAGTTAACCCACCAACAAGGCCTGAGGAGGTTACACCCCTTGAGTTACAAGTAACTCTTGGTGGTAGTCCAAGTGAAGCAGCCACTACAAGTGTTGAACCCATTGGTTTACATTTGGACAGTGGTTACATCAATAAGACTTTCTTGGAGGCAATTCCTTCCATAGCACCTCTGCCATTCACCAGTGGTTTTGTTTTAACCACTGGCAACATCAAAAGATTGTCAAGTGCTGAAGGAAGAAGACCCCAGTACCAATACAAAGGGGCATCAGTGGTTAATGTTTAGAGTACACTCCCTACCTCAACCACTGATAAAACCACTGCTAGTGGGAAATCAGATGATCCCATTAAATTGGGTGATGGTTTAAAGTACCTAGAATTGACGGAACGTGTTGATAAACTGGATACCTCTGTTGCAGAAATCAAAGCAATACTGCAACAGGTGTTGAAAGTACAAAAGATGCAATCCACTGTTGTTCCACCTCAAGCACCTGCTCCACCACAAGCACCTGCTGCAGATGAGATATGGAACCTATTTCAACCTTTTCTCCAACAACAAAAACAAATGGCTGATCAGCAACATGCAATACATGTACAAGAGCTGAGAAACACCATGTAGTCTAGGTTCAAGAACACACAAGCAGACATTAAGGCAATCAAGGCCCACATATTGGAAACCACTGGCACTGCTCCTCCAACTGTCCTATTTATAGATCAATTACCCCCAGATAATGCCAAAAAGGGGGAGAAAATTCAGGAGTGGAAGAAGTAGGGAATAGATGATGGTCTTTACATTGATACAGAAAAGGATGCTATGACTAGAAAGATTCCCTTGCCAGATGGTAGCAAAAAGGTTGATGTTACCCAAAATGCACTTGATGAAGCCATAGCAAGTGTAAAAAGGGATAGAGCGGCAAAGGATATGTCAAGGTGGAATGAGGAGAAGAAAGCTTACATGGAGCTGAATGCGCAGGGTTGTTCTGGGCTAAAGGATGTTAAAAATCCTGAGCTAAAAAGAAATCCCACTAGAAAAGTGAGGGAACCCAAGTCCATACCATCCAAACTCACAAAGCATACTCCAAAACCACCATCCAAAAGCCCCCAACATCAAATCTCCAAAACAGGGTTGAAACACCAGTTGTTTCAACAGTTGTTAGTCAATCACTGCCACTAAAATCACCACCACTGATCCACCTAAGACATCATCAGCCTCTTCTACAATAAAAAGGAGAAGGATTCAAATACCTGATGATGATTCTCCATCACCACCACCTACATCTTCAAAATCTCTTGCACTTATTCCAAACCCTGTTCCTCTCTCAGCAGTTCAAATTCAAAAGCCCTTACCTCCTGTAGGTGTTCAATTTCCTCCTGAACTTATAGCAGTCAGAGAAGAAATAAAGTCTTTTTATTATGAGGATGACCCTGCTAAAAGTAGTTTGCCATCAGTTGAAGGATATCCCAGGCCTAACAATATTGATGAATATTTGGAAATCAAGGCTCAGCAAGCAGAGGATATCTCAAAAAGAAATACACAAGGGAAATCTGATAGAGAAATTCAGCAGAACTATCAATACTTGCTCACACAAGTCAGATCCCTAGAGCAATTTGCAAAAAATGTTTGTCAACAAATCTCAGAGAGAGCAGATGAAACTCTGAGAAAAGACTACATTGAAAGCATTATGGCTACCAAGAAGTACAAAGGGGAGAAACACATGTACAAAGAGTGGACCATTCCTGAGCTTGAAAAAGAAGCAGCCAGGATTCAAGAAATGAGAAAAAACAAGGTCAAGCACACTCCTCCAGATTGGTCAAAGTTCAAAAAGAATGTACCTGATAAAAAGGTAGAGCTGAGGAGAATGAAAGAGGAACTAGCTGCTGCTGATTATGGGTCTTTGAATCAAGTGTTGAGATGGAAAGAAGATAAAGTCAGGGCTACTTACAAAGGTTTGGAGAAATTAAGAAAGACAGATCCTAATGCTCCACGAAAGCCTGACTATCCTGAAGCAGAGGTTTCAAAAAGACCTTCAAAGCTGCAAATCAGGAGATCCACTGCTCTAGCTGGTGCAGCCACCTTTAAAAGAAGGCAACAAAAACAGTTGGATGCTGAAACCATACAAGAGTTAATGGAAGGTGATGAACTTGTAAAAGTAGGCATTAAAAAGATGATTATAGAAACTCTTGGTTTGGATCAACCTGCAAGTACTGCTCAGTCAGTCATCAATAGGCCAGCTTCACCAAACACCTCTTCTAATAAAAATCTCCCAAGAAACCCACCAGGCTCAAAAGTACTAAAGTGGAAAACTGATAAACAGACCCATGTACTGACAGTGTTCAAGTCTAGTGGAGAAGTGAAGAAACTATCAAGGGAACAAGCACTTGGCCTAAGTCTTGAAGATTTGCAGGATCTCCTTGATCTTCCACTTAGCAGGGATGATGATGACACAGATTCCTTAACCTTTGAGTTACAACTCAAAGGGCAAATAAGGGAACTGCTGATGAGGCAATAAAGATCTACCAATAATGAATAGTTTTGGCATTATCTGTTCCAGGGGGAGATTGTTGGGATTGAACCCTACCAAAGGAACAAATAATTAAAGCCAAAACTGGATCAGAGCAGTGGATTCAGAATAAGCAGATGTTATGCATACAAGTCTCTCCCCTTGAAAGTGGTTTCAACATCTGCTGACTTCCTATCTACTAATTATACAAACTGCTGACCTACAAACTACTGTCCAAGTCAAAGACTGATGGAAGACTAAAGCTCTACTGTTCAATCTACTGCCTTGAGTCAAGCTCTGCTGATCATTACAAGTACTGCTGGATTCACATCAGTGGAAGGATGCAGCAGTAGTTTAGTTTATATTATGTAATGAATTGTAATAACAGTAGTTAGCACAACAGAGGTTGTATAGATCAGAGGTTAGAGTTTGTTAGGAGGTTAGATGTCACTTTCATGGTGACGTCAGCTTAGATGCTTCAGTGGTTTGCTCATGCCTATAAATAGAACAGTGCTCTGTACTGTTCTATTAGCTCTTTCACCATCTTCTTCCTGCACGAACAAACACTGTGAGCTCGGGCTGAGGGGGAGTTTGTTGCATACTTGCAAATTGTAATTGTTGTTGAAATTAAATTCAATCATTCGGTTCAATGTTAAATTTGTATGTTAAAAGCAATTCTCCTGTTTGATTGTGAAAAGTTTGCTTCCATTATAATTCCGCTGCACAACTCATTCATCTTCATCTTAAATACAAACGTAAACACAATCAAAACCAAACTCAGATCCTAACATATTATGAAAAGGATAGTTCAAAAGTGTGTAAGTTGGTCAAGTCGTTATATGGTCTAAAGCAGGCTCCACGTAAGTGGAATGAAAGACTTACTAATGTGCTAATTGATATGGGTTTTGTTCAAAGTGTTTGTGATTATTCTATGTTTGTCTTGTGTGTTAAAGATGTGTTTATTGTGTTGTTAGTATATGTTGATGACATTGTGCTAACCAGGGCCGTCTTCGAAAATCACAAAAAAAAATGGCCTTGTTCGAAATAAAAAATTTGGGCCCTATTCGCAAATCTTCATATAATATAAACTCATCAATCATTCAGTCAAATATATAAATACTAAAAATCCATAATACTACGATAATTGTTATGAAATAGATAAAACAAATTAGCAAAAAGAGTGTAGCAAAAATGATCAAATTATCGAACCTACTTGCTAAGCGAACAGTGTGGTTCTTCTAACGTTTTTTGAAGCAAAGCTCTCGATCAACTCCTTGTAATCCATAGTATCTAATATTTCACTTTCAATAGAAATTGTCGCCAACCCGTTTAGCCTTTCTTGTGACATTGTAGAACGTAAATAGGTCTTCAACAACTTCAACTTTGAGAAACTTCTTTCTGCCGATGCCACGGTTAACGGAATTGTCAACAACACTTTATATGCATTTAAAGCATTAGGATAAGTAATACTGCGTTGGAAGATATAGTCTAAAACATCAAAAGGGTTGTCAATGTGTCTCGGTAAAAATGTATTAATCAACTTCAACTCCGTATACAGGCCCTTATTTTTGTTTAGACTAGTCACTTGGGCTTGTTAATTGGGCCAATTTTTAAAAACTTTAAAACAAGCGCTTATTTAAAAAGCTTTGGGTCTTTTAGCAGGCCCTTATTTATACAAACATCCAGAATTTTTTAAATATATATATATATATATAATTTTTAAAAATTTTTCGGGCCTATATTGATTTGGGCCCTGATCGTAGGCACCTCTTGCACCCCCTGATAGACGGCCCTGGTGGTAACTGGAAACAATAAAATTGAAATTGAAAAGATAAAAAAGAACTTGAGTGATACTCTTAAAATCAAAGATTTAGGTTTGCTTAAATATTTCTTGGGTATAGAGGTATTATATGCTGATAATTCTGTGTGCTTGTCATAAAGGAAATATTGTCTTGAACTCTTAAATGAGTTTGGTTATTTAGGTTGTAAACCTGTTGCTACGCCTATTGAACAAAGTTTTATAGTCACTAATAAAGTGGTCAAAGAAAGTCAATCGTTGTCGAATGTTAACGGTTTTCAAAAGTTAATAGAAAAACTAATTTGTTTTGTCCTTGACCAGACCAGATATCAGTTATGCAGTTCAGTTTTTGAGTCGGTTCATGCATAGTTCGTGTCAGTCACATTTAAACATTGCATTGCGGCTGTTAAGGTATCTAAAACAGTCGCCTGCTAAAGGTATATTGTCTAAAAGAACAAATGACATGAATGTTTTTGGGTTTGTTGACTCAGACTGGGCTAAATGTATTGTGACAAGAAAATCTGTCCCTAGGTATGGAATTTTTTTTTGGGAGATACACTTGTTTCTTGGAAAGTAAGAAACAAAGTGTGTTAGGACCGGTTTGACTCCGTTTCGATTGCGAACCGACTCGTACGACGTGCGGAATCCGTGCACGAGTGAGACCGAACACACGAACAGTAAAATAAACTGTGATTCTTTGATAGATTTGATAGCGTACAAGAACCTGAATCACGTGGACAAGCTTTCTCTCTCTAGAATCTCTCTCTAGATCTCTAGCTCTCCAAATGCTCTAAATGGCAAAAGTCCTAATTCTTAAGTCTAATGCTCTATTTATAGGCACAAGGTTATAAGGAGGTTTTCCTTATTTACAAGAACGCCACCTTGCCCTTTTTACTAACTATTACATAATAAAGTCTAGTATTTTTCATTTTCTGCTACGGTTCTGATTGATGGAGGCGATAGACACATATTGCACTAACAGACTCCCCCTTGGATATTGCCGCAGTCAATCTCGTAGCGTTTTATCTTTTCTTTTCTCTCTCTGAGTCTTCTTGAAAATGTGATATTATCAGCAACCACAGACTCCCTCTTTCTCGAACAGAATCCCCGTGGATCTGTCTTCAGGTTTCCGTTGCTCTCTCTCTCGATAGACTCTTCCTTCAGGCTCCCCCTATCGTCAAGCTTCCGTGCTTTTAGGGATCGACACCTAGCTTTCCATCTACAAGCTCCTCCTAACTTTCAGCTTGTCTTTAGACTCCCCCTTAGACTCAGCTCTCGGGATCGTAGTCTGGATTACCTGCAATCACTCATACAACTATAAGTAACAACATTTTAATCTTCCAGATAGAGTAATCTGACAATTCAATTTCCTCA
This sequence comes from Helianthus tuberosus, assembly GCA_030545235.1. NCBI lineage: Eukaryota > Viridiplantae > Streptophyta > Magnoliopsida > Asterales > Asteraceae > Helianthus > Helianthus tuberosus. Next base: position 18,277,202 of record CM060403.1, read on the forward strand.
AAAACACTTCTCATGAATTTGGCAGTTTCATCGAATCGTATCGAAAACTAGCTCTATAACAATATAAGCATCCAAATCCCCCACAGTTAATCATCCAAGTCCAAATTAATGACCTTGGAGATATCACAAACTGTTTTTGAATTTTTGATTTTTAAAACGTCAAGTTTCAAATTAATGAACTTGTTTTATTTTCAGAAACACAATCAACTTACTTAGATTTTGAAACTCAGCACTCAGACATCGGTTGTCGAAAATAAAGCAGAAATCAAAATCTTTTTGTATTTTCTGAAAACATAAAGCAGTAAAGAAATATGTACAAACATATTTACAGACAATATTTTTGTTTGAGTATGCGTCAGAGGATCATATCAGTTTTTGACAAGTCACAAGTACCGTTGAGCTTTTTAACACTTTAAGTATTAAACAATTCACTTAGATTGTCGATATACTGATCCACTTAAATTTTCACACAAACTTCAACTGATTCAGGATACGAATTAGATGTATTAAGAACTTAAACTCATTCATGTGTCCCACCTCTTGAATATACTCCCGTATCCAGATCCCAATATTCAGTCTTACAGGCAATTATAACACAAATGATATCTGTAAGGGGTTAATAATTTATGAAGAATCATGAGAGCTCAGGTCAGAACCATCGTTCAGCAGAGAGATCATGACTCAACTTGTGGGTGTGTCCCCTTTAGAGGATCTTTTTTACAACAGCATTGCTAAGCAATTTTATTGTCTTATCATATATGCTGAGGGTGATGCTGTGTTTCAAGCATATGCGGAAAGTATTATTCGGGGACTAGGTCAGAACTACCGTTCAGCAGAAGTACCGGAATAATACCCCAGATATCACTGAGTATAAAGACCTAGTATATTAGAATATGAGACCTTTCAAACGAGATTTCAGGGGTTACCTATATATCCAAGTAGTGTTCCCCACGAAATAAGCAAGTGAAATTTATGTTTATATCCCGAAAAAGTTTACTAAATGTATAAAAATCTACCGACACATCCACGGTGAGATCATTTAACACATTTTAACTTTCCATTTCTTTAGCATACTGTAACTGTCTACTGATGTACTATCATTTCCTCTTTTTACGCAAAAACTCAATTTTTTTGAATTTTATCATGTTTTTGGCTTTTTCAAAATTTTCAAATGTTTTTGTATTTTCTAACAACAATATATCTCCCCCTAAAATGCAAAACCATTTAAAGAAAATTTGACAACCAATACTGATAGCTTTGTCTCGCCATCCATTTTCTGCTTCACATGCACTGATTTGCAGAAAATATAACATACCCCCATGATTTACAACACATTGATATTTTACAGTTTGAAAACCGTTTTTCAATCTGATGAAAGTAATCATGTTTGTTCAGCCGTGAGGGTTTCGGCGTATTCAATCAACATACATTCAAAACAAAATTAAAAACAAACATATTTTTGTTTTTTTTTTCAAATTTTAACAAACTAAAAACATATTTTTGGTTTTTTTATTTTTCCAATTTTTAGGATTTTGAAAATATTGTTTATTTATGTACAGAAAACACTCAAACTAAACTCCCTGTTCAACCAAACCAGGGTCCTGCAACCTCTTCCTGTGCCAGGTTGCTCCAACTGCCATTCTCACAGTCTTCAGCTTCGTTGAGCACCTGCACATTCAAACTCTATCAATCATTTGAACAATTTAGCCCAGGTCTGTTGGACCTTAGGCATTTCAATACAATAATGTTCATTCAATTTTGGAAACTCTTTGTCACTTAAAAGGTTTTCAATTTTGACTTCAACTTTCTCATCTTTTACCGACGTTACTTGTTTCTTAATACTCCACATTTGACCTTCCGGAGTACCTCTTTTGTAAAAGTTTGTCTCTTTTTGAACCTTTTGATTTTGAATAACATTTTTAGGTTTCCAAAACTCTTGAGGTTTTGTCATATCAACAGATGTTCTCCAACTCTGTGTTGTTCTCAATCTGGGTGTGTGAGAATTCCAGGTCTGTCTTGAATCGAACCTGTTCGGGTTTGATTTCCAATTTTGATTTGAAGCAAACTTGTTTGTATTGTACCTCCAAGTTTGTTTCGAATCAAATCTGGTTGACCTTGATTTCACATCCTCAGATTTCTGTTTTTCAACATCAACAGGCTTTGGATTTGGACACTTTCGTGCAACATGTCCAATTTGATCACATTTAAAACACACTTTCTTTGAAACATCCTTGGCCTGTTGTTGTTTCTTTTTCATAGCATCAAACTCCTCATTAGACTGTTGTCCAAATTTGAGTTTTTCCTCTTCTTTCAAACTTTTCCCTTGAACAAAATTCATCTTTTGTTGCAAATTTTGTCTTTTACTTTGATTCCAATTCTGTTTCTTTTTATAACCCAAACCAGCCTTCATGTTTTTCTTCTTAAAACCAGGTTTGTTATAAAAAGATTTATGACCTTTACCAGCAAACTTTGGAATCTCAGACTTCTCAATCTCAACCATTTTAAAAACTTTATCGACCTTCTCTGAAATCACATTCTGAATCGGGAATACAACATCTAAGAATAATTTGTCCGATCCAATCATGGTATAAACCAATCCTTTTGAATCATCATTCAAATTTTTCTCGGATTTTGTGTTTTTCAGATAACCATCATAAAGATTTCCTTCATCTTCATCCTGTGATTCAGACTTACCTTTTGTAGACTCATCTTTCAAAACGCTATCAACAACCTTACTTACCACCTCTGAATCATGAGTGTCATCAGATTTGGCGTAAGTCACATCGATACTTTTAGGTAATTGGTCAACTATGTTCAAACCTTTTGCCACCTTTTCCTCATCATAAAAAGTATAATTGTTTCTCAATGGTGGTGGTACTTGATGAAATTCTGAACCAATACCCTTTTTGCAATTTTCAGTATCTTTGTCATCTGGTGTGATGTTGAAAATGCGTTCGAGAATGTACGAAGAGTTATGATAACTTTGAAGTTTGGTAACAACCTTTTCTTTTTCAGCCAAGACTTGTTTAAGATTTGCAATTTCATCAACACATTTGTTCAATTCAATTTGCTTTTCTTTAAACTTTCTTTCATACATTTCTTTAGTGACTAAAGTTTCTGACAATCTTTGATCAAAACTTTTGACTTGGCTCTTCAAAGTATCATAAGCTTCTTGTACTCTCTGACTCGACCACTTTAAAGAATCATACTGTTTTTTGTAAATCTTGAAATTTAGATTCTTTTTCAACACAATCGACACATTTTGCTGAACATAGTTGTCTATACACATCATTATCTTTTTCAAGATCTTGACACTTCTGTGTTAGCTTTTCGACTTTTAATTTCAACATTTCTTCTGTTTCAACCATTTCTTTACATTTTATTTTGAAAACATTTTCAAATTTGGTTGCTTCAATTTCTTTAACTTTTATGATGTCATCTTTTTTAGTACAGGCTTTGCACATTTCTATGCAATTCCTGCACTTGTTTTCATTTTCATCAACCAATTCAACATTCGGTAAATCAGAAGATTTTCTAACCTCAGTAGCATTCAGCACCAGTTCTTCTGTCTCAGCTTTCTGATCTTGCTCTTTGTTCTCCACTTTTTCTTCTTTCTGAGCTTCTTCATTCTTCTGTTCTTCTTCAGCAGCAGTCTTCGCAACAGCCTTTACTTCTTCAATCATCTTCTTCAATTCTTCTTCTTTTCTCTTCTTCATCTCTACCACCTTCGGTAGACTTGCTTCACAAACTTCTCTAATCTTCTTCTCCAAATCAGGCAGATATGCTTTATCAGATAACCTTCGTGTGTTGAAAGTAGCCTGCCTTGGAACCAAATTTATTACAGCTTCAAAATCCACTTTTGATGGATCAACAACTGGATTACCCCGTGGATCCATGTAACATTCTAACTCTTCATTCCATCTTTTTGCTCTCTGGGCTTCTTTGAATGGTTCATTTAATTTTCCAATTTCCCATCTTGCATAGTCTGCTTTCCAATATCTATCAGGATCAGCATTAGCCACAAATGCATATCCAACTGCATCTTCTTCAGGGCAAACTTGACTCCAGTCGTAACCTTCATCATCATATATAACTGCAAGAGCCCTTGATTTTTCTTCAGGCTGTTTCAATCTTGGAGGCTCAGACTTGTTCTGATGGTAAATCGCTTTCTTGTAATAATCTTCGTTGAACGGATTTGCAGAATCATCATCAGCATACGTATTTCTGCACTCGCGCTTAAAGTGACCTCTTTGTTTGCATTTGAAGCATGTCACTTTAGATTTATCAAATCCCAATTTGGTAGATGGTCCACCAATTGACTTTCTCCCCGTTATCTCCATGAACCGCTGTGCCCGACGAACCGCACTGGCCATGCACCATCTTATATCCATCAGTTCCATCTCCTCGGGGTCTAATTGATCATAATCTTCTTTCGTCAAGTTGGTGTTGCCAATCTTCCCTGCAACGAGGCTTTCATACGATTCAAGTACAGATGCCAAGAAAACCATCTGTTGTTTTGCCGACTCTTCGCTGAAATTCTGCCCATTCTTCAGATCCACTGCGATATTACACTAAAAAAAATTCTTGGAAGCAGATTGACTTGAAGTGTTTGAAGAAGATCCACTGTGAAAACCATTGTGAAGACTTTCATTGTTCACTGAACTTGAATTTTCTGCAGAAAACGTTGTTCTTGGAGACCCAGCCTGCGGTACATTTCCTCTGTAGTAAAGTTCTACATTCTGCTGATAAGCTGGATTGTTGACTTTAGATCTTTTTATCTCCAACTCATGGCTTTCAAGTCTTTCGATCAGCAAATCCACTTTTAAATCTTCAGGCTTGATAGTATTTTTCAACATTAGAGCGAAGTATTGCCACTCTTGATCATTTGGCAATGAATCAAACAGTTTATCCACCAGCTCCTATTCAGAAGGTAAAATTTCATGTCTAGCTAACTCCATTTTTAGATATCCGAATCTCTCGATCATTTTACAAACAGATTCATTTTTCATACAACTGAATAAATCAAACTCTTTACGCAACAATTTCTTTTTGTTTTTGACAATTTCATTACTTCCTACACACTTTTTCCCTAACGCTTCCCACAAACTTTTTTAAGTTTTCTCTTGTTCAAGTAACGAAATAATATCCTCTCTCACTGACTGTTTGATTAATGTGATCATTTTAGATTCAGCCACAACATTTTTTACATCTATGTCTGAGAAATCTTTCGGATCTATTAACTCTCCTCCCTCTTTTACTGGTTCAGTGTATCCATCTGTCATTTTTATCCAACTTTCAGGAGCGAAAGCTTTTACCCAACCCTCAAATCTGTTTTTCCACCAGTGATAATCTTCAACTTTCATTAACTTTGGTGGCTTCTGTTGGCTTCCGTACATGTTCTCAAACTTCAAATTCTCTGAAATCTCTCTTGAATATTCTTTCATCTCAGATCTTCTATCTGACGATTCGGAAATGAACGCGTTGTAGAAAGTATTGTAGAATTCTTCACCGTTGTTTGACATCTTCAATTACCTAGAGCAAACAAACAAACAAAATCAGTTCAAACACTATCAAACAACTGAATTAAAATAATACTCGAACTGGTGAATTTTCTGTGCGGACTGAAGGTTGACAAACTGTGCGGACTGCTATGACCTTTTCCAATGACCTTACTAAACCACACGACCTTGAACAAGTTTGAATTCAAATGAACTGAACCACCTCTTGTGAACTGATATATTGGTAATTGATAAAGCCAAGTCTAAATCACATGTAAATCTCATAAACACACATGAATCGAGATATCATCACATGGGCTGCACACAACATTTATTACACTCAACTGTTGTTGATTGGGCCGTAATATCCATCAAATGGTCAAACATGTCAGTTGTTCACATGATAGTAATAGCAGACAACAGAATTTTTAACTATCGCCTTCACATTCAGCCGACAACTTTAACACTTCACCATTCAATTTCACATGTACGTTGATTTTAATATCTTGATATACTCAATTCACAACCCAATGCTCATTTGACCTTGAACTCCACTAAACCATGTGACTGACAAATTACAAATTCCAAACAAATTGTTTTTAAAGTCCGACAACCACTTTAATGATTTTACAATTTCGATGTGTGTGACCAACAATTAACGCAATCTTATTGAACCGAAGAACCGAAACCACAGTGATGACTGATAAGCGGACCTATTATTACACCTATGAGCGGATCTCAACTTTGACACAATGAGCGGACCTCAACTTTTTTTTTTTCACTAAAAGCGGATCAGGCAGCTGACTATCGAGCGAACCACGAATGATCTTTGGAGCGGACCTGAAAAATATGTCGTTCAAGCGGACCAGAAGAGCGAACCAGAAACCAAAACTGCCATTTCGAGCGGACCAGAACTAAAAACAGGAGCGAACCAGCATAACTTGTACGTTGGAGCGGACCAGAAACGCGAACCTGCAATTTTGACAGCGAAATCGAACTGAAAATCTTAGATTTCTCCTAAACGGATAGGAGTTTCGATCTGAAACTTGGTAGGGTTGTAGATCAGGTATATACGCACAACATATCCAAAATTCAGCTGAAACGGACCGTGAAAACCTGTTTGATTTGACGAAAAACAGTAAAAACCGTGAAAATATGAAAAAAATGAAGAAGAAGATGAAATCGGATCTGAATCTGATGATTTTCTGCGTGTAAACGTGTGAAAGATCAGTGCAATCGAGCTCCTGCTCTGATACCACTTGTTAGGACCGGTTTGACTCCGTTTCGATTGCGAACCGACTCGTACGACGTGCGGAATCCGTGCACGAGTGAGACCGAACACACGAACAGTAAAATAAACTGTGATTCTTTGATAGATTTGATAGCGTACAAGAACCTGAATCACGTGGACAAGCTTTCTCTCTCTAGAATCTCTCTCTAGATCTCTAGCTCTCCAAATGCTCTAAATGGCAAAAGTCCTAATTCTTAAGTCTAATGCTCTATTTATAGGCACAAGGTTATAAGGAGGTTTTCCTTATTTACAAGAACGCCACCTTGCCCTTTTTACTAACTATTACATAATAAAGTCTAGTATTTTTCATTTTCTGCTACGGTTCTGATTGATGGAGGCGATAGACACATATTGCACTAACAAAGTGTTATATCAAGATCCACAGGAGAGGCTAAGTATCGAGCCATGTGCTCGGCTACTTGTGAAGTTATGTGGATTTTGAATGTTCTTGAGGAACTTAAGTTAAAACCTGTTTTACCTGTTAAAATGTATTGTGATAGAAAGACTGCCATTTCTATTTCACAAAATCCTATGTTTCATGAGAGAACTTATCCAGTACAGATCCAATAATTTGCGTACCATAACAGGCTCTTCTAACTTTGCTTCTAAGGTCTTTGACTTTGTACTTAACGCACTTAATCTACCAGCAAGCAAACTGGTCTATTGTCTCTGTCTCTTTCATTGTAAGCATCTCAAATTCTGTGCGCAACGAATGAAGTCTAGCTTTCTATTGCGTTTTAGAAAGAACATTTTCTTTTGTGTTTTTAGTCTATTGCGTTTTAGAAAAAAAAATCATTTTTTTTTTGTTTTTTGTCCATTGCGTTTTAGGCATTCGGGTTATCGAAAACTTTTGTTTCAAAAGTATAGCAATAGTGTGCTCGTTTTAAAGATAAAAAACGCTCGTTTTTATGGTGCAATCTTTGTCGTATGAAAAAGTTATTGACGTTTTAAAAATGGGGGAATTGGAGGAGAGAGAAACTATTGACTTGAATGGACTAGAAATCCTCAAATTAACCCACGCGCCTCCTTTTTGTTCAATCTCACTCATTTAATCTTAGTCCTTGATTCGAAACCCGCGGAGCACACCCGAGTTTTTTATTACAGTGCATTTACTCCAGAGAGGCTTCGACTCTTGTGGAGGGTGCAACTACACGCTCCCGGTTAATCGGGTGGGCAGTAGGCTGGAAATTTTCTCGGGGAACACCTAGCCAAACTCTGATGCACCACGCGTGGGCCCGGTTAAGACAACATAGCCTTGGATGCCGGAGTGGGGTGGATGGGCCTGCCAATGTAAACGGTGGGTGCGATGTCTGTCGCCTGTTGCAGAAAGTCGCCGTTCAAAAAAAAAAGGTTAATAGATGGTCATGATTACTTCCTATCCTTCCTACTCAAATAAACTTTCTAGTATATCCTGATCTCTGTTTAGTCTAGTCATAAAGTCAGTTTATTATAGATCAGCTTTTGTTTTGCTTAAGTGAAGCATGTTTTGGTTTGATCTTCTTTGAATGTGTAGTTTGTTCTTGGAAGAATTAATAAAATCTGAGAATTATAAGTATGTTTTTTATATTGTTAACATGGTATTAGAGCCTAGTATCCAGTCACGAACCCATAAATTTTTTCCTGAGAATCCGAAAAATACGTTATAAATGAAACAAAATCAAGGGGGCATATCCCCGAAGAATCTAGCAAAGAGCCCTAGGTGGATACCACCGATGACGTACAAAGCAAACAAAAAATGGGTCGAGCTACAAATGCAAATATAATAAAATAATCAAATCCACAAAAGACGACTTAAACTAAAAAAAGAAAAAGAAAGAAATAACTCTTAACATCCCTCACAATTTGTCACCGTGGAGAGCACAAGTAGACACTAGACAACAATCAGGCACGATTTAAACCCACAAGAGGGGCCTTCAATGTCATGTGTCTAGAGGTGCACCAATCGGTTTTTTTTTTTTTTTAAACCAATTCCGGGTATGTAACCGGTTTCGGGTATGATCAAGTATAGAAAAATCGATCATTGAGAGAATTCGGGTAGGGTTCAGGTACAGGGATTGACGAGAAAAACCATATCTTATATACCAGGATAGTGTATGATCAGTTTCTGGTATAACCAGGTATAGGTCTGGCATTAATACCCAGTTTTACTAAAAAGTTTTTTATTAGAGTAAATTACGATTTTGACCCCTGTGGTTATATCACTTTTACCCGATTAGCCCAAAATAGATTTTTTTTAACATCTGTGCCCCCATGGTCTCTATAACTAACTATTTTGGCCCCTGAGTTTAACTTAACTCATTACCCTGAGTTAGACTCAGGGGCCAAAATAGTTAGTTATAGAGACCATAGGGGCACAGATATTAAAAAAATTATATTTTGGGCTAATAGGGTAAAAGTGATAAAACCACAGGGGCTAAAATCGTAATTTACTCTTCTTATTTTTATTTTATGCAAAAATAAACTTGTTTCAAAATTATATTTGGTTTGTTATTTTGTAAAATATTTGCTTTATAATATGCACTAGGTTAGAACCCCGTGTATTACACGGGTTGAATAAATATAATTTTATATACTAAATTAAAACAATTATTCTTTAAAAACCTCGTTTATTACACGAGTTGAACAAATGTAATTTTATATATTAAATAATAAAAAAAAAATATATCTCTAAGAACCCCATGTATTGTATTGAATAAATGTAATTTTATATACCAAATAACAAAAATCCGTGTATTGTACGGGTTGAATAAATCTAATTATATATACTAAATAATAAAAAAATTATATCTTTAAAAACACTCTGTATTACACGGGTTAAATAAATGTAATTTTGGAACCTTGTATTCCGCAAGCAGGGAAAGTATATACTAAATAATAAAAAAGTTATATCTTTAAAAACATCATGTATTACACGGGTTAAATAAATGTAATTTTGTATAGTAAATAATATGCTATTGGAATCATTTAAAAAATCATAAATTTGGTTCGGTTTAATTCGAATCAAATCACAAACTTGGTTAAGTTTAATTCGAATTGAGTAGAACCCCAATTTGAAAAAACAAAAACATAATTATATTATTAGCTTCTCTTCCTAATTAGTGTTTTTTTTTAAGTTTGATCTAATGTCTAATAAGTTATTTTGTATATTTTGTTTGTACTTTAAGCTTTTTATATGAGCGTATTATTGTTTTTTTAAGTTTTAGATTATTGTTTTGTGTTATTATTTAAAAACTATCTTTAATTTATAACTTAAATTTGAAGATAATATATTATTAGAAAAAATAGAATGATTCTATCCAATATTCAAAGTAAGATAAGATTTAATATTAATTGATTATTTAATATTTAATTAATTGATATAAGATAAGTATGAAAAGGCGGGAAATTACAAATGTAGACGTCTTCAATGAACGACATGTGTCACTTATTGGTTTCTTTTATTATAGTAGATAGATTTTCAAAAACTTTAATAAAAAGTTGTAAAGGAAAACAAAAATAAAATATCCTTATAATATTTGGATATTCTATCAGGTATTAAAAAAAAAACCGTTATCAGGTATATGGTATTATGGTATAACCGGGTTCGTGTATAAGGGTATGATCGGTTCCGGTTTTTTTTCAGGTATAAAATGGGCACGGTTTTGGGTACGGGTATTGAGCTCAAAATGTATACCCTAACCATACCCTACGGGTATGGTCGGGTTCGATGATGGGTATAAAAATACCCATGTACAAAAATAACCGGTTTTAGTTTTTTTTTCCCGAGTCCGGTTCCCGATACGGGTTTTTTGGTGCACCTATAGATGTGTCCAAGAATATGGGAGCAAGCAAGTCAAACACCAAATTATGCCTCCCACAATGAAACAAGCAGCCCTCCACAAACGCTTTGTAATTGGCCCAAAAGATAACACTAAATGGACTTAAATCACAACAAAAGACAAGGCAATGTGGCCTGAGGAGGTACCAGCCCATTTCCAAGACTTCCACTTGATCTAAGTAATATTTCCAATTGGGCCTACATCTCTAAAATTGATCTGGCAGTAATAAGTAGTATTAGGGCTAGTTTGGGCAAAACAAAAACAAAACTGCTTGGTCCAAATAAAACCAAATTAATTACCTGGCTAAAATCACCAAAATAGCTGAAGCTTGGGCTTTCAAAACAGAGTAGTTGGGGCAACCAAAAAAAAAATAAAAACGAGCAGCATTATTTATAGGTCAAAATGCCCCAATAAAAAGCATAAAATCCAAATCATGAACAACCTGATATTGGACTAAAAAATACACCACCGGTGAACACACCATAAATCATACTGGGCTCAAACACTTCACATCTCTAAAATTTCGATGGTGGTTCGGGTAGCATCCACCCATTTTATTATAAAATTATCTGTTTTTGAGGCCTCACTTGACAGATGAAATATCCGATGACGCATTGTGCACTCCAAAGTGTTCGATCAAATGCCATGCCACCCCAATTTCGTGTTTAACCTCATAAAATGCCCATTGGGTTGTGGTTACTGATTAAGCCTGTAAAACTTCAACAGGGTATCTAATTCAGTCGTGAGGTATGTACCACTTATAATATTACTTCTTTTAATGAAATTTGTTAGTGGGTATAGATTGATTATCTATCTAGTTGTATTTCATTATATATTCACCTGCAACACCCAAAAAGTCAAGAAAATACCTAACACCATTTGAAATGTCATGAGTAAATTAATAAAATATCAATACCACGACAATGGTGAGTGGTAATCAATAATTAGAAGGAGGGTGTTTATAATCATATGATCTTTATGTTTTTTATTATTTATGGAAATTAGAACTTTTGTCCCTAACCCATCATAAGGTTTTCCACACAATTGTCTTCTTTTTAAACGCTCTACTGGATTACCAAAGTCCTCATCTTGTATTTTTGTTATATCCTTCAATGGCATCTAATTCAGCTTCATCAGTTCAAAAGAGCTTCAAGTACGATGTCTTCTTGAGTTTCAGGGGTGAAGATACCCGTAGGGGCTTTGTTGATCATCTCTATCATGCTCTTCACCATAAAGGTGTTACCACTTACAAAGATGATGAAAGAATCGAGAAAGGAGAAAGGATCAGTGAGCAGCTCATCAGATCTATTCAAGACTCCAGATTTTACATCATTGTATTCTCCAAGAACTATGCATCTTCATCATGGTGCTTAGATGAGCTGGTACAGATTATGGAGTGCCAGAGGACGACAGAGCAGACTGCTTACCCCATCTTCTATGACGTGGAACCTACCGAAGTCCGCAACCAAAGTGGGCCAGTTGGAGAAGCCTTCGCAAAACATGTTGAGAAAGAGTCTGCAGGGAGATGGAGAGATGCTCTGAAAGAAGCAGCCGGTCTAGCTGGGTGGGAATTAAAGAACACTGTTGATGGGTATTTCCTTTATCTCAGTTTTATTTTAAAATGCTAACTCAATACTTAAATGGATGTTATAGGTTTGAAGTTAATCTATATTCATGTGGGATTTTGATTGAATTATTTTAACACACAGGCATGAAGCGAAATTCATCCGTAAAATTGTTATAGACATCTCAATAAAACTACATTTCATCAATTTGAGCGTTGATGAGAAGTTAGTAGGAATGGAGACCAGGGTAAAGAGTGTGGTTTCATCTTTAGAAATTGATTCCGACGATTTCCGTATAATAGGGATCAAGGGGATGGGAGGTGGTGGCAAGACGACTTTGGCTAGAGCTGTTTTTGATAATATATCCATTTGGTTTGAAGGTAAATGCTTTGTTGAAGATGTCAGAGAAGTTTCAAAACAATCTTCATCTGGTTTGAGAAAATTGCAAAAACATATACTTTCAGCTGTGTCAGATGATCAAAGCATTGTTGTAACAAGTGTTTTTGACGGAAAACGTATGATGAAAAAGATGATGTCGGGTAGAAAGGTTCTTGTTGTTCTAGATGATGTGGATGACATAGACCAGCTTGAGGCGTTAGCAGGTGAGCCTAATTGGTTTGAGTCAGGAAGTAGAATTATCATCACAACAAGAGATGAGCAAGTGTTGGTTGCACATGGAGTTCATAGTGACTACATTCATGATGTCAATCTTTTATCACATCATGAAGCAGTTTGTCTATTCAGCAAGTATGCATTTAAGAGAGAAGTTCCTATTCAAGGGTATGAAGAGCTATCAGGAAGAGTCGTACATTATGCGGCGGGTCTTCCCTTAACAGTCAAAGTTTTAGGTTCATTTCTTCGTTGTAAAACTGAGCGTGAATGGATAGATGCCCTAGATAGACTAAAATCAATTCCACTGAAGCAAACGTTGGAAAAATTGGAGATTAGTTATAATGGTCTAGAGAATGATCAAAAAGAAATATTCCTGGATGTAGCTTGCATACTAAAAGGAGAAAAGAAAAACAAAGCAATAAGAATACTTGAATGTTGTGGATATCATGCTGAAATTGGTTTAAGGGTTCTCGAGCAGAAATCTTTGATAACTATTTCTCATCATGGTGTCTTGCGCTTGCATGACCATATAGAAGAAATGGGCAGGAATATTGTTCGTCGTTTGCACCCAGACGAACCTAAACAACATAATCGATTATGGGTTAAAGAGGAAATAGAAGATATATTGATTAATGACTTGGTAAGGTTCGGGTTTATTTGTAAGATGGAACATTAACATATATTTATTTGTGAAAAAACTTTAATGTCAACCTTTTATTAACAGGGTACCGAAGCAACAAGAAGTATAAAACTCGAGAACACGGATCTCCATCCAGCTATTATCATGAATGGTCTTAGAAAAATGAAGGAACTTAGATTTCTTCACGTGTGTAGTGGATTTCATGAATGGAAAATTGACGACGTTAGCCAATACTTACCAAATGCTTTACGATCTCTACATTGGGGTGGATATCCTTATCGGTGTTTACCTAAAACATTTCAAGCAGATAACTTGCTTAACCTTGAAATGGATTATATGTGCAGTATCTTTGAACTTTGGGAAGGGGGAGAAAGAAAGGTATATAATGGTTTATTGGTTGTTTTCCATAACGCATTATAATTCTACATTTTGTCGTTACATTGATAATATATTATTTCTTGTCATAATAGGGTCTTAATAAGCTCAGATTCCTTAACATCAACCATTCGAAGTTGAGAACCTTTGACCTTGGAATGACTCCAAATCTTGAGACTTTAGATCTTGGATATAGTTGTTACTTGGTAGAACTTAACATGCTTGTTGAATGTCCAAAGCTCAAATCCATCTATCTAAGTGGTTCTAAAGTGACTAATCTTAACCTTGGGATGACTCCTAGTCTGGAGAAGTTACTTCTTGAAAGATGTAATGCCTTTGTAGAACTCAACATTCCCATTGAATGTTCAAAGCTTGAATACCTCAACCTTAGTGGTTCTAAGGTCACTAACCATAACCTTGGGATGACTCCAAGTTTGAAGATGTTACATCTTGAAGGATGTAATGACTTTGCCGAACTCCACATTCCTGTTGAATGTTCAAAGCTCAAATCCCTCAACCTTAGTGGTTCTAAGGTGACTAACCTTAGCCTTGGGATGACTCCAAGTCTGGAAAACTTACATCTTGAAGGATGTAATGACTTTGTAGAACTCCATATGCCAGTTAAATGTCCAAAGCTTAAATTCCTCAACCTCGGTGGTTCAAAGGTGAGTAACCTTAATCTAGGGATGACTCCGAATCTAGAGATGTTAGATCTTAGAAGATGTAGTGACTTTCTAGAACTCCACATTCCCACTGAATGTCTAATGCTCAAAAGCCTCTACCTCTGTGGTTGTAAGGTGACTAACCTTAACCTTATGATGATTCCAAATCTCTCTGAGGTAGATCTTAGAGGATGTACTGACTTTGTGGAACTCAACATGATTATTGAATGTCCGAAGCTGAAGATACTTGACCTGAGTGGTTCTAAGGTGAGAAATTTTAACCTTGGGTTGACTCCAAATCTCAGGAAGTTAGATCTAGGAGGATGTAATGACTTTGTAGAACTCCACACGCCCATGGAATGCCAATATCTCAAATTCCTTAACCTCCGCGGTTCTAAACTGAGAAACCTTAACCTTGGGATGACTACAAATCTCGATTTCTTAGATCTTAATGAATGTTATTATCTTCAAGAAATTTACGCTCCCGTGGGATGTCTAAAAGAGCTTCTCTACTTAAACTTAAGCGGTTGCTTGAGATTTGAACGTTTTTTCCTTTCCAAGCGGCATGAATTACTTGGTCTTGACTGTTTAGCTACGTTACAACTGATTGCAGAGTCCATAGATTTATGCCCACTGCATCCGAACAATAATTTGCCAAAGGTTCAGTTTAGATGTTTTTATGATGAACCTCTATACTCATCGAGTGGAAATTTAGAGAAGCTTATTTCATTTGGTCTATGCGCTTGCACACAGCTTGAGTCTTTTTCAGCAAGTATTTGTGGTTTACGGCGTTTAGGAAAGCTTACACTTGAAGGTCGTATTCCGGAGGTGCCCAAGGATTTGTACCTATTAGACAGTCTAGAGGAGCTAACTTTGTCGATACAAGATATTAAGCATCTTCCAGATAGCATTTGTATGTTAAAACATCTAAAATATCTTAAGCTAAATAACTGTTGGCTTCTTGAGGAGTTACCCAAGGATCTTGGCAGATTACAGCGTTTAGAGGAGTTACACCTAATGGATTGTATATCCTTACAAGGTATTCCGAACAGCGTCTGTACGTTGAAATATTTAAGATATCTACTTCTACCCTACTGCATTTTAGTTGAGAAATTGCCTGAGGAACTTGGACTTTTGAAATGTATGATGGTGCTGAATATAGAAGGTGCAGGCATAAGTCGTCTCCAGCAAAGCCTTTTTCAATTGAAAGGTCTGCTTATTATTGGGTCTAGGTGGCGGCTTGAGTCGTATGGTATTACATCTTTGATAGAATTCTCAAAATACACGGCCTCCTTCTACGTCTCCTAAGGGATGATTTCAAGGAGCTCCTTGATTCAAAAAGAAGCATGTTCATGACACAAATCAATGATGTTCAAGCAGTCAATCGAGTTTTACACAGTCCATTTCAGGTGATTTGATGGAGTGTTGGTGATTTCAAGGTGCATTTTTATTGGAGTGAGTACATTGTATAATTTCTTTTATAGTATTTGTTTTGGTATTTTTAATGTAGGTGTCTTTGAATATTTAAGTTTGTGATTGATAGAATGCTACAGGGACTTACTTTCTATTAAATTTTTACATTGATTTGAAATGTTTAAATGTTTTCTCAGCCAAAATTTGTGTTCTCATGGTTTGCTATGGAGTCATGTTCGAGTTAAAGGAAAGGAAAGAAAAGCGGGGAAAGAAGAAAGGATCATGTCTAACGTTTTTTTGGAATAGGTGTTTTTCAATGACAAAAATGGCCTTGTACATTTAAATCTCCACCCTGCCCTACTGCTTCAGAGTCGAGCTTGTTATCAATCAGATGCACGCGAGACAAGTACAAGTTCTTCAATAATCACCACTGATGATAAAAAAAATGAAGAAAATCCGAGTATTGCACTTGTTATAGTAGAAATGAATGTGAAAAGTCTTTATAGTCGTTGCATGAGAGTGATATTTTAGTGTATGAAAACATTAAAGCTTATCAATATCCAAAGCAAATGAATTTTGTAGGAGAATCATGAATCACACAAAAATTGTATGCTCAGTGCAAATTTCCACTGTTCATTGAACGGTAAATTCACCTCACGATTCTAGTTTGCTAATCGTTGTTTATATCATATTTGATTGGGCTGAATTGATATACTAACAATTAGCATGGCCCATAAGAGATTGGTGGTGACTTTTGAGGCCCAATACTCGAAGACACTAATTAAGGGACTAAGACATGTGTGACCCATTATAAATAACTATAATCCAATCTTAGTCATACCAAAAATGTAAAGCCCAATAAGATCTATCATGACGGTCAAGGTGACCCTCTATCGCCTTCGTTATTCATCCTTGCGATGGAAACCATTAGTATATTTATGCAAAGGGCAGTAAATTTGGGATTGTTTAAAGGAGTGACGCTCCCGAACAGTGGGCCAATCATTACGCACCTTTGTTACGCGGATGATGTCACGTTTGTTGGGAAATGGTTGGTGGCAAACGTGAAAGGTTTGGGGAGGTTCTTACGTTGTTTTCACCTCCTTACGGGGCTGAAAATTAACCTCGGCAAGAGCTCGCTTTTCGGGGTCGGAGTTGAAGAGAGCGAAGTAGAAGATTTGGCGAAACCCTTAAGCTCCCTCTAGAGGTGTACAAATCGATTTTTTTTTTTTTTTGAAAAACCGGTCCGGTTTTTTCATCCAAAACAAAACCGGTTTTTCAAGTTCAAAACAGTAACTGGTTGGGATAGGTTTTTAAGTGGTTTTTGCAAAAACAAAAACAAAAAAAAAAAAAAAAATAATAATAATTCGGTTTTTCAGATCAAGAATAGTGACCGGTCACAAACCGCCGGTTCGGTTCTAAAACCGGTTAAAACAACGGTTTCGGTTTTTTTTTTTTTTTTTTTTGTTATAGTTCTAAAACCGGTTTTTTTATACAACCCAACCCCCCCCCCCCCCCCCCCCCCCCCCCCACACACACACACACACAAAATTCCCCTCATCTTGAATTTCCAACCCATGTTACTTTCTGGTTAGTATTCCCAAATTGAGATGTTTGGCTTTACTTGACAGAAGAAATACTTTGATGTTTGGCGAAATGACAGACAAGCGTAATTTCGTATATAGCCTCATAAAATGCCCATCGGGTATATTCATCTAAAGTTCTTATATAACAAGTGGGAATAATATCTAAAGTTCTTTAATTTTTGTTGTTGTCGAGCTTTTGGGGATCAGATTGGTAACCATTAGGTGAGTGAAGACCGCATAGGCTGATTAACTTGATTTATGAACAAAGTTAACCAATTACCACTTGAAACCAATTAACTTGATCTGAATATGTTTGGCATATATGCTTCATTTGCTGTTTTCAATTTTGGGGTTCTTGCTTCATTTGGTAATGGAAATATGTGAACAGTCTGTTGTGCACTCCAACTGTTCGATAAAATGCCATACGAGCTTATTCTTGTATTTGACTTGATAAATTGGTATGTTGACTTATGTTTCGCGTGCTATTGATGGGTTTGAGGTGTCCTATCTATTTGATGTTATAGTAAGTACTGTAATCAAATTTCTTAGCAGCTACAGATTACTCATCACATTGTATCTCATGACATATATTCCACTTGTTGAAGAGAATGTTAGCATTGCAGTTAGCTTTCTGTTTCTGAAGATGGTAGTGTATTAAATAAAGATGCCATTTGAGCTTTTGATGTCAATTTGTAGATAAATATATATGCCACATAACACCAATATGTAGGAAGTGGGAAATCCAGTTTAGTTGTACTTGTAATGTATTGTTTTCATATCTTCTGTAACAAATCACTTTCAGCTTCTCTTGGTGCTGGAAAGTAGCATGGTATGTCAGATGGAGTTTTGATCAATGGCAAGGGACCTCTTAATATTGTTTCAGGTAAATTTTTCTGCACAATTTTTTTTTTTTGAATTCTCTGTTTGCTAGTACATAGTGATAGGTTAAGTTATTGCTATTTTACATAGTGCTATCCCGATCTTGTTCTTTCTTTTATGTCTTCTAGTTATTAAATAGAATTATAGATGGCACTTTACCTCAATCTCTGACTTAGAACATCTAACTTTTAGATGAATTTAAACTTGATTTTGTTTAATTAAAGTTGTATTTGGGTTGGGCTTGAATTAACTTATTGGGCTTGATGGAATGAATTCAAGTTTTATTAAACGGGTTAGTGGGCTAACTTGTTTACATAATTGGGTCGGGTTTCATTCCGTGTTCACAATTTTTTTTATATAAATTCCTAATATTTTTTTAAGGGGCGCGGACTAAAATTTCCAAGGGGTGCGGTCAGGATTTTTCGCGGAAAATACCACTAAATATTATTTTTTCAAGGGGTGCGGCCGCCCACCCTCCCCATATGGTAGGTCCCCCTGGCAATAGATGCAGGTTTCAGTGTCGGGTTTTAATGAAATTTTCAAAAGAGAAAAAAATTATAAAATTTAAAGTTACAGTTAATACTTATATAAATTCTAAAATATTTTCTCATTCTGTAACAAAAAAATGTCCCTGAACCAAAATTAGTATTTTTATATATAAAAAATCTGACAGGGTAAAATTAAGCAGAGAGGATGTGGACGTAATATCTCTAGGTGACAAAAGTTTTGATGTCCTGCATAATATTTCTCGGTGGGCGTAAGAACGGCTTCTCTTTCGAGGAATATGCAAATATAGGTCTAGACTTATGAGACCTTGTCTATATTTTTTCGGTCGAAGTTGCACCTCATACTATATATACATACAATTTATATGCATCAAAGTTGCAACAGGTTGGTCACTTGCGTTTATGTCTTATACGCCAAATATGCGTATGAAGTTGCCTGCAAGTTAGTTGTACATTTGAATCAAATGATCCTGAGTTTGAGATTCCTTGCAGTGATTTTGCCTGTCTTTGTTCACAGTCTCATTCTATGCAGAATCAAGATCCACTAATGTTCATGTGCATCCACCGTTGGAACTTAAGGTATCAGTGGCAACAAAAATGGCTGAATATGATGAATCAGCACTAGGAAAACAAGAGATCTCAGGGTACCAAGAACGGGATATCTGTACTCGACGATCACGAGGTTAATGTGTTAAACGGTTCTTGAGGTTCCGATAGCTCACCGGCGATTATACTTGTGTGTACATCATCATTAACTAATTGGTTTTAAATACTATTTATAAAAATCTATAACGTTTGTCTATTTCAAACCCTCAAACTCATAGGTAAGGATAGTTTTCCGAATTTGATATCAATAGATTACAAGCTCTTTGGTGCATGATGATGGTTAGATATATAAAAAAGCTATCTACCAAACTATCGATATAGAAGAAAAATCAAAGATGAAAATTTAATCAAGCAAGTCACCAAAAATTTTCAAGAGTACAAATAGTAATAAAGATAGAAATAAAATATAGTTAAATATTAATGAGAACAAAATGAATATTTGAATGCCTAAAATATTTTTAAATTAATATTAATGAGAACAAAATTAATACATAGAAATAAAAGAGTAAATTATCTTTCTACTTTGATTTTTTTTTTTCATAAATTTAAGGGTAAATTACTTTTTGAGTCCCTGTGTTTTATGGGTTTTAACTATTTGAGTTCAAAAGCAAAAAGTTTAACGACCTGAGTCCCCATAAGCATTTTCTTTAACCATTTGAATCCAAATTTCTAACTCCATCCACCAAGTCTGTTAACTGTGAGGGTAATTTGATCATTTACACACAAAGTGCAAGTCTTATATGCACATAAGTACAAGGAACAAGTCTTTAATGTATAAACCTTTAATATATAATAAACACCACCGCACAGCCACCACTGCCCCACCACCATCCTCGCCACTGCCCCACCACCATCCCTGCCACTGCCACCACCATCCCCACAAGTTTTATCTCATCCTTCACCATGGAAAATTAGTTAAGAGGAAAATATATACATTTAACGGGTCAAAATTTGTCCATACCTGTATTTTTAACTAAATAAAAAAGATGTAGTTTTGGTCACCCATTTTACGAAACAAGATGAAGTTTTGGTCTTACCACCTAATTCTGAGGCAGCCATTCTTACAAAGATATCCTGCCCATCTTCAGCATACACTTTCATATCAATCAATTCATCAAACCAAATCAAGCATCCAATTCCTGTACTAATATTCAAACTAGCATAAGCGGTACAATTACACTTCCTCAAACATTCACTCTCACACTCCTCAAGATTCATACTCGCGTTAAACCAACATCTCCTCGTATCTGGAACCTTCACACCCGACTGCTTCACAAACTCGTCTCCACCCGCCGCACAATCCAACTCCACTTTCCTCACACACCCGTTATCCCAATCCGCCCATCTCCATTCCTTAGGGAATCACGGCTCAAACCCACGCAAACACCCACAAGGAGGGGAATCGTTAATGCTACAAATGCCATACTCGCCACATAACCCGTATCGATCACAACTATCCATTTGTCCTATCACATAAATCTCCCATCTCTTGCTTCTTTCGATCCATGTATACCGCTCTAAAATACCATCCACACTCAGAATACATTTGAGTTATGAATTGATTTACGATAAATTTGAGTCGATTGTGATGAATTTGAATGATTGATAGGATTTGGGGATCTGGGGATACATAAAAGAGAGAGAGAGAGAGATTTGGACTTAAATGGTTAAAGAACATGTTTATGGGGACTCAGGTCGTTAAACTTTTTGCTTTTGGACTTAACTAGTTAAAACTCATAAAACACAGGGACTCAAAAAGTAATTTACCCTAAATTTAAATTGTTAGTGTATTATTATATCTATAATAATAAGAGTAAATTACAATTTTGGCCCCTGTGGTTATTTCACTTTTACCCTTTTAGCTCAAAAAGGAATCTTTTAACATCTAAACCCCCAACGTCTTTTTTTCTAACCATTTTGGCCCTCAACGTCTTTTTTTCTAATCCTTTTGGCCCCTAAAAGTAAATGGATGGGGTTAGTGTTAGGAGCCAAAAGGGTTAGAAAAAAAAGGACATTGTGGGCTCAGATGTTAAAAGATTTCTTTTTGGGCTAAAAGGGTAAAAGTGATATAACCACATGGGTCAAAATCATAATTTAGTCTAATAGTAATAGTAATAGTAATAATATTTAACATAATCTTCACTAATCTATACTTTCTATAAAAGAAGAAACTTCAATGACATAAGAAAAGCTGATGTCAGCTAGAAAGGCTGTCCAACAAGGCTTTTCTTATGTCATTATTACATCATAAAGCCTAATATATAAAGACTTTAAAATTGAAAGGTGGCCTACATTCAAATTCCAAAGGTCTGCCATCAAACCACTGCCTATCTCCAAACTTCAACCTGTGTTATAAATTCAAACCTCTGTAATCAAAACCACTGCCCATTCAAAATTTTGGCTCCAGATTCAAAATTTAAACATGGCTCCAGATTCAAAATTTAAACAACGACGTATAAAAAGGGTAATCTCTGTTTCTCTATGCTTTATCAACTCTCAACTCTCTCTGTTTCTCAACTCTCTCTCTCTCTCTCTCTAAATGAAGGTTTCGATTTCCATTTGCTGCTGACAGGTTTGTCAACTCTAAATGCAGTCTCTAAATTCATACTATCCAGACCTCTCTCAATTCACAGGTAGAGCATCCACTTCAACAAACATAGTATGTTTTTCTTTCTCTTTATTTTGGGTTTCTTTCAGATTTGTGTTGATTTTGTTACTCTGCACTCTAGGTGTTTGTTTATATGCCACAACCAACTGACCTTTCTGTCAATTGCAGCAATCTCTTGTGGTTTTGCTTCTAATTTTTAATTTTGAAAAATATATACTTGAAACGACCATTCAAGAATGCAAAATTTTAAATCTTTACTGTCAATTGCAGCAATCTCTTGTGATCTTCAAACCCTAATTTAAGCAATGGATGACGGCAGATCCTTCGTCGCTGTTCGCAGGATTCCTCAAGGTCTCAATCGAATCAATACTTGTCACGCTACTTCAGGTATACTTCAATCGAATGGTGGTTCAATATTCTCACATATTCATGTTTTTAATGCTTATTTATGTATATGCATACACATATGCATCTGTCCAATCGAATCTCTAAACCAAAACATAGTTAAAAGATTGTCCATCGATGTTTAGCTATATATGTAATCGCTTGGATCTTAATTTAATTATGTTTATTCTTGGCTATATAAGAAATTGATGCAATAGGAGGTGAGGAGCAGCACGAAGTGGCGTCTAGAAGATTAGGAAACACAATTTTTGAAATGAAGATGAATGCTTGTGGGTGTTTATCTTATGTTAATTAGCATAATTATGGTTTATATTTGGTTACGTCGACATTGGATATTCTTATGTATAAGAATGGGTCAAGTAACTGATTGTATTAGGTTTAGATGAAATGGTTTTGGTTGAAATAGTTTATGTCCGCAATTGGTTAGGGTTAAAATTGATGTGTGAGGTAGCTAATCATAATAGATTCGGGTTGAAATGTTAGTAGGTGCTTTGACAAGTTACCTGATCCAACTGAACCCTATGTCCTGCCATCTCTTTAAAAATATGATCCAATCATATAATCCTAATCTGAATTTTATTGATTTAAGAAAGGTGAGTTAATATTATACCACAATCATTTAAACCATCGGATTTGGTTTATGTGTTGGTGATTCTAGGTAGCATTGTTCCTGCAAGTCGGAAACAATCAAGAACAGTCGAAACCAGTAAACCATGATGCAAATTTTTTAAATATTCCACATTGTGAATCATTAAGTGGAGACTCGGTTTCTCTCTTGATCAAACCACCACCACCACCAAGAACAACTACCATCACCACAACAACAATCCACAAGGAATAATAACTTAGACCAAAAACGTGGCTTCAACCAAAAATGGAAATTGTTCACCGGTATACAATTTCTGCTTCTATCCAGTTCATATACAAAATATCCTCTATTAATTTCACGGATACTGATACAGATTTATTGAATTTACAGGAGTAGTGACTGTAAACCCTATTATCGGGAGGCAATCTGGTAGATCGATTTCAATTGTGTGTTAGGCTGGGAAGAAAGCTGATTCTGCAGCCAAGAGAGCTCGTCAAGCTGAGAAGAGGCGTCTGTAGAATAAAGCTTGCAAATCTGAAATTAGAACTCGGATGAAGAAGGTATAATAATCTCTTTCTTTTTTTGTTAGATTTATTATATCAATTTGCGTCTTATTTAATTTGGATTCCAGTACAAGTGTTACATATAGATAATGCTGCAACTAAATCCAATATTACACTTGTATCACTGACCTTTAACCGATGAAACCGAACAGTAACAAAAACCAGTGGGTCGCTTTACTAATTTATGGTTATCTAGGCTTCCATCACCGACAAAACTGAACCAAACCGAGTTTCGGAGATGGAAAATCATAGAAATCTGAACAGATATAAGACGAAACTTGCTATAGAACCTATGCAGTTGATGCAGTAAAATATCGGATATTGGTCAGAGACCGATATTTGAGATGTAGGTTATCTCGGTGAGATATTAGTAATTTTAATATCTTGCAGAATTTATAGATATAGCAATTTAACGCTAATAATTCAGTTATATAACCGATATTAGCTGCATAGAACTATCAATTAAGTTATCTAGGCTTCCATCACAAACAAAACTGAACCGAACAGAGTATTACTGAAGCTATATGTTCATATTTTATGATTTTCCATCTGATATATGTTCATATTTTATGATTTTCCATCTCCAACATTTTAACCATTGGTGATTATACAGTTTTCGATCAACTGTAACATTCTTGGTTTTTATTATTGTTATGGGGTTAAAACAATGTTTGAAACCACTATTGGGTTAAAACAGTGTTTGAAACCACTGTTTTAACCCAAAAGTGGTTTCAAAACACTGTTTTAACAACACTATTTTAACCCAACAGTGGTTTCAAACATTGTTTTAACCTAAAAGTGGTTTCAAACACTGTTTTAACCCAAAACAGTGGATTGGTATAGTTTTTCTTTTTGTTTAATAGGGTAGCATCTCAAAGGAAATGGGAACAACTCGGAATCTTATACAAAAAGATCGTGTGCTTGCTGCTGAATTTTCTTTTAGATGAAACGCTACTTGAATGAAAAGTAGTTTGTTCTTTGTTTGGTAATATCTTTGAAATTGGTGATCGTAGGTATATCTAATCAGATTAGTGAAAGGGTTAACTAATCTCAACATGACTATTTTCCTAAATGACCCATTTTGTTACCGTGCCCGACTAGGTATAAGTTAATATATTCTCAATTTCAAAATTTTAATGACTATGTCAAAAGTAGGATTCTAACAAAATTAGGAACTTTTATATGAGAGTTAAGACATGAGTGTTTTACCACATTGGACCATATATATTTAAAGTTGTAGTAACAAGAGATTACAAGGCTATTTCTTCGAAGGTAATTCTTATTTCATTTGCCTGCTCTTGGTCTGTTTGATACAGAAGTTGAAGCAGCCAGGTAAACTAATTTTTTTACCTTCTAATGTATAACAGTGCTTCGAAGAATCTGCTCCTCCCAATGACAAAGACTCAACATCTGCTACTCCAAAGGTCTGCCAAAGCTAAAGTCTGCCAAAAGAGAACATCTGCTTGAAGATAAAGTCTGCTGATCCAAAGGTCTGCCAAAGTGAAACTCTGCTGATGAAGACAAAATCTGAAGAAGCAAAGGTCTGCTATGGCTCAACAGATGTTAAAGACTAACAGATGATATTCAACAGATGCTGCTCAACAGAGGTTAACAATGTAACAGTGCTTAGGCTAATAGCAGATGTTAGGAGTTTATTAGGTTGTTTGATCGTAGTTAATGTTTGTTGAAAGTCAAGTTGTGTCACACCCCAACCAATGGCGGAAACATCAGGGTGCGAGCACTAAGCGTACAGATTGCTCAAGAGAATTCCACAACACTAGATATTTCGGTAGAATTAAGTAGATTTCATAGCAATTGTCTAAAATCCAAACATCTCAGAATATCACATTACAAAACATCAAATCATAATTGTTCAAATTGTTCCAAGACTAGATTAGCTAGCGTGACGTTTCTAGGCATTCCCCTAGCTTGTTTTCCATGTTCCATCTCATCCTATCAACCTGCAACATGTATTAAAATATCAATACGAATGTATTGGCGAGTATACAAGTTTGATACTAGTATAGTAGATTAAAACAACTCATATCCATAGTGTAAGTAACAAAAATAGTTTACAGCCGTGCTAGTGTCGTAGTCCACGCAGTGATAGCCCAAGTATCCCAATGCTTTAGTGTTTACCCAAGACTCAAGGTAAACTAGAATCCTCCTAACAATACCCCCCGAGAATAATGGGAGAGGTGCATCTTCCTATAGCGCTACTATTGTTAAGGCGGAACTACACACTCTGGATTAAACGTCACATAGCACAAAGAGTCAAGAATCAAGAATCACAAGTTCCACATAGGATAGAGTAAAAGTTTCAAGATTCCAGTTTAAGTTTCATAGAATACATGTTACACCCCAAAAGTTTAAAGTAAAAGGGGATCGAGTATACTCACAGTGATTGCTTAACAGTCGCAACTGTTATTGGATCAAAGGGAGCTCTTTTAGGATTTAACCTGATTAGATTGCAATGGGGTAAGAGTCGGGCAGAGTAACGAGGTTGAATAAAGCGGTTAACAGGTCACTAGGTTGGATGGTTGTCCGATCGAATGGCTGTCCGATCGGATGGCCAGTCGACCGGGTGGCCTTGTGTGTGTACAGTGATAATGGCTGCACGATCGGATGAATATCCGATCGGGTTGCCATTCGTCCGATTGAGAACAAAAATGAAGTAAGGCCAATGTGGCTGCCCGATCGGTTGGTAATCCGATCGGCTGGCCTAGTGTGAAGAAAGGCTGTCCGATCGGATGGTTGTCCGATCGGCTGGCCTATTATGAAGAAAGGCTGTCCGATCGGATGGCTGTCCGATCGGCAGGCGTATTATGAAGAAAGGCTGTCCGATCGGCTGGCCTATTGTGAAGAAAGGCTGTCTGAATGGATGGATGTCCGATCGGCTGGCCTATTGTAAAGAAAGGCTGTCCGATTGGATGGCTATCCGATCGGCTGGCCTATTGTTCTTGTTTACCAACTTTAGTAAAATTCCTGAGTTTGAAAATTTAAATGGTGACGTCACGGCACGTATTGAGACAACAGTAACTCATCGTTTTTAACAGTCATTCCGATCGATCGGGAACCACCCCAGTCCAACCAGTTGTCTGTTAGCAACGGGTTTATGCCGGAATCCATCCCGTGATCGTCTTGATCAGTGAACAATCCGTTCTCAAACCAACTCTAGACCACCAATCAAGTCTACAGTCCGTTCAGTCACGTTTATCACCGAAGTAATTCAGTAATTTGAAGAAAAGGTGAAGAACAACCCAAGTCTTATATGAAAAGTACAGATTTAACTTAGATTTAGTGTAAAAACGTATGAAATACCTTAGATCCGAGCTATATCTTGCTTAGAATGACATCACATGGCAGTTTGTACAAACCACCATGATGGCATCACCCTCAAGAACTCAGATCTGAGAGATTTCACGGTGAAAAGTGTGATTTCAAGTGAGAATCACGTAGAGAATGATGCGTAGAGTAAGAAAGTACAAGAATCTAGCTTGAAACGTACCGAAATCGATAAGAAAACGAGAGATTAGTGTGCGCATGCGTCTGGTTCGGGTAGAGCTGTCACATCACTCATAATGGTGATGTGACAGCCTATTTATAGGTGAAGGAGGAGAAGGGAGGAAAGGTGGTTCGGCTGGGGTGTCATCCGATCGACTGGTCGTCCGATCGGATGGTCATCCGATCGGATGGCCACTCTGGCCATTCCATCCTTCCGCGTTTCCCAATTCGGATTTGTTTTACGCGTTAGGTTAGGCGTTGCGTTAAGTATAGTCAATAGAATTAACTAGATTATAGCTTATACATCAAAAGTTTGCTAGATTAAATAGATTCCGCCAGTGACAAGGCTCCAGTCTCTCGTTTAACCAAGAATCAAGTTTCACGAGTCTAAGGAGTCAAGCACCAATTAGATTTAAGGGTCAAGAGTCATAGTTTCTCAAATATCAAGAATCAAGAGTCCAAGTATCAAGTATCAAGAATCAACAATAAGAATCTAGTTTCCATAGTATCAGAAATCAAGTGTCTAGATTAAGCATCAAGGGTCAAGTATCTAGATTAAGTATCAAGTCTCATAGTTTAAGTGTCAAAATTAAGCATCTAGAATAAAGAGTCAAGCACCATAGTATCAACAAGATTCACACCAGAAGTATTAAAACATCAACTCCATAAAACCATAGGGACTAAAATTGACAACTTCTCAGAAGTTCAGGGACTGTTCTTGCCAAGTGTCTAAAGTTCAGGGACGCTGGGCGTTACAACCCTTATCGAGTAACTCCTGAAGTTGACTAGATAACTCTTGCATCTCAGAAGTTGACTAGATAACTCCTGAAGTTGTCTAAAGTTCAGGGACTGTTCTTGCCAAGTGTCTAAAGTTCAGGGACGCTGGGCGTTACAACCCTTATCGAGTAACTCCTGAAGTTGACTAGATAACTCTTGCATCTCAGAAGGTGCGAGACTGTAAGGAGCCCTGGCGACAGGAGTCGCACCAGGTACGAGATCAATACGAAAATCAACAGATCTGGGAGGGGGGAAGACCAGGAAGATCTTCAGGAAAGACATCGGTGAAGTCACACACCACCGGAACGTCGCTTATGTTCTTCCCCTTGCCTTTTTATTCCACCATGTGGGCCAAGAAGGCAGGGTTCTGTTTACGTAAGCTTTTGCTCGCTTGTGTGCATGACATTAACCTTAGTCCTTTTGAAGGTTGGTCTCCATAGACGATCAAGGTATCACCAGAGGGAAGAGGAAGACGAACAAGTTTCTCATGACAGACAATCTCGGCATGGTTCTTTTGCAACCAGTCCATGCCAATGACAACATCAAAACTACCCAACCTCATGGGTATAAGATCAATAGAGAAGACGTGATCGTTAAGAATTAAGGAACAATCATGCAAGATAGATTTTACAAGAGGTGACTTACCATTGGTGACCTCAATAGAGAATGACTCAGGTAACTTGGAGCATGTACAGTTTATCAAAGACTCAAATTCCACAGACACAAAG
Source organism: Helianthus tuberosus (assembly GCA_030545235.1). Lineage (NCBI taxonomy): Eukaryota > Viridiplantae > Streptophyta > Magnoliopsida > Asterales > Asteraceae > Helianthus > Helianthus tuberosus. Next base: position 18,305,824 of record CM060403.1, read on the forward strand.
CTTTTATCGGCACCAGTATCAAATAGAATCGAAGCATAAAGGTTATTAATAAGGAACATACCATTGACAACGTTATTGTCATTACGAGCCTGATTTGCATTTAGATTGAACGCTCGTCCACGAGCGGCTGGCTGCTGATCCTGGTTCAGCTGAGGACACTGGTTACGGAGGTGGGTAGTATCTCCGCACTTGTAGCATGCACGAACAGCCTTGACTGGCCTTGGGTTCTGCGGAGGTGCTGGGAGAGCTGCTTGAGCTGGGGCTTGCTGAGCTTGTGGGGCCGGGTTAGTTTGATGACAGTAGGGAGTCGTGTGACCATAACGATTACAGTTGGTGCACAGACGACATGCAGAAGCAGCAGGATGATGGTAGTTGCAAGTTGCACACTTGGGATGAGGCCCAGTGTATTGCTTCTTAGCTTCGGGAGCAGCAGGGTTAGCAGCAGGGTTAGTAGCAGGGGTAATACCATTACATCCCGAACCCTGGGTTTTCTGTTTCTTGTTCCTGCTGCCACTTGGCTGCTGAGTGACTTGATTTGCAGACTTCGAAGGAGCAGAGGTAGCAAACTGCTTATCACGCACACGATTGTTGTTGAGACTAGCCGCGAGACGGTAGACTTCCTCAATAGTTTCTAGCTGAGCTGCTTCGATGGAATCACGCATAGCAGGAGGTAGGCCATTGATGTATTTGGTTATCATTCGCTTAGGAGTCGAAACCAAGTGGGGAACGATAAGACTGAGCTGTTTAAAACGGTAGTATAAGCCAGATTATCATCACCAATCTGCTTCAAGTGCCAAAACTCTTCTTCAAGCTTCAGTTGTTCGTGAGGAGGGCAGAACTCGAGAATCATGAGTTCATGCACCTCGGCCCATGGAAGAGCATAGGCTTCTTCATTAGAACGGATGTTTCTCTCATTCGACCACCACTCCAATGCTCTGCCTTGAAACATTCCAGTCGCACTCCTGGTTTTCAAATGATCTGGGCACTCATTGTTTATGAAGGTAACTTCGATGCTGTCGAACCACTCAAGCATAGCAGTTACCCCATCACTGCCCGTGAAAGGCTTAGGGTTGCAAGAGATGAAATGTTTATAGTTGAACTTGGCAGGCTTCTGTTTCTCAGCCTTGGAGTCCGTAGAGGATGGCGAAGTGTTTGATCCTTGAAGCTCAGTGACGATTCTTGGCATGACTCGAGCGATCTGATCGGCCATGAAAGACATCATCTTCTTCTGAGACTTCTCTCTGGATCTCCAAAGAGCGTCAGATGTTCTGCGAGCAGACATCTACAGATCCGAAAAACGGGACCGTATAAGTCTAAGTTCACTAGATCTCACAATATAGATTACACACACGATAGATTTAAGAATCTAGATTGAACCATCACAAAATTCACGACCTTCGCATGGCGCGTTGCACGAAGCTCGGTCAACATGCCAAAAACGCTTATATATAGGAAGTACCAGTGGTGTATCCACCACGCTTCGGGCACATCGCCTTACCCCGTACTCAGTGTCATGTTACGTGTCGCAATTACCACCCATAACAATTTACTCATCATTATCATCATCATATATCATAGATTGCTCAAATAGATTCGCATAGATTAGATTCACATAGTTTATTCATAGTTTTCTCGATAGATCGACATAGATTAGCTTATAGAATAACCCAATATTTTAACATGATTACTTAATAGAGTAACATAGGTTAACTCAATAGATTGCCATAGATTAATCTCAATAGTTCAACACAATAGATTAACATTGCTAGAGTACACATAGATTACATGCATGGCTTTAGAGTCTACATAGATTGAATAGATTCTCCGTAGACTTCGCGAATAAAGTTTCCATAGATTACATAGATTATCCACACTGGTCTACAAACACTATCCTCGTATGGCACTTGGTACGAAAGTTAGTAACATGTCGGAAGCACTTATATATAGGAAGTACCAGCGGCGTATCCACCATGCTTCGGACATGCCACTTCTGTCTCGTACTTCCATGTCATCTTAGTGTTTCATACCCACAATCAATCACCTCAAAACATAATAGTCAATCAAGATTACCACATAGATTACTCATAGAATAAAGATTCATAAATTTAGTTATGAGATTAGGATTAATGTTTGAGATTGCGGACAACGTGTGATTCGTGTAAAAATATACCAAAACGAACGAAGAATCAAGTTTAAAACCTCATAGATAAAACCGCATTTATGAAAAATCGAGATAACATAAAAGCAAGATAGGCTTATAAAACATAGGATTGTTCCGGGTAGAGGAACGGCGACTAACCAAAGTGATTCGAACCCCTTTCGAATTGAGGTAACGCGTCTTGACTTACTTAGACAAATTCGTCATCGATGTTAGGCCTACGATATTCGTCCTTTTGGTCATTTGGCGTACTCAATTGATCGGAAGTCACGAGACTTTGGCGAGACATAAAAATCATCAAAGAGTGGGACTAGTTCTCAAGGTCTGAGTTTCACCTCTAACTTGACAACGTCGTACCCCAATTGTTGTGGGCACTTATCCGTAGACAAGGCCTACTTAGAATAATATGGAGCTTTCCCATCAAGGTTCGGATGTCACTCCTATCCTGTGGGAAAATCTCGTGCAAAATATAAACACTGTATAACAGTGTTTTCATGGTATAAAGTGTACATTGTATCAGCCTTAGGAAAGGCATGTAAGTTCAATAGGAGCATGTGCTACTAGGAAGCAGATACGGTAGAATGCATAAGTCTTAAGCAACAAACAAGAGGCAAGATTCCTAGAACTATAGACTAGGGCAAGTATTCCTACTTATCCTAATTCCCTATAGTTATGGCTCTGATACCAATCTGTCACACCCCAACCTATGGCGGAAACATAGGGGTGTGAGCACTAAGCGTACAGATTGCTCAAGAGAATTCCACAACACTATATATTTCGGTAGAATTAAGTAGATTTCATAGCAATTGTCTAAAATCCAAATATCTCAGAATATCACATTATAAAACATCAAATCATAATTGTTCAAATTGTTCCAAGACTAGATTAGCTAGCGTGACGTTTCTAGGCATTCCTCTAGCTTATTTTCCATGTTCCATCTCATCCTATCAACCTGCAACATGTATTAAAATATCAATACGAATGTATTGGCGAGTATACAAGTTTGATACTAGTATAGTAGATTAAAACAACTCATATCCATAGTGTAAGTAACAAAAATAGTTTACAGCCATGCTAGTGTCGTAGTCCACACAGTGATAGCCCAAGTATCCCAATGCTTTAGTGTTTACCCAAGACTCAAGGTAAACTAGAATCCTCCTAATAATACCCCCCAAGAATAATGGGCGAGGTGCATCTTCCTATAGCGCTACTATTGTTAAGGCGGAACTACACACTCTGGATTAAACGTCACTTAGCACAAAGAGTCAAGAATCAAGAATCACAAGTTTCAGATATGATAGAGTAAAAGTTTCAAGATTCCAGTTTAAGTTTCATAGAATACATCTTACACCCCAAAAGTTTAAAGTAAAAGGGGACCGAGTATACTCACAGTGATTGCTTAACAGTCGCAACTGTTATTGGATCAAAGGGAGCTCTTTTAGGATTTAACCTGATTAGATTGCAATGGGGTAAGAGTCGGGCAGAGTAACGAGGTTGAATAAAGCAGTTAACAGGTCACTGGGTCGGATGGTTGTCCGATCGAACGGTTGTCCGATCGGATGGCCAGTCGACCGGGTGGCCTTGTGTGTGTACAGTGACAATGGCTGCCCGATCGGATGGCTATCCGATCGGGTTGCCATCCGTCTGGTTGAGAAAAACAATGAAGTAAGACCAATGTGGCTGCCTGATCGGATGGTAATCCAATCGGCTGGCCTAGTGTGAAGAAAGGCTGTCCGATCGGATGGCTGTCCGATCGGCTGGCATATTGTGAAGAAAGGTTGCCCGATCGGATGGCTGTCCGATCGGCTGGCCTATTGTTCTTGTTTACCAACTTTAGTAAAATTCCTGAGTTTAAAAATTTAAATGGTGACGTCACGGCACGTATTGAGACAACAGTAACTCAGCGTTTTTAACAGTCATTCTGATCGGTCGGGAACCACCCCAGTCCAACCAGTTGTCTGTTAGCGACGGGTTTATGCCGGAATCCATCCCGTGATCGTCTTGATCAGTGAACAATCCGCTCTTAAACCAACTTTAGACCACCAATCAAGTCTACAGTTCGTTCAGTCACGTTTATCACCGAAGTAATTCAGTAATTTGAAGAAAAGGTGAAGAACAACCCAAGTCTTATATGAAAAGTATAGATTTAACTTAGATTTAGTGTAAAAACGTATGAAATACCTTGGATCCGAGCTATATCTTGCTTAGAATGACATCACATGACAGTTTGTACAAACCACCATGATGGCATCACCCTCAAGAACTCAGATCTGAGAGATTTCATGGTGAAAAGTGTGATTTCAAGTGAGAATCACGTAGAGAATGATGCGTAGAGTAAGAAAGTACAAGAATCTAGCTTGAAACGTACCGAAATCGATGAAAAATGAGAGATTAGTGTGCGTGTGCATCTGGTTCGGGCAGAGCTGTCACATCACTCATAATGGTGATGTGACAGCCTATTTATAGGTGAAGGAGGAGAAGGGAGGAAAGGTGGTTCGGCTGGGGTTTCATCCGATCGACTGGTCGTCCGATCGGATGGTCATCCGATCGGATGGCCACTCTGGCCATTCCATCCTTCCGCGTTTCCCGATTCTGATTTGTTTTACGCGTTAGGTTAGGCGTTGCGTTAAGTATAGGCAATAGAATTAACTAGATTATAGCTTATACATCAAAAGTTTGCAAGATTAAATAGATTCCGCCAGTGACAAGGCTCCAGTCTCTCGTTTAACCAAGAATCAAGTTTCACGAGTCTAAGGAGTCAAGCACCAATTAGATTTAAGGGTCAAGAGTCATAGTTTCTCAAGCATCAAGAATCAAGAGTCCAAGTATCAAGAATCAACAATAAAAATCTAGTTTCCATAGTATCAGAAATCAAGTGTCTAGATTAAGCATCAAGGGTCAAGTATCTAGATTAAGTATCAAGTCTCATAGTTTAAGTGTCAAAATTAAGCATCTAGAATAAAGAGTCAAGCACCATAGTATCAACAAGATTCACACCAGAAGTATTAAAACATCAACTCCATAAAACCACAGGGACTAAAATTGACAACTTCTTAGAAGTTCAGGGACGCTGGGCGTTACAAGTTGTATTTCATGTATTGATTTTTTTCAAAGTAAAGATTTTAAGTTTGTTAGTATATTCATTTGATGTTTTACAGCTTCTGTATCGAAGTTTAATAAGCACATTTCCAACAGATATGAACATTCGAGAAAGTAATTCCCTTCAAAAAATTATATAGTGATTCGTTGTTTAATATATTATGCATGGTTTTCGAAAAACGACCCGCGTTTGCACACGGGTCTTAATACTAGTATAATAAACAAAAACCTTCTGGAGACACGTGGCACATTCTCAAGCAATCTATTGTGCGGGTTTCCCGCTCAATTTTCCGGATCCATTTTTTTCTTTTGAATCAGGATTTCTTGATCCGTTTTGATCCAAAATAGACTAAACCAACAATACAAAACAAATCCCATATTTTCTTGCCCCTTCTCTTTTAAAAACCCTAAAGGCAATCAAAGGATATTCACTACCTCTAATCTCCGATCAACCACATATCGTTTTGTACATGAGGAATCGGCTTTCTACTACAGGCTCTTAGTAAGTTTTTGTTTCTTAGGTATTTTCTCTTTGATTTTTGTTAACGTGACACAAATTTAGGGTTTCAAGTTCATTCGAAATTGATGTCTTTTAGGTTTTCGCTTCGTTTCTATTCTAAATAATTAAATATGCATGATATTAATGGAAGGAAGAGATGTTCTTGGAGCTGCAAGAACAAGTTTTTGTAGAACTCTAGCTTTTCTTGTACCAGTTGTTGAGCTCTTATACCATATGCTTGATTCTCTTCTCGATACGAGACTAACAAGGGAGCTCACAATACATGTAAATCATGTTCTTACATACGCAATTGTTGGTATTCTGTTAGGGAAGTGTATAATGTAGTATAGAATTAGAAAACATACAATGAAATATAAATTTAATATTTTTTTCTGAAATCATATAAGCCTTTAGAGTCACAATGTCAAATCTCTATTATAGTTGTTTACAATCATAGTTTCACAAAGACAAACAGAAAAATGTTTCATATAGTAATAGTTAATTAATTCAAAGGAGTATTAGTTTCTGGTACAAACTCATGCAGTTGCCAAGTACCTTCTCAATATCACTTGCAACCTCTTGGGCAGGTAATTCGTGGGGCAGCCCGAAAAAGAGAAGCAGAGCGGATTGTGAAGGGAGTAAAGTGATAGCTACTCCTGGTCGGCTTCTTGATCATCCTCAAAACACCAAAGCTTTATCTATATGAACCTCAAGGTACACTTTTTTTACATCACAAACCATGTTATTTGATCAACAAACAGTTGTAGTTAAAATCCATTTTTTACTTTTCTGGATATTTAAACCTATCTCTTATATATATCAACTATGGTATTTTTTTCAAATTTTTTAATTTGGATTTTGTAGTGCTTTGTGGTTAATTAAGCTGATAGAATTTTGGAAGCTAACTTTCAAGAAGAAATGAAGCCGATAATTATAATCTCACCAAGGGTATGCTTTGTAGCATGCTTTTATCACAATGAATAATTCTTCATGGGGTTCTTGAAATAGTAGTCGTTTTATGTTCATTGTAATTCTGATACTTCACAAAACTTTAGTTTACCTTTTGAGTTATCATTAGTAGTATTCATGAAGCTTTTTATTACACCTAGCAGGTGAAAAAGACAAGAGAACACTGATGGTTTTCTATTAAACGTCTACATACAATCTATGTTGATTATCATTTTTATGTACTTTTATCTACTGAGTTTGTAAATGACAAATGTAGGGAAGTGTTTTTAGATTAATTATTTGAAAAAATATTTGGAATTGATTCTTTATCAAAATTAAATTGTTCAATCTGTGTATCACACGGGCAGATAAACTAGTATATATTAAGCAAAAATGTTACATGATTTCAGGTCATCCCAACCCAACCCAATGCAACGCTACCCATTTCAAATTGCACAAAAGTTTCCTTATTTTATTACAAACTTGTTTTGATTAGTGACCCAACCCGCTCATATTTACACCATTGGTTCTTTCATTTTGTTCGTGACAAATTTAGTATGCATAACTCATATAGACCACCTACAAAATACTTGAACTATAGTTTATAAAGCAGGCTAGCAATTGTTTCAATTTGTTGATGCATATTTTGGTGTCTGTAACTTGTCTTTATTAGCGTTGTAATGTATGGTCTTTTTACGTTATCGAGTCTGTATTCTCCGTCGACCTTAATTGGATATCCTCTTATCTTTCTATGGTCCGACAAGTTTGTCTCAGTTATTATGTAATGTTTAAAGAACTATGCATGTTGCATATTTGGGTATTTATGTTGTTTGTGTGTTTATATTGTTTGCTGCAAACTGTTTGACAGTTTGCAGCACACACATCTTTTGCAGCCCTCGACGAAACTCCATGTTTCGTCGAGATCAAGTATGACGAAACTCCCTTTGGTCACAAACCCAAGTTTCGCCGTGAACAGTGACGAAACTCCTAGAGTTTCGTCAACTGTGATGTTTCGTCAGGCCCAATTGATGTTTCGTCAAGCCCATTTGATGTTTCGTCAACTGTTGGGCTGGGCTGCCTATATAAACCACACATGGTTTCACACAGAAACAATGAGAGCATACCTACTGTGAAACTTTACTGTCAAACATTGTGTGTATCTGTTTGAATCTTGTTCTCAGCTAATAAATTGACTGTGATTCATTGGTTACTTTGTGTTTGTTTCTATCTGTGTTTGGTTTGACATCGTCACGGGGATTCCGCACTCGTGACCGTGTTTGTGATAAGCAAGGGTTTGGTTTCATTATCGATCCTCTGAGAATCGGGACCTACAAGTGGTATCAGAGCATTGGCTCTTATCCTTGTTTAAAACCAAACATAATTGGGATTTTATCAAGTGTTGTTGATTTTCTGAAAATTGTTCTTAAAACTCATAACTTTTCTGGAAAAGCTTCTTAAAAAAAATATGTTAGATTTTGTTATTTGCCAAAGTTTTATCAAAAACCTTTGTTGTATTTCTTGTTCAAGTGATAAAATCGGGTTTTTAATTGAAAGTTTGTGCAAATTTGTGTTACGGAAAATTCTCCGGTGAAAAATCTGGCCGGAAAGTTCATATATTCTGGGGTTGTTCTTCATATCTTCAAGTATTCATCAGTTACCTTCAAAGTGTTCTTGAGATAATCATTGAATTTACAATTTAAAATTAAAAGATAAACTGATAAATGGATTAAAATATTGACACCATACTTGGGTTGGTAAGTAAACCAGGTTGTAAGTTGAAATCGTGTGTTCCTCTGTCAGACAAAAGATAAGATTTACTTTTGAAAATCTCACCAAATTTCACCAACTTTCTGAGACCTTATCTCGACGAAAGTCCCAAGCGACGAAACCCCATAGAGTTTCGTTATAAGGAACTTTGACGAAACCCCCAGTGTTTCGTCAAAGGTACTTCGACGAAACTTCTAGAGTTTCGTGGTAGAGTTTCGTCGAAACACTTGTCACATTTTTCACAGAGGCTTTGCAAAATTATCATAACAGTTTGTTTTGAGGTGTTTGACTAGGTATTCTATTTCATATATCAATCATGAGTAGTACAAGTCCATGGGATTGGAGCACGGACCCAAGACCAGGTCAAGATCAAACCTCCGCAGCCACGTGGTTAAGGAATGTTATGCCACCACAATCTATAAGTGCAAGTCAATGGGCATTGGTGACGAACCAGAATCAAAGCGTTCAGAATCTTTTGCTAAGTGAGAGTGAAACATGTAGCAACAATCGCCCGCCAAAGCTGAATCATATGAATGACTATCCGTCATGGAAGGGTCGTTTTCACACATACGTTCTAGGGCAAAACTCTGAGTTATGGACGTGTTTCACTTTGCCATACAATACAGCTCTCGAAGAAGCAGGATCAAGTGCGGCGACTTTTGCAAATATGTTAGAAGATGACAAAAAGGCATATGATCTGGAGAAGAAGGCATTTGCTATTCTTACACAAGCACTTTACAAAGAAATCTATCATCAATTTGCTTACTGTACTAGCACAAAAGCCTTATGGGATGCCTTGGTAGCAAGAGGAGAAGGGAATGCGGCTACAAGAAAGACAAACCACGATTTGATGAAGAAGGAATTTGAATCATTCCAATTCATGGAAAACAAAACGCTAAATGATATGACAACTCGTTTTTATCATTTGATTAGTGAAATGTATTCTTATACTGTTCTTGCAACTCAATAGGAAATGGTTGCACGGTTTGCTGATGCTCTACTTCCAAAGTGGAGTCCTTTCATTGAACTCTTAAAGCATACGGGCTTCTTAGATGCGGTTAGTATCTATAAGTTCGTTCAGAAGTTGGAGCATAAGAATGAAGAGGAAATCTGGAAAGCTAAAAGGATAGCACTTCCTCAAAACACGGAAATGTATCTTGAAGGTTTTAATCCTGCAGCTAGTTCCAGTTTCGTTCAGCAACCGAAGCTACAAACGACGTTTATGTCAAATACAAGCTCTTTTCCTTTTCCACATTCAGCTCCATCTCCGGTTTTCGATCCGAGTGCCTATCATCCGCCAGCGCATATGATTGCTCAAGCTCATGCTTTTTCTAAACCTCAACTCGATCCGACTGCCTGGCTACCAAAACCCCAACCTCCACCTCAAGTTTCCACTACTCAACCTCAGTTGGATCCAAGTGCTTATCTTCCACAATCCCAACCACAAGCCCAACCACAACAACAGCAAGCATGCTATACTAACAACCCTCCACCCCAAAACCCCAACACAGTCAGAGTTGATACTTCAAACCTTTCGAAAGTTAGCATCGAAGTAGCAAAGGAGCATATGGAACTAATCAATACAATGGTCAGTGCCTACTGCGGATTGGTCACAGGTCAAATTGGAAACATTAATTTGACCAACGAAGATTATCAACAAATAGGCCGTGATGAAATGGAGTTAATAGATATCAAGTGGGCGTTCGCAAGTGCTGTTAGAAAGGCTAAGGATTACATGAGTCGAACAGGAAGAACATCCTTAGAAAGAAAGAAGGATACGAAGTACGGTTTTGATAAGGATGCTGTTACATACTTCAATTGCGGCGAAAAGGGTCACTTCAAACGTGAGTGTACCCGACCGAGCAGACAAGGCAATCAAAATCCTTTCCGTAATCAGACAAGTACTTCAAATGCAAATCAAGACAATCGTGAAAGAAGGATGGTAGCTGTGAACAACACCAACAACCAGAACCAGTCTGGACCTTCAAACACCACTAGAGCATTAGTCGTTTAAGCTGATGAAGGGTGTAATTGGTCTGTACAATTTGGAGATGGTGATCAAGAAGGAGGAGGAACTGTATGTTATGCAAAGATCATCAATCACATCAAGCATGTTCACAAAGAAGAATTTTCTGAAAGTGATGATAGTTCGGGTTATAGCGGGAGTTCGGATGAAGAAAGTTCAAATTCGGGTGGTTATAATTCGGAATCTGATGTGAAGGAAGAAGTTATTTCTGATGTTGATGATTTATTGAATGAAGCAGAGGAGTTAAAGTGTCAGAAATCTGTTCTGATCAAGAAGGCTGCTGTCGCATCTAAGGAAATGGAAAAGTTCTTCTCTGAAGACGGATCTTTTTCTTATCAGACTGCCTTTATGGCAAATGTCTCAGCCTCTACGAGTCAGGTAAAATCCGACACCCCTGCTCATAGTGTTTGTAATTTGTGTGCAGATTTGACACTTCAATACGAAAAGATTCATATTCATAATAAAAGTTTGGTCATTGAGTTGTCTAAGTGCAAGGAGGAAAATATGGCTTTAGCTAGAAATGAAAAGGATTTTAAATCAGTAATCGATACTTTAAAGAAAAGTGTTTCCGAACTGAAAAAAATCGTCTTCAATAAACAAATTGGTATTAACAATTACATTAATATCATTGAGGAAACCAAAAAGGAGCTAGCCATTGCTAAACGTGAGCATGATGCAATCAAGCTCAAATTGGAGAGTTATTCTAACTCCCGATATGTGCTCGATCACATCATAGACGCTCAACAGCTGAAAGGGAACAAGAAAGGTGTTGGGTATAAGAAGTGTCCGCCCCCTTTGAGACACAACTATAATCGAATGCCCGATGAAGAGGAAATGCCTCGTTTTGAACCCAGTGTGCCTCTTGATTATGAGGAAGTTACTACTAGATTAGGGTTCAAATCGGACAGTTCCTCGACTACCTCATTTGAAGGAACAAAAACTTCAACATCGACGAATCAAAGTGCTCCAACTATTGAGGACTATGACCCGTCTGATGATGAATCAGTTGTGAGTGATCAAGATACATCACTTGATAAGATGAAAGGAGTAGAAATTCCAATTGAGAATCATATTCTTTGTGATCCTCCTACTCCTGTTGTGCAACCTGTTGCCAAACAAGTGATTAATCCTGTCAAGGAAGTGAAGGAATCTGTGTCTACCGTTAAGAGTAATAATGTGTTGTATACTTTGGTCGGTGATGCTAAAATTTATTCTGACAAAGATTTTCCAATTAAAAACGTCAATCCATCCTTGATTGATAAAGTTTTTGAAGATAATACAAGTAAGTTTTTGGGAAAGACGATCCCAGGAGTTGTTGTAACTCAATGTGATCCTATTCCAAAATCAGAAGTAAGAAAACAATTTGGAAATCCAAGATTACCGACAAAGCAACAACCTATTGCTTCTAAGGGTAAACAACCAGTTCAACGAGCTCAAAAGCCTAAAGTTTCTCAATCAAAGTTTGAAACAAAAGGAGCTCGTTACCAAAAGAAAAGCAGTGATGTCAAATTTGTATCATCAAAGGGTACTGATAAAATTGAGACTTTTGAAAACAAATCAAACACCGATTTTGTCCAACAAGTCAAGATTTTAAAACGTAACAGTTAAAACAATTACACTCAACATACAAACGGGTTTGATGAAAAAGCAAGTACCTCAGGTTCTATAGGTTCGACATCTGTTCGTCAATCTGAATCTCCTAAGTTTGTTGAAAGGAGAACGTGTTTTAAGTGTGGGGAGTTTGGACACATCATTAAAAACTTTACAAATACTCCCAAAGAGAAATTTGTTGAGAAAGCCCCACTTGAAAAAGTTCACCCACAACGTCGTCCTGTTTCACCAAAACATGATAAAAGAACTGTTAAAGATCAAGAAACAAAACAACGACGTCAAAGCAGTTGAAAAGGCTTTAAAATCTGAAGTCAAATCTGTTAAAAAGGAACCAAGTTCATCACAACCGTTAAAACGAGAAGGTTCAAAATCTTTTCATAAAAATCAAACTGGTAAACAAAATCAGACTTGGAAACCTAAGACGGGTGAAAGTTCATGGGAACGTACTGTATTTGAAAATCATCAGGAAATCGAGATCACTTTTCGTGATGCTCAGGGACGACCCAAGACCACTAAGGTTTGGGTCCCCATCCTCAACTGATCGTTGAATGATATGTGCAGGATGTTCCAGGAGGAACTGTTAGTAGTCATTGGATTGTTAACAGTGGAGCATCTAGGCACATGACAGGTGACTTACGGCTTCTGTATGATGTGAAAAACATTAGAGGAGGTTATGTCGCATTTGCTGGAGACAAAGGCGGATATATCACTGGAGAGGGAATGATCTCCAATGGTGTTGTATGTTTCGATAAGATCAATTATGTTCGTCAAATTGATCACAATCTTCTGAGTATTTCGCAAATCTGCGATAAGAAGTTCACCGTGCATTTTGATGATGCCGGTTGTTATATGCTGAAACCTGGTTTCAAAATTCCTAAAGAATGGATTCTCTTATCGGCTCCAAGGGTTAATGATCTTTATATTCTTGATATGAGCCAAGCGATTACGACATCTGCGCAAGTCACATGTTTTGTCTCGAAAGCCACATAGAAGGAGTCTATATCTTGGCACAGACGAATGGGGCACATTCACTTGAGGAAGATGAACCATTTGGTGAAAAACAATCTTGTGAATGGCGTGCCTGTGAGAAGTTTTCATCTACAAGATATCTGTGTTTCGTGCCAGAAGGGAAAGCAAACGAAGAAATCTCACCCGATTAAGAAAATCAACAATGTTAGCATGCCTCTCGAACGTCTTCATATGGACCTCTTTGGACCTATGAAACACAAGACAACATTTGGGGATGCTTATTGTCTAGTGGTTACTGATGACTACTCTAGATTTTCTTGGGTAGCTTTTATGGCACACAAGAGTGAAACTCCTGGAATCCTCAAGGATCTTCTTACTATGTTGGAAAATTTGTACACGTTGAAAGTGAAGAGGATCCGAAGCGACAATGGCACTGAGTTCAAAAACCGTGTAATGGATGAGTTCTATACTTCCAAGGGCATTCTTCATGAATACAGTTCTCGCTACACTCCACAGCAAAACGGTGTCGCTGAGAGGAAGAATCGGACGATAATTGAGAATGCAAGAACGATGTTGGTAGAGTCGGAGCTTCCTGTTCAGTTCTGGGGGGAGGCTGTGTCGACTGCTAGCTACACGCTAAACAGAGTTCTCACAGTTAAAAGGCATGGCAAGACTTGTTTCGAACTTCTACAGAAAAGGAAACCGGACATTTCTCACCTAGAACCTTTTGGCGGTCCATGCACTATGATTGAGCCGGATGGAAAGTTTGGCGCCAAAGCTATCGAGGGTTTCTTCCTTGGATATGCTACTCCAAATTTTCGTGTATGGAATTTGGCAACCAAAAAGATTGAGTTATGGAGTGAAGTAAGGGTTCAAAGGTATACAAGTTCTGTTAAAGCTCCGGGTGATCCTTGGATGTTCGATTATGATGGACTGTTTGACTCCTTTAATCTGCCAACCTTTGACGAAGCATCTGCTGCTGCTCAAATGCTATTTGATAGTGACAACGCGGCTGACTCGCCATTGGCTAGACCAATTGTTGTTAACCCCCAAGGTTCTAATTCGGTTAACAACACGGTTCAAAATGAGGTATTTGAAGATGCTGCTGATTACAATGAGTCATCGGAAGATGATGAATACCATGATGCAAATGAAGGCACTTCAGCTCCGGTTGCTCCTGTTCAAGGTGCATCTGAAGAAACTCCTGATGTGCAGAATGTAGACACTGCTGAAGGGAATGCATCCACTTCTACGCCTATGCCCGGTGTGGATTTGGTTGTTGATCTTAATCTTAACAATTTGGGTATTAATACTCATGTTCCTGATTTTCCTGAAACGAGAATTCATGATACTCATCCGCGGCAGAATATTATTGGAGATGTCCAACGCGGTGTGAAGACGCGTAATCAGCTGAGAAACAACCAGAATGCTGGTTTATATTCAGCCATTAGAGAATCTGGTCTTCAAAATGATTGGTCCTTCGCGTGTTACGTTTCACAAGAAGAACTGAAATCTTGGAAAGAAGCCTTAAAGGATAATTCTTGGGTTAAAGCCATGCAGGATGAACTGCAACAATTTCAAAAGCTAGGTGTTTGGAAGCTTGTTGAAAGGCCTGAAAACTACAAGAAAATTGGCACACGTTGGGTTTACAAATGCAAGAAGGACGATCGTGGAGTAGTCATTCGAAACAAGGAGAGATTGGTTGTTCAGGGATTTTGTCAAATCGAAGGCATTGACTACAATGAAGGTTATGCACCTGTTGCACGTCTGGAAGCTATTCGGATCTTTCTAGGTTATGCTACATTTAAAGGATTCAAAGTCTACCAGATGGACGTCAAAAGTGCTTTCTTACACGGTGTGGTTCAAGAAGAGGTGCACGTCGAACAACCCCCCGGTTTTGAAGATCCTATTCACCCCGATCGGGTTTGGTTGCTCAACAAAGCTCTTTATGGTTTACATCAAGCACCTAGGGCTTGGTATGCAACCTTATCCAACTATATGCTGGAGAATGGTTTTCGACGAGGTCTTATTGATTGCACTCTCTTTATCAAGGAACAAGATGGAGATCTTCTGCTGGTGCAGGTATACGTTGATGATATAATATTTGGTTCAACTAATGATTCTTTGTGCAGGCAATTCAAGCGTGTGATGCAAGAAAAATTCGAGATGAGCGCAATGGGGGAAATGAATTTCTTCTTGGGCCTTCAAGTTCAGCAAACCGAGTCTGGGATAATCATCCATCAGACTAAATATGTTGGTGACATCTTAAGCCGGTTCCAGATGTCTGATGCAACGCCCATTGGTACCCCACTTCCGCAGAATCACGGGATTACTCCGGATCTGAAGGGTGAAAGCATTAACTCTTCGTATTATCATGCTATGATCGGATCTCTCATGTATCTCAAAGCCTCGAGGCCCGACATCATGTATCCGACGTGCCTGCTCGCAAGATATCAAGCCAACGCGAAGGGCTCACATCTGTCAGCTGTTAAAAGGATTTTTCGTTATTTGAAGGGTTGCCCAGACACCGGTCTATGGTACCCTAGGGATGATAGCTTCGACTTGATAGCATACAGTGATTCTGATTTTGGTGGTTGCAAAATCGACGGCAAATCAACAACAGCTGGATGTCAATTCTTAGGAAATCACCTGGTCACGTGGCAGTGCAAGAAGCAAACCTGTGTTGCTACATCAACTTGTGAAGCAGAATACATTGCTGCCTCTAGTTGTTGCTCCCAAGTCTTGTGGATCCAACAACAAATGCGCGACTACGGTTTTGGATTCCTATCTACTCCTATTTTTGTTGATAATAATGCTGCCTTATAGATCACTAGAAATCCTGTGCAGCATTCCAAGACCAAACACATCGAAATTAAATATCACTTCATACGTGATTGTTTTGACAAGAGATTAATCGATGTTGTTAAAGTTCACACCGATCACCAACGTGCCGACCTGTTCACTAAAGCTTTTGATAAATCACGTTTTGATTATCTTCTTTTGGTCAATGGCATTAAGGTGATACCCGAGTAAAACTTCTTTGGCTAATCGTTTTTGTAAATATTCTCTTTAAAAACTCTAAAAATTCAAAAAGATTTTCGTTTTCATAACCTTTTAGCATTTTAGGGGGAGTAAATTCAAGAAAATACAAAAACATTTGAAAAAGTCAAAAATCCAAAAATATGTCTTTACTTTCTGTCTTTAAGTTTAAAAAATTTCAAAAATTCAAAAAAAAAAAAAGAAATTCAAAAATTCAAGAAAAAATAATAGAAAACCAAAAATGAGTTTCTTGGATAAAGGAAAATGATGATATTCACTGGTGTGGTCGGTCAACGTGTTCAAAATGTAAAACAAAAATTGAGAAATGATAAGTATCTCTACTAACGATGTATCGGTAGGCTCACAATCAGACTAAAATGTGCAGGATGGTACAAACCTAACAGATTTCAAGTCAGGTGGGAACCATTCATTGGCATATGGTCTTGGTACCGAAATTTCGTTTGAGAGATTGCCGAGGTTCTGAGATATTCGGTCTTTATGCTGCTTATCATCTGGGTATCATGGTTGTATCTTTTACCGAAAAATAACGGAGACGAAGTCTAGATCTTCCATGATACTATACATACGTGTATATATTGCATACAACCTCAATAAGTGATCAACAATCACATGTCCAATCAAAATAAGTGATAAAATATCACATTTATTCGGGAGTCAAGTTCGTCTCTTTGCTGTACGTTGTACTGACCTGTTTACGGACTTGCTCCTGTGCCCTCATGCATATGAAAATCAGGTTCCTCATCAATAAGTGATTCTATCACATAGGGCTTGTTTTCAATAAAAAATAAGTGAGTATCTCACATTCTTTTATACAGTCAAACAGATGATAAACAGTATATTCACCAGTAAGATGAACTCTCGTGCATACCTTGATACGGGAATGTGTCGTGAATGGATGAACATCGACTTGTAAGTATAATCCTTACCGTAAATCGTATCTCCTAATTATGATTAAATCTGATCAGTTTGAGCTTATGTGGACAACAATACCGATAATCGAGGTAGTATACTTATCCAGAGCTTTAAACCGAACAAAAATCATGTTAACTAAGATAGTAAGCTGGTATGATTCCTTTTCCTTGAAACTCGCAAAAAGATTGCATTTGTACAGTTGGTTACAGCTTTTTCATTGCTTTTCGTTAGTTTACCGCACTTTAAATTATCTTTAGTGTAATTTGTACAGTTCATTTTTGATTAAGCCGAAGTTGTAACTTGGTGTTTTTCTGCCGAAAGCCTGAAACCTACTTCATAAAATGTCCTTGCATTTGGTAAACTCAATCAAAATGGAAATCTGTTCAAATAAACAAAATCTGTTCAGTGTGCAAATTTCAAAGACTTGGTAAATTTTTGGGAAAAGCGTTCACGAAACTCCCTAAGGTCGACGAAACATCTTTATGTCGACAAAAGTCCATTGTCAAAGTCAACTGTTTTCAAACTTGGTCAAATTTGTTTAAATTGAATTTGGTTCACAACGAAACTCAATGTTTCGTCGAGGTCACGACGAAACTCACCTGGCCCTTTAACTTTCGTCATCGACTCACTGTTTAAGCCCAATCCAAGCCCAACCTAAAGTTTCGTCGAGCCCACAAGAAGTTTCGTCGAGGTCTAAGTTTCGTCGTGGTCATGAGTATATAAGGGGTCCCAGTTCTTTTGCAACATCACTTTTTCAAAACCCCACACCTATTCATCTTCCCCAACACTCCATCTCCCATACTTTTTCACTGACTTCAAACCCTCAAAATCCTTTATTTTCTCTAACATTTTCATCAAAATCAAAGGTATACAAATGATTGCCCAAGTGTTTCAAACCTTAGGAACCCCGTGTTTTCACTCGACTGTTCGAAAAACCCTCTGAGACACTGTTTATTTGATTTCTTCTTGATATAAACTTGTTGTTTGTCTTGGTTTTTCATGAAAACATATAGATTTAGGGTTTATATGTTGATATATGCTTTGATTTGGTTAGGTTTTGGATTACAAAAACAGGGGTTGGATATTTGTTTGAATGTTTAACCATTTGGGTGTTTTCCGGTCAAAACTCATGTCGGTTTTGAATCTAGGTTTGTTTCGTGTTGTTTATGGTTAAATCGAAGTGTCATTGTGTTTGATTTTTAGAATCAGTCATCGGATAACCAACAATCGATGAAACCCCTTTGGTTTGAAAACCCCAATTTCGATGAAACCCTAACTGTTGACGAAACCCCATGATGACGAAACCTAAGTTTCTTCAAACTGCTGACGACGAAACCCCTGTGACGAAACCCCTGTGAATAATGGAACAACTTTCATCGAAAGACTGTCGACGAAACTCCACTGGTCAACGGTCAACTCTGACTTCGTTTGACCAAGGGTGTTTCGTCGTGATGAAAAGAGTTTCGTCGCAGTAATGAAGTTTTGTCGTCCATACTTAGAAAATTTTCAAGTTTGGTTCCTTTTCACAGAAGAAGTGTATTTGAATGATAAATGTCCATTTGAATTATGTTTAATGCACATTTTATGTCTTGTGACTTATTGTGGATGTTTGCACTTTCAGATGGCACCAAAAGAGAGAAAACGTAAGCCCGCAACTAAGAAAGAAAACAAACCAGAAGAACTTGTGATGTCCGAGAAGCGTCACAATATGATAGCCTATCTGGATCCCGAAGGAAAGATCAGTGAATTGAAAGAAATCACGCAGTGGATTAGGGAGTCGCGGATTAACAAAGCTGTCACCTTTTCAACTCCAGTTTACAAGTCGCTCGTTAAAGCTTTCTGGAATTCTGCAAGCGTTGTGCAAGTTGATGGAACTGAAGTAATTTAAGGGCAAGTGAATGATCTGAACGTGATTGTCTCACTGGAAATCTTGAACACTGTTTTAGAGCTACAAGACGATCAGAATGCACCGTCCTCTATTCCAATCATGTGTACTCGTGGCTGTCTACTAAGGATGAAGTGTACTGGTGATATCTTCAGCAATCAAATCAACAAGGGAGATCTGCCAATGCGGTACAAGTTTTTATTACACGTACTTATTCAATGTCTTAGCAACAGGAGAGCTGGCTATGACATGGCAGGCAACGATCTCGTGGGTCTCATGGTGGCATTGGTGCTGAACAAACCGTTTAGCATCTCAAAGTATATCTTTGCCAACATGAAGGAGAACATGACGAGAACTGGTAGTAGAACAACTGGGAATAAATTCTGGATGTATCCTCGTTTTCTACAGATGATTATGAATGTTCAGCATCCCGGTCTTCCAAAAGCCGACGATGACATCCTGAAGATAGAATCTATGATCGGGCAATCTTTGAGGATATTCATGGGCCTTACAACAAAGAGATACAAAGAAAGCAAGCCGCCTAGGAAGTTAATCGGTGCTCTTGGTAAACCCGACTACATCACTCCAGAAAACGACAAATGGCGTCACAATGACAACCAATCTGATGATGAAGAGTCGGAGTTAAAGAAAAAGATGATAGAAAAGTTTGGTCGAAAGGATATTGATTCGTCTGACAGTGACAATGATGGCGATGACGAAGGTGGTGATGGTGATGATGCAGGAGCTGGTGCCGTTGGTGCATCTGCTGCTGGTGCATCGTCTGCTGGTGTAGCTGGTGGTACATCAGCTGGAGATGACGAGGAGGATACTGAATCAGATGACAATCCACCTGAGCCTGGGTACGAAGTTTATTACGATGAACGTGGTGTGAAAAGGATCAGGAGGATTAGACAGGAAGATGACCCTGAATATGTTCCTTCGGATACCGAAGCGGAACGTTTGAAGAAAAAGGATTCAGTGGTCCAACGAAAGAAGAAAGCAAGAAAGTATGTTGGTTCTTCGTCTGCGCAACAATCCGTTCCACAACAAGAACCTACACAAGAAGCGGAAATGGATCCAAACCTTGGATTCACGGACATAGAAGCTACTACTATGATATCGTCTATTCCGAGGTCTTCAGAACCAACTCACTCCTGTAGTGACTTCAACTCTTAAAACTCCTGCAGTCACACCTCAAGCACCGACACGCTCTATTGCATCGACTATTCGTGCAACTACTTCACAGCCGTCCGCAGAGCGCAGACAGACTATATTCTCTCAGATGCAGCCAGATGAAAAGGTAGACTTCCTATTCTCTCAACTGTAAGCTGCTGCAGGTCAAATCAATCGACAAGCCGACATGATCAAACAACAGTTGGAGATAAACACGCTGAATTCCACTGTTGGGCGACAACAAGCAAAAATCACTCGCCAGCAAGCTGAAATAGAGCAATTGAAGGCAGAAAAGGCTAGTTTGAAAGCTGCAGATGAAGTGAGAGAGCGACAATTGCAACAGATGCGAGCGGCGGATAATACTCGCGGTATTGAAATGAACCGCATGAAAGAAAGCAGCTCTTGTAACGCCCAGCGTCCCTGAACTTTAGGATCTTGTCAAGTTTAGTCCCTGAAGTTTATATTTTGATTATTTTAACCCTAATCTATGTTGGATTGCCTAAATCTTTGGAATGTCTAAGTCTGTGTTTGAAATGCCTAATTCTATATGATTTGAATGTCTAAAACTAAGCTTAAATGCCTAATGACGGAATGTCTATTTGGAATGTCTAAATCTATTTGGTGCTTGACTCCTTAGACTCGTGAAACTTGATTCTTGGTGGAACGAGAGACTGGAGCCTTGTCACTGGCGGAATCTATTAATCTTTGGAACTTTTATCGTGAGATCTAGTTATTCTATTGCTCAATAATACGCAACGCTTAATCTAACTCGCATCGCAAAACAATCAGAAACGGAACGCGAAAGGATGGGTTGGCCAGAGTGGCCGACCGATCTGTTGGATCGTTCGGTGACCCTAAAAAGTTAGTATGAGTAGTTCATCATCAAGTACAAAGGCAGAATCAATGTAAAAGATGTCAACACAGCTTGTTCCTTTCTAATTATCCTTTTATTGATCAATCCTGAGCTTTTTACACGTTCAAATGACAAACGGACACCACCTCGGCTCAGAGACAATGACCAGATTCCGCTCCAGATGACACTAGCACATGGGTATTTATAGAGTGGTGGTTTCGCTTGAAACTGTCACAGGTCATTTCAAGCGAAATAACATGTGTTGATTTCGCTTGAACTGGTCCATGACACTTTCAAGCGAACTTAACCACTAATACATAAACAAACCCTAATTTCAACCCTGTTGTGTGCTCGTTTATCCTATCTAGACATAAGACTCGATTAAGACGAAGTTAACAGACACTAGATGCACCAACAGACTCCCCCTTAGATGTTGACGAAGTCTTCGGCGTCGAGTCTTTAGCCTTTGTCTCTTTCCAAATTGTCTTGACATTGTAAAAGCTTCCTTTAATCTTTATCTTCAAACTTTAATCTTCAATCTCCCCTTGGAATGTTGATCCAGAATCTAGACTCCCCCTTTCGATGACTCCCCCTCTCGATCAGCTGGGACTTGAATTCTGATTCAATCTTTGACATTTTCTTTGCCATGGGGATATTGACTCCTGTTTCCTGCACAATCTCTACCTAAATATAAGATATATGATAATAACAGTTTCAATCCAAACTTACCATTCAACCTCAATTTGGTAATCTTGTCAGAATTAGAAATCCACTTAAGTATTCAGGTTCAAATTTAATGACCCTGATTACTCAATTTGTCTACCAAGTCCAACTTAATGACCTTGGTTGACCTGAGATAAATCACACTGACATTTGTTCAACTTTTTCAAACATTTTCTGAAAATTTACAAGTTTCAACTTAATGAACTTGCTTTTACTTTTCAAATTTCTCAAGTAACAAGATTAGCTCCAAACTCATCATCCAGCTTAGAATCTTTCTGCATCTGCTCCAACCTTTTGAATCTGAAGATCAACTCTCCACTTTGGTTTTTCGAAAAATAAAGCAGAAATGAAAAATCTTTTTGGATTTTGAATAGAATTCTAAACTAGAAAATGAATTACAGAAATAAAATGCATAATGTAAACTATTTACATACATATTTTTGGTGAGCGTGTTAGGGAATCATATCAGCTATTCGACAAGTCACAAGCACCGTTAAGCTTTAATTACATATCCAGAATTAAACAATTCACTTAGATTGTCGATATACTGATCCACTTAAATTTTCACACACATTTCAATCTGTCCAGGATACTGATTTAGTGTTTTAGAGACTTAAACTCATTCATGTGTCCCACCTCTTGAATATACTCCCCTATCCAGATCCCAATATTCAGTCTTACAGGTGAGTATACCACAGATGATATCTGTATAGGGGTTAAATTGCGAAACCGTGAGAGCTCAGGTCAGAACTTCCGTTCAGCAGAGAGATGACGGTTCGACTTTAGTGGGTCCCCTTTAGAGGATCTTTTTTACAACAGCATTGATTAGCAATTTTATTGTCTCATCATTTTATGCTGAGGGCGGCGCTATATTTAAAGCAAGCAGTAAAGTATTCTCCGGGGACTAGGCCATTGCTTCCGCATTATCAGAAGTCCCGGGATAATACCCTAGATATCACTGAGTATAAAGACCTAGTATCTCAGAAAGAGGGATCTTTCAAACGAGATTTCAGGGGTTACCTATATATCCAAGTAGTGTTCCCCACGAAATAAGTAAGTAAAGATTTAGGTTTATATCCTGAACAAACCTACTAAATGTGTAAAAACCTATCGGCACATCATCAGCGAGACTGTTTAAGACTTTTTAAACTTTACATATCTTTAGCATACCGTAACTGTCAAGCCGATGTACTATCATTTTCCCTTTTTACACAAGCTCTTTTCTGGTTTTCTATTGTTTTTGGATTTTGAAAATATCTCATGTTTTTGTATTTTTGAAATTTTTTTACTGTTTTTGTATTTTCTGAAAATATCACCCTATATACTCTCCCCCTAAATACCAAAACATGTAAAAAAATCGACAAACCATTGCAGATTGCTTCTCAACATCATCATCTACAATGTCTCCTTCATCAACGTCAAGAATCTCCTCTAACACTGATAAAAGCTTCATACCGTTCATTTTAAGCAAATATTGAAAACGATTTTTATCAAATGCTTTGGTATGTAAATCAGCTTTTTGCTCGTCAGTGTGGATTTTCTCAATTCGTATCAACTTCTTCTCGAAACAATCGCGAATGAAGTGATGACGAATTTCTATGTGTTTGGTTTTAGCGTGATGAACAGGATTTTTAGTAATGTTAATCGCGGCCTCATTATCAACAAAGATAGGGGTGTTTAGAAATTGCAAACCGTAGTCGCGCATCTGTTGCTGGATCCACAAGATCTGAGAGCAGCAACTGCTAGCATATACATACTCCGCTTCACGTGTGGATTGAGCCACAGAGGTCTGCTTTCTGCATTGCCAGGTGACCAAGCGTGGTCCAAAAAACTGACATCCCGCTGTTGTTGATTTAGCATTAACTTTGCAGCATCCGAAATCAGAATCAGAATACCCTTCGAGCGTAAAATCGCCTTCTCTTAGATACCACAACCCCAATGATGGAGTTCCTTTCAGGTAGCGTAATATCCTTTTCACAATCACCATATGCGAAGCTCTAGGATTAGACTGAAACCGCGCTGCGAGGTAGGTTGGATACATAATATCGGGTCTTGAAGCTGTCAAATACATCAGCGATCCGATCATGGAACGATACATTGTTTCATCTACCTTCTCTCCGGTGAGATCAGGATTTATCCCATGGTTCCTCGCTAATGGGGTGGAAGCTGGAGTAGAACCTGACATCCCAAATTTCTCCAAGATATCATGAACGTACTTCGTTTGATGTATGAAAATTCCTTTGGGTAGTTGATCAACCTGCAGTCCCAAAAAGAATTTCATCTCACCCATCGATGACGTTTCAAATTTCTGCTTCATAACTCTTTCAAAATCTTTGCACAAATTCTCATTTGTTGACCCAAATATGATGTCGTCCACGTATATTTGAATGATCAGAAGATGTCCTTCGACCTCTTTGGTGAAGAGAGTGGCATCCACTTTTCCACGAATGAAGCTGTTGGCTAGTAGGTGTTGAGACAATGTCTCGTACCAAGCTCTTGGAGCCTGGTGTAAACCATACAGCGCTTTGTCTAGCAAGTAGACCTTGTCTTTGTGGTTTGGATCGGTGAAGCCCGGTGGCTGTCCGACATATACCTCCTCTTTTACCTTCCCATAGAGAAACGCTGATTTTACATCGAACTGATAAACTTTGAAATTTTTCCAAGATGCAAATGCCAGGAAGATTCTGATCGCTTCTAGTCTAGCAACTGGAGCATACACTTCGGTGAAATCTATCCCCTCCTGCTGACTGAAACCCTGGACTATGAGTCGAGCTTTGTTACGAACAACAACCCCACGATCATCCCTCTTGCACTTGAACACCCACTTAGTGTTTATCTTCCTTTGACCATCAGGCAAATCTACCAACTTCCACACACCTAACTTCTCAAACTGACTCAACTCTTCTTGCATGGCATTGACCCAAGAATCTTCAGTTAGCGCCTCTTTGTATGTTCGCGGTTCGATCTGTGAAATAAAACAACTTAGTGAAAACTCAGTTTGTAAAGGTGCTACTGTAGAATAAAAACAAGTAAGGCCTTGGTCAATTTGACGTCTAGTGCGAACGCCTGATTGTAATTCTCCAATGATCAGCTCTTCTGGATGGTATGAAAGAGTTCGTGGCATCACCTCGCCTGGAACATCTACCGCACCTTCCAAATTTGTGACATTTTGATTTGCACCTTGTTCATCAACTGGAATTGTTTGACTTGAAATCTGGATCTGCTCCCCCTCAGAATCTGAATCTCCATGATCAAATACTGGCATATTATCAGATTCTTGATTATCATTGACTGTCGTTCTGATTATCATGAGCAACTTCATTTTGTTGAATATCATCTTGTTCTATAGCATTACTTGGACCTGCTTCATCATCATTTGAAGTTTGTCATGGTCGACTTACATACTCAGCTGGGAACCTTTCCTGCAATGACTCATACTCTCTCAAAATATCCAACTTATCAAAGAAATCTTCTTCTTCTTCTTCTTTCATGTCAAACGAATCCCACAAAGTGTCATAGTGAAAACACCATGAATCGCCTGGATTCTGTGGTGGCATTGTGTAACCTTGACACTCAGCATTGTATGCCTCAATAATCTGCTTCAAGCTAGGAATGAAAACACTCTTCAATGGACTTGCATAACCCACGAATATTCCTTCTACGCCTTTTTGTCCAAATTTACCGTGAAGCTCTAGAACTGTACAGGGAGACCCAAACGGTTCAAGATACTCTAGGTTTGGCTTGCGGTTGTTCATTAGCTCGAAACATGTCTTGTTAAATTTCTTCACTGTGAGAACTCGGTTGAGCGTATAGCACGCAGCTGAGACTGCTTCTGCCCAAAAGTTAACAGGAAGTTTGGAATCAGCAAGCATCGTCCTAGCAGTTTCGATTAGTGTCCTGTTCTTTCTTTCAGCTACTCCATTTTGCTGCGGAGTGTAAGGAGAACTAAATTCATGCAATATACCTCTCTCATCACAATATTCTTCCATCTTGTTGTTCTTAAACTCAGTACCATTATCACTTCTGATTCTTCTGATACGCCTTTGGTACAAGTTTTCAATTTTTCTGAACAACGCCATCAAACTATCAAACGTCTCATCTTTAGACTTCAGAAAAGATACCCATGAAAATCTGGAATAATCATCAGTTACTACTAGACAGTAGAGATCCTCGGTAATACTTTTGACGTTTACTGGACCAAACAGATCCATATGGAGCCTCTCTAACGGTCTTGAGACTGAGTTAACTTTCTTTTTAGGGTGTGATTTCTTCTTTTGCTTTCCTTTGATGCAGCTAATGCACTCCCCTTCCAGATGAAAACCTTTCACATGAACACCTGTTACTAAATCATTGTGCACCAAATGATTCATTTTCCTCAGATGTATATGACCCATTTTTCGGTGCCACAATTGCGATTCCTTTTTCATTGCTCTGGACACAAAACAGTGAGCCTGACTCGTGGTTGTAGTTGCTACACTCATGTCCAACACGTACAGATCATTCACTCTAGGTGCCCTCATAACAATCCACTCTTCGGGAACAACAAATCCTGGTTTCAAGATCAAACATTCTTTGTCTGTAAAGTGCGTTGTGTATATGCGATCACAAATCTGAGATATGCTCAGAAGATTATTCTCAAGCTCAGCTATGTAGTTAACTCTTTCAAACGTGACAATCCCATTTGATAAAGTTCCTTCTCCAACTATACGACCACCCTGATTACCTGCGAATCCCACATAACCTCCGTTAAACCCTCTAACATCATATAGTAGGGCTTTCTTCCCTGTCATGTGCCGAGAAGCTCCACTATCCATAATCCATCGTGAAACGGATCTTGGAAGCTCCTGCACATTTCAAAAACATTTAGTGAGATTTTGATGCCACCCAAGCCTCTTTTGACTCGGGTAACTTGACATTAATGTGAGTTTTGGCAATGTAAAGTGGCGGAAAATTCTTGTCGTTCATCTTTAAGCTTTCTGCAGATCCAACCTCAACCTTTTTGTATAAGAAAAACTCATCTTTCTTAGGTTGACCGGTTGGTTGGTCTTTCGAAACAACCTTTTTCTCAGAAGTAACAAACTCTTGTTTTTCAAGTTTCTCATAGTAATCCAAAGGAACATCCATCTTTACCGGAGTGGTAGAAGATGATTGTTTTTCTGACTCTGAAACCTTTGGTTTTGGAGAACTTTTTGGCTTCCATGTTTGTTGAGGCGAAGCAACCCGTTTATAAAACTTGTCATTTTTAGTTACCACATTTTTAACAAGTTCAGTTTTGATTTTAGTGTTTTCATTTTTCAAAACCTTTTTCTCAACAACCAATGGAGCTTTTCCCTTAGCATCATCTTTCTTTCTTGAATTCATCACAACTTCAGTCTTAGGCTTCAAGTTGGTACACTTTCGTGCAATATGTCCAACTTGATTGTATTTGAAGCATGTTCGGGTGTTAACTACCCGACTTGTACCTTCAGACTGAGGCTGCGATGCTTTCTTCTCAAAGAACTCTTTGTTTGATTTTGAAAAAATCTCAGATTCTTCATCAGAAAGTGAACTTGAACTATTCACAAACACCTTTTTCTCAGCGAACCTTCTGTTTTGAACATTCTTTTTCTGATAATTCTTACCACCCTGATAACCACCCGACCATCTGTTTTGTTTGTTGTTATAAAAACGTGGTGGAACAACTGGTTTCTTGTAGTAAGCTTTATCTTTTTCAAAATTCATTTGCCTTTTTCTCTGATTCAAACCTTCTACTTCAGACAAATCAATCTCAATCAATTTGAACACATTTTTTAATTTTTTCACATTCACATTCTCCAGTGGAAACTCAGAATCCGAATACAACTTATCCGATCCCGACATCTTGTACATGACAAGAGTAGGTTCTTCATTTAAATTGTTTTTGGACTTTGATTTCGGAATGTATTTATCCAGAAAACATTCATCATCCTCAGTAGTGTCACTTTCAGATTTTAAAACATTTTCAGCCATACTTTTAATAATTTCATACTGGACACTATCTTCATCGGAAGATGAAGTGAATGTGACATCAATTGACTCTGGAAGTTTCACTTCATGAACATCTTCATCATTAACCAACCCGGATTTCTTCTTTGAGAAATTGTTTAGAACTGGTGGTGGAACCTGATGATACCCCACCCCGGTTCCATCAGCATATACATCTTCGCCTGCTTTATTTTTCCCGATGGGTTTGGAAACAATGTGTTGTAAAACAAAGCTTGCAGAGTTGTAAGTGTTCAATTTCAACTGGATGCGTTGATTTTCAATTTTAGCTTCTTGAAATTGAAGCTTCAACTTAGCAATTTCATCCAGTTGCTGATTGATTAACTCTTCTTTCACTCTACGAACACCGGTCAGGTGAAGATTTTCTTTATCTGTCTTACCATTTCTTTCATCACAATCTTTAACCGTTCGTTTTAGCTTCTCCAAAATTTTCTGAGATTTGACGTTTTTCAAGAATCAATTTTTCATTTTCTGTCCTAATTCTTTCTACGTCATTTTTATCGTTCTTGATTTTCTCAGTTAATTCTTTTAATTTGTTGTTCGAAGCTTTCAAAAGTTTATCACGGTTTAAGATCTGATCTTCAACACCTCTGACTCTACTAGTCAGCTCTTCAACCTTCTTACCACTGAGGTAAGCATGTGTACTACAAACTTTGCACTCTTTCATGCAATTTTTGCAGTTGTTCTCAGATTTAGCATTCTTACCTGACACATGTGTATTATTTGAACTGACCTTATCTTTGGACTTAGTTCCAGAACCAGAAACTACCTCTAGTTCTTTTGCAGCTAGAACCTTGTCATCCATCTTCTTTAAGTTTTCAGCGGTGAGTTCTTGTGACGCATCAATCACTCCGTCATCAATCTTCTTTGGCTCCGATTCTTTTGCTGTCTCTTTTTCTTTTTCTTTCTCAACGACTTCTCCTCCTCCCCACCATTCTCTTTGTCTGGCTTCCTCTTCATCAGCAATTTGTTTGGTGAGAACTTCAAGATCAACAGTATCTGGATCCACGGCTATATTACCATTAAGATCAAGGTAACATTCTCTATCTGGATCCCATCGCCTTGCCTTCTTTGCTTCCATTCAGGTACGATAGATTTTGGCTTTCATGAATCGAGCTGTATCCTTCCTGTTCACATACTTCACTTCTTCAGTTCTCTTATCCTTAAATGGAACAATCTTTGCTGCTGTGAAGGCATAACCAACTGCATCTTCCTCAGGCAAAACATCACTCCAATCGTAACCTTCATCGTCATGAAAAACTGCAAGTGCCCTGGATTTCTCTTTGGGTGTCTCCTCTATCTGCTTCATCCTAGGAGGTTCTGATTTATTCTGATGATAGATCACTCTCTTGTAATAATCCTCTCGAAAAGGATTTGCAGTATCATCAGCATAAGCATTTTTGCACTCACGCTTAAAGTGACCTTTCTGTTTACACTTGAAACACGTCACTTTTGACTTGTCAAAGCCTAACTTGGTAGAAGGTCCACCAATAGACTGTCTTCCTGTAATCTCCATGAAACGCTGCACTCTTCTCACTGCACTGGCCATACACCACCTTATATCGATCAATTCCATCTCCTCAGGATCGATCTGATCGTAGTCCTCTTTTGTTAGGTTGGTGTTGCCTATCTTGCCTGCCACGAGACTTTCGTACGATTCTAACACAGACGCTAAGAACACCATCTGTTGTTTAGCAGACTCTTCACTGAAATTCTGACCATTCTTTAGATCAACAGCAATATTGCATTGAAATAGATTCTTTGGTGCAGATTGACTTGATGTATTTGACGAAGAACCACCAATACATAAACAAACCCTAATTTCAACCCTGTTGTGTGCTCGTTTATCCTATCTAGACATAAGACTCGATTAAGACGAAGTTAACAGACACTAGATGCACCAACATGATCGGATGACCAGCTGATCGGATGACCAGCCGATCGGATGGCCAGCCGAACCACCTTCCTTCCTTCTCTCCTTCACCTATAAATAGGCTGTCACATCACTATTTCAAGTGATGTGACAGCTCTGACCGAACCAGACGCACGCGCACGCTATTTCTCCATTTTCTCATCGATTTCGGTACGTTTCAAGTTAGATTCCTGTACTTTCTTGATCTACACCTCATTCTCTACGTGATTCCCACTTCAAATCACGCTTTTCACCATGAAATCTCTCAGATCTGAGATCTTGAGGATGATGTCATCATGGTGGTTGTACAAATTATCATGTGATGTCATTCTGAGCAAAATCTAGCTTAGATCTAAGGTATTTCATACGTTTTTACACTAAATCTAAGATAAGTTTATACTTTTTCATATAAAACTCGGGTTAATCTTCATCTTTTCTCTAAATTCCTGATTTACATTAGTGATAAACGTGACTGAACGGGCTGTAGACTTGATCGATGGTCTAGAGTTGGTTTAGGAACGGATTGTTCACTAATTAAGACGATCACGGGATAGATTCCGGCATAAAATTGTCATCAACGGGCAACCGGGTCGAACTGGGGTGATTCCCGATCGATCTGAATGTTTGTGAAATGATGTAACTGTTGCCTCAGTCCGTACCGAGACGTCATCGTTAACTTTCAAACTTAGAAAATTTTACAAAAGTTGGTAAACGAGAACAATAGGCCAAGCCGATCGGACAGCCGTTCGATCGGTCAGCCATCCTTCACGATAGGCCAAGATGATCGGACAGCCGTCCGATCGGTCAGCCATCTTTCACACAAAGCCAGCCGATTGGACAGCAGTCCGATCGGGCGGCCATTATCCACCTTATTCCAGCCAATCGGACGACAATCCGATCGGACAGCCCCACTACTCTATTGCATCAAGTGGCAACCCGATCGGATGGCCATCCGATCAGGCAGCCAATATCGTTATACACTACATGGGTCATCCGATCGACTGGTTAGCCGATCGGACAGTCGTATTCTACTAAACTAAATACTTTTGGCAATCTATGCTCTATCCTTTGTGTTTGTGAAAACTTGTGCATTCTAGTATTTTATTTGTGTTATGTGACGTTTAATCCAGGGTGTTTAGTTCCGCCTTAACAATAGTAGCGCTATAGGAGATGCACCTCCCCCATTATTCTCGGGGGGTATTGTTAGGAGGATTCTAGTTTACCTTGAGTCTTGGGTAAACAATAAAGCATCGGGATACTTGGGCTATCACTGCGTGGACTGCGACACTAGCACGGCTGAAACTATTTTTATTACTTACATTATGGATATGAGTTGTTTTAATCTATTATGCTATAATCAAACTTGTATACTCGCCAATACTTTTGTATTGATATTTTAATACATGTTGCAGGCTGATAGGTTGCTATGGAACTTTTGGAAATCAAGATAGGAGATGCCTAGAAACGTCACCCTAGTTAAATCTAGTCTTTTGAACAATCATGATTTGGGTTTTGTAATATGATATTTTGGGGATGTTGAATTCTAGACATTATGCATGAAATCTACTTAAATTTTATTGTAACCATAGTGTTATGGAATTCTCATGAGCAATCTGAACGCATAGTGCTCGCACCTCGATGTTTCCGCCATCGGTTGGGGTGTGACAGCTCTAAACTTCAGAGGTTGGCCGATGCTCTCAAAGAAAGGCATGACTTTATGAAAGAGTGGTATGATTCTCGAAACACCACGATAGTTGATGGGGTCAAGAAAATAACTTAAGGCTATGAGTTTCTTAGAAAGCGGGTCAATATTCTGTGGGGTGATCGATGTAAATAACAGGAAGTATTACAGAAAAGGGATCATGATTCAGAGGATCCAGGGAACCCCGGCCCTTCTGCCAACTCAGAGCAACCGCCAGCAACTACCTCTTCTCAACTCGTTGTCTTTAAGCCTTCGCAGCTTGAATCGGCACAAGGAACATCTAGTGGAACCGTTGAAGAGATACAACAGATACAACAGCTTGAAAACAGTTCTTTCACTGAAAGCTCTTTGCCTGGTACTTCCTCTGTTCCTAGCTCTGCTGATCCTGCTTTGCAGGTTATACATCCTATTACTGGTGAAATTATAGAAGAGGGAGAGATTGTTGCGGATCTTTCGCACAAGCAATTGCTTGCTCTGAATGTGATGAAAGAAGTTTATGATGTTGACATTGATAAAATGCCGCTTGAACCAGAAACTGACGATACTGAGAACATTAACGAAATAGTGTTTGAAGGCGAATCCAACAAATCAGCGTATGTCTGTGCTGACGGAATGGAGTTTGATCCATTTGATGAAGAATGGATGAAAGAGAATCAAGAAGACATTGATGAGCAGTTAAAGAATCGCACGTCTTCTGATAATCCAACGGATTCATTCCAAGAATAGAGGAAGAGGTTCTTGTCGAAGGTTGAAAAGCCTACACCTCCGGAAACACAAGTTGTTTTTCTGAAGTTTGAGAAAGTTAAGCCGCATGGAAAAATCCTGAGCTGGATGTTCATAAAGGAAATTCATTGTGTTGCGATCAAGCGCGAACACGGAATCCAGTACTTTGACTCTCTGCTGAGCATCTTATCTTTGCCGTTCTATGATGTTGCTGCCTTGTCGAAGCTGGAAATTATTAATCATTCAAATTACTTTGGTGCAACGTTATTTGCAAGAAAAATCAAGTTCAAATGGAAGAAAGGATGGAAGGATGAGTCGTACAAGCCACAGTTTCCAATATATCAACATATCAAGTTCACGTTGGATTCGTTGACCAACATGGTCCGATACAAGCTCGTTTACCAGCTGGTGAAGGTCATGAACAAGATTCCTTTGATGCCTATGGAACAGAACTTTCTCGAAGAAATGGCGTTGTGGTGCTACGACTTAGATACTCATGAAGCGGTAATTGTTTTTAAGGGTGATCGTGAAAATTTTCGGATGCTGGATCCGATGTGGATTGTAAATATGTCGGCGAACGATATCAGCAAGCTATTTCGGCATGACATCTTTTACGAAGACAAGGACGCTCATCAAGCGCTACAATTCCAACGCGTCGCTTGTTACTACTTTTACCGAGGAATTCATGCTGGAAGCACCTGGACGCTGAAGCACTGAAGATCGAAGATTGAAGACCGAAGACAGTAACAGACAAGGGGGAGTTTGTTGATGCATATTTTGGTGTCTGTAACTTGTCTTTATTAGCGTTGTAATGTATGGTCTTTTTACGTTATCGAGTCTGTATTCGCCGTCGACCTTAGTTGGATATCCTCCTATCTTTCTATGGTCCGACAAGTTTGTCTCAGTTGTTATGTAATGTTTAAAGAACTATGCATGTTACATATTTGGGTATTTATGTTGTTTGTGTGTTTATATTGTTTGCTGCAAATTGTTTGACAGTTTGCTGCAAACTGTTCGGCAGTTTGCAGCACACACATCTTTTGCAGCCCTCAACGAAACTCCATGTTTCGTCGAGATCAGGTATGACGAAACTCCCTTTGGTAACAAACCCAAGTTTTGCCGTGAACAGTGACGAAACTCCTAGAGTTTCGTCAACTGTGATGTTTCGTCAGGCCCAATTGATGTTTCATCAAGCCCATTTGATGTTTCGTCAACTGTTGGGCTGGGCTGCCTATATAAACCACACATGGTTTCACACATAAACAATGAGAGCATACCTACTGTGAAACTTTACTGTCAAACATTGTGTGTATCTGTTTGAATCTTGTTCTCGTCTAATCAATTGACTATGATTCATTGGTTACTTAGTGTTTGTTTCTATCTGTGCTTGGTTTGACATCGTCACGGGGATTTCGCACTCGTGACCGTGTTTGTGATAAACAACGGTTTGGTTTCGTTATCGATCCTCCGAGAATCGGGACCTACACAATTTGAGGGCGGGACCCGTATGGATTGATTAACCGTTGATTTGGCTCACTGGATGTTGTGATTTGTGACAGCTTGTGTTGAAGTATTTAAAGGTCTAACTCGAATTTGGCGTGTAAGTTTTGTGATTTCTTTTCGGTGTTGGTCATATCACATGGGTAGAATATAGAGGTGTTTCGAGCAACCAGGGACTATAAAACGCGTTAGAAGAGTGAGATCTCACCCATAAGGTGATTGAATTGACAGTGTTCAAAACTTTGTTTTTCTCATTTTATAAAATGTGTTTTCTAATCATTTAGAACGTTTTCTTTCAAAGCCAGTTGCATACATCACCTTCTACTCCCTCATTGCATTCTTTTTTGTCATCTTTGTCTATAGAAACTTGAAACGACGAACCAATAAGTTAAATATACCTTGTGGAGATATAGGTCTCCCCTGGATCGTAGAAACTGTCGAGTTTAACAAAGCTTAACCTTTGAACCAACTGTTTGATGACTTCCAATCAAGAATGAAGAAGGATGTAAACATCTTCAAAACAAAAATGATGGGGTCACCAACAGTGGTGGTTGCAGCAAACAACTTGATGTTCAATGAGTTTAAACTGGTAGTAAGTCCACTTAATCTGTAGAATTAATGGGAAAGAATTCCATCATGGAGAAACAAGGAGACTCGCACCGCTGCTATCTTCGTGGTAATATAACTTCCACTCTCAGCAATACCAATATCCGAGTCCCTGTTTTTAACCAATGAATCAAAAAATTATTTTTTTATCATACTCCTATTTAACCAAACGCACTATTCACTATTGGCAACATGCTCCACGGCAACTCCACGGTGTTGTAAATTATGCCGCCTCACATAACACATGTTTTATGGAATGAAAATGTTAGGAACTTGGAAGGGTTAGAGTTCGTAATACACATTACACATTACAATTTAATCAGATATCAGTCGGATACCTGCTGCAACGCCGCGAGCATTCCCACTATTTATATATTTGTATGTTTAAATTCGTTGCTGGTTTGATATTTGGAAGTTAGAACACAAACATAAACATATATTAGGAAAAAAGTACTTAGGTACAATTTGGTTTATTTGGTTTCTAACCGAAACCAAACCGAATTGAATTTGGTTTGGGTTGGTTCGGTTTGCATATTCCTAATTTGGTTTGGTTTGGTTTTTGGTTTAGGGTATAAAATTTGAAAACCGAATGAACCAAATAAACTATAAACCGAATCGATGAACACCCCTATGCCAAAATTGTCTCTATGTATTAATTCCCAACACTCCAATGAATAGTAACAAGTATTTTGTCTTTTGTTTGTTTTGTCTTTAGGGTTTTTTTTTCATAATAAACTTTAGTGTTTTTTCTTTTAATTTTGTAACAAAATTTTGGTTTATGATAATTTGACCATAAAAGTTAAACAAGTTTAGTTTTTTTGTTAGTTTTTATTGAAGGTCCCGACACGGATCGTTGGACTTAGATGATTTCTTGTTTTGGGTGCCGTAACGAGTGCGGAATCCTCGTTGCGACACAAACCAAGCGAGAGAACAAACACAAAACAAAGATTAAATGTTTAAAGCTTAAATGTGTATAGATCTGGAAGAGTTTGGTCACAAGAATGATACAAGATATAATACTCTCAAACTCTCAGATGTGTACTCTCTCTACTAACTGTGTTCTGAAAGTTCTGTTTATATAGGCCAAGACCCAGCAACACTACGAAAGACGTCACTGGGCCACAAAGAAAGCCCAACTCCCATGAAATATTCATTTTTCGTCATGTCCATATAAGTCTTCGTTGAACCATACATTGAAGAATAATTTCATCACATGACATCATCATGATGTCATGGTGATGTGGCAGCGAATAACGATTCGCGGCTCTTCGTGCTTCGCGTGTCGATCTCTAGGGCGCACGACGGAGGAATGTCGTGACATCGGGCTTGAACCGAACTGAACCGAGTCAAACTGAACCAAGTCGAACCGAACCAAGCCGCATCCACAAAGTGCATCAACAAACTCCCCCTTGGATGTTGCTCGTGATGGTTCGAATTTCACATGTTGTCGGATCTTCAGATGTCTTCACGTGTTACTGTAAGGAGGTGCATCAACA
The DNA here is from genome assembly GCA_030545235.1 of Helianthus tuberosus. Lineage (NCBI taxonomy): Eukaryota > Viridiplantae > Streptophyta > Magnoliopsida > Asterales > Asteraceae > Helianthus > Helianthus tuberosus. The sequence continues at coordinate 18,341,467 of CM060403.1, forward strand.
AACTCCCCCTTGAACGTTGCTCGTGAGACTTTGATCTTCAAATCTTCAGATCCTTGTGGTGTTGATGAGTGGTCAGCAGCAACTCGATCATCTTGATCCTTTGAATTCATTCATGTCATGTCTTCATTCCAAAGCTTGTCATCTAACACGTTCTCTTCGCCTTTAGCTAGATTGGATGTCGCATTTGCACATACAAGAAAGCTAAACATGAAATGAGAACAACCGCTTGGAACATACTCAACATAAACAAACGACACACATGAGACCAACTCTAAAACAAACACCGACCGACAACAATTTGAAAGTTTAAAAAATTTGATCAACTTAGATTTTAACTTTCAAAAACTTGTTAACTTTCAACCGATTATGAAGGTGCAATTATTTTCTGGCTTACAATCAGGCTTCAGGTGGTTAAGACTTAAGATCCAACATCGTACAATAAAAAATAAGATAGAAATAAAATCTTTTTGGCTTTTATAAAGTTTATATTAAAACACACTTAAAATCTTTTTGGTATTTTTGAATATTTCAAATTTAAAGACGGAACGCAGTAAATAAATATATACAGATATGCAGAAACAGAAAGCATTAAATAAATATTTACAGACATTCTTTTTGCGACTTTCAAGGGTAAGAGAATCATATCAGTGTACGGTCATGCCAAACCGCTCTTGTTGTTCAGTTAGTTAATATTAAGATAAGTATCCTGTTAGTGCAATATGTGTCTATCGTCTCCGTCAATCAAAACCGTAGCAGAAAATGAAGAATACTAGATTTTATTGTAATATGTAGTTAAAAGGGCAAGGTGACAAACTTGTAAATAAGGAGAAATCCTTATATCCCTTGTGCCTATAAATAGAGCCTTAGACTTAAGATTTAGAACTTTTGCTCATTTGGAGAATTAGAGCTCTCTAGATCTAGAGAGAGAATCTAGAGAGAAAGTGATTCAAGGTTCTTGTACTTATCAAATCTTTCAATAGAATCACATTATTTGTACGTTCTTGTGTTTAGGTCACGTTCGTGTACGGATTCCGCACGTTACACGTTCGGTTCGCAATCGTTTCGGAGTCAAAACCGGTCCTACAAGTGGTATCAGAGCAGGAGCTCGATTGCACTGATCTTTCACACGATTACGCACAGAAAATCATCAGATTCAGATCCGAATTTCATCTACTTCTTCATCTTTTTCATATTTTTCACGTTTTTCACTGAAAATCATCAAATTGAACGGGTTTTTACGGTCCAAATCATCTGATTTTTTGATATGTTGTGCGAAAACACCTGATCTACAACCCTACCAAGTTTCAGATCCTAATTCCTAGCCGTTTAGGAGAAATCTGAGTTTTTCTGTTCGATTTCGTGATTAACAGCCTGGTCTCGCTTGAAAAACCAGCTTGGTTTTGCTTGAAAACGTACATATAACCAGGTTTCGCTTGAAAGTAATGAATGGTTTCGCTTGAAAAGTACATATAATCAGGTCTCGCTTGAAAAATTTGTTTTCTCTCGCTTGAAATTGACCTCTCGCTTGAAAAACATGTTCTGTTCGCTTGAAATGACCGCTTGAAACGACTGTCTGCTTGAATTATTTTTCACGGGATAAGTGCATTGTGTTGTGTAAAGCATTAAAAGGAGTCGGACAGTTTACATGTGATCTGCCTTGTATCAATCCACTATTCAGTTTGAGGCCCAATAGAATCATATTATAACCTGTTGTTGTCGGATCAGATTGGTATAAACATTTAATGAATTACGGACCAAACAAGATAGAATATTAATTGAGTGTGTCGGCAAGTGAGATATTCATTAAAATCTTGCATGTGAATTGATAGGGCATTGATTATTTGTGGGCATAAGAAATGGCAGTCTGCATGTGATAAAGATGTTGGCCACTTTAAAGTAAAGGTCAAATGAAAATTATGTTGTGAATCAGATTGTCGGCTATTGATTGAATTCATGTGATTGTCAGAGAGTGTCGGTCATCTTTATTTGAAGAATAGTATTGTTTGTTCCAAAGTAATCACGTGAAGTCTTCGGCCCAATCATCACTAGTTTGTTATTGGCCCAAGTTTTGTTCCGATCAAGCCCATTTATTCAGTTTGCAGAATTCATTGAACGAGTCCACATATCTTCGTCACGAGTCCTAGATCAATTTCGTCCTCACACTTTTACATATTCAGTTCATTTTTTTTAAAACTGATTGTTTGATTGTTTGTTTGCAGGTGATTCAAGATATACAAAGTGAAAATTCAAGAAACTGTTTGAAGATGTCGAGCAGTGGTGAAGAATTTTACAACACATTCTACAACGCGTTCACTTCAGAATCAACAGAAAGAAGATCTGATATGAGAGAATATTCGAAGGAGATTTCAGAGAATTTGAAGTATGAGAACATGTATGGAAGCCAACAGAAGCCACCAAAACTAATGAAAGTTGAAGATTATAACTGGTGGAAAAATAGATTTGAGGGTTGGGTAAAGGCTTTCGCTCTTGAAAGCTGGTTAAAACTGACAAATGGATACACTGAACCAGTAAAAGAGGGAGGAGAGTTAATAGAAGCAAAAGATTTCACAGACATAGATATAAAAAATGTTGGGGCTGAATCTAAAATGATCACATTAATCAAACAGTCAGTGAGAGAGGATATTATCTCGTTACTTGAACAAGAGAAAACTTCAAAGAGTTTGTGGGAAGCGTTAGGGAGAAAGTGTGTAGGAAGTAATGAAATTGTTAAAAATAAAAAGAAATTGTTGCGTAAAGAGTTTGATCTTTTCAGTTGTATGAAATATGAGTCTGTTTGTAAAATGATTGAGAGATTCGGACATCTGAAAATGGAGCTAACCAGACACGAAATCTTACCTTCTGAAGAGGATTTGGTGGATAAATTGTTTGATTCATTGCCAAATGATCAAGAGTGGCAATACTTCGCTCTAATGTTGAAAAATACAATCAAGCCGGAAGATTTAAAAGTGTATTTGCTGATCAAAAGACTTGAAAGTCATGAGTTGGAGATAAAGAGATCTAAAGTCAACAATCCAGCTTATCAGCAGAATGTAGAGCTTTACTACAGAGGAAATGTACCGCAGGCTGGGTCTCCAAGAACAGCGTTTTCTGCAGAAAGCTCAAATTCAGTGAACAATGAAAGTCTTCATAGTGGTTTTCACAGTGGATCTTCTTCAAACACTTCAAGTCAATCTGCTTCAAAGAATTTATTCCAGTGTAATATCGCAGTGGATTTGAAGAATGGGCAGAATTTCAGCGAAGAGTCGGCAAAACAACAGATGGTTTTCTTGGCATCTGTACTTGAATCGTATGAAAGTCTCGTTGCAGGGAAGATCGGCAACACCAACTTGACGAAAGAAGATTATGATCAATTAGACCCCGAGGAGATGGAACTAATGGATATAAGATGGTGCATGGCCAGTGCTGTTCGTCGAGCACAGCGGTTCATGGAGATCACGGGGAGAAAGTCAATTGGTGGACCATCTACCAAACTGGGATTTGATAAATCAAAGGTGACATGTTTCAAATGTAAACAAAAAGGTCACTTTAAGCGCGAGTGCAGAAATGCGTATGTTGATGATGATTCTGAAAACCCTTTCAATGAAGATTATTACAAGAAAGCGATATACCATCAGAACAAGTCTGAGCCACCAAGATTGAAATAGCCTGAAGAAAAATCAAGGGCTCTTGCAGTTATATATGATGATGAAGGTTACGACTGGAGTCAGGTTTGCCCTGAAGAAGATGCAGTTGGATATGCATTTGTGGCTGATTCTGATCCTGATAGATGGTGGAAAGCAGATTATGCAAGATGGGAAATCGGAAAATTAAACGAACCATTCAAAGAAGCCCAGAGAGCAAAAAGATGGAATGAAGAGTTGGAATGTTACATGGATCCACGGGGTAATCCAGTTGTTGACCCATCAAAAGTGGATTTCAAAGCTATAACAAATTTGCTTCCAAGGCAAGCTACTTTCAACACACGAAGGTTATCTGATAAAGCATATTTGCCTGATTTGGAGAAGAAGATAAGAGAGGTTTGTGAAGCAAGTTTACTGAAGGTGGTAGAGATGAAGAAGAGAAAAGAAGAAGAATTGAAGAAGATGATTGAAGAAGTGAAAACTGTCGCGAAGCTTGCTGTTGAAGAAGAACAGAAGATAGAAGATGTACAGAAAGAAGCAAAAGAGGAGAACAAAGAGCAAGATCAGAAAGTTGAAACAGAAGAATCGGTGCTGAAAAAGACTGAGGTAAGAAAATCTTCTGATCTATCGAATGTTGAATTGGTTGATGAAAAAGAAAACAAATGCAGGAATTGCATAGAAATGTGCAAAGCCTGTACTGAAAAAGATGACATCATAAAAACAAAAGACAATGACATAGTTAAACTTGAAAATGTTTTCACAATAAAATGTAAAGAAATGATTGACAAAGAAGAAATTTTAAAATTAAAAGTTGAAAAGCTAACATAGAAATGTCAAGGTCTTGAAAAGGATAATGAGGTTTATCGACAACTGTGTTCAGCAAAATGTGTCGATTGTGTTGAAAAAGAATCTAAATTTCAAGATTTACAAAAACAGTATGATTCTTTAAAGTGGTCAAGTCAGAGAGTACAAGAAGCTTATGATACTTTGAAAAGCCAAGTCAAAAGTTTTGATCAAAGATTGTCTGAAACTTTAGTTACTAAAGAAATATATGAAAGAAAGTTTAAGGAAAAGCAAATTGAATTGAACAAGTGTGTTGATGAAATTGCTAATCTTAAACAAGTCTTGGCTGAAAAAGAAAAGATTGTTACAAAACTTCAAAGTTATCATAATTCTTCGTACATTCTCGAACGCATTTTTAACATCACACCAGATGACAAAGATACTGAAAATTGCAAAAAGGGTATTGGTTCAGAATTTCATCAGGTACCACTACCATTAAGAAACAATTATACTTTTTATGATGAGGAAAAGGTGGCAAAAGGTCTGAACATAGTTGACCAATTACCTGAAAGTATCGATGTGACTTACGCCAAATCTGATGACACTCATGATTCAGAGGTGGTAAGTAAGGTTGTTGATAGTGTTTTGAAAGATGAGTCTACAAAAGGTAAGTCTGAATCACAGGATGAAAATGAAGGTAATTTTCATGATGGATATCTGAAAAACACAAAATCAGAGAAAAGTTTGAATGATGATTCAAAGGGATTGGTTTATACCATGATTGGATCGGACAAATTATTCTTAGATATTGTATTCCCGATTCAGAATGTGATTTCAGAGAAAATTGATAAAGTTTTTAAGATGGTTGAAATTGAAAAGTCTGAAATTTCAAAATTTGTTGGTAAAGGTCATAAAACTTTTTATAACAAACCTGGTTTTAAAAAGAAAAACATGAAGGCTGGGTTGGGTTATAAGAAGAAAAAAAGTTGGAAGCAAAATGAAAAATCAAATTTTCAACAAAAGATGAGTTTTGTTCAAGGGAAAAGTTTGAAAGAAGAGAAAAAACTCAAATTTGGACAACAGTCCATTGAAGAGTTCTATGCTCAGAAAAAGAAACAACAACAGGCTAAGGATGTTTCAAAGAAAACTTGTTTTAAATGTGATCAAATTGGACATGTTGCACGTAAGTGTCCAAACACAAAGCTTGTTGATGTTGAAAAACAGAAGTCTGAGGATGTAAGACAGAAGTCTACCAGATTTGATTCAAAACAAACTTGGAGATATAACACAAACAAGTTTGCTTCGAATCAAAATTGGAAATCAGACTCGAGTAAGTTTGATTCAAGACAGATCTGGAATTCTCACACACCTAGAGTTAGAACAACACAAAGTTGGAAAACATCGGTTGATATGACAAAACCTCAAGAGTTTTGGAAACCAAAAGTTGTTGATCAAAAACAAAATGTTCAAAAAGAGACACATTTTTACAAAAGAGGTACTCCGAAAGGTCAAATGTGGAGTGCTAAGAAACAAGTGACTTCAGTAAAAGATGCGAAAGTTGAAGTTAAAGTTGAAAAAGATTTCGATGACAAAGATTTTCCGAAGTTAAATGAGTATTGTGTTGAAATGCCTAAGGTTCAACAGACCTGGGCTAAATTGTTCAAGTAATCAAATAGTTTGAATGTGTAGGTGCTCAACGAAACTGAAGATTGTGAGATTGGAAGTTGGAGCAGCCTGGCACAGGAGGAGAAGGCTACAGAACCCTGGTTTGGTTAAACAGGGAGTTTATCAATTTTTGTACATAAATAAATCATATTCAAAAACCCTAAAAATTGAAAATGTGAAAAATCAAAAATATGTTTGTTTTTAATTTTTGTCAATATATTAAAATTTTCAAAAATATGTGTTGCTTGAATACACCGAAACCCTCACGGCTGAACAAACATGATTAATTTCACAAGATTGAAAAACGGTTTTCAAACTGTAAAAGATCAATGTGTTGTAAATCATGGGGGTAATTGTTGGTACTTTATATTAGTTTTTCTGCAAAACAGAGCATGAGAAGCAGAAAATGGATGGCGAGACAAAGCTATCAGTATTAGTTGTCAAATTTTCTTTAATGGTTTTGCATTTTAGGGGGAGAATTGTTGTTAGAAAATACAAAAACATTTGAAAATTTGAAAAAGACAAAAACATGATAAAATTCAAAATTGAGTTTTTGTGTAGAAAGAGGAAATGATAGTACATCAGTAGACTATCACAGTACGCTAAAGAATTGGAAAGTTTAAATGTGTTAAACGATCTCACCGTGGTGTGTCGGTAGGTTTTTGCACATTTAGTAAACTTTTTTGGGATATAAACCTAAATTCAAACTTGCTTATTTCGTGGGGAACACTACTTGGATATATAGGTAACCCCTGAAATCTCGTTTGAAAGGTTCCTTTTTCTGATATACTAGGTCTTTATGCTTAAGTGATATCTGGGGTATTATTCCGGGACTTCTGTTGAATGGAAGTTCTGACCTAGTCCTCGAATAATACTTTCTGCAATGCTGGAAACACAGCATCACCCTCAGCATATATGATAAGACAATAAAATTGCTTAGCAATGCTGTTGTAAAAAAGATCCTCTAAAGGGGACATACCCAAAAGTTGAGTCATGATCTCTCTGCTGAACGGTAGTTCTGACCTGAGCTCTCATGATTCTTCATAATTTATTAACCCCTTACAGATATCATTTGGGTTATAATTACCTGTAAGACTGAATATTGGGATCTGGATACGGGAGTATATTCAAGAGGTGGGACACATGAATGAGTTTAAGTTCTTAATTCATCTAATTCGTATCCTGAATCAGCTGAAGTTTGTGTGAAAATTTAAGTGGATCAGTATATCGACAATCTAAGTGAATCGTTTAGAACATAAAGTGTTTTAAAGCTCAACGGTACTAGTGATTTGTCATAATCTGATATGATCCTCTAACGCAAACTCAAACAAAAATATTGTCTGTAAATATGTTTGTACATATTTCTTCTCTGCATTATGTTTTCAGAAAATACAAAAAGATTTTGATTCTGCTTTATTTTCGACAACTGATGTCTGAGTGCTGAGTTTCAAAATCTAAGTAAGCTGATTGTGTTTCTGAAAATAAAACAAGTTCATTAATTTGATACTTGAATTAAAATTAAAATTTCAAAAACAGTTTGTGATTTCTCCAAGGTCATTAGTTTGGACTTGGATGATGAATTGTGAGGGATTTGGATGCTTATATTGTTAAAAGAGACAGTTTCCGATCCGTTTCGCTGAAACTGACAAATTCTAGAAGTTTGTTGTTAGAGGGAGTGATTTTAGAAAATTTGAGTGAGTGAGCCAGGTTACAATTTTTTAATAGCTGAAACTTGAAAGGATGTTACTTATAAATGTATGAGTGTTGCAGATATGATACCAGATTACGATCCCGACAGCTGAGTCTAAGGGGGAGTCTGAAGACGAGCTCAAAGCTAGGAGGAGCTTGTAACCGGAAAGCAAGGTGTCGATCCCTAAAGCACGGAAGCTTGACGAAAGGGGGAGCCTGAAGAAAGAGAGAGCCAGAGATAGATCCTGATACAACATTCAAGAAAACTAAAAGATAGAGAGAAAGACAAGACGCTACGAGATTGACTGCGGCAATATCCAAGGGGGAGTCTGCTAGTGCAATATGTGTCTATCGTCTCCGTCAATCAAAACCGTAACAGAAAATGAAGAATACTAGATTTTATTGTAATATGTAGTTAAAAGGGCAAGGTGACAAACTTGTAAATAAGGAGAAATCCTTATATCCCTTGTGCCTATAAATAGAGCCTTAGACTTAAGATTTAGAACTTTTGCTCATTTAGAGAATTAGAGCTCTCTAGATCTAGAGAGAGAATCTAGAGAGAAAGTGATTCAAGGTTCTTGTACTTATCAAATCTTTCAATAGAATCACATTATTTGTACGTTCTTGTGTTTAGGTCACGTTCGTGTACGGATTCCGCACGTTACACGTTCGGTTCGCAATCGTTTCGGAGTCAAAACCGGTCCTACATATCCTATAACGATTATCAGTATTGTTGTCCACTTAAGCTCAAGTTATCAGATGTACTCGCGGTTAGGGGATACGTTAAGGTATGATTTATACTTACCGACCGGTGTTCATCCACACACGACACATTCCCGTATCAAGGTATGCACGAGAGTTCATCTTACTAGTGAGTATACCATTTATCATTTGTTTTCAACGTATAGATTGTGAGATACTCACTTATTTTTGGATGAATACAAGCCCTATGTGATAAAATCACTTTTTGATGAGGAACTTGATATTCGATGCATGCAGGGCACAAGAGGAAGTCCGTGAACAGGTTAGTACCATCATACCGACAAAGAGACGAAATTGACTCCCGGATAACTGTGATATTTTATCACTTATTGATTTGGGACATGTGATTGTTTATCACTTATTGAGGTCGTATGCATCATGTATTATATACACGTTTGTATGATATTTACACTTATGTATGGTATCATGGAAGCTCTAGACTTGCGTCCCCGTTGTTTTCCGGTAAAAGAAGCAACCATGATACCCAGATGATAAACAGCATAAAGACCACGTATCTCAGAACCTCGGCAATCTATCAAACAAAATTTCGGTACTAAGACCATATGGCAATGAGCAGTTCCCACACAGTCTTCAGTCGATTTAGGTTTATATCACCATGTACACTTTAAAATGATTGTGAGACCGATACATCTTATATAGAGCTGCTTATCGTTTTTCATTTTAGGTTTAAAGAGGTTTTGACAGACCACTGATGTACTATCATTTTCTCTTTTGCTCGCCAGGAAACTCATGGACGCTCCACTATCAACAATCCTAAGACCATCAATAATTCCTCCTTGAACATCCTGCACACTCATTCAGAGATTAGTTGGAGAGGGGGGCCCAAGCCTTCACAGACTTGGGTCGTCCGTCATCATCGAGAATTGTGACATCCATTTCCCGATGATTCGGAATTGATGTAGCTCCCCCTGAAATAGTTTCCGATTTTGGTTTCCAAATCTGTTTTTGTTTTTCATTTTTAACTTCTAACTTAACAGACTGTGTTTGGATAACCTCTGGTTTTAAAACCTTTTCAATTTCTTTTCTTTGTTTCCTTTTCTGTTTCATTTCCCGTTGTTTAACAAGACGAGGGTCCTGTTTTGGTGAAACAGATTTTGTATGGTAAATGTTACCACGTGGGGCATCAACTTTTGCCTTTCCCTTGGTGAATTTTGGACAGTTTCTGACAATGTGTCCGTACTCACAGCATTCAAAACATGATCTCCGCTCAACAAACCTCGGAGTATCATAATTGTAGGAGCTTGATGATGAACTTCGTGATCTTGAGGTACTTGGTCCTACATCACAATAGTTTGTGTGTTGTGTGTAGTTGCTTTGACTGTTTCTTTTCAAAATTTTCTTTTTGCATAACAAAATCTGTGTTGGATTTGTTTTCAAAATATTCAATTTTATCCGTCCCTCGGGATTTCACGAAGTTCACCTTCTGAACCTTCTTCTTGTTTTGGCATTGTTTGCCTTTTCTCTTTCCTTGGTGCGTGTGACTTTGCTTTCATTGATTGTTTTGAGGTTGCAATTTTTTATTCCCATATTTCTTTCTAACTTCGGATTTTGGGATAGGAGCACACTGAGTTATTACAACTCCTGGGCTCGACTTTCCCAAAAACTTACTAGTAGAATCTTCGAAAACTTTATCAATCAAGGATTGATTGACATTTTTGATTGGGAAATCCTTGTCTGAATATATTTTATCAGATCCAATCAACGTGTAAAGCAAATTCACACTTTCACAACTCTCAGACTCTTGCGCAGACGTGGACTCAACCAGAACAGTCTTAGCAGATTTTGTTGGAGGATCACATAGAATATGATTCTCGAGAGGTATGTCCTCTTCTTTGATAACCGCATCAGACTGTACTCAATTAGTATCGTCGGATTCATCATCTGAAGAATCAGCATCCTCAACAATGACTAGACGATCCTGATTTTGTTCAGCAGTTGATACTTTCGTATCTGCTGACACATCTGAATCTGATGATACTTACTTTTTGTAACCGAGCCCAGCTGCAAATTCCTCAACGTCTAATGGAACTGATGGCTCAAAGTGAGGCTTATTCTCCTCATCAGGCATAGCGGTATAATTGTGTCTAATAGGTGGAGGACACTTCTTATATCCAATGCACGTGACATCATTCTTCTTTTTCTGTATGTCAATGATGTGATCCAGTACATACCTAGAGTTTGAGTAACTATCTAACCTAAGCTGGATCGCCTCATTTTCACACTTGACACAGGCCAACTCCTTTTGTGCTTCCTCGAGCCTAGTGATGTAATTGTTTATCGCAGTTTGTTTTCTTGAAACCATTTTTGTTAGCTCGGACTTATCTTCCTTCAATGTGTCAATTATCTTTTTAAATTCATTTTCATGATTTTTGTGAAACATATTGGCCTCTGTGCATTTTGAAAGATCCATGATCAAACTTTGATTGTGGATAAATGTCACGTCGTACTTGCTTTGCAAATCAAACAATTTAGCATTTAACTCAACACAATTATCACACCTATCAGAACTTGGTTTATCGACACATACCAGACTGGATTCGCTCTCAGATATTGACTCATTTGTCTCAGAATCAACAACCTCCCTCGACGATTCATATTCAGATAAATCCTCGCTTGAACTTGAACTTGTAACATCTTCAACCGAACTACTGGCATGTTCAGAATTGTCATCATTTCTTGAGGACTCACGATTGCTAACATACTTGACAATTTTGGCATAAAACGCCGTTCTTGTTTGACCATTGTAGTTTGGATCAAGAAATGATGGTACTCCAGTAGACCTATAGCTTTGCTCTGAGGCAACTGGCTGTGGTGTTCCATACATATCGGTTCTTGAGACAAAAGCCGTTTGCTCTGAGGCAACTGGTTGTGGTGTTCCATACATATCGGTTGCTAAACCCTTTCTCGTATACGTGTTATTTGACGGTGTGGGAGATTGAAGCCAAGATGGCACTAAACCCTTTTGTATATACAAGTTGTCCGCATTTAAATCTGGAATCCAACGACCATACATATCTGTTGCCATTTTCGGTTTACTTTGATGAGAAGGATCATTTGAAGATTGAGATCCTAAAAATGCTTGACTCAAAAGGTGTGTACTCATGATGAACTGAAAATAAGCAACACGAAAAAATGATTTTTCACATTAAGTGTTCATGACTAATCCATCTCACGAAGAATAGATGTGAGGTTTCGTGACAATGTTTCAGCCCAATATTACAAGTTCACGAAAAATGTTGTTTACTAAAAACACATGTGATTCTTTTGTGAAAAAGATGTCACTTAATAATATAAACTGATCCTTGCATGTAAGTGACGAAGAAGTGTTTCTCAAATTGAAACTCTCAAAAGACTATAACATGCATGCATATTACACTTCACGAAAGACCTGTTGACTAAAGCCATATTGTTAATTCAAGAAGAATTTTGGCTTGTATAAAGTTCACGAAAGATGGACTGGATGAATTAAATGCCTGAGCCCAAGCCCATGAAAAACATATAACTATCAAAACCCCACTAACTACCGAGCCCAGTCCACCAAAGATAATGAATGAATAATAGGCCTAATTTTCAATTCAAGTCCACTAACAATGTGAGGTTTTTCGTGGGAATGAGACGAACACAACTTTTATTTTTTTATTATATTTTTGTGAATGTCTTTGTGTGAAAAGGATCTGGACGAAAAATAATATATAATATTTTTCGAAAAATAACAACACTGGTTATTTGTCTACTAATGTTTTTCGCCAAAATCAAAAATTTCAGTTGGGTTTTTCGGTAGGGAGAATGTTTCCTTTTAAGCAGAATCTGGTTTCTGAAAGAGTGAAAGTTAAAAGCTGGTTTACCCAAGATAGTTAGAAAATAAATATTCAAAAATCACTTCCGGTGACTTTTTCCGGTGAGCTTCTTCGCCGGAAAAAATGGTGAAACGAGTTTATAACGTCAAAGCTCAAAACAACTTGTACTTTCGATTATCTCCAACGTTTTTAAACAAGTTTTAACCAAAAACGACACCAAATACTACCGATTTTCGAGTTTTAATTCAGAATTTTATGAAGCAAAACTGGGTTTTTGAAATTTCATACAAAGCTCACTCAAAACCCACTCAAAAATCACACCGGAAACTCGGTTTTCAACAAGAAATCGAGCCTTACGCTCTGATACCACTTGAAGGTCCCGATATGGATTGTCGGACTTAGATGATTTCTTGTTTCAGGTGCCGTAATGAGTGTGGAATCCTCGTTGCGACACAAACCGAGCGAGAGAACAAACACAAAACACAGATTAAACGTTTAAAGCTTAAATGTGTATAGATCTGGAAGAGTTTGGTTACAAGAATGATACAAGATATAATACTCTCAAACTCTCAAATGTGTGCTCTCTTTACTAACTATGTTCTGAAAGTTCTGTTTATATAGGCCAAGACCCAGCAACACTACGAAAGATGTCACTAGGCCACAAAGAAAGCCCAACTCCCATGAAATATTCATTTTTCGTCATGTCCATATAAGTCTTCGTTGAACCATATATTGAAGAATAATTTCATCACATGACATCATCATGATGTCATGGTGATGTGGCGGCGAATAACGATTCGCGGCTCTTCGTGCTTCGCGTGTCGATCTCTGGGGCGCACGATGGACGAATGTCGTGACATCGGGCTTGAACCGAACTGAACCGAGTCAAATTGAACCAAGTCAAACCGAACCAAGCCGCATCTACAAAGTGCATCAACAAACTCCCCCTTGGATGCTGCTCGAGATGGTTCGAATTTCACATGTTGTCGGATCTTCAGATGTCTTCACGTGTTACTGTAAGGAGGTGCATCAACAAACTCCCCCTTGAACGTTGCTCGTGTGACTTTGATCTTCAAATATTCAGATCCTTGTGGTGTTGATGAGTGGTCAGCAGCAACTCGATCATCTTGATCCTTTGAATTCATTCATGTCGTGTCTTAATTCCAAAGCTTGTCATCTAACACGTTCTCTTCGCCTTTAGCTAGATTGGATGCCGCATCTGCACATACAAGAAAGCTAAACACGAAATGAGAACAACCGCTTGGAACATACTCAACATAAACAAACGACACACATGAGACCAACTCTCAAACAAACACCGACCGACAACAATTTGAAAGTTTAAAAAATTTGATCAACTTAGATTTTAACTTTCAAAAACTTGTTAACTTTCAACCGATTACGAAGGTGCAATTGTTTTCTGGCTTACAATCAGGCTTCAGGTGGTTAAGACTTAAGATCCAACATCGTACAATCAAAAATAAGATAGAAATAAAATCTTTTTGGCTTTTATAAAGTTTATATTAAAACACGCCTAAAATCTTTTTGGTATTTTTGAATATTTCAAATTTAAAGACGGAACGCAGTAAATAAATATATACAGATATGCAGAAACATAAAGCATTAAATAAATATTTACAGACATTCTTTTTGCGAGTTTCAAGGGTAAGAGAATCATATCAGTGTACGGTCATGCCAAACCGCTCTTGTTGTTCAGTTAGTTAATATTAAGATAAGTATCCTATAACGATTATCGGTATTGTTGTCCACTTAAGCTCAACTTATCGGATGTAATCGCGGTTAGGGGATACGTTAAGGTATGATTTATACTTACCGACCAGTGTTCATCCACACACGACACATTCTCGTATCAAGGTATGCACGAGAGTTCATCTTACTGGTGAGTATACCATTTATTATCTGTTTTCAACGTATAGATTGTGAGATACTCACTTATTTTTGGATGAATACAAGCCCTATGTGATAAAATCACTTTTTGATGAGGAACTTGATATTCGATGCATGCAGGGCACAAGAGCAAGTCCGTGAACAGGTTAGTACCATCGTACCGACAAAGAGACGAACTTGACTCCCGGATAACTGTGATATTTTATCACTTATTGATTTGGGACATGTGATTGTTTATCACTTATTGAGGTCGTATGTATCATGTATTATATACACGTTTGTATGATATTTACACTTATGTATGGTATCATGGAAGCTCTAGACTTGCGTCCCCGTTGTTTTCCTATAAAAGAAGCAACCATGATACCCAGATGATAAACAGCATAAAGACCACGTATCTCAGAACCTCGGCAATCTATCAAACGAAATTTCGGTACTAAGACCATATGCCAATGAGCAGTTCCCACACAGTCTTCAGTCGATTTAGGTTTATATCACCCTGCACACTTTAAAATGATTGTGAGCCTACCGATACATCTTATATAGAGCTGCTTATCGTTTTTCATTTTAGGTTTAAAGAGGTTTCGAAAGACCATTGATGTACTATCTTTGCTCGCCAGGAAACTCATTTTTGTTTTTCTATTGTTTTTGTGTTTTTGAAATTTTTCGATGTTTTTGTATTTTTAAAATTTTTCAATGTTTTTGTATTTTTTCGTTTTTACTCCCCCTAAAATGCAAAAAGTACGAGAAATTAAGAAAACACAAACAAATATTTACAAAAATGATTTTCCGATGTTGGATTAACTCATGTTTTACCTCGATGCCGTTTACCAAAACTAATTTTAAACAGAAATGATTTATCGAATTTTGGAAAAATCAGTTGGCATGTCGGTAATCGGTGTGGACCAAAACAACATTGACGAGTTTCACATTGAAACAATCACGTGTGAGGTGATATTCGAGATCAATGTGTCTGGCCAAAGGGTGCTGTACGAGATGTTAGTAATTCGCAAAACATCTTAAATATCGACAAAGATAGGAGAGATTTGAAATTTAAAACCGTAATCCTGCAATTTCTGCGTGCATTGCCAGGAATCTGAGTGCTCTCCCAAACTGGATATCCACCCGGTGTGGATTTCAAGGTTGATTTTGCAGCTACTTCAATGAACCGAGAATTCTCTTCACAGCAACAAGATGATAAACCTCTGGGTCTGGCTGGTAAGTGGCAAATGGAGCATGTGGGAAAGCTTGTACACATCATCATGGGACTATCCCTACATGATGTCTTCCACATGCTTTTGCACCAGCAAAGGTCTTCGTCTTTCTCCTTTAGAAGTAGTGTGCGGTTGTTCAATCAACGACAAGGCATCCGCACACCTGGTTGGTTTGTTCAACAAACACATTTTCTTCAATCACACCGAAGAGAAAAGTACCCTACACGTTCATCTTGTGGACTTTGAACTTCTTGTGGAACAAAAATCCATGAATCTTTGAAAAGCTTCAGGACGTGCTGTAGACGTGTACATTTCATTTGAATCTTTCCTGAGGACCCGATCAAAACCTTCAACAATCAAATTTTGGCACATTTTTCATCTTGTCGAATTTTTCAACTTCATTCAACCACATTCTTTCACCATCATTCTATCATCTGACATTTTTGTCTTCTTTTATCCTCTCTCCATCAAAGGCAACAATATTCTCCTAGGATATAACAATGTTTCGGAGCCTTATGTCGCCGATCTTGTGCATGGACACTCCACTATCAACAATCCTAAGACCATCAATAGTTCCTCCTGGAACATCCTGCACACTCATTCAGAGATTAGTTGGAGAGGGTGACCCAAGCCTTCACAGACTTGGGTCGTTCGTCATCATCGAGAATTGTGACATCCATTTCCCGATGATTCGGAATTGATGTAGCTCCCCCTGAAACAGTTTCCGATTTTGGTTTCCAAATCTATTTTTGTTTTTCATTTTTAACTTCTAACTTAACAGACTGTGTTTGGATAACCTCTGGTTTTAAAACCTTTTCAATTTCTTTTCTTTGTTTCCTTTTCTGTTTCATTTCCCGTTGTTTAACAAGACGAGGGTCCTGTTTTGGTGAAACAGATTTTGTATGGTAACTGTTACCACGTGGGGCATCAACTTTTGCCTTTCCCTTGGTGAGATATGGACAGTTTCTGACAATGTGTCCATACTCACAGCATTCAAAACATGATCTCCGCTCAACAAACCTCGGAGTATCATAACTTTAGGAGCTTGATGATGAACTTCGTGATCTTGAGGTACTTGGTCCTACATCACAATAGTTTGTGTGTTGTGTGTAGTTGTTTTGACTGTTTCTTTTAAAAATTTTCTTTTGCATAACAAAATCTGTGTTGGATTTGTTTTCAAAAGATTCAATTTTATCCGTCCCTCGGGATTTCACGAAGTTCACCTTCTGAACCTTCTTCTTGTTTTGGCTTTGTTTGCCTTTTCTCTTTCCTTGGTGAGCGTGACTTTGCTTTCGTTGATTGTTTTGAGGTTGCAATTTTTTATTCCCATATTTGTTTCTAACTTCGGATTTTGGGATAGGAGCACACTGAGTTACTACAACTCCTGGGCTCGACTTTCGCAAAAACTTACTAGTAGAATATTCGAAAACTTTATCAATCAAGGATTGATTGACATTTTTGATTGGGAAATCCCTGTCTGAATATATTTTATGAGATCGAATCAACGTGTAAAGCAAATTCACACTTTCACAACTCTCAGACTCTTGCGCAGACGTGGACTCAACCAGAACAGTCTTAGCAGGTTTTGTGGGAGGATCACATAGAATATGATTCTCGAGAGGTGTGTCCTCTTCTTTGATAACCGCATCAGACTGTACTGAGTTAGTATCGTCGGATTCATCATTTGAAGAATCAGCATCCTCAACAATGACTAGAGGATCCTGATTTTGTTCAGCAGTTGATACTTTCGTATCTGCTGACACATCTGAACCTGATGATACTTCCTTTTTGTAACCGAGCCCAGCTGCAAATTCCTCAACGTCTAATGGAACTGATGGCTCAAAGTGAGGCTTATTCTCCTCATTAGGCATAGCGGTATAATTGTGTCTAATAGGTGGAGGACACTTCTTATATCCAATGCATGTGACATCATTCTTCTTTTTCTGTATGTCAATGATGTGATCCAGCACATACCTAGAGTTTGAGTAACTATCTAACCTAAGCTGGATCGCCTCATTTTCACACTTGACACAGGCCAACTCCTTTTGTGCTTCCTCGAGCCTAGTGATGTAATTGTTTATCGCAGTTTGTTTTCTTGAAACCATTTTTGTTAGCTCGGACTTATCTTCCTTCAATGTGTCAATTATCTTTTTAAATTCATTTTCATGATTTTTGTGAAACATATTGGCCTCTGTGCATTTTGAAAGATCCACGATCAAACTTTGATTGTGGATAAATGTCACGTCGTACTTGCTTTGCAAATCAGACAATTTAGCATTTAACTCAACACAATTATCACACCTATCAGAACTTGGTTTATCGACACATACCTGACTGGATTCGCTCTCAGATATTGACTCATTTGTCTCAGAATCAACAACCTCCCTCGACGATTCATATTCAGATCCATCCTCGCTTGAACTTGAACTTGTAACATCTTCAACCGAACTACTGGCATGTTCAGAATTGTCATCATTTCTCGAGGACTCACGATTGCTAACATCCTTGACAATTTTGGCATAAAACGCCGTTCTTGTTTGACCATTGTAGTTTGGATCAAGAAATGATGGTACTCCAGTAGACCGATAGCTTTGCTCTGAGGCAACTGGCTGTGGTGTTCCATACATATCGGTTCTTGAGACAAAAGCCGTTTGCTCTGAGGCAACTGGTTGTGGTGTTCCATACATATCGATTGCTAAACCCTTTCTCGTATACGTGTTATTTGACGGTGTGGGAGACTGAAGCCAAGATGGCACTAAACTCTTTTGTGTATATAAGTTGTCCGCATTTAAATCTGGAATCCAACGACCATACATATCTGTTTCCATTTTCGGTTTACTTTGATGAGAAGGATCATTTGAAGATTGAGATCCTAAAAATGCTTGACTCAAAAGGTGTGTACTCATGATGAACTGAAAATAAGCAACACGAAAAAATGATTTTTCACAATAAGTGTTCATGACTAATCCATCTCACGAAGAATAGATGTGAGGTTTCGTGACAATGTTTCAGCCCAATATTACAAGTTCACGAAAAATGTTGTTTACTAAAAACACATGTGATTCTTTTGTGAAAAAGATGTCACTTAATAATATAAACTGATCCTTGCATGTAAGTGACGAAGAAGTGTTTCTCAAATTGAAACTCTCAAAAGACTATAACATGCATGCATATTACACTTCACGAAAGACCTGTTGACTAAAGCCATATTGTTAATTCAAGAAGAATTTTGGCTTGTATAAAGTTCACGAAAGATGGACTGGATGAATTAAATGCCTGAGCCCAAGCCCATGAAAAACATATAACTATCAAAACCCCACTAACTACCGAGCCCAGTCCACCAAAGATAATGAATGAATAATAGGCCCAATTTTCAATTCAAGTCCACTAACAATGTCAGGTTTTTCGTGGGAATGAGACAAACACAACTTTTATTTTTTTTATTATATTTTTGTGTATGCCTTTGTGTGAAAAGGATCTGGACGAAAAACAATGTATAATATTTCGTGAAGTAAGTCCAAAAGTTGGGTGTTTGGTGAGGTAAGACAAAATAACAACACTGGTTATTTGTCTACTATGGTTTTTCGCCAAAATCAAAAATTTCAGTTGGGTTTTTCGGTAGGTAGAATGTTTCCTTTTTAAGCAGAATCTGGTTTCTGAAAGAGTGAAAGTTAAAAGCTGGTTTACCCAAGATAGTTAGAAAACAAATATTCAAAAATCACTTCCGGTGACTTTTTCCGGTGAGCTTCTTCGCCGGAAAAAATGGTGAAACGAGTTTATAACGTCAAAGCTCAAAACAACTTGTACTTTCGATTATCTCCAACGTTTTTAAACAAGTTTTAACCAAAAACGACACCACCGATTTTCGAGTTTTAATTCAGAATTTTATGAAGCAAAACTGGGTTTTTGAAATTTCATACAAAGCTCACTCAAAACCCACTCGAAAATCACACCAGAAACTCGGTTTCCAACAAGAAATCGAGCCTTACGCTCTGATACCACTTGAAGGTCCCGATACGGATTGTCGGACTTAGATGATTTCTTGTTTCGGGTGCCGTAACGAGTGCGGAATCCTCGTTGCGACACAAACCGAGAGAGAGAACAAACACAAAACAAAGATTAAACGTTTAAAGCTTAAATATGTATAGATCTGGAAGAGTTTGGTTACAAGAATGATACAAGATATAATACTCTCAAACTCTCATATGTGTGCTCTCTCTACTAAATGTGTTCTGAAAGTTCTGTTTATATAGGCCAAGACCCAGCAACACTACGAAAGATGTCACTGGGCCACAAGAAAGCCCAACTCCCATGAAATATTCATTTTTCGTCATGTACATATAAGTCTTCGTTGAACCATACATTGGAGAATAATTTCATCACATGACATCATCATGATGTCATGGTGATGTGGCGGCGAATAACGATTCGCGGCTCTTCGTGCTTCGCGTGTCGATCTCTGGGGCGCACGACGGAGGAATGTCGTGATATCGGGCTTGAACCGAACTGAACCGAGTCAAACTGAACCAACTCGAACCGAACCAAGCCGCATCCACAAAGTGATCTCTGAGGCGCACGAGGGAGGAATGTCGTGATAATCCCCCTGTGGGCATGTTTGTGTAAACTTTTTGAAAGAACTTATTGACTTATGGACTTTTTTTCTCTCAGATACACCCTCCTAACATAAGGCCGTGGGGTATGGTGGGGCTTGGGTTGGGCTTGGGCTTGGGTTGGGGCATATGCTGACACGTGGAATGGAAGCCCCCCCCCCCCCCCACCGCCTGGTTATGTGGCCGCGGGGTATGGCGGGGCGTGGGTTCGTGGGATGGGGGGACCAGTGGGTTGGGGTTACAATATATAGAGGCCTTTGGGAGACCCGGGTGGCGGTTCGAGAAGATGGGGGGACCGTTTGAATTTTAAAATTCGAAATTTAAAAACACCGCCTGACGTGGCGGGTGAGCCAATGAGATTCAGCCAACTAGCATGGCCATACCGCCCCACGCCCGGAGCCCCAAGGGCCACGCCCCAACCCAAGCCCACCCGGGGTGGTGGCTTGGGCGTTTTCCCCCAACCCACGCCCAAACCCCCGCCCCATACCCCACGGTCTAATTTTGAAGCTTATGACTTAAAAAAAAAGCCAATAAGTCGTTGGTTCAAAAAGCTTAGCCAAACATCCCCTAAATTTCCCCCCAAGCCTATCAATTATCCCGTAGTTACCGCCCCCGATTCCATTCATCTTCAGTGGGTGTTTGGGATTCCTTTTCAAAAGTCCTTTTGAGAAGGAGAAAGAATCCCATCATCTGAGAAGTCCTTTTGAAGAGAAAATGAATCCAAAACACCATGAAATAAGTTCTTCTAGCTCCAATTATGCATTCAATAAGGGAGAAGTAAGAATTTCTTCTTGCTTATTGTTTTGAAAAGTACTTTTGAAGAAGGAGAAGTGGAAAAGGAATACAAACACGCCCTCAGTTTAGATCGATGTTACTTTTTAGTTCAGGTGGTGTAGTAGATCCACGATTCTTAAATCATCTGATTTCTGAGGCCGTTTTCACAATTTTAGGGCTTGGATTTACTCGACAGATGAAGCATCTGATGCATTGTGCACTCCAACTGTTCGATCAAATGCCATACCACCGCAATTTCCTATATAACCTCATAATGTTACTGATGACTGTGTAACTTGAACAGGGTATCTTAGTCATTGTATGTATCCCTCTTGATTTTTGTTATGATATTTCTTGCAATCAAATTTGTTAGGGGGTATAGATTGATTATTCATCGAGTTATATTTCATGATATATATGCACTCACTGCTATGGGGTTTAATTCATTTGCTGAAGAGAATGTTGACAATGTAGTCAATTTTGTTCTTGTTATTGTGAATACCAACTGCTCTTGCTTTGAAAATAACCGTTTACTAAACTTAGAATGAAGGTTTCTTTTATAGGGAGTTGGAATAATCATCTAAAGCTCTTTGATTTTTGTTGTTGTCAAGCTTTTGAAGAGCAGATTGGTAAACAATTGGTGGAGATTGCATAGGCTGATTAACTTAATTCATGAATTAAATTAACCAATTGCATGATTTTACCAGTTGGAACTTATAAATGATTGGAATGTAGTTTGACTAATGGACTCCAAAGCAAGTAAAACTTCATTGCCAAAACTCGGGTTGCATGTAAACATCTTCTTTTTCTGAAGACGTGTCTCGGTGTTTTAAATTAAGATGTCCTTTGAGCATCTGAATAGTCAAATGGAAGATGTCCAATATGTTTGTATGTCTAATTTATGGTTTTATCTCTTCTGTGTGTAACAGGGCATTCAGAGGTTGTTCTCTTTACGCTACAAAGTAGCGTGTTATGCCAGACGGAGTTCTGATCAATGCAATGGTGAAGCGACCTCTTAATTATAAGTTCCATTGTTCCAGTTGGAATTAACCTAATACACATAATGCTGATCCAGGTAAGTTATTCTTCATGATTATTCTTTAAATTCTCTGTTTGGTTAATACATAATGATATGTATGCTATTCGGGTTAAATTGTTGCTATTTTGCAGTATGCTATTCCGGTTTTGTTCTTTCTTTTCAGTTCTCTTGTGTATTAATAGATGGTAATTTAGATTAATTTATGATTTAGAACTCTTAACTTCAAAATAACTTTAAACTCAAAAGCAAGTAAAACTTTGTTTTGAAAACTCGTGTTGTAGGTTGCAGGTGTCAATGTAGGATTTCTGATGAAATTCTGAATGAATAAAAAAACATTATAAAATGGTCTATACAATAACAAGATATATGTTATCATTTTGCATAAAAAAAGTCATATATAAAAACTCTGACTTGATTAACTTTGAGGTATAAATATTTAATTACGGATCATCATCATAATTTTCATCATTTGTTTTATGTATAATTAATTCAGCCTTAAAATAGAGTCCACAATCTATCTGATGATGAGATTCAGCAGATGGGCTGTCTGAGGTGATGTCGGGTTGAACTTCTCTTTTTATTTCAGTTTTTCTACTACCATTCGGACATTGGCTCTGCCGCCCACTGCCTTCTTCGGCCCACTATGTTCAAGCATTGTTCTAATTTTTAAGCCCACTGAGAAACTGGCCCAGATATTTTTTAGTAAAATAATTTATTAAGTTGATATTCTTTCATATACTGTGACAATTTAGTTAATTAATTAATACCACTACAACGACAAATTGGTAAATTAATTAGTGGTATTATGGTCAATGTTCTTTCAGGCAATAGATAAATATATCCATATACCGTGACTCACAGGTAATCAATAATTATAAAGGAGGGTTAGTGTACTCTGTCTTTTATCTTTGTCATCTTTGTTTTTGTTATTATGCAAATTAGAACCTTTTGTCCCCAACCCATCATAAAGTTTTTCCACACATTTGTCTTCTTAGTAAACGCTCTACTAACTTGATTGTTCATCTCATTTTCAGTTCATACATTTTTCTCGATCAATAACAATTCCATCTTATTTGATTTTCCAAGCATTCATTCAATGGCATCTACTTCAGCTTCATCTGTTAAAAAGAGGTTTAAGTACGATGTGTTTTTGAGTTTTAGGGGTGAAGACACTCGTAAGACTTTTGTTGATCATCTCTATCTTGCTCTTAACCAAAGAGGCATTATAACTTACAAAGATGATGAAAAAATCAAGAAAGGGAAAAGGATCGATGATCAGCTCATCACATCCATTGAAGACTCGAGGTTTCACATAATTATATTCTCCAAGAAGTATGCATCTTCATCATGGTGCTTAGAGGAGCTGGTAAAGATTATGGAGTGCCAGAAGACGACCGAGCAGACTGCTTACCCGGTCTTCTATGATGTGGAACCCACCGAAGTCCGCCACCAAAGCGGGGCTGTTGGTGAAGCCTTTAAAAAACATATAGAGAAAGAGGGTGCTCGTATATGGAGAAATGCTCTGAAAGAAGCAGCAGATCTGGTTGGGTGGGAGTTGAAGAACACTGTTGATGGGTAATTCATTCATCTTATATATTTTTTTGGTTTGGTTTCTGTCTTCATATATGTTATATATAGATTTGAAGTTAACTGTTGATGTGGGATTTAGAGTAATCTGATTGAAACTTCTTTAACACACAGGCACGAAGCAAAATTTACCCAAAATATTGTTGAATACATTTCACTAGAGCTACGTTTTATCGATACGAGCGTTGATGGGAAGCTAGTTGGCATGGCGATGCGGGTAGAGAACATTCTTTCATCTTTAGAAATTGGTTGTAATGATGTTCGCACATTAGGGATCAAGGGAATGGGAGGTGTAGGAAAGACGACTTTGGCAAGAGCTGTTTATGATCATATATCTAATGAGTTTGAAGGTAAAAGCTTTGTTGAGAATGTCAGAGAAGGTTCAAAAGGCTCTGGTTTGAAGAAATTGCAAAAACAGGTCCTTCAAGAGGTGTTAAATGATAAAAGCATTACTGTAACAGGTGTTGCTGATGGGAAAAGTATGATAAAAAAGAGGATGGTTAAAATAAAGGTTCTTCTAGTTCTAGATGATGTGGATGATATAGGTCAGCTTGAAGCGTTAGCAGGTGAGCCTACTTGGTTTGACCTGGGAAGTAGGATCATCATTACGACAAGGGATGAGCAAGTGTTGAAGGCACACCGAGTGAAGTTTATTCATGATGTCAATTTGTTATCACACGAAGAAGGAATTTGCCTCTTCAATAAGTATGCATTTGGCAGGGAGATTCCAATTGAAGGATATAAAGAGCTCTCAGGGAAAGTTGTACGTTATGCTGCTGGTCTTCCCTTAACAATTAAAGTTTTGGGTTCATCTCTTTGTGGTAAAACGGTGTGTGAATGGAATGATGCCATAGAAAGACTAAAGTCAATTCCAGAAAAGCAAACTTTGAAACGACTGGAACTAAGCTATATAGGTCTAGAGGACGATCACAAAGAAGTGTTTCTAGAAGTTGCATGCATATTGAAAGGTGAATCGAAAGACCGAGCTATCAGTATACTTGAAAGTTGTGGATTCCATGCTCGATTAGCTTTAAAAGTTCTAGGGCAGAAATCATTGATAACTGTTTTGGATGATGGCGATTTAGACATGCATGACCGTATTCAAGAAATGGGCAGGGATATTGTTCGTCGTTCGCACCCTCATGAGCCTCAAAGGCATAACCGGCTATGGGTTAAAGAGGAAATAGAAAATATATTGGCTAATGAGTTGGTAAGATTCAGTTTATTTGTAAAGTGAAATAGTAACATGATTTCCTTTATGAAAAAATATTAATGTCAACTTTTTTTTTACAGGGTACTAAAGCAACACTAAGTATGAAACTAATGTATACGAATCTCGATCTAGCTATAATTATGAAAGGTTTTAGAAGGATGAAGAAACTTAGAGTTATTTATGTTATTGAAGACTTTTGGTATTCAGAACCATTTTCAGCATATAAGCTTGTTAATGCTGAACTGGGTTGCAACATCTCTCAACTATGGAAAGGAGGAGAAAGAATGGTAGAACAATGGTTGATTGGTTGTTTTTTGTGATGCTTTATTGTACCATATTCTGTCTTTGAATATTTTCCCTTTCTTGGCTTTTTTCTATTACAGGTTCTTAACGAGCTCAAATTCCTTAACATCAAACATTCAAAGTTAAGAACCTTTGACATTGAA
Organism: Helianthus tuberosus; assembly: GCA_030545235.1. Lineage (NCBI taxonomy): Eukaryota > Viridiplantae > Streptophyta > Magnoliopsida > Asterales > Asteraceae > Helianthus > Helianthus tuberosus. Next base: position 18,366,616 of record CM060403.1, read on the forward strand.
TGTCCCAAGCTGAAGTGCCTTGTCGTCTATGGTTCTAAGTTGAGTAAACTTGAGCTGGGGTTGACTCCACAACTAGAGACATTAGATCTTAGAGAATGTGAAGACCTTGTTGAACTCAACATGCCCGTTGAATGTCCCAAGTTGAAGTGTCTTGTCCTCTCTGGTTGTAACTTGAGTAAACTTGAGCTGGGGCTGACTCCACAACTCGAGAAATTAGATCTTAGAGAATGTGAAGACCTTGTAGAACTCCACATGCCCGTTGAATGTCCCAAGCTGAATTGCCTTGACGTCTATGGTTCTAAGTTGAGTAAACTTGAGCTGGGGTTGACTCCACAACTGGAGACGTTAGATCTTAGCGGATGTGAAGACCTTGTAGAACTCCACTTGCCCGCTGAATGTCCCAAGCTGAACTGTCTTGTCCTCTCTGGTTGTAAGTTGAGTAAACTTGAGCTGGGGCTGACTCCACAACTCGAGATATTAGATCTTGGAGAATGTAAAGACCTTGTAGAACTCAACATGCCCGTTGAATGTCCCAAGCTGAAGTGTGTTGTCCTCTCGGGTTGTAAGTTGAGTAAACTTGAGCTGGGGCTGACTCCCCAACTCAAGAAATTAGATCTTAGAGATTGTGAAGACCTTGTAGAACTCCACATGCCCATTGAATGTCCCAAGCTGAATTGCCTTGTCGTCTATGGTTCTAAGTTGAGTAAACTTGAGCTGGGGTTGAGTCCACAACTAGAGACATTAGATCTTGAAGAATGTGAAGACCTTGTTGAACTCAACATGCCCGTTGAATGTCCCAAGTTGAAGTGTCTTGTCCTCTCTGGTTGTAAGTTGAGTAAACTTGAGCTGGGGCTGACTCCACAACTCGAGAAATTAGATGTTAGAGAATGTGAAGACCTTGTAGAACTCTACATGCCTGTTGAATGTCCCAAGCTGAATTGCCTTGACGTCTATGGTTCTAAGTTGAGTAAACTTGAGCTGGGGTTGACTCCACAACTGGAGACGTTAGTTCTTAGTGGATGTGAAGACCTTGTAGAACTCCACTTGCCCGCTGAATGTCCCAAGCTGAACTGTCTTGTCCTCTCTGGTTGTAAGTTGAGTAAACTTGAGCTGGGGCTGACTCCACAACTCGAGAAATTAGATCTTAGAGAATGTGAAGACCTTGTAGAACTCAACATGCCCGTTGAATGTCCCAAGCTGAAGTGTCTTGTCCTCTCAGGTTGTAAGTTGAGTAAACTTGAGCTGGGGCTGACACCCCAACTCGAGAATTTAGATCTTGGAAAATGTGAAGACCTTGTTGTACTTCACATGCCCGTTGAATGTCCCAAGCTGAAGTGCTTTGTCGTCTATGGTTCTAAGTTGAGTAAACTTGAACTAGGGTTGACTCCACAACTGGAGACATTATATCTTAGAAAATGTGAAGACATTGTAGAACTCCACATGCCCGTTGAATGTCCCAAGCTGAAGAGCCTTGTCGTTTATGGTTCTAAGTTGAGTAAACTTGAGCTGGGGTTGACTCCACAGCTGGAGACATTAGATCTGAGAGAATGTGAAGACCTTGTTGAACTTCACATGCCCGTTGAATGTCCCAAGCTGAAGTGCTTTGTCGTCTGTGGTTCTAAGTTGAGTAAACTTGAGCTAGGGTTGACTCCACAACTGGAGACATTAGATCTTAGAGAATGTAAAGACCTTGTTGAACTCCACATGCCCATTGAATGTCCCAAGCTGAAGTGCCTTGTCGTCTATGGTTCTAAGTTGAGTAAACTTGAGCTGGGGTTGACTCCACAACTAGAGACATTAGATCTTAGAGAATGTGAAGACCTTGTTGAACTCAACATGCCCGTTGAATGTCCCAAGTTGAAGTGTCTTGTCCTCTCTGGTTGTAACTTGAGTAAACTTGAGCTGGGGCTGACTCCACAACTCGAGAAATTAGATCTTAGAGAATGTGAAGACCTTGTAGAACTCCACATGCCCGTTGAATGTCCCAAGCTGAATTGCCTTGACGTCTATGGTTCTAAGTTGAGTAAACTTGAGCTGGGGTTGACTCCACAACTGGAGACGTTAGATCTTAGCGGATGTGAAGACCTTGTAGAACTCCACTTGCCCGCTGAACTGTCTTGTCCTCTCTGGTTGTAAGTTGAGTAAACTTGAGCTGGGGCTGACTCCACAACTGGAGACATTAGAACTAAGAAAATGTGAAGACCTTGTAGAACTCAACATGCCCGTTGAATGTCCCAAGCTGAAGTGTCTTGTCCTCTCTGGTTGTAAGTTGAGTAAACTTAAGCTGGGGCTGACTCCACAACTCGAGGAATTAGATCTTGGAAATTGTGAAGACCTTGTAGAACTCCACATGCCCGTTGAATGTCCCAAGCTGAAGTGCCTTGTCGTCTATGGTTCTAAGTTGAGTAAACTTGAGCTGGGGCTGACTCCACAACTGGAGACATTAGATCTTAGAGAATGTGAAGTCCTTGTAGAACTCCACATGCCCGTTGAATGTCCCATGCTGAAGTATCTTGTCGTCTATGGTTGTAAGTTGAGTAAACTTGAGCTGAGGCCGACTCCACAACTCGAGAAATTAGATCTTGGAAAATGTGAAGACCTTGTAGAACTCCACATGCCCGTTGAATGTCCCAAGCTGAAGTTCCTTGTCGTCTATGGTTCTAAGTTGAGTAAACTTGAGCTGGGGTTGACTCCACAACTGGAGACATTAGATCTTAGAGAATGTGAAGTCCTTGTAGAACTCCACATGCCCGTTGAATGTCCCATGCTGAAGTATCTTGTCGTCTATGGTTGTAAGTTGAGTAAACTTGAGCTGGGGCTGACTCCACAACTCGAGAAATTAGATCTTGGAAAATGTGAAGACCTTGTAGAACTCTACATGCCCGTTGAATGTCCCAAGCTGAAGTTCATGTGGCTTGGTTGTACTAGTTTGAGTAAAGTTGTCTTGGGGCAGACTCCACAGCTGGAGACATTGGATCTTCGAGGATGTAACGACCTTGTAGAACTTCACATGCCCATTGAAAGTCCTAAATTGAAGTCCCTTCTCCTCAGTGGTTCCAAGTTGAGGAAACTTGACCTGTGGCTGACTCCACAGCTCGAGACATTAGATCTTGAAAAATGTGAAGACCTTGTAGAACTCCAGTTGCCCGTTGAAAGTCCCAAGCTGAAGTTGTTGGTACACTTTATGTGGACGCGACTCGACTCTATTCGACTCGGTTAGATCCGGCTCATGTCCGACGTCACGACATTCCTCCGTCGTGCACCCCAGAGATCGACACACGAAGCACGGAGAGCCGCCGACCTGTCCCGCCGACACATCACCATGACATCACCGTAGTGATGTCATGATGATCTCATATGAAGACTTCATGAAACATATATGAAACATACATGACGAAATCACCTCCTGATTTCGTCAATATATGCATGGCGAAATCCCCCTGTCTTCGTCATATCTGTGTGTGGTGAAATCACTGATTTCGTCACTCATGATGTTGTCCAAAGGGTTTTCGTTCATGGGTCAGTATATATACCAAGCATGTTTCACAGTTTAGTTTATGAGAGCATAGTGAAACCAGAGAGTTTATCGTCAAACATTGTGTGTATATGTTTGATATTGTTCTCGTCCTTTTAATCCAAGTGAATCTTTGATTATCTGTTTGTGTTACTCGCTTTACGTTTGTTTGGTTTGCACCGTCACGGGGATTCCGCACCCGCGATCGTGTTTGTGATAAACAGGGATTAGGTTTCGTATCGGATCCACCGAGAAAAACGGACCTGCAATTGGTATCAGAGCTTTGGCTCTAATCCTTGTTTAAAACCAAACAAGTTTGGGTTTTTATCAAGTTGTTTTAAGTGTTTTTCAGATTTTTGTTCTTGAAAGGTTCATATATTTTCTGGAAAAAGTGCTTCAAATCAGTTTGTTTCTTGCTTATTTGCCAAAGTTTTGTTAAAAACCTTTGTTACATTGCTTATTCATAAGATAAAACTGGGTTTTCAGTAAAAGTTTGTGCGGATTCGTGTTTCGAAAAATTGTTAGGTGACCGGAATCTTCAAACCTTCATCGTGTTCTTCAGTTATATTCAAAGGGTTCTTCATATTTCCACTTTTTGATCTTTGACATAGTGACTGTGTTAGTTGTTGGTAAATTTAAAATTGTTAAAGATAAAAGGTTTGATTAAAATATGAGTGAGCATGCTTTGTTTGGTTCGATGAGTATGGTGTAAATTGAATATTGTGTCTGATTAAAATAGGAGTGTGCATGGCAGACAAGGCATGGTGTATGTTTGAAAATGGTGTCCTTTGTCAATAAAGGATAAGGCTACTTGAAAATGGTGTCCTTTGTCAAATTTAATATGATTATGTTGATGATAGTGGACATGTTGAAGATTAGTTTATAGGATAAAGGAGCTTCGAAAACCATAATATTTTAATCTGTTCTTTTTTTTAATAACTAACAGCTGGTATCCATTATACCCATTTAGACGAAATTACCTTTTGATTTGGTGAACCTTCTGACGAAAACATTACTAAGTCCTTGTTTTCGTCTTAATTTGCATTATCAACGAAATCACCCATCTAGACCAACCCATCTGGACGAAATCACCTTCTGACGTCTAACGAAAACACACGCTTACAAACTGATTTCATCCCATTCAACGTCAACGAAAACACTTAATTTTGGTATTGTCAACAAAATCTGAGTTGTGTTTTCGTCACATCATTGTCAACCAAAACCAAGTGATTTCGTCTTATATTGTGATTTTGAACAGAGGACTTCTAAAAGTGTGATAACAGTCTGTTTTCAAGAGAGTGATCAGTTTTTCACATACATACATCAAATATGAGTTGTACTAGCCCTTGGGATTGGAGTACGGTTCCACAATCAGCTCCACCTCCGGCTTTCGACCCAAGATCCTATTTTGGAGGAGTAGCCACACCTCAACCCCAACTTGACATAAATGCCTATCTTCCGAAACCTCAAGTTGCACCACCCCAACCCCAATTTGATCCAACTGCCTATTTTTCTAAACCTCAAGTTGCCACACCTCAACCCCAATTTGATCCAACTGCCTATTTTTCTAAACCACCTCAAGCCCAACCTCAAAAAGGCAACCAAAATCCTTTCGAAAATCAAACAAATACATCCACGGCCAACTCAAATCAAACTGATGAAAGGTGTGACTGGTCTGTACAATGTGGAGGTGGAGATAAAGGAGGAACTGTGTTTTATGCTGAAATTGTCAAGAATGTCAATGATGGTGAATCTTCGGGAAATGATGACAATTCAGGATATAGTGGCAGTACCGATGAAGATGGTTCAGGTGTGAGTGATTACAGTTTGTCGAATGATGCTAACGAGAAATCTGACTTGATCAAGAAAGCTGATGCTACATCAGAAGAAATGGAGAAGATTCTCTCTGAAGATGGATCTTTTTCTTATCAGACTGCCTTTATGGCAAATGTCTCAGCCTCGACAAGTCAGGTAAAATCTGAAACTCCTAGCATATGTAGTGATTATGCTGATATGAAACATGAATGTGATAGAGTGAAACTTGAATGTGATACAATTCATAGTCACAATCAGAGTTTAGTTGTTGAACTGTCAAAGTGCAAAGAGGCAAACATGGCCTTAGCTCGCAATGAAAAGGAATTTAAAACAGTTATTGAAACCCAAAAGAAAAGTGTTTCCGAATTAACAAAAACTGTTTTCAACAAACAAATTGGTATTAATAACTACATTAATATCATTGAGGAAACCAAGAAAGAGCTAGCCACGGCCAAGTGTGAATATGAAGCGATCAAGCTCAAATTGGAGAGTTATTCTAACTCCCGATATGTGCTTGATCACATCATTGACGTTCAGAAACTAAAGGGAAACGTTAAAGGCGTTGGTTATAGGAAGTGTCCACCCCCTTTGAGACACGACTATACCAAGTCGCCGCCCGATGAAGAGGATATGCCTCGGTATGAACCCAGTGTGCCTCTTGATCATGAGGAAGTTACTACTGGCCTAGGGTTCAAACCGGACAATTCATCGGAGGGCTCATCTGATCGGAAAGAAAAGTCATCATGTGCTTCAAATCAAAGTTCTCCAACCATTGAGGACTATGATTCTTCAGATGATGAATCAGATGTGAATGACCAGGATGAATCACTTGATGAGACGAAAGGAGTAGAAATTCCAATTGAGAATCATATTCTTTGTGATCCTCCTACTCCTGCCGTGCAATCTGTTGCCAAGCAAGTGATAGATCCTGTCAAGGATGTCAAAGATGACAATGAATGTGTGTCTGCTGTTAAGAGCAATAACTTGTTGTATACTTTAGTCGGTGATAGTAAATTTATTCAGACATAGATTTTCCAATCAAAAACGTCAATCAATCTTTGATTGACAAAGTGTTTGAAGATAATACAAGAAAATTTTTGGGAAAGACAATCCCTGGAAAACAGAAATCACCGACAAAGCAACAACCTGTTGCTTCTAAGGGTAAACAACAGCAACAACAAGCTCCAAAGCCAAAGGCTAAGGTTGAATCAAAAGGAGCTCGTTACAAGAAGAAAGCAAAAGATGTCAAGTTTGTAGCATCAAAGGGTACTGATAAAATTGATACTTTTGAAAACAAATCAAACATCGATTTTATCCAACAAGTCAAGATTTTAAAATGTAACAGCCAAAACAATTACACCCAGCACACAAACGGGTGTGAAGCTAGTACCTCTGGGTCTACAACTTCCACGTCAGGTCGTCGATCAAATTCTCCTAAGTTTGTTGAAAGGAGAACTTGTTTCAAATGTGGGAAGTTTGGGCACATCATTAAAGACTGCACAAACTCGCCCAAACCAAATTTTGTAGAAAGAGCATCACCTGAAAAGGTTCACCCACAACGTCGTCCTGTTTCACCAAAACATGATAAAAGAACTGTTAAAGAACAGGAAACAAAACAACGACGTAAAAATGTGAAGGTGATTGAAAAGGCATTAAAACCGGAGGTTGTCCAAACAAAGTCTGTTAAGTTAGAAATTAAAAATGAAAAACAAAAACAGATTTGGAAACAAAAATCGGTAACTGTTTCAGGGGAAGCTCAATCCATTCCGAATCATCAGGAAATCGAAGTCACAATCCTCGATGATGAAGGACGACCCAAGTCTGTTAAGGCTTGGGTCCCCCTCTCCAACTAATCTCTGAGTGAGTGTGCAGGATGTTCCAGGAGGAACTATCGATAGTCATCGGATTGTTGATAGTGGAGTGTCCATGCACAAGATAGGCGACTCAAAGCTCCAAGATATTGTTATTTCTAGGAGTGGTTGCCTTTGATGGAGAGAAGAAGAAAAGGGAAACGGAGTTGTCTGTTGAAAGAAATTGGAACCTTCGACAAAATGAAAATCATTTCAAAGTTTGATTGTTAAAGGCTTTGATCGGGTCCCCAGGATAGATTCAATCAAAATGTACGCACCTGCAGCACGTCTGAAGTTCAAACTCAACAAGATGAACGTGCAGTGTACATTTCTTCGCGGTGTGATTGAAGAAAATGTGTTTGTTGAACAAACCAACCGGGTGTGCGGATGCCTTGGCGTGGATTGAACAACCGCACACTACTTCTCAAAGAGAAAGACAAAGACCTTCGCTGGTGCAATGTGGAAGACCAGCCGGACCCAAAGGTTTCTGATCTTGTTGCTGTGAAGAGATTTCTCAGTAGCTACAAAATCGGCTTTGAAATCCACACCGGGTGGATGTCCAGTTTGGGAGAGCACTCAGATTCCTTGCAATGCACAAAGCAGTTGCAGGATACGGTTTTGAATTTCTAATCTCTCCTATACTTGTCGATATTTAAGCTGCTTTATGAATTGTTATCCTCTCGTAGCACTCTTTGACATGACACGTTGAACTCGAATATCACCTCACACGTGATTGTTTCAATATGAAACTAGTCAATGTTGTCATGGTCCGCACCGCTTACCGACGTGCCAACTGATTTTTCCAAAATTCGATAAAATCATTTCTGATTAAAATTAATTTTGGTAAACGGCATTGAGGTAAAACAAGAGTTAACCAACATCGGAAAATCGTTTTTGTAAATATCTTTGTATCTTTTAAATTTATCTTAGTTTGTTGATTTTAGGGGGAGTAAATCCAAATTTGAAAATTCAAAAACATCGAAAAATTTCAAAAGCGCAAAAACAATAGAAAAACAAAAATGAGTTTCCTGGCGAGCAAAAGAGAAAATGATAGTACATCAGTGGTCTGTCTAAACCTCTTTGAACTGAAATGCAAAAATGAAAAATGTTAAGCAGCTCTATATAAGATGTATCGGTAGGCTCACAATCATTTTAAAGTGTGCAGGGCGATATAAACCTTAAATCGACTGAAGACCAGGTGGGAACCACTCATTGGCATATGGTCTTAGTACCGAAATTTCGTTTGATTGATTGCCGAGGTGTCACGGCCCCCGACCCGGTTTGACCCGTTTCAGGAGCCGCGGGACATAAATCCCGTGGTATTTAATTAACAGCGGAAGTTTCTTCAGGATCTTTTTAATATGCAAAATATTTCCCGATTATTTTATTTCACAACTCGGGATAAAACCCGGTAATTTACAATCTGGAGATTTCACAAAGAAATCTTTTATTTTACAAAACATGTTTCTTTATTTTATACTGAGCCACTTCCTTAAGCTTGTAGTTCTTCACGGCACTATTCCTGGATCACAACAGATCACCTGAAACATGTTTGAAAAAGATTTTGTCAGCGGGAAATACTGAGTGAATCATTCTTTTTTACTAAAACGACTCATTTGTTATAATTTACAGGATTAAGAGCGATTACAATGTTTCTGGTATCAAACCAACTACCCACAGTATTTGTCACTCGACCACACATTGGCTATCTCGTTGTCCAAATAGTGTCTGTGACTATGGTCATATCACCCCTTGGCTAACCCGTTGTCCAATGGTGATGATTATCAAGTATTGTATACAAAACCCCACATACTGGCTGTAACTTGGTGATTACAAAGACTTAATCCCCGTAATTATAACTTTGAAATAAACATGCTTTTGTAAATAAATTTTGATAAAAAGAGAATGACTCACATTGCAGGTTTAATTGAGCAGAGCCTAGCCTATTGATTAGCCTTTTAACTTAAATTTATAATAAGCACACAATTTGGTTAGTAACTTAATACAGCATTTACGATAACTCACGAGATTAAAACCTTCACAACGAATGACAAAGTGCGATACTTAAACATCCATCGAATTAACGACGAATGACAAAGCATAAACCCTAATGTGGGCAGCACTTAAACATCCATTGGATAGCTTAATCGACCGTACATTGAATCGTATCAGCGATCGAGTTATTACCCTGATTGCGGCATCGATTAGTGATCCGTGTGTGTTAATTGTAGTAATCTACGTATATCTCAGCGTATATTTGTAATTTGATCGTCGAACGAACAACAGAATGCAAGTGCCAGGCCTTTCTATTTATACTTAAATTTGTCACCTCCCGCGTGTCGCGAAGGACACACTGGTCCCTGTCGCGTGTCGCCTGGAGTGTCAAAGTAGACTAGGCCTGCTTCGTCACCTATCTAGCCCTGATGAGTCGACGTTGCATGAAATTTCATTTTTGACAGCGTTTTATGTAGATAATTATAACTAGGGTTTACCCCCCCCCCCCCGAGTTTTAGAGGCCCTAATCCTGAATCCAAATGTTCTGAAAATTTTAGGGTTTGTGCAGAATCACTTGGGTGTCTCAATTAGGGTTTCCTATTGGTCAAATTAATTTAATAAATATGAATTTTGATGAGAGTTGTTACATTCTCCCCACCTTAATAAAAATCTCGTCCTCGAGATTTACTCGAATAATTGAGGATACTTTCGCTTCATTTCTGATTCCAGCTCCCAAGTGTATTCAGCTCCTCTCTTTGAATCCCATTTTACTTTTACTAGCACTAGTCGTTTGTGCTTAAGAAACTTCACTTTTCTGTCTTCTATTTGAAGAGGTTTCTCAACAAATTTTAACTTTTCATTTACCTCTATATCTTGAAGAGGTACTATCAAAGATTCGTCTGATAGACATTTCTTAAGATTGGATACATGAAATACATCATGTACTCCAGCTAATTCTTCTGGTAGTTGTAAACGATAAGCAACTGGTCCTATACGTTGGATCACTGGAAATGGTCCTATGTTTCTTGGACTTAGCTTTCCTTTCTTACCGAATCTAACAACTCCTTTTCAAAGAGAAACTTTCAACATTACTCTGTCTCCAACTTGGAATTCTAATGGCTTGCATCTATTGTCTGCATAACTCTTCTGGTGATCTCGAGCTGTTTTCAATCTTTCCTTGATTTGAGTAATCTTATCAGTAGTTTCTTGTACTATCTCGGGACCTGACAATTGACTTTCTCCTATTTCTGCCCAACAAACTGGAGTTCTGCACTTTCTTCCATATAGTGCCTCGAATGGGGCAGTTTCAATGCTTGAATGATAACTATTGTTATAGGAGAATTCAATTAAAGGTAAGTGATCGTCCCAATTTCCACCAAAATCTATTACACATGCTCGGAGCATGTCTTCTAGAGTTTGGATTGTCCTTTCACTTTGTCCGTCTGTTTGAGGATGATATGCAGTGCTTAAATTTAGTCGAGTTCCCATAGCTTCTTGGAAACTTTTCCAGAAATGAGAAGTGAAACGACTATCTCTATCTGATACAATGGAGAGTGGAACTCCATGTAGAGATACGACTTTATCTACATACAACTTTGCCAATCTTTCCATGCTAAAGGTTTCTTTCATTGGTAGAAAGTGAGCAGATTTGGTTAATCGATCCACAATTACCCAAATCGCATCATTACCTTTTCTGATTTTGGGTAACTTAGTAACAAAATCCATTGTTATGAGTTCCCATTTCCATACAGGCATTTCTAACTGTCGTAGTAGACCTGAAGGTTTCTGATGTTCTGCCTTAACTTGTGAACAAGTAAGACACTTAGAAACATATCGAGCTATATCCTTTTTCATGCTTATCCACCAGAAATTCTTTCTTAAATCTTGGTACATCTTATTGTTTCCTGGATGTATGGTATACCTAGACTTATGGGCTTCTTCGAAAATCTTATTTCTTAATTCTCCTTGCTTAGGTACCCAAATTCTATTTTTATGGAATCTCCAAATTCCATCAGCTCCTTGTTCTAATTCTTTTATTCGTCCTTTCATTCCTTCAGCATTATCCTTGATTGTTGTTTCTTGAACATTTTTCAATTGTTCCATTAAATCTAATTGTAAATTTAATCTGAGAGCACGAACTCGCTTTTGCTTCTCATGATATTTACGACTTAAGGCATCTGCAACTACATTTGCCTTTCCTTCATGATATTGAATATCACAGTCGTAGTCACTTAGGATTTCCATCCATCTCCTTTGCCTCATGTTTAACTCTTTTTGCCCAAATATATATCTTAAACTTTTATGATCTGTATAGACAGTAAATTTACTTCCGTACAGATAATGTCTCCAAATTTTCAGGGCAAAAATTACGGCTCCTAATTCTAAATCATGAGTCGTATAGTTTTCTTCGTGCTTTTTCAATTGTCTGGAGGCATATGCAATTACCTTCTTGCGTTGCATTAGCACACATCCAAATCCTAGTTTTGAAGCATCACAATATACTTCAAAATCTTTAGTTCCTTCTGGTAAGGCTAAGATTGGAGCATTGGTTAACTTCTGCTTCAAGATCCTAAAGGCTTCTTCTTGTTTAGGTCCCCATTCAAACTTAACTGCTTTACAGGTTAGCTTAGTTAATGGTACAGCTATTTTGGAAAAGTCCTTAATGAACCGTCTATAATATCCGGCTAAACCTATAAAACTTCTAATTTCCATTGCAGATTGCGGAACCTTCCAATTGGTAATTGCTTCTATCTTAACAGGATCTACATGAATACCTTCGTGATTCACCATATGTCCTAAGAATTGCACTTCTTGCAACCAAAATTCACACTTTGAGAATTTGGCGTACATCTTTTCTTTTCTTAACAAAGTTAAGAGTGCATGCAGGTACTGACAATGTTCTTCCTGACTTTTGGAATAAATAAGTATATCGTCAATGAAGACAATTACAAATTTATCCAAATACGGTTTACAGATTCTATTCATCATGTCCATGAATGCTGCAGGTGCATTCGTTAGTCCGAAGGGCATGACTGTAAACTCGTAATGACCATACCTGGTTCTGAAAGCAGTTTTAGGTATGTCTTCTTCTTGTACCTTCAATTGATGATATCCGGAGCGTAAATCTATCTTAGAAAAATACCTAGCTCCTTGAAGTTGATCAAATAGATCATCAATCCTAGGTAATGGGTATCGATTCTTAATTGTAACCTTATTTAATTCTCTATAATCGATACACATTCTCATGGAACCATCCTTTTTCTTAACAAACAACACTGGTGCTCCCCACGGGGATGAACTAGGTTGTATGAAACCTTTACTTAGTAATTCATTTAATTGCTTTTTCAGTTCTAACATTTCTGTGGGTGCTAACCGATAAGGTGCCTTGGCTATCGGTATAGTTCCGGGAATTAGATGAATCCTAAATTCTACTTCCCTATCTGGAGGTAATCCTGGTAACTCTTCTGGGAACACATCTGGGTATTCTGAGACTACAGGAATTTCCGTAAGTTCTTTGCCCTTAGTACTAATGATTACTGAAATCATATATACTATTCCTTGCTTTCGTTCATAACTAGCAACTTTCATTACTGATATGAACTTCATGGGTTTACGTGGCTTATCTCCTGTAATCATGATTATTTCTCCAGTAGGTGCCTGAATTTCTACAGAATTTTTATCACAAAGGATTCGAGCATGGTTGGCTACTAACCAATCCATTCCTAACACAACATCGAATTCAGCTAATTTCATAGGTAATAGATTTGCAAAGAATTTATGACCTGAAAGTTCTATATTTTCTTTTTGCAAAACCTTATCTATTTTGACAGAATTTCCGTCTGCCGTTTCGACTGTAAAAATCTGCCTAAGATTGGTTAAGGGTAAATTAAGAGCTTGGCAGAATGAAGTATTGATAAAACTTTGGTTTGCACCAGAGTCAAATAATACTTTTGCGTAAATGTTGTGAACTAAGAACGTACCAGCTATCACATCTGGGATTAACTCGGCCTCCTGATTTGTTAACTGAAAGGCTCGAACATTCTTCTTTGTAACTCCTTCTACAGCTTTGGCTTTGTTGTTATCAGCTGGTTTAACTAGTTTCGGGCAATCTGGCCTGAAATGTCCAGTTTCTCCACAATTGTAACAAATTGTGGATTTCTTCCTGCAGTTTTCTTCACGATGTCCTATAACTTTACAAAAGTTGCAGGTTACATTGCATTTTCCAAAATGTTTCCTTCTACAATTCCTGCAGAAAGGCGGAATTGAGGATTGTCCTGTTCCTCTTTTCCTGAAACTGCTATTATTACCCGTACGAAATCCTTGGGTAATTTTCTGAGCCAGTTCCTTTTTCCTGTTATCATCTCTTGTGCGCACTAGTTCGTCGGTTAGGGTATTAGCTAATTCCACAGCATCGTCAATAGTGCGTGGTCTCGCAGCTTTAACGATATTGCGGATTTCACCAATCAATCCCCAAATATAACGAGAAATGAGTACCGGTTCTGGCGAAGCCAGTGTTGGTACCACTCTAGCATATTCAAAGAATGTCGAAGTATAACCGCGACAATCTACACACATCATTCTATGGTTTAGGAACTTATTTGCCATTTGATCTTTTTCATATTCGGGACAGAATTTTCTTTCTACAAGACCTTTAAATTCTTCCCAGTTCATTGCATAAACCCTATTTCTTCCTTTAGCTTGTAACACCGTGTTCCACCATTCTAGCGCCCCTTCTTTGAAAAGATTTGACGCGTACATGACCTGATCATCCTGAACACATTTACTTATTGCAATTACTGCCTCGGTTTTCTCTAACCAATGCAGTGCTGCAGTCGCTCCTTCATTGCCTGCAAATTCAGTGGGTTTGCAAGCAAGAAATTCTTTGTAAGTGCAACCAGGTGTTGCAGCTTTCATTTTTTTTAGGGAGCGGAGCTTGCAGTGGTTCATTATTATGATTAGTATGATTACCGCCTCCGTTTATGCTATTACTGAAGTTATCTTCAGAAATACGTTTGCTTGGAACAATTTGTTGAGGCTCGATTGGATTTCTAACAGCAGCAACTATTGCTGGAATAGCATTAGCTATTCCTTGAGCAACAATATTTTCTATATCCTGTCTAGTCATATATTGATCCCCCGGGTGTTGCTCAGATTGATTAACCTCATTAACTGGTTCGTTATTAGCGTTTTCCATCTGATAATTATTTTATAGATAAATAATTAGTATAAAAGAAATAATCCAATGTCACAATTAATTGCACATAATCACGTAAACGAATATACAAACAAAATTGTAAATTTTCTAAAATTTTATTTGTTTTATAGATTATATCATGCTTCTATATACAACCGTTTTATTATTTATTTTACACATACTGATTTTATTATTACTATTACACAATAACAGTTTCATAAACCTACTATCTTTCATCATTTGTTTTCCTAAAAACAAAGTTCCCTTTCATCATACTTCCATGCAATTTGTCCCCCTATCTCCCTGATTCTATTTCCCGCATCCATTAACTCTTCGCCAAAATGGCGAAGTTCTGCTAAATTCTCGTTACTCATGGGTGGATTTGGTAATGGTTCCGGGTCGAACTGAGGAAGAAAGGAATTAGGACTGTTGAGCAGGTTTTGGAATTGCCAGTCATTCGTCCACCATTCGTCCATTCCTAAAGGTTGGGTATGAACTATAGATTCTGGGATTGCTGGTTCTAAGTTTATAGGGAGTTGAGTTTCAATAGGACGAGTAAAGACATTTGTATTGACAGGCTGAATAGTATCACAGCTTGCCAATATAAAATCTAGCTCTTCCTGCAATGTCATTTCCTGAGTTTGTTTAGAACTTTCTCCAACTTCTACCTGAGAACTTCCTCCAACCTCCATTTCTATTTGCTTAGAATATTCATCAAACTGTAATCCCATCTGCCTAGACTCTTCCCTGGCTTCAATTTCCTTCCCTTTATCTAAAGGATTTTCAATTTTAGGCATCTTTCTAGTGACGGGCTTCCTCCTACGCACACGCCTCCATCCTACAAATCTCCTTCTTTTCTTGGGCTTGGGTTTCTCTGGAGGTGGTGAAGCATTAAATTCAATAGGTTCTTCTATATCTGGTATATAGCTATTGAAATCTCTGGAAACCTCTATTTTTACCGGATAGAGATTTAGGTTTTGCAGGGCATCGGACAAGTCATTCATCTGTTTAGCACATATGCAAAATACACAAATTACTAAGTCAAAATTTTCATAAATGACCTTTAAATATTATTGTATCCAGGTGACTACAAAACAACTAGAATTTAAAACACATTATGGTTTATTGTAAATTTATTTATTTATTGGAGAACGTTTCTGGGTGATAAGGGTGCCAAAACTGAAACAAGTTATTTAAAGATTTTCATTTACTGCTACGGTGGCTAGCATATAAAGATTTGCCCATTTTTCATCTAACTTGTCTTCCCAAGGTGATTTACTGGTTAACTCCTGGGTTTCCTGTTTAATCTTCTTTTCTCGGATTTTCCTTATTTCCTCCTGACTTTTCCTAATAATCAAACTTCTTTTATTAGGAGAAAGTGGTTTCTCATAATGTGCCTTTCTCACAAAAATTCCTTCTTCAGGAATTACAGAGTGATTTGAGGATTTGGTTTGGGATGAACTTCCCTTCTCATTGGATGACCTATCTAATTTAAGATAGATGTTTGACAGCTTTTGTTTACCCATACTGTAACTAACAAATAGTCAGTTAATAAAACACATAATCACATAATAGTAATCAGGAAAGATTTAAGTATTTCTAAATACTTAATTTGCTTAACTCAGTGGCTCTGATACCACCTTTTTCTGTCACGGCCCCCGACCCGGTTTGACCCGTTTCAGGAGCCGCGGGACAGAAATCCCGTGGTATTTAATTAACAGCGGAAGTTTCTTCAGGATCTTTTTAATATGCAAAATATTTCCCGATTATTTTATTTCACAACTCGGGATAAAACACGGTAATTTACAATCTGGAGATTTCACAGAGAAATCTTTTATTTTACAAAACATGTTTCTTTATTTTATACTGAGCCACTTCCTTAAGCTTGTAGTGCTTCACGGCACTATTCCTGGATCACAACAGATCACCTGAAACATGTTTGAAAAAGATTTTGTCAGCGGGAAATACTGAGTGAATCATTCTTTTTACTAAAACGACTCATTTGTTATAATTTACAGTATTAAGAGCGATTACAATGTTTCTGGTATCAAACCAACTACCCACAGTATTTGTCACTCGACCACACATTGGCTATCTCGTTGTCCAAATGGTGTCTGTGACTATGGTCATATCACCCCTTGGCTAACCCGTTGTCCAATGGTGATGATTATCAAGTATTGTATACAAAACCCCACATACTGGCTGTAACTTGGTGATTACAAAGACTTAATCCCCGTAATTATAACTTTGAAATAAACATGCTTTTGTAAATAAATTTTGATAAAAAGAGAATGACTCACATTGCAGGTTTAATTGAGCAGAGCCTAGCCTATTGATTAGCCTTTTAACCTAAATTTATAATAAGCACACAATTTGGTTAGTAACTTAATACAACATTTACGATAACTCACGAGATTAAAACCTTCACAACGAATGACAAAGTGCGATACTTAAACATCCATCGAATTAACGACGAATGACAAAGCATAAACCCTAATGTGGGCAGCACTTAAACATCCATTGGATAGCTTAATCGATCGGACATTGAATCGTATCAGCGATCGAGTTATTACCCTGATTGCGGCGTCGATTAGTGATCCGTGTGTGTTAATTGTAGTAATCTACGTATATCTCAGCGTATATTTGTAATTTGATCGTCGAACGAACAACAGAATGCAAGTGCCAGGCCTTTCTATTTATACTTAAATTTGTCACCTCCCGCGTGTCGCGAAGGACACACTAGTCCCTGTCGCGTGTCGCCTGGAGTGTCAAAGTAGACTAGGCCTGCTTCGTCACCTATCTAGCCCTGATGAGTCGACGTTGCATGAAATTTCATTTTTGACAGCGTTTTATGTAGATAATTATAACTAGGGTTTACCCCCCCCCCCCTGAGTTTTAGAGGCCCTAATCCTGATTCCAAATGTTCTGAAAATTTTAGGGTTTGTGCAGAATCACTTGGGTGTCTCAATTAGGGTTTCCTATTGGACAAATTAATTTAATAAATATGACTTTTGATGAGAGTTGTTACACGAGGTTCTGAGATATTCGGTCTTTATGATGTCTTATCATCTGGGTATCATGGTTGTATCAAACCGTAAAAATATTGGAGACGAAGTCTAAGATCTTCCATGATACTATACATACGTGTACATAACTGCATACGACCTCAATAAGTGATCAACAATCACATGTCCAAACAAAATTAGTGATAATATATCACATTTATCCGGGAGTCAAGTTCGTCTCTTTGTTGTACGAAAGTACTGACCTGTTCACGGACTTGCTCCTGTGCCCTCATGCATATGAAAATCAAGCTCCTCATCAATAAGTGATTCTATCACATAGGGCTTGTTTTTCAAATCAAAATAAGTGAGTTTCTCACATCTTTTATACGGTCAAACAGATGATAAACGGTATACTCACCGGTAAGATGAACTCTCGTGAATACCTTGATACGGGAATGTGTCGTGTGTGGATGAACACCGGTCGGTAAGTATAAATCATACCTTAACGTATCCCCTCGCCATGATTACATATGATAAGTTTGAGCTTAAGTGGACAACAATACCGATAATTGTTATAGGATGCTTATCTTAATGTTAATTTATTGAACAACAAGAGCGTTTTGGCATGACCGCACACTGATATGATTCTCTTACCCTCGAAACTCGCAAAAAGAATGTCTGTAAATATTTGTTTACTGCTTTTAGTTTCTGTATCTCTGTATATATTCATTTATTGCTTTCCGTCTTTACTTTTGAAAAATGAAAAATTCCAAAAAGATTTTAGGTGTGTTTTAATCTAAACTTTATAAAAAGCCAAAAAGATTTTGCTTCTAGTTTATTTTTGATTGACCGATGTTGGAACTCGACTCTATCCTACCCAAAATCCTGATTGTAAGCCGGAAAACAATTGCATCTTCATAAACTGTCGAAGTTAACAAGTTTTGAAAGTTAAAAGGTTAAAGTTGATCAATTTTCTAAACTTTCAAACTGTTGTCGGTCGGTGTTTGATTGAGATTTGATCTCATATGTGTCGTTTGTTTAATTCATCTATATTTCAAACGGTTGTTCTCATTACGTGTTTAGCTTTCTTGTATGTGCAGATGCGACATCAGAATCAGCTAAAGGCGAAGAGAACGTGTCAGATGACAAGCCGTAAAGTGAAGACACGTCATTGATGCAATCAGAAGATCAAGATGATCGGGTTGCAGTTGACCACTTTTCAACACCACAAGGATCTAAAGTATTGAAGTTCAAAAGATTCACGAGCATCATTCAAGGGGGAGTTTGTTGATACACTCCCTGATTATGTCACGTGAAGACTTTGAAAATCCTCCGACACAAAAGACATGGAAGACGAACCATCATGAGTAGCGTCCAAGGGGGAGTTTGTTGGTACACTTTATGTGGACGCGACTCGACTCTGTTCGACTCGGTTAGATCCGGCTCATGTCCGACGTCACGACATTCCTCCGTCGTGCGCCCCAGAGATCGACACACGAAGCACGGAGAGCCGCCGACCTGTCCCGCCGACACATCATCATGACATCACCGTAGTGATGTCATGATGATCTCATATGAAGACTTCATGAAACATATATGAAACATACATGACGAAATCACCTCCTGATTTCGTCAATATATGCATGGCGAAATCCCCCTGTCTTCGTCATATCTGTGTGTGGCGAAATCACTGATTTCGTCACTCATGATGTTGTCCAAAGGGTTTTCGTTCATGGGTCAGTATATATACCAAGCATGTTTCACAGTTTAGTTTATGAGAGCATAGTGAAACCAGAGAGTTTATCGTCAAACATTGTGTGTATATGTTTGATATTGTTCTCGTCCTTTTAATCCAAGTGAATCTTTGATTATCTGTTTGTGTTACTCGCTTTGCGTTTGTTTGGTTTGCACCGTCACGGGGATTCCGCACCCGCGATCGTGTTTGTGATAAACAGGGATTAGGTTTCGTATCGGATCCACCGAGAAAAACGGACCTACAGAAGTCCCTGCGGCTTGCTTGTTCTAGTTTGAGTAAAGTTGACTTGGGGCAGACTCCACAGCTGGAAACATTGGATCTTCGAGGATGTAAAGACCTTGTAGAACTCCACATGCCCATTAAAAGTCCAAAATTGAAGTCCCTTCTCCTCGGTGGTTCTAAGTTGAGTAAACTTGACCTGGGGCTGACGTCACAGCTCGAGAAATTACATCTTGAAAAATGTAACGGCCTTGTAGAACTCCACTTGCCCGTTGAAAGTCCCAAGCTGAAGTTCCTGTCGGTTGTTTTTTCTAGTTTGAGTAAAGTTAACTTGGGGCAGACTCACATGCCCGTTGAGTGTCCACATCTCAAAATCCTCAATCTTAAAGGTTCTAAGGTGAGTAACCTTAAACTTGGGTTGACTCCACTTCTTGAGATATTAGAACTTAAAGAATGTCATAATCTTCAAGAAATTCACGCTCCCATGGAATTTCTAAAACAGCTAGTCTACTTAAACTTAAGTGGTTGTTTGAGGTTTGAACGTTTTGTGGTTTCCAAGCAGCATGAAATACCTAGTCTCGATCATCTAGCTACACTACAATTATTTGCAGAGTCTGTAGATATATGCCCACTGCATCCCAACAACAATTTTCCAAAGTTTCAATTTAAAAGCTTTTATGATGATCCTTTACCCTCATCAAGTGGAAATATTGAGAAGCTTATTTCTTTTGGTTTATGTGCTTGCACAAACCTTGAGTCTTTTTCAGCATCTATTTGTGGTTTGCAACGTTTAGGAAAACTTACACTTGAAGGCAGCATTCCAGAGGTGCCCAAGGATCTGTACCGGTTAGAAAGTTTAGAGGAGCTAAGTTTGTCGATGAAAGAGATTAGGCGTCTTCCAGATAGCATTTGTATGTTGAAACATCTGAAATATCTTAAACTTAGATATTGTCAGCTTCTTGAGCAGCTACCAAAGGATCTTGGCATGCTAGAGTCTTTAGAGGAGTTACACTTGACTGATTGTATATCCTTAAGAGAGATTCCGAACAGCATCTGTAAGATGAAAAGTTTAAAATACTTAGATCTCCGCTTTTGTATGCTGGTTGAGAAATTGCCAGAAGAATTTGGACGTTTGGAAAGTTTGGAAGAGATAAATATTGAAAGTGCAGGTATAAGTCGTCTTCCGCAGAGCATTTTTGAACTGAAAGGTCTGTATATTGTTGGGTCTAGGTGGCGGCTTGAGTCATATGGTTTCACATCCTTGAAAGAAATCTCAACATACATGGCCTCCTGCTACATTAGGGACTTACAACATGAGTCTCCTCTTTGAACTCAAGGGATGATTTTGCCAATTCAAAAACAAGTATAGTAGCAGGTATTCTGTTAATTTTCATCGTACTTTGACGTGAATTCTGAAGTGGTGGTATATTAAAATTGATGCAAAGTAGGCATTTCGTGTAGGTATTAAACTTTCCGTGGTCAAGCATTAATCAGTGATGTTCTAGCGGGTGCGCGATCAATGTTCTTTCAGACAATAGATAAAGTTGATGTGATTTTATCAAGTGCCCTGTTATCTTTTTCCTCAAACCAATTGGATTTTGGTGATTTGAAGGTATGCTTTCTTAACAATGCATGTGTCATATAAATTGATGTTCAAACAATCAATGTAAGTTTGTGATATATGAATCCATTAAATCAGTTCTTGAATGTTTAAGTATGTGATTTCAGGCAATCAATGTTGAAGCACAAGTATTAATAAATGTTTAAGCGCAATTGATCAGGATCAAGTGATTTCTTAAGTTCTTGTGATTTCAGTTTTCAAATATTATCGTTTTCCAGATTGATCAAGTTTTGGTGATTCCAAGGTAAGATAGTTAGAATAAGAAACCTCGTGTAATTTCTTTATTTTATTTTTTATGATTTTTAATGTGATAGAAGACTGTGATTTTTAGAATGTTTTCATTTTTATGTTGTGGTATACTAGTGAAAGAATTGTACCAATATACACTTATGTTTCATATAGTTTTAGGCATCTAAATGGGTATATTCCAATAGCTGTTGTGAGAGTTATTCACAAGAGAAGTTTTCTTTAAATGTACAAAATGGCAAAACTTGACCCACTCTAGTTTTACGACTCAGTAGACCGTTCCTTTCATGTAACTTGGCCTACAAAGTACACAGAGACATTGTAGTAAACTCACTGAAATTTCTATACTTATTACTAATATTTTTTTGTTAAATCTCAGATAGGTGCGTTTCATGGCAACGTCGTTTAGAGTACCTGGGGATCAGCTTGGGAACCAAAGTCATGGTTTCGGATGTCCTTATGGCCCGTAAGACACCCTTCACACATTATTATTACTTTCAATTTATTATTGGCCGTCTTGCAATGGAGAAAAATTGGAGGCTAGTTTATTCCCGAAGGAGATTGGAAGACCAACGGGGGGCGTGAGACTCCTTGGGGGAGCTGTGAGCCGGGACCCCAGTTTCATTAGTGCTTTGGCTGCGCGGCGAGCTTCCCGGGCAGTGGACCTTATGAGTAGCCTTTCGCAACTCCGAGACCCGCAAAGTGAGCTTCTCCTGCTGCGCTCTTGCATGGGTGTCGCCAAGCTCCTTTTTGGTCTGCGAACTTGTCAACCTGTGTTTGTAAAGGAGGCGGTATCCTTATTCGATAAAGGGCTACGGAGGGCTATAGAGGACATTGTGGTGTGTGGGGGTCCGTTTTTTGGGGATTTTCAGTGGCGGGTTGCTTCTCTGCCCTGTACGATGGGGGGGCTGGGGCTTCTATCGGCCATGGATGTCTCCATTTACAGTTTTGTTGCCTCGCAAGCTCAATCGTGGGGGCTGCAAGATCACATCTTGCGCGAGAGTGGGGTTGTTGGAATGGATGGGGATTATGACATGGCTCTGGGGGAGTTGCATAGACACCTCCCGGATTTGGATATTGGCGGTTTCGCTAACAGGGACACCGCCCCACCGAAGACCCAGAAGACTTTGGCGAGTGCTCTGTTTTGTCGTATCGCTCAGAATATTGGATCAGATTTCTGTACGACCCCTCGTCAGAACGCCGTCCTAGAATGCTTGCGGGGGCCCCACGCCCAAGATTTTCTATCGGTCATCCCCATCAAGGGCTTAGGCCAAAAGATGTCAGCCGTTGAATATCGTGCTATCTTAAAATATCGGCTCATGATTCCTATATTCCCTGATGATGAGCAATGCCCGATTTGCCGGAAAGCTTGCTTAGACCAATTTGGGGAGCATGCTCTGCACTGTAAAGAACTGCCAGGTTTTAAGTATAGGCACGACTGGGTGCGGGATGTCCTGGGGGACATCCTCAAACGGGCGGGGATCTCGGTGAAGAAAGAAGCCCCCGTAAACTTTTTGACAGATCCGAGGGAAGGAAGATCCACATTGCGCCCCGCGGACGTTTTAGTTTTCGGGTGGGATGCAGGTAAACACGCTTGTGTTGATCTTACCGGGGTTTCCCCCCTTGTAGGCTTTCGGGATATAGGTTTTGTCCCTGGTCAGGCGATTGCAAAGGCGGCAGCAAAGAAAATGGACAAACATGCCAAAGCCTGCGAGGATAATCAACATTCCTTTATCCCTTTTGCCTTTGATACCTTTGGCTCGCTAGCCCCAGAAGCCATCAGATTTCTTGAACGGGTCCAACGGGTTGTTCACAGCAACATTTCGTCTCCTAGAGATCGGGGTTTCGTTTTTACTAGGTTAGGTTTCGCTATTCAAAAGGGGGTAGCGGCGCAGCTTGTTGCCCGCTTACCGGCTATCTTGGTGTAATTTGTTTGGCCTTATATATAACATATTCATAAACTATTCAAAAAAAAATGATGATTGGATTTGTGATCAAAAAAAAAAAAAAAAAAAAATTATTATTTATTAACTATGTTAATATTTATTTTCTTCATGCATGTTAAATTTTTAATTGCAGGTGGCGTTAGTTACACCATTCAGTTTTCCTGTAAAGATCCCTGCAGCCCAGCTGATGGGAGCTCTTTACATGGGCATCAAACTGGTCCTTAGAGTTGATAAAAAAGTGAGTTTTAAGGCACATAAATATATATGAAATAACTAATATTTATGCCTGGGGATCATCTATATAGGTTTGCGTCTCTTGACTCTTCTCATTCTTTTTGTTTATCCATTTAACAAGATGTTCGTACTGTTTTGGCAACAATGTTTTCATCATAATAATGACCTAAATATTTAAATGAAACCATTTACCAAAACCGCAAAATGTTTTGACCTGTTGGACCCATTTGAAAGCATTTGGAATAAAACAAAAACAAAATGGGTTAAAATCGACAAGTTTACATTCTCGATTGTTTATAGGTTGTATATAAGTTACTTAGCTGAGGTGAAACAAGTTTCTTGAACATCCACTACCAACATATTAGGCTGCAGAAAAAAGATGAGATTTGACTTTCTTTGGTCAAATATGGTATTGCTGATTTGACCACATGGTAATGCAGGGGAAAACTGACACCAATGCACCAATTTATAAGCAGCATGGCATGGTTATTGTATCCATCAATACTCCTGGGGTGAAAATACTAAGGCCTCGTACTGTATTTGGGTTCGATGATGCACCTCACGGGCATGCAGAGGTTTTATATGAAAATGTTCATGTTCCAGCTAAGAATAGAGTCGGCGGAGTTGTGGCTTAGATTGCACTGGTAATTACCAAATTACTCTTTAAAAAGAATGTTTAATGGTATGTGATTTGTTATTCTTATAGTAATTGTGTTTTGTTCAGTAGAGGTTGTGAAGTACTTTAGAATGAAATTCAAATCAACATATATGAACCACGCACATGCAACGCATTAGCCAAAGAAAAAGAAGCAACCAGAACATACATCATAACAGAGAATCCAAAATGCAACAGTTCGGGTCAACACCGATGATTTACAAGAATATGATTAACTGTTCAGCAGCAAAATTCTGGTCAACACTGATCTCTGCTGATTTGCAGCATTAAACATGAGACACGTTTCAAGCCAGCAAAAGTATATATATTACATAGAAACGGGTACTCATACCAATCGATTCACACATAAACAAGCATTAAAGCCGAGGTACAGAACATGGAATTCGATCCAAGTAGGGTGATACAAAAAAATCTCACTGATCGCGACACCACCCGCTCGGGAATAGTTCATTTGCTCAAGAATACCGTTCAAAATAATTTAATAGATCATATGGGTGCGGATTTGAAAAGGAGAGTCTGTGAAGAAAAAGTGGCACTTGAAGGCGTTTTGCACAACATGGTTGACAGTATCACTAGCAATACGGGGTTTAGATATGAGTCGCCTGATTATGTTTTTAAAATTTCTATGGAATTATTATAAAGTATGAAAATGTCTTGGTAATGGATTTTAAGCTTGCTAATTTTTGTCATCTGGTTTCCTTTTAAATTGATTCACAATCTGTTGTAATTTTATGATATAAAAAGGGTGTAACTTTAATACATAGAATATGTCAAGTTTAGCTCTTTTAGTTGTCTACATGTATTTATAAAGTCTGAGCAAATTGACATTTTCTAGATCACCCGCTTTCAACCTGTACACATTTTGGTCAAAACCTCTTTTGACCGGAACCAAGATTAGAATTTTTTTCTAAGACCATGTGTAGTGGTTAAGAAAAATAATGCCCCCACCATGGGGCATTATCCGACACGTGGCAGTCCAGTCAGCATGGGGCGTTATTGCAAAAGTGGCGTAGTGGGAATAATGCCCAAATAATGCCCCTTCCAATCATTAAAAAAAAAAAAGCAAACTAAATGATCATTGGCTAGTCAAACCCACTTCTTCTCCCATTGGCCACATGCAAGAATCAAATGGAGCTATGCAGCGTTTTCTTAATAACGCCAAAATCAAATTTCTGAATTTTTTTTTTAAATAACGCCTAGTGTAATGGAGGGGGGGGGGGGGCGTTTTGGGGCGTTTTTTTTCAATTTTTTTTAAAAATCACGCCCCACTACGGGCGGTCTAAACGGTCTATTCTGACCCAAACCCTGTATGACCTGTTACCCCACCCACCGACCTGACTCGTCTGTTTTGCCAAGTATAAATATGAGTAAGACATAATAGCTGATACTAAAGATGCACAAAACGGGTTTTTTCTATACCCTAGAACCGGGTAGGAACTGGGTCCGGGTTTGGTCAACAAAGTCAAGAACCGGGCAGGGTAGGAACCGGTTTCAGGTACATTCGGGTATTTGACCGGTTTGGCAGGGTCCGGTTCAGGTCTCGATTTTGATTGGGTAGAGGTGGAACCGGGTCCGGTGGTTCCGGGTCGGTTCCTTTTTCTAAGCCCGGGTATGGAACTGGTATGTACCCGCAGATCGGGTAGGGTAGAAACCGGTTCCGGGTCAGGTCCGGAACCACGTATTTTGTGCATCTCTAGTTGATACTACCTGAAGATGACCCAAACAGAACATATGGGTAGACAAGAATCTGTATGAAAGTATATTCGATACAAAAAGTGGGTCAGAAATAAATTGACAAAACATCTGATTTTACTTTCTGCTTCTGGTAGTATTAATCCAGAGTTCTTAAATTATTTGATTTTTTATGCCATGCTCGCAATTTTAGAGGTTTGGCTTCACCTGACAGATAAAACATCTGATGTATTCTGCACTCCAACTGTTCGACGAAATGACAGACAAGCGTAATTTCGTATATAACCTCATAAAATGCTCATTGGGCAGTGGCTCACGTTTTATTTTATGTGCTACTGGTTAAGCTGTGTAAAATCAAGAGGGTATCTTAGTCTGTATGAGGTTCAGATCTCTTGTAATTTTTGTTATATATTACTTCTTGTAATTATCCATCTAGTTGTATTTCATTGTATGTGCACTGACAGCTGTGGTATTTAATTGATTTGCTGAAGAGAATGTTGACACTGCAGTTAATTTTGTTTTTGTAATTATGAATATCAAACTGCTCTTGCTCTGAATATATTCCATACATTTGCTATATTTAGGTTTATGAAGATGTGTCTCGGTGTTTTAAGTTAAGATGTCCTTTGAGCTTCTGAATAGTCGAATTGAAGATAACTCTATATGCGACACAACATCTAATATGTAGGAAATTGGACATCCAATATGCTTGTATATCTAATTTATGGTTTAATCTCTTTTGTGTAACAGAGCACTCAAAGATTCTCTTGATGCTGGAAAGTAGGGCGGTATGCCGGATGGAGTTGTGATATGTGCAATGGCGAAGGGACATCTTAAATATAGTTCCCACGTTCCAGTTGGAATTAAACGGCTTGATTTTTGTTAATTAGAAGTTTAAACACCCGAATTGAAGCACCGTTTTCGTCGTTTGCGGCAGTATTTCGAGGTAAATTTTACATCAAGCAACTCATATTCTCGTTCTAATCAAAAGTCCTAAAACATCAAAAAACTTAACTCCGTTAAGTTATATTTAACGCAGACTATTATCGGCCAAAAGTGGACAATTTCGGATTACTATCGGCCAATAACCGACTTAGGATTATTATCGGCCAAATTGAGAAGCCGGAGATTATTTAAATCCAATTTGCCTTTAAATTAAACTAATTACACTAAAAAAATGAAGTATAATAATAATAATAATTACTAGTTTGTTAATGGAAGTATAATATTTCAACGTGATTGCCCAGTAAATTGATGAACTAAAAGTTTATATTAGTATGTTTATACGGTATCAAAGGACATGCTCTTCTCGGAGGCATTCGTTTTCACATTCGATCTTTGGGTTCTTATTGATCATTGGTCTTCAATTCGCTACCTAAAGCTTCTTTTACCAATGATGTAAAGTTCTTGAATATATGCATTAAGTTGAAGACTTTCATCGCCTCATTTTGCTAAGAATATTTTGCATTGTATGGGATCATGAACTAAAATTATGCTATTAGTAGAAAATTGGGATGGATTAGACATGATATAAAGTTCAAATTGCACAAATCAACCTGTATCATCATCATCATACTCAGTAAATCCCACCAATAGCAAAGCTAAGGTAGGATCTGGGGAGATTTAGATGAAGACAACCTTACCTCTGCCCTGTAGGAATAGAGAGACTACTTCCAATGAGACCCCCGGCTCAATAGTAGTTTTATATAAAGCCTTGGACACAGTGGCGAAGCTTGAGATTTCCGACCGGGGTTCGAAAACGTATATACCCCAAAAATTCTATAAAACCAGGGGGGTCGAAAACCTATATACCAAAAAATTTCTATACGAAAACTACATACTCTCCACTACTGAGCGAAAAGTTCGGGAGGTCGGCCGCCCCCACTATGCTACGCCATGGTGCCTAGTAGCAAAGGGTCGGTCCAGATAGGCAGGATCTCAAGGAGTGACCCAACTTGTTACTAAGCATTGCCAACTACCAAAGATCTCAAGATTTCAATATTAAGTCAATGAGGAATGTCACAATTAACAATAACGAAACGTGCGAAAAAATGTCTTGTCCATCAGGGCAATATAACGAACCTGCGAATAACATTCAGCTCTATAATCAACATGGATGTGTAGGGGCACTAATGCAAGTATACCAAAAAGTGCTATACTATATAAGTCTCTCTTCGTCATGGACTCACGAGAGAGGAGAGGCATTCAATTTGCCGTCAACTACTTATACTTATTCTCACGTCGGAGTCCGGTCATGAATGATCTTATAAGAACACAAGATGGCAACATGCAAAGCACAGGATCCTTTATTTCAAAATCTTAATCATGAATAGTATACAAATATATACATATACATAGTGGCGAAGCTTGACCCGAATGACGGGGGGTCGAAAACGTATATACCCAAAAATTCTATAAAACTGGGGGGTCGAAAACGTGTATACCCAAAAATTTCTATACGAAAACTATACATAACACTACTGAGCGAAAAGTTCGGGGGGTCGGGGCCCCCTCCCGCCCCTTCTATACTTCGCCCCTGCTTGGACATGAGACACATAACACTCAGCAATCGGGACAAAGGCCGATTTGTGCATGTACCCCCTTGTCTTTTGGCTATCAACGCCACCACATGATGCATGATTAGTCGTCCGCCGCTAAGCCGCTTTTAACGTTATTCTCACGAAATTAGTAAAATAACTTTAAAATTAGTGCAATTTCACTTTTGCCCCATGAGGCCCAGACATATATACATTATATGCGCACACCGCAAACAGGGCATACAAAGCAACCTTTATGTTATACCTAAACTGCAGATCATACCTTTCACTATCAAATCAGCCAAACCTAACCGTTGTGTTCATTTTTTCCTGACATACTATAACCTTTAACACAAACGTCGTTTGTTTTTCCTGTTAACTCCCCTCACATGCAGTGCATGTGAGGGTATTTTGGTATTTTCTTATGCTTTTTATTTAATATATTTTTGGGTAAATTACACTTTTCGTCCTTTATGTTTATACAAGATTGCAACGGATAGCCTTTAACTTTAATAATTACAGTCACAATCCTTTATTTGCAAAACCCGTTACACTCTACGTCCTTTATAACTAACCAGGTTAAAATTTTTAGTTAAGTTTATTCATTTATGGGTATTTTAGTCAATTCATGTAATCTCTTTTGCACACTATATAAGAAGCCAATTATTTTACAGCTAGAAGTTCTAGCCTAGAACACAACCTCCCAAGATTAATATGGAGCAGACCCTTAGGAAACCATCAGATAACCATTGAAGGACTTCATCCCTACTCTATCCTCTGCCTTCATCCGTCATCAACTGAAAAATACAAAAGGCCTCAATTATGGTTACTTAATTACGATGGTAATTGAAGGGGGCATTGCTTTGCTTTCTTCAATTTCTCCATCCATCTATGTCACTGTTAACCTAATCAATCTCTATTCTTTTTCTATTTTATGGGTTGAACGACAGCCGGGTGTTCAGATCTAGGGTTCTGGCTCTTCTCGTGATGGCAACTCAGGTTTCTACTTCTTCACTCTAAATGCTATTAATTAATTCATGTAATTTTATAGAGTACTGTTGGTCTCATAATTTAACCCTAATTTAATCTCTGAAGCAAGTTTAGAATTATTAACGTCAAATTTAATGAACGTTTGATGGTTTAAGGTTAGATGACAACGGTTACTGGAGGTGCGTCTTGAAGTCCACAAGGTTGTTTAGTGTCGATTGGTGGCCTGCCGGCTGCCAGTGTTGTTTAGTGTCGATTTTGAGGTCGTTGTGTTGGGATGGTTGACGGAAAAGGACGTAGAAAGAGAGAGAGAGAGAGAGAGAGAGAGAGGGAGAGAGAAATAAAGAATGTTACGGTGGTGGTGGTTAGTGCTAGTTGTGTGAGAGCATTCACATTCTATCCATCAAAATATGTGAGTGAGAGTTTTTATATTATAAAGGGTATAAAAAGTGGTTGTGAGTGGAGGAGAGAGAAAATATTACTGTTCATCTGTATATTTTGGGGGACACTGTTCACCTAGTATAATTTTTTTAATATATATTGAAAGTGGTTGTGAGTGAATGAGAGAGAAAAATGTGATGATAATATTATTTAATTGAAAAGGAGAGAGAAAAAGTGTTTGTTTTTAGTGGAAATATATTGATATAGAAGTTGTTTTTTAGTGGAATGTATGTATAATTTGATGGTTTGGATGTGAATGCTCTGATGGTGGTTAGTGGTAAGGCTGGCAAATCGTGTCTTAACAGGTTTAACGGGTTTCTGACGGCGCGCACAACATAAGTTTTAAACATGATTACAACTCTTTTAACTACTTTATACCTCATGTTTATAAAACAGTTTTATGTTTTATGTACAAAGATGAATAAATGATAGATCCTAACATTGTAATTTTAATTATTTTAAAAATTAAAAAAGTCAAAGGGTGTATTTTTCAGTCAAACAGGTCTAATCGTGTCTTAACAGGTAGTGGTGGTGAGTGCAGGGACTGCAGGTAGGGAGAGAAAGATGAGTTTGATTTGAAAAGGGTTTTAACACATATATGGATTAATGTTTTGTTTGTTATTTTTTTTAATAAATAGTAAAAATACGATTAAACCCTTATGTGCAAAACACATAACTAGATTTAACCATGAAAAGTAACCAGGTTAGGATTAAAGGACCTAGGGTGTAATGGATTTTGCAAATAAAGGATTGTGACTGTAATTATTAAAGTAATTTACCCTATATTTTTTTTAATCAATGCAACTATCCATTATAACCTGATGCAAAAAATAAAGGACGAAAAATGTAATTTACCCTATATTTTTTTTAATCAAGGTGACCTTTTCCTAAGGCCAAGTGTAGTCATAAAGCCCCTTTGTGGGCGTTATGCGACACGTGTCGTGCCACGTCACACAAGGGGCTTTATGGGGCGTTATGTCACTAGAGACCGTAGTCATAAAGCCCCTACCTCATCATTACTCAATTAATTAATTTTCGTTTTTTAGTTAATTTCTAACTTTATAAAATTAAAAATCATTTCATTAAATAAAAAAAACATTACAATAAAATAAAAAAAAAAGCCTTAAAATAAAATAAATAAAAAAACCTTACACTTAGTGGTGCACAAATCGGGTTTTTTTAAAAACCGGGTTTCGGGTAGGATCGGGTTTTACAAAATCGGGTTTTTTTAAAAACCGGGTCGGGTCCGGGTCCGGGTTTTCTACAAAAATGTATACCCTATATACCCGGGTTCGGGTAGGGTTCAGGTCGGGTTTTATAAAACCCGGGTATTATAATACCCTATTTCCGGGTTCGGGTCCGGTTCGGGTATTCATCGGGTAGGGTTCGGGTATGCATCGGGTTGGGAAAAAACCCGCACCGGGTATTAAAAAAACCCGACCGGAACTATGCTTATAAAATGTATCAAACATAACTCTCACACATAGACATCAAATCTATTGATAAACAGAGGCACAATTTATAAACAGAGGCACAATTTATAGTTCTTCATGTGGTTATTCTTGAACTTTATAAACAGAGGCACAATTTATTAAATACAAAAACTAATAATGATATTAAACAAACAAAGAAAATAGAATGGCCAACATATATTGGCATATTTGTTTCCACTTGTAATGAAATATACTAAATAATTAAGTAGCGGTGACAAATATCATTAGAAACCTAATAATTAAACAAGATTACATCAAAGTGCATACATAATTTTGTTAAATCATAAGAACTAGAAGTCTTAATGCATACATAATTAAACAAGATTACATCAAAATCGGGTTTTTTTAAAAACCGGTTCCGGGTATTTATAAAACCCGGTTCCGGGTTCGGGTTCGGGTATTTATAAAACCGGGTTTCGGGTATAAACCGGGTATAAAAAAACCCGGTTCCGGTTTCAGATCAAATATGCATACCCGGTCCCTACCCTACGGGTAGTGTGACAACCCTCAAAAACTTCATGTATCCGTACGATTATTTAATGATAATTAAAGTGCTTGATGACTGTGCTGAATCACTTAACTGCTTTCTGATTACTGTGTTATACTTACATGTGCTTGTTAACATACTAGTAGTGTACAGAAAAGTTACTAAATAGTCCGGTATGCTTTCCTGAGTGTTGAGAATTAAAATGTTACAACAATATATATATATATATATATATAGGACACTTTACGGATTAATTAAGCACTTTAACGGAACAGTATCAAACCGAACAACCGGACATTACCCGGAACACCAAAATAATGCTAGAAGCATTGTTTTTATTTTTCTGAGCTAGTTAGAGTCCCCGAACACCCTAACACACTATATATTTCATAACACACCATAAGACACTAACTAAACACTTGATTTCTAACTAAACCAACTAATTACCATCACAACCCAACAAGACACCCCAGCCCCCTTGGGGACGGTTACATGGGGACTCACCACACATGATTTTCTTGATTTAAATAATGGATATGCCATGTACTCTAGGGGACATTTAGCCTAATGGATATTAGATGATGGAGGTTATAAGTGTTAACCTCAAGTTCATCACCTTCTCACTTCACAACACCCATTTCACTTAAACACTTTCCTCCTCTTTTCCTTTGTTTCGGCCGACCCCAAGCACAACCACCATCACCATCATTCAAGCTCTTTCAACCATTCTAAGGGCATACAAAGGTGATACAAGGTGTACAACGAAGCTCGGTGTTCTCGGAAGTAGAATGACCTCTCTTATCTTCTTTTATCCACACAATTTCTTCACTTGAACTTCCCTAGCCTTGAGCTAGTGGTAAGAGCTTAGATCCTTTCATTTTTCATCTTGTTTAAGTGGTTAAAGATTGTTTTATGGTGAAATCTCATGAACCCTAAAAGACATGAATCTTAAGTCTTGAAACATAAACTTAAAGATGAGGAAACAAGATGAAACATAATGTAATAATGTTAGTATGAAGTAGTTTTGATTTTAGTTGTTGATTACTTGATGATTTACTTGTTAATATTGATTACTAGAAATGTTGTTGATCACTAAGCATGTTAACGGAACCAATATAACTCGCATTAGAATGTTAAAAGCTGAAAACAGGAGGCCGTTTAGTGATTATAGCCAACTTCAGCTGGCTGTAACCGGACCTTAATAAAACGAAAAATACATTTTCTGAAGTCTATATTTATGTATTTCGAAATACGGTTCTAATGGCACTGGAATCATAATTTTTGGACTTCGTTTACTATTTTTAAAGACCCGTTTTGTAACAGCAGCTAAAACTGAGTTTTTACTGCAGTAAATGAGTGTTATATTTTTAGTCATAACTTGAAACCTGAGTAGAACTAGGTCATGAAATTTGTACTGTAAATGACCACTGATGTATTTGTAATTCTCCCACTGGAATTTCATCAATCGGACTTACGACGAATTTTAAATGAATTATTCCGTGTACTGCAGTCAGAAAGTGATGAATCTGATTGCAGTCCGGAAAATGATTTTTTTATAAAATATTGGTGATGAATTGGATCCCGAGATTTTTACACAATAATATTTGGATCGTTTAAGACCTTCTGTAAAAAGTTAGGAATTTTTGGAATAAGTTAACTATTTTATTAAAATCCCCGAAAACAGCACAGTTTTGAATATAAAAGCTGAAATGACATAAGTAGTAATTTGTGTGTTTAAATGTCGGGTAGGTTATCTGAGAATAATCTAACATGTTATATGTCAATAAAAGTGTTATGTGCAATGTCGTATGAACGGGAATAGATGGGAAGTTTATATGGGCATGAACCGTTAAAGTGATGCATGTTATGTGATAGACGCGTGTAGGAACTTCGTGCTTATTTGAAGTCACTAATAAACTAAGTGGTAATCATACTAGGACGTGATTGACCGACCTTGACTGTTAGCTATTTTTGAGAGTCTAACCGAGCAAACCAAGGTGAGTTCACACTTTCTACAAGGCATGGGATTCCCGGTGGTTGGGAATGGGTTAAAGAATTAAAACGGAACCTACATATCCTCATTGGGTAGGATATGTACGGCCATCCTCCTTGGGTAGGATGCCAATAGTTAATCCTGCGTATTCTCCTTGGGTAGAATACGTACGTTCGTCCTCCTTGGGTAGGACAAAAACCTTAAAACTTACTAGACAAAACTCTATCATTAAGTCCCTCATTTTATACCGACTTAATCGCCGAGGCCAATGGCGAGCGGGTCATTAGTTAATAGCGCTATTAGGTTTAACAAACCTCACACCGTGCCTTTCGGACGGGCGTGTACTAATGGACTATGGCAAACTGTCAGTGATGATAAACACTGATGTAGGGCACAACTATTGTTCGTCAGTTGTCGATATCTTAACGGTCTAGTGGTTCACATGGGGAAGCCCCCACTGATTATGGATATGGTTTGGGTAATAAAAGGAACTGGTTAAACATACTTTCAACTATGGGGTAACCCCCACGGCAAATAAGCCAACGAAAGTCAAATCACGTTTTCAGAAACAACTTAAAACTAATCAACCAACCGTGAACTCACTCAACTCTGTTGTTGACTCGTTGTTACATGCCTTACAGGTCGCTAGATGCTTACGAAGCTTGCACGAGGAGATGGTCGTTGTGGAATATGAATTGTTATGTCCCGTGCTAAACCTTTAATCCTTATGAACTTATTAAACTTGCGTTTTGGACTTTAAACTTATGAATTATGAAACTTATGTTTTGGGTTTTATCTTTAATGCTTCCGCTGTTTAACTTGAACTTGGTTAACGAGCTTTTGGTCACCAATTGTATTGTGGTTGGTTTTATTTACGTAATTACGTTGTTCAATATGATTGGTGGCTCGATCCTGGTCACGTCACGCCTCCAAGCGGTGATACTCCGCAGGGTGGATTTTGGGGGTGTGACAGGTAGGGTCGGGATCGGGTTCGGGTATAAAAAACCTGGGTTTTATAATACCCGGTTCCGAGTTTTTTTTTCGGGTCCGGGTCCGGGTTCGGGTTTTTTGTGCACCACTACTTACACTAATTAACTCAAATTTTGGTGGAAAAAGTTCTCGCAGAGTGTGATATATGAGGGGAAAACCAAAGCCCATATAAAAACAAAACACAAAACCAGCCAAAGCCCATAAAAACAAAACCCTAAAATTCTTCTTCTTCCTTCTTCTTCGATATACCTGCAACACAAACACAAAAACAGAGCATTAAATCTATGAGGGGAAAACCAGAAAAAACAAAAAAAAATACAAACAATCCAAAAAATCACGCCGCTATAACTCTCGCGCCACACCCCCATTTTTCATTTATAGCGCCGAGAGTTTTGGTGTTTGGGGCGTTTTTCCGGCGCCATCTCCGGGCATAGTGCCCCACTACGGATCACCTAAGCCACAACCTCACACACCCACTCTACCACAATCCACACCGGCTCCATCATCCCCAACTTCACCACATCCCAATTCCAACTAATCGACAACTCCGGCGACTTGCTCCAATCACCTAACCACACTTACACCGCCACAATCTGCAACCCACAACCCACATCACCATCTTTCTACCTCCTCATCTACCTCTCCGCCTCCCACACCGTCGTCTGGGCCTCCAATCGCAACCACCCCATCTCCATCTCTCCCAAATCCACCTCTCCATCACCGGTTTAACAGTCTATTCCGATTCAGGCCAACCCATCTGGTCAACGTCGGAACTTAACCCCACTGTAGATTCCCTCCAACTACAAGATTCCGACAACTTAATCCTCGTTGATGGCTTCAACAAAACGTTATGGCAATCATTTGATCATCCAACAGACACAATTGTTTCGGGACAAAGATTTCCGATTGGTAATTCCGCAGGCGAGACGCGACCAGTTATGCGGGTGATCGAGGAGCTTGAAGAAGATGTTGAGAACTACATCACCTGAGAGGTATTAGAACACGTTTTCAGGTTCAAATTCAGGATCTCTGACATTTTTGTAATCAAAATTGGTACAAAAACGATTGAGTTTTTGAAGATTTCCTGCTCACACTTTCCTGTTATGGATCTTCTTTGTGATTTGTTGATAAAGTTCAACTAGTTAGTGGTTATTGTGGGATGTTCTTAATAACATATCTTATTCTCTCAAAATACATGAAGCTTACAAAAGTCAAAAGAAAAGCTTTAAATTTTGTTTTCTGGTGAAGTGATAAGATATGTTGGGTTGATTTATGGAAGCAGGTTGTTGATGATCTGGGTTTTGTGGTTTTTTTAAATATACATTTAATATAGACTTGAAAAGACCAAAAAGCGAGATAAGTTAACCAAGAAATTAAACGACATTTGTGGTAAAGGTTGACCCCGTAATCAAACATGAATATAAAAGTTGAGTTTGACTGATTTCATAGTGAAAGGTATAAAATAAAGTTTAGGTGTAACATAAAGGTTGCGCAGATTTTGTCTACACATTCGTGATTTGTTGTCTTTGTATGTATCTCATTTTAGCTAGATAAGAAATTGGATTTTAATCATGAATAAATAAACAATAAAATTTTTTAGATATAGGAAATAATATTTTGGCAAATATACTAATAAATTGTAAAAAAAAAACAACTTTATAATTTTGAAATACGTTAACAAGGAATAAAGATAAAAAAAAGTTAAATAGGAAAATAAAAGAAGAAAATCAACTGCTAAACTGTTGTTTTTTTAACAATTATATACACGCATCATATATGTCGAATTAATATAAATTCTTTTTCTGGTGACATGCATGTAGAGGTGCACAAACCGGTTAATTTTAATAACGGTTTGGTTAACCAGTTATACCGGTTAATTTGACCTTTTGACTTTAACCGGTTAATGCTTTAACCGGTTATTTTTCTAACTGGTCTGGTTACTGAACCGGTTATTTTGCCTTTTTTTTGAATTTTTTGTTTTTTTTTTTTTCGGTTAACTGGTCTATCGGTTAACCGGTTACGGTTACGGTTATGGTACTGGTTATTTTGTGCACCTCTACATGTATCTAACTTTTGTGAAAGAGTTGTTGAATGAACCTCTCTTTTTATCTCAGTTTTTCTAGTTTCTACAACCATTCGGACATGGGCTCCTGCCCACTGCCTTCTTCGGCCCACTAGGTTCTAACACATTTTTAGGCCCACTAAACAACTGGCCCAGATATTTGTAATTCTAATCATTTTTTAGTTAAATAATTTATTAAGTCACTGTTTTTATCATATAGTATGACAAATTAGTAAATTAATTAATACCACTGCAATGAAAAGTTAGTAAATTAATTAATACCACTACAATGGTCGATGTTCTTTGAGGCAATAGATAATCATATCCATATACGGTGACTCACAGGTAATCGATAATTATAAAGAAGGGTTGGTGTAATCTTTGTCTTTATCTTTGTCATCATATATTGTAAAGGCTCTGCTAATATTATTCGTCTCATTCTCAGTCATATAATTTTCTCACGATTAATAAAGATTCCATCTTATTCAATTTTTCAAGCATACGTTCAATGGCCTCTACTTCAGCTTCATCCGTTGAAAAGAGGTTCAAGTATGATGTCTTTTTGAGTTTTAGGGGTGAAGACACTCGTAAGACCTTTGTTGATCATCTCTATCATGCTCTTCACCAAAGAGGCATTATAACTTACAAAGATGATGAGAAAATCAAGAAAGGTAAAAGGATCAGTGATCAGCTCATGAGGTCCATTGAAGACTCCAGAATTTACATCATTGTATTCTCCAAGAACTATGCATCTTCATCGTGGTGCTTAGACGAGCTCGTCAAGATTATGGAGTGCCACAAGAAGACCAAGCAGACTGCTTACCCCGTTTTCTTTAATGTGGAACCGACCGAAGTTCGCCACCAAAGTGGGGCAGTCAAAGAAGCCTTTGCCAAACATGAAAAGGAAGAGGCTGCTGGAAGATGGAGAGAAGCTTTGAAAGAAGCAGCTGATTTGGCAGGGAGAGAGTTGAAGACTACTTTTGATGGGTAAGTCCTTGTTACGTCATATATGAATCTATATGTGTATGTTACAGATTTTGAATTAAATGTTATGTGTGGTTTTGAGTAATCATATTAGTTATTTTTTACTCACAGACATGAAGCCAAGTTTATCCAAAAAATTGTTGAAGACATTTCATTAGAGCTACGTTTCATTGATTCAAGTGTTGATGAAAAATTAATAGGCATGGAGACCCGTTTAAAGGATGTAGTTTCAAATATAGAAGCTGATTCTGATGATGTTCATGTAATAGGGATCAAGGGGATTGGAGGTGGTGGGAAGACGACTTTGGCAAGAGTTGTTTTTAATTATATCTCCATTTGGTACGAAGGTAAAAGCTTTGTAGAGAATGTCAGAGAAGCATCAAAAGGCTCTGGTTTGAAGAAATTGCAACAGGTCCTTAAAGATGTGTTGAATGATAAAAGCATTGATATAACAAGTGTTTACGAAGGAGAAATGATGATGAAAAAAATGATGGGTAGTAGAAAGGTACTTATTGTTCTGGATGATGTGGATGATATCGAGCAGCTTGAGGCGTTAGCAGGTGAGCATAGTTGGTTTAAGTCAGGAAGTACAATCATCATTACAACAAGAGATGAGGATGTGTTGTTAGCCCAACGAGTGAAGTCTATTCATGATGTCAATCTGTTATCGCACGAGGAAGGAATTCGCCTCTTCAGTAAGTATGCATTTGGTAGAGAGATTCCAGTCGAAGGGTATGAAGAGCTCTCAAGAAAAGTTGTACATTATGCTGCAGGGCTTCCCTTAACAATCAAAGTTTTGGGTTCATCTCTTTGTGGTAAAACAGAGTGTGAATGGAGTGATGCCATAGAAAGACTAAAAACAATTCCAGAAAAACAAACTTTGAAAAGATTGGAACTAAGCTTTATTGGTCTAGAGCACGATCACAAAGAAGTATTCCTAGAAGTTGCATGCATATTGAAAGGTGAAGCAAAAGACGGCGCAATCAGAAAACTGGAAAGTTGTGGATTCCATGCTCGATTTGCTTTAAAAGTTCTTGAGCAGAAATCATTGATAACTATTTCGATTTTTGGCTGTTTAGACATGCATGACCGTATTGAAGAAATGGGCAGGAATATCGTTCGTCGTTTACATCCTCGTGAGCCTCAAAGGCATAAACGGCTTTGGGATACCAAGGAAATAGAAAATATCTTGGTTAATGAGTTGGTAAGATTCAGTTTATTTTTAATGTGGAAAAGTAACATGATTTTCTTTATGAAAAATATTCATGTCATTTTTTTTATTAACAGGGTACGAAAGCAACACTAAGTATACAATTGATGTATACAAAACTTCATCCAACTATAATTATGAAAGGTCTTAGAAAGATGAAGAAACTTAGGTTTCTTCATGTGCGTCACTTGGATCATCTGGGAACTACTAATGAAGTTGACAAATACTTACCAAATACCTTACAATCTCTACACTGGAATGGTTACCCTTTTTTGTGTTTACCTAATACATTTTCAGCAAGTAAGGTTGTTAATATTGAAATGTATCACAGCAAAATCTCTCAACTCTGGGAAGGGGGAGAAAGAAAGGTAGAATAATTGTTAGTTAATTGTTTTCCATGATGCTTTATTATGCTATATATTGTCATTACTTTGAAACACAAACCATTATATGGTATTCAAATTTAGTTTTTAGAAACAATTTTACAACATTTTATCAGCTACAAGGTCTTTCACTATGCCTAGGAAATCTTTCTCCTTTCGGCACTCTTAGAATGAATGAACCCTTCCAACTTTAGTTAGACACTATGGACCTGCATAGTCCATCTAACTAAATATGAAAAAAAAAACTTATTGTTATTATGTTAGTGAACAAAAATGGTATTCTAAAACATTTCAAGCAAATAAGCTTGTTAATATTAAAATCGGTTGTAGCAACATCTCTCAACGATGGGAAGGGGGAGAAAGAAAGGTAGAATAGCAGTTGATTAATTGTATTTCGTACTGTAATATATTTTGTCACTGATATTGATCATTTTCTTCCTTTTTTTCTTTCTTATGATAGGTTCTTAATGAGCTCAGATTCCTTAAAATCAGTCATTCAAAGTTAAGAACCTTTGACCTTGGGTTGACTCCACAGCTTGAGTGGTTACATCTAAGAGAATGTTATGACTTCGTAGAACTCCACATGCCAGTTGAAAGTCTCAAGTTGAAGTCACTCACCGTCAGTGGTTGTATGTTGAGGAAACATGACATGGGGCTGATTCCCCAGCTGGAGACATTAGATCTTAAACGATGTAAGGACCTTGTAGAATTTCGCATGCCCGTTGAAAGTCCCAAGCTAAAGTCCCTTGACCTCAGTGATTCTAAGTTGAGTAAACTTGACCTGGGGGTGACTCCACAGCTCGAGAAATTAGATCTTAGTCAATGTAAGGACCTTGTAGAATTTCGCATGCCCCTTGAAAGTCCCAAGCTAAAGTCCCTTTACCTCAGTAGTTCTAAGTTGAGTAAACTTGACCTGGGGGTGACTCCACAGCTCGAGAAATTAGATCTTAGTCAATGTAAGGACCTTGTAGAATTTCGCATGCCCCTTGAAAGTCCCAAGCTAAAGTCCCTTTACCTCAGTGGTTCTAAGTTGAGTAAACTTGACCTGGGGGTGACTCCACAGCTCGAGAAATTAGATCTTAGACAATGTAAGGACCTTGTAGAATTTCGCATGCCCCTTGAAAGTCCCAAGCTAAAGTCCCTTGACCTAAGTGGTTCTAAGTTGAGTAAACTTGACCTGGGGGTGACTCCACAGCTCGAGAAATTAGATCTTAGACAATGTAAGGACCTTGTGGAATTTCGCATGCCCGTTGAAAGTCCCAAGCTAAAGTCCCTTGACCTCAATGGTTCTAATTTGATTAAACTTGACTTGGGGCTGACTCCACAGCTCGAGACATTAGATCTTGGAGAATGTGAACGCCTTGTAGAACTCCACATGCCCGTTGAAAGTCCCAAGCTAAAGTCCCTTGACCTCAGTGGTTCTAAGTTGAGTAAACTTGACCTGGGGGTGACTTCACAGCTCGAGAAATTAGAACTTAGACAATGTAAGGACCTTGTAGAACTCCACATGCGCGTTGAAAGTCCTAAATTAGATCTTAAACTTGACTTGGGGCTGACTCCACAGCTCAAGACATTAGATCTTGGAGAATGTGAACGCCTTGTAGAACTCCTCATGTTTGTTGAAAGTCTTGAATTGAAGTCCCTTATCCTCAAAAGTTCTAAGTTGCGTAAACTTGAGCTGGGGATTACTCCACAACTCAAGACAGTAAATCTTGTAGAATGTAAAGACCTTGTAGAACTCCATATGCCCGTTAAAAGTCCTAATCTGAAGTCCCTTGTCCTCAGTGGTTCTAAGTTGAGTAAACTTGACCTGGGGCTGACACCACAGCTCAAGACATTAGATCTTGAAGGATGTAACGACCTTGTAGAACTCCACATGCCTGTTGAAAGTCCTAAGCTGAAGTCCCTTTTTCTCTTTGGTTCTAAGTTGAGTAAACTTGACTTAGGGTTAACTCCACAGCTTAAGACATTAGATCTCGGAGAATGTAAAAACCTTGTAGAGCTCCACATGCCCATTGAAAGTCCCAAGCTGAAGTCCCTTGTCCTCAATGGTTCTAAGTTGAGTAAACTTGACTTGGGGGTGACTCCACAGCTCGAGACATTAGATCTTGGAGAATGTAAGGATCT
Organism: Helianthus tuberosus; assembly: GCA_030545235.1. Classification (NCBI taxonomy): domain Eukaryota; kingdom Viridiplantae; phylum Streptophyta; class Magnoliopsida; order Asterales; family Asteraceae; genus Helianthus; species Helianthus tuberosus. The sequence goes on from CM060403.1 coordinate 18,408,073, forward strand.
TGTAGAACTCCACATGCCCGTTGAATGTCTCAAGTTGTATTCGCTTGTCCTCAGTGGTTCTAAGTTAAGTAAATTTGACATGAGGCTGACTCCACAACTCGAGACATTTCTTGGAGAATGTATCAACCTTGTAGAACTCCACATGCCCGTTGAATGTCCCAAGCTGTGTTCCCTTGTCCTCAGTGGTTCCAAGTTGAGTAAACTTGAGTTAGGGTTGACTCCACAACTCAAGACATTAGATCTTGGAGATGTAAAGATCTTGTAGAACTCCACATGCCCACTAAATGTTCCACGCTAAAATCCCTTGTCATCAGTGGTTCTAAATTGAGTAAACTTAACTTGGGGTTGACCCCACAACTCGAGAGATTAGATCTTGAAAAATGCTATTATCTTCAAGAAATTCATGCTTCTGTGGGATGTCTAGAAAATCTTGTCAACTTAAAGTTAAGTGGTTGTTTGAGGTTTGAACGTTTTGTGGGTTCCAACTGGTATGTATTACCTTGTATTGATTCTTTAGCTACAGTAGAACTGATTGCAGAGTCGCTAGATAAATGCCAACTACATCCCAATAATAATTTGCCGAAGTTTCAGTTTAAATGTTTCTATGAAGAACCTTTACCCTCGTCAAGTGGAAATCTTGAGAAGCTTCTTTCTTTTGGTATGTGTGCTTGCACAAGCCTTGAGTCTTTTTCAGCAAGCATTTGTGGTTTACAACGTTTAAGAAAGCTTACACTTGAAGTCAGTTTTCCAGAGGTGCCCAAGGATCTATACCAGTTAGAAAGTCTACAGGAGCTAACTTTGTCTATGAAAGAGATTAAGCATCTTCCAGATACCATTTGTATGTTGAAACATCTGAAATATCTTAACCTTAGCTCTTGTTGGCTTCTCGAGCATTTGCCCATAAATCTTGGGCAATTAGAGTGTTTAGAGATGCTAATTCTGACGGATTGTTTATCCTTACAAGATATTCCGAACAACATCTGTCAAATAAGAAGTTTAGAATATCTGCATATACCCTATTGTATTCTAGTTGATAAACTGCCTGAGGAACTTGGACGTTTAGAATGTCTGAAAGAGCTAAATATAGAAGGTGCTGGCATAAGTCGTCTTCCTCAGAGCATTTTTGAATTGAAAGGTCTACGTATTATTGGGACAAGGTGGCGGCTTGAGTCGTATGGCTTTACATCCTTGTCAACAGTCTCCAGTAACAAGACTTGCTGCTATGTAAAGTTGTGAATAATATAGATACTCAAAACATGAGTCTCCTCTATGAACTCCAGGCATGATTTCAAGGAGCTACTGAAGGGCTATAAGAGCCGGTTTACAATCAAGTATTGAAACAATTTTTATACTATTTGTCTTACTTTTATTTGAATTTTAAAGCTGACACGACGATAATTTTAATTTACAGGAACTGTGTTAATTTAAAAGAAATTACTTCGATTCAAATCAAAGTCGAACCACGGATAGACAATCACAATGTTCAAGCGATCAATGTAGTTTCTGGCAATCAATCATCTTTAGGTGATCTCATCAAGTGCCCTATTATTGTTTTTACCAATCGTGTTAAATTGCAAAAAATTATGTATTGATACTTTGTTTCGTGATCGGCAGAAATGTTCCTTAGAGGTATACAAACTTGGCCAGCAAGGTACTCTTTTTCAAGTGACGTTCTAACATATCAAGAAAGTAAAGTGAATGCATGAATTGTTGAGTGATTTGTGAGATGCTTTGTAACTTTGAAGACAAGCTAATCTTCAATACTGTGAGAATGAAAATGAGACTGTTGAATTAGATGTTCTGCTCGTCTCTAAAGCTGCTGATATTTGTGCTGTCTATGCACTTGTTGGAGAATTTATTTAGAGGGATTGTTAACATTAATAGAAACTTGTTTTTAATCACATATTTTATATGGCCTTTTTCACTCATAGTGGAACTGCCTCCTTTTATGATTGTTGGGTGTGGGTCTGCGTGTGTGTGTGTGTGGGGGGGGGGGGGGGGGGGGGGTATCGGGTTGGGATAAAACTTTGGCTAGTTGTCATTCGTGTCACTATTATACAGTACGGGTCTTCTTGCTATTCGTGTAAACTTTGGCATACATGCTTCATTTGCTGTTTTCAATTTTGGGGTTCTTGCTTCTTTTGGTAATGGAAATATGTGAACAGTCTATTGTGCACTCCAACTGTTCGATAAAATGCCATACGAGCTTAGTCTTGTATTTGACTTGATAAATTGCTATGTTGACTTACGTTTCACGTGCTATTGATGGGTTTGAGGTGTCCTATCTATTTGATGTTATAGTAAGTACTGTAATCAAATTTCTTAGCAGCTACAGATTATTCGTCACATTGTATCTCATGACATATATGTACTAAGTACTAACTTACTGCTGTGGCGTCTAATCCACTTGTTGAAGAGAATGTTAACATTGCAGTTAGTTTTCTGTTACTGAAGATGGTAGTAGTGTATTAAATAAAGATGCCATTTGAGCTTTTGCTGTCAATTTGTAGATAAATATATATGCCACATAACACCAATATGCAGGAAGTGGGAAATCCAGTTGTACTTGTAATGTATTGTTTTCATCTCTTCTGTAACAAATCACTTCCAGCTTCTCTTGGTGCTGGAAAGTAGCATGGTATGCCAGATGGAGTTCTGATCAATGGCAAGGGACCTCTTAATATTGTTCCAGGTTAAGTTATTGCTATTTTACATTGTGCTATCCCGACCCGATCTTGTTCTTTCTTTTATGTCTTCTAGTTATTAAATAGAATTATAGATGGCACTTTACCTCAATCTCTGACTTAGAACACCTAACTTTTAGATGAATTTAAACTTGATTGGTTCAGTCACCAAGTGCACTAAATGAAGGTCTCAGTGTCGGGTTTTGATGAAATTTTCAAAAGAGAAAAAAATTATAAAACTTTAAGTTACGGTTAATACTTATATAAATTCTAAAATATTTTCTCATTCTGTAACAAAAAATGTCCCTCAACCAAAATTAGTATTTTTATATATAAAAATCTTTTAGGGTAAAATTAAGCAGAGAGGATGTGGACGTAATATCTCTCGGTGTCAAAAGTTTTGATGTCCTGCATAATATTTCTCGGTGGGCGTAAGAACGGCTTCTCTTTCGAGGAATATGCAAATATAGGTCTAGACGTATGAGACCTTGTCTATATTTTTTTGGTCGAAGTTGCATCTCATACTATATATACATACAATTTATATGCATCAAAGTTGCAACAGGTTGGTCACTTGCGTTTATGTCTTATACGCCAAATATGCGTATGATGTTGGCTGCAATTTAGTTGTACATTTGAATCAAATGATCATAAGTTTGAGATTCCTTGCAGTGATTTTGCCTGTCTTTGTTCATAGTTTCATTCTATGCAGAAACAAGATCCACTAATGTTCATGTGCATCCAGCGTTGGAACTTAACGTATCGGAGGCAACAAGAGATCTCAGGGTACCAAGAATGGGATATCTGTACTCGACGATCACGAGGTTAATGTGTTAAACGGTTCTTGAGGTTCCGATAGCTCACTGGCGATTATACTTGTGTGTGTATATATGTACCGACCCGTTAGCTACATACGGTTGGGGTCCAAGGTTCTGGTGGGTCTAAAATGTAAACCACGAAACGTTCTGGGCCGCCTTTGGACCATCTGCACCACACCACACCACACCACACCGCATCCAATGGTAAGGTAGAGTTTAACCGATACACGCATCATAGATGCCGTTTGAACATGTCTTGTGAAAAAGATGATGCCATCTCTCTTACTAGACAACCAAGTATAGAGAGGTCAGTTCGAAAAAATTTCAAAACTTGCCCAATCCAACCTCTTCATTTCATCCATTTGGACCTGGGCTCCTAACCAATGCCTTCCTTGGGCCACCAGGTTAGTACTGCTCTATTATTTAAGCCCATTGAAAAACTGGCTCAATTAATTGTAATTGAATTCACTTTCAGTAAAATAACTAATTAAGTTTATTATCATTATTAACTAATTGGTTTTAAATACTCTTTATAAAAATCTATAACGTTTGTCTACTTCGAACCCTCAAACTCATAGGTAAGGATAGTTTTCCGAATTTGATACTAATAGATCACAAGCTCTTTGGTGCATGATGATGGTTAGATATATAAAAAAGCTATGTACCAAACTATCGATATAGAAGAAAAATCAAAGATGGAAATTTAATCAAGCAAGTCACCAAAAATTTTCAAGAGTACAAATAGTAATAAAGATAGAAATAAAATATAGTTAAATATTAATGAGAACAAAATGAATATTTGAATGCCTAAAATAGTTTTAAATTAATATTAATGAGAACAAAATTAATACATAGTAATAAAAGAGTAAATTATCTTTCTACTTTGTTTTTTTTTTCATAAATTTAAATTGTTAGTGTATTATTATATCTATAATAATAAGAGTAAATTACAATTTTGGCCCCTATGGTTATTTCACTTTTACCCTTTTAGTTCAAAAAGGAATCTTTTAACATCTAAGCCCCCAACGTTTTTTTTTTCTAACCATTTTGGTCCCTAAAAGTAAATGGATGTGGTTAGTGTTAGGAGCCAAAAGGGTTAGAAAAAAAAAAGACGTGGGGGACTCAGATGTTAAAAGATTTATTTTTGGGCTAAAAGGTTAAAAGTAATATAACCACATGGGTCAAAATCATAATTTAATCTAATAGTAATAGTAATAGTAATAGTAACAGTAATAGACATAATATATATTAAGCAAAAATGTTACATGATTTCAGGTCATCCCAACCCAACCCAATGCAACGCTACCCATTTCAAATTGCACAAAAGTTTCCTTATTTTAATACAAACCTGTTTTGATTAATGACCCAACCCGCCCATATTTACACCATTGGTTCTTTCATTTTGTTCATGACAAATTTAGTATGCATAACTCATACAGACCACCTACAAAAAACTTGAACCATAGTTTATAAAGCAGGCTAGCAATTGTTTCAATTTGAGGGCGGGACTCGTACGGATTGATTAACTGTTGATTCGGCTCACTGGATGTTGTGATTTGTGACAGCTTGTGTTGAAGTATTTAAAGGTCTAACTCGAATTTGGCGTGTAAGTTTTGTGAATTCTTTTGGGTGTTGGGCATATCACATGGGTAGAATATAGAGGTGTTTCGAGCAACCAGGGACTATGAAATGCGTGAGAAGAGTGAGATCTCACCCATAAGGTGATTGAATTGACAATGTTCAAAACTTTGTTTTTCTCATTTTATAAAATGTGTTTTCTAATCATTTAGAACGTTTTCTTTCAAAGCTAGTTGCATACATCACCTTCTACTCCCTCATTGCATTCTTTTTTGTCTTCTTCATCCACCGAAACTTGAAACGACGAATCAATAAGTTGAATACACCTTGTGGAGATATAGGTCTCTAATGTGTGGTAAAATACACATATTTGTCCCGTGTAAATTGTGTAATTTTTGTATAGTTTTTATTTGTTCTTTTTAGCTTTTAGTATTATATTATATTGTTTTGTGTTTTGTTAGGTCCTGGTGCAAATGGAGCGAAAACGACTAATATGAAAATAACCAGCCAGTTGGGTAGAGTGGGGCGCCAGTGACAGGAGGAAATTTGCAGCTATTTTCTGCCGCATGAACGTTGGGCTGCTAAGATACCCATTAGACGAAAGCTAGGCCATTGATATTACTATTATTATCAATATTAGAAATAAAATAAAAAAAAGTCAACATAACACATCTTGGCCGCAAACAATGAAGAGGGAAAATTTAAAGTGAGCAAGAGATATATTGGTTGGAGTTCAACGAAAGTGCTGCCAGTTGTTATTATTATTGAATAGTGGGCCGTGAATGGCTATTAAAAGCCCAGCAATTAAAATGGATTATGATGTATTGGATTTTTATCAATTATCGACATTAATGGGTACATAAAAAATAAGAGTTAAAAATTGCCATTTCAGTCCCTGTGGTTTCACTTTCGTAACTATTACAGTCCATCTCCGTTAATTTCATCCATTTATTATGTTAAGTGTTGGTGAAATGACTAAATTGCCCCTGCAAAACTTCTTTTCCCCATCTATTTTTTCTGATCATCTTCTCCGACGACCCTATATTTTTCCGGTCACCTTCTCCGGCGACCCCATATTTTCCGGTCATCTTCTCTGGCGAACCATTCCTTGAATCTCTTCTTTTTCACACAATCCATCCAGACCCGCTTCCGTACTGTATAGTTCTACTTTTTTTCTGAGCAGATCTTAAAAAATGAATCCGAGGAGGCTTAGGTGCTGGCGTTTTCTTCTTTTTACTCATTAGTGATGAACGAAACACCAACTTTAATCCATGAATAGGGATCTGGAAATTAGGGAAAATGTACATCAGAAATTATTAGGGATTTGGAAATCAAGGAGTTGAAAACAGATAGATAAAAATAGTTGAAGCTATAACAACATCAGCAACCAGCTCAGCGGTTGAATAATTCTAGAATGCAAGAAGGTCTTGGTCTTCTAAATAGCTACAGATCTCAGTTTTGAGATAAATTCACCGTTGAAATGATAATGGATTTGTTAGCATTATCACAAATTTTACACCTACAATTTTAACCTAATATCATAAATTTGGGGAAAAAACAAAATTAAATACGACCTAAAACAAATCATACCTAACAATGGTGGTGGTGGTATCATACGGTGGTGGTGGAGCTTACGTTAGAGGGGAAACGGTGGTGGGGAAACGTGGTGGTTGTAAGGGTCGGTCAAACGGAGCAAAGATTACCAGAACGGTGGTAGCTAGCAGGGGCTGCGGTGAGGTCGGTAGCTGGCACAGAGGCGGCGGAACGGTGGAGCTGGCACAGGGACGACGGTGGTGGCCGGAGAGAATTAGGGAGGAGGGAAAGGTGTGAATGAAGAATTAGGGAGCTAGGGAAAAGAAGTTTTGCAAGGGCAATTTAGTCATTTCACCAACACTTAACAGAATAAATGGATGAAATTAACGGAGATGGACGGTAATAGTTACGAAAGTGAAACCACAGGGACTGAAATGACAATTTTTAAACTAATGGACTGAAATAGTGATTTTTGACAAACCACAGGGACGAAAAACGTAATTAACTCTAAAAAATAATCTAGGAGACGCGAACGATATACACAATTTGGAGGCTGCCCTATTAAATAAAAAGAGGAGATCAGACGCAGAAAGAGACATATACGACAGAAGGGACATATCAGACCAAAAAAGGACATCAGCTAGACGAAAAATCATCGGATCGAAGTGGAAGCGTAGAGATCAAGGATTAACGGGTTCTAACTTCCTGGTTTTTCTTGTTATCTATTTTTCTTGTTCTTTATGACGATGAATTCAGTATTTAGACCTTGTTTGATTGTTTTTAAGACCATGTTTTCTGGCTAAACCTTTCGATACTACCTAGGTTAAGATGAATATTTAATAAAGTTTGGATTTCCTTTTCGTTTATTATCGTGTGTATGGGTTTTTCTTAAAAGGTAACGAATTGTGGAATCTTTAACTTAGTGCATATGCGTATCTAATTTTGATTATTGATTGTTTATTCGTTTCACATGAACCTTGGTGAATGTCTTTCATAGGATAGGTTTGTGTTGATTGTTCGAGTCTTTGCGGGTTCGGGTAGTATTTGGGTGAATTGGCCAATAACCCTAGAAACGGTAAATAAAATATATTTAGAACTTGATATTCTGCTAATCTTGTCGCTGAGAGGCTCGAGGTTATTAATAGGTCTCGGTTTGATATATAACGAATTGTGGAGCACCGCTGTTATCTTCGCGGTAATATAACTTCCACTCTCAGCAATACCAATATCCGAGTCCCTGTTTTTAACCAATGAATCAAAAAATTAATTTTTTTTACCATACTCCTATTTATCCAAACGCACTATTCACTATCGGCAACATGCTCCACGGCAACTCCACGGTGTTGTAAATTGTGCCGCCACACATAACACAGGTTTTATGGAATGAAAATGTTAGGAACTTGGAAGGGTTATGGTTCGTAAAACACATTACAATTTAATCAGATATCAGTCGGATACCAGTCGGATACCTGCTGCAACGCCGTGAGCATTCCCACTATTTATATATTTTTATGTTTAAATTCATTGTTGGTTTGATGTTTGGAAGTTAGAACAAAACATAAACATAAATTAGGAAAAAAAAAAAATACTTAGGTACAATTTGGTTAAATTTGGTTTCTAACCGAATTGAATTTGGTTTGGGTTGGTTCGGTTTGCATGTTCCTAATTTGGTTTGGTTTGGTTTGGTTTTTGGTTTAGGGTATAAAAATTTGAAAACCGAATAAACCGAATTGTATGTATCCCTCTTGATTTTTGTTATGATATTTCTTGCAATCAAATTTGTTGGGGGTATAGATTGATTATTCATCGATTTGTATTTCATGATATATATGTATGCACTCACTGCTATGGGGTTTAATTCATTTGCTGAAGAGAATGTTGACAATGTAGTCAATTTTTTTCTTGTTATTGTGAATACCAACTAATCTTGCTTTGAAAATAACCGTTTATTAAAGTTAGAATGAAGCTTTCTTTTAGTCTCGAGGTTACACATGTCTACACTTAAGGTTTCTTTTATAGGGAGTTGGAATAATCATCTAAAGCTTTTGAAGAGCAGATTGGTAACAATTGGTGGAGATTGCATAGGCTGATTAACCTAATTCATGAATTAAATTAACCAATTGCATGATTTTACCAGTTGAAACTTATAAATGATGGGAATGTAGTTTGACTAATGGACTCCAAAGCAAGTAAAACTTCATTGCAAAAACTCGGGTGGCATGCAAACATCTTCTGTTTCTGAAGACGTGTCTCGGTGTTTTAAATTAAGATGTCCTTTGAGCATCTGAATAGGCAAATGGAAGATGTCCAATATGTTTGTATGTCTAATTTATGGTTTTATCTCTTCTGTGTGTAACAGGGCATTCAGAGGTTGTTCTCTTTATGCTGCAAAGTAGCGCGTTATGCCAGACGGAGTTCTGATCAATGCAATGGTGAAGCGACCTCTTAATTATAAGTTCCATTGTTCCAGTTGGAATTAACCTAATACACATAATGCTGATTCAGGTAAATTATTCTTCATGATTATTGTTAGGGGTCATTTTCTTAACATACGTATCCTGACCAATATCCTGCCTTTGTTTGTTTATTTGTGATCAGGATGCTGGAAGAGGATATTGCTAACATCTTGGGCGATATCCTGAGGTTTATTTAATTAACCACGTGCAGGTTAAAGGCTGAGACTTGCTAACGGTCAAGAGGACTTCTTCTCCTCAAGACTCGGACGAGTTTTGATGCGTGCGAAGTGTCGTATATATTAGGTGTATATTTTAAGCCCTTTTTAACACTTATTTTAGCCAAGTTTTAAATTTATAAAACACGATATTTTACTAACACTAAACACACATATGGGCAAGTGCACCCATCGTGAGCGTAGTATAGCGTTGGTAAGATACCGAGGTCGTCCAAGGACAGAAGAGCTTTTAGTACCGGTTTATCCTCAACGTCTAATCAAAATAAAAAGTTTAGAAAAATGTTTTAAACTAAGAAAAGATAAAAATTAACTAAAATGCTGAAAATAAAAATAAAATAAAAACAGATAGACAAGATGAATCACTTGGTTCCGACTCGTATCTAGTATAACCTTTGATTATTTCCGCACTTTTGCACATGATTAAGAGATTATCTTAGTTATTGTAGTAGGCCCCTCTTTTGAAGGTGACGTTACCCTCACCCCAGTAGTTTGAGTCAGCAAGGATACAATCCTAAAAGGGTGGATTATTGGAAGATAATGAATTAAGTTATTAATGCAGTATTATGGTAGGCCCCGCTTTTGGCGGTGACGTTACCCTCGGCTAAGTAGTCTGAGTCAGCAGGGATACAGTCCTAAATAGCCGGGTTATAGTATTAATAGTAGTTAACTTATGAGGGGATCAAAGAGTTTGGACCCCCGCCATCCAATACCGTGAAGTATTGAAGGAGGTCCTACTAAATTTGACCCAGGTCCATTGCAGGACCTCTAAACGCTGAACAATGGCAAGACCTTTACCAAACCGTTCCCTTAACCCCCGACCAGGTAGCCAACATACCTCCATATAGACCGTGGAGATATGAATGGTGAAAATCCTTTATTTTATATATACAGTAAAATAATGCCAAGACACCACGGACAAACGATAAGGAAAGATCACCTTCAACATAAGTAACTAGTTATTAAAGTCATTAATACAAAACCAAATAAAAAGTGCAAAAGATTAGAAATAAAAAGTATTATACTAGACACTTTGTCTTCACCAAGTGATGTAAGAGACTTAGGCAAACATGGCCTTGATTGTCAAGAACTCTTACGATCAATCTTGGATCCCGAGACGACTCACACACTCTACGATGGACAATGGATGATGGTGGTGGATGATGGTGTTGTGATGGTGGTGGGTGGTGGATGAAGTGTGAGAGAGGTGGTGTGCCAAGGGATGAGTTGAAATGAATCCAAGCACTCCTATTTATAGGCTGAACAGAGAGCTGGGCACGGCCCCGTGTCCGCTGGGCACGGCCCCGTGCCTGTCTGACACTCTCTCTCCTCATTAATTGTAATTCGCAATTACAATTAATGCGCCTGCTGTACTTTCGACACGCCCCCGTGTCCGCTGGACACGGCCCGTGGTGGGCAATAGAAGCTTCTATAGGTTTGTCTTTTCTGCTGCTTCTTGGGCACGGCCCCGTGCTGGCTGAGCACGGGGCGTGTTCAGCCTTCTGCCTTCTCTATTTTGCTTGGGAAGATGCCGTTGAGGGGTCGGGCAGTCCACTTATGTTCCTTTCCTTGTATTTATGTTGGAATTAGCTGTCTTTTTGCTTCTTTTGTGTTTTTGAGCTCATTTAATCCTGAAAATACAAAAGGAAGACAAAAACACTCTTTTTTCCAATATTAGTACTTAAAAAGGGTTAGTTTTATGCCTTATTTGATGTAATTTATATGTTGCATTTTACACACATCAAATACCCCCACACTTGAACTTTTGCTTGTCCTCAAGCAAAACTCTTTAATATGTGGCTTACACTCCCAAATGGAATAGGTAGAAGAGAAGGTTTTGGGCTTGTCGTAGAGTGTCGGGATGTCCAAGATCTTTTTGGGTTGTATTTTTATTTATTTACAATCCTATTCGTAATGATTTATTTAGAACGTTTCATAGGAGAAATTACTTATTTGGGCATAACATGCCTTTTTTAAAATTCCATCTATATACAAGTTCACATACATCACGGGAGAAATCACTCACACTCGGCCGAAGGTGTATTTTTAGTGAATCACTCGAGAGCGGCATGGAACTTATTCCTACCATAAGCTTGCCAAGCAATCAATCCTCCTCCTTTTTAACTTTTATACCTTTGTAAATATCAAGAGGACTTTGTGGGTTAAGGGTTAGGCTTGGGTTAAAGGTAGGTGGTTGGGATAGTGGTTAGTGGTTAGTAGAAAAAGGCGAAAAGCGTAACAAGTGTCGGTTTTCGTAAGACTTTCTACTTTTGTAACTTTTTATTTTGATGAAGCTTTTATTCAAACAAAGTTATTTTTGATGAACTCGTTTGTTTTTTTTCTTTTTGCTTCATCATCAACACATTCTTTTTTTTTTCTTTTTTTTTTGAACGATCATACGAAAAAGAACCGAACTTGTTACTAAAACAAAGGGTTAAAAATAAAAAAGTTTTGGTGGGTAAAAGGGTTTTTGGTTTTTGGTTTGGGTGATGAAATGAATAGGTTTAGGCTCAAAGGGGCTAACTAGGGGGATTTTTGGGTAGGTGGTAAAAGAAAAAGAAAAATAATGGTGTAGAAATAAAAAGGGGCTAGTCCTAATGCCTCCATCATTTACTTACTCGGGTTTAAGTTGATAAGGACCGGGAATGTATCGTCATGGCAAGTTCTAGAGTTGTAAGAACCAAGCGGCTATTCACACAAGAAACGAAACATGAGCATTTAGTCTAATGATATGTAATTGTATGCTCAATAAAGGCTCAAAACTCACTTTTGTGGGAATGGGTTTTTATGTGATCAAGTATATATAATCAAATTTTAACTAAGTTTGTCATGCCTTTTCATAATTTTCTTATGTTGGTTCTTTTTATCACTACGCTATCGGTTGTAAATTCGTAAAAATATAACCTTTTTGAGAACTTGAATTTCCCGAGTTAAACCTAGACAAGTAAGAAAAATGAAATTTTTGAAAAAAAAAAAAATTGGGGTGATTAGCGGTTCCAATAGAGTTTTGTGTAAGGCTTGTATTTAGGACTTGCAAAATTCAAGGTTTTAGCATCCCCCCCACACTTAAATTACACATTGTCCTCAATGTGTCCCAAAAATAAATTTTTAGGTTGATTAGATGTGTAAAATGGTGTAAAAAGCAAAAATTTTCTGTTACTGGGCGCTGAACACGGCCCCGTGTTGTCCGGGCACGGCCCCGTGTTCAAGTGCCAGTAACAAAATTAAAATAAGAGAAGCAGAAGTCTGGACACGGGGGTGTGTTGGGTGAACACGGCCCGTGTCCAGTTACCTGAACTGGGCGTTTTTCTGCAGGTGGTTCAGCACGGGGCCGTGTTGGTTGGGCACGACCCGTGTTGAACCTTCTGAAATGGAGAGAATTGTCGGGTTGTCTTGTTCTTGTGCATGAGTTCATTTTTCTCGTTCCCCTTTTCATCCCTTACCACCATGAGTGTGTTTTATTCATTAAAAACCATCCAAACTTTAAAAACCATCATTTCATTGCAATCATAGAGAGACCTTACATAATCCTAATTTAAGATAAAACTAAAACTTAACTAAATAGGTCAGGAGGTACACGAGGTTATCATCAAGAGTTCTACTATTTTAAGAAAATTTCGAGAATAGTTTCCCGATATAGTAGGACTCTTAGCCGAAGGATTTCTTCCCTAAACGTTGTTTAAAGCCATTCTTCGATCTCCCTAGGAAGGAAGAATGTAGCTTCATTTTCCTCAGTAACTGGTGGCTGAGGAGGAACATTCACTGGGACTCCTTGCACCACTCTTTGTGGAGGCTCTTGGTGCATGGCGTACCATTCGGCCGGAATGATGACTTCGGGCACCACGTTCCACGCCCTTTGGGTTATTATAGGCACCAAAGGCGGGGAGGCGAGAAGGTTTAACCTCTGGTGCAAGAGGTTTACTTCTCGGAGACAGCCCTCCAGTCCCACTGTTAGATGGTTGATACGGTCGACCAATGCTTCTTCCACTCCCGTCATTTCGTCAATAGCTTCCCTTAGGGCGTAAACATAGTTCACAAGAGAGTCTTCTGTTGTTGATGACCTCCTCCCTTGTCGGTTATTTCTTGAAGATGATCCGCTTGTTCTGCTTGCCATTTTCTGTGAAAGAAACCGAAGAAAGCTAAATTTTTACAAAACAGTGCCTCGGACACGGCCCCGTGCTCGATGAGCACGGCCCCGTGTCCATTTGTCTGCAGGATTTTATGCTAAGGAGTCTTGGAGTTTTAAATTATTCTCATGATTTTTAGCTGGTTTTTAGGCTTAGATAATTTAAAATAAAGTTATACAACTAACTTTAAGCAAGAATCCTTAGCAAATAATCTTACAAACTTCACATAGAGGGTTGGAATCAAGGGATTTCCAAGCTTCCATGGAGGAAATTTTGAAAATTTTTGAAAGAGGAGGAAATGAATAAAAGTGGAAGGGACAAGAGGGTCCTTTGGAACCTTCTTTTAGCACTTACCTAGGATGGTATGAGTGAAGATCCCAGGAATCTCTGTCAATTGAAGTGGTAAAAAATGAGCAGGAATCAGGCTGCATTTAAAGAAAACGACAGCGCACTGGGCACGGCCCCGTGTCCGTTGGACACGGCCCCGTGTGTAGAGAAAATCCTGACACATTTTGTCCGTATTCTGACAAAATCAGCAGAGAATCTTTTAGGTGAGCACGGGGGCGTGTTGACCTGGACACGGCCCCGTGTCTGGAGGCTGTCTTATGAAGTTTCGTTACTTCTAAGGATCTCGTCGACATCGGGTGGTTCCTTACTGGTTGGAACAACCCCAAAGTGCCTAAGATACCTTAATTGTCCTAGACTAAGGCGAGAACGCAAGAGGTTGTCGGTGAGGGTAATTCCTATTTTCATTCTAGGTGGACAAGTCCAACCCTTTCCCGGGCTCTCGTTAAAGAAGGTGTATGCCGAATCGCTCAGGTCTATGTATGCACCGAACGAAGTCGATGGAGAGTCCTTCACGGCATAATCGACACAGGGACGACTATCGTCCAAGTCTTTGCTAGGTACGAAGGTATTTTTGGGAGCTACGAGGTTGTCGGAATGCGGTTCCAGCATTTCGTCATGGTTATCGTCTTGGGGTGGATCAATAAAATCCTTCCTAAGCTCTTTTAACCAATTTAAAATTAGCTTTTCTAGTTGAAATAACTCATCAAGGAGCATTTCCCCTAGAATATCTGGCTGGGCGCATTCGAGGGAGAAATAGTGCTTATTTTTACTTTCGCCCCTCTTAAGGTTGTAGGAAGTCGGTGGGTCCATGTAGTGGGGCCTATAATTTAGAAAGTAGCATTTTACTTCTTCATGTTTACCACCACATAATTGACACCACGTACCATAAGAGTGCCGAAAGTAAAAACAATTACTATCACTCATGTTTATGTCAGAAATTACCAACCGCCGGGATCTAACGGTTCTGTTTTCAGTAAGTGAATCTTGGGCACGGGGGCGTGTTGGGTGAGCACGGCCTCGTGTTCAGCTTACTGTCTGACGTAAAACAGGATTGCCAGTTCCAATGATTTAGCACGGGGGCGTGTTCAGCGGGCACGACCCGTGCTGAGCTCTGCAGAAGCTGAAAAACTAAGAAAAATCCTAAAAAAATAAAAAGAAAAATAAAAATGATTAGGCCGTTGATTCCTAACTTTCTTAAAATCCTTGTGTCCCCGGCAACGGCGCCAAAAACTTGATGCGTGCGAAGTGTCGTATATATTAGGTGTATATTTTAAGCCCTTTTTAACACTTATTTTAGCCAAGTTTTAAATTTATAAAACACGATATTTTACTAACACTAAACACACATATGGGCAAGTGCACCCATCGTGAGCGTAGTATAGCGTTGGTAAGATACCGAGGTCGTCCAAGGACACAAGAGCTTTTAGTACCGGTTTATCCTCAACGTCTAATCAAAATAAAAAGTTTAGAAAAATGTTTTAAACTAAGAAAAGATAAAAATTAACTAAAATGCTGAAAATAAAAATAAAATAAAAACAGATAGACAAGATGAATCACTTGGTTCCGACTCGTATCTAGTATAACCTTTGATTATTTCCGCACTTTTGCACATGATTAAGAGATTATCTTAGTTATTGTAGTAGGCCCCTCTTTTGAAGGTGACGTTACCCTCACCCCAGTAGTTTGAGTCAGCAAGGATACAATCCTAAAAGGGTGGATTATTGGAAATAATGAATTAAGTTATTAATGCAGTATTATGGTAGGCCCCGCTTTTGGCGGTGACGTTACCCTCGGCTAAGTAGTCTGAGTCAGCAGGGATACAGTCCTAAATAGCCGGGTTATAGTATTAATAGTAGTTAACTTATGAGGGGATCAAAGAGTTTGGACCCCCGCCATCCAATACCGTGAAGTATTGAAGGAGGTCCAACTAAATTTGACCCAGGTCCATTGCAGGACCTCTAAACACTGAACAATGGCAAGACCTTTACCAAACCGTTCCCTTAACCCCCGACCAGGTAGCCAACATACCTCCATATAGACCGTGGAGATATGAATGGTGAAAATCCTTTATTTTATATAGACAGTAAAATAATGCCAAGACACCACGGACAAACGATAAGGAAAGATCACCTTCAACATAAGTAACTAGTTATTAAAGTCATTAATACAAAACCAAATAAAAAGTGCAAAAGATTAGAAATAAAAAGTATTATACTAGACACTTTGTCTTCACCAAGTGATGTAAGAGACTTAGGCAAACAAGGCCTTGATTGTCAAGAACTCTTACGATCAATCTTGGATCCCGAGACGACTCACACACTCTACGATGGACAATGGATGATGGTGGTGGATGATGGTGTTGTGATGGTGGTGGGTGGTGGATGAAGTGTGAGAGAGGTGGTGTGCCAAGGGATGAGTTAAAATGAATCCAAGCACTCCTATTTATAGGCTGAACAGAGAGCTGGGCACGGCCCCGTGTCCGCTGGGCACGGCTCCGTGCCTGTCTGACACTCTCTCTCCTCATTAATTGTAATTCGCAATTACAATTAATGTGCCTGCTGTACTTTCGACATGCCCCCGTGTCCGCTGGACACGGCCCGTGGTGGGCAATATAAGCTTCTATAGGTTTGTCTTTTCTGCTGCTTCTTGGGCACGGCCCCGTGCTGGCTGAGCACGGGGCGTGTTCAGCCTTCTGCCTTCTCTATTTTGCTTGGGAAGATGCCGTTGAGGGGTCCGGCAGTCCACTTATGTTCCTTTCCTTGTATTTATGTTGGAATTAGCTGTCTTTTTGCTTCTTTTGTGTTTTTGAGCTCATTTAATCCTGAAAATACAAAAGGAAGACAAAAACACTCCTTTTCCAATATTAGTACTTAAAAAGGGTTAGTTTTATGCCTTATTTGATGTAATTTATATGTTGCATTTTACACACATCAAGTTTGTTGAAGGAAAGACGTTCAGCCCGAAAGACCAGGTCTACAACGTTCGATGAAGGAATATTCGGTGGATCCCGGAAGTTTAGGGTGGTTTGTTATTTTATCTTTACTATAAATAGATGGGGACGGATCAGCTTAGAACACACAATTCTCACTTACACTCTCGCATACTTTCACTTTCTAGCTCATTGCAAACACCACACTTGTATTCAAATTTCGTTGTAACACTTAGTCGATCCATACCGCATCCTGCACTGTATCCTGATATTTGAAGCAATAGAAGAACAAGGCAGCTGCGATTGTCAGCTCCCGAGGTTTTATGACGGCGATCTAGATTGATCAAGGGCTTTCCTCGTACATCTCGTGTCGTTTACTTTACTTTTGCTCATTGTTTGATCATAGATACAGCTCGATATCTTGAGCCGTACCCTGAATACTGATTTCCTAATTAACTCAACAAGCACATTTTCAAATACACTTTCTAGCACACTACCTCACTTTACTAATTTGATCACTTAATTGCTTCGGTAATTTTTGACCAAAACAATTTGGCGCCCACCGTGGGGCAAGTGGTGCTCTCTTTACTAAAAATTTTTGTGAAATCGCTAATCGGCTTTCTATTTTCAAAAATTTTTGCCACATTGTCCATAATGGCCTCAAGATCAAACATGAGTTCCTCTACTGTGTCTGCTATGACTTCTGCTACTACTGGTTCGGTGCTTCCACCACCTCCTCCAAGGATGCCAGCCTCTTCACGACCTCAGGATATCATCCCTACTCGCAGTGTTCAGGAGTCTGCTCCTGTTCTAGCTTCTAATGATGAAATTCTCACTTTATTTGGAAGTGTGCAGGAACAAATGAGGCAACAACAGGAAACAAACCAAATGCTTTTGAGAGAAATACAACTCCTGAAGTCTGGCTCGAGCAGATCCGCTGAGGATAATGTCACTCCATTACATCCCAGAGCGTTGAACTTTAGTTCAGCTGTGTATACTGAGGATAACAGGGGGAATATTGTGCCCACCTTTCCTCAGAATCATACTCCTGAAATACCCTCCTCGGTCAGGATGTCAACCATGAGGAGCTCAGGATATGCTTCAGGATATGGGCAAAATCCTCCAACGGGTAACGTGTCAAATAATAATAATACTCATGCTACTAACAATGGTGGATCTTTGCAGGATACAGGTGTAACATCAGCACTTACTAGGGAACTTCAGAAGTTGAAGGACATGATATCTAGTGTACCTGGGGTGGTCCAGCCGATCCCGGAAGTGTCCCAAGACAGCCACAATATATCTCGTTTTGCATATCCTATCTGTGATGCTGAGATCCCAAAGAGATTCCAAACCCCCAACATGAAGCTTTATGATGGGACTACGGATCCTGAGGAGCATATTGCTCAGTATAGGGAAAGAATGGAGATTAACCCTATCCCTCCGGAGCTCAAGGAAGCGTGCTTGTGCAAGGGATTTGGTTCTACTCTAACAGGATCAGCCTTAAAATGGCTGTTAAACGTTCCTCCTCACTCAATTACTTCGTTTGCTCATTTGGTTAATTTATTTAACAGTCAATTTTCTTGTAGTCGGAGTTTTGAGAAACTAACCAGTGATCTTTACAGGATAACTCAAGGGCCTCAGGAATCCTTGAGGGATTATGTGAACAAATTCAGTCGAGAATCCTTGGATATCCCACATCTTGATGTTGCAACAGCTGTGCAAGCTTTTAAGATGGGATTACAAAAGGATTCTCAGTTTTATCAGGATCTTGTAATGAATCCCTGCAGGAATCTAGACGACAGGGCTTTGAGATATATCCGTCTGGAAGATGATAAGAAGATGCAAGAAAGGATGAACTCATCTAACACTTATGAGT
Source organism: Helianthus tuberosus (assembly GCA_030545235.1). Taxonomy (NCBI): domain Eukaryota; kingdom Viridiplantae; phylum Streptophyta; class Magnoliopsida; order Asterales; family Asteraceae; genus Helianthus; species Helianthus tuberosus. The sequence continues at coordinate 18,426,658 of CM060403.1, forward strand.
CAACTAACAGGAAGTCAGAATCCTCATTCAAGTCATATCGGCCTAAGCCATATGGTAGAAATGAAAACAAGAAAGTGAATGCTGTCGAAGATGAGGATCCCGAAGAGTATCCTGAGTTGTCTGAATACTGCTTTTCTGTTAACATTCCTGAATTAATGTATGCCATGCAGGGTCTAGGAGACAAGGCTAGGTGGCCTCGGAAGAATCCACAAAAGGCTGACTGGAAAGATAAGTCAAAGTGGTTTGCTTTCCACGAAGATTTCGGACATGTAACTGAGGATTGCATTGCTCTAAGGAAAGAAATAAGTTATCTTCTAAGCAAGGGATATCTGAAAGATCTCTTAGGAAGAAAGAAGAATAAGGGTCAGGATACTGAGAAGGATCCTGAACGAGCAGCATCACCTCCTGCAGATGCCAAGATAATCAACTTCATTTCGGGGGGATCCGACATTTGTGGAACTTCGTATTCGGCAGCAAAGAGACATGCAAAGGAAGCTAAGGCCGAAAGGGGAGACAAACCTGTCAGAATGACTACCCTCACAACTGACAAAGTGATCACTTTTGATGCTGATGACAGGGATACTGTCCAGGATCCTCACCATGATGCTCTGGTAATAACGTTATATGTGGCTAACCATTTTGTACGCAGGATACTGGTTGATAATGGCAGCTCCGTCAACATAATCCAACTAGAAACTCTGAAAAGAATGAATGTATCTCCGATGGATATCACTTCAAAGTCTACCGTGCTTGTTGGGTTCAGTGGAGAGGCTAGAAACACAGTGGGAGAGATAAAGTTGCCAGTATACGTTGAAGGAGTCAACTCGATACAACGTTTCTGTGTGATGGATTCTCTATCCTGCTATAACATCATACTGGGAAGACCATGGATTCACGATATGAAGGCCGTGCCATCAACATATCACCAATGCATCAAGATACCTACCCCTTGGGGAGTGGTCAAAGTTGATAGTGATCAGCAGGAGGCGAAAGAATGTTACTCATCCTCGATGAAATCCTCAACCAAACCTAGTGCAGCATAGCAATTAAAGACGCGGGCCCAGGATATCGTGGAGGATCCGGAGCTTGATGTGAAGAAAATTATCCTGGACCAGGATAATCCCGATATTTCGGTGCTCGTAGGGACCAATATCCCTCAGGATATTGAAGAACAATTAATTAACTTTTTGAAATGCAGGATGTCTACGTTTGCATGGAAGCATGAGGATATGACAGGCATATCCAAAGATATTATCACTCACAAGCTTGGAATTAATAAATCATTCAAGCCGGTGCAGCAAAAAAGAAGGAAGTTTGCTCCTGAGCGGAACACAATTATCCAGGAGGAAGTTGAGAGATTATTGAAGTCCAGAATGATCAGGGAGGTTAAGTTCCCAAGGTGGCTAGCAAACGTGGTTGTAGTACAGAAGAAAAATGGGAAATGGAGAGTTTGTGTGGACTACACAGACTTGAACAAAGCTTGTCCTAAAGACCCATTTCCTCTTCCCCACATTGATGCAATGGTAGATGCCACTACCGGGCATGAAATGCTGACCTTCATGGACGCATCCTCAGGATTTCAACAGATCCAAATGGAGCCTTCTGACCAGGAGGATACTGCCTTCATGACACCAACAGGTATTTATTGTTATACAGCTATGCCTTTTGGTTTGAAAAATGCAGGTGCAACATACCAAAGATTGGTAAACATGATGTTCAAAGACAAACTGGGGGACACCATGGAAGTATATATCGATGATATGGTGGTGAAATCTAAAAAGGCTGAGGATCACCTCCAGGATATCAAGGGAGCATTTGATATCCTGGATCAGTACAACATGAAGCTGAATCCTACTAAATGCCATTTCGGAGTGGGGGCAGGAAAGTTTCTTGGATATATGGTGACAAAAAGGGGGATAGAAGCAAGCCCAGAGCAGATCAAAGCTATCCTAGATATAAAATCACCCTCAAATATGGAGGACGTACAAAGATTGACAGGGCGAGTAGCAGCTTTAAACAGGTTTATCTCGAGATCCTCAGAAAAGTGCAAAGATTTTTATGATATCCTGAAGAAGAATAAAAGATTTGAATGGGGGGAGAAGCATGAAGCAGCCTTGCAGGATTTGAAACGATATCTATCAACCGCACCTCTACTGATGAAGCCTGAAAATGGTGAACCACTATCCCTGTACCTCGCTGTATCAGGGAATGCTGTAAGTGCCGTTCTCGTAAAGGATCATGTAGGACAGCAATATCCTGTTTATTATGTTAGTAAAAGTTTGCTAGATGCTGAAACTAGGTATTCTCATTTAGAAAAAATAATACTAGCATTAGTCATGGCATCAACGAAACTTAGACATTACTTTGAGACACATAGGATTCATGTTAAAACAAATTATCCCGTTAAAAATGTACTTAGGAAGCCAGAAATGTCAGGCAGAATGGCTAAGTGGTCAGTAAAGTTAAGTGCTTATGATTTAGTATATGAACCTAGAAATGCCATAAAATCTCAGGCTTTAGCTGACTTTGTGGCTGACTTTAGTAGTGACATTCAGGATGAGGTAGACCTAGAAGTTCAACAGTTAGGAGAATCCTTAGGATCCTGGACATTGTATACTGATGGAGCATCTAATGTAAGAGGAGTAGGATTAGGAATACTACTAAAATCGCCACAGGGGGACATATTACCCCAGGCAATTAGGTGTGAATTTCCTGCTACTAATAATGAAGCAGAGTATGAGGCTTTAATTGCAGGATTAGAGTTGGCTAAGAGCATGAGTATAAAAAATTTGCAAGTATATGTTGACTCTTTGTTAATTACTAACCATTTTAATGGATCCTATGCAGTTAAGGGTGAGAAATTAATCGAATATCTCGATATTCTCAAAAAATTAGCAGGATATTTCGATGTTTTTATACTTGAACAGGTACCGAGGGAGGATAATGCTGAAGCGGATGACTTAGAAAATTTGGGATCATCGATCAGGATACCTGAAGGGACCCAAATACCAATATTACATGTCTTATATCCTGCAACGAATCCTCAGGATAAAGAAGTAGTGGGTATTCAGGATCCTGGAGCAGAACATCCCGAAAAGGATCCTAAATCCTGGACGGCTCCAATCATGAGATATCTCAAAGAAGGACACATCCCTGGAAATGAGAATCCTAAGGCATTTAGGATGAAGGTATCACGATTCACTATTATAAATAATATTTTATACAAGAAATCTCTTGCAGGACCGTATTTGAGATGCTTGGAGGATCCTGAAGCCAAAGAAGTACTTCAGGATATACATGAAGGGGATTGTGGTAACCATGCTGGGGGCAGGTCGTTATTCTCAAAAGTGTTAAGGACAGGATATTATTGGCCAACAATGAGAAAGGATGCAGTAGAATATGCTCGAAGATGTGACGCATGTCAAAGACATAGTAACATACTGCATCAACCTGCTGAACCATTATATCCTATTGTTTCCTCTTGGCCGTTTATGAAGTGGGGTATGGATATAGTGGGAAAGCTACCAAAAGCTCCGGGAGGAAAAGTCTTTATGCTAGCAATGACGGATTATTTCTCTAAGTGGGTTGAAGCAGAAGCATTTGTTCAAGTGAGAGATCAAGAAGTAGTATCCTTCATAAAGAGGAATATCCTAACCAGATTCGGAGTACCAGCCGAGATAATCTGTGACAATGGTTCTCAATTTATAAGCAAGAGAACTACTGACTTTTGCAAAAGTTGGGGAATCAAAATGATTACATCTACTCCGGTACATCCTCAAGCAAATGGACAAGCAGAATCCTCAAACAAGATAATTGTCAATAACTTAAAGAAGAGACTGGGAGCCAAAAAAGGAAGATGGGCAGAAGAATTACCTTTTGTTTTATGGGCTGATAGGACAACGGTAAAGAATGCAACATGCCAAACCCTATTTTCCTTGGTGTTTGGAGCAGAAGCAATGATTTCAACGGAAATGACAATACCTACTGCAAGATCTACCCTAAGTGATTCTGAACAAAATCCTGAAGCCTTGAGTCAGGATTTAGACACTGTAGATGAGAAGAGAGATGCGGCAAGGCTAAGGATGGCAGCATATCAACAGAGAATATTCAGGGCATATAACAAGAATATTAGGACCAGAAGATTTAAGGTTGGAGATTGGGTGTTAAGAAAGGCTTTTCAGAATACTACTAATCCTGCCGATGGCAAGTTAGCTCCAAAATGGGAAGGACCATATGAAGTTGAATCAGAAGCAGGGAAAGGAGCATACAGACTCAAGAATATGGAGGGGGATATGCTACCAAGGTCTTGGAATGCTATACACCTTAAGCTCTATTTCAAGTGAGTTTAGAATTCAATTTCTAGCTCAGGATGGTATGAATTCTATCTTTTTTAAATATGTTTTGGTTTAATTTATTCTTTGAAATCCAATACTAACTTAAGCATCGGAGGGGTGTTAGCCAAGCTAACACCCACCTTAGTTTACAATTGTTTTGCAAGATATGTTTCAGGATATGGCTCCAGGATATGTACTCAGGATAACTCGAAAGATTAGAGGATTGGCCCCCTCTCTCGCGTTTAAGGGATACTGATCCCTTCATAGGTTTAAAGGTATTCACCTTTCTTCCAAATTGGGTTTAAACACCCCGCCTGGAGCGCAAGTTATTCAGGGATAGTTCAAGGTGGCGGGACCAGTCCATGTAAAAATGGCTGACAATTTCGTTACTGTTGGCTATATCCTGAATCTAAAGGTATATGAGGATTGATCACCCTTTCTCACGAAAGGGTATTTTCATACTCTCTAAGGTTTAAAGGTTTTCACCTTTCTAAGTCTTGGAGTTTATACACTCCCGCCTGTAGCGCATGAAAATTTGGGATTTCCCCAGGATACAAGGGATTTATCTCCAGTACATCCTTGGGTTTTACCCTTGGGACGTAAAAAATTGCCTATGCAATGGAAACTGACATTCAGTAGATTTCTAAAGTATTTGAAGACATTGTACACAGGGGACATCCCTGCCAAGATGGTGATGTAAAGCTAAAAGGATGAGGCTCAGAACTAATGCACTAAGTACCTTGCACAGGGGATACCTGCATCGGAAGAGTTGCAAAAGGATTAAAGTTTGATAATAGGTTTATACCCTATTTCTGGTATAATCTTTCCTTTGTAAACATCATCTAAGTTTTTAGTAACATTATGTTAAGTATCCTGATATATATCAAAGTCCTTTTAAGGATATTTGACTAGGGTGTTTGAAACTAGTATTAGTTTGGAACTTTGATCATTTAAATATTATCAAAACTTGGTTTTGAAAAGATAGATTGTTTTTCACTTTCTAAAGAAATTTCTACAAACTTGAAGGAACGTTTGAAAATTCTATCTAATAAAAGGTTTTTACAGTATATCACTGAGCATACTGATCAGGATGTTTTCATAAGATAGTAATATAAAATTTTCAAAGCGAAGAAGTACACTAAGTAATGCAAGACAACAGCAAATAAGTCAAAAGATAGTTATATTATTAACAAGTCAAAAGTTGTGCTTTTGGTTTCACCACAAACCGAGGCCCATCCGCCAAAAGCACAATTAGTTTTTACCATACTTGTGTAACGGTTGCAGGATATATCTCGAAACAGGACCTGTCCACCTACAACTGTTATCACGTTCAAAACAAGTTATACTAATTGATGACCAAGGGCTTCGTCCTAAAACCAAGGACCCATCCACCTTTGGTCATCACATTGTTCTAGTGCAGGAAATGTAAATTGTTCGAAGACAGGAAAAGTAAATTGTTTATGCAACCACGACCATGAAATTTAAAAAAAAAGTGGGCTCCGGCCTTGGCACGTATATCCATTATCGCCCACTCCGCTGCCTAAGGGGAAGCACCCTCTTGAACAACAACCTCCTTCCCAGCGTTCGCACCAGCATCAGCCTCAGGATTCTTTTCAGCATGATCACCAGCATTGGCCGCTTCCTCTGCCATCTTGGAAGGCTCTTCATCAGTATGCTTTGCAGGATGAGCAACGGGATGACCTCCGAGGCCCTGTAGTTTCTCCTCCCAAGCCTTTACATTCCAGGAGGGGCACTCAAAACCCAAATCCATGGCCTCATAAGCCATCCTTATCCTGGCTTGGAGAAGAGAGACGACCACGGACGCTTTGAGGCTATCCCGATATGAGCTCATATTCTGCTGATATTGGAGAAGAGCGGCATCTAGTTTGGCTTGAGCATCCTCGTTGGCTTTGTGGAGAGTAGCCTGGTGATCCCGGATCATTGCCTTGTATTTGTCTTCATAATGCTGGGATTTAGCAGCTGCAATGGTTCCTTGGTCGGCTATGGTGGCTTCAGCTTTCTCCAGCTTGATCTCCAACATCTTGTTAAGCCCGCAAGCGTCTTCATACAAGTGCATAAGACGATCCAGACCCTATCAATAAAGACACAGGTATTGATGTAAAAAAATAAGCAGGATAAGGGCTGGCATACTTGTGCAGGATATCAAAAAGAAAATTCTACCTGTTTGAGGAATGAGGTGGCTTCGTTGAACCCATGATTCTCGAGAGAGAATGTTTCAGAAGCAGCTGGGGAGTCCATCTCCTTTCTCTTCCGAGAGCTGGATGCCCGGGTCCTGGATGCCGGAGGGCCTTTGGGAGCAGAAACAGTCTTTGAGGAGGAAGGCTTTGGTGTAGCAGACGACTTTGGCTTGGATTCTTGTTTGATGGGTTCAAGGCTGGAGTAGCAATCCAACTCGTCAAGTTCAAAACCTTCAAGGTTGACGACTGGTACTACACAAGGGAAGATGTTCTTAAACTCATCATACTTTTGAAAAGTAATTTATATATATTGAGAATGTGCTTACCAGACATTGCTGAGCTTGATATCTGGCTTGAATCTGTAAGAAACAGGGAGAAAGTTCTTTCACTGGCAGGAAGACGGTAGATTTCCTCGATCTTGGATTCGGATTCTGCACTGGGAGGCACTAAATCTCTGAAATTCGCTGCATAAAAACATCAGGATATAAGTCTGGGATACAGTTTAAAGATATAATTGGGGATATTCCTAAAACCCTAAATCCTACCCTTGGTTAACCATTTAACCGGTAGATCGAAACCCTTATCAATAGAGTCTCTTTTTACGAAAAAAGAATTTTCGTCGCCATCGATCCTCGTTCTTGGTGGCTTTAAGAACCAGAGGGTTCTTGGAGGTAGAAAACAGAAGAAATCGATGATTGCCGTGGGATCTCAACCGGTATGCTATAGGAAGGTCCTCAACAAGTAGGTTAGGAAAATGACGAGATTTGATTTGATCTAGCACTATTAAAACTCGCCAAACCATTGGCATAACCTGGGCGTAACTAAGGCCGGTAAGGTCGAAAAAGCTAGAAATAAAAGGTGGAAACGGGTACCGGAGTCCAAGAGAGAAGGGGTAGGCAAAGAAACAAACCCACTCATCAGATATCGCATCTGATCGGGCTTCCCGATCAAAGGGGCGAAAGACTGTTCCGGTGGGGAAGGCGCCGGAATCTTTAAGAGCAGCGATGTCGGCATTGTTAAAGCAGCAGATCTCCTTTGCTGGATCAACAATGAAGTTCTGACTTACAAGGCTTGAGGCTGGTCGATCCGATCGGGATTTCGTTCGTGGTGCCATGAAAAGTATTGAGCAAACTAACAGCGATTCAAGAAAGAAGGATAGAAAGGAAAATACCTGATGTCCGCTTGAAGACAAGGATAACCATGATAAAGGAGTCCCTCGGTTAATATAGGATGAATATAGGGGGTAAAGAGTAAATAATGCTTTGGAAGTTGCACCACTGTCATTTCAGGGGTCTAGTCGTATTAATTACCTTAAGTTATGAGGTGAAACTTTTGAAATATATCCGTTGGATTGGTATCCCAACCGATATATTTGGGGACAATTGTTAGGGGTCATTTTCTTAACATACGTATCCTGACCAATATCCTGGCTTTGTTTGTTTATTTGTGATCAGGATGCTGGAAGAGGATATTGCTAACATCTTGGGCGATATCCTGAGGTTTATTGAATTAACCACGTGCAGGTTAAAGGCTGAGACTTGCTAACGGTCAAGAGGACTTCTTCTCCTCAAGACTCGGACGAGTTTGTTGAAGGAAAGACGTTGAGCCCGAAAGACCAGGTCTACAACGTTCGATGAAGGAATATTCGGTGGATCCCGGAAGTTTAGGGTAGTTTGTTATTTTATCTTTACTATAAATAGATGGGGGCGGATCAGCTTAGAACACACAATTCTCACTTACACTCTTGCATACTTTCACTTTCTAGCTCATTGCAAACACCACACTTGTATTCAAATTTCGTTGTAACACTTAGTCGATCCGTACCGCATCCTGCACTGTATCCTGATATTTGAAGCAATAGAAGAACAAGGCAGTTGCGATTGTCAGCTCCCGAGGTTTTATGCCGGCGATCTAGATTAATCAAGGGCTTTCCTCGTACATCTCGTGTCGTTTACTTTACTTTTGCTCATTGTTTGATCATAGATACAGCTCGATATCCTGAGCCGTACCCTGAATACTGATTTCCTAATTAACTCAACAAGCACATTTTCAAATACACTTTCTAGCACACTACCTCACTTTACTAATTTGATCACTTAATTGTTTCGGTAATTTTTGACCAAAACAATTATTCTTTAAATTCTCTTTTTGGTAAATACATAATGATATGTGTGCTATTCGGGTTAAATTGTTTCTATTTTGCAGTGTGCTATTCTGGTTTTGTTCTTTCTTTTCGGTTCTCTTGTGAATTATTAGATGGTAATTTAGATTAATTTATGATTTTAGAACTCTTAACTTCAAAATAACTTTAAACTCAAAAGCAAGTAAAACTTTGTTTTGAAAACTCGTGCTGTAGGTTGCAGGTGTCAATGTAGGATTTCTGATGAAACTCTGAATGAATAAAAAAACATTATAAAATGGTCTATACAATAACAAGACCAATATATGTTATCATTTTGCATAAAAAAGTCATATATAAAACTCTGACTTGGTTAACTTTGAGGTATAAATATTTAATTACGGATCATCATCATGATTTTCATCATTTGTTTTATGTATAATTAATTCAGCCTTAAAATAGAGTCCACAATCTATCTGATGATGAGATTCAGCAGATGGGCTGTCTGAAGTGATGTCGGGTTGATTGTCAGCATATTATCCATGATTCTATTATGGACTCAACTTTGAGACTTGTTAGGTGCCAAAATATGTGGTTATTCTATGATGAATTTGCAAATATATGTCTGGACTTTTGGTACTTTGTCTATATTTCTTGGTCTTGGTGTTTAATTGTGATTCGCATGCATTATAATAAGTTCTTGGTCATGTTTGGTGTTAACCCGATGGAGGTCTCGGATGGATCGGGTGTTTTGGGACAAGGGGAAACGGTTATTTCATTTGAGCCTTTGAGTGAGGGACATAAAATAATAAGTATAGGTTTTAATTAATTTAAGTATGTTTACACTTATCGTTCAAAACGTACGAAAGACATGAAAAAGTAAAAAAACGCGGTGACATTTTTGTAATTATTTACTCGTAGAGTAATTATTAAAATTGCACTACAAGATTATTTGTATGGTAATTTTGATAATTACTCTACGAGATCATTTGTAGAGTAATTTTGATAATTACAAAATGTGACCACGTTTTTTCAGCAAAACTTTCAGTTCGTACGTTTTGTACGTTAAATGTATTTGTATTTGATTTTTTGTCGTCATATATAACTATATCCGACCAAACATGGCTTAATGGTTTTAATTAGATTGTGATTAGTCACTAACGAGTTACAACAACTAGGGGTGGGGTCAGGTATAAATGCAATTCAGCTGAAGCTTCTTTTAGGCCATGTGTAGTCATAACCCCTCTTTGTGGGCGTTATGCGACATGTGGCGCGCCACGTGTGCGGGTGGGCGTTATGGGGCGTTATGCATTTAAGCCCGTAGTCATAAAGCCCACACCTAATCATTACCTATTTAATAATTTTCAATTTTATTAATTAATATAAAAAAGACTGCTTGTTTGTGATTGGTGGAAACTTTAAAAGGCACCATGCATAGCGGCGCTATGGATATCGCGCCCACCAATTTTTTTGCCTCATAACCCCCCCCCCACCCGTAATGGTGTTCGGGGGGTTATGGGGGGGGGGGGGGTTATGTTGGCACATGGCGCCCCACTACGCATTACCTTACGAATGATGTATTTTTCTTGAATGTATGGATGAAGTTGAAGACTTTCATGGCTCATTTTGCTAACAATATTTTGTATTGTGAAGAACATTAGGATTTAGGTCGGTTGTTGACTTGTTGAACTTCTCTTTTTATTTCAGTTTTTCTACTACCATTCGGACATGGGCTCCTGCCGCCCACTGCCTTCTTCGGCCCACTATGTTCAAGCATTGTTCTAATCTTTAAGCCCACTAAGAAACTGGCCCAGATATTTGTAATTCTAATAATTTTTAGTAAAATAATTTATTAAGTCGATATTTTTTCATATACTGTGACAATTTAGTTAATTAATTAATACCACTACAATGACAAATTGGTAAATTAATTAGTGGTATTATGGTCAATGTTCTTTCAGGCGGTAAATTAATGGCAAATTAAAAATAAATAATCCCACCTATCTAACTTTAGCCAATAATTAGCCGACTTGAACAAAATTGCTACGGTCGATAATCTGAGAAGAAGAAACATTGAGGTTCAAGACGCTTCGTGTGTGTTATGCAATGATGGTGAGGATTCGGTCTCTCACATCTTTTCGTCTTGTTTTGTGGCGTCGATAGTTTGGTCCCGTATCAGCAGGTGGTGCAAAGTGCAAGACTTATTCTTTTTTGGTTTTAAAGATGTTGCTTTGATCCATGAGTTCGTGGGTTTGAAAGGGGTTCAAAAGGAAGCTTTCAAAGGTATCATTAGGATTGGAGTTTGGTGCATCTGGAAAGCTAGAAATAAAGCGAGGTTCGAAAATAAGGAGGTTAGAATTGAGGAGATAGTTAATGAAGTCAAGGCGCTTGGTTTTTTATGGTTTAAAAATAGGAGTAAATGTAAAGATATTGAGTGGGGCGATTGGTGTAAATTTGTTATTATGTAGGCTCGGTTGTGTTGTTTGGCCCCTCGTTTTGAGGGTGTCGTTTGTGTTTTAATGAAGTTCTCCTTTCAAAAAAAAAAAAAAAAAACTTTAGCCAATAATAATCTCAAGCCAGTTATTAGTTGATAATGATCCAACCTCGTCCATGTTTTTTGTAAAATACCCCACCTTTAAATCAACCTAACGTCGTTATAAAAAAGGGTGATGTGTCTACCACATATTAAATAACTCAAATGACATGGCTTATTTTAAATGACATGGATTATTTTAATCTCTTATTTGTTTTGTTGACTTAGTATAAAAATGTTAATTATATTATAAAAGTAAACACCATCATCATCCTCATCCTCATCCTCATCTTCTTCCCTGTCTACCATCCCACCCCAGAAATGCCTGAATCATCTACCACCACTAATCCTTTTAAATTGAAGAGATTCGAAAGAAATGATTTTTAATCCATAAAATCTTTACTTTTCCTTTCATTATATTCGAACTAGGGAACATCGGGAACACGGTAATTAATTAAATCTTTTCTTTGCACTCCCTTTCTTTTCTCTCCTTAATTCATTTTCTCTTATTTTCTTTCGTTTATTAAACTCAGGAACACACCGTAACACTCTTTCTGGCTTGTCTCGTGTCTGATTAAATACGACACTATTTCTACCCTTCCACATACACCACACCGCTATTTGTAGTATGGAATTAATGACTTTCTTCCTTACCTTTGAACCACGAACATAAGCTTGGTAGTTGACCACATCATCAATATCAAAGAAGCAAAGCGCTTGCAGTTTGCACCACTTTGAAAGTCCTTCTCACACCTTCTGAGAAAACCCGACACGACGCAAAAACATGCTCCGTTGATTCCTCCGCATCTGCACAAAGCGCGCACACAGCCGATGGCACCTGTACTCCCATCCTAGCAAGCGAAACTCTTGTTGGCAACCTATCCAAACTTAGCCCCCAAAACAAGAAGTTAAAATATAATAGACTAGAACCATAATTACACATCAGATGATAGGAATTTATTCGTGACAGTTTTTATTCAGTCCCGGTGGTTCTTAACCGTGCACGCCTATTATAAACAAAAAGGAATGATGAGAGAAAAACTGGATTTGTAAATAGTTTCAACGATGGCCGTATCCATATGGACCAAACCATAGACGATTCAGTGATTTACTCAGAAAGGTGTACATAAAGATATATCTTTTTTAGTACTTGTCTATGGAGTTACACAACAATCTAAGTATAAAACATCATATAATGATGTTTCGAAACATGTTACACCTGGTCCTTTATGCCCTTTAATACTTATACTAAAGTATATATATTTAGCCTCTAAAGTTAATAAGCTACAGATGAATAAATAAATATTCACCTTATAATAAGTTATAACTAAATAATTACATAAGTTTGTTTAAATACCTTTTAGTTGTATATATAGAACTTGTTAGGTGGGTCGATACCTAAAAAGAAACTCGGACGAAGAAGGATCATGGCTTTGAAAATTTAACAGTAACTTCCTAGTCTTTTCGTTGAAAATTCATATTATGACCCTTATCTCATCTTCAGCAAATAAGAGGCTTTAGTTTCTCCACATTATAGCACACTTTTTTCCAATCAAAATATCAACTCTTCAAGACTTTTTTGATCATCTATTCATCTCTTTCAATCTTGTTTCCGATCAGTTCATACAGATTTTCCCCACTAACAAAGATTTCCTTTTTCGATTTTTGAAGCATACAATGGCATCTGCTTCAACTTCATCAGTTCAAAAGAGCTTCAAGTATGATGTCTTTTTGAGCTTCCGGGGTGAAGACACTCGTAAGACCTTTCTTGATCATCTCTATCATGCTCTTAACAATAGAGGCATTACCACTTACAAAGATGATGAGAAAATCGAGAAAGGGAAAAGGATCAATGATCAGCTCATGAGATCCATTGAAGACTCCAGAATTTACATAATTGTTTTTTCCAAGAACTATGCATCTTCATCGTGGTGCTTAGAGGAGCTCGTAAAGATTATGAAGTGCCAGAAGACGACCGGGCGCACTGCTTACCCTGTTTTCTTTAATGTGGAACCCACCGAAGTCCGCCACCAAAGTGGGGCAGTTAAAGAAGCCTTTGCCAAACATGAAAAGGATGAGGCTGCTGGAATATGGAGAAAAGCTATGAAAGAAGCAGCCGATTTGGCTGGGAGAGAGTTAAAAACTACATTTGATGGGTAATTTCTTCTTGATATAGTAATCTATAATTGTACGTTATAAATTGAAATTAATTGTTCATGGGGGTTTTGAGTAATCTAATTTAATATTCTTTAATACACAGGCATGAAGCCAAATTTATTCAAAAAATTGTTGAAGACATTTCGCTAGAGCTACGTTTCATTGATACAAGTGTTGATGAAAAATTAATAGGCATGGAGACCCGTGTAAAGCATGTAGTTTCATCCTTAGAAATTTGTTCTGATGATGTTCGGATGATAGGGATCAAGGGGATTGGAGGTGGTGGAAAGACGACTTTGGCTAGAGCTGTTTTTGATCACATATCCGTTTGGTTTGAAGGTAAAAGCTTTGTAGAGAATGTCAGAGAAGCTTCAAAAGGCTCTGGTTTGAAGAAATTGCAAAAACAGGTCCTTAAAGATGTGTTAAATGATGGAGGGATTGATGTAACAAGCGTTTCTGAAGGAAAAAATATGATGAAAAAAATGATGGGTAGTAGAAAGACACTTGTTGTTCTGGATGATGTGGATGATATCGAGCAGCTTGAGGCGTTAGCAGGTGATCGTACTTGGTTTAAGGCTGGAAGTACAATCATCATCACAACAAGGGATGAGCATGTGTTGGTAGCCCACCAAGTGAAGTCTATTCATGATGTAAATCTGTTATCACATGAAGAAGGAATTCGCCTCTTTTGTAAGTATGCATTTGGCGAAGAGATTCCAATTGAAGGATATAAAGAGCTATCAGAAAAAGTTGTATATTATGCTGAGGGTCTTCCCTTAACAATAAAAGTGTTGGGTTCATCTCTTTGTGGTAAAGCGGTGTGTGAATGGGACGATGCCATAGAAAGATTAAAAACAATTCCGGAAGAGAAAACTTTGAAAAGATTGGAAATAAGCTATGTTGGTCTTGAGAATGATCACAAAGAAGTGTTTCTAGAAGTTGCATGCATAATGAAAGGTTATGTAAAAGACAAAGCAATCAGTATACTTGAAAGTTGCGGATTCCATGCTCGATTTGCTTTAAAAGTTCTTGAGCAGAAATCATTGATAACTGTTTCGGATCATGGGCGTTTAGATATGCATGATCGTATTGAAGAAATGGGCATGAATATCGTTCGCCGTTTGCATCCTGATGAGCCTGGCAAACATAGTCGATTATGGATTAAAGAGGAAATTGAAGATATATTGGTTAATGACTTGGTAAGGTTTAAGTTTATTTTTAAGATAGAAAACCCAACCAAATTCTATCAGTTAGTACAAAAGTTTCATGTTAGCTCTTTTATTTGCAGGGTACTGAAGCAACTAGAAGTATAAAAATGGAGTTTTTATATCTTGATATAGCTACAACTATGAAAGGGTTTAGAAAGATGAAGGGACTTAGATTCCTTCACATGTTTAGTGGAGATTTCGCATTTGAAACTGATGATCAGATTGATCATTACTTACCAAACACCTTACGAAGTCTATATTGGTGGGGATACCCTTTTCAGTGTTTACCTGAAACATTTCAAGCAAATATGCTTGTTTACCTTCAAATGGAAGCCAGCTGTATCTCTCAATTATGGGGAGGGGGAGAAAGAAAGGTAGATTATTGGTGGATTGATTGTTTAGCATGATTCATTATTATGCTACATTTTGTGATTATACTGACGTTAATCCTCTTTTTTCCTTATGATAGGTTCTTAATAAACTAAGATTCCTTAACCTCATTCGTTCAGATTTGATAAGCTTTGACCTTGGGATGACTCCAAATCTTGAAACATTACATCTTGAAGAATGTGAGGCCTTTGTAGAACTCAACATGCAAGCTGGATGTCCAAATCTTGAAACATTACATCTTGAAGAATGTGAGGCCTTTGTAGAACTCAACATGCAAGCTGGATGTCCAAATCTTGAAACATTACATCTTGAAGAATGTGAGGCCTTTGCACAACTCCACATGCCTGTTGAATGTCCAAATCTAAAATTCCTGGATCTAAAGTGTTCTAAGGTGAGTAACCTTCACCTTGGGATGACTCCAAGTCTCGAAAAGTTAGATCTTTCATATTGTGCAGACTTGGTAGAACTCTACATGCCTTTTGAATGCCCAAAGCTAAAATTTCTTAGTCTAAGTTATTCTAAGGTGAGTAACTTTAACCTTGTGCTGACTCCAAATCTTGAGACTTTAAATCTTCATGGCTGTGAAAACTTTGTTGAATTACACATGCCTTTTGAATGTCCAAAGCTAAAAAGCCTCAACCTAAGTCGTTCTAAGGTGAGTAACCTTAACCTTGTGCTGACTCCAAATCTCGAGACTTTAAATCTTGGTGGTTGTAAAAACTTTGTTGAATTCCACATGCCTTTTGAATGTCCAAAGCTCAAATTCCTCTACTTGCCTAGTTTAAAGTTAAGTAACTTCAACCTTGGGCTAACTCCAAATATTTCGAGAATAGATCTTAGAGGATGTAATAACTTGGTAGAACTCCACATGCCCGTTGAATTTCCACATCTCAAATATCTCAACCTCAGAGGTTCTAAGGTGAGTTACCTTAACCTTGGGTTGACTCCACAACTCGAACAGTTAATTCTTGAAGAATGTTTTTATCTTCAAGAAATTCTTGCTCCAATGGGATGTCTAAACAATCTTTTCTACTTAAAGTTAAGTGGTTGTAATATCTTTGCATATTTTTTGTTTGGATATTGGTATAAGGATTATTATCGTCATCGCATAGTAAAGTTAAAACTGATTGTAGAGTCAACAAATATCTGTCCATTGCATCCCAACAATAATTTGCCAAAGTTTCATGTTAGATGTGAATATGAAGAGCCTCTACCCTTATCTAGTGGAAATGTTGAGAAGCTCATTTCTTCTGGTCTATGTGCTTGCACATTCCTTGAGTCTTTTTCAGCAACTATTCGTGGTCTACAACGTTTAGGAGAGCTTACACTTATAGGCAGCATTCCAGAGGCGCCCAAGGATCTGTGGCTGTTAGAAGGGCTAGAGAAGCTAACTTTGTGCATGAAAGAGATTAAGCATCTTCCAGATAACATTTGTATGTTGAAACGTCTGAAATCTCTTAATCTTAAATCTTGTTGGCTTCTGGAGCAGTTACCAAAGGATCTTGGCAGATTAGAGGGTTTAGAGGAGTTAGACCTAACGGAATGTATATCCTTACGAGATATTCCAAACAGTATCTGTAACATGAAATGTTTAAAAAGTTTAAATCTCTCCTTTTGTATTCGAGTCGAGAAATTGCCAGGGGAACTCGGACGTTTAGAATGTTTGGAAATGTTAAATATAGAAGGTTCGAGCATAAGTCATCTTCCGCACAGCATGTTTCAACTGAAAGATCTGTGTATCGTATGGTCTAGGTGGCGGCTTTTGAGCTATGGTTTTACATGCTTGAAAGAAATCTCAAGATACACAGCTTCCTCCTACGTACATCAACAACGTTATGACCCGATCGAAGTTCTTGCGGGCAATCGATGTTGAAGCAATCAATCAAGTCCATTTGATTTCATCAAGTTAGTGATTTCCTTAAATATATCAGTGATATCAAGGTATGCTTTCTTAAAATTAATGCATTATGTTAATTGATGTTCAAACAGTCAGATGTTAGTTTGTGCTTTATAAATGTATCAGGTCTTGAATGTTTAAGTCTGTAATTTCAGGCAATCATTTGATGAAACACAATATCAAGTTTTAGTAATTTCAAGCATTATCGTTTTCCCAGATTGATAATGTTTCTGTGAATTCAAGGTAAGATTATGAAGTTTAGAACGTTTTGGTTTTTAAATTTCTGGGATCTTAGTGAAAGGATTGTACCAATATACACAAAAGTGTATTTTTTTTTGTCGTATAGCATCAAGCAATGGGAATTTTCTAATAGCTATAAATAAAGTCAATTAAAAGAGAAAATTAAAAATATATTTATTTATTTGGTATATTTTACACCGTGTTTTTCATGTGAAACAAGTTCTTTTTATTTCTGTAATCATAAAATATCCAATTTAATTTCGTAAATCATCAATTGTCTTAGAATCTACAACATTTTACCCTGAAATCACGATTTTTTTGGTAACTCGTTTTTTTGCAGTACAGATACATGACCCACATAGTGCGACAATATGGTGAATCGCGATAATAAAATGCATACGCGGTACTTTTCTTGATCTTTAGAAGTGTTAGATATAACAAGTGCAAGCATAAGTCATCTTCCTCATAGCTTTTTCTAATTGACAGTTTGTTATTTTGTATGGTCTAGTGATTCGCTTGAGACGTTTCCTTTTACACCCCCAAAAGACCCATTGGAGAGGTGATTCAAGTCACAAACAAGTATTGTAACAGGTATTATGTTAGATTTTTAATTAAACGTCTTACTTTGATTTGAATTGGTTGTAGAGTAATATTGATGGTAGGTAGGTGTTAAAAAAAGCAACTCAGTTCATAGTTCATGTGTATATAATATGGCTTCTTGGGTATTGTCTACTAATAAATTGTGTTTTTAGTTTTTGTTTGGTTTGTTTGCAATTTCAGGATATGGGTTCATGGATTATTAGCAGCTGGTAGATAGTTGAGTGGTGGGTTTGTAGTTTGTAGATAGTTCGTGGGTTGGAGGGAAAGCTGGAGGACTAATTCTGACATAATGTCAAACTTAAAAGAGTACAAAACAAGTGGTGTTAGCACAGATACTGTTGAAGCCATTGAGCTGATTTAAGGTGATTTCATCAAGTGCACTATCATCTTCTTTTCCCCACATGGGTCTAGTTTTGGTACTTTTGAATAATTAGTCTTTGAATATTTAACTTTGTGACCGAAGAACGTTTTTGTTTTTAGTTTCCCGTATAAATATTGAAAGGATTTTACCAATATACCCAATTGTGTTTTCTTTATGTGTTAATTGCCCGTTTTTGTTAAGACTTAGGACAGGGATTTTCAAAGAGAGAATACATATTTCAACTTTTGCTTAGTGTCCCTTTGGAAGGTTTGGGCTAGGCGGTATGTGTAAGTGTGATATATGTGTATGAAAAATGGTTATGCATGAAATGTGACTCGGACACAACGCAGACCAAACTGACAAAAAGTTAAGCAATGTCCAAAGTAGGTCACACGAAATGGTATGTAATTGTTTGATTAATGCTGACACGATTTGTCAATCCAAACATGGTCAAAATTAAGGGTGTGCAAAAAACCGAATTAACCGAACCATAACCGAATTAACCGACAAAACCGAACCGAAAAACCGACCCAAATAAAAAACCGGTGGGTCGGCTAATGGTTTTTTTGAAAACCGAAAGTAGCGGGTCGGTTTTGGTTATCATTTTTTCCATACCCACCATAACCGAACCGAACCGACATGTAATAAATCTTTGTAGGATTTATGACTTTTTACCATATTTTTAATATTTTATGTTTTTTACTGGAGATTTTTAGTGCCTATGGGTTTTTCATATCATTTTGTGGTTTTGGTTGAATTTTATTTGAATTTATAGAATGTAAATCATATCACTTTATTTGAATATTCAATAATAATTAGTATTAATATTATAGATTATATGTATTTTTTTAATACTATGTAATATACTAATATATACAAATATGCAATAACAATTTATTCATGTTAAAAAAATTAAGCTATTTTTAGCTAAGCTAAATACATGGTTATGGTTATCCAATAACCGACATCGCGGTTATGGTTATGGTTTTTGGTCAAAACCGACCCAAACAGACCCATGCACACACCTAGTCAAAATTATCAACCTTACTTTCATGTATGAAGTATGAAACAAGATGTCATTGCCTAGCTAGATTCGTTTTTATAGCTTCATTGACATCAACACAGAGAAATAAATGTAGATTCTTGTAATTGATTCAGTAATTGAAGAGTTCTGATCACCGGCTTTAAACAAGCTACAAGTGTTGAAAAACTGATTGTCGAAAGAAAATTTTAAATATAAAATATCTTAAATAACTATTAAAATCATTTTTAAGAGCTATGTTAAACAGTGTATTATTATTATTATTTATATTATTATTATATTAATAATAATCTTAATAACAATTTTATATTAAAACACAAGTTTCTCGCTACAGTCACTTTTTGGGTCTTTTTAGGGGTGCAAACAATAGAACGTTCAGCGAACAGTTTGTTCGGCAGAAAGTTTGTTTATCTTTGTTCCTTTAATAAATGAACAAACACGAACAAAAAACTTCTTTTGGTAAGTTAAACAAACAAACATAAACAGAGACAATATTCATTTGTTTATGTTCATGAAAGTTCGGTAATATGTTCATAGTCGTATTTGACACTCATATTTCTTTTTATACAAAGCGTAGCCCAAATAAACTTCACAAATAGAATGACCCAATATGACAATTTATATGCGGCCCAAGTACAAAACAAACTCAGCCCAAATAAAAAAAGAACCATCACTGGTCCTCATAGTTGTTTAAAAGTCCAGCCCAAATCAATTCACAACTACTCATATAATGTCCGCCTTGGCCCAGTTAAATGTTATCACTTGCCCACTTATTCTAAAATTAGATCTCAAACTTAACAAATACCCCCTCATCCCCCAAAGTCCAAGCACAATCATCTCATGACAGAATCCCTAGACCCTGAAGTTTGGTGCTCCTTACTTTCTCTTATTTAAAATCAGAATTTTAATCTAATATTTATTTTGTATGTTACAATAGTTTTTATTTTATTTATCCCAAAACCCCTAAACTCCCCTCAAATCGCCAGTTACCCTCACCCCCCCCCCAAATTCCCCTCATCTTGAATTTCTAATCCATGTTACTTTCTGGTTAGGGTAGTATTGATCCATGATTGTTTCATAAGTATATATAAACCTAGGGTTAAGATATTTCTACAATTTTCTAAAAATAAAAAGTGTAAGAAGGCATTATATAATGATAAGTGTCCAAGAAACTAAAATTTAAACCCACTACACCATCACCCAAAACCTAAACACCCCCACCCCATCACCACCCAAAAAACCTAACCCTCCACCCCCCCCCCCCCCCCCCCAAAAAAAAAAAAAGAAAAAAAAAACTAACCTCCCCCCTCTAAAAAAAAACTAAACACGTACCCACCACCACCAAAAAACCTAAGGGTGGAGGGTATGGTTCAATCACTTTAGGGTGTTTGAGTTATTCTCTAGCCAATAATATTATGTCATGTCAAGTCTCTATTTCACTCCCCATTTTGCACTCAATCAGAGTGTATGGTTCAAGCACCTAGAGAGTGGTAAAAGAATTTAAAAAAAATTGTGATTGATTGAAAGGGGTTGAGACCCACCATTAAACCCCCTCCCTCCTCCTTCCCTCCTCTTCCCACATCGGTGACTATACACTGAAAACATTCAAACAATCGGTGACTCAAACAAGTGGGGGGTGGTTCACCGATCGGTGAAAGTAGTCACCGAAGCCATTAAAACAATCCATATCGTCTACCCTAAAACCCTTTTTTTGGTGTAATATGTTTATTTTTAGGAGCCTTTGTACACTTTTTTATTTTTAGGAGTCTTTGTAAACCTAACCTTCTTTTTCTATAATGATCTCATTCTTGAGGTAGTCTTCCCAAATTTAGATGTTTGGCTTTGCTTGACACTTGACAGAACAGAAGAAATACTTGATGCATTCTGCGCTTCAACTATTTGGCGAAATGACAGACAAGCGTAATTTCGTATATAGCCTCATAAAATGCCCATCGGGTATAATCATCTAAAGTTATTATATAACAAGCTGGAATAATATCTAAAGTTCTTTAGTTTTTGTTGTTGTTGAGCTTTTGGAGATCAGATTGGTAACCATTAGGTGAAGACTGCATAAGCTGATTAACTTGATTTATGAACTAAGTTAACCAATTACCACTTGGAACCAATTAACTTGATCTGAATATGTTTGGCATACATGCTTCATTTGCTGTTTTCAATTTTGGGGTTCTTGCTTCATTTGGTAATGGAAATATGTGAACAATCGATTGTGCACTCCAACTGTTCGATAAAATGCCATACGAGCTTAATCTTGTATTTGACTTGATAAATTGCTATGTTGACTTACGTTTCACATGTTATTGATGGGTTTGAGGTATCCTATCTATTTGATATTATAGTAAGTACTGTAATCAAATTTCTTAGCAGCTACAGATTATTCGTCGTATCTCATGACATATATGTACTAACTTACTGCTGTGGCGTCTAATCCACTTGTTGAAGAGAATGTTAACATTGCAGTTAGTTTTCTGTTTTTGAAGATGGTAGTGTATTAAATAAAGATGCCATTTGAGCTTTTGATGTCAATTTGAATAAATGGTTCACAGTCTCATTCTATGCAGAATCAAGATTCACTAATGTTCATGTGCATCCACCGTTGGAACTTAAGGTATCGGAGGCAACAAAAATGGCTGAATATGATGAATCAGCCAGGGGCGGGGCGCCTGACCCCCTGAACTTTTCGGTCAGTAGTGTTATATATGTACGTTTCGTATAAGATTTTGTAGGTATATACGTTTTCGATCCCCCGATTTTATAAATTTTTTTTTAAGTATATACGTTTTCGCCCCCCCTTTTTAATTTTTTTTATTTATATAGCCCAAATAAAATATTTAATTAGCCCAAATATTATAGCCCAAATCATTATATTTAATAGAATACTAGAATGTATATTATATAACTCAAATCAAATCATTGTATAGATCAACTTAAAAGTCCACCCTATCCAAAAAAACCCAAATTCGTTTACTTTGGGACATCGACCAGAAGAACATGTAGGACCGGTTTTGACTCCGAAACGTTTGCGAAACGAACGTGTGACGTGCGGAAACCGTACACGAACGTGACCTAACACACAAGACGTAATATAAACGTGACTCTATTAGAAACGTATGAAATTGTACAGCACCTGAATCACTTTCTCTCTCTAGAATCTCTCTCTAGATCTAGAGCTCTCCAAATGTCAAAATGAGCAAAAGTTTCTAAACTATGACATAACATCCATATTTATAGGTCAAGGCTTTTAATGAGATTTCTCATTAATTACAAGATTGCCACCTTGCCTTTTGACTAGTTATTACAATATAAGCTTGTTATCTTCAGTTTCTCGCTACGGCTCGGATTGACGAAGGTGATAGACATAAATGCACTAACAGACTCCCCCTTGGATATTGCCGCAGTCAATCTCGTAGCGTCTTGTCTTTCTTTCTCTCTTTGAGTCTTCTTGAAGCTTTAACACCTTTTCATCAACGTAGACTCCCTCTTGTTAGAACAGAATCCCCGTAGATCTATCTTCAGCTTCAGCTCCCCCTTTCTGTAGACTCTTTTCTTCATCAGGCTCTCCCTTTCATCAAGCTTCCGTGCTTTGGGATCGACACCTGGCTTTCCGTATACAAGCTCCTTCAGAATAGTTACATGGCTCCTTGAATCCACGCTTCCTCTTGCGTTGAGCTCGTCTTCAGACTCCCCCTTAGACTCGGCTATCGGGATCGTAGTCTGGTACAACATCTGCAATTTCTCAAACATTTATAAGTACAAACATTTTAAACATTCAATTGTCCAGGAATAGTGACCTGGCTATATTAAACTTTATAAATCAAGATCCTGGATTTAAGATATAATAATATGAATATATCCAAAAATACTTGATACTCTCCCCCTATCAACAAACTACATAGATTTGGCAGTATTAAGGATCCAACATTGAAAACTGGATTTTTTTACAGATTTTAACAATATGAGCATTCAAATCCTTCACGGTTAATCATCCAAGTCCAATTTAATGACCTTGGAGATATCACAAACTGTTTTTGATTTTTAATTTTAAAACTACAAGTTTCAAATTAATGAACTTGATTTATTTTCAGAAACACAATCTGCATACTTAGATTTTGAAACTTAGCACTCAGACATCGGTTTTTCGAAAATAAAGCAGTAAAGAAATATTTACAAATATATTTACAGACAATATTTTTGTTTGAGTTCGTGTTAGAGAATCATATCAGTTTATGACAAATCACTAGCACCGTTGAGCTTTAAACACTTTAAGTTCTAAACAATTCACATTGATTGACAATATTGTTGTCCACTTAAACTCAATCTAAAAACTTTCGAAATGCTTACCGATACGTTAAGGTATATTAATTTGCACTAAATTCTTATGGACCCCACGATCTCAGCATATCCCCTCATCATGCAATACACTGACTCAAGTAATGCCTTTAAACTTTCATCAACTGTGATATGTGCGAAAACAACGCAGAATGTTTAAACATTAACAATCAGGTCGATCTTTCGATACGCAGAGAAAGTCCAATGTTTAAACAAAATAAGAAATAAAAACAAGTTGAAATTGTTTAGGCTTTAACCACCAGTTCGATACTCCCGTATACGCAGAGGTGATCCAAAGCTTAAACGAAACACCAAAGAAAATAAAGCAGAACGTTTAGGCAATAACATCCAGTTCGATACTCACGTATACGCAGAGGATGTCCAATGCTTAAACAAAATAAAGAAATAAAACAAGTTTAAATCTTTGCAAAATGAAATGCACAATCACAGTGACTTTTCAGTAAGTTGTGAAAGTTCACAAACTGACCGGTTTTATGCTCTTTCAGCATTTAGCGATTACTGAGTAGGTACACAATCACGAAGGATAAAACTAAGTACTATGCTTTCAACCGCGTTTCCCACTAGAACTAGGTTTTTTCATTTAAGTTTGTATCGTTATCGCAAATCTACTAGTCTAGCTGAGCGTATTGTCACATCTTTAGTGAGATTGTTTATCGCTTTTTAACTTTCCATTTCTTTAGCGTACTGTGATTGTCTACTGATGTACTATCATTTCCTCTTTTTACACAAAAACTCATTTTTGAATTTTATCATGTTTTTGGCTTTTTCAAATTTTCTAATGTTTTTGGATTTTCTGACAATATTACTCCCCCTAAAATTCAAAACCATTCTAAAGAAAATTTGATAACCGATGTAGATAGCTTTATCTCGCCATCCATTGCCTGCATCTCATGCTCTGTTTTGTAGAAAATAACGTACCCCCATGATTTACAACACATTGATTTTTTTTACAGTTTGAAAACCGTTTTTTAATCTTGTGAAATTAATCATGTTTGTTCCGCCGTGAGGGTTTCGGCATATTCAAGCATCATATTTTTGAATTTTTTGATTTAAAAACAAACATATTTTTGATTTTTCAAAATTTTGACAAAATAAAAACATATTTTTGGTTTTTAAATTTTTAAATTTTTAGGGTTTTTGAAATATTGTTTATTTATGTACAGAAATCAAACAAACTCCCTGTTTTAACCAACACAGGGTTCAACAGCCTTCTCTTCCTGTGCCAGGCTACTCCTATTTCCATTTCCACAATCTTCGGTTTTCTTGAGCACCTGCACATTTACACTTACTCAATTACTTGAACAAATTAGCCCAGGTCTGTTTAACCTTAGGCATTTCAACACAATATGCATTATTTAACTTCGGAAAATCTTTGTCATTTTGTACAAAGATTTTGTCAATTTTGACTTCAACTTTTTCATCATTTACCGAGGTCATTTGTTTCTTAACACTCCATGTTTGACCTTTAGGAGTACTTCGTTTGTAAAAATGTGACTCTTTTTGAATAATTTGACTTTGAACAACATTTGGTTTCCAAACCTGTTGGGGTTTTGTCATATCAACTGATGTTTGCCAATTTTGCGTTGTTCTGAATCTGGGTGTGTGAGAATTCCAGGTCTGTCTAGAATTGAACCTATTCAGATTTGATTTCTAAGTTTGATTCAAAGCAAACTTGTTTGTGTTGTACCTCCAAGTTTGTTTTGAATCAAATCTGGTTGACTTTTGTTTCACATCCTCAGATTTATGTTTCTCAACATTTTCAGACTTTTTTTTCGACTCAACATCAACTGGTTTCAGATTCGGACACTTGCGTGCAAGATGTCCAGTTTGATCACATTTAAAACATGTTCTCTTTGACACATCTTTGACCTGTGGTTGTTGCTTTTTCTTTTGATCATAGAACTCTTCATTAGACTGTCGTCTAAATTGGAGTTCTTTCTCTTCTTCTGAACTTGTTCCATGAACAAAATTCATCTTTGTCTGATAATTTGGAATTTCATTTTTATTCCAACTTTGTTTCTTCTTATAACCCAACCCAGCCTTCATGTTTTTCTTCTTGAAACCAGGTTTGTTATAAAAAGTTTTGTGACCTTTTCCAGCAAACTTTGAAATTTCAGACTTTTCAATCTCAACCATTTTGAACACTTTATCAATATTTTCTGAAATCACATTCTGAATCGGGAATACAACATCTAAGAATAATTTGTCCGATCCAATCATGGAATAAAACCAATCCTCTTGAATCATCATTCAAATTTTTCTCGGATTTTGAGTTTTTAAGATATTCTTCATGAAAACTACCTTCATTTTCATCATGTGATTCAGATTTACCTGTATCAACCGACTCTTCTTTCAACACACTTTCAACGACCTTACCTATCACCTCTGAATCACTAGAATCATCAGATTTGGAATAGGTTACGTCAATGTTATCTGGAAATTGATCTACCATGTTGAAAGCTTTTTCGACCTTTTCATCATCATAAAATGCAAACTTTTCCGGTGGTGGAACTTGATGAAACTCTGAGCCAATGCCCTTTTTGTTTTGCTCAGAATCTTTACCATCCGGTTTTATGTTGAAAATTCTTTCAAGCACATATGATGACGCATGATAACTTTTTAACTTGTTGTTATCCTGTTCTAAATCAGCAATCTGACGCTTTAGCTTAGCAACATCCTCAATGTAAGAGTTTACAACTTGTTGCTTTATTTCATACTGTCGCTTAAGCGTATTAGTTGTTTCAGAACAGTAATTTAGTCTTGACTGAACATGTTTCATTTGACTCTTCACTTTTTCATATGACTCTTTTGTAATGTGATAAGCCAATTTTATTGAATCATATTCTTTTTTCATTTCTTGACACTCATTTTCCTTTTGAAAACATTCTTCTGTCATTTTCAAAACTTTTTCTTTCAAACTTTCATTTTCTTTTTCTAAATTTTTAGATTTTTCTGAAATCTTTTCATCATTTTCTTATAAAACCTTTTCATTTTCAAACATTTCTTTGTATTTATTTTTAAAAACCTCTTCGATTTTTGTAAATTCAAGATCTCTTGTTCTGAACTTTTCGTCTTTTTTAGTACAAGCACTGCACATTTCCATGCATTTCTTGCACTGTTCCACAGTTTCATTTAAAACTTCAGAATCAGAATTTACCTCAGTGATTGGCACCTCGGTGTTTGCTTCTGTCTGCTTCTGATCAGTATCTTCTTTCTTTTCTTCTACACCAACACTAGTATCACCAGCATCACCAGCTTCCAAATTCTCATCCTTCACTGCTTCTTCTTCTACAACCCGCTGCTCTTCAATAACAGCTTCTATCACAGTTTCTTCATTCACTACACTGTTTTCTTCCTTTTCTTTCACTTTTTCTACTTCTACTGCTTCAACTTTAACTTCCTCAGCGATTTTCTTCAAATCATTCACCATCTTATCAACATTCTTCTTCATTCTCTCTTCATCCCTCTTCTTCAGACTTGAAGTCATAACATCTCTAAGGAGTTTTTCAAACTTCTTCACATATGTTTTATCTTTTCCAACATTTGTATAGTATTCGACGGATCGAGGAATTACTAACAGAACATCATCAAAGATTATGTCTTTCTTGGGAACAACAGGTTCACCATTTCTGTTGACGTAGCATTCTCGCTTCTTGTCCCATCTCTTGTTGCTTACTGCACTTTCATACTCTTCTTGCATTTCATCCATTCTATTCCAAGCAATGTTTCTTTCTCTGTATGTTTTCTCACTCAGAATCTCTTCGCTGGTTTTCTCTTTGACTTCAGGAACAAAAACATAATGTTTGCTTTTTGATATTGTTCTGCCATGAGCTGTGACTTTTTCATCAACACAATCACTCAGAATGTCTTCTTGACTTCCCTTTTTAATTTCAGCAGCCAATCCTGAATCAAATGGAATGTATTTGTCCCAACTGAATCCCTCTGCCACTTTTTCATCATCTTGATGTATAAGTAAAGCTTTCTTCTTGGGATTATTTTCGATCATTTTTGGCTCTTCTTTGCTTCGGTGGTAAATCGCCTTTCGGTAATAATCATCATTGAATGGATTTTCATTTCCATCAACTGCAGAATTATGACATTCTCTCTTGAAATGACCTCTTTGCTTGCATTTGAAACAAGTCACTTTGGATTTATCAAATCCCAGCTTAGTTGATAGACCACCGATAGACTGCTTTCCAGTAATCTCCATATATCTCTGAGCTCTGCAGATGCAACTAGCCAAACACCAACGGATATCAATAAGTTCCATCTCTTCCGGATCAGTCTGGTCATAGTCTTCTATGGTTAATTCGGAATTTTCAATTTTGCCAGCTACTAGACCTTCATATGATTCCAGAACAGATGCAAGAAAACTCATTTGTTGCTTGGCTGCATTGATGCTCATAGTCGGAGAATTCTTCAATTTGAGAGCAATGTTGCAGAGAACTTCTTCAAATTCTTCAACACTTGCTTTTGATGAAGACGAATGATATCCCGGATTGTAGCTTGAGGAGCTTGTCGGAGGTTCTTTTGTCTTCACACCACTGAATGCTGTTTTTGGTGATTCACTAACTTTCACCGAAGGTATTGCACCTTTGTAATAAAGACCGACATTCTGTTGATGCGAAGAACTGCTCATCTTGTTCTGCTTTTGCAATTCAAGCTCATGACTTTCTATCTTTTCTATCAAGACATCAAGAGAAATTGTATCATATAAATCATCATTTTTCAATATGAATACAAACGTTTGCCACTGATCAGCTCATGGTAACGCTTCTATGATCTTATCAATTATTTCTTCTCGAGTTTTAACAATGCCAAAACGATCAAGTTCAATTTTAAGATGACCAAATCTCTCTATCATTTATCTAACTGATTCACCTTTCAAACTATCAAACAAATCAAATTCTTTCTTTAATAATGCAATTTTATTTTTCTTGATTTGTTTACCCCCCTCAGCTTTTACCCGTAAAGCCTCCCAGACAGATTTTGATGACCCATCATGTTGAAGTAAAGCAAACAGGTCATGTCTAATTGACGATTGAATTAAAGCAATCATTCACTGTTCAGCTGAGAATTCTCTTTTGTCTTCTACTGATAAACTTTTGAGCGGGGTTTCTTCTCCTTTATCATCGGTCGGCCTACTATAACCAAATTCCAAACAAAACCAGCTTTCATGAGCGTAAGCTTTTGCCCAGTTGATAAACTGCTCTTTCCACCAAGTGTAATCTTCAATGCTTTCAAGTGTTGGTGGTTTTGAATTTGTTCCGTAGAAATTATCATGTTTAATGTTTTCATTGATCTCTTTTGTAATGGTTTTTGGTGTGACAGTTGAAGTTTCGGAAGACTCGGATGTAAACGCGTTGTAGAACGTGTTGTAAAATTCTTCAGCCATGATGTGATCTTCTAGAATTACCTGAATCAAACAAACACTTATCAGTTTAAACACTATCAAACAACTGAATCAAACTGATACTCGGACTGGTGAATATTTTGTGCAGACTGAGTTTGATGTGAACTGAGTTTGATGCGAACTGAGATTTAAGTTGTCAAAGCGTACGAACTGCTATGACCCGGATCAAATTCAAACGACCTGACCCTACTCCAACCGATCTGACAAGGTTCAAACGAACTGGACCTTTGAATGATCAAACCGTGAGAATTGGACCTTTGACTGATCAATCCAGGTGAATTGGTTTTTCGATCGAGTCACACTACACAAATTCTTGGATGATCGATTTAGCTAGTTGACTATTTGACCACAACAATGAAATACAATCTTTAATATGAAATCACATGCAAACTTAATTCAAATGACCGACAAAATTATGACTAACTTGGACCAAAATTCAAGTAGTGGACTATTGTATGTTATTATAGAATCACATGGGCCGATTACTTTTAGACTTAAAAAAATCTTATAGGACCTCTAAACAAAAGGCACTAACATTACTTGTATCGAGAATCACATTCAGTGAATTTATGAGCCTATAATATGTAGTGGGCTGTCAACACTTTCACTTGATTGGGCCGTTCAATTAGTGAATCTGAACATGCACATGAATTGTTTAAAAGGGCTGACAATTTTTTTTTTTAATTTCTTAACACTTATTTGACCGATATGTATTATGAATTAATATTGATTCACATGTGCTGTCAATCTCAAAACATTTTAATTGGACCGATATACTTATTCAGTCAACACACATGGTCTGTCAAACTTTCATTCACGTGCACATGTCGACAAGCTCTTTCAAACGATATAACGATCTGTTCAAGCGAAATAATGATTTTCACGTGAAATATCTTCAAACGAAATACGCACTTTCAAACGAAATACACACTTCACACGAAATATTCACACGAAATAGGCAGCTTCAAATGAAATATGGTATTTCGCACGAAATATGTGATCTTTTCAAACGAAATAGGGTATTCGCACGAAATATGTTATCTTTTCAAACGAAATATGGTGTTTTCAAATGAAATAAGGTATTTTCAAACGAAATAAGGCGTTTTCAAGCGAAATAAGATGTCAAATTGGTGCGAAATTAAGCTGTTGACACGAAATCGGACAGAAAAAGTTAGATTTCTCCTAAACGGCTTTGAATTAGGATCTGAAACTTTGTAGGGTTGTAGATCAGGTGTTTTCGCACAACATATTAAAAAAATATGTAATTTGGACCATAAAAACCCGTTCAATTTTGAAAAATTCAGAAAAAAACGTGACAGAAGTGTAGAAGATGAAGAAATCGATGAAATCTGATGTAATTCGGATCTGAATCTGTGCGTTTGATCAGTGCAATCGAGCTCCTGCTCTGATACCACTTGTAGGACCGATTTTGACTCCGAAACGATTGCGAAACGAACGTGTGACGTGCGGAAACCGTACACGAACATGACCTAACACACAAGACGTAATATAAACGTGACTCTATTAGAAACGTATGAAATTGTACAGCACCTGAATCACTTTCTCTCTCTAGAATCTCTCTCTAGATCTAGAGCTCTCCAAATGTCAAAATGAGCAAAAGTTTCTAAACTATGACATAACATCCCTATTTATAGGTCAAGGCTTTTAATGAGATTTCTCATTAATTACAAGATTGCCACCTTGCCTTTTGACTAGTTATTACAATATAAGCTTGTTATCTTCAGTTTCTCGCTACGGCTTGGATTGACGAAGACGATAGACATAAATGCACTAACAGAACAAAAGCCACAAGCCAGAACCGCAGAAGAGGGGAAAAACGCAGGTTCCGAAACTATTCGACTTCAGCTTCTTGTTCGAGAACAGAAGCCAAAACTACAACTTTCATAAGGTTAAAGGTATGTGTTTTTTACCTTTAGGTTTAATTTAGGCCTGCAATTTATGTGATTTAGGTTGAAATTATGGGTGCAATTGGTTCTAATTTTTGCCCTAAACTTGTTGAATCTTTCTGTAACTATGTCTAATTTTATTTGTTTAATCTTATTGTGATTGATTTAGATAGAAATTAGAGTTTGAAATTTAGGGTGATTTGTTAACTTGTTTTGTTATTAGATTATGCTATGGGGAAGAATAAAATGATAACTTCTTTTTTTAATGTTTTAGAACGTTTTTTATTTGATATTAATGTTTGACCCGACCCGACCCAACCCGAATCGAATCACCGACGTCCGACCCGAACATACACCTCGAAACTACGTGATAGAAATTTTTTTTAGGTCCGTTACCTTCCGACCCCCCGAACTTTTTTTCATGCTTCGCCATTGGAATCAACACTAGGAAAACAAGAGATCTCAGGGTACCAAGAATGGGATATCTGTACTCGAAGATCACGAGGTTAATGTGTTAAACGGTTCTTGAGGTTCCGATAGCTCACCGGCGATTATACTTGTGTGTATATATGTACCAACCCGTAGCTACATACGGTTGGGGTCCAAGGTTCTGACGGGTCTAAAATGTAAACCACGAAAGGTTCTGGGCCGCCTTTGGACCATCTGCACCACACCACACCGCATCCAATGGTAAGGTAGAGTTTAACCGATACACGCATCATATATGCCGTTTGAACATATCTTGTGAAAAAGATGATGCCATCTTCTCTCTTACTAGGCAACTAAGTATAGAGAGGTCAGTTCGAAAAAATTGCGAAACCTGCCCAACCTCTTCATTTCATCCATCTGGACCTGGGCTCCTAGCCAATGTCTTCCTTGGGCCACCAGGTTAGTACTGCCCTGTTATTTAAGCCCATTGAAAAACTGGCTCAGTTAATTGTAATTGAATTCACTTTCAGTAAAATAACTAATTAAGTTAATCATCATTATTAACTAATTGGTTTTAAATACTCTTTATAAAAATCTATAACGTTTGTCTACTTCGAACCCTCAAACTCATAGGTAAGGATAGTTTTTCGAATTTGATACCAATAGATTACAATCTCTTTGGTGCATGATGATGGTTAGATAT